>OU744276.1:110088801-112569796 GCA_916610125.1 Cheilosia vulpina | reverse complement strand
TCACTTCCGATATGGTCCAAATGTGCAAAAGAAGAGACGAATTGTATAGAAGGTGGAAAAACAATCCGAGAAATCAAGATTTCCAAAGTGAATATAAACACTATCGAAACTTTGTAAGTAAAAAAATATTATTTGGTAAATCGAGCTACTACAGGACACAATTTATAAATTCAAAGAACGATCCCAGGAAAACGTGGAATGTTCTCAACGAAGTTCTTGGGAGGAGGAAAAAGTCGATAGATGACATAATTATCAACAACTTTGCTGGGAAAAAGGAGCTAGTGACAATTGTGAATGAGTTTGCCGAGCACTTCACAACACAAGTACCTAGAATTTTGCACATCTGTAACGAAATTACATATAAACATCAAAAACTGAATACTGTCCACTCTATGTTCCTCAAGGAAGCAAGTGAAGAGGAAGTGTATAGAATGTTGTGTTGTCTAAAACCGAATAAAGGTCCTGGAGCAGACAATATTAGACAAATTGACCTGAAATGTAACGCTCTAGCTCTGGCTCCGATTGTGAAGCAAATCATTAATCAAAGTTTTGATCAGGGTTTCATACCAAAGGCGCTGAAAACATCAATTCTACGGCCTATTTACAAAGGAGGAGCTAAGACAGAAATGGGAAACTACAGACCAATTTCGATCTTACCTGTGATCGAAAAATGTATGGAGGAGATTTTTGTTGATCGCTTAAAGAAATTTATAAGTAAACACAATGTTTTGCAACCAAACCAATATGCGTTTCAAAAGGGAAAGAGTACTGGAAGACTATTGGGAGAGATGTCGAACGTTATTAACACCGGCTTGAATAAAAACCACCACGTGCTAGTTATGTTTGTGGATTTTAGTAAAGCCTTTGACACGCTGGTGCACGACAAGCTGCTAGATTGCCTATGTCAGATCGGAATTAGAGGAAAGGTAGGAAAGTGGCTAGATAACTATTTATCTGACAGAACATTTAGGGTGAAGATTGCAAACATAGTCAGCGAGGAGAAGAAGAGCATCTATGGCGTTCCACAAGGGTCCAAGCTGGGCCCTATATTGTTTGTTCTGTTCACAAACGAACTTCTTCGTATTTTTGAACAATCAACTGCATTTGCATACGCAGATGACATTGCTATAGTGGTCAAACATCAACAACTCGAAACGGCGATTGCAATAATGCAGAAGGAATTCGACAAAGTGTCAAGATGGTGCCACGATCACAACTTGGTGATAAACTCGGAGAAGACAAAGCTGATACACATACGCACACCGAACCAAAGAACGGCAGATATAAATATCTTTCATCAAAATGAAAGCTGTCCAACCACACATAGGAGCGAAGCAATTGAGGTCGTCAAATCAATCAAGTATTTAGGTATAATCATCGACGAGCATTTCATTTGGCACGAACACATTCAGCGTTTGCGCTTGCAGTTAAAAAGTGCTATTTTTGCGATGGTTTATCTGAAGAAGTACACTACAACAGATGTGCAAAGGCAAGTGTACTACTCACTGGCTGAATCGAGAATTCGGTACGGCATTTTGGCTTGGGGAAATGCATCGAAAACGCACTTGGACAAAATACATAACCTCCAACGACGTCTGGTAAAAATCATAGAAAATAACAATAATCCATTTCAATTTCTAGACGTCAAGAGCATATTTAAGATGACGGCAGCTCTGGAGTACTACAATGACTCACGTTTCCAACAACCCATACGTCATAATCAGAACACTAGAAGACGAGCACAACAACTTCTCGAAATACCGGGAGTATTTAACAAATATGGACGAAGACAATTAGCTCACAGTATTCCAACATTGATGAACTCACTACCAGCTAACCTAAAAAATATAGTTAATTTCAAAAAACGCAAAAAAGATCTTAAAGTGTATTTCCTTAACTCTAATTAATTTTTCTTTTAAGTTATTAATACTCTAACATACAATTTTAGATTTAAAACACAGTATTAACATTTAAGCTCACCTTTTATTGTAATATGTACTTCCAAACATGAAAATATTTGAAACGCAATCACCTGCAGATAAGCCTTGAGCTTCGCAGGTAACATATTTATTTATAACGTTTTTAAAGAAAGAAAGAAATAAAGTTAAAAGTTAAAAGTTAAAAAAAAAATATGCGATTCAAGTGGGGTCGTAAATTATGTCAAATTTTGCGACTCTTTTTTGGCTTAGGTTTGAAAGCGTTGAGGAAAGTCGGCAAGAAACATATGGACACATTTACAAAACTTCAAGCATGGAGATTCTTAGGCGATGGGATGTATTTTAGGGACATGTCTAGACAAAGGAGCATTGAGACCAAGCGTAATCCAATTTATCGTGAAAGAGCCACCAAAATGCAGACAACAAATTTTAAGGTCCTGAAATGCTTGTCAAAGGTATAAACATTAAAGTTATTATAATTATCAATATATCTCCAGAGAATCAGCTTAATGAACGAACGGTCAAAGCGAATTTCGCTGCTGCTTTAAAAGCAGATTGCCACTTAAGAATTGTTAAAGAAAATGGCCGGCGCTTTGCTTTTGTTAATTAGGAAAGTAGCTATCCACAAGCTATTTGCTTTAGAATTTTAACCGTAATGGTTACCTGGGGTTGGCGATGAGCTCGCCTTGGTGCCTGGTCTTTTGTGACGATCTCACAATCTCACTCAACCTAACCTAACTTATCCACAAGCTGCAAAACAAAATTTGACAAAGAGGTGGACTGTATTTTATATTTGTATTTTTGAGTGATAACGCGGCGAGAAATATCATGCCAATGAAGCATTCCGGATTGAAGGAGAATCTGAAGACTCTCCGAATTTTGACAATTGGTTGACTTATTTAATTACTATTTCACACTAACTATAATCGACAGGTCTGCGGATTGATTGTGAAGCCTCAGGATCCAATCGGTTCCGTTCTGTTCTGTCCCTTCTCATCCTTTATAAATAGAAGACAACAACCTCCAGTATCACCCTTTCAGTTAAACATAATTTGTTCTTATGAAAATAAAAAGACCTAAAATAGAACTATATAGTCGTCAGTTTCATTACAAGAGCGTTGGCCAGTGCTCCCTATTATCTCGTGGAAAGGATTGAAAAATCACTGCGCACAGGACATCAAGGGCACTTTTGATAGCATCGGATTCGACTTGATAGCATCCAACCAAGTTGGAAGTCAACTAAACTGGAAGTCAAAGACAGCTCTATCTGGAGAAACGTTTTGGTTGAGGGCCAGATCCGCCACGGGCTCTAGTCCTTACAAATAAATTAAAGTCAGTAAGTGAACTACTAGAAGTGATATTTGACAAAACGAAAAACTATAAAACGGGGATTGTTTTTTTTAAAGGTGTTTACCCCTCTTTTCCAAGCTGGCTATAAGAAATAAACAGCTATACAAATTTGAATCTAAAGTTAAGACACAAGCTATAAAAGCACTGGCCTTTGTTTTACTAAGTTTTGCCTTTTTTTTCTTCACTTATAATCAGCGTTGCCATTTTGAAGTCGGCATTCCAGTAAAATCTGACTGGAAAAAAAAACAGTCAAAAACTAAAATCCAGTCAAAAAACAGTCAAAATAAATCAACGAATAAAAAAAAATCATAAATAAACCTTATTTAAAAAACAAAGACGCAGAGTCATTCACTGCATTAAAGTGAAACCTATTAAATTAGTTAACAATAGTCGTGTTTTTTTGAGCTTCGTTCTCAGCAAAGCAAAGTAAGGTAAGATTTTCAGCACACAAATAATTACAATAACTACTGCGAGTCTCGAAGTGTCAAGTAGAGCGTAGTTGTTGTAATTGAGTGCTGAAAATCCTACTTTACTTTGCTTTGCTGAGCACGAAGATCAAAAAACATGCCTAATAATAGAAAATTCATTAAATTACTTCAACTGATAAATTAACTTTACTAGTATTTTTTTTGAGCGCTTCAACGGTCTATTCATCATCTTCATCATTTGCATTTACGTCGAATATTGTTTTACTGCTTTTATAAGTAATATTAGTAGCAACTTTTTTTTGTAACTTCGGACTGTATGTCAAAGTTGAAGGAGTATTTGAAAGTTAGCAAAGGCAAGTTCTGAAAATCCTACTTTACTTTGCTTTGCTGAGATCGAAGCTCAAAAAACACGCCTAATGAACGAAATTTGTAAAACTCTCTGTGTTCATTATGTGCGGCACTACTGTGTATATTACAAATACAGTCATTCTTTATAGCGAACTTCCTTACAACGTTATTGAGCACAATAGCAAGAATCTAGTTATCTTAAGTCGACTAGATGGGTCTCGATGGGATGTAACCTGAATGCAAAACCTAGATTGGTCGGGAACGTCACTTTTCTACGTCATCCACTTATGCGAACTGTCAACTTAGTACTCAGTCACGAATCTCTTGATTAGATTCGTCAGCTACCTCTCCATAAACGTCAACTGAAACAGCTGCTCATATGACCGATTTCAGCCAATTAAAACCGAGATACATCTAGTCAGACAGCTGTCAGACTTAAAAGGGGAGAAAAGAACAAAATTGTTGCAGACAAATTTAGTGATTCATTAAGGACATTACCGACAATTCCAAAGAATAAGGTAAACATTTTAAGGTTTGCAGAATCTAGTTCAAACAGATGCCAACAAAAATTAACAAAGAACAAAACTGTTCATGTGCAATTGATATTCTTCGAAAGAATTAAAAATATAAAACTTTTCTTACAATGCGTTCTTTTTTGTATCAATTTTCCTTGAATTTTACAACCTTATTTAAAAAAAAGTATTATAAAGAGTGTATAAAGTTATGCACCCTTTAAAATGCCTCTAAACGGAAAAACCTTATTTATAAAAATTATTCAACGTTGTATAGAACTTGTATAAGCTAAACGTGTTTGGACGTTGTTTAGTGAGGTGGAAAAGTATCGAAATGTCATTTTGACCGAAAAAATCTGTCAAAAATCTGTTTTATTTTAAATGAAGCCAAAAATAAATTGGATAGATTGTATCGAGGTTTATTTTCTCAATTTTAAAGTATGCTCAATAAGAAATATGTGCAGATATGAGATATTTTGGATTGGTTTAAAATTTTGGTTTAATTTGCATAATTTCATAGGAGTCCCAAATTTCCCAATTTTTTCTTTTTACTTTTCCATTTTTTATTTAAAGCTCCTAGGTTATTTTTGCATCTTTTCGGAGAGATATGTGTAATAGATTTCTCCTTTTCAGTACCTTTTTTGACGAAAGCCCTGTATAACTAGCAATGTTGCCGCTAAAGATAATGGAATACAGAGATATATAATTTTTAAGTGGAAAGGCGGCTGCCTACAAGCTGTTTACCCGTAAAATTCATGAAGTCACGCATATATGCTCATTTCTTTTCAAGTATATGTGAGGTCATGAATTGGACTTTCGCTTTTCCGAAATGTGTATTTCACTATTATTTTTTATTTTAATCAAAGCCTTAACAAAAACCAAACAAGTTCAACACCGAACACGAAAGAATTAAACAGCGCGACGCCCATAAAAACAAAAGGAATGTTGGCCGGCCATTATCAACATGCTTTTTTGTAGCTCACACGTATTCACAGACGGAGGTCGAAATTACCAAAACAACTATGTAAACAAATGGGTTTTGGGGGGATAGACGTACGAAAGATGTCCATTTCTTTTATTTATTGATCTCTGGTTGCCGCAGTCTTTTTTAAAAGTGTAACATTTTTTTTTCAAAAACTGTAACAAATGGAAAATTTAACAAAGTGGAAAAAAAGAAACAACATTATTGACCATCGAAGTAGATTTCAATTTCTATTTCACAAACTTTATTTACCACGAGATGTAGAACATTATCAACGGCGACAGAAAAATGTTGTTGTATTTTCTTTCCCTCCCATTCCCACTCGCAGTTTGGCGTTTTGCACAACGTGTGCTCTGTGTAAACAAACAAATACATTGACAGAAATTGATAGAAGTTTGTTCGAAAGAAAAAAGTGCTGCCAGTTGACTTTTCAATATTTTTTTACGAGAAAAAAAAAAAACAAAAAACGATTTTAATAGGAAAAAGTGTATCAAAGCGAAAATAATAACAATTAACAAAATTATAAAATAATTAAAAAAAATATTTTCTAAATAAGAATTTTTGGGAGGGTGTATAAAGGCTGTATAAAACTTATACACTGCATAACTATACAGGAGTTTAGGGGCGATTAACAAATTCTAATTAATAAAAACACTAAGTTTTTAATTTTCCATATAAGAATTTTGCATAAAACTTCTTTATAACGAAGCAATTTTTTTGTTCCCTTGAAGGTTCGTTAGAAAGAAGTTTGTCTGTAATTGGATGTATCTGCAAATGTCTACAACTCCAAAGGGGAACAATGTTCTGTGACCCCCTATCCCAAAGGCAGCAACATTTTTGCAAAGTTGCTTTTAAACTAAGAAAAAGTCACCAAGCTTTGTAGCTGATGTTTGTGTAGCCTGCGCTCAATCCTAATCTCTCGTTTTGGCGACTTGCACTGGCCGGCAAGATCTCCTAATTTAACCGTTCCAGACTTCTTTTGTGCGGGTTTTTTTCGACGTCACGAGACTTTATCAACAAGCTTCAGACTCGGCCCAAAGTGAGAATATCCGTCAAGAATGCTAGGACCTATCACCGGAAGTTCTCGTATAGGACTTATGGAAAATGCTATAAATCAAACCCGAATCTCGAATGTATAGCCGATTTTGGAAAAAATCCTAAAGTTTAAATTTGAATTTTTTCGGGAATCAAATCTGGGACCAGTAGTTTAATAGTCCAACACAGTAACTAAGCAACTGCTTAGTGGTAAGAGTATTTCGACTAATGGAACAAAATTTAAGACATCAAATAAACAAAAGGAGAACCAAGGTTTTTTATTCATGTAATGAATTAAAGCCAAAGAGCATCGGGTGGCAACATTTGCGCCGCCTTGTAGTACAAAATAAAGAAGCAAGTTACGTGCGACCCAGTCGTCCACATTTTTGTGGAACACCAAACTCACATAGATATAAATTGCCATAAACTAAATCGCTCGAAATACGATTATATGCCAAATTTTTCTCCTCCTTAATACAGTGACCCGAAGTGTATTAGTATAGCGAGCGAAAGTAGTTGTCGTCACAAAGCGTCGTGTCAATTTGAAAATATAAAAGCTTATTGCATGAGCCCTAACCTCACATGACTTCAAAGGAAATTCTTATTTCGCCGAAAACCAATTGTGTTCACCCAAATCGAGAGGAATCTCTGCAATGCATTTGCCCTGTCATGAACAATATGGAAAATGGAATACTCAAGTCGGCACAATGTCTAATGCAGCCTTGAATCGATGTCACTGCCCAAATGTCCCTTCGCAGAAAAACTTTTCGCCAAATCAAACTCAAGAGAAATTCGCACATATTGAAATAGCGTGTGAACCACTTTCCCGGCAAGAATATGTTTTCAAATTCAGAACAGAGGGGTCTACCCTCTCCTCATGCGGATGTCAAAAAGTCACCGAAATGTAGAAATTCTCGTTTTAAGTTTTCCAAATATTTTGACTTCAACTCTCTCGCACACAGCTGGAAGTTAAGTTAACCTCCACAAGTTTCGGGAAGTCGTGGAGTTGAATAGTTTTGTAAACTATGATGACAGTTTCTGCAGCCAACAACTGGGTCAAGAAAATGTTAGATTCCCCGGCAATAGCGTGACCACATTCTATAACATAAATTCATGTTCCTTGTGGTTATTTGAGAATAACAATGCCCTGTCTACACAGACATGAAATTTATATCTCGATTGTTGTTGCGTGATTGCAAATAGATTGTCGTCCTAATATACCGTGACTCATTATTGCTATAGTCAGCGTGGTTGTCTGCCCGGGAATCTGTTCGTTCTTCGGGAAATTGAAACCATAACAAAGCAAAAGCAAAAGCAAAGAGCATCCGCCAAGGTATTGTTTCCTTGAAAATTACCACTCTCAACTCAGCCAATATGGGTGGTTTCCGTCTGCAGATACTCGGGGTATCTATACCGCAAAAGGTGCCTCATAACTTCAGCGTGTACAAACGAAATACATTCCACAAGTGAAATATCTCAAATGGAGTGAAAAAAAAATTATTTCGAGTCCCAGTCCATGGAACACTTGATAGAGTATACCCAACCCATACCCATACCCACACCCAACTCGTCATGTGAGACGCGCAGGAAGGTTTTCTTCCTTTTTTTTTTTTACTTTTTTCGCAGCGAGAAGGGAATTTCACTTAACAAATATCCGTCACGCCTCATTTACGGGGTGGTAAATGCAAACACACACTCACACTCGTGCACATTTGGAGGGTATTTGTCGTCGTTGCGTTTTGCAAAATCCATAGCTCGCTCTATGTCAGGCATTAGCTGTAGCGCGTCGTGTAGGATGGCCGGCGAGCAAACAAAACATCCTCGAGTGTACCTACACACGTTCTCTGTCAACCGCACTCTTGTACACTCGATGGAACAATTCCAGAAAAATGAGGGGGAACCCAAAGAGCTTCTGGATGATGCTGGCGCTGATGTTCGAGCATCTCCCGTTCCCAGTCCGAGGTGTGTTTCAGCTGCCGCTGCTGATGGTATGATATCATTCAATATTTGTGTTCATGAGGAGGAAGGAAGAAACCCCAAGGATTTTCCAGATATTTTCGAATTCACTCAGTTTATTTTCATCATTTTTCTGGTTAGGCGACGGGCTGCGAGGTATCTGTTTGAAAAAGGTTTACCAATCAACTTTTTCCCCTTCATCTTACTCCGGGAAATTAATCAATTCGATCTCGTGATTAATATCCCATTACTGTTAGGGATTTGCGTCTGGTGCTCTCAAAAAAAAAAAGGAAACCTCTGCCTGCTCACACGTCACACCGAAGGGGAAACGGAAAAACAAAAGGAACACAAACTTTTACCTGCCGGTCCTGGTGGACCTGGTGGTCCCTCGATAATGCCAGTGGGAAATTCGTCGCCCTTAATGGTTGTGGTTAAGCCTCGATCTCCTCGGTCGCCTTTGTCGCCCTGTTTTTTTGTTTATTTTTTTTTGAAAGGAAACAAATACAAACAATCAATTGATAAATGAACAAACAACTCAATTTGGTGTGAAATTAATGGTGTCACAACAAACACGCACGCACACTTACCCTTAGGCCAGGTGGTCCTGTCGCGCCAGGCGGTCCGATTGGGCCTGGTTCACCGCGAGCACCTGGTGGCCCGGGCGGGCCTGTCTCGCCAGGATGACCTTGTTCACCATCATGTCCCGGTGTACCCACACCTCCTGGTGGTCCAGGCGGACCAGGTGGGCCTGGTTCGCCAGGTTCACCCTGCGATAATGGAAAAGGTGTGTTAATCCATTCTTTGCTGGAGCACTCACGGATGCTGAGTGCTTTATATACGTTACATGCAGCGAACAAACGAAAACTGAATTAAGAAAACTACACAAAGGAGTTGAGTTGCATGCGATTGGAGTGTTAGTTGGGATTTTGACGGAGAGTTTGGACGCCTCTTCGAGTTCACTTCGTGAAGTTGTTAGTGCGGGGTGTTATATTAAATCGTTTGTTATAGTCCATGAGGTCACAACTCACCTTTAAT
Organism: Cheilosia vulpina; assembly: GCA_916610125.1. Lineage (NCBI taxonomy): Eukaryota > Metazoa > Arthropoda > Insecta > Diptera > Syrphidae > Cheilosia > Cheilosia vulpina. The sequence continues at coordinate 112,560,213 of OU744276.1, read as the reverse complement.
TGAATTACTGTCGAGGCGGATACGTTAACGCCCGCTTCTTGTAATCCCTTGTAAAAGAAAAACCAAAATAAAACAAAAAATAATAACAAACCAAAACAGGTGACAACAAAACAAAACTTAAATACGACTGGACGACAACAAGTGAAAACAAAAGAGTGAGAAGGGTGTGAAGAGGATTACTTTCCAAGCACGGTGGTAATTGTAGTGGCATGAACCGTCTGTCTAATGCGCTTCCGTGCACCTTAACACGGGGTTGAATTTAGCCTACCTATCGTAGATACAGTTTTTATCGACCTTGATTTGGTTATGAATTAGAACGTAATTCATACTGGGGTTGGTTTAATATTGGAATCTGTTTTTCAGAGGCACTTCTTTTGCATCTGTACCTCTAAGCACCGAGTAATTCAAACAGTTTCAGGCAAAAGAGGAGTTCTAATGAGTCATGAGAGTAAATTTAAAACAGTTTTGTTTCTGTTAAAAATTGCCATAAGTTTTGGAAAGTGCTCGAAACACTCAGCAAATACAATTTGTGAGCGAATCTTTTCAGACCCATCCTTAAAAAGGAGAAAACGAATCAAAACTGCAACAAGGTGTCTGTTCAAACTTCTCGTGGGTTCTGATAACTGTTCCGCTCAAAGAACCCTAAAAGTTCATAAAGTTTGAGTCGAAAGATTTAGCTCTTTTTACAAGTTCCAAAGAGTTCTGATAAGTGTTCTGGAAAGTTGGAGAAAATGTGGTTTTATTCACAGTTCCCACGAGTTCTGATAATAGTTCTAAAAAGAGCTCGAAGAACTCAGTCAATTTTATTTAAAGAACGCTAAAAGTTCATCAAGTTTGAGTCGAAAGTTTTAGCTCTTTTCACAAGTTCCAAAGAGTTCTGGAAAGTTCGAAAAAATGTGGTTTTATTCGCAGTTCCCACGAGTTCTGATAAAAGTTCTAAAAAGAGCTTGAAGAACTCAGTCAATTTTATTTAAAGAACGCTAAAAGTTCATCAAGTTTGAGTCGAAGGATTTAGCTCTTTTTACAAGTTCCAAAGAGTTCTGGAAAGTTCGAGAAAAATTTAATTTTATTCACAGTTCCCACGAGTTCTAATAAAAGTTCTAAAAAGAGCTTGAAGAACTCAGTCAATTTTATTTAAAGAACGCTAAAAGTTCATCAAGTTTGAGTCGAAGGATTTAGCTCTTTTTACAAGTTCCAAAGAGTTCTGGAAAGTTCGAGAAAAATTTAATTTTATTCACAGTTCCCACGAGTTCTAATAAAAGTTCTAAAAAACGTTTGAAAAACTCAGTCAATTTTATTTAAAGAACGCTAAAAGTTCATCAAGTTTGAGTCGAAAGTTTTAGCTCTTTTGACATGTTCCAAAGAGTTCTGGAAATTTGGAGAAAATGCGGTTTTATTCACAGTTCCCACGAGTTCTAATAAAAGTTCTAAAAAAAGTTTGAAAAACTCAGTCAATTTTATTTAAAGAACGCTAAAAGTTCATCAAGTTTGAGTCGAAAGTTTTAGCTCTTTTGACTAGTTCCAAAGAGTTCTGGAAAGTTGGAGAAAATGTGGTTTTATTCACAGTTCCCACGAGTTCTGATAATAGTTCTAAAAAGACCTCGAAGAACTCAGTACTTTTTTTTAAGACACCTCTATTCGAATATACGCTCACGGAATAAAATAGATTTTAGATGCGAAACAAAAACAAATTCCGTCACTTACAGCTCGTATACGCACAATCCAGTTCGACCCCTGTTCTCTGAGTACTAATAGTCTAGTATTTCCAAAAAGTGCTTAAAAAAAATGGAGAGCCCGTGATTTTTATAGGTAAGTCGTAACTGGGCGACAGCGACGCAAGAAAGTGAAAAGTCGAAATGAAGACGTCCACTAAATAAAGGGTTTTCCAATAAGAGGTGTTATTGTTAATGACCCGCTATTTCGGTAGCTGTCAATTTTGAAGCTTTTAATCTTCGACATTTGACAAGTAGAAACTACGCCATTACTAAAAATGGAACGATACACGCTTCAACAACGCATTGAAATTATTAAAATTCACTACAAAAATGGTGAAAAAACACAAGCAACGAAACCATTGATCCTTTACGGGAAAAGTTTCCGGACCGCGTTATCACTCGAAGAGGTGATCACAATTGGCAACCGAAATCTTGTGATTTAACACCTTGCGACTTCTTCCTTTGGGGCCACGTGAAAGATAAGGTCTACGCCAACAGGCCAGCGTCGATTTAAGACCGCAAAGATAAAATTCGTGAGGTGAGGCAATAGGGCAGCCAATTTGCGATTTGGTCATGGAAAATTTCATGAAAAGGATATGGTCCTGTATGCGTGCCCGTGGTGGCCATTTGGCTGATGTTCCAACCTTCCTCTTTATTATGAAATAAACATCCGATCATTTAGCTCAAAAAATGACATTTTTCTCTGAATACCAAAATAACACCTCTTATTGGAAAACCCTTTAGCTCGTTCTCTTGGCTTAAAAATCAAAACCGATATCTCGTCCAAAGGGGCAAACTACTGTCTAAAGTTTTCAAGCGTTCACACAGTTTAGCGGACAAGATTTTATACGTGACATTTTTGAGACTTATTCCCCTGCTGTTAGAGTGGTTCACGACATTTTCTTACTTGTGGAAAAATGAGCCGGATTCACTACAATCATTTTGCCATATTTTACGGATGAGTTATAAGTTTGTTATATAATTGGTCTCCTAAACAAGTCATCTCCCACAGCATCAAAAAGGGTCGATAGTTTGGTTTTATTTGAGGAGGATGAACATTTTGACTCTGCCTTTCAGCTAGTTCTTGGTTGAGTTTGAAGTCTAAACAATTGGTCTTTCTAAATCCTCAGCATAGACTATAGAATTACAATTCATGTTCATATTAATAGGATTCTGTTGGGCAGCTTTATTCTTGGGTGGATTTTTGTAAATTCCTGGCTAAACTTGTAATCGCTGCCTCTTCATCTGTCGAAGCACACCTTTTTTGATCGAAAGCTTTTCTTGCTCTTTCGTTTTCCTTCCTTCCTTTGTTGGCATCTTTCTTCTCAGTTCTGGTTCTGCAACATTGAATGGTGAGCCTCGTTATTGCTTGAGTAAGCCCGCACTTCACATCGAACTAGAGATTTTATTGCGCTCAGTGAGACTCAATAAATAGGTGGCAACACGTTGATAGTGGTGTCATTCAAAAAAGGTCCAATAGATGTAAATCAACGAGCATGCGCAAGACAGCATTTTGAATAGGTCTTCCAAATCGACAAAAATACTCAATTAAAATGTTCATTTCAAAAGAGAAAATATTTTAAATGTGCTATAATGTATTGTCAAATCAAGTTGCTTCGGGTCACTAGATGGGATTTCTTAAATTCTCTGCAAACTTATTCAGCTCTAAAAATCTTGTAAAACAAGACTTTCGCTTTCGCTACAAAACATACCTCATTGAGTTTTCATTTCGTTCATATTTATTTCACAAACCGCGTCTGTCCGGGTCCTAAAGCTTTTATCAACTGGCATAGCAGAATTTTCAAAATTACATAAAAAAAGTTTAAAAATCCATTAGAACCATTTTTTGCTTCTATCCTTCATGTGGATGTCCAATATCGTTTTTTCCTATGTACGATAGTCCTTTTTCTTTTCTGATTTCATTTACAAGGACTATCCCGTCTTCACTATGGGCAGAGGTGCATTTGCCACCGGAACATACCAAAGGACAACCAGATACAAGTTACATTCAAAAATCGGCATTTCCACCTCATGCCGCCGCCCATACTGTATCCCTGAACACATAAATATCCATTTGGAAAGGACATTCCTGCTAATAGGTGTTTTGCAATAAAAGAAATAGCAATAGCAACTTTTTGGTCTGGCATGTATAATGGCTTATAGTATAATGGCCTACGTTATTAGAGCTTGTGCATAAATTCTCATAATCGCCTGGCGACCCATTCCAGTCGTATATCAATATCCAAGTCTGCACGGAGCGACAATTTCAAAGAAAAAGGACCAAAACCGTCGGCGTGACCCAAAAACACTGAAATTAATTTCCGAAAAGTTGCCAACTCGTTAATTACATTCTCATACATAACCGCTACCCGAAAACCCGACCATCATGTATTACAATAATTCGACCACAATTTGGGCACATTAGTCATCCTCCATTGAGTTGAGATTTATTCACTTGAACAGGCACTTGAACAGGCATCTCAGGTCAGTGTGCGTGTGTGTACAACATTTGATACTTTCAATTAAAATTGTTTCTTCCCGGTATGTATTTGCTGAGCCCTTTCGGCCTCTGTCTAAGCCGTAGTCCTTAAAAAACAATAAACCACCTTTTCGGTGCGGGTCTCCCTTTATCGTTTATTAAACTGTTATGTGTGGAAAGCAGGCATACCTTCGTTCCATTCACACGGAATCAAGTTGCCATATATTCCCTTTTACTCGAATTATAATTCCTTTCATCGTTCATCACTCTCGAAAATCACTGGCTCTCAGGGAGTGAAGAAGGACTTCCGTTCGACCCTCAGGCTGCTACGTAACTGCTGTTTGGAAAATTAGGCATCGCATATACCCATACAGGCATATACCGTAGAATTGATCTTTGTTGACGAGGCCCCTCCTGTTACGACATCGGATACAATTTCGAATTTATACCGAAACGAGTCCTATTTCTATTTGTCAACACTTTGCGGCAAGGAAATCTTTAAATTGTGTGTGCTGGTTATTAGAGACAACGACACATTAACTTACTTATACGTCTCTTCCATTATTATTTATGTCCCGGGCAAACTATGCCAGTGTGCGTCCTCCTATGGCGGAAAATCACAACTTGTGTGCGAAATTACATTCAACTTCGGAATGTCTCCGTAATTTTCGTTTGGATAAAGTACCAGAACGAAAAGATATGCAAAGTATTTCACAGCATAGCAAGTGTAAAGGGGGAATGCGAATGCTGCTAAAAAAAAAACCGATGCCCTGGGGACACATGGAAAATTGTTGACAACAAGTCTAGATAAACTTTTCCTTTTCATACGCCCTACACTGTAAATTTACTTTGGTACCTACTGAATAATAAATTATTGATTCGCCGACCTAAATTTTCAATACCACAGCACTGTGGCGGATAGCGAATTGCGAAATTGAATGTGTACCTTACTTGCGGCAGAAAAAAACAAGAACGGAGCATCGCAAAAGGGAACATCAGCAGTCAGGACGGAGGAAATATGAAAGGAAATATCGTTCGGTCTTTTGACGGCAAAAAAGGGCTGAGTGTCTGTGATTTAATGTTACCCAGTTCGTTGGGTGAAAAATGCGAACGCACGAACTAACGACTTTTTCGAAAATCGACTTATTCCTAGCAGGCAGTACAATTTTTTTGTCAATAATTCGAAAAGGGAAACGTTGGAGCAATAGGAACTGCAATCGCTATACCCTGTAGTGAGGTATTCTGAGGCTTTGCGTAAGGTTGCCATCTCAAAACTTGAGTCGTTATTTTGAGGGGCAACTATAAGACATTGACTGGTGATGCTTGGGAGAACCCCACAGGAGATAGTTAAGACTTCTATTACTGAATATAACAGAATAGGGAGTGCCGAGTGCTCTGTCGTTTGAATGTAATGCCAAAGAGTGGTGCATCTGTCAAGTAGAGCGGTGGACAACTTGACGTAATTTTAATTTAATTTAATTTGCTTAATAGAAGCGAGTAAAAGCTAAATCTGAACAATTGACCGTTAAATCGCAAAACGTAAAAATGATAATACAAAATATCTATTTTAGGGTTAGAAAGGGAATAGGATAGTCGGGGTTAGGTTATTTGTGAAGCGGATGTTTTAGAGTTGATTTGGAGCAATTTGGGTCAAAATTGACATAGGTGCGATGTCTAAACTTTTGTTTTTCTGTGGTCGGTAGCAATCCTTAACAAACTTGGGTAATATCATTATGCTGAGTCCAAACGGCTAATTGAGAAGCTCTTTCATGACAGTAATACTCTCGGATGTTTGTCAGACGTTCGCGAGAGGTGGCGCAGTGGAAAAAAACCGTAAATTGGATTTTTTTTCGTTATTCGAAGCAGGGACCCCTCGCTAAGTAATCCAACACACTAACCACTAAACCACTATGCTCTGCTATTTTCTGTTACGTTCGTCCTACGTAATCCACAGTAATTGCAAACAGCTTTCATTTTTGTTCCAAGAACTTTCTCAAGACCTCCTCTAAACCTTTCATAACTAATAAACCTTTCATATCTAAGCTGAGTATTATTTAATCGGAGTCTCTAAAAATATTGACACAGTTTGAAAAATAAGGTGCACAATTGAACGACTATGAGCGAACCTATTTAGGTATGCCCTTACGCATCCATGTCCAGATAGTATGTATGTACAAATCTTGATTATAGCTGTGTGTTCGTCGGCCTTTTAGTTGAGCTATAATTCCTCTTAATGATATATAAACCGGCACTGTAATCAACTATTAAACCTGAAAAGTGTAAGCGAAGACTAGTCCTCTAACCTATTAGGAAGTGGGCAATATCTGAGCTCTTTTCCCCTTCCTGCCGAGCTATATAAAGCAGCGAAAGATGAGCATACATCGCCTTATTTCCGATATTTTAGTATCCCATATCCAAAAGGTAAGTGACTATACTCCGTCAAACAACGAATGCAAGTCTCCCTAATATTGAAAACAACATTCTGTCTGACGTAATTTTTGACACACTTAACTTATTGATAAGCCGACAACCGGCCAAATATTCAGAGGAAGCTCAGATCGCCCTCACCATCTACATCGATTTTACGATCTCAAATGACAGAATTGCTAGAGACCAACTATACAAGGAGGGATCCCAGGTTCGAATCCCGACAAAAACCCAAAATTCCATCTTAATGTTTTTTTTTTCACTGCGCCACCTCTCTCGAACGTCTGACAAACATCCGAGAGTCAGGAAAGAGCTTCTCAATTGGCCGTTTGGACTCGGCATAAAATTGTAGATCCCTTCCATTCGTCCCAAAAATAAAAACTCACACAAGACGAACGGACCTGTTGCGACAATTATTTTTTTTTTTTTTTAAATATGCAAGGAGCCTTGTTTTAGCGTTCCTGCCAAACCCTTCAACGGTGGCTATATCTATAAAGGCCGTTTTTCCATGACCTTTCGCACACAGAACACAGAAAGCTGTCACTGTTGCGTTTGGGCGTTTGCAAATATTGTGGTATGCGGCGAAAATGGGACCGCTGTAGTTAGACCATATCTTTGGTGGGTTAGACTGTTGCACTCCTGATTTACTGGACTCTGGACGAATGCGATTTGCCTTGACTTAATTGGACTTGATCAATTTATCAAAACTAGTCTAGCGGTCGAAAATCGACCATACCTTTTATAAATACGTTGTACTAAAAAACGTACCACAATATTCGATACTTATAATGTTTTATTTATAAACGTAAAAGCGACATCAAGATTTATAAAACATACACCCCAAACCATTACGTTTGAAAATAAGTTTTACTCAAGATTTATATTTTAATACGTCACTATAAGCGTTTTACTTTTTGAGTTCAGAGCAGAACTGTTATACAAAAAGTTCGGGTTTCTTTTTTAGCTCAGACACATCAGAGCTCAGAATTTGTGTTTCTTTTTTCTCTCAGAGCATAATCAGAGCGCGCTCTATGAGCGCTGAGCCTGACTGAGCAGGCTGAGTATAAAGCTGATTACATACTTACAGGCACATTTGACAGGAAAAAAAAAAAAACAGGATAAACAAAATAATTGAAATGGCGGACGAATCTTGTTGTTCTAGAACTGAAGGTTAACCAATTAATTAATTAACAATTAATAAATATTCATGTATGAAACACATAGTTATTACAAATGACAGCTATATGCTCAAGTGTGTTTCATAAATAAATCAGAACGATCTGAGCACGCTCAGAACTAAAAAAGAAAAACGCATTATGAAAATTTAGAGCAGCAAATTTATGTTGAAAAATATTTCCCATTGTATGTGTCATCATTAAACGAAAATTATACAGTTACTTACTTTAAGGGATAAATTGCATTCCTTCGAAAAAATCTTCTAATCTCGGATGGTTTTTATTCACATACGTTACTATGGTAAAATGGCGGCGGCAAATTGAATGTCGCCAAAAAGCTTTCATTTAACTAATAAGCATTTTGTATGGGGAATTGTTTACTTGATTTAAGCAGCCTTAATGGCGGCATATACCCACAGCTTTTGTGCACATCTATGGCACAATACCTTTCGAATGATACAAGTTTCATTCTACTCATTTCTTAAAAAAATATCATAAATGTGTGACTACACATGGCTATTACCTGTCACTCGTGCGGTCAGATTTATCTGTCAAATTCAGCATAACTCAAGATCTCATCGAATAAACAAGTTTGGCAGATATTCCAAGGCTATATAGACACGAAGCTGTGTAGCTTATGTATATGTAAATGCAGTCATAGGTGACTTTGACATTGGGGACGTTCAAGTATCTAGTTTAGTATGTCTGACAGCTCTCTCACTAGATGTATCTCGGTTTTGATTGGGGGAAATCGGTCATATCAGCAGCTGTTTCAGTTGACGTTTATGGAGGGGTAGCCGACGAATGTAGTCAAGAAATTTGTGACTGAGTACTAAGTTGACAGTTCGCATACGTGGCTGACGTAGAAAAAATGTCATTCCAGACCAATCTAGTTCTTGCGTTCAGGTTGCATCTCATCCAGACCATTTAGTCGACTTAAGATAACTAGATTCTTGAATGCGGCTATTGACGAAAAGTACCCCGATGTACAATGTCGTCTTCTTGGACATCGAGTTTTTTTTAAACATTTTTAGCTCACCGTCAATGCCTAGAACACATTCCGCTTTAATCTTTACTTATAATTCTGAAAAATGCTCGTATACGTTTATCTGTCAAAATATCCGATGCGAAAAACTGAAATTTGCAATACTAAAAATCCGTATACGAGAATTTCTCCTCGAATTGTACCCGTCTGCCTTTTCCATGCGGATTTGGGAATTGTGCGTTTGACACTTCAAAGAACGGTTTGTTTTTTGATTTGTTTGTGAGAAAATAAGAGTCAAATTAAAGTAAATCAAATAGTTTAAATGGAAGGACTTATTGAATGATATGTATACCTTCCAATAAATATGTTTGGAAATATGCAGTGCCATTCGTTAAAAGCAGTCTTGGAACTCTCAGATGGTCATGTATATTTCGATTTATCCTAACTGATTCATTGCCAACCAATTTAAATTTGATTATTGTTTTTTTTGCTCTAAAATGCTACCTCATTCGAGAGGTGAATACAATTCTCGCATAGGTGGAAAAAACCCTCTTTGAGAATACCAATTTTTCTGCTGTGCGAAAATTTCAGGCGGATTTGCTCGTATACGAATTATGCTATGCGGAATTTGAGAATTGGGATACAGGCTAAATTTTTCGAACTCACAATGAGTTATTTTTCCATACAAAATTGCATATTGTGACCTACAAAATATTTAGTGTGAAGGTTAAAAATGTTTATTAGTAAAGCCCATTAACAAGAACTGTTAATATTTTTAAAGCGGCTGCTCGATTGTCAGAAATTACAAAAAGGTTAAATGTCACGGGTAGAATGTGATTAGAAATTCTGTTGTTCTGTTAGAGTCCCTCCTGGATGAAAGGGACGATATAGTTGCGTGGAAATACTCCACTTCACATTTTTCAAGCAACCTTAAACACTAGGGTTACTAGTTCTTAGACAGTGCTCATTGAACTCACATCCTTACACGCAGACCAACTGCAAGCACCACTTATCGCGTGTTAAAGCCAAAACTATTAAACAGCGTTCAGGTCATTAAACATTATTTCAAACCCATTCACAAGGATGGTAAGAATGATGACGCATTTTTAGTTAACAGGCAGAAGGTTCCCAATCCCCCAACATTGCTTCCATATTGCCCTAAGAGCACACCATTACAACGACTTTGACACATGTTTCTTCCGCACTCCAATACTCCTCCAAATTGATCACAAATTCGAATTTAATGGTTCGAAAATAAGAGTCTGCTCGACGAAAAAATATTTTTTTAGCCATCAAAGATGACACTTGAGCTGTCATCGCATGCAACTAACCCGCTTTTAATTTGTAAGAGTTTATCGACTGAGGTCAATCACAAATGGAACGACAAACGCACGACTTGGGCCTTTGGTTTCCGCATCCGAACCGAAGTATTCAAATTTCAGTGCGATAAGTATCTATACACATTTACAGAGTCATTGTTGGTTTAATTGCTTTTGCTTACGTGATTCCGTCTCTTCTTGGAAGTAATTGGATACACGTACTCGCAGTGGGAGCGGGTGCTCGATTGTCAGACATTACAAAAAGGTTAAATGTCACGGGTAGAATGTGATTAGAAATTCGGTTGTTTTAGAATCCCCACTGGAGGAAGGGTACGATATAGTTGCGTGGAATGACTCCTCTTATCGACTTGCCTCAACCTAAAGGCCGGATAATGACTAAGTGGGGCATTTGGCATTTTGCCAAGCAACAGTGTTGTACATGGATGTAGGTGAAGCGAGGCCAATGAAAACTAATGAGACGTTTTACTTATTTTGGGAGTGAAAAGGGCCGGCGGACAGGCTTGAGGGTTGACGTGTAAAATTTAGCTACGCATAGCGAAAATATAAGAATTAATAAGGGAGCATAAATAATCTTATAAATGTTATTATTCAGGTGTTGTTGTCAGAGAGAGAAAGATGGAGAGTTTAATGGAATGGAAAATACACTTTTCCATGTTAAATTTGCTGAATTCCGAAGCGTGAAATTGTTAGAGTCGGCGTTCCTTTAAACGTAATGTAGTTGATGAAAATACGTAATGTGCTGTCCTCATCAGAGGGGTCTTCCTAGCAAAGTTTTAAGTCAAAAATGGAGCCTTTGAGGTACGAGCTAGTTTTTACCAACATAAATAGATTAGAAGATTAGAAAATTTTAACTTACAGATAGTTAGACTGTCGTCAAAAACGGGAAACAATGGAACAAATATTTGTAGGGCTGCAGTCAGGGGCAGCAAACCAATGCACGAATCATTTGAATGATATCGTCATAAATAAAAGCGCTTTGACTCTATTTTGGGTGTGTATATGATGGGTAAAGAAAAAGCGGATGGAAAGAAGTCTAAAACGGCTAGATTTCACCAGTGCAAATCGCCAAAACGAGAGATTAGGCTTGAGCGTAGGTTACACGCGCTTGGTGGCCAACAACTAGCAGCTGATCTTCAAGTCTTTTACGAACATTTTTTGAAAAGACACCCGACTGATGCCCAATTGCGTGGCACTTCATAAAATCGATACTTTGGCGTCAGCTGTGACATCTAAAATGGCCAGACATGGCAGCATCCCGTGCTGTCCATACCCTTTTGGGCGAGCTGCTTAGCGTCGTAGTGTTTGTCCAGTTATTGTCAAACGACAGGGAAATCTGCGCCGAAATTCACGCTTCGCTAACACCATTGACGCATTATTCCGCGTATAGCGATAAATGTCTTATTGACGTTTATTTTGTATCTCACAAATGTCAAAGTAGAATTGACATTTGAAATACCATTTGCAAAAATGATAGCATCTTTCAGATGGGGTGATGACTTTGCGCCACCTGTTAGTAAACATCGAACCTGTACCGCCGTAAGTAAGTATTCTTAAGGAATTGAATGAATACAATAAAATAGAACATTCTTAAAGGCTGTTTGCAGAAGCAAACGTTCATTAAACAGATTGAAGCTAGCTAAATCAGAAATTAAGGTTCACTACAGACGCCGAGATTTTTTTTTGCGGCTTTCAGTTTCCCAGCGTGCGGCTACAGCTTAAAATGTGATGTACATGTCGTTGAAGTGTTTGAAAAAGATTCACTTTAGACTCCCAGAATCTTATAACCAAAGTCCCTACAACGTATGTAAAGGGTGTCCGATAATTCATGCAAAATTTGTATTTTGTGCCAATTATTAGTACAGTGATGCCAATACCAAAAAATATAACAATGTGACAGCTGACAGTTCGGGGTTCGTAAAAATGGAGCGTTATACGAAAGACCAACGCATTTTCATTGTCGAGCAATATTTTTACAACAATGAATGTTTGTCAGCTACAGTTCGCAATTTTCGTACAAAATCATCTGATGGCTTCGTTAATCGTCAAAATTGTGGCATTTGGGGTTCAGAAAACCCACTAGTACTTGTTGAGAAACAAATGCATCCAAAACGCATGACTGTTTGGTGCGGATTTTGGGCTGGAGACATTATCGGACCATTCTTCTTCGAAAATGCGGGTGGTCAGACAGTAACAATTAATATATAATATAACAATTAATATGGACCAACATGTGGTTTCAACAAGTCGGTGCCACATGCCATACAGCCAGAGAAACAGGTCAATAACTGCATGAGTCATTTCCTAATCGTGTAATCGGCCGTTTTTGCAATCAGAATCAGTCTGGTAAATATTTTCCTTTTCGGTTTCTGTTTGGCCTCAGAATATGTTTGCGAGAGACCTCTGGTGGCAAAAACAGCCGCGATCACTTTTCAACCGCGCACGAGAATGAATATGTTGTTAAGTTCGTTTTATGGACTGCATTCCAAAAGCAGCCTTAGCTTGCCACCTGCTGTAGCAATGTCCAGCATTTTTTTTTTTTTAAAAAGTCTAAAACATAACTCGCACATGCCAAGTGTCAAGTCCGCTTACGAATTAATACTTCTCTTCCATTTCCTTAGCACACAAAATCATTTCAAACCGACACGAATTGGTGACTGATGATCATGAAACACAAACAGCTGTACTCGTTCAAATTTGTCATCCTCGAATGTCGGTCGTTCCTCACTCAGAACGGTTTTTTTTGTTTCCCCCAGCAAACATCATGTACATATACGCATCGTGTCAGAAACCTCAAGCTAATTCATTAAGGCATGTTTACACAGACGTGAGCGAGCAGGGAGCACTCAAATGTATTTTTGGCCAACACAAACACTGACATGACACCCGTGTGTCATACATTTCGATCATATACCTAATTTTATACCGAAGACGATAGCCCTCAATAATGCCCATGTCAATGCCAATTAAATATGACAGCGGTGCGGTGCATTTCACTCATCATTTTCGAAATGTCTGATGAAAGTATAAGAATTCGAATTTAGCTGATGACAGAAACAATTTGACGCGCCCAAAAGTGCACCACTAAAACGTCCACGCGCTGTCAACCCATAAGTCTAACTAATTGATGTCGTTAAAAAACACTGTATCTACGAGCCATGGTCAGCCGATTGGTGTCGAATTTGTTTCTTTAATCTCCTCCAGCCATAAAAATGCAAACCAACCGATTGACGTTTAGTGATTTTGTAAAATACTGCACCTATTCCGATTCACCGACTCATCCGTTGTTAAGTCATATTAACCAAATAAATTACCCCAATAAAAAAAAATAGACAACATCAAGGCAATCGTTAAGAAATAAATTAGCTACAAAAAAACCCACACATCTATGAATAGGAACAGAAATAAACAACAACAACGCTACAACCAAAAGTTAATTATCATCCGGAGGAGTGTAGTGTGTGTGAGAAATACCTTAACGGCAACAATTTCCGCATAACCTAGCGTACCACCATGTAGCGTTGTCACAGACCGTTTCAAGCCCTGCAAAGAGTATAGTTACATCAAACAAAATCGCAGATTCAGATGGTGGACGGTCATCCACAACACATTCGTATCCTGAAGCAACAATGACGGTAATTACCTTCACTGTCTGGAACACATCGATGCCCGGATGACCCACGTCTCCTTTCGATCCCTTATCGCCCGGTCGACCCTGTACAAAAAGTTCGCATTAATTAACTCATTCGACTTACACGTATAAACTGAGAGGGATTCACTTACCGGATCTCCCCTATCGCCATTCACACCGGAGGGTCCCTAGAACAACATATCGAACAGAGGAATTTACATTTTATTCGCAACGTCGCAATGTTTCACTTACCGCCGGCCCGACTTCTCCAGGGTCACCTTTTTTGCCCCGTTTCCCTCGTTTGCCAGGCGGTCCCGGTGGACCGGGTGGTCCTGAAAGAAATAAAAACATTTTATTACACTTTTTCTTTGTTCGGTACCCATACAAAACTGGGGGCTCTTCGAAAAGGAAGACATTCGCCCCTGCAACGTGTGTATTAGGTTAAATGACACCACACACATAAATATACATCCCAGGGTTTAGGGTGTCACAAAGCGGCTTAGAATTTTTTTTTACAGATTCATTTTCAAACCGAACTCTTTATACCTCTGTTTTGTGTTTATGAGATTTATTATCATCAAGATGCAGCAGCTTAGAGAGTGAGAAGAAAAAGGGAGGATTAGCATAGGTTGATGCCGCATTTTACGATGGGCAGGGCAGCGCTGAAAGACGTCTCTCGATTGGGAAAGTTTAAATGGAAAACGAAATCGGCTATGAATGGCTTATGGCTGACATGAACTCAACACATATTAAAAAGTTGGAGACAGCACAGTTTCGCAGCTACTACCGAGTGAAGTTTGGGTTTAATTGGCTCATTAACGACAAGCAGAACGTGACACTGTAGAAAAATAGCCAATGAGGACGAGTGGAGTGGCCCGAGGACACTCGTCACTGATTCCAAACATGTTGCCGCCGCCGGATACATGGTCGAAGCACCCGCATGCCAATGACAGAATCGAATAAAATCGATACCAGGGCAATCGAATTATCCCGTCTATTTGGGATTTTGATACAAGGACAATGACCTTGGTGGACGTGCAAATGGAGTGTTCGCACCCTAATTCCAGTGCTGACATCCGTTTTTCTAACGTGCGGTTGTCTATTAGACGATGCATGCATCCGTTGTTTTGCCGGAGAATATGTCAAGTGCGTCCAGGAGGTATACGTGTGGCAAACGGATAGGGCCTTGACCTGTCTGCTTGCATGTGCAGCGCAAGTAATAAACTGTCCAAGAGTGAACATCGTATGGTAAATAAGGAATAGGGGGCGGCTTTTCCGATGAATGTCGGCTGCTAAAATTTCACAACCTAAATGGCATTTATAAATTAAAATAAAATAGCTATGAGTTGAGGAACTTTTAAAGACGCGGAACTTTATTCATTAACCATCTGAATTATCCTTGATAGATAAACGAAGACGCCGAGTGACGCAAACTATGCAATGATTACCATCTGACAGTGGCAAAGCATTTGTCCACACATCGGAAAGCGGCCTGATAGGGACAGAAGCTTGTTATCTATGGAGGAATGTGCCACCTCTGAAACGAAAGAACTTCCAGGCGCTTCATAGATCAAAACTCATGAAATGTCTTTCATTAGCGACTTGACAACTTCAAAGTTTCAGTTTGAACGCACCCTTAAGCCGATCACCGAACTGTCAATGTCGAAATATTCAGTAATATCAACTGAATATTCATCATGGTGAAGTACACGAAGGGACAACGTTTACAAAAAATTAAAAGTTACTACCGAAATTCCGAGTCGGAAGTCGCAACTTTAAGACCGTGCACGCCAATTTTCGGCCGTAATTCTCGTCCCAGTAGACGAGGGCACTCAATCCGTAACTTTTCACACGATTATCGTCGAAACGATAGACCTCCAAACAAAGCAACAAAGTGCTAAAATTACAAGTTTGAGAGCTTAATCCAGTTCATTTTCCAAAAGTATAATGGAAGCCGACGTTTGCAAAAACATTCGAGCAGAATATGACTTATTTTGGTGATCAAAGTTTCAAAAACGATATCGTTTAGACGATCGTTGATATATACGGAATCTGCCCCCAGGCTATGAGCTGTCTAGCGAAAAAAATTGAATCAGAATATTCGCTGCTTGATGTTGCCGTGCCAGTGAGACTACGTTTTGCCGGAAGTGTATGGAGAATATTGCTGCCGTAGCAAACGAGTCAATTCAGTCAATTTCACGGCGTTCTCCAGAATTGCACCTCTCCCAGACCACACTATGGCGAAGTTCGCATAAGGATCTTGGCCTACACCATTACAAGATCAAGCCGACTCAAGAAATAAAGCTACTTGATCATATGAAGCGACGTGCGTTCTCGAACTGATGATGGAACAAAATTGAAGAGTTTCATCTCAAAATCATCTTCAAGGCATTTTTGGTTAAACGACTTCGGCAATAACCAAAATATGCGTTAATGGACAGGTGAGAACCCTCATGTGCTTCATGAAACAGCACTTCATCCGCAAATGTCACTGTTTGGTACGGTTTTTTTGCCGGTGTCGTCATTGGGTCGTTTTTTTTTGTCAATGAAAATGACCGCCGGTAAATGGTATTCGCTGGAGAGACACGTTCGAACGTTATTTCTTTGAGCAATTGCATGAATTGGACATCAGTGATATGTGGTCGCAACAAGACGGTGCCACAAGCCACACGGTGCAAAACAGTCGAGTTATTGAAGTCTCAATTCGGTGAACGTGTTATCGCGAGAAACGGGCCCGTCTAGACCTTTTTCATGGGGCTACATTAAATCATTGGTCTATGCCAACAAGCCGGCGACGTTAGAGGAGCTCAGAGCTAATATTGAACGAGAAATAAAGGCCGTATCGGTCGAAATATGCGGCCGAGTCATCGAAAATTGGGTTCAATGTATCGCCCGCTGCATATACGTTCCCGTGGTGGACATACAAACGAATTCCATTCTTAAATGTTCTGATAGTCATTCAAGCCAATATAAGTAGTTTGCATTTTATTCAAAAAATAAGTTGTCAAATCCCTAATGAATGACCCTTTAGAAGAAGCGAGTAGCACTGCGCCATTGGAGTCATGCTACATAGGAAAGAGTTCAGTACTTTATGTAGAGGTTTGAAAGATAAGGAAGAGGTAAAATAAATCCAACATCTGCTGTTCGATGTCCCGCTTTGCAAGATCGATCCCTATTTATTGTGGGGCACAGGTTCTTTGCAAACACGGCAGAGTTCCTAGGCTTTCAGGCATCGAATATCCTTCGCTTCATCATGGTTCTCAAACCGGCCGGTAGTTTGATAGGTTTAAGTTTGTCCTTTTTCTCAAAAAAAATCACATTAGACCTTTAGGCCGCCAAGTGGACGTGATGAGTTCTTTTCCGTCACAAACCCCTCGCAAAACTTTGCTTATGGGGCAGTATTGCCCCGAGTTGATCACAAAACACTCTCTCACCAGCAGAGTAACCTAACCTAACCTAATTCAGAAGACGACCTCGTCGTAGGCTGCAGCCACGCAGTGAGCGGACTAGCGACTGAGCGATTGGTGGCGCGCACAGGTAAAAAATTGATCTCAGCCGACTTGGAGTGCCCAACGGAAACTAGTTAACCAAAGACAGTGCTATTAATCTAAGCCCAACTAAATACGTTAGTCCGATCTACACCAAAGGTCCCAAGTCGCAGTGCGGATTCAGACTCAAACTGTACAAAGTAAAAACATTAATTCTACTACAGTTCAGTCGTAATCTCATTTCAATGTCAAACTAGCTCTGGCAACCTACAACTACAACAAATTTAAGGTAAAAATTCAAATCAAAAATTCTTTTCTATTGCTTTATATAAACATGTTGCCCAAAATTTGTATGTTCCTGAACCCGAACCGCTTAATTAAGAATCCTTCTCAACCCAAAACGATATTTGCCACACTCTTTAGGGTTAATTAGGCAAAAATCTTACTTTGAATTATAGTTCTTATTGAAATAGGCTCCTATTCTGCGGGACTAGAAATGTTACCTACATGTGGCTTTGGCATTTACGTACCTATATTGAAACTCAGTTACTGGCAATCCGCTTTTAAAAAGTATAGGAATACGTACCGTACCTCGCCACAACGAACAAATTAAACTCCCCGTTCGCTACGGGATTATATAGTTTTCTGAAAGCGGCTCTCCATGACGCTAAGTAGTTTCCTTTTCATTCGGTTCCGCGTTGTAAGACTTTAAAAGTTACCCTGAAAACCCCTGCTTTTCGGTGATAAACCATAAACCAAGTTAAGCAATTTAATTCTGGTACAGAAAACTTTATGTATTTCTTTGGCAACTGTTCTCAAAGTGTCCTAGAAAAACAACAAATAAAACAGCACACAACTCTTAATGAATTCATGATTTACGAGTATCAGTATACCCACCAAAACCAACCACATTTTTCCTATACTGCCACAGCTATCCTCCTAAATTCACACCAATTTCCATGCAATCCTCGCGACAGAAAACCATCAAATCCTACTCAATCACACATGGAACAGGGAGTGTTTTTTTTTTTTTTTTTGTTTAATTAAAACCTAGTTCCGCACCCGCCCGCCACATTCAATTTACATTTCTGTGCCTATTCGAACACTCTCAGTCATTGCAAACAAAGAAGAGAGGCTAAACAATCTCAGTTCGAAAACAAAAAACGCGTGTGCATCTGAAAGCAAAACAAAGGAATCTCTGCTTCGGTTTGTTCACAGAATAAAATACCCCAACGACATGCGGCCATCAATCGTCACTTTGTGACAATTCTCTTCGAAAAGCCATAAAAGTGAAACACAGCAATTTAAAACAGAAGACATAAAACGAAAAACAAATAGGCAAACACCCGCAAAACCAATCTAAATATTGAAAAAATGACGAGGCAAACAAAACAAGTGCTAAATCATTCAGCAGGCGCGCACACAACATTCCTCTGCATTGCCCCACGCGCCAGGAACAACACTTTTATGAACGACTCCCCGAATCGTATATGTCGGACATGACAATGACTATGACATCCCCCTCAAATTTTGACACCATGCTGCCGAGAACGAGAGTCGACGAAACGATCGGGCTTATCGCCATCGCCACCGACGACAATCCATTCCGCGACTCTATTTCATAATTCATATAAAAGCTGAGTTATTTTTCATGAAATTAGTCCGCAGTCGAGTGCAATTAATTGTAACACTGGTATGGAATTAATTTATAGCCCGCCTAGGACGGGTTCGAGAAATTCCAAAATTTATTTATCTGCGCGAGTTAATGAATGTGTCAACGGAAAACAGGCTCCGGCGAGAATAGTTCTAATTTTAGTGGGAAGCAAAATAAAATACAAGAGCGCGACTAATTACAAAACAAGATGTCCCCCCAGCCCGACCGTATATAATATAGCCACATGTCCACTCTCCATACTGTCCGTGTATCGTCCCGCGTCCGCCATCAAAGCATCTGCCGAACAATGGCCTTTAATTTGGTGTGGACTCATAAATGGCAAATGTTTTGTAATAAAGTGACACATTTCCCCATCGCAACGGTGTAACAATACGCATTGCAGATGAACATAAGAGATACTTTCAGACGGAGTCGGACCCTTTTCCGTTCCTTTATCCTCCTTATTGAACAAGATTCTTCCATGTAGTTGGTCGTTTTTTTTCCGTTTTCTTCTTCACTCCTTCTCATGGGTGTTTTTCTATGCCGCAGGACACTTGGGCGGGGGGTGGTTGGTTTAGATCAGGAAATGGAAAATGCTACAGCCTCAGGCGTTTATTGGAATACACGGTGGCTGTGTGTCTGTGTGTGTGTTGTATAGATGGACATGTGATGCTCTTAAATAAATTTTAAATGAATATCTCTCTACCCTGGACCTGGACTACGAATGACGGTCCTTTTCACTGCCGAGTGCCGAGTCGATGCGAAAAATGGGAGAAAAAACGCCCCATGGAGAGAAGCAAAACATTGAAAGTGAAAAGCCAGCTCTTCAGAATCAAGAGTAATTAATTTTAGGTACATTTACCTTTTTTCTTTTCGCCCAAATCTGGACGAGGATGAGGATGATGGAAAGAGTAATTAAAGTTTACTCTCAAAATTTCGCTTTTTAAGTGCGTGCTGGATTTTTGGGTGGGGCTGTGTTGTGGCTGCTTTTAATTAAGTGCTACTGAAGGTAGCAGCCGCAAAGAGGATACCGCGTGATGGAGTAAAGTCATCCAAAAGTCGTTAAATTAACAGTCGCCGTGCTGGTAACTGGTAGTCTTTAATGTCAACAATAATGAGCTTGCCTACCGAGTTGACATTCGGTTCCTTGAACTCACGGAGGCCCTATTCCAATATTGACCACATACTGTAACTGGACAGACATGTTATTTAGTATGCTGGCTGCAGCAGGTAGACGGTGGTCACTGTAGTCCCGTTCAATTAGCATTTATTCTCGTTCAAAAAATAAATACTGCAACAACAGGTCTATAGGATTAGCTTTTCAGAACCATTCGATTGTGTGAATTACATTTTCAGAACGAATGGAAGGGACCTGAGATGACTTCTCAATGCAATTCGATTGTCGGATATCGAAAGTTCGCAGTATGGACTGAACCTTAAGCCCATTCATCATATAAACTAGTTTGTTTTTAAATACATTGCGCTGGAAAGGCCAACCTATAACGCTTGAATAGAGCATCGAGATCTTTGCACAAAGGTGTTAGTTCTGCAGTTAAATATTTTTCTTTGAAGAATCCGAAGGGTATTTCTTTTTCATTTTTATAAACAAATGGAACTCCAATTCCCTTCTCACTCTCAGAATCGACATGTACTCCATTTTTTACTAGAGAATCTCTGATATTATTCGCTGCTTTTTATGGTACTGTACCTGACAGTTGGGCCACCTTTAACTGGTCCACTCAAATGCAGTCGCACATTGGCTTAAGCGAAATTACTCCCACGGAAGTCTGGGAAATGACTCGAAACGAAAAACGCCTTTCGCATTTCAAAAAACGAAAAATATCATGCAAAAGCGAAAACTGTCTGAAAAGCCATCCGTTTAGTTCTTCCCGTTCAAAAACGTTTAAGAACCAGAGTAATAGGTCAATTTCGCAAAGCCGTTGTTTTCCTTGTACACGAAACGAAAATTCTTTTTCTTTTTTTGAGCTAATTCTGCTTGCGCTAAATTTTATCTCCCATACAAAAATGTCTTCAAAGATAAAATTTAATGAGGCAGTTTAGCAAAGCAGTATCCTGTTCGCTCGCCAAATTTTTAACTTCATATAGATGGGCCGATGACAAGTCTCCACTTATTTAGCTCGCGAACTAAATGTCCGGTAGATTAAATCGAAGATAAATGTTGACAGAAGAAAAAGGAGGAAAAAGTTTGTTTGAAAAATTATTTAGCGACCATTTATTTATTTGGTGTGGAGAATCGAAGTGGAGACTAAACTTTAGCGCGAGAAGGATACTTAGATTAAAGAATGAAAAAGTTGGTTGTCTTCTTGCTTCAAGCTAAATGTTTGTTACATACACCCTGTGACCAGGAGTGACACTGCTACCAACAGCAACACAATAACAGAAGTTTTGACAGCTGTCTTACCACCGCTCTCGACGACACACGTTCATCTAACCGCTTACTCGTTTTCTTAACCTACATAAAATTATAAAAGCTAATTGAATTCATATAAAAATAAACTATTGAATAAAATATTTATATTTTCGCCTGCAGTTTCGCAAGTTAACCTTTGGAGAAGTGTCAGTTGGTTGACAATAACCGACATATTTCTTGACATTTCAAAAAGGTCAGGAGAGAAATTATCTCTTTGGTATTTTCAATTAGAAATTTTTGGCAATTGTTGTCAGCTGTCTATGTCACTTACATATTCTCAGAATCCGCATAAATAAAACAATAATGATTCTTATTTGCGCCACAATTCATCTTTCAGTACAGAAATCACAAAAAACTGCGACGTCACCTGCAGTCACACTGACAGCATAAAAATAAACAGTCTCTATGTCTACGCCTCTCCTTCTATTTATTCAACTTGTTAAGAAATAAATTACATTCCAGCAGACCCCTCACAAATTAAATAAAAAAAAAAACAAAAAGAAGATAATTACAGCTTTATCTTCAAAGACAGCTCCAGCTTAAAAAAACAAATGCGTCCATGGAATTAAGACGGACGCATTAAGTCGGCTCAGAAATAATTTCAGAGCAAACCTTCTCAACATTTTATTAGATTTGGATAACATTTACCGACATCTTTTATAATCTGCTTAAACATGGCTGCATTACCAGCTGTCATGCACCGTTGACATGTAATATAAATAAAGTATCGTGTTATCTGTTTTGTTGTTTTTTACAATCCCCAACTTTGTTGGTTGCATTGCTGTTAACTACGAAGTGTCTGCAAAGAAAGTAGTACTCTGCCGTAAAGATTACAAAGTAAGAAGATTCCCTAACCTCACAGTTCTCAAAGCTGTATATGCAATGAATGAACTGCAAAAATATTTTTTTCTGATATGTCAATTCGTTTTAAGGTCAATTTTCTGTCACAGGTGTCACACATAATATTAATGTTAAATTCAACAATTTAAAATAGATACTACGAATTTAAGTGCATCTCTTTGTTTGTCAATAAAACAATTATTTATTTGCTGCAGCTCTACTACGTTGCGGACATTTTAATTAGCCGCAAGAATTCATCTGTTTGGATTGTTTTTTTTTTTTTGTTGCGAAAAAGTGTTGAATAAAAATTAAATTGGAGTAAAAAAGAAATAACTGCACATGCCTTTTCATACGTCCATCTGAATGCGTGTTATTAAACAATAAATTTAAAATTAATCGACAAGCTCGCTGTGGTTTCTCATTTCGGGGTGACTGATAGGTCAAACCGAACGTACAGTTTCAGAATCACGGCGCTGCTATAAAATTGGGTTTTGTTCGCTTTTATTATATGAGGGTTTGTTTTTGTGATACCGCATACAGCTACTAAGTATGGAATCTCGGTTTGGGATTGGGGGAATTCTACAGAAGGTTTAATGATTGTACTGCGACTGAAGAAGCAGATGCCTCGCTTGTCGTTTGTAATTGATATTCTGAAGTTAAATAGAGCTTGTGTGGCAGAGTGTAGACGTTTTTGAAGCACGCACAAGAGTATGAGTAGCAAGTTCAAGTGGAAATTGCTACGAAATGCGACACCAATTAGCATATTGACAATAGCAGACGTTTGACTGGTGAAACTTAAACCTGATGTCAATTCATATGATAAATTGTTGTATACTTCTTGCTTGCGAGCCGGATTTTCAGTATATGCATTTAAAAAAAGGCTGCACTAAGAGAGGTCATTTCAGGGGAAAATGTGTTTGAATATTGTTTGACTATGCAGCGAAAGGAATATTTCTATCTATTTAAACCGAAAGGCGGAGCTTTTTTCGTTCACTTTGAGTTGAATTGAAAAATTTATAGTTTTCTGTTAATAAAATGCGATGCTGCTCGCTAATAGATCAATGCAATCTGATTCGCGGCCTTTGAACCTCCTTCTTCTGTCTTTACATCTCGGGATCATAACGCCGCTACCTTAGAGCATCCCTTCCCTGTCTACATGTGAAATAAATACTTCAGTTCCGAAAGAACTTAGATTTTTACAAACAAAAATTGGATGATATTACAATATACCTTCGGAAGTCATAACTTCCTAAGATAGTTTTTTCGGAAAAAAAAAATGTTGTGCAATATTCTCAAACATATTCTTCCCTATGCCATCATAAAATTAAATGTATATATGCGCAGTAAATTTTTTTAATATGTACAGGCACTTTATTATATGGCACCTCTTCACAAGGATACACGCAAAATATTACACATTTTAATTCGACGGCATAAATTTTTATCTCTTGGACATATAATAAAAAATGCTGAGATTACGATTTTAGTTTAGATCCACTTTAGAGGACGCCCATTATGCTAACAAACAACATAAAAAATAAATAAACTGCTAGCTAGCGTTTGTTTTCATCCATAATCTAAAATGTATAGGTTATGCAAGTAGGAAGCACACTTTACTACAGTAGTATCAAATCTGGGAACATAACGAGGTTCCCACATCATAGAAAAGTACAAACTTTTTTTTTACTGAAATGTTTTTAAGAATCCAATTTAAGTAAGTTTTTCCTCAAATAATGCTAGTTGCATAGCTCACAAATGCACATATTTGACATTATTTTGAATTAAAAAAATATTTCATTTACTAAAAAGCATCGCAACTCATATTCTACTTTTTTAATAAGCAATTTGTTAGCCACCTAAATGCCTTATGCCTATCGCACACGATGCAACGCAAATGGCTTAAAACACGTTGCACATTTTTGTAGTAAACACGTTTACGACGAAGGCTCCTGCTTTGCACAGAGTGAATAACTGAGAATTGTAGGTCAGACATTTTTGTAAATATTGCTTGTCATGCAAAAACAGATTTCCTGTTTTTTTCTCTTTAACTGAATATTTTGGAAACAAAACACAAAATTTTAAAATTGTTTTTTCCTGCAAAATTATATTAAATAATCGTTTTTGCACTTCCATACAAGTGTAAGGTTCATCTGCCGCTGTGTCATCCTTTGGCAAGGTTCCATATGTTGGGCATAGCAATCAAATTGAAATAAGTTTCTGATGATGATAACAAATAGTGTTTCAAACATTAATGTCGTAGACATGTTCCTTTCGAGTTGCATCGCATGCGGAATGCCTTACTGGTAGCCTGAGCATCAGCTGTCAAATCGAATGCAATATTTTTGAAATGTACATTATGTATTATGAATGAATTCGATGAACGACTTGACACTAACTTTTATATTTTTTTGCGTTGTCTTTAAAATTCCACTCCTGCCTTACTGATACTCTGCGCAGAGACGGCACGTTTTTACCCATTTTGTGTCGAAAATTTGTCCGGCAGCGTAAGATATTAATAAACACTGTAGCAACCATATCGCTCGCTATTCATTTCCATTGAAGGTATAACCACTTTCTAAAGATGACTTGAACCAATTAAGACAAACTTGTTGAATTTTCAGCAAAATCGGAGGGTAGCAGAACAAAACAAAGTCGAATAGTGCAGCAAATTTGTATTGAAAAGTAAGTTGTAACATCTGTAAACCAACTAACATTAGTTTTGACAATGTCTACCTCAGTTTTGAGTAGGTTTCTAAGTAAATACATATACGACTTTAGAAGTTAGGACATTTCTGTACTTCTTTCTCATTTTTACATTCTGTTTTTTTTTTTCTTTTACCAACATAAAAGCAGTAAAACATTTCAGTACTTTTAGGTCATTTTTCTTTGTCCTTTAATTGTCAACATTTTCCCTTAAATATCCTGCCCACGCCACCTTGTAAATCATTTATCTTAAGTTCCTTAAGAGACATTAAAAAAATGTGACCAAGCCAATGGGGACGATCAAGTATCTAGTTTAGTAAGTCTGACAGCTCTCTCACTTGATGTATCTCGGTTTTGATTTGGGAAAATCGGTCATATAAGCAGCTGTTTCAGTTGACGTTTATGGAGGGGTAACCGACGAATCTAGCCAAGAAATTCGTGACTGAGTACTAAGTTCGCATACGTGGCTGACGTAGGAAAAGTGACGTTCCCGACCAATCTAGTTTTTGCTTCAAGTTGCATCTCATCCAGACCAATCTAGTTGACTAAAGATAACTAGATTCTTGAATGCGGCCAATGAGTGCGGCTCCTATTCACAAAAATCTATATGTACGGGGCGTGGCAATTTCCAAGTCATTTAAAACACTATATCTTGGAATTTCTAACAATCTTTGAGTTGAAATTAGACAAAAGGACGTATATTGCCAGTTGGAAGCATTTTACAAAATGTAGACAGTAATGAACAAAAGGGCGTGGCACCTCCGGTAAAAAAAAGTGTTAACCCTATTTCTCATTACTTGTAAAATTTAGAACATTGAGGTGCATTTTGCGAAGAAACCACTTTGCGAAATGTGGACGCGCCTTAATTCGAAATGTAAGTCATTTTGGTAAATGTCTAAAATGTCAGCTTTCTAGGACTAATTGGCTTAATGTTTTTTTTTTGTTTATATACCCATGCCCAGCTGGCTGACACTGCGACCTGTAAGATCTATTGTATCAATGGGGAATAGTTAATCTTAGAGACGTGCGACCTCCCTAACGAAGGTCAATAAGTCTTTAGTAGCAGCGTGCGCTATATCTGCTGGCGTACGAGTCTCTCTATTAAAGACACGTTTTCTTAACCAATGAAAAGCCGGACATTCACATAAAATGTGCTCAGAGGACTCGACATCCTCCAGACAGAATCTGCATTCTGTTTCCGGACAAAGGTTAATTTTGTTGAGGTGATATCTAAGGCCACAGTGACATGTTAGGAAGCCCGTTAGCTTTCTTATGTTGTCCTTACTGAGCCTTGGCTTAATGTTAGTTTTCATCTGAGATTGGATTGCTATTATCTTTTGCCAAATAACTGCTCAAATACGACCGCTTCAATGCTGATTGTTCTCAAAGAAATCACTATCAAGCCGAAGAATTATTAAATAATAATAATATTTATTGTATCGTACTAGATAACTCAGTAAGAATTCACTTTTTTGTATTGCCACGCGTTTCACAAAAGAAATTCAAATTCATTCCCATAAGTCAGTGAAAGATAAAAAGTTTTCAATTTAATACCCATTAGGCGTGTTTTTTTGAGCTTCGTTCTCAGCAAAGCAAAGTAAAGTAAGATTTTCAGCGGACAAATTACAATAACTACTACGAGTCTCGAAGTGTCAAGTAGAGCTTTGTTGTTGTAATTGAATCCTGAAAATCCTACTTTACCTTGCTTTGCTGAGAACGAAGCTAAAAAAACAGGCCTATTGATTTCAAAGTTAAGTAAGACTGCCTTTATTTTAATTAATTATTTATTATGGGTATCCTACAAAGTCTCGCAACCTCACTCAACCTAACCCATGATATTCTGTAAAGTTTTTAAGAACTCACGACCTACGAAATTTTTTTCGAAACTCAATTTATTGATTGCGAACAAAACACATATTCCCTGATTTTGACAGCATTTGTTGTGTTCCATTCACAATAGGTGTAGGTATACTTGGGAAAAGTTAACCACCACTCATCAATGGAGTAGAACATCCTTGTGAATCCGTGTTGGCATTTTTAATAAAAAACCCATGTCACCAGCACTGTCACTCAATTTCACAAACTGAGTTAAATTTTTAGAAAAAAAAAATTAAATTGCAAGTTTACCATGCGCTTAATGAGAACATCAATCAATCGATTGCACCAGCGCGCACACACATATCCAATTTGCACATGAATGCATCTGCATTACTTTCGGAAGCCATCCCCATCCTCCAGTCATCCAGAACGTACCCGATTTAATGGAATTCATTTAGTTTGCCTGGATTATTGGCTGTCAAAGAGACTGACTCGCTGATACGTGAACACGATTGACATAGTTTTCGTTGCATAAACGCTTTAAGCCGATAATCCCAAGGTAACAAGTACCGATAACGTTACAGAACCTCCTCTGAATGCAATTGCATGGCAGAAGTTTAACAAGTTCAGGAGTTATCGTAGATATCGAATTTCAACTTATTTCTCCATCTAATATGGTTTGTTGAGTTATTACCTCGAATGTTACTGTGTATCTATATCCAAAACCGAAAACAAAATTCATTATGAAATAAATTTCATTGAACGGATATCGAATAAGAAGAAATCGAAACCAAATCACCGAGCTCTTGATAAAGTCGTCAATATGTGTAGTAGGTAGGGCAGGCTAACTTTTTGCCCGTCTAATGTAATTTAATTTGAACTATTCGATATTGATGACCATTATAGGGAGATTTATTATGCGAGCAGCTTCTGGTGAGGAATTCTAATTACAATTGCTTGGGATAATCGATTATTCATTGGGTATTTATTACCAACTTTGAGGTACGTACATCATGGGCAGTGTGTTGGGAGATTATCAATATCGTACGAAATTCGGACACCTATGCACACTCCAGCTGGGATTTGCTAAACGTAGTCGAGCTATGTGAATAATCATGTAGTCATGCATGGATGCATCACCAGTCATATACCCACAACGCCCCACGGTAATGCATGTGACCTATGACATTTGAAAAATTGAGCACAAAACTCATAATCCGGCTTTAGAAGCACTTAGCCGATGCTGGCGCACTGTCCTCTTTTCGTCATTTTTAAGTCACCATAATACGACAGAAATTGGCCCGGTACGGTAATATAAGGTAGACTTACGCAAAGCGCAAAATGAAAGTCGAATAAAAGTAAACAGCATGTCAGTTGCTATAACATATTATGGCCTTAGTTTGCGCTTCTAGGAATTATCAGAATCGGATGTGTAATCCAAAATGCCTCCCAAATCAAGCAAACACTGACTATACCTACTTGAAAACAAACTCACGAGATATTACAGCTACGAAACTGTGTGGTGAAGCTGTTCGTATACATTTAAATTGCAAAACGAGTAAATGTTGAATGCTCCCCCAACAAGTAGAGATAGATTGCGAAATTCAAGCAAAATCATAATATACAGCGAATTTTTGAAGGCAGTTTAGACAATATTCGATTTGCATCGAAGGGCGGGAATTCCTCAGAAACAGTAAACCTTTTGGCAGGGTCTGCGATTTCAACATCCATTTTTACTGGTATTTTTATTTTCATCGGATTTTTCGTGATTTCTGGAGAAAATTATCCGTTCGGAAAAAATTCCGATACGAAAATCAAATCTGATCGGAACTCAATTTGCGTTCGAAGTATCCGTTTCGGAACAAAATTAACGCGTTCATTTCACATTAAAATATTCTGCAGCAATAAGTTGTCGGAGAGCTTCGGAAAAAATGTGCAGCATAGCTGTCAAAAGTAAAGGCGCTATAGACGTTTTTCTTTTTTAGTTCAGAGCACAACCTGAACTGTTATACAAAAAGTTCGTGTTTCTTTTTTAGCTCAGATACATCAGAACTCAGAATTTGTGTTTCTTTTTTCTCTCAGAACATAATCAGAGCGCGCTCTATGAGCTCAGAATAAATTGACTGAGCAGGCTGATTACACACTTACAGGTACATTTGACAGAAAAAAAAAAAAAAACAGGATAAACAAAATAATTGAAATGGCGGACGAACCTTGTTGCTGGAACTGAAGGTTAACCAATTTAATAAACAACAATTAATAAATATTCAATTTGTACATATACTTTATTACAAATGACAGCTATGTGCTCAAGTGTGTTTCATAATTACATCAGAACGATCTGAGTACGCTCAGTTCAGAGAGCGCTCATAATGCTCGAGCTCGGTTCAGAGCTTAACTAAAAAAGAAAAACGCGGTATATGTCATCGGAGATTTTTTCCGAAAGTTGTATCGGAACGGATACCTCGATAGGGGTGATACTTTTAAATTAGTGGGAAATATTGAGATATAGAATCGAAGGTAAATTTTCAAAGCCAACCTGCAGATCGAAATGTTTAAGATGTTCGTAAATTGACAGAATGTTCGTAAAATCGAAGAATAAAGCTCCCGCCTGTCGGTCTCATTTATATTTAAAATGTTTGCTGTCAAAACAAATAACCTTTAACTTATTTTTCTGTAAATAATTACTTTTGTTTCTTTTCATACTTTTGTTTCTTTCAGCCTCTATACTGAAGCTATCTGTTAGTAAAGTAACTTCTTTAATTATTGGTTCAATAGTTTCAGAGTTACCGTTTACGTACACGTGATACCTTATGGTACTTTACTACTATTTAAATGGTTCTCCAAGGCACGCCAGAGTGCTCAAATTTTTTTTTTCGTTTTATGAAAGGAACTATGACAGTCGTACTGGTTTTATGAGTTGGCTTTCGGATTAGGGGGCGTGGCAATTATTATAGAAGAAATACATTAAACACACTACATCTTGGCATTTAAGGCATGTTAAGGTTTAAAATTTTGTAGACGGATTTATATTGGTTATTAAAAGGATTTTAAACTAAAGCGACTTGGATAGGAAAAAATGCGTGGAACCAAAAGGCGCTGAAGAACTCTATATACGGCAGGTAAAGTTGCACAAACCAGAGCAAGAAAGTATATTCCATACCAAGTAGCTCGATAAAATTGAGCGGGATTGAATAAGAAGCGTGACACTCGAACAGGGAAACCATTTCGTATAAAATGAATACTCGAAACTCGAAAACAGCGGACAATTCCTTGTAATATTATTCTTGCTGTCGCTCCTAAAACTGCAATCAAATTTTGCAGCTTCATTCCTCCTCATCTTCAGTATTGGAAGGAGTTGTGATCCATAGTTATTTAAACGTGCAAAATGTTCGCTTATCATAAACGGCAAGACTTACGTATTTTTCTGCTGGCAAACCAAGTTTGTTTTGAATACATCCAGGATCCAACCATGTCCACATATAGGGATAGGCGTCGCTATTAAACATTGTTTTCAAAAAAAAACTACTCAGAATGTAAAATTTTCATCCAGAAAACAGCATATCACGGCCATAAAATATTCACTTCGTCACATCTTGTTTGAAGTCCCAATATTTTGCGAAGAACGTACAGGCACAACAACCTATATCCTTTTGAAAGATTTGGCAATGTGCTTATCTTATGCTTAAAATCATATTCAGTGTCCATGCACAGCCAGCTAGATTTTACGTACTTACAGTGGAGAAATTTTCCATTTTAAATTACCCATTTTAAATTACCCATTGTGAATTACAAAATATTTACTGTGAAGATTAAAAATGATTATCAGGGTTCGTTCCGTGATTGCACTTAACAAAATAATATCCCCAATACTACTTCTGTCACTGTCGAGTCTTGCCAGATCTTTGGTTATAAAAGCTGTCCCATAATTCAAGCAAAATGTAATTTTGATAGAAAATACAGATTTTTAATTATAAAGCTTAAATTTTGTATTGATTGATGGAGTATACAGAATGGGGTTATGTATGGAATAGCACATCGGATAAATGGCTGCCCCGGCTTTGCTGGCAAGTACGTACTCTTTTATTGAAATTTTCTATGATCGTTTCTCATAAATGTGGCTGAATTTAATTAATACTCTCACCAATTTCCTCTTTCAAGGTTTTAGTGGTCTTGGGCTTGTTTGCATAAACCATTGACTTCAAAAAAACCCCAAAGACCAAAGTCCAATGGTGTTAAATCGCAATATCTGATTGCAAAACCGGCCGATTACACGATTAGGAAATGATTCATGCAGCTACTGAACCTCTTCGCGCTGCATAGTCAGTTGTCTTCAGTTATTGAGTCAATTGAACTTTGTAAGCATGAAGTTTCAAGTCTTTCGTGAGAATTCGCTGTAGAGAGCTTCTCGAAATGCCCAATTCTTGACTACGGTGCCGAATTGATGTTCCTGGACTGTCAGCAATACTCTCACGAACTGATTTGATGTTTTCCGTTGAACGACTTGCGACAGGACACCCAGGACCCGGAGAGTTTAAGATGACTAATTGATCCATTCTCCGTGAATTTTTCAATTATTCTCGGCCATATTTTGTACGAAAATTGCGGACTATAGCTATTTTTATTTATTTTTTTTTAGCTGACAAACCTTTATTGTTTTAAAATTATTGCTCAACAATGAAAATGCGTTATTCTTTCGAATAGCGCTTCATTTTTACTAACCCCGAACTGTCAGCTGTCACATTGTTATCTTTTTTTTCCGTTGGCATTGCTGTACTATTAAATGGCGCAAAATTCAAATTTTGCGTGAATTGTGGGATACCCAACATTTCCCGAAAAAGGTGAAACGAACCCTACTTTATATAGTCCTATAAAAACCATCTCCCTTGCGACTTTCTCTCAAGGTAGGCGGTCGCGCCTCACTTTAGACCCGAAATAGTTAAAAGTAAACGGGCTTAAGGCTGCTTTTGACAGCTTTTCGTACAAAAACAACTACAAAAAGATGTCTTCTGGCTCGGGTTTGGTCAATTTTAACGAGCCAATTGAAGCATTACGTAACGGATGCCGTACGACGAAACTGCGGATATGATTGCATCCCTTCAATCTATCTATTTAATTTTTATGGTGTGTGCTTCTAATAGAATTCTGGAGTTTCCTTTAGGCTTTGGAACAATCAATTCTGACTTAAACGACTCCTAACGATTTAAGTTCTACTTAAATACTTATGGGCTACTCCTTCAGGGCATAAACCGTCACATAAGAGTTTATGTTGCACTTAAATTCGCTATGAGTCGTATCAGCAAACGGCCCTTATAGTTTTTTGACTCTACAATTTTAGGCAGTAAATTGCTGTTGAAATATTTCGTTTTCTATTTTAATTTCCTATCCACGTACCCACCTACAACCGATGTATTTGCGTCGTTTGATACAACGGCGTCAGCCATTTTGTTTTCAGAACTTTAAACTACAACATTCTCAGTACTTCTATTTGATTTTAACATTTCGTGTCAATGCTGTCAATACGAAATTTCCTTGTAACAACAGTTGCAAATTTTATGAGGACCAAAGTCTTTCGCGAAGATAGTCAACTTTGCCACTTTATTTCGATGGAAAAATATAAAACTTGCTTCACTAAATTGTCTTTTACTACTTCGGTTTGGCCAGACAAATGGCTACAAAACTCCTACGTCTCCCATTCAATCGAAATAGAGACAATTTATCCAAGGCACTCTTTTTAGTGGTTTTTTGTACCTTCTTCGTGACATCTCACGAACGCATACACGTACCAAGACAGAAGGTATAGAATTCCTTGGGGAAATACATCATGCAAAGTGGGAACACTTAGCAAAAAGAACAAAATTCTAACGTGACGCACATACAATTGCAGTTGACTGCAAATCAAACTCTTGAGGGATGGGTTGCATACATTTACGACGACTCCCTGTATACCTACCCACCCCACGAGGGATATTGCAAAACCCAAGAAATATATGCATTTTGACAGTCAACTTTCAGAGATCGCTTGCTGCGGACAGCATGTGTTCGTGCTCCCATTTTGTTTTCCGCAGGCAACTTCTTCCATTACAATGGGGACCATAAGGGCGAGACCCTCCGAAGCTGCATATCTAATTTTTAGTTCATCTCAGTAGATATACTCCATAAGTTCACTCAGATTAACTCCGTATATCCCCCTAAGGATTTGCTGTATTATATATCCTCATGTACAGCGCAACTTATGCAAACGCACACGCCGACAATATTGAGTAAAAACTTCAAAACTCAACTGGGTTAGTTAGAAAAAAAAAACGGAAACTTCACACATTAAATCCAGACACCGTCCTCTTTAAGACACAAATTCAATTGCAAACAGTTTTTCGCAGAAAACCGACACAAACTATTTTCTCCATACAAATGGCGCAATATGTTATGGCAGCCCCTCCCACACCTGGAACATAATTAAGCGACTATTGCTGTCGAATGACCACCCAATCTGGAGATACCCACAGCATCACACCTCAGAAACAACCACCGCACCCACATAGACAGACACAGATGCCAGGTGGAGATGTCCGTCCGTAGCCGTGTATTGTGATTCTCCCAATTTCACTGGAAGTAATTCAACAATGAATGCGTTATGTTTCTGTTTCTGGTTCTATTCTATGTTTCATGGTTTGTGCACAAAATTCTGTGTATCCCCTCCTGCCGCCTGTTCGTCCCGAAACACACTCCAGGCTGCAGTGTAGTACTTGTACGCCAGTACCACCTTGCCCATCAGTTGGCAACACTTGTGCACGACGATGAAGAGGCGACCACCCATTGAACTCGGGCTAAGAACCAGCCACAAGGGCCCCTCTCCGCACCCCAAACACATGAACTTGGGCATGAAGGTGCAGATGCTCTGCGTGGATGTAGAATCGTCGTTCCACACTTTGCACTCTATAATGTCGTCGGTTTATTGCCTCCCAGCTCTCCACGACAACGACAACGACGACGATGACGACGACGCTCCACAAAATAATTTACCATTATTAATTGCTAATTTTTATATCTTTTCTTCTCGATTCGAGATGCTCTTATTTTTTGCACCGAATTGGATTGAGTTTCGTTTTATGTCTTTCTAGATAAAGGCCATCGCGCCGTCAGGGTTTCAATTTCAGTTACAGATTCCATAATGTATCTGTGTGTATTCAATGAATGGGCTGAGCATCAGATTTTAGAATGAATTGTGGGGACACCCAGAACGGCAGTCCTTTTCGGGGTCGACCTATAAATCGTCGTTCCCCCGCCGCGCTCGATTTACGTGTTAACCTTATTAGGGCACATACACACACATGCGCGCGTGCGGATGAGACCACCAAAAAGAATGAGCAGACAGCTCTCAATTACAATAAATAATCCCAGTGCCATTACACCGCCATCTCATAAACCAGAACGTGTCAAAGAGCGGTTACAACGCATCGTCTCTGCGGTGTGCTTTTGCATTCGCATGCTGCGAAACCAGTGCATTCCCTCGACCGTCAACTTTGTCACTTGCAGTATGTCCTCTGGTACGAGTATCTCTATATCTCAACCTGGAATTAAGATAAAAAAAAACAAATTTAACCCACCGCGAGCACCACTTGTATAGATACTCGTACTCACGTCAAGATTGCATCCTTTACGCGTCAATCAACCACACGGCGCATTATGTGACTCGCGATAGTATCTGACGCTCGTGGTAAAAGGATTACACCATACACGAGTGGGAGCCAGCCGCCGGAGGATGTATTCCTATCCACATCTAATTTAGGTCATTTGGGTGTTAAAATTTAATCTGGTGCCGCAAAGAGATCCGCAATAATGAAAAGATTCCGTTCGCGTGCTTTTGCGAGCGATTATTGATTTTTTTTCTTCTTTTCTTTTTGCGTTCATCTTGTTCCGCCATTCACTTTCGAAAGGCATTAGAGCACCGAATACTGGGGGCTTGCTCCCTTTTATGGGAACCAATAAACCGACAGGCAATGGCTCATTAACCGCATCCTGTGTTTCGGCCCAGAGACTGCCACCGCACCACTACTGATGATGATGGTGCTGGGCTGCTGCTGGTTGTGCGGTTCAAGAGGATTATGAGGACTCGAAGGGTTTTGCATGGGCACTTGTAAATATCTCCACACCGAGTTTGGGCAGAGGTCGGACTTAACAGAATTAACACCGCGACACTTCATTGAGGGGTTTTAATTAAAATTTTTGATGTAAGGCAATTATTGGACTCGCAGCGAAATGGTGATGGCATTTGGCCTCCGCACCCCTGCTGAGGGTGGTTGGCTCTGTTAAAGCAGTCATTAGCGCGATGTTGGGAAGTGATTAGAGATATTTGTAAGTTATGGAGTGCGGTTACGGGTCGCCAGTTGCTGTATTAATTGTTTAATTTTAGCGAGCAATCACAATTCATAGCCAATGTTGGGTGGAATGGTTTGCTTTTGTTTTTTCTGCCTTTAATTGGTTGTGTATTGAGTTTGAGTTATGATTGATCGTTAGTGGAACAATGGGGCAGCAAATTGGATTCCCTTTTGATGTTATTGAGTGTTAGTCAGGGCAATTAGGTTCTTTTCAATTTGTTTGCTGCAAAAAAACAGTAATACGCTTGCAGACAGTCGTTGACCGGTTGCCATGAGTGCTTCAATTAGGTACTGTGACAGTGGTGAGCAGGACGAAAACCACTGCAACCACATAGGCGGTTTGATTACATTGACATGGGAGTAGGAGGGAAATTGGATTAAAATTTCACTGGTTTTGTGGACAATTAGGTAGGACGTAGGAATAGGGTGCCCTAAACGATGGCAGAGTGTGCCTTGCCTTACCCCCATTCGTTGGTGAAGTAAGTCGTTTTTATCGCAGGTACTTGTGGTTATACTACCTACGGTGGAAATATCACTACCTGGATACGTCGCTTTGTTTGCAACCGAAAACACTCTGAATAATTGCGAAAAACAATCTATGAGATGGTGCACCTACTTTCATTAGAGTTATGAGCTCAAGATGTCTTCTAACCACTCGACAAAATAACTTGTGCAATTTACGGTCCTGGGCCGAACTGCATCATGCTAATCGCCTCATATTTCATTATGTGGGGTGGGCTTTCTCCGAAATTGCTTAGAAATCATACCTCACCTGTTATGGGCAACAAGTCGGTCCATTCCTGTGGGTTAACGACGACAAATTCCAATACATCTAAGCCTTTGACAATTTGTTGGACGAAAATTCTGTATATGCCTGTGCCTGGAACTCAGTCGAAAGTAATAAATGTTTGCAAAGTTACTTGGCCCTTTGTCTCTGATTAGCGTCCTTAGCATATGTATCCTCGTATCAGCATCGAGATAACAAACTCATTTTATATGGGTCAACCTTAAATAGTCACAGACAATACAAAGTTTGGCAGCAGTAGCAGCGCCAGGAGCTGGGAATGGAAGACGATAACAAAAGCAAGTGCACCTACGACTACGTGTTTGAAGCTGTAAATGAGTTTTAGGGAAGTGCTGTGACTGCCTCCATGCAATTTGGTGATCTCTCTCCTCGTCAGAAAATGATAAATTCTGCACTCCTTTTAAGAGATTCTATAGACTTGGTTCAGTCCATTGCAATGGAATGACAACCTAGACACGGTGGATCTTTAAAGTCAAGCAAAGACAATCAGAAGTAATGGGAGAAGGCATTTGTTGTAAAAAACAAATTCCTCTGTTGTGAGTGTTTGTCTTGTAAGCCGATAGAACTTGATAAAAGGTCTTTCATTAGCGACAACTTCAAACTTTTAGTGTAAACGCACCCTTAAACCGATTACCGAACTGTCAATGTCAAAATATTCAGTAAAATCAACATTTTGATCATGGTGAAGTACACGAAGGGACAACGTTCACAAAAAATTAAAATTTACTACCGAAATTCCGAGTCGGAAGTCGCAACTTTAAGACCGTGCACGCCAATTTTCGGCCGTAATTCTCGTCCCAATAGACCAGGGCACTCATTCCGTAACTTTTCACACGATTATCGTCGAAACGATAGACCTCCAAAACTAGCAACAAAGTGCTAAAATTACAAGTTTGAGAGCTTAATCCAGTTCATTTTCCAAAAGTATAATGGAAGCCGAAGAAACATTCGAGCAGAATATGACTTATTTTGGTGATCAAAGTTTCAAAAACGATATCGTTTAGACGATCGTTGATATATACGGAATCTGCCCCCAGGCTATGAGCTGTCTAGCGAAAAAAATTGAATCAGAATATTCGCTCCTTGATGTTGCCGTGCCAGTGAGACTACGTTTTGCCGGAAGTGTATGGAGAATATTGCTGCCGTAGCAAACGGGTCAAATCAGTCAATTTCACGGCGTTCTCCAGAATTGCACATCTCCCAGACCACATTATGGCGAATTTCGCGTAAGGATCGTGGTCTACACCATTACATGATCAAGTCAACTCAAGAATTAAAGCTACTTGATCATATGAAGCGACGTGCGTTCTCGAACTGATGATGGAACAAAAATGAAGAATTTCATCTCAAAATCAGCTTCAAGGCATTTTTGGTTAAACGACTTCGTCAATAAGAAAAATAAGCGTTACTGGACAGGTGAGAACCCTCATGTGCTTCATGAAACAGCACATCATCCGCAAATGTCACTGTTTGGTGCGGTTTTTATGCCGGTGTCGTCATTGGGTCGTTTTTTTTTTTGTCAATGAAAATAACCACCGGTAAATGGTATTCGCTACAGAGACACGTTCGAACGTTATTTCTTTGAGCAATTGCATGAATTGGACATCAGTGATATGTGGTCGCAACAAGACGGTGCCACAAGCCACACGGTGCAAAACAGTCGAGGTATTGAAGTCTCAATTCGGTGAACGTGTTATCGCGAGAAACGGGTCCGTCTAGACCTTTTTCATGGGGCTACATTAAATCATTGGTCTATGCCAACAAGCCGGCGACGTTAGAGGAGCTCAGAGCTAATATTGAACGAGAAATAAAGGCCGTATCGGTCGAAATATGCGGCCGAGTCATCGAAAATTGGGTTCAACGTATCGACCGCTGCATACGTTCCTGTGGTGGACATATGAACGAAGTCGAATTCCATTCATAAATGTTTGAATAGTCATTCTGCCAATAGATTTTTTTGAGATATCTCAAGTAGTTTGCATTTTATTTAAAAAAAAAAGCTGTCAAGTTCTTACTCCGTAATGAAAGACCCTTTATAAGAAAACCGCCGAAGCGTGCTTCCTCACAGGTGTCGAAAAGGGGCCCTTGGGTTCGACAAATGAGCTTCTTGTGTGTCAGAAAGCCGGCTTAGAACGTACGAGGTTCCTGGGTGTAAAAGAGCGCCATTTAAGAGTGCTTCCTGGGTTTTTTTTTCGACCTAGAAGAAGTGTACTATCTGGGCTGAGCGTGTAGTATACCAAAATTATGCAGTGCGTCTCCAGAAAGTAAACACAACCGATTTGCTATTAAGAATTGCTTTGCCACAAACTCAGAATAACAACCATGTATGTACAGAAGTCTTATCTGGTACTGATAGACGAGATTGGATAAGACATCGCTCCAAACCCGAACGACAAGCACTTCTTGTACTCAAAGAAATTTACAACAAAAACCGAGTGTGAATTGGATATGAGCGCAAACAAACAATTGCTTAGAAACCCTACGTAGGCACGTATACTCGGGGCCAGGGAAAGGAAAATCTTTCGTTCCAACCTTATATAGTCAAGGAATTGAAGTGTCAACTGAAATTTGGGTCAAAAGCTGACGTCTTCGCTCTGCTTTATTTCTGAATACCTATAGGCATTCTGTGCAACGAGAAAGCGGCCGAATTAGCAAGAAAAGGTTCGAAACTACCTCAGAACAATCTTATTTCTATGTGAGTATCCCGCCTTGCGAGGTCAAACTTGTGGCAGGAGAAGAAGCGAATAAAGATGTAAGCATGAAATGGACCACCATGAAAACATAGAAGATCCCTTTCCATCAATGCCAATTACAAGAATAAGTTTGCAAAGGCTGAGCTGACGAGACAGCTCTTGAAGGTACAACATATTCTGTATGTGCCTGTTCCTTTAGAGGCACTTTTCCAAAACCTTCACAAGCTTTTAAGCAAAGCAAGAGAGAAGTTAGTCGATTTAAAACAACACACAGACATTTCCAAAAAGAGCTTCGCCAGACTCTATCCCAAGGAGTCGATATCAACCTAATTTGAAGAACTCCTCCTCGCCAGTCAAAACTTTGATATGTTCCCCCTCCTGACGAATTTTCCACTG
Organism: Cheilosia vulpina; assembly: GCA_916610125.1. Taxonomy (NCBI): domain Eukaryota; kingdom Metazoa; phylum Arthropoda; class Insecta; order Diptera; family Syrphidae; genus Cheilosia; species Cheilosia vulpina. Next base: position 112,521,258 of record OU744276.1, on the reverse strand, counting down.
GCCATTGTGGCCTTCAAAGGGCCCTTTTTAAAAGACGCACCTAGCTCGCGCGCCAGACTATAATCGGACAACAATACCTCCCGTCGAATCCTATTTCTGGCATCCGACAGCAGTAGACGCCAAAAAAACAAACAATTTTAATGCTCGGCAATTATCATAAATTTTGGAACTGTCCAACTCATTGGTTTTGATTTTTGCCCTCCTTCGAATTGCCTCAATTAATTTTAGCATTCTCCTTCTTGTTCACTAAATTATGACAAGAATGCGAATCCGCTTAACTATTTCGCACTTAAAATAATAATAAATAAATTTTCGAATCCCCCCCGGGGTGTGTGGGTGCGTACGCTCGCAAAAGAAAATAGAAAACTCGACAAAGCCGCTGATGATTTCGAGGAAAACCGCACATTTCGATCTCTTTTATTAACTCATTTGTATGGCGATATGACCCAGCTAAAGACGCTGTGGCAATTTGTAAATGACAAACTGATCTGCCTGCCAGCTTCATCATCGGACTCTCGTTCGCACCAAGTGGGCAAAAGGAAAAACGAGCAAGTAATGATAATCACCAACCATTCAGATTTCAGCTACATTTGTGTCCGTCTCATTATTTACATACATCTTCCTTCGTCGATTACGATTACTCATTGCGTGCAGCGACAACGACAGCGACAACCGACAAGTAGTATCTGCAGCCAAATCGCGTAGGTGTTCCTATATCCGTGTCCGTGTCGTGTTCCACGGGCTGCGGCTAGGCGGTCGTAATTAAAAATAAAGCTGCCGACCAAGGAGAATGCAAATAAAATATTTTTATTTAATATTTTCGCCTCGAGACGCTGTCGGGCTCAGGACGGTCGAACCGGTCCCTGTATCGCTCTCGATTTGTAGTGACGTGACCACTTATCATTCGCCGGAGGGAAATATGAGTTTATTGAGTGCTTGATATGTTATTTCCCTCGGGCACAAGTGGGTGGTGGCTAATGAGATTTTTTTCCCCATTTCTCCGTTCCTTCTTCGTCTTGCTCCGAGTGAAATATGTGAAGTCTGCTGGATCGCTTTATTTGCTGAGGCGTCAACAGGCGATTGGAGGCCTATTCACTCTTCAGTGGGCCTGCAAGGAACCATTGTCACCGGGTGCAATTTGAAAGTTAGATCTACTGCATGTGAGTTATTGGGGACAAGGTTATAACTTATAACTTACAATGGCATCGTTGGCGAATGAGGTGGATCTTCAAGATGGCAGTGCCATTTGTTAGCACCTGCCATCATCAGAGCGACTGTGACTGACGATGGCATTTGTTTGAGTCCTTGAGTGGGATGAATCTCTTCTCCAAGAATGAGAGGGGACGACAGGTTTTCTTCCCCTTCCTCTAAAATAAACAACATAGACGAGAACAATACTCGTTTGAGAGCGAAGTCAAAGAATTTCATCCGCAAATACTTGTACTTGTCGTGTGCCTTATCAAAAGCATGTGCGCCGTGCGGGTGGGTGTTGCATCAGAAAGAGAAAACTATTCAGACGCTTCATAATATATTTCCATTGGGTTTTTTGATGAATTCGCATGCAGGGTTTGGTGTACATGGTGGTGTACCATTTTTCCACATGAATCTCATATTGCAATGTCAATAGTGGCGGAAATTTATGAAAAATGTTTTACAAAGGATACGAACATGAAAATGGGGGACAAATAACAGTCAGATATATGGGACTGGGACGTAATGCCATACGGAAGAGGATGTACTTTTATTTATTTCTTACATATTGTGCGGAAGTGAGTAAATAAGCGGATATTATAATTGAACAACTTTTAAGAGATGGTTTTGTTACAAGTGGTTGTCGAAAAAAAGAGCTTAGTTCGTGTGTCAACTGTTGCAAGGAGTGCCGGAAAGTCTGACGACTTACAATGGCATTTTAGTAGCATGGTGTAGGAATTGACTAAAATAAATAAAGGGTGTCCCATAATTCAAGCAAAATTTTAAATCTGCTTTATTTAATAGTACAGCGATACCAACGGAAAACAAAATAAATAATGTGACAGCTGACAGTTCGGGGTTAGTAAAAATGAAGCGCTATACGAGAGAACAACGCATTTTCATTGTTAAGCAATCATTTTAAAGCAACGAAGGTTTGTCAGCTACAGTCCGCAATTTACGTACAAAATATGGCCGAGAATAATTGAAAAATTCATGGAGAATGGATCAGTTAGTGATCTTAAACACTCTGGGTCCTGGGTGTCCTGTCGCAAGTCGTTCAACAGAAACCATCAAACCGAGAGTATTGCTGACAGTACAGGAACATTAATTCGGCACCGTGGTCAAGAATTGGGCCTTTCGAGAAGCTTTATACAGTGAATTCTCACGACAGACTTGAAACTTCATGCTTACAAAGTTCAATTGACTCAAGAACTGAAGACTACTGACCATGCAACGCGAAGAGATTCAATAGCTGCATGAGTCATTTCCTAATCGCGTAATCGGCGGTTTTTGCGATCAGAATTGGCCATCCAGACCTTGCGATTTAACGCCATTGGACTTTTTTCTTTGGGGTTTTTTGAAGTCAAAAATCCATGCAAACAAGACATCAACGCATTGAAAGATGACATTGGGAGGTGTATTAATTAAATTCGGCCACATTTATGCGAAACGAAACGAATACAAAAATTCAATAAAAGAGTACATACTTGCCAGCAAATCCGTGGCGGCCATTTATCCGATGTGCTATTCCACACATAAACCCAATCTGTATACTCTACGAATCAATAAAAAAATTAATCTATCTAATTCAAAATATTCGCTTTATATCAAAATAACATCTTGCGTGAATTATAGGACACCTTTTACATCTAATTCAAACAAGTGTTCTCAGTTTCAACCCCGGAACAAAAACTACAGTTGCGATTTTTCCACTGAAAAGTATACTTCTCCTAAGAAAGCTCCTCGCTGAACCATTCAAATTCGGACAAGCGTAGGGTCATTCCATTCCATGAGAAGCTAGTCCTAGGCTCTATGTGATGAACCACTTGCGCTCACTGTTTATTTTTATTTTTTAAACAGATCTGCAGAACTCTATAAGAAAATCTAATTAGTAATAACCGGCACACCAATTAATTGCAAAGGACCATTAGAACTTCCAATCCTAAAACCTATTAAAAAATAAGCACGACATCGGTTATTAGGTACCTCTTAATATAAACCCTATGCATACAAAAGCTTTATAGTTTTATGAACCTTCGGCAAGTCATTAGAAACTGTGAAAATTCTTATATTTGGCAATCATCTTCCCATTTCCAAAAAATGCCAAAAGAAAACCCAATTCCATCCCCTGAGTAAGTAAAAAACAGGCCTGTTTGCGGATGTATTTAGGAATATAAAAAATGTTCACAGTTGTTTACTGGTTCGGGTTACAAAGAGATTATAATGAAAATAACCCTTTGAAATCGCATACACTATGAGCAATTTTGTACTCCTTGAGAGCCTGAAGTCAAAGTCCTTTGAAATTAGCCGGGATCTCTTCAAAGTACCCCCACACCAGGAGCTGGCTCTACAACTTTCCACAGTTTGGGGTGGCTTGGCTGTATGTATAATGGAACATTAAACGTTTTCTCTTATTTTTTTCCCCTGCACTAGAAATGTTTGCTCGAATTTTGCGCAACGAAAAAAAGCTGCTAACAACTTCCATTTATTTGAGCGTGTCCCCCATTAAATTAGGATAATCCACATTGATTACATTAAATTGCGAAAAACAAGGGGATCAGGGAGCACCTATAATTTTAAATTGGGTACGCACAGGTGATTAATTGATACTAAATTGTCTCGAGCAGTGGAAAAGGTTAAAACACATTAAATTGACTTAAACAAAGAGCATCTGAAAGATGTACATAAGCAGAAGACGGTTCACAACCATTTTTCTGTAATAAAGTTTAATTCGATTGGAATAGGCAAAATGCTTTCCTTCAGCTAGTATCCTCAGACGAAAGGGATAAGAATGGAAAGTTTTTGCATTAAAACAAAGGCAGAACAAGGAAAAGAGTCGCTTCTAAAGAAGCATTAAATAAAAGTTGAGTGAATAAAATCTAATCTGTATCGATTCGAGTCAAAAATAGCTGTTGAATGGGTTACTCTACATCTACATGGAATCTACATTACACACATATGCGCCCCATTTTGAAATAAAGTTTAAGAAGCTCCTTGTCAACTTCTGACATTTGTCTTATATGTAGGTACTTTGTAAGTTGTAACAGGCAAAGATGTTGTCTTCAGAAAACATTTCGAAAACGAGGTGTAAGTCGGTTATGATGCTGTGATGATAATATAAGGAATAAACTTCAGTGTCAAGTTAAATTTAGCAAATTCTATATATACAGTCATATATTTAGTTTATATTTTATTGTGCGAAGGTGAAAAATGATTGTAAGTAAGGCCCAAAGGCTAGCGCAATATTGTGCAGTAAAGTGTTGAACTAAGCGTTTGGTTTTTCGTATTATTATTCTGTTTTAATTTGTTCAACGTCAAGTTAGTATAAATAAACACAAAACAGTGAAAAATGCATACGATGTTATTATTTCTTGAATAAAACAATTAAATGTAAAGCTCATAGCATTTATAATGTTTGAATTTTCACTCTAATCACATTTTTGAAGACATCGCCCATTTAAGAACCTAATCTAAATAATTGTAGATCTCAATCATTCAAAATGCGGTATTTTCTAAGTCCAATTATAATTTACTTTATTCCTCGAATGCAGAACTACGACTAGTCCTTCCTTTGTCTTTAGTTACTTCATTTTCATTTACATGTTATTTCCAGTATGACCATCAGCTTCTCTCAAAAATATTCCACTGAATAGTGAAATATTTATATAAATTAATATTCCACTTCAGCATTTTTTTTTTGTAGTGCAAATAAAATAAATAAATCGAATTTTAAGTCATGAATACAAAACAAATAAACTTTGTTATTACTATATTCGGTATTCGGCTCGGTAATATCTTTTTCGCGCAGCTTTCCATGGTGATATGAAACAGACTATACGTGCCCAAACGCAAAATAGTTGGCCTAGTATTGTATTTTTTATCACATACATTTTCAAATGCGTTATTATTATGCATAATTAATAAAAAGTTGATTTTTTTTCTTAATATTATCCATGAACACGTGTTCTTTACAAAGCAATCAATAAGTCAAAACAGTTAATTTTTGTTGCCACAAATTTCAACTGTTAACCCATTTTTTTCTTTGCAAAATAGTTGGCCCGTTAGTTTTTCGCGGTAAAATAGTTGGCCTAAGCTGGATAATGTCTTTCTCTTTTCACATTTACCGTTTATTGTTGCGTTATTTAAGTGCGGATGTCTCAAGTTAGGCATTCAATGATTGCAGTCGCAATCAAAGTTCACTATGGCGCGTGGCAAGTGTTTATCGGAAGACATACGTAATTTAATAATAAAAGCGTACAAAAAAAAAAACGTTTCGGCATATAACATCGCAAAAAATTTGGAAATATCGAGGTCTTCAGTTCAAAACATTATTCATTTATTCAAGAAGACTGGAAATGTCTGAAGAAAACTGGAAGACCATCAATTGCTAACGATCGTAACAGAAAGGCTTTAAGAAAAGTTCTCAAGAAAGATCGTCGTTCTACAACGGCAAATATCACCTTAGAGTGGAAAAATGTGATTAAAAAGCAAGTTTCAAGAGACACCTGCATTCGAGAAATGAAGAAAATGGGATACAGATTTTATACAGTAATTTTTTACCAAATTGTTTTTGTTTTATTAACTTAGAAAATTGTTTCTTCTAAAAAACCGTCATTTAGGCAAAAGAAAAACCACTTTTAACTCATTTGCAAAAAAAGAAGCGCTTAAGGTGGACTCGTGATCATCAAAACTGAACGCTTAAGCAATGGAACAGTGTAATATGGAGCGATGAGTTTCGATTCGAACTTTGTGTTGGAGACTCACGTTCAAGAGTTTTCAGAACGCCAGCTGAAGCATTTCACCCAGACTGCTTTAGACGAAAAACTAAATTTACATTTTACCGCTTCAGTAATGGTATGGCGATGTATGTCAGCTCAAGGAGAAGGTGACCTTCGCTTCATCGATGGTACTGTGAATGCCAGTAGGTATCAAGACATCCTAGAGCACCAACTTTTACCTTCGATTCCGAGGCTGCAAACAGAAGATGGCAGTTTTACATTTCAGCATGATGGCGCATCATGTCATACAGCCAAGCAAAATATGAGCTGGCTTCGAGAACATACCATTCCAGTTCTAACGTGGCCTCCAAATAGACCGGACCTGTCTCCAATTGAGATTTTTTGGGGAAAAATGAAAAAAGAATTAAGAACAAATCCGGCTAAAAACTTGAATGCATTGAAGGAAAAGTTCCAAGAAGTTTGGAATGGCATAACTCCTGAATACTGTTTTAATTTAGTGGAAACTCTTCTAAGTCGAATTACAGCCGTTATTAAAAACAAAGGTGACGTCACTCAAAAGACAGTCACTGGTAAAAGACAGTTATTTTTGTAGTAGGCCAACTTTTTTGCGTCGATAGTTACAATAATTTCGTTATATGAGTTACAATAATTTCGTTTATTTAATCATTAAATGAACTCTTATTATTTTATGAAGAATTATTTTTAAATGTATATGTCTAACACTTTCACAATATCGGAACAAATTTTGAGTTTGTTTGTTTACTTTGCAGTGCCAATCTTTTTTTTCGAATTTCATAAGACGGAAAGTAAACGGGCCAACTATTTTGCGTTTGGTCGTACTATGGACGAATAAGCATTAGTGTTACCAGAGCTCAAAACTTTGAGAGTTTTGCGATTTAGAAGTAATAAAATCAAATTCAGTTAAGAATTTAATTGTAATTTACGGAGAACAAACTATTCCAATTTTATATGCTTAAAAATATTCCACAGGTGGAATATTATATTGTATGTATGTATGTGTATTTTATTTAGTATTTATAACTATTTAAATTACATTTGGTTTAAGTTTAATAATAAAATTTTAATTTACGAAATAATTTAAACAAAATCTAGAGAATACAGAATCATGTTGTAGTTACTCTAATATGTTGAATCAGAAGTTTCTTAAATCGTGTTAAAATTGTTTCATTTTTTATTTCTAATGGTAATTCGTTAAGTATTTTTAATCCACGATATGTGATCATGTTTTTGGTTCTACAATCTCGATACAATTGAAGTCTTAAATCAGAATTCGAACACAAGTTGTACGGCTGTGATTCTCCTATGGAGATCAGGGTTGACGATAGATACTCGGGCACCATGTTGTACTTCATTTTGAACACGAACAGTAATACGTTGGACATTATTCGTCGTTGCATGTTGAGCCACTGCAGACAGTTTAGCATCCAACAGGCGTATGAAAACTACATTTAAGTATGGTTCTCATAGCACGGTTGTGTAATATTTAAAGCCTATTTATGTGTTCATTTTTACCCATAAATAAAATAGTTGAACGGAACTCATTATCCATGTGGTCACACTGGTTATTTCATTCTATCTCTAATTTTTCTTTATTCTTTTTCTTTTATCTTTATTTTCTCTTGTACTAAACAATAAACGAAAATCTACTACAATAATCATGTCAATTGCGGAAAAGCATTCAACTGACAGGTATATCTAGTACAGGGAGGGTGATATGCCGAATCCGAAGAATATAGTGGGTGTACTGTCTACTTTCGTGTCCGTTGAATATATAGCGATTTTTTTTCGAATTTGAAGAGACCACTCATTGGTGGAAACATTGCGAAACTGGGAGAAATGCATGAACTGAGATCAAGCACATTAACTTGCAGATACTTTGAAACGACGATGACAGTTCAATCACAAAACATCATGTAGTCTGTGAAGTTATTCTGCGAAAACTATTTGTGCATCAGATATGCAACTCCTGTTGAATATGTTAACGTTGACGTATTTGTCGATGCAACAGATGGGCAAGGAGGCCCTTCATACGATTATTCCAGTCAAACTGGCAATGAACAAGTGAGTTTCAACCGACCCAGTTTTATTTTTTTAGACTTGAAAACAGCAGCATTTCGAAATTCGAATTGGAAGAAGTGAATGCTGAAAGTCTGGTACTTTCTTTGTGGCGCCGTCGAGTGCTGACTTAACGGAGAGCTGATTTATCAGGGACCGGGACCCTGCAAAGGTATTGTGGAATGAAGTTGAAAACGTAAACTCTTTTTAAGTTGGTTGTACAATTACTATATATATTGAAGAAAATTCGTTTGCACAGTCGCAATGTAAAAGGGGCAGTATTGCAAAAGCCATGGGGATTTTGAGTCACGACGGAGACATGACATTATTTCAAAAGCCAGGAGCTTAGACGAATACCAGCCTTTTGCAGATTTCAGAATGCTCTTTCAAAAAACTGGAAGCACGTGCCTGCGATATCACAGATGACGGAAGGGTGTTTCAGACAGAAACTCTTGAAAGGTACCTTCATATTGGGTTTGTTTCTTCAAGTGCTGTATACACCGGTTGGCATGTTGGACTACAGAGTGTTTAATTATAAAATCACTCGCGTGTTAAAGGTCCCACATAGACATATAGATCTTAATCGTAATTATTTCTCAAAACGAGAGGGCTGGGGGGAGTTATATCTTCACATTTCTCCAAGTAGGTGTTCGCTTCTAAACTTTTTTTTTAACTAAAATACACAAATTTAGGGAAATTGTGTTTTTTTTTTTAAAGTGAACCCACTCCGTGGTTAACTCTGGACTTGCTGTAACTGGCTATTCTTTCGAGAGAAGTAGGTACATTGATGTTGGTGGCTGAAAGGGTGATCTAGTGACGATCGTCATAACTTTTATGAACACAAATTTTGGTCTATTTGGATACCTTATGATGATACGATTAAAACCAAGTTTTGTTTTTTGTTTTGTGTTGGGAATTCGCTGAAAGTTGTTGTGTTTGAAAACAATCAACTGATTGCTTAGCCCTAGCTAAATCTTATAGATCAAGAGGTTTTATCCGTCTCAATCTCCTGATTAAATTGTCATTATTTAAAAGTTCTGTTATTTCTGTGTTTACGTGGTTGAGAAGCCTACTTCTGTGCTTTCGAGCAACCTTCTTAACTTCATCTTCAACCATTTTAACATTTATATCTCTATGCAGATCAGCGTTACGTATATGTACCTAGGTGCATTAACTATGTTCTTTAGTACTTTATTTTGGAAAACCTGAATATTTTGTAAATTTGTTGGGCATGTGCATGCCCACAACTGGAGCCCGTAGGTCCATACTGGTTTCAGAACTTGCGTGTATAGCAATATTTTATTGTAGTTGGACAGGGATGAGTATTCCCCAATAAGCGAATTCATTTTACTGTATCGCATGTTCAACTCATTGTCGGCGCAGTGGCTTAGTGGTTAGTGTGTTGGACTACTAAGCGAGGGGTCCCAGGTTCGAATCCCGAGAAAAACCCAAATTGCAACTTAAGGTTTTTTTCACTGCGCCACCTCTCGCGTACGTCTGACAAACATCCGAGAGTATAACTGTCATGAAAGAGCTTCTCAATTGGCCGTTTGGACTCGGCATAAAATTGTAGATCCCTTCCATTCGTCCCAAAAATAAAAACTCACACAAGACGAATGGTTGTGAGAAGCTAGGCTTGGGTCCATACGGACCTGTTGCGCCAATTATTTATTTATTTATTTATTTATGTTCAACTCATCTTTTTTTTTTCTTAACGTGCGCTTTCCAACCCAGTTTAGCGTCTAGAGTCATGCCTAAATATTTGACTGTGTTTGAATATTTCACTAGATTGTTGTTAATGTTGACTGGAATGTGTGGTACGTATTTATACGTAAAATTAATGTCGACTGACTTAAGGTCATTTAATCTAATCTGCCATTTCTTAGTCCATTCTGAAATACCGTTTATGGCCGTTTGGAGCTTTTTTGTTGCTAATTCGACAGTTGCTCCAACAGCAAGCACAGCAGTGGCATCTGCAAAAGTTGCTATAGTAGTTTTTCCACTAACAGGCAGATCGCTAGTGAACAATGGGCATAGCACTAGGCCTAAAACACTGCCTTGCGGTACACCCGCTTTAATTCCTCTTAATGTTGAGTACTCTGTCTCTTGTTTAATTCTGAAGAATAGGTCTGTTATATATGACTCCAGAATTGTCGAATACTGATTCGGCAGTTGTCTTTGTAATTAATGGATCAGTCCCTTATGCCAGACTTTATCGAAAGCTTGTGCTATATCAAGAAATATTGTAGAGCACATATTTTTCTCTCCGAATGCTTTTTCGATTTTATCTGTGATTCTATGCACCTGATCAATTGTAGAGAGCTTGTTTCTGAACCCAAATTGATGAATTGGAACTAGCGATTTTTCATCAATTATTTTTTGTAGACGTTTTGCCAGCATTTTTTTGAATAGCTTGGACAACATTGGTGGTATCGATATTGGGCGATATGAGGTTACTTCGCTAGGCGGTTTACCTGGTTTTGGTATCATTATTGCCTCCGCGACCTTCCATATGCTTGGCACATATCTGAATTTAAATGCAGCATTTATAATCTGCGCTGGTTTTTTTTTAAACCATTTCGGGGAAATTGTTTTAAAATCCCCCCTGTGATTAAATCGAACCCTGGGTCTTTTTAAATGTTTATGCCTTCTTTGACCAAGTGGGGCTTCTTTTAAAACCACTTAAAGGGGATTTAGAATTGGCATATTTTTAGAAAACATTTGAGGGCCGACAGTGTCCATATTTAAAGATGTTTTGCTGTCAATCTCTTTGTCATAATCACCATTTTACCACGCAGCGCTACAGGATTCAAGAATCAATCGAAATCCTAAATTCAAGATGTGTCCCAAAAGATTTGACCAAAAAAAATCATCTTTACCGACGAGGCACATTTTTGGATGAATGAGCAAATAAAAGTGTCGGCCCGGAACAAGATCCTTAGACTTCTTCTCAATCTACGTTCGATCTCTGGCTAATGCCAGTAAAACGACGTTGTTCGCTTTGTTGAAGAAATTGAGGCCAGCTTAGGACCGGTTTATCCAAAATTGGGCATTTCGATTCTCAGATGAGGACGTATTTTTTTCTTAAATATTGTTTATTGGATGGTATTTAATTTAAAATAACAAGATCAGGTATAAGAACCTCGAACGCAACTGGGGTCAGGTTCTGTGAGGCGAAAACGCTGAAACGTTTTCGTTCACACGAAGAATTTGCTCTAATACCCTACCGAAAACTCGTCGATGCATTCACACCGAACACCAACTGGTTTTCATTTGACATTTCAATCAGTTGTCAGACACTGGTCGTTAAACTTTTGTGTAAACTTTTAAGTTACAAATTTCGATCGCATTATTAAATTGAATTAAAATGAGTTCAGAAATTTAAAAATAATATTAGCCGATCAATTAAGAGTGGAAAAAGATTTTAAGTTGTGAGTTGTGACATCTGTTGGGTCAGCTGTTCTGCTGAATAGCTAAATATTGCAAAAGGTGTGTTCCTTTAACAACAAAACGATTGGATGTCGTTTTCGTGGAAACTGAAATAAGTACGGGAAATCTTCTGTTTTCGATGAAGTTTTCAATTGTTTTCGCAAAAACCCGGTTTTCGGCTCGGTGTGAATGGGGTATAAGTCGCAGAAGTAAATCGTTCGTGAACAAGAAAACGGGGAACGTTTCGCCTTACAGAATGCCGGCCCTGGTCTTACTCAAATGCAATATTTTTTGAAAGACCCGACGATATGGTCTTTTGAGCTCGCTTTTGTAGAGATCCGTTTGTGCGTCCAATTAGTAGCAATACTAAGGGCCGTTTGCTGAGACGACTCATAGCAAATTAAGTGCCACATAAACTCTTATGTGACAGTTTATGCCCTAAAAAAGTAGCCTATAAGTATTTAAGTAGAGCTTAAATCGTTAAGAGTCGTTTGAGTAATTGGCCCTAAATATCTCGAAGCTGAAGTTCTGAAAAACTTCGAGTCGCATAGTGAATGACGGATATATGGTTCCCCTTCAATGGCCCTAAGCAACTTCGGCAGATCGTCTTAATGATTTGAAGTTTTGAATGTTATAGTTACACGGAGTATTATATAAATTTAAAAATTTAAGAGTTATTAAACATTGCACCATTTTTTATGAATTGGTAACATCGCTTGGAAGTGCGACTTATGGAAAGTCAATAAAAGGAGTTTCAAAACAAACAGTAAGTTGTGACACTCTGTATTCCCTCATATATATTGTTCTTTGAATAAAATTGTCTCTTTAATCTCATCTCGTTAAAGCCATATCTATTGCAAATGGCTGACTCAGGCGAGTCATACGCTATTTGAACGTCCTTCCAACTATATTCGGTGAACAATTAAAAAGTATTCCCCACACTATTGCCCGTTTTGTGGTCCTTCAACTGCAAACATTTGCGGTGCATACATAAAGGCTCCCTTGGTAAACATCTCCAGACCTAGTCCTTCTGCGGGAAAAACTGTCATCTGCAGCCCGAGTAAAGCACTTTAACAGCCACCACATGAGTCGTCTATATCCTCCACGTATCGCTGTGAAAGTGTCTGCCCTTGAAAGCGTTTTATCGCAGAAAATTAATGGATTTATATTATCATCTCTCCTCGGGAGTGTCTTTTTCAAATCCCATCTGTCAACTCCCAGTTGCACCACACACAAAAAAGCATCCCGAAAAAGGCCAATTCTCTACACTAATAATTCAAATTCTCATTTAACAGCCAATTGAGCCCCCATTACACCACCTCTCTCAAGAGTAATTACAACCGGTCTCTCAACCAAGTAGGTATCTGTTTCAATACTTTTATCTATGGGCTTGGGATGGGCTGGGCCAGGCACCGGCATGAGATGATGATACGTACGAAGAGAGCCATATGTGGGGCAACATTTTTTTTTCTGTTGCCTCTAAAGTACTCAAGAGTTGTTCACTTGCACGACGACAACGGCGATGATGCTGGCAGAGGCTGCGACGACGCGGCAGTTCGTATAGATATGTGTATAAAATATTCATTAGACAAAACGCCGTAATTTCAAAGTAAATACGTTTAGATAATTTTCCATTTTCACATTTTCCCAGCACAGAGATGCGAGTGTGCGTGGGCTCTTTATTAGCTAACCATCCATTCAGGCATGTAACAGTCGACTTTCAGCCCTTTTCTTGATTTTTCCTCTATTTTCCCAGAGGAGGATAAAGAGAAACATACACACATAGATAGCAGCTAGTTACAGCCAGAAGAGACATAACGATTAAATGGGTGGATGGATGGATCTGATGACTGAGCATCAAATGAATGAATGAATGAAAAGTGAATGAATGGACGAGCACAGTGATAGATATACGGATAACACAGCCGCATACGGTGCTAGGCAAGCGAGTGCTCGAGGGTGTGAGCACTAAAAGGCAAACGATAGATAGACTTGAAAAGATTTCTCGTGTGCTCAGCATCAGCACATTTCCCTATAAGTATTTAATCCTTTTAGAGAGCAACCGGCTTTGATTAGAAGCGCATCTATACATATACACCAACTTATAGAATAGACATAGATACTGTCGTCGTCAGACAGGGTATACGAGGAGCGGTAATTGCGTACCCCAAATTAAGTGTGGCGGTCTTGGATAATAGATCCACTCACACACTCAGCCCATATGGAGTGTATCGCTGTCAGTTCTCAGTTATCCCTCCATCACTATGGTGCGCGCTACCTCCGCCTGTGTGTTCATACAATAAAAGTAAATTGATTAATGGACTCCAATGATTGAGAATGCAAAGAAAAGTACTTTCATCGCAGAGTGCGCGGGCTGCCTACTGCCTGCCTTTGCCTACATCACTCAGTATGTACTTCATATCGAAGAAAAAACAACATCGCACCCGTTCCACCACCACCAGCAGCAGGAAGAGTGATTAACATATGGGAGCGAGAATTAATTACATTTCCTAGTCAGATGTCCGATCCCATCCGCCAGTGAGTGACATCGAGGTCGGCTTCCACACTTTCATAGGGCATTAGGTTTAAGGTTGATCCGTGCGCGTCGGGTCGGTCCGGTATCGGTTTTGCGGCTCTGTTTTCGTAACCCGATCTCGCACTATACTTAATGTTTATAATACCTACACTCAGATGAGATTCACGCCTGTTGATGGGGCCGTCGCATTGTTGTTGTTTTCTTTTTCCTAAACCATAATTTATTATACACTTCCCTTCGCGTTAAATTAACAAATATAAACACTGTGTTGTATGCAATCAACACGTAGAGCGGAAAGCGCCACTATTGTGAACGTGGCAACGTTTTATGTATTTTTTTTTTTGGTTTTTATTTTTAAATTACTGCCGTACAACATGTTCCAGCGTACACACTACACACATATACACACCGAGAGGGAGGGTGGCGGTGACGTTGATGACGGTGGCTAGAGATGCCATCAGGAGAACCTCTGGGAAATAGGAATACCAGCTCCCGCACCACTAGTGCGCGCAGCAATTTGGAGCTGCCGCCATATAAACTGGTTTCCCTTGCTGGCAGATGGGGGCTCTCCAACGAGACGTCCTCCTCTCATCTCTCATCATCATCCACCTCCTCCTCTTCGTCAAATTATTATTGCTGTGTGCATAGGAGTTTATACCCTCAGCCGCAAACTAACGTGTGTGCGCTGCTGCTGACTGCGATGCTCTGTGGCGGCATTAATATGTAGTTTTCTATACATTAAGCCAGATAATTTAATTCTCATGTATTGACATCAATGCCGCGGGCTAACTAAACAAATTTAATTCTTCTTCGGTTCGGTGCTTCTAGATGTAGTTGTGGTAGATACGAGTACTCGTGTGTCTGGCTCTGGATGGCAGAACTTTCAATTATTCCCCACCACAAACAAATTGGCAAACCACCACTAGTCTTCTTGTTTCGTCTTCTATGATCCAGAAAAAAAAATAAAAATATGTATCCATCTATCTATCTACTCATCCATCCCGTCCAACTCAATATAGGATGTTTCAATTTTGTCTATAGTGTCGATGGATATGGTGCTATTAGCTGGCACGTTTATTTTTGTACACATTTTTCTACACACAACACCATCGGGATTTGTTATGGAAATTGTTTTGGAAAATAAATAAAAAGGAGGCGTAACAATGTAGACGATGTGTAGGAATATAGATAAAATATTGAAGAATGATAACTCCGAGGGGTGATCTGAGGGAGCCGCCGCCACCGCCAACGCCGAGGGCGCAACTGAGCGCAAACGACGACGACGACGCATCGACAGAACCATTAAAGAGATCATTTCTGAAAGTAATTTCTTTAATGTCGGCCTGAGGATGGCTTAAGATACGTAAAGGAGTCCCAGTCCCGTCGTAAAAATAAAGGTTGCGCAATAAAATTTGTGGTCAATTTGGATTTGTTTCCGTTTCGGTTGAGCTTTTTTTTTCCCCATTTAACTGCGTTCGTGCTTAAGTGGACTGAAGTCCTATAGACTTTTATAAATGCTGGTTGACAAATTGCTCGGTCTTTCTTTATTGTAGGTTTGCAATTTGGTCGCGAATGCCGCTTGGTAGTAGCTCAGTTGAATTGGTATGGTAAGGCTTAGAGACATTGGTATAGGAGAGTAAACAGTGGACCACTCTGGAGGTATTTAAAGAGTGCTTTCAACTGCTTACTTACCGCAACTACCATCTCAATGGTCGGATAGTTAAAGAGCTTTATTGAGTCTACTAACAAGCCTCTCCAGTATAAGCTAACTGCACGGGAACAATATGTATAGATGGTTGGACACAACTAATAGGCCTTTTGTATTATGCTCACATGATTTTCACTGTCTACAACAACAGTACAAGATCCAACTTTTGTTGTACACAATGGAAATGAATGATCTATACAGATCACGTGAGCATAAGAAAAAAGGCCTAAAGTCAGTCTCTGCTACTGATGATAAAAAGCCAAGCTCAAAAGTTAAATTCACAGCTTAATACGGATGTTTGACAGGATCGTGAACATAATTCCTGCAAAGAGGAGGCTGACGAATTGGCAAGAATGGTTTCTTTACTAGACCGAAAACTTGTGAGACATTTGCGTTCAAATAGAAGCCAATAACAGCTGAAAGACCCCGATAGCCCGCTGAAAATATGGTGAAAGCTTTAAAATGCGGGATCATCTAACGTTTACATTTTGACAAAACAACTCTGTCGAAGTTGGTAGGAGCTACGAGTATGTCGGCCGACAGGTCATAAATTTACAAGAAACCAAGAAATAAAATTAAATGTCAAGACTGACGGCGACGATCTAGAGATCCACACCTACGGTTCCCAGTTCTTCCGATATTCCGGGAGTCTCACAGTTTTTTTTTGTTTTACCAATCTCGGCTCCTGAAAATTCTATAAAATATTCCGAATGTCCAATATTTCATTTTAATTTCCTTAAACGAATATTTAAAAAAAATAATAATAATAATGTAATCAGCGCCTAATGTAACCATAAAATTGTAACTGCCACATGACATTGACATTTCACCAAATATATTTGTTTGCCACTTCGAGGCTTTCAATTTTGTTTTCAACTTGTTTTTGTATTTTTTCTACACTGTACCTATTTGTTAAATTAATGTTTTTGTTCTTGTTGTTTTGAAGACAAACCTGAAATAAAACTGTACATTTTTAATATGAAGCAATGAGGTTTTCTGATTCTCCCGATTTGTTCTCAATCGCCCGAAATTTTTTCTAAAATATCCCGATATGAATTAACTCTGGTAACCCCATACACAGCTCACTTTCTTCGTCACCGGCTGAGTGTCATATTCGGGGAATTGGGCTACCGCGTCACGTTTCACGCAGTACTCGCTCACGGGTGAGGTAACTCGGCTTCAGGACATAGGAGGTGGAAGGCATCCCAGAACTCTCCGATACATATCTATACCACCTTTGTAATCAAGTGGATTCGGGGGCAAGATTACGTATTTCAAGTGGAAAACGAAAAAGATCAAGCTCTCATCTTATCATCATTATTTATTATAACAACCAAAGTTTTCGTACAATTTCTTATGAAATAAAGTGAATGAAACTTATATCATTCGAAAGGTACTGTGCCATAGATGTGCACAGACAAAAAGTCGTGGTTATTATGTCGCCATTAAGCCAGGTAAAATTAGGCTAAGAATTCCCCAAACAAAATGTGTATCATTCATTTTGTATGGGGAATTTTGGTGACATTCAATTTATCGCCGCCATAGTAACGTATTCAAATATAAATCATCTTTCATTAGAACCAATTTTCGAAAAAAAAAAAATGCAATTAAAAGTAAGTAACTGTATAATTTAATTTTTTGACGAACCACTTTCGTTTCAATGATGTTACTATGGAAAGGAACATTTTTCGAAATAAATTTATTGCTTTTAATTTTTAAAAGTGACATTATTAGAAAAAATATATTCAACTGTCGCTTTCTCGTTTATAAAAAAAAAAAACATAAATTCGAAAAATTTGGCACGTTTTTTAGTATTACAGACTTATAAAAGATAGGGTCGATTTTCGAACACAAGAGAGACTAGTATATATCTGTGGCCACAAGCAATAACAGCTTAAGTCTGTTTTACTCATTGTTCAGGAGAGCAGTTTAAAGTTTTTTTTACTCCATTGACTCAAGTGACTTAAGCTGTTGTTTTTTTGAAATTGTGACCACTTTTTTAAAGATATAAAGCTGAAAAAAATTTACAAAATAGATTTGGGTACGCTGAATTTAATGGCATCAAAATCTCAATTTCGTCTTAAGTCGACTTAAGCTGTTATTGCTTGTGGCCACAGATATAGTGGGTGGGCCAAATGCAAGTTTATTTTTAAAAATGTAATAAAATGAACAAAATTGTACTTTTTCCATGTATTACGGCTTTATTAGTAAGAGCAAACATTCCCATTAATTATGGAACACAATGCCGTTCAAGTGGCTGCCTCGGCTGGCTTCGCAGTAGCGCATTCTGTCACTCCAATTTACCAAGACCTTGTTGATGGCTTTGGGCGGTAACTCACGAAGTGCTTGAATCGTTTCCGGATTGTTGGTATAACATCGGTCCTTCACGGTTCCCCACCACAAAAAAAGTCCAAAGAGGTCAAATCACAGCTCCGAGGCGGCGAATTGACCTCGCCAAGACGGCTGATAACAAGATTTAGGCATTTGGCGCGCAAAATATCGATTGTGGCAAGGGCTGTGTGGCATGGCGCGCCATCCTGCATGAACCAGAAGTCGTCCAAATCCATGTCTTCAATTTGAGTAAAAAAAAAATCCTTAACATGGCTCTGTAACGCCAACCGATGACCGAAACGTTGTTCCCAGCCTCATTTTCAATGAGTATCACACTCTCGGCTACAGCAGCTACGTCTGTGCACACGGTACGACGACGGGTACTATGAGTGTTGTCCACTAGCATACCAGTCTCCCGAACTTTTAGCTAAAACTTCATTTCGGCCAAAAATTCTTTAAAAAAAACGTACTGTTTTTGCCACACAGCAATCACTTTGGAAATAATTTTTTAATACTTCCCAACGTTGTTCAAGCGTAAAGCGACTCATTTCGTTCCGCGGAGGTATGTTACTGACTTTCTGTCAAGATTTCGAGCGGAAAATAGCTGCCAGTGTCAAAATAACCTATAATTTAAAAAGAAACTCATGGCCCACCCTTTAAATGGACGAAGACAACTAGTTAAGAACCTCCACTCCACTTCCACTCCCTCAAACAAAACATATTTGTCGAAAAGATTGTGGACAGATGCAATGCTGCGTGTAATTTATTTTCCAATATACAAAAATAATTTTGCATTTATTTTGTCTGGGAGTAATTTTACAGACGATTATCGTCGAAACGACCTCCAAAAGTAGCAACAAAGTGCCAAAATTATGATTTTAATGAAAGCTGACGATAGTCGATATTCGGGCTGAATATAACTTCTAATGGTCATAAAAGTTTCAAAAACGACATCGTCCCGACGATTATTGTTATACGGAATCTGCCCCCATGGTAACCGAAGAGAGGAGAGGTCCAAGGTCATTTTTAGTCCACCCTCGGAAATCTTACCTAATCCAACATTTAAAAATAAAACATTTCCAACCATTATCCGCAATCGAGCATATCAAGTACTTAACAATACTAAAAGCTCTTAAACGCTTTCGATATTAAATTCCAAATATACAGCCCGCAATAACTTGATTGTCAAAAATTCAATAACATAACTCGATGAGAGCCCCAAATACACATGCTGTCCCTGTTTTAATTCCCCAAACTATATTTCGCAACAAGTATCGTGTCCAACAATGTCCACAGCACTAACATCTTGTCCAACTAAAATAATAACAAATTTTCAGAGACGAAAACCAACTCTCCATCTAAGGTTGGTAGTTCTGCAAAACTCTCTATTTTAGTGCCACATAATTTATTTTCCTGCAGCAGGCAGCAGTAACAAACACCTTCTCACACCTTGAGCACACATTTTCCCAAAATCTTCACCGGTAATGAAAAAAAAAAAAACAAGAAACGGCTCAGTACAGAAGGAGTTTCGCAAAGCAATCAGGGCAAGAACTTCCAGGAGAGTAGGTATGGGTGTACCGTATACCGTATACCGTAGTGGCCAAATCACGTAGCTGCTTATAAATTCAGGTTGAGTAGATTCCTCCCAAGAGAATAATTTTTTTTGCTGGCTGCTGTAAAACATCCCATGCCCTCTGCTGGCTATACTATGTTGCTTTAACTTCCAGGAGGAATGGTGTTGTTTTTCTTTTGAACTATGTAAATCGAACCAGAAAGAAATAAAAATAAATTGAGAACTTCCCCAAACTCGGATTAGGTATAGATAGATACACCGTACACAAACGGATACAATTCGTTGACCCTTAACCAACACCTCTCGAGAACATACTACAATATAAATCAATTTACGCCATGTTTAGTGGTTAATGTTTACATTACACTCGATTAACTGTTGACCTCATTCCATGCTCGTCCATCTCAAGTGGTCAAATCATTCGACATGTACACAGTTTACGAGTGTAACTCCCAAATTTATCAACCATCACTTTCGGCTGTGACTTTTCCTCCTTACTGTGTACGCAATACACGCATCGCAAGTGGCCACTCTGCAGCCGACATCGAAGAATTTGAGGGAAATTCTTCAACACACTCGTATCCATTTAATTGGACTTGTCAGTTGATCGGACTCGGAGTGGCTATGACGTCGAAGGAGAGATGAGGGGCCACATTGTGGCGCTCGGCTATTTTCCCATTCATCATCATCAGCATGCACGTGTCTAATTCGATTTTGGATCATGAACCGCAGGTATTCGTTTGTGCCAGCCAACGGTCCTCGATGTGTTAATCTAATATTGATGGAATAACGTTAAAATTTTTATGGTGGATTGGCTTATCGCACCGAATCCATCTGCGGTATGCCACACATAAAATACAGTCCATTTGGGAAATGTATACCTTTCGGATACCGAATGTCACAAGCAGTTGTTCCTCTCTGTTTTTATGAGCAAAGTTTTAATTGCAAAACTCCGATGCATCAGAGATGATCGGAGAGTGAATGGAAAATATTGTGCACCTAGATTAGGCTGTCCGTGCACAGAGTGGTCCGAAATAGAACCACAATAGGGTACCCGCAGCAACAATACAAACAAAAAAAAAAATGTAATAATAGCAACATGATCCGTGATCTGAGTGGCGTATTGTGATGGTGACCTATCCCCTAGCGAGCGACGATCTCCAGTCGTCTGATCCGATCATGATCTCTATCAGCGCGACGGTGGTGCTGCTGCGAAGGGTCTATACCACAAACAAATGAAAATCACTCCTGAATTACCATTTGAAAGTAAAGCAGCAGAGCAGCCACCCAGAGCAACAATGAATAGCAACGCAGACACGTACAACTGACAGACGGTTGTTGGAATATCCACATGCCTACGACAGCTATGCGACGGGAATGTGTCAACTGAGCTTGAAAATTCTCACTCAATGTCAGTTAATAAATTGTAAGGGATACACCATACACACGCACACATAACACATGCTATTGTTTGGGAAATATCCCCGTACAAATGGTTTGTTGTGTTGGGTCTTTTGAATGCGCGCGACCTCAAAGGCGTGATAATGTCTCTTTAAAAGAATATGAATCCCATGTCTGCCTCCACTCGAAAATTCTATGCGCACCAACGATGAAATACAATGGCGAACACTGCACAACTACTCGTATATATACAAGATACACGGTGTCATTGAGCTCAGCTGAGTGACACCTTGAAGCGGCCACGAACGCGTATAGGGTAAAACGATACTTTCCCGACTTCGTGGCCTGTTTTACAACTAAATTTCGTTAGGTCGATAATAAATTCCTTAAGTGGGCAATAACAAAATCGTTTATTATGGGACATAGTGTGGTGTCGTGGCATGCAGAGATATAGGTAAGGTAACTCCCAGTGCGCGACAGACATGACAACGGACAAAATGTGTGTGCGCGAGCACCTCGGCTCGGCATCGGCATACATACGGAGCGCGCGAGAAGAGACAACTTGTCACTTTGAAAAGAAAAACTGCAGCGCATACCCCTTTAGGGGTTTGCTGCAGTCACTGTGAGCATAATGACGATGCATAATGCATTAACTTGCAACCAACACTGTGTACGGACGTATTTACTAAACTCGACTGTGGGTTAACAGTGGAACCTGTAGGAGGAGTAACAGAGCAGGCATTGCCACAAACGGACTGTAATTCGGGGTGCAATCGAGGAGCAAATATTGTGTCCAGTGGGTGCTAGCTTAACAGAAGAGTTAGTGAATCCGAGCTCTGACACTGACAGGTTAAAGGCTGCATGAATGGCCGCTTTCAAGAATCTAGTTACTTTAAGTCGACTAGAATGGTCTGGGTGAGATGTAACCTGAACGCAAAAACTAGATTGGACGGGAACGTCACTTTTCCTACGTCAGCCACATATGCGAACTGCCAACTTAGTACTCAGTCACGAATTTCTTGACTAGACTCGTTGGCTACACCTCCATAAACTCCAACTGAAACAGCTGCTCATATGACCGATTTCCCCCAATCAAAACCGACACATATATTGAGAAAGCTGTCAGACTTACTAAACTAGATACTTGAACGTCCCCGAAATGTCACGTTCGTGTACAAGTATGTGTAGATGAACCGGTGAAAATAACTATCCCTTGTTGTAATACCGATTTCAGTCCCCAAACTGCCGCAGGAAAGTCCAAACTTCTTATGACCAAAACACAAGAGCAGAAGTTTTGGACGCGGCGCAGAATGCAGTGCTGCAAGTAAGACAGATGTGGAGACATTTGTCTGCTACTGTCATTCGCCGGCTAAGCAGCTGATGTGCTTACAACTAAAGCAAAAACAAAAACGATCAGCAAATGTCAAAAGCCGATGATGCCAAATACTTGAAATTGCAATTTATTATCTTTTGTGTTGTGGTACGCTTGAATTTTGCAGCAAATTTAGAAATAGGAACATGTTGTAAGAATTTACGTGTGGCTATGTCCCTATAAATATGTGTATTCTAATCTTGCTGCGCAGTGAATTTTGCACAGGGTCATATCTCCAGCATTATTCCCCATCCCCAGTAGTCGAACACTAGCTTCCTAAACCCGAACGTAAATTTTCCTTACTTCGAGCTCTAGATTTCGTGTATATTTTAAATTAAGAAAATGAGAAGAATTCATATTTTTCTTTTTATTTAAAACATTTAAAACAGTAGGTAGCCAAACAACTTAAAAGGAAATAAATAAATAGAATTCACAAACAATTAAAAATTAAATTTGTTCGAATAGGAAACTCGAAGAAGTTTGGTTCCCTATGATCGAACGGTCAAGAAATAATAATTTTATTAGCTTTTCAGTAAAAAACTTTACCACTAATAAAACGAACAATGAAAATAAACATTTACCTGCATTTTCAAACAAATAAAAATAAAACGCACTCCCTGAAGACTCAATTTAAACTGCAATTTTGAAACGTTAACAACAATATTGTACTGGTTGATATTGCAAAGACGATTAAAGGTAATACCACAATGTAGCATTTTGCGTTTGTAGGAGTTGAAAATCTTAAAAATATATACAGTTTAAACAGCTTTTTACAAAAAAGTGTTCGACTACTGGGAGTGTTCGGAATTAGGCGACCCTACCCCATGTGTTTGGGGCATTACAATTCGATAAATGCACTCAAAATAAAATGGAAGCCTGTACCTACTCTAGAAATAATAATTTTGCATGCCTTTCTAGCTCATTACTATATATTCGTTAAATATGTCATAAAAAACTAACAAATTAGGGCACCAAACTCGGGTTATTAATTGACAAGAAAGCATTACCACCTTCTCCATAGCGACTGGTCACCTCGATGCATTTCTCACTCGCATCGCCTTTCGGGCGCATATCCTTTTTACAGATCCAATATGCAAAGAAGCAAAGCAAACACAACCGGTTTTCAACTGTAAATATAGACTTGCTCTGACTTTCGCTGCATTTATCAACTTTTGCTGATGATTTAAGGGCTGTATTTCTGTTATATAAACTAGACCCTGAGTTTGGTTTTGTATTAACTCCAACTGTGCAAGACAAGTGCGACGCGTCCCTGATGCCTACCATAAATCAAGTAAAACAAAAAAATTAAAAGGTATCCCTAGTCCGGTTTGATTTGGGTATATGGTCATCAGGTAATTTTAAATAAAAAAAGCATAGGTACAAAGACAATTCACCGTGAACTCTTTTTTATGCTTCATTTCAAACCTTAGGGGAGTAGAATGGATTCTGTCCTGTTTTCATGAATGCTATTGGGAATTCCCAATTACTTGAATAAAATCAGTCGTGCGTGGTTTGGATGGGGTGTTATAAAGCAGATTAATTTAAATCCACAGTCACCTCATACCAAGCAATCTTAAACATGATTAAATGAATTACAATATGGCGGTATTTTTGCGGATAAAAACAATAAAATCCAATAGTCGTGATTAACTATTAACTATCAGATAATGAAACCAACAATCTGCTTATTATTTTTTTAATTCATTTGATTTTTGGCAACAAATCGCCACCTGGCATTTACAACCACCCATCGTTCGATTCCGAATAAAATTCTGCATCGAATTTTCATTCTCTTATTTTAGAAAGTATTTTGAAATACATTTAATTTCTACAGATATAATTGTGCAATATGTCAACAATATGCAAAATTTGAATTGACCTGCCACATTTGCTGTAATTTTGTCAAACAAAATTGAACACCGAAAATTAAAGCAGATACATCCAATCTATCTACAGTAGTCTAGTAAGTATTTGAAAAATCGAACACGCAACTTAAAACAATAAAATTAAAATAGGCAACAAAATTTGTATGTGAAATTGACGTGCGAACAATTAATTTAAAATTTAATTTCAATGTCATGTCTATCCTATTGCGATCTTCAAAACAGGCCGCTGTCAAAAAATTGCGATCACCCAAAATCAATTGATATTTCAAACGTCTACCGCATAGAAAAACAAAAAGAGCCATCGCTTTCAGTAAACTGTCGAAGAGAAAATTAAAACAAATTTCTTGTCACGCACTAATTGACAGTTCACATTAATTTTCATTACTTATTAGCGCTTTTCTTTTATTCTGCGGATTATAGTAATGTAAGCAATAGTTCATAGTCAAGTTGGACTGTGAGAGCAGCTCTCATGGGAAGTGTAACCAGCTAATTATTTTTAGTTTTGTATTTGTGGTGGTTTCAATTGGTTTGTCCTTATTTTCGTTTACTAGAAAATGCCGAACTATATGATCTGGGCGATATATTAACTAATCATGAATATTGTTCGAAGTATTTGCGTAAATTAACTTAATTGACAACGGTTATTTATGTTTTCTTAATTTATAAATAAATATAAAAAAATAGTTGGTCCGTAGGGACCCTAAGTCTAGCTTTTCACAACCATTCGAATGGGTGTGATCTACAATTTTATGTCGAGTCCAAACGGCCAATTGAGAAGCTCTTTTATGACAGTTATACTCTCGGATGTTTATCAGACGTTCGCAATAGGTGGCGCAGTGAAAAAAACCTTGAGTTGAAATTTGCGATTTTGTCGGGACTCGAACAGAAGTCAAACACACTAAACACTCAGCCAATGCGTCGAATTGATATTGATTACTAAAAGTAAACGGAAATAAAATTCTTTTTTTAAAGGGGAGTGGCAAATCCTCTAACTTTCGGATCTTTCGAAAAAAGCTGATATTGTTCGGTTTTCTTTCTGGTCTTCTGGTTCTGTTCACTGTTCATTCTGTTCATTGCTGATACTCGAACTTATGGCAATCGGCTTATAAGCAAACACTGTAACCACTGTACTGCGCCGATGATCAATATATTCTGATTAATGGCCGGGGTTCTTTATGATAAATATGACTTTACTGAATGTACCGTAGTAAGAAACTGGTCATTGGGTGGTTTGTTTTTATATCCCATCTTATTTTGACACTGACAGCTGTTTGAACACTGAATCACAATGCCATTATACAGATTGATTAAATATGTACTGGGGGCAAATCCCTTTAACAATAATCGTCTGAAAGGTATCGTTTTTTGAAATTTTTAATGAGGATAATAAGTTATATTCTGGCCGACTATCGTCAGGAATTATTACATTTTTGGAAAATGAACTGGATGAAGATCTCAAACTCTAAATTTTTCCACTATCGCTCCGACGATAATCGTCTGAAAAGTTACGGAATGAGTACCCAGATCAGTGTTACCATAAAAGTTAGAATACGAGTTAAAACAAAAAATCAATGACCGTAGAAATGAAGCACACATTTTTATTATTTACCTACTCATATTTGTGCAATCAGTTAAGATTATTGAGAAATCTACTGTTACCAAACAAAGTGTGCACGAACCACGTTTCGATATGGGAAATAGCCAACGAAAGTGCTACAAAGGCCCCCTAAACGCGATTTCTTAACTGCCCTTGTTTTCTTATATCGGATATATCTAAGTGATCACATTCCAGACAAAAGCTTTGTTCGCACGGAATTCGTATCCATACATAAAAGAGAATTTGATGTTTGAAATATTTCCATGAAAACAACGTCCGATTGCGAATAATTGTAGCCTATGTTTGTCTTCATGTCACAAACTAACACGGATGTTAATATCACCACAGCCGAACAAACCGACAAGCACGCTTCAACTTTTAAGAATAAGATATGCACCGCATAGATAATTCGGATAAAAGCAAGGGCATCCATAATTATTGTGAGGATATCCGATATACCAAAAAAAAAAAAGGTTCGGCAACAGTACTCAAGTAGAAAGTGTCATCTCATTGTTTTCGGTAGTGACGATCCAAGTGAACACAACGACAGAAAAGAACGGCATACGCCACAGTTGCCACTTGCAAAGAAAAAAAGTTACCAAACCAAAGTAAAATGATAAAACGCAAAAAGAGAGTTTTGAGCCAACGTGAAAAATAATATCAAAAACATCATGGCAGTGTAAAAACGTCCATATGCTTAGTGTTCAGAGAAACTTATAGAAAAGTGTAGTACTCATAACAATCAGAAACAGTATGGCAGCATTTAAATGAGGTTATATAGAGTTTGTGTTTTTGGTGCTTATAAAATTTGGTAAAAAATTACCAAAGTGGCAACGGTCGCATACCCTTCATGGAATAAGCCCCACTTTCAACCTTGTGCCCCAGCTGTCTGCACTTAATCCGTCTCGATGTTACTATGGAAGCAATGGCCCCATCAATAACTTGACGAAGGATTTTAACAAGTTCAATCATATGATTGATTTCAATTTTACAAAATTAAATTTAAAACAAATATTAAAAGAAATGTAACATTATGTTAAAATAACTACATTTTTTTTAAATTATATTAACAATTGATTAACTGTGGCTTAAATGTTTAGTAGTTAAATAAATAAATAAAAATAAAAAATCCGGCATCGTACAGTTACCTTTTCTGGTAGCCACTAATGGCGGGATAAAAGTTGGTTAATTTCCGAAAGATCTTTTGCGAACATCTTTATTAATGTTACTTGACTTAAAAGAGCTGAATAACATCTGTCTTCGTTGACACGACCAAAATGATTCGGTTTGAAATCTAGTTGTAAGATTTCTTTAAATTATTTTGACAATCACTGCGGCTACGTCGGCCAATTACCCCTAAATTCTAGTGTGCTCAAGGATCCCGGCATGCCCTAAGACCGCCTTGTATATATGACGGAGAATTTCTGAAACTACGAACATCTAAAGTAACAAATATTTCGTAACTGTCTCCAAAGTCACCAAAAGTGTTGGTTTTTCCAAAGTACTTTAAAAATTGTTACATAACACATTTTTTCGATGGGTTCTGGATTGAGTTCCGGTGGACGGCCGTGGGTCATATGAATATGACATTTATAAATGAAAGAGCTTCACAAAAACACATATAGGTACTCTTTGCACAAATAATCATTAAACGCGTAGCTTACTGTCATTCCCTTTCTATACAGTAGAAAAATAATATCGAAATTTTCCAAACAAAATTACAATATTGTAACCTACAAAATATATAACGTAAAGATTAGAAATGATTATTAGTAAGGCCCAATGAGTGCTTTGTTTTGTGTGCTATGGTTACGGTGACCATTTTATCAATCACATAAAAGAGGGCATTTTTAAAGTAAAAATACCTATAAAGTCATAAATGGTTAAAGCACATTTTAACTATCAAAATTTTGTAAGTTTTTGTAGATTTGATAAAAGGAATTGGCCTGATATTTGTAAATCAATACAAGATTACCAGCTTTTTAAGAATTGAGAAGGTACCTATCGCATATTTCATATAATAGGAAGATGATATTTTGGGGAAAAAGACAACATTTTAGAAAAAAGAGGACAACGTATTGTTTTCTTTTAGTAAAAAATCAGAGAGGACTAAAAAGATGACTGTCATCTCAAAAATATTAGGAATGGTCACCGTAGCTATGGTTGAACCCATTAGACAGTCAAGGTACAGTTCAGTCCAATAACTCATTATCGTATATATGTTTGATGGCTAATTTTGTTAGCAATTCTTTACTTTTTCAACGTTCAACAACTTAGTTTTACTTTTATCCATGAACGGAAAAAAGTAGCCTAATTATTTCTGCCTATTTGGCAACATTTTTCCACTTGAAGCATGGGCATCTTTCACTTAAGAATATCACACAATTGATCAGTAGTAGTTGTGGCGTGTCCGCGTATTCGCGTATTCAGAGAAGCCTGAGGTGAGTAGTTTAAGTGATAATTGGCCGTTCGTTAGTGTTAGTGTATACATTTCTTGAATTGAAAATACTTGGTTACGTGATTTGCATTTAGACTGTAGAAATGCTTTCCCTTCCAATCACTATTACTAAATACTGTAACTTTTAAGCCCTATAATGCAACTGTATAAGCGCAACATCCTCTCTTGTTAACTAATTAATCGTTTCATTCGTTGAAACAGACCAATTAGCACAACGGTGCGCTTCGGCTATCTGTTGTTCTTGTTATGTCCGCTGACTTCTAATTCGGCATGAGAACATTTAGTTAAGCATTACTAATGCTGCTTTGACCCGCCATCATTAAGGAAATGACAAATTGTCACTCGAGATACGTCTCAATTAATGCTTTTAGAAGCCATTCCGCTCTCGCCCGGGCTAATTGGCTACTGTCAGGAAATCTACCACCAAACAGACACGCAGACTATGTATTTCCGAACATTTACTAATTCCATACTCTTCGATCTTCGAAATTGGTCATCAGCAAAACAAAATGTTTTCTGTGTTAATTTCATGGCAACTGTGTATATATAGACGAAAGGGCGAAGATTAGCCCAAAAGCCAATTGAAAACCATCTCCACTGCAACCGAACAGACAATGGGGATAACATCAATAAATCAAGCTATTGCCGTGTTCTATTATTACCTCCTACCCTTCTACGAGTTGAGACATACAGCGTGTGCTCCTTCCATACATAAACAACAAAATTCCACAACAGTTTTGGAAAAATGTAAATAAAATTCCTCTGGTGTTTCGAAATGGAAGGGGGGATACGGAAATACCAAAATATTGAATTATTTCAATTGCATATACATAACTGACTGACACACCCGGGGGATAGGCAGCGTATTATGTTGGTAAATGTATTGTCGTAATAATTGACAGGTACAGCTGAGAATATAATGAAGCAAGGACTTTGTTGGGCTGTAATTATCAACCTAACTGTTTTATAGGAAACGAGGAAAGTTTCAGACTGGATATGATATTATTTTCAGTCTTCAGCAGGGTTGACAGCGTTTAGTTTGCTTTAAGCGCCCAAACCCAAAATCGTTGCCCAGAAAGAAGCCCAAAAATCGTTGAAAATTTTTCCAATTCCTTAGTACTTTTTTGTTGGTATTTTTCCAACTTCCCCATCTCACTTATTTTATTTGACTTCTATCTTCTCCAATTGGCGTCGTGGTTTGTGTATTGTGTCAAATCAATAGGCCTGCAAAATAAATGGGTGTGCCTTGAAGTTGAACGACTGTTCGATTTGGCTTGACTGTAAAAGTGCTGCCAAGTTTTAAAAGTGCGGGTTTTTTTCAAAAACATTTCTTTTTTTGTAGTTTTGTGAAGAAATAAAACAAACAAACTTTACATAAAATTTGTTAAATGATATATATATTGCCCGAAATTATGTTGAGCGCCCATGGAAGAAATTTCTATCGTTTTTTAAGAAAAAAGATAGCCCAAAAAACGACAAAGCGCCCAACTTGGCAACACTGTTCTTCAGTGCTTACTTAATGATTTTGAGAATCTATTTGTTTCACTTTTGACCTGGCATCACTTTAGTTCGCCACACCATTATTTGAAAAAAAGTCATCTCCAGCGATAGGTAGTTTCCAAGTTAGCATATAACAGAGAAGGGTAGATTGCAACGAATATTCCACAGAAAACTAACACGTGATGACTGAAGATTGAAAATTGACGGGCAATTTTGGAACTAAATGGGGTGTGAAATATCGAAAGTAGCTTCGGAAATTAGACGGAAAAAGTGAATAGAAATTGCAAGAAAATAGGATTGCGGAGGAATTTGCAATCAAAGACAAACACAAAAAAGGGTCCTTTGAAAAATTAATCCTTTTAGCAGCTCGTAAGGGACGGATAATATGTTCGGACTCTACTAAAGAAGCACTAAAGCTTCAGTGCACTCAACCGTTTTGTTAGTAATAAAGGGTGTCCCATAATTCACGCAAAAAAGATAAAAAGATAACAATGTGACAGCTGACAGTTCGGGGTTAGTAAAAATGGAGAGCTATACGAAAGAACAACGCATTTTCGTTTTTGAGCAATATTTTAAAAATAATGAAGGTTTGTCAGCTAGTCCCCAATTTTGGAACAAAATCATCATGATGAAGCTCATTTTCATCTTGATGGCTTCGTTAATCATCAAAATTGTTGCGTTTGGGGTTCAGAAAACCCACGAGTAATTGTTGATAAATAAATGCATCCAGGCAGGCAGTAACAATTAATGGTGTTTGTTATCGATAACCCAGTTTTTAGTGCCTAAATTACAAGATAAGGATGTGACCAACATGTGGCTTCAACAAGTCGGTGCCACATGCCATACAGCCAGAGAAACAATTACATTACTGTATGAGTCTTTCCAGATCTTGCGATTTAACGCCATTGGACTTTTTTCTTTGGGGTTTTTTGAGGTCAAAGGTCAATACAAAAAAGCCAACGACTACCAACGCCTTGAAAGAGGAAAGTGGGAGGTGTATTAATTAACTTCAGCCACATTTATGCGAAACGGTTAGAGAAAACTTCAATAAAAGAGTACGTACTTCAGCAAATCCGTAGCGGCCATTTATCCGATGTGCTATTCCATACATAACCCCAATCTGTATACTCTATGAATCAATAAAAAATGAAAGCTTTCTAATTGAAAATCGGGGTTTTCATTACATTTGTGGAAAATGAACTGGATTAAGGTCTCAAACTCGTAATTTTGGCACCTAGTTGCTACTTTTGGAGGTCTATGGCTTCGACAATATTCGTTTGAAAAATTACGGAATGAGTGCCCTGTATTTTCTATCAAAATTACATTTTGCGTGAATTATGGGACACCCTTTATAAAACGCGCAGCCATAATATGTACCGCAAAAGTGCATTAATTGCTTCGTATTAACTCACATCATTTATTAGCCAACACGATATCACTTTCGTTTTTGAAACAAACACTCAAAATGTTGCTGTCAGATTCTACTTTTACATCCTCATTTTTTGAACTAATTTCTCTATCAATTTCAATTTCAAATTCGGTGTTTCGTTTCCCAAGCATTCCACACAAAACTTTTATTCCTATAGAAATAAAGCATAACCACAAATGATCTTTCGTTTCGGTTTAATTGTCAAAATAAACTTGAAAGAAAACAAATCTGAAGGAACAATAATCTTAGTCAAAAACTGTTTACCCGAACACGCTTAACTTCGACAGCTCCAAACGATTTGATTCCCCCTGATCGTCAGCATTGTATACTTTTTCCATCACGGAGCACTACCTCGCAAGTTCATTGGTTCCTGACAGGTTAATCTGTCACCTCTATTACTGTCAGCGCTGTCACTGAATTAGCCCAGCAGTTTGACTAAAAAATAATCCGCTGTTGTGAAATTTCCCTTAAAAATTTTCCCAGAGCATGCATACCTTACCTATATGTACGTATTCCAAAATTTCAATCATAAAAAAAATAAAAAAAACATATCGCTCACCGTCCCCCCTTCAATCATTGATTAAAAGTGCAAAGTGGTTAACCCCCTCCTTCAAAGTGACCACTGAATGACCGATTGAGTGGCAAAAAATAAAATAATAAAAAAAAGGAAACTGCCTTCCCTCCTCGCACACGATAATTTGGCTTCACTGTGCGCACACCACGTCCGGGGGCTTCCAGCCAATTTAACCTGCCTACCTATACAATTTACGTACACGTTCCCTATACTCCTACCTACGTAAGGTAATTTATTATGGTTGGCAAATCGCAGTACAAACGTCAAATTGCGCGATGCACTGGCCAGCCGACACAGTCATCAGTGTGCAACTTATATCATGTTGGATGGATGGGCTTGGGTAAAATTTGACACTGTGTACAAGTATATCTATGTATACACACCTGCTGAACATGGACACTCCGGCGTTTGCTGAATCGATGTCTGTCTCTGTTGTCGTCTGACTAATTGCAATTGTGACACATCGCGTCGCAGCCTCTGAATTCCGTCGAGTTTCAGGGATAACCGTTGCACGGTATCCGCGATGTTGTCCATCGATTGTGTTTGTGATCCTGCTTTAGTCACCGTTGTCATGAACGGCGTTGAAGATGATGACGATGATGATGATGATAGATGTGACAACAACTGGGGCAAGTTGTCTAGCGTTGTCTCGAGAAGGGTTATTCTATCGTCGAGATGCCGAAGATGCTTTAGCCGCTCCTCGGTGTGTGTTTGCCGGATGTTCGAGTATACAGAGAATCCCAGCGAACCGATACACATCACGTAAAACACCAAGTTAAACAAGGATACCGGAGCAGACACCACGTCCTTCTTGGAGCTATCGCCACCACCGCCACCCTCGATGCCACCAGTGGGCGGTGGGCGGGTGGAGCTGCTGCAGGACATACGTTTGTTTTTGGTATCGCTGATTGTGGTACTGCTGTTGTTGCTGCTTTGTTGTGTTGCTACTGCACACAGACGATCGTTGTCGTTGTATTCGTCCTCGAGTCGTTGTCCAGTTGAGCAGTTTTCATCAATTTTACGTTTTTCCATGTTTTTCTTTCGAACTTTCGAACACTGATTGTTTGATGGGTTTTCGTATTCTCTTTGCTTCCGCAGTACTTTTTTGAACTTTTATTCACACAAATATTTCCGTTCCCGTGTAATTGGGGGGATGGTATTGCCTAAGCCACTTCACTTAATTTTGATTAACAAATAGAGCAGTCTCTCGCTTTCATTTGGATTAACTCATCAACTCATCGCCTGGGAAGAGACTCTCTCTCTCTCCTCCTTTGTACATTTGTGTATCGTCGCCGTCGGTTACGTACGGTACGGTATCGGTAGTTGTCGTTGTCGCGCTGTCGTTGTTTGTCTGTTTTGTCGGATTTGGCAGGCTGACTGGGTCGGCTGATGGATGGGCGATGGATGGGTGGATGTTTTCGGCGGGGAGGAAGGGGGGCCGTCAACCGAAAAATAGATTTTTATTATTTTTTATTACTTCTACTACTAGCTATACGTTCCACATAACCACATCGGGATTAACATTATTATTTACACAACACATTTGGAATCACTCGGCTCATTCGTCGGCGGCGGCGGCGGAGGCTGGCTATGCTCTCTACGCGTGATGCGAGAACTTTGCCACAAAAACAACAACAACAGGAACAATTATGATATTATAATTTATGAACACACACAAAAAAAAAAAACTAAAAAGAACACAAAAAGAAAAACAACTGAACACAAACTCCTAAAGGCACCGAGAGCGAGAGAAGATTCCGAGCAGCGTTCCGCCTTATTTTTCTATTTTCCGTCCGTTGTTTCGACCCTGCCTTGACTGGCCCGGGGGCACTTTAGAGCGCGTAGTACAACTCGTACGAAAGAATAAAAGAAATGGTTGCCACTTAATTTTTACACAGCAATTCCAACTATGTATTATTATATTTCCGTGTTTCTATTCCTTTCACTACTCCACTACACCACTTTGGTTATTTCACTTATTCACCCTTTTGGAATACACGTATCTAGGAGTATGTCGAGTGTATCACCCTTTTTATCACAAAACACAGAGAAAATATCTCATGGATGCTGACGGTGCTGCTGAATGATGCTTCGCTATTGCTGCACACAGGGCAGATTGGAAGAATATAGTCATGTAGAGAGCAGCGGCGCGCTGAAAGATTTAAATTTAAACGCGAATCTCCCGTCCAACGTCGATATACAATGCAAGTCACCGAGCAACTGAAAATCGTTTTCGTCGTCGGTTCGGGTTCGGGCAACATTTTCATTCCAGTATCCAATCCAGTAGAACATCTACATCTTCCTCATCATCTCTGCTGGTTTTTGGTTCTGTCTTCTGTGTACAGTGAATTCGTTTGGCTGGTGAGCTGGTGCTCATCGCTCATGCTCATCCGCCAAAGCGGCTGCCGTTGCCATCGTCGTATTGTTCGTTTCGTACCCGTCCTTCGAGCGTGGGTAATAGTAGAAATTTCGGGAGGAAATCGCACTCAAATCAAAGTCGGAGAGTCAATGGAATTGAGTGGTGAGTCCGGCGCGAGGAGTGAGTGGTTCGCCTTCGCACATGAGAAAGGTATGCGTTGAGTGAAAAACGTGGGTAACTCTGTTTTTACAATGGATGCAGTCGAAGTGGTATTTTTGTTGCGAATGCAGACTTGGGCGACTGCTTTTAACGGGTGGGTGTTGATATAGGACGGGGTTGCCGAGCATATATTTCGATACGAAAAGGAACCGAAAATAAATAAAATAAATAAAATAAATAAAATAAATAAAATAAATAAAATAAATAAAATAAATAAAATAAATAAAATAAATAAAATAAATAAAATAAATAAAATAAATAAAATAAATAAAATAAATAAAATAAATAAAATAAATAAAATAAATAAAATAAATAAAATAAATAAAATAAATAAAATAAATAAAATAAATAAAATAAATAAAATAAATAAAATAAATAAAATAAATAAAATAAATAAAATAAATAAAATAAATAAAATAAATAAAATAAATAAAATAAATAAAATAAATAAAATAAATAAAATAAATAAAATAAATAAAATAAATAAAATAAATAAAATAAATAAAATAAATAAAATAAATAAAATAAATAAAATAAATAAAATAAATAAAATAAATAAAATAAATAAAATAAATAAAATAAATAAAATAAATAAAATAAATAAAATAAATAAAATAAATAAAATAAATAAAATAAATAAAATAAATAAAATAAATAAAATAAATAAAATAAATAAAATAAATAAAATAAATAAAATAAATAAAATAAATAAAATAAATAAAATAAATAAAATAAATAAAATAAATAAAATAAATAAAATAAATAAAATAAATAAAATAAATAAAATAAATAAAATAAATAAAATAAATAAAATAAATAAAATAAATAAAATAAATAAAATAAATAAAATAAATAAAACAAATAAATAATGGCTTAGACGTTGGACCAGTAGAAAACATAATTGAGCTAAGCGCTGCTCTAATCAGGCCCACATCATTTACGGTATAGTGAACACCATACCGCCTTATTTTGTGGGGTAGGGATCTGACGGCATTTGTCTGTTTATTAATTTAATACCTACCAACAACTTTTGTCCACATTGGCAGCTCGTCATCGAACAATTCCCCAATCGAGTGAAAGGCACCCCAATCGAAGCATAAAACTCAACAACTATCACTGGAATATCCAACTGGATTGAGTGTTGGCGGTATAGCTCGTCTCTCTTTTTTACAAACCGAAACCGATATACCAAGACCAACTGTCAAACTCGTGCCAATTCGAATTCTACGTCTGTCTGGCCGATGTCCTTTGTTCATGTTCAGTTTCATCTAGCTGATGACCGGCGCCCGGTGGTGGTAAAAAGGGGGCCAGCGTCCAGTAACGCCCAAACCAGGTTTGCATTTCCCAATACGCAGTTTGATTAATTTATTTGACAATATGTCCACGCGCTCCCCTCAGCGACATGTGCATTTGCAGCAGCTATTTGCCAAATGTTGCGGAAAAAATTAAATCATTTTTTCGGTCCAATTGCGTTGCAATAAAACCAAAAAAGGACCGAACCCGAACGGGAAAGCTATGGGCGTGCGCACTTGTTGGATTTGGATGTTTATCGTATTTGTTTTTTGTTCGCCCCCCTACCCATCTTAGTACCCACTACCGCGTGCACAACATTAGTCATTGGACTTTTGGGATTTTTCAATGTTAAGAACTCGTAGAAAGGGGGGCTTAAGGGTAACAATTTAGGGGAGAAAAACCCTAAACAGATTTCCATATTGAATTCATATTTGATAGGTGTGTGCGGTTCAACTGACGATAGGGCCGGGTTGTGAATACGCACACACTCGATTACAACTAGCAACTCAACGCGTTCTTATAACTTTGTTGCGTGACAATAAATTAGTTTACACAAGTGATTTGGGGAATATCCATATTCCCATCCGCACCCATCATGTGACACCCTTTCAACACCCCATGCCAATCGCCGCAGCCAGTTGCTGCTGACTGGCATTCGGGCTCAGGCAGGGGAACCTAATCGACGGTGAACGAGAACGAAATGACTTGCAAATCGGTAAATCGGATAATGGAGGGGAAGTAATAATTTCCGGCACATCCTGTAAGGAGCAAATCTTGTTTTTGTTAACAGATCAATTGACTGGTATGATTTTCGGAAGAAAGGATGTTATTGGGGAGTATTTTTGACGACGCTCTTTGAGATGCGGATTGGATTGCCGATTTGCATGAATGTTTTCTTGTATTACGTATTCGTAGATAGTGTGCGCAGCGGCGACAAATCCTTAAGGCATAAGAAGGCCAATAAAGTCAACTTTGCGTACGAGACGAAACTTAATTTCCGTTATGGAATAAATCAAAATTGAAAATTGCCAATCGGACGAGGACATTGCGAACAGAGAAATATGTCATATTTCGTCCGTAGCGTATTGTCTGAGAATGCATGGGGGAAAAGGATATGAAACGTTATTAAAAATTGCAGAGGCGTGTGGTTTGGGAGCATTACGTTCCAGCTTATCCTTATGATTGTTTCACAATACAACGTGTTGCTGACTTTTAGTTGTTGAATTCCGTAGTTGATTGAAATTTCTTATACAGGACGAAACTTGTCAATTGCGATGTGGCTTTTCATATATATTCACCGTTAACCGCAAAACAATTTCCTCATGTAGCAAGAGTTGACAGCCTTGTCGTTATTAATTTCGAATATGACACAGCTCCCAAAAGTATAATTCCTTTGTCCTTATCTTGTAAGCGTTTACGCCACTCAAGTGTGTGTACCCTAAAATTCGAAGCAAAATGCAGCTCGTGACTCACTGCAAGCTCAAGGCTAACTAAACATGTCATATCTGAGCGCTACCACATGTTATCTCTGCTCAGATAGCACTCGAAGTGTGTAACAGCAATAAATCTGTAAGATAATTATTTCGATTTCAAACTATATACTAGCTGAAAATTAAGCTATTGACAGCGCAATTGTGTTGGTGCTTTTAGAGTGTGGTGCTATCTGCGTAAGTGGGCCGATAAGATAAGCGCGTACAAAGTTTCCCAATTTGGTTTAGTTGGGGAGAGAGATTCATTCGCAATGGACGAGACTGACATTTCCGTGCTAAGATTTGGCAAGAAAAAAAGTGAGAAAGAGAAGACAGACAGCCACAAGAACAAGGAAACCCTAGATGAGATCGACGGCTTTGCCACTGAGATTAAAGGTCCGATTCGGTCGATCGCCACCAGGGACGAGAACTACGACACCAGCAACAAGAACATTGGAATCGCGCTGATTTTCAATCACAGGGAGATCCGCAATCAGGAACCGCGAAAGGGCACTGAACGCGATCGCGATCGTGTCAAGAGTGTCCTGAAGCAGTACGGCTTTGATGTGCGAGTGCATGACGATTTGACGTTTGAGAAGCTCAACGCTCAGCTGAAAGACGGTAAGTGACTAATTTGAAAAACTTTGGTAAAGAAAATTTAACTGACGTCTGTGAAATAGCTTCCAAGGAGGACCACAGCAACAATGACTGCCTAGTGGTTGTGGTAATGTCGCACGGAATCGAGGGAAAAGTGTTCGCCAAAGACATGACATACCCAGTGGAGCGCCTGTGGACGCCGTTTCTGGGCGACAGCTGCAAGTCTCTCATCAACAAACCAAAGCTGTTCTTCATTCAGGTAAGACAGACCGATTCTTATGCACTGTATAGCGTCTCAGATTTGTATTCCTCTGGACAGGCGTGTCGTGGAAACATGCTAGAGAAACCAGTGACCTACTCCTCAGATGTTGTGACCCCGATGTCGCGCTTCGCTGCCGCCGAAGAAAAGCAAACTATCACGTATGCCATTCCCAACACGGCCGATCTGTTGGTCTTCTACTCAACATTCGAGGGTGAGTTCAATACCATATCCCATACGCGGTCATGCATTTAATAAACGTCCCGTTGGTAGGCTACTACTCCTTTCGCAATGTCGAGAACGGCTCATGGTTCATCCAGTGCATGTGCTTGGCTCTAGAGGAAGCCGCTGCACGTGGAGGTGAAGAGGGCACCGAACTATTCAGACTTTTGACGACTATCAATCGAAAAGTCGCCTACGAATACCAGTCCTACACATCGCAGGCGGCGACAAACGAAATGAAAGAAATGCCAAACTTCTTATCGACGCTTACGAAACTGTTTTATCTGAAGGTCAAGCGGAATTAGCCAGAGTTTTGTGAATTATAGACTAATTAGTAGTGAGTTGGTCAAAATTTCTTCGAAAACCAAGATTCATTAGAGAGTGACAAAATTGCAGGCCGCTTATGATGTTTACAATGAGCGATGTAGTATAAGCGTCGAAGCGTATCAGTAGATAAGAGTAAAGTGTACTTAGAAATAAAATTATGATTCATTGAAGATTATGAAAATTAAAAATATTAAATTTGAAATAAAGAATCAGAGACCCGAGAGTGTTCCGATTTGTCCGGTGTGTAAAATTGTGAAATTCGTGGCACAAAGTGACCCTTTGTTTAATTTGTTTGCCTGTTCAGTATCCAACAACGAGAGTTGGCGCAAAATCAATCAACAGAACCTTAATGCACCACACTGACGTCTAGGCGCGTAGAATATCAGTCAAAAACCGACAGCATAAACTAAGTATGAAATAGACTGGCGACGTTAAAATATCTAGTTTAGTAAGTCTGACAGCTGCGTTTGACTAGATGTATCTCGGTTTTGATTGGCCCTAATCGGTCATATGGTCAGCTGTTTCAGTTCAAGTTTATGGAGCGGTGGCCGACGAATCTAGTCAAGAAAATCGTGACTAAGTACTAAGTTGACAGTTCGCATATCTGGCTGACGTAGAAAAAGTGACGTTCCCGATCCCGACCAATCTAGTGTTTCTAGTTAAATCTCATCCAGACAAATCTAGCCGACTTAAGATAACTAGATTCTTGAATATGCCCACTGACAGCTGTCGTACGTCTCCCCGATCTCCCCCGTAATTTTTTTCTCAATAATACCTCTTCTCTCTCACTCTCAATTGAAGTGGCTGTGAATACGTATAAAGAAGCAAACAAATTCTAAATGGCGGGAGGTGTAATAAACTACTTACACTCAGCTGCGTTCCTACATCGTGGTATTTCTGCCTTTTTGTGGGAATTTCAATTTTCTAAAAATTTCTGAAAAAATTTCGGTGTTTAAAAGAAAAAAAAAACACATAAAAATTGTGGGAATATCAATAACCACACAGAAAAATATTCACACTACATTTCACCATGATTATCATCGCACTAATTGAGTAAAGGTAGGTACAAAAAAAGGAGATTTGCCTTTCGCAACAATTTCTAGTATCAAAAATAATCATTATAATGTTAGCATACTGCGATTTTTATACTGAAGATTAATTTAATGTGATTTTCCCTCCGAACAGTACAAATTTTACTTTTAAAAGTATGTTTTTTTTTCATAAGAAATCGAATTAAAACAAGCTTCGTGGGAAAAATAAAGAGAGAGTGCTAAGAACACTGATTGAGAGTTTGTGTATTTGGTGAGTTCCTGTCAGCGTTCTGAGAGTTTAAATTCGTTGTTTTATTTTACCACAAAAACATGTATTCTACAAAATAATAGCGAATGTAATCATTGATCATGTTGATATGTAAATAAAAGAATACATTTTGAAAAATAAATTCGTAGAAATAAAATAAGATATTTTTGTTCCTACAATTATTTTTTGACTTATAATCATGAAGATTCCGTTTAATAAATCAACTGAAAAGTTTTTGGTAGACATTTTATGAATGAAAATAATGTCATTATTTATGTGAAAAGTAAAAACTAAAATAAAGTGTTTGTAATTTCTTTTACACTATTTTAAGGTGACAGTACAGTTGTCAGTTTCGTTTAAAGCTGTTGTTAATTGTTTCTATGGTGAACATGCGAACAATGTTTTTTATGTCGATATCATAAAAATAATATCTATGTACCCAAATTCATTGGAATATGACTTAACAAAATATTCCTTTTCTTTATATCATAATTTGAACATTCATTGCTATTCAATTACTTCGTATATTTGTTTTAAGAAGTTTCTATGCATTGTTTTTTACTAAGGAATTTGCGGTGTTTAGAACTGATTTGTACCCGAATGGACATAGGGAGGGTTATGTGTTTCGCGCATATCCTATGTATGTTCCTATGTGACGCCATGTAGCCTAAACGGCTTGACCGATTTTGAAGAGTGAGGTGTCATTAGATTTGTATTCTTCCCCGGAGTGTCATAGGCTAAAAAGATAAAAATAAAAAAAAAGTTGTAACCGAAACTTTTGGTGTTCACGTATTAATATAATGATTCAGTTTATGATACTTTGTTTATGGTGTAGAAAGTTGTTTAAAGCGAGTAGAAAGCACTCTAGCTTCTAGAGTGTTTATCTAAAGCGTTTCTGTCTGTTTCTGTATGACTGCACCAATCAGATTGGGCTTGCCTTTTAGCTCTAGTGAAGTGCAAACTTGCGCACTCTAAGCTCTACCAGGGCACTCATTCCGTAACTTTTCACACGATTATCGTCGAATCGATAGACCTGCAAAACTAGCAACCAAGTGCTAAAATTACAAGTTTGAGAGCTAAATCCAGATCATTTTCCAAAAATATATTGAAAGCTGACGTTTGTCAAAAAAATTATAGCAGAATATAACTTATTTTGTTGACCAAAGTTTCAATAACGATATCGTTTAGACGATCGTTGATATACGGAATCTGCGTGCAGTCTTTCAATGTTTTTCAGCAGGAAGGATGAGAGAGTTAACGTCCGTTCTTGGTTTTCCGCCAATCTTTGCCATCAAAACTATGCTTTCGTCAATGTTGGTAATATAGTTCGGGACAAGGAGTCGCTTGTCGCTGAAAAGAAGGAAACTTGACCAGCGGCCACTCCAATGTTCTTCAAAGAATGCCGACCAACCTATTCGCAGGTCAATCCTTATAAGCCTTTTACTACTCCTTGCCACGGTTGCCACTTTGGTATTTTTTTTTACCAAATTTGGTATTTATTTTTGCTTTTTGAGTTTGGTAATTTTTATCTGGTTATGGTAACTTTTTGAGCAGGAGCACCAAATGTACGAACTCGATATCACCTGATTTAAATGCTGCCTTACTGTCTCCGAGTGAAATGAATTCTACACTTTTCTTTTAGTTTCTCTGATGACTAAGCAAGTGGACGTTTTTACGCTGCCATATCGTTTTTTTAATATTATGGTCGTAAATCAGAGAAAAGTCTTCGGATAGTGATAAGGCTTTCTCACACTAGCTCAAGACTATATATGTATGCTTATTTTTCTCTTATCAACGTGTCGAGATTTTTGCTAAATTTTATTTTTGGTTTGGTAACTTTTTTCACTTTTGGTAGATTTTTTTCCAAGTGCCAACCGTGCTCCTTGCTACTTATAAAAACATGGCGCGTCGCACCGTCTTATGCATTCTTTATCCCTCTTCGTACCAAGAACAGACTCGAAATTGACAATTAAAAGGGAAAACAAAAACATGCTACATAGGTGTTCGCGGCTTATGCAAAATTTAAAACAGTAACCCTATTCACAAAACTCAACAGCACGCACGTAAAGGTATTAATCCCATTTTTTTATTTTACAAGAATCTTCTTAACCTAATAAGTCTTATTTGTTATACCACAAAGCAAATTATTATGCAAATGTAAATCTGTCTGAAGATACAACGTCCCTTAGCTTGGTACAGAGCATTCTCATCTGAATCTGTGAAAAATAAACAGGTAATTTCTTGAGAAAAAAGTTTATGAGATACTCATGCGTTTTGTTTTCACCACATATTTATGAGCTTCGTTGTCGGATAATAATAGGAAATGGTTAATTTATGGATACAATAAACTTATATTGATAACCGATTTTGTTCGCTGTCAAATAAGAGCACCTACACAAACGTCAAAAGAGATTTCCGTTTTATTGACAGGCGCTTTTTACAATCATATACTCGTATATGATGGGTACGAACTTGTAGGGCTTTTTCAGTAAGTCTAGGTACGTGTTATGATTCCATGTATTGATGTGTCTGCATATTTTGAGGAATTTTCTACAAAGGTAGGTTGCAAAGTCCAAATGCAGCTAAGCGCAGGTAGAGTTAATAGGTGTTAATGAATTTTCAATACATGATATTTAATTGATTCCCTTGTCGTTGGAAATGTTAAAGCGAAATGTACTACAAGGAGCTTTGTATTAGGTATGGCATTTCTTTCGAGTGCTTGTCAGAGTGCTAGTTAAAAAAGCTCATGAACTTGTCTTAAACTACGATTACACGGCCATTTTTTGCTTCCTTTAAATGGCGCTTCGACGTCAAAATCGTGACAAAAATCCGTCATTTAAATGTCTTTGTGTGATCGCCATTTTAGGGGTAGCATTTTCGGCGTCATTTAAATGACTAATAAAATGGTAGACCAAATGACATGCCTTTAAAATGGCGAAAAACAAGGACTGTGTCATCGCCCTTTAATGACGCCTAGGACAAATGACCAAACTTTTTGGCTTTTGCGTCGATTTAATGGCAGCCTCCAAAAAATGACTATACAAAACTCATTGAATGCCATTTTCTACGCAAATGACAAATGACGCAGCATTTAATACGATCTGTTCTTTCAATTGGTGTTTTTCTCATTGCGAAAGGACGTATAAATTCATAAATTGGTTTTTATTTGTGGTTGTGTTGTTCGACGCAGTCGATATCGAAGCCAGAAATATACCTCAATAAATAATCAAATTGATTGACTGATATTGCGATATAGTTCAGGTTCTTCTTCGCGCAATTCAAGCAGTACTGCAGCACAAAATCCACTCTTCTCGCAACGGCTCAACCACTTCTTTTGCCAAATACTTCGATTTGATTTCCGTCTGATCACAAAACAGATAAATGACGCGAAATCGAAATAATACGAAAAGTGACATTTGTCATTTTGACGTGGCATGTCAGTACCATGTGATCGTTATTTTTTCGCTCGCCGTTCAATGTCCTAACGGATCCTAACGGAAAATTCTAAAAGACGCGAAGTGTCTGTCATTTTATTTTGGGACAAAAATTACGACGATAGTCATTTCGTGTGATCGCCATATTTTCCCAAATGACCACTGACGAATCGTATCTTGAAATTCACTCTAATACTCTAATGCGACATTTTTGCCTGGCGTCACAGTGTCATTTAAATGGCTCGGAAAAATGGCCGTGTAATCGTACCTTTACTTCTTTGTAGATATCATTTAATTTCTTTGTAGTTGCTGATAGTGACATTTTATAGATAAAGTGAGTTGCTTGCCACGTCATTTATGTGCTTTTTGCATAAACATTTAACGCAATGTGCCTTACCAATAAAGATTTCTAGTTTCGACTCTAAAATTAAGAAGTTCACAGTGGCTATATTTTCCACACAAACTTCGGAATTATCAGCTTCCATAAATTTGAAGTCGAGACTGAAATTTGGCGCAATCCAAACAGAGTATCGTGGCACTTGAAATGTGAAATGGAAGCGAGGTTTCTGAGAGAGGAAATTTTAATTTCTATACTTACCTACGGGCTGCGACAAACTTTTAAAAT
Source organism: Cheilosia vulpina (assembly GCA_916610125.1). Lineage (NCBI taxonomy): Eukaryota > Metazoa > Arthropoda > Insecta > Diptera > Syrphidae > Cheilosia > Cheilosia vulpina. Next base: position 112,477,355 of record OU744276.1, on the reverse strand, counting down.
TTGTATTTGACATTAATTAACATCAATTGAATTATGTAAGCTTAAGTAAGCATCAAATACGAACAAAAAAGAAGAACAAAATTCCGCTTAAGACCAGTCAAACAAATATAGGTAATGGGCCACTTTTTTCCTATAAATGGAAAGACTTTATTTTAATGAAATCACAAGGCGGCTTAAGCTGAATTACGTCTTTGGTGACGCAAAATTGAAAAGAAAAGTACGGAATTTGCATACCAATCTTTCTTTATAGTAAATTGGTCAGATTTGTAAGTCCATTTGTCTGCATTCATTTTGGGAGATCAAATACGCAAGCTAATATCAACCTTCACCCGTCAGTTGTCAACACTATGTCAGATCCTTTTTTTTTTGTTTGATAAAAAGAACTGGTGGCTAAAACTCGTCTTCTTACTTGTTATACTTCTTACTTGACCGAAACTTGTAACAGTCTAAGGCTAAGACTACACATTCCTTTTTATGTAAATGAATTACGGTTGCTATGCGTCATTTGATCTCATTTAAATTCAATTTGAGTTCGCTTTGCTTTAGGCTCTCACTTTTCGTACATTTGCACTTTTGAATCATAAAGGTACAAATTTATCAATAGAATTACAAACCCTGCATAGATGGCAGCGCTTGAACATTTTGCACGCCCTCTTGCAGAGCTTTTTGTTTCTAATGCAGCGCCACATGGTATTTTGTTTAGTTATAGTTGTATTTTTTACAGTTGAGCGAGAATAAAAAAAAAATAAACATTTGCCGATTGTTTCGTTCTTCCTAGTGTCCTCATTTTTTTTATATTTTTATTTCGAATAAATAAAATACAAATGCTGTTAACTGTACCGTCGTTTTGTTAAAATACATCTTATTTCAATAACTTTTCTGCCAGTCGGCTTATTTAAACTTTCCCATCATTTAAGTATTCCCATCCCCTATCTGCCTTTAAGTGTTTCTATCTAATTGTAACGGCGAAATGAATTTATATTACATGCTGCAATGCCCCCAATGTCGATCGGTGTTGATGACAGCTAAGGCAATTGGCGTTGAGCTTAACTACATAGTTGTCAACTTATTTGCGGATGAGCATCTGAAGCCAGAGTTTGTGAAGGTAATTTCGCTGACTATAGGCAACATTCAAAAGGGTTTAACCGTTCATCCCTGTTTTTAGATCAACCCACAACGTACCATTCCCACATTGGATGATAATGGCTTCGTTGTGTGGGAGTCCCGAGCCATAATGATCTACTTGGTCGAAAAGTATGGAAAGACAGATTCACTGTACCCGAAGTGCCCCAAGAAACGTGCCGTCATCAACCAACGTCTATTCTTTGATATGGGAGTACTGTACCAAAGTTTCGCAGATTATTACTACCCACTGGGAGCTTTCGACACGATTAACTTCACTAAAATGGAAAAGGCTTTCGAGGCATTCAATACTATTCTTGAGGGCCGGGTATACACTGCCGGCGATAGCCTTACCTTGGCTGACATCGCTTTGGTTGCAACTGTGTCCACCTTTGATGTTGCCGGTTTCGATATGAGAAAGTACGAAAATGTTACCAAGTGGTACAGACACGTCGCCACTGTGATCCCTGGCTACGAACTCAACCTGCAAGGAATGTTCGAGTTTATGAAATATTTCAAGTAAATTGGTGCACAATGGCCCAGTTAAGATGTTATTTTGAAACGAAATAAAGCGCATGATAAAGTTGTCATATTGTACGATTTTTATTAAAGTCTAGATATTCAATTTTGAAATGGAAATGGGTGATGTTCGAATTACTCAGATGCCTGTCCGTGTTGGTTATCGTGGTAAGTAGATCCGAAAGAGTGGTCTTGATTGGGTACGTTGAAAATTTAGAAGGACAGTTATCTATATAATTCTGTGTGATACCACATTTATCTATGTATTACCAAAAGGTAGTGAAGCAACCACTAAACGCCAAATAAAGTTACAGAGACAATTTTGGCTTGTGGTTGCTAAATTGCCAAGACTGTCAAGGCAAAATAATCTCAAGTGGAAGGAAGGACAGTAAAAAAGGTTCTGATGAGTAGTCGCAGAAGCCTCTCGAAGAGGCAGTGTCCTGTCGTGACACTAATAACCGTGCTGATATGCGACCTATTATGGGCGAATGTAGAATTCCGGAAACAATTATTTTTGTTTTGCATGTAAAATCCGCATTATCGCTGACAGATGTAGTAGGGTAAGATGGGGGAATGGCGGTCTCCCGGTAATGTCGGTAGCAGCCAAATACATTTCAATAAAATTAGATCTTAGGTACGAAATTCTTGACTTAATTCGTCGGCTACCTCAACTGAATACACTGTTCATGTGATCGATCTATGCCAATCAGAACTTTGACACATCAAATCACCCAGCTGTCATAGACTTACGCCGCATTTACACCATCACGCATTTTTGCACGGAAAGAGAGATCCGTTTGTCCGCAGTCAATGTTAATAAAGGCGTAAGAATGAGATAACGAATCAGACGCTTAAAGTGTCATGGATGTTCTACCCATAATTATAGACACTTAAAACGGAAACAATCACTTGAAAACATTTCTATTTCTGATTCAAAACATGTGAAATGAGAAATGGTAATTAGTTTCAGTAAATTAAGCCAGCAATTTATTAATCAGTTATATGAAATAAATAAATAATTGTCCGTTCATCACTTCCGGAAGCCATTTTGTTTTATAAGAAAGCGAAATTTCGTAATCCATCGCTATAAAAATATCAACATGCACATCTTTCTATAATTCCTGTCACGTAAACAAGATGGCCGACCAAAAAAACGTGTCAAGTTTTTTTTTGCTTGTTAGGTAATGCCGTCCCTGTCAGTCACACGGCTATTTAGTATATAGCATCCCTTTAATCTTACGTGTTAGGAATGTGGTAAATGTAGCATTACTCAACTAGGCACTTGTATGTTTCCAATTTATTAAGCGTCACAATAGTTGACGCATTAGGTGCATATAATGGTCTCTCAACCATTCGTTTTGTATTAGTTTTTATTTTTGGGACGCGTGACACTCTTAACACGGATTTCTGGGAACCCTACCAATTAACATTTTTAGCATAAACTAAGTAGAAGGTGCGCGGAATATGACGGTCAATTTAATACTTAGTTCTTAGTCTCGCCTTTAAATTTAAGTAGTTAACAGTCCGCGATAGGTACTAATAATCTTTTTAAGTGTCCAGGCTAAATTTTTATAACTCACAATGGCGAAATTTTTCAAACAAAATTGCATAGTGTGAAGGTTAAAAATGATTATAAGTAGGGCCAAATGGCTACAAATTTCCGCAATTGTATACTTCCAGAAATTTGAAGTCGAGATTTAAATCTATTATTAATACGGGGCTGTAACATGGACAACATTTACTAGCCTCTTTTGAGAGAGTAAATCCATGTAATTATCTCCACGTCACAAATGACTTGATTTATCGCACTCACACTTCATCCGTTCACATTTCACATTCCATCGGTACATCAGCTTAATGTACAGGAATGGCCAAAATTCCTGTAAAAAAAGTAAACATCGAAAAATACGAATAACTCTAGAAAATGCTGGAAAATCATTCGGCACTTTTCTTAAAAAATTAAATGCTTTCAATGCTTTTGTTGGGAAGTAACTGTGACTGTAAGCTCAAAGCTTTTGCATTTATAATACATCGCCGCGCTAGAATTTTGTTTTGTTACAGTTGATTCGTTGTAGCCTAGCAAGTCTAGATGTCACTGATAAAATAGACATTAACGGAAATATACTTTCAAAAGTCTTTGTGTTTGTCTAGCAATTTATACAATTTATACAAGCGCTATAAAGTCAAGTGGTTGGAACTCCCAATTAAGTGCAAAATTATTACGTGACTAGGGTTATTAAGCGAACGGATAGGATCTTTCTGCATTAGGTGCGAGTGCAGCAAGTGCATTTCTGTATCCAATTATGAGCGGCAAAATGGATTTATACTATATGCTGTTATCTCCACCATGTCGAGCGGTCTTGTTGACAGCGAAGGCGATTGGCGTTGAGCTGAACAACATAGTTCTCAACTTGGAAGCTGGTGAACACATGAAGCCAGAGTTTGAAAAGGTAGCTGACTCTATAGTTCTCATCAAAAATTGTTATCAAAGCTCGCATGTCTGCATCTAGATCAATCCAGAACATACCATTCCCACGTTGGTTGACAATGGCTTCGCTCTGTGGGAGTCCCGTGCCATAATGATCTACTTGGCCGAAAAGTACGGAAAAACAGATTCACTGTACCCCAAGTGCCCTATGAAGCGTGCCGTCATCAATCAACGTCTATTCTTTGACTTGGGAACTTTGTATAAAAGTTTCACCGATTACTACTACCCGAAGATCTTCGGCATTGGAACTTTCATCGCGGATAACATTGCGAAGGTGGAAACGGCTTTTGAGTTATTGAATACTTTTTTAGAAGGTCACGACTACGCTGCCGGCGATTGCCTCACCTTGGCTGACATCGCTTTAGTTGCAACTGTGTCCTCAATCGATGCTATCAGTTTTGATATCACCAAGTACGGCAATGTTGACAAGTGGTACAAGCACGTTGCCACTGTACTCCCTGGCTACGAACTCAACCTGCAGGGTATGGCAGAGTTTAAGCAGTATTGTTCGTATACAATTTAACGGTGCCCATACATAAAGATGGTCGTTTTAAGGCAATAAAGTGAGAATTTTTTAATTTAAATTTAATGATTTGCTTTGACTTGTATTTTGACTGAAGAATCGGAGAATCGCCAGGTAGCTGACACGGTGTAAGTACTCCTCAGCCAAGAAGATGCAGAAGTTGTGAAGTTGGCTACAACTGGCAGTAAAATCTTTCACTAACCCTAGTTTCCAACATTGACTACACAGCAATTATGTCAAATATTTGACGGCAAACTGACAACTTGCGTACGTTTTCGTTTTACAAAAACGGGGGTAGATTTCAAACAGAAGCGACTTGGAAGTAGATGCAGGTAAAGTTGACACCTAATTGGTTGTCACAGACGCTGCTTGTAAAATACCTTCAGCTCCATTCACTTTCAGGAAGCGGGCACTAGAAGTATGTCAAAATAAACCAAATATAGGTATAAATCGAGGGAAATAAGTGAGTTTATACGGCTTTATCAGAGATTTTATTGTAACAAAATTAGTTGGCCCTACAGGCCCATAAATGTTCTCGCAATGTAGGTCACTCTTATTTATAGGTTCTAATATTTAAATGAATTCGAAAAACTCACCCATAAATCCCGGTTTTTGTTCCGGAATTTCATTATCATTCTCTTTTGAAATACACACCAACTTCTTTGGCGATACATTATTTTAAATTGATTTTCACGCATCCTATCAATCACTTTGCCGCCCTCCACCAGGACTATTAATTATTCAATCCATAAAGGAGCAATTATGCAGTTTAATTAACTGTCCCATTTAAACTCTTACCGTATGCAAAGAGCTCATTTCTCTCGTAACCTTTTCGTCGGCAGCACAACAATATGTGGTGTGATAAAATTGGAGCGGTGATTTTCAAGGCCTTCTATTTTATTGGCAAATTTCTCGGCCTGGTTCCTCTGGATTACGATTTTGCGAAGAAGGTATTCGTGAGCTCTGTTCCGGCAACTCTGGTGTCGAGTGTCATCTGTATTTGCGTCGTCATTATATCCCCCCTCGTTGTCAAACTGTATTGGGATATGTACTTCATATCCGGGGTGGATATCGATGAGAATATGTCCCTAATAACCGTGGTGCAAATCGGTTTCATTTTCGTGACCTCGTTCGTTGTGCTCCTGTGTCAAGTGTGGAAGAGAAAACCTGTTAGCCGCAGTGCAAATACGTTTCAGGAAGTTTTCAACAGCCTGACAGCCGAAATGGGCTGCGGTAGCTTTATCACGCTCGAAATGCTTTTCCTTATTGCGATGAAACTATGCATCACCATGTACGAGGTAGTGATTAACTTTCCATATCTCTTCGAGCATGGACACAACATTCCTCCGGAAGGGTTTGTTGCGTTCTTTCTGAATTTATACGTAGCCGAGATTACGGCTGTGTACGCAGATATAATATTCACTGCTTTGCTGTTGCTGTCGCGATACTTTCATCTGGTGGATGGATTACTGCAGTCAGTGAAGACAGAGATACAAGCCGGCGAAGTGACGGAGAAACAGATTCGGCAGTGGAGACGGAGACTGCGTCGGCTCAAGGGACTGTATGTTCGTATGAAGGGAATGGTTGGCGAGATTTCGGGATGCGTAGAGATACCCGTGTTTGTGCTGATACTGCATTCGTTTGCGAATATGCTCACCAATTTGTATGCAGTTCTGGAATTCTACGCCATCGAGAGGAACCTGGAGATGAAGGACTTGGTTTACAATGTGATGATATTTTTGAATATTTGTCTGCTGATTCATGCGGCGGAGAGGGTTAGAAAGAGCTCGGCCGACTTGAAGGATACCCTTTTGGATTTGGATGCAAGTTGTGGCGACAATAGGTCCAAGTGGAGGGTGTGTATAATCAATTGATTTTTGCTGGTCCACTAAATCAGTGTTAATTATTTAGAGCGATGTTTTGGTTTTCGAAGTATGGCCGGAGGAGTTCGAAGTCGATGTCCTCGGAATGTTTTCACTGAACAACACATTTCTGCTGTTCCTGCTCGCATATGCCAGCAATTTCGTTGTGATTATCTTGCAGTTTGAGTTGACCAGAGTAATCTAAAAAAATCAATTTGCTCCTTAACGTTAAAGCGATTTTATGTGTTACTATAGGCCTGTTTTTTGAGCTACGTTCTCAGCAAAGCAAAGTAAAGGAGGATTTTCAGCACGCAATTAAAACAACTACGCTCTACTTGACACTTCGAGAATCGCAGTAGTTATTGTAATTTGTGTGCTGAAAATCTTTCTTTACTTTGCTTTGCCGAGAACGAGGCTCAAAAAAACACGCCTTATATTGTTTTTAATTATTTTTCCGAAGACGTTTTGGTTTTGAGCGTGGGAATTATTAAAACAGTTGGAAGTATTTGGATGTTGCATTTTAAAGTGCAACTTTTTTGTTGAAGTTAGATTGCACCCAGTCCGCGATACAAATGATAATTTTTAGTGTCCAGGCTAAATTTTTCGAACTTACAATGGTGAAAATTTCCATACAAAACTGCATATTGTGATCTACAAAATATTTATTGTGAATGTTAAGCATTATTATTAGGCCCATTGTCTGTTCAGTGTTCTTTATTGGAAAAACATCTTATACAAAATACGCGCTAAAAAGGGGACTATTTGACACAATTTAGGTGACTTTTTTTTTTTAAATGTCGTTCGTTGATGATTTCTATTTATCCGTAGCTTAAAAAGTAAGGCTTCTTGCCCAGGCTATAGGGTGGTCCAAATACAAGTTTCTTTTTAGAAATGCATTTAAATGAACAAAAGTAAATATTTTCCAAGTAGGTACGTACTATGACTTTATTAGTAAGATCAAAATAATATTCCCATTAATTATGGAACACAACGTCGTTCAAGTGGCTGCCTCGGCTGGAGCACTTACTGTCACTCCAATTTTCCAAAACCTTGTTGATGGTTTCGAAAGGTAGCTTACGGATTGCTTGGATGATATTCGCCTTAAGTGCTTGAATCGTTTCCGGGTTATTGGCGTAACATTGGTCCTTCACGGTACCCCACAAAAAAAAGTACGAAGGGATCAACACCGCCAAGACGACTGATAACACGATTTGGGAATTTGGTGCGCAAAAGATCGATTCTGGCATATGGGCTTTAATTTCGCACTCTCGGCTATAGCAGCCACATTATCGCCTGTGCGCACCGTACGACGACGGGAACCATGAGTGTTGTCCACTCGCATACCAGTGTCACAAAATGTTTGCACAAACTTGCGTACAGCAGTCGCGGTGGGTGTTTCATTTCGGCCAAAACGTCTTTTAAAACAACTCGGGCCGATTTCCAGTTACTTTGCATTGTATTGTTATATAGAAATTCGTATTGACTGATGTCACCAACACACTCGCAAAAAATATGACCCACTTCCGCTGTGGGGAAAGTTGTTGGCAGTGTTCATAGAATTTCATCCATTAATATTTGCTTAAATATAAATGAAACATTAACAATGTAGATTGGTTGAATAAAAATAAAAACATTTTGAGCAAATATTCTTCATTATTTAAGAAAAATTTACACACGAAATCGAAGTTAATTATATCCAAAAGCGGAAAATACACAGCCATGTTTCTCCTAATATATTTCTAGTAAATAGAACATCTCCTTTAGGTAGTTTTATTAGCAAAACATATCAAATTATTCACCTTTTAACAATTTATAATAACTAATCAATGGCATTCAGTAATGTAATAATGTGGTATTCCCGAACTCTAGCACATTTCCCCACGGTTGCCGAGGTTGGCAGCATTTATTTTTGTATTTTTTGTATGTTTTTGCATGTCGCACGGATTCTTAATTGACATAACACCGATAGGAAAACAAAATGGCGAATGTTAAAATAAATTGAGGAGGCCGGCGGCAAGAGCATGGCGGGTTGGGAGTCTCAGTATGATTTGTCTGTGGTATGATACTGACTTTCTGTCAAGATTTCGAACGAGAAACAGCTGTCAGTGTCAAAAAACCTATGATTTAAAAAGAAATCACTAGATGGCCCTCCGTTTACATTATATTCGAATAAAGGTACCTGGCTAGTGACAGACAATCGCGTTTCCAATTGCTATACTTAATATAAATAACATTACAAATTTATACCAAGCGCAAATAATAAATATTAGAACCCGCTCAGTAGCTGGCATGGCATAGAAAAAAAGTCGCTAAACGTCTATTCGAAAAAAAAGACAATAAATCATTAATTTAACAGTCCTACCTATGAAGCTAATTTTAGGTTAGAAATGCAGAGCTTTGTACCCTTGATTACAAGATTAACAACACAAAATATAGTTAACTACAATATCTATCGAATTACAAATACATCCAAGTTTTTTTTTCATCTGTATTGCCCACAAGATGACCAACTACCAACTGGGTATAATGGCGTCGTTGTTGAGTAACGAGCAAGAAATTATAAAATATCTGATTGCCGCGTGTCTCTTGGGCGTTACGTACCTTGAGAAGGGTTAAGCAACTGATTGTGATGGGTATGTGTCTAATTTTCATTTGACATTTGGTACTGAAGCAAGCAGCCGCAGTAATCATGTAATTTCAATTGGATAGAGTGTTTCCCGTCACAGATGGATTATCTGTTTGGTTCCATAATGTCAAAAAAAATTGTAGGATAACAAAGCTGGCCAGAGTTCTAGTGTTTTGTTCAAATATTGTTAAAAAATGCACAATTCCCATTACTTTAACTTCCAAGCTGTTACCAAATACTTTTGATAAACGTCATTTTTCAATTCTAAAAGGCTTTTATCTTGTTTTTTGCACTTTAAACTATTCAGTATTGTTGTAACATAATTATACAACAACCATATAAATCTGTTCTGTGTTCCTACAAGTTTTTTAGCTGTCACTTGGCTTTTTTTTTTCCTTATTTGACACTGACGTTGTCGCGAACTACTCGTTAAACTCCAAGCAACTGCTACTCAACTACAATATTTGAACTTGTTTTCTCCACATTAAATATGCGTTGCATTCACAATATACAAACATTAAAATTGTTGACTTTAATTCGCCTCAACAATAATTGAAACCTTTACTTACTACCAAATATGACGGAAGATGGCACCACACCACATTTGCCATGACACAAACCATATCATGTTTTATTGAAGGCACAATAATTTCCCAATAGTACTTCTATTCGCTAACAGATGGACAGTGGGTGGAGAATTTTGAATCTTATTTTGAATTGAATTTTGTTTGGCTCATAATCGTTTTCCATTAGAATGCTCATAAGGAAATGTTTTCAACAAGATTAAAGGTATTTCTGTGTATGGAAGCATGGACATTCGCGAAGGCAGACGAAGATCTCCTTGGTCGCTTCGAATGCGAAATTCCTCTAGTGATTTTCGTTTGCGTTGACGGGCTTTGGTGGAGGTGATTTAAAAGCGAACTCTACGAGCTGTACATCGGCCAGAAAAGTACGCATCAGTCGGCTAAGATGGCTGGGATATGTAGAGCGAATGGACACCAACGCTCCATTTCGAATAGAAGAGCACCTCAAGTGCGTACCAGGAGGCAGTTAGCAAAGTCAAAGATCGCACAAACTAGAGAGGTGAATTGGTTGAGGCCCAGGTCCACTTTGGACTGTGGCGTCCCCTAAGTAAGTAAATATTTTATTCACCATCTTAAGCTTTTTTCCACGAACGTTAACAAGCATCCATTTGTATAATTATCCGTAATTAGCTTCATAACCCAGCACGACATCAAATCAAAGCTTCCAAGCCCGCACGGGTTGTGAGAAGCTAGGCCTAGGGTTAGGGTACCTAACCGGAGCTCTTGTCTCAAATATATATCATTTTATTTCCAGTCCTGTTTTGGATATTCGCACAAATGTTGCCCAACACGAATAGTGAAGCCGAAAAATTATACCAGTTCGCTGTTCAACTCTTTTATCTTAGCAACAAAAATAGTTTGTGGACTGAGCTCCGATGCAGCTATTTTTATTGAGCGCTAAATTTTCGTATAGGAACTTTAATACAGCTTCTCAAAGATATTGTATTCGTATATAATTTCAAACTAGAAATGTTAATCACTTCTGACATTACGATGATAGAGGAACTCAAGAAAGTGGGTCGCAAAATTCTGTCCGTCTGTCGGTCCGCATGTCCCGAGGACCGGATTTTGTTTAAACTTCGGATTTGGAGTTTGGGGGCTTGCAGTTTGCACGGTAACCTCTATAATAATGGTACTTCCCATATAAGATTTTCATACCAGTTTCATTTTCCCGAAAACGGCCCTAACGATTTCAACCAAAACTGATATTTAAGCTTAAGTAGGTGAGGTTAGCAAGACTGCATATTCAGTTGTTCGGTAAAAAATCGAATAACGGTACTTTTGAAATTTGGACATATCTCGAAAACGGTCCATACGATTGTAACAAAAATTCATTCCTAAGGTAATATGCTCATTTCTTACTTAATGACAAACTCAGTTTTTCTCATTATTATCGTAAAATAGAAAACGCTTAATTGAAAAACTGCTCACATCTCGAAAACCCCATTTTCGATTTGGATAACACTTAAAAAACCAGGTAATGCTCTCATTGGAAACAATATCTAATACTCATTTTTAAGCTAAACAGTTAAGCAATAGTGTTTCTCAAACTAAATATTGTGAAATTTTTTAACAGATTTGTCTGCCAAATTTTACACAAACCGCCCTAACGATCTAGATCAAAATACATATTAAGGATAAGAAAATAATGCTAATTAAGATTCCACGCTTAGTTTTTCTCAACAAAATCGTAAAAGTCAGTTTTTTAATTATTTATCAAATTTCGGTCTGTCTTCGAATATTTTTTGAAAACTCAATACCGTCCCAAATAAAAAAAGCAAATACAAAAACAAATATCTCGCACTTCTAATTTTTTTTCAACCACATTAACAATGCATCTTAGAATAATTCCAACCACTTGGAGCTTACACAATCAGAAACGCCCACTTCTTGTGCAACCCCACACTCGTCCATCGGGATATTCAGTTTAGAACGGCCATTGCGAGTTCAAGAGCAAATCCCTGAATTTTTACATATTATCAGTTTATCGCGAACCCAAGTTCCGGTTCCCATCCCTATCACCTCAAGCCAGGAGATCAGAAAACAGAAACTCCTGCTACCCCTTCTTGTACTAAAAAATCTTGTCAAATGTATGAGCTACCTATTCATATATTTTATGTACAGTTGCTCCTGAACTATTAACTTACGTAGGTACCGATTGAATCAACTAAAATTTTGATGAAAGAGAAAGTTTTGTTCGACCCAGTCGTGCAATTTATTTTTTATTGCTAGCTTTCAACCAAGAGAAATCATGGTTTAACCCGAAAAGTTTGTTTTCGGTGACCAACATTTGGTCAACGCCTACCCAAAGACACCCTGCCCATTCAAACAGTTCGAGAGAGACTTAAGTCAGAAACTGTTGTCAGTATAGTACAGCAGTTATTGGTGAGTGCAACGAGTCCCGCATATTCCTAGTATTAAGCCCGACGATAAAGACTAAGCAATAGCAAAACGTAACACAATTGTTAGAAAATCAAACCAATCCATTAGCAAACCAACTAATTCTTAAAATTGCCTAATAAAATGTCAGTTATGACTTTCGGTAGACCCGCATGTTGTAAATGTAGGCTAGAATGTAAAATTCGTTACCAATTAGGTCAGAGCTCTCTTTGTATCCACAAAAATAGAGCATACATCCCTCAAAAATTCGTCTTCACCCCAGACCATCAATCTTTCTAAGCCGTTCAAATATAGGCACAAGCTGTCCATCTATATCCCAAGCGAGACAGCGAAAACAATTATCAATCGTCAGACTTGTATGCTTATCTATCATTTAAGCAACCATTTATGACAGAGTAACTTGCAGAAACCGTTATATCTTCTGTCCCAACCGCAGAAGGAAAAAATTCCAGTCTAACAACTTTCCAGTCGGCCATGAGCCATCACCAAAGTAAGTTTACTTGGTCAAGCGATGACTTTGGTGCATTTTCAGACTTTTGTTTTGATCCCCAGTTTCTGTGTGTCTGATAACGATGCGAAGACGAAGACGACGACTACGATGCGCCGATGGTACACCGTTACAACCAACATCCGAACCAGAAAAAAGTTGAAGTTGAAGAAGCGGTTGTAGCTAGCAGCAGGTCGATGTGGTTAAACACGCACACATTCCGCCTAGTCTCTGCAACTAACTCTAATCCAACCCGACCAGCAGCCGAGCTCAGTTGAATTTTATATTCGCTTGGCGAAAGAAGTGCCAACATCGGTCGCGCTTAGTGTAACTGCTCCAGTAGTGCTCGCAGACAAAGTGAAGTGGAAAATAGGCAGTAGTTGCTGCCTGAATGAAATTAAATCCATGAGTGATAAGAAATCGTGAATGTTTGTGACCATCAATGGAAATGTATCTCAAAAGGATACCGCTTATTTTAGTTTGGATTACCGTCGTTCTGCGGATGGATAGCTGCTGTCACGGTAAGTATTTCAATCACATCTAATTAACGAGTGCAGCATAATTGACAACGGCGACAAGGAGCGCCGATGTAATAAGGAAGTGTGCTGCAGCGTCGCACCTGCTGCTCTCGACCAATTAACTGGATTACAGACTTGAAAGAGTTTTTCGCTAGACCGCTCTACGCTTCCAGGAGAAATTTTGTTCCGCAGACGAAAGTTTTTTTAATAGTTTTTTTCGTTCATCGATTTGCATAATCAATCGAGTTGAAAGTAGATATTCTTAGAACCGCCCTACAGGCACAGATATGCACTCAAATTCAAATTCGGTGACCAAATGCTTGGCTTTCCATGAATAGCGTCGGTCGATGGCCGGTTACGTCGGTGTGATTAGTGAACATTATCGAGTTGTTTGTATACGTAATTTGAATACATTTCGACAGCGAGCGATGAACTGAGTGAGAATTATCAGAACAATGGCGTATAAAAACGTTATTTATATTTTGATTGCAAATAAAGTGTCAACGAATGTCATAACGCACCTAATGGGATTCTTACTGCTTGGGTGTCTGTAATCAACAAGCCGTGGTGGGGGGGATCGGCATGCTTATCTAAGGAGCGAAGAGGTATGTTACATTTACCAAAGGAAACAAGTTTTTTGGTCGGCTCAGCCCCAGTTTGACTAAACACTGTAGTGGAGTAGAGCAATGTCTTCCGGTACAAGTATGATAGTTTTGTGATTGCAACTACCGGTCTTAATTATATGGTCTTCGTAGCAGGATACCTATGGTACGGTAATCCAGGCGGTACGTACCACAAACTGGAATTTTGTGGCCGCTGTTGATTTTCGCAGTATAAATTATGTATTTGTGCTGAGCCTAGTCATGCGGAAATATCTGCACACAGTATGCCAATCAAAAATTGCTCACTCAAATGATCGTTTAACAAGTGCTTACGCAAACACCGATAACAACAAAACGCTTCTCTGCAGTTATTGTGAACAAGTTTCAGAGGACATTAGGGAGTGGTGATTTATAATTTTTTTGGTTGTGAACTGTTTACTAAAATATTTGGAGCGGTTTCCTGTTCAAATAGTATACTATTTATATATTTTTGTGTAATTTTTGACTGAGTGCTGGTATTTTGTCAAACTAAAAACGATAGCAATACGGAGAACGAAATATATAAACTCCGTCTCACTTGATTCAGTTTTTGTTTTAATTTTACGATATTTTTCAAACCCTTCGCTAATCTGGGAAAAACAAAATGCACAAGGAATGAAGGGTATATTATGTTTATGTTGTAGAAAAAATGTGATTAAATTGATGAATGCAAATTTTATGACGCTTTTCTTCAAAAAGGTCATAAAATTCACCTGGGGGCAGATTCCGTATAACAATAATCGTCGGGACGATATCGTTTTTGAAACTTTGATTACCCAAAGAAGTTATATTCTGCCCGAATTTGTTTCACTATCGTCAGCTTTCATTACATTTGTAGAAAATAATCTGGATTAAGGTCTGAAACTCATAATTTTGGCAGTTAGTTTCTACTTTTGGAGGTCTATCGTTTTGACGATTATCGTCTGAAAAATTACGGATTGAGTCTCACTTAATTGCGAACAGTAGCTAAATCTACCTGTTAGAAACTTATAAGGAAAAAAAAGTTAAAAGTGCAGCAATGGTTTCAATTAATGGGCACTACCTCCTGTTCGCTGAATCACTTCAAGCAGCCTGCTATGTAGAGATTCATAGAGTGCTGTCTAAAAATCTAGCGAAATTTTGAACCAGGCTCGTTTTATGGCTTCAACAATCTCTTCCGTTTCATCATATTGCCTTCATCTTTGGGCGACTTTTCTTGAAAGCCAACCCTATCAAATTGGGTGGCAGTCTTGAAAGTAGGTTTACATTTTTGTTCTGAATCCAGGCTTTTGTTGTCCGTGCGGTATGTATCGGTGCATTTTGTTGTTGGAAAGTCCATCGGTGTCCATCAAATATCCCCAAATATAGATTTGTAAGTGATTTCTGTCATTTTGGAGCTTTGGAAATTCAGCTGCACAGTTCCATAATGGCTTATTCATCCCCATACCATTACACCACTTCCTTTGCTGTGTCGCCTTTGAAGGTGTATTGTCAAATCTAGAGATAACAGCTGTATCCATCAGGTCCGTCCAAATTGAATTTTTTTTCATCAGATAAGACGACGTATGCAGCTCTCGATTTCACGTGATGTACCTTGTTACCAAATTAAGCCGCTGGAGTTTACGTGCCACATTAAATGGAGGTTTCCTATTAATTTTTTCATGGCGAATATGGCTGGGCTTCTGTATCACTCGATTAACGAGTCGATCTGCCAGCTGTAACTCCAGTTTCTGCCCTAATTTTACTTACGGAGAGCCTTGAATTTGTAGCAGTTCTCAGTATCGCCCGCCTTTCCTGACATATTGTTGAGTTGCTGACTCTTCCTTTGTGTTTTTTTCCATAGCTCTCCGGGTACGTAATAAAGCTGTGTACAACAGTGGCGCCTCTTCAAATCTTGCTGGCTATGAAACGGATGTATTTTCCCTTTTCCCGGTAAGCTCGCCTATTTCCTGCTTGGTCAATGTCTTTCCTTTACCCATAGTTGTGGATTGTATGAAGTTATTTTGTTGAACTAAGCTCCATAATACTCGAAGTATCCTTTTATTTGATTAAAAACATGCTAACTGGTAGGTTAAGCTACTCAAGTGGGATAAAAAAGGTACATTTTATGACCTTTTTGATGAAAAGCGTCATCAAAGATGCATTTATCAACGTAATCCCATTCATTTTACAACAGCAACATTATATACCCTCGATATCTTGAGCAATTGGCTTTTCGCAGCGAAGGGTTTGGGAAATATAACAAAAAACTGCCCGTTCGTATGTTAAGTTAAAGGAGCAGTTTGCAATTTGTACAATTTTCACTCAGAGTACATGGTATAAATATATATGGAACAAGAAGTTTTGTATGTGGCGCCGAAAAGCGAATCTCGTCGTTGTTATCTTTGGCATCTTATATATAAATAGGCAAAGGTAACAATTACTTTCACTGCCTTAAACACAACATATTGGCTTTATTTTTTTCTGCAGAGATGCAATGCTGTGTGTAATTTGTTTTCCAATATGTTGTGCAAAGCTTGGTCATTATAATATTAGAATTTCGACGAACTCTAGTCTTTGGAAAACCATGAAATTGCATTAATCATGTCAGTAAAACCTCTCCAATTGGGACACCGATTTGACCGGCTCTTTACTGCCCCGATACCGAGGTGTTCCAATTTTGGAGGTCATACAAAAACCCTAAGGTTGAATGAGAATAAAACGCTGATCCGTTTAACTCTGTAATAGGCTTTACAAAACTGTTAAGTGAAATTTTACTGTCCCAATTGGAAAAGTCACAATTACTTTGTTTTTTGTGTCTAGAGTTCCAAATGAGAGGTTCAAATTAGAGAGGTCACTATTTATTTGACAGATTTTGTTTTTTTGTAAAACGGCTCAATTGGCAGGTTGATCCGATTATGGAGGTTATAGGAATTTGGTGTCTCTGTTACGAGGGTGTATTTTATGAAAACTTTCATGGGTGGCAATGTGGTTGTCCCTATTGGAAATTTATCTAATTGTAGATTACATAATACCTATCTCAATTAGGAAGTTTTAATTCAACATTTTCCTGACTTATGCGGGAACAGACCTCGCGTGTGGCCCTTCTTAAAGCTCAGTATCCTGCTCGCGGTAAATTTTAGCGTCTGAAGTCTCCACTTCGTTTCTACACACCAAAGATAAATGGTCGCTAAATTATCAAACATGATATAGACGGGACAAACCCGTATTTTCATGGCAGTAAACTTAATTTTAAATTCACGCATAATTATAATTTCGAATTTCAGACTTCAAATACATCGCAATATTCGAATATCTCCAAAACAATGGATAGAAGAAAAGTTGAAGAAGATTTATATTATTATTGCTGCAGCAGCTTAAATAATTTCTCTAATAGAAGCAGAAGACGACGTTCATTCGTACCTTCGTGTCGGGTAAAACCCTATTTGCATTGGAATTTTTGTGCAGTCTATATATTTCTAATAGTTCCTGAACAAGCCCCACAAGTTTTTTTATTGTTTTTTTCATCGCATGAAAAAGAATGTTTGGTTTTCGTTTTCTTTTATTTGTCACACAAATGTTTTCTTCGGCTTCCTTAAAAAAAAAAGCCAAAGTAAACACAACACAAACTTTTTCCTCCGATTTGTATGTTAAAATCTTAAATCTTCGATTTAATGTACCGGACATTTATTTCACTCATTTAGCTCGTCGGCCCATCTATATGAAGTTAGGAATTTAACTTGCGAACGGGATACTGATTTTCGAGGCAGTTTACCTCGCTAAATTCTATCTTTGTAGACATTTTTGTATGGGAGATAAAATTTAGCGCGAGCAGGATACTATGCTTAAGAAACAAATAATAAATAAAATAAATAATTGGCGCAACAGGTCTGTATGGACCCAAGCCTAGCTTCTCACAACCATTCGTCTTGTATGAGTTTTTATTTTTTGCGACGAATGGAAGGGATCTACAATTTTATGCCGAGTCCAAACGGCCAATTGAGAAGCTCTTTCATGACAGTTATACTCTCAGATGTTTGTGAGACATTCGCGAGAGGTGGCGCAGTGAAAAAACCTTAAGTTGGAATTTGGGTTTTTCTCGGGATTCGAACCTGGGACCCCTCGCTTAGTAGTCCAACACACTAACCACTAAGCCGACGAAAGAAACAAATTATGAAATCGAATTATTTCCGACAACTCGTATCCAACAGCAATAGCTCGCGCTTAGTTAAGCGTGCTTCAGTTCTGCTAAATATACACATCCTCCAGGACAAGTTTGACCATATTTTCCAGCGAGGTATTGTAAGAAAACAGCGGCAACAGTTTCTACTTATTTTTGTTTACAGGTATACTCATGCTATCTACATTTTCAAGATTTTTACATACACGATTTGTTAGGCAGAAAGTCGTGATTCGAGAAGTCTTTTGTGACAATAAACTCTATAAAAAAAATTAAAAGAAAAAAATTGTAAATTTGCGTATAGTTTCCTTTATTCCCGATCGTCCTCCACTATAGACTCATTTTTGAACAAATAAAGTACCCAAAGATAAAGGCTTTTGGGTACTTTTGTGGGTGCAATTGAGTCTGTTGCGGGATTGGGTTCATTTCGTTTCCGAAATGAGGATTTTTCTTCTTCACAAAGCCACTGAACCAAAAGTGAGTAAGAAACAAATAAATAGTTGGTGCAAAAGGTCAGTCCTTTATAGGCCATTCGTTTTCATTTCCGGGACGAATGAAAGGAATCTAATCGAAAATCTGAAGTCTCACAAGCATCTGCTAGAAGCTCAATATAAGTTTCAAACTTTATTCAATAATGAATTATGAGTAAAATAAAATAACTAAGTTTGCATTTATTTAGTATCATAATTTATTGAGGAAATGCCAATACAAAAAGAATATTGCTCACATTTTTGGGAGCAAGCTAAATAAATTTAAATATTATTTGCATGGGTGCAAAAGATCCAATTCTCACCTCACATCTGGCTTCTTTAAATTAATTTGCTTTATAGAGGAAACTCTATTGGTATCTGATGTAATAAAATTTATGGAGTCATACCGCGGATCGATGTGTACAAAGAACTAGAAATTTAGCTGTCTACTACGAGGATCTGTATGTGACCTTTATAAACGACCCCCCTATGCCATCATTTATAACTAAACCTGCCGCTTCTCTCTGCGTATTTGCAAACGCCAGTGACAGCTTGCTACTAGGCTCCGTCAATCCTCCGCCACAACTTCTTTCCCCCTCTTCTCCCTATATACTGCTTTACTACACATCAAATAGGAAAAGTGTAGAACACTGATTATTAATCAGTTGCAAAAAGTACGCATACGCCCACGATTTTTTTTTTTTTCAATAAAAAAAATTATTAAAATTCTCACTAAATTCAAACAGTTGCTCCTTCTCCTTCACCAATAACCTTACACCACTTAATATGCTTGATTGTTTTGGTAAAGTTTACAGGTTTATAACCCGCTTTTATGAGGCATTTAAAAGCGAAAAGAAATACCTTTCCGCAACTGTGCAATAATATTTTAGCCCATCTTGTGGAAACACTCCCATATATGGTAAGGACTTGAATAATATAACTTTAGAATGGTCACGACCGGAATACACTGCCCCATAGAGAGAGTGCGAATCCGATGCTTTTACAATGTATATGTCTTTCAATTGACTATCTGCGCATTTTTTGGATTCCACTCAAGATTGCTCCTTTAACATAAATCCCTACTGAGATTACCGATAGTTGTTATGGCAAGATAGATATCTGTTGCCATTCATTTGTGAACGATTTTGCCAATCATTTGACAAGTGCTGCCAAAGGAAATAGTGCCAAAAGAAAATTCTCATGACAAACCACTGATCCTCGAACACGACTAAAGTCAATGATCTGCAACCTTCGTGTACAGTTCTCTTACTGGTACCCACATCACTTGATGGATCCCCACTCTATGCATAAAGACTCTGTTCTACTATTCTGACACACTTTTACATAATAGCCTTCACAACAGGTCCTGCAACCAGAATTATCTTAACAAATTTGTATCTCAATTCGACACAAAAGTCTTCTTCATATCCCCGCTTTGGCAGGGTTGTCTATTCTATCATATTCCGGTTTTTATCACTGTCGTAGCAACGCAGTGCCAAGAAGAGTAGTGGACCATTGTAATAATTCAGATGAATGGACTGAATAAAACCGTCAGCACCACCGCTTCAAGAAAATGTCTTAATGAGCGCATTTTTTACTTCACACATTTGCACAACTGTGCATAAAGTAAAACCGTAAATCTGTCGTCTTCAATTAAAAGTAGGAAACCCGTTTCGACGTCCAAGAACTAGTTTGTAAAGTTATTTGTTACACAAACTAAAACAGTTCCCATGTGTGATCGAATTCGGGTTCCGGACAAGTTGCCGTTTCTGAGTGCATGCGAAATGCGACATCATTTCGTTTTCATTCAACTTTTCTCATTTTACCAAGCCTAGTGATTAACGAGCGTCTTTTTTTTCGTGTTAGTAATTTGAATACGTTGTAGAAAATTTCAACTTTCTTAGACTGATCTGTTAAGAGGTGCTAATCAATTTCGATTCAAGTTTCAATTTCAGTTAGAAAAGACATTATGAGCGGATTTGCTTATTTAATTCGAGGGTTTGAGTTTGGCGATTGGGGGTATGGAAGAGCGTGTGTTTTTTGTTTTTTGTAAATGCGTTTATAGAGTTTCATTTGTGCGAGTTAACAATTAATTATACCTATTTATTAAGCTTTTTATTTATTATTATATCGGCCAAATGGATGCCTTGGGGCATGGTGTAGATGCGTGCAACCTACAACCGTTTTTCGAGTTATATTTGGGAAACGCGAGGAAGTCATCTTGGCGGCTTCTTTTAAAACGTTGCCGCCGAGAGTATTATTATGGGGGTTGTCACTTGTCAAAAAGGAGGTTTCAAACTTCACTCTCGTTGGCGCAACTGATAACTAGTTGCTGAGGTTGACAGGTGATAGATAGATCTTAAAATATTGGTTGGACTGACAATAGCTAAGTTTCCCTTCTTCGGCAGTTATTGATCGTAACATTTGAAATTGGAGAAAACTGTATAAAGGAAGGTCTGATGGTTAAAAATTTAACAAGCACTAAGTGCTGTTTTATATCCACAACTTATTTGACTTGATTTTTGAAGGTTGTTCAGGAATAGGGTCTAGACCTAAGTTCAGGAACTCATAGAGGATATTCGTTTTAAAAGAGTCTTCAAGACTTCAAGTCGAAAAGAGTTATCTTTAAGACGGCTGCCCAGGCAACTGCCGGATGCGAGGAGAATGAGATTTGCTTTATTACAACTGCGCGGCAGTGGATGTTCTGTCTGATTCCAAGGCTGACTGCAGGTTCCGTTACTTGTCAGCGATCTGTGGCGATCGCTGTTATTCTGGCGATATCTTTTCACATTATTTGTTTTTAAAAGATAGGGCTATTTTTTCTGCTGTAATTTTTTGATTTGACAATGGGCCTTATCATTTGTAGCCTTCGCCTTATATATTTTGTAGGTCACAAAATGAAATTTTGTATGAAGAAGTTTGCCATTGTGAGTTCGAAAAATTTAGCCTGGACACTAAAAATTATTATTAGCTAAATTCTCGGACTTTGCTAAAGAGTCGGTGAACTCAAAAAACCCAAGATCCAGTTAAAAAGACAAAACTATGAGCGAACATTCCCGGTCAGTCTTTTATATAAAAAAATCAGCTGTCGAAATAGCTTTTTATGCCCGCCATATCTTATCGGAATAGAATTCCCAACAGTAAGACGAAATTTAAATTCCTTTTGTTTGCTTTGCTGTTACCAACTTTTCGCACAAAAAAAAAATTCTTTACCTGATCTACAATTGAAATATTTGATAAATAAAGGTTCGCTAATTGCAAAGCAATATTAGTAATCAAGTGACTCAACGCATATGTAATTAATACCGTTGAAGTGCACTCCAAGAAATTCCTGTGAACTTTCTTAATCGCCCCCATTCGTTTTAAGGTTTTGCTTTCGGAAAACATACATCTATATGAAGGTAGTAAGTATTTCCCCTTTTTGGGTTTTGCAAAACATCGTCAATCAAATAAGGGGGCGTAATTATCAATATCCGTAGTGCTACAAGAATTCGAACGTCTAAACTATGAAGATTTCTCAGGACAAATACGGTTTTAATTGTGTGTTGTTCCTACAATTGAAGGTAGGACCCCTTTGCCAGTAGTATAGCTCAGAACCACGGGACCCAATGTGTTTACTGTGTATGTATTTTTGAAACAAATAAAGGTTTGTTTGATTATAATGATCTAAGCCAAGACTAAAATCCCTTTCTTTGCGAAAGTCAATTTTCTTACTAACTTAATGGTCAGTCAGTCTCAGTCTCTGACTGAGACACTGCAGCCTTTCATCTTTTGCTATCAATCCATACCAAGCGCTTTGACATCCGCAATGGCTTGGTATTTGAAACGGACGAACTAAGCATTCAGTGAATATAAATGCTTCCTTTACTTACTTGACTTCTTGTAAGATTAATATCAAGTAAGTGAAATAAGCATTAAATTGACTTCAAAAGTAACAATTGGAAATTTGTATGTGGCTAGATTTTTGTTTGTATACTCGTACAAATCCTATAATTCACGCAAAACGTAGTTTTGACAGAAAATAGAGTTTTTTAATTATAAAGCTTAAATTTTTTATTGATTACTAGCTGCCCCCCCCCCGCTTCGCACGTGCAAAATGTGGTTTCAGAACAATTGATGGAAAAAAAAATCAGAAAAAGCCTTCTGCAAAAGTGAGGGACTTGAACCCGTCTTCATGGCATTGCACATGCTCCTTGGACTAATCGGCAATAATTTAATATTCTTTGGACAATGAAAATAATTTTGTAATATTTAGCTCACTTTTTTTATTAATGTAACGCTTCTTTGTATACTATATTAGCGGTTTCTATCGACTAAGATAGTGATATTTGCTGCATAACTTACCCTGGAGCACGCTACATATAAGATATAACTGCCCGTGGCTGAAGCAATTCTTAATTAATTCAACTCCCGCTTTTCTTAAAGTTTGACCTTCTAACTTATTGATTGTCATGGCAGAACAAACATTAATAGGAAATTGATTCCGTTTAAACTGAAATGGATAATTGCTGGGAATAATTTGTATTATTGGTATAAACACCGTATCTCCTTTACCAGACCCAGTTAAAATTAACGCCTCAATAACGTTTTTCTGCAACGAAATCACTCTCAATCTGGTTCCATTACAAAGCTTAGGGGATTCAAATTGCGAAGCAATATAATGGGAACTCCAACTTTTAATTCCACTCCATGGACTTTAATTCTATTTAAAAACTCGATCGGGTAATTTACTGCATCCTCTTGATTGCAAATAGCATTTATAAACAGGTACGACGCATATCATCAGGAATTTTCCCCGAATGTAATAATACCACGATCTGGTATCACTGATACCTATACCTGTTTGTAGGAAAGGAAGTATATTTTTTGACATTTCTTTTAAGTTTTTTTTCGTTCTTAACAGACCAAACAGCATACTGCCTCTGTGTGTCTCCCTCTCCGCCACTGGAGAAAAGTAAGGTTAAAAGAAATGTCAAAATATTGCGCAGTTAGTATATTTGATTTGCGAATGAAGTGCATATCTACTCATGCAGGTGAAAATCGTAGAAATGTTTTAAATTTTTACTATTTATTTAAAAACCTTTTAAGTTATCTAGTTATTGGATATCCTAAGTTGTACCTGCAGATGTCCTCTATAAGCTGCTGTTAACTATATTTAAAAGCTCCCAGTATTTTCGAACGGAAAGCGTGACAAAGAAAAAAGTAAAACAAAGCGAAAAAATAAATTACTCTTGTCCAATTTTGTCCGGAATTTATAGAGATATAGAGTTGAGACAAAGTAGATATTGTAGGCCTAGGTATCCTCTATAGGCCTGTGAAAAATGCACCAGAATATACTGAGCAGTTTCTAAGGTTTTTGCATTTAAATACATGCAGTCAAATTCAATCTTAGTCGAACAGAACTACACCAATTTTATTTATATGATTAGAGATTGAGGTTATGTATGAAATAGCACAACGGATAAATGGCCGCCACGGCTTTGCTGACAAGTGCGTACTATTCTATTAAAATTTTCTTTGACCATTTCGCATAGAAGTGGCTGAATTTCATCAATACACCTCCCAATTTCCTCTTTCAAGACGTTGGTGGTCGTAGGCTTGTTTGCATAGACCTTTGACTTCAAAAAACCCGAAAGAAAAAAGTTCAATGGCTTTAAGTCGCAAGATCTGGATGGTCAATTCTGATCGCAAAAACGGTCGATTACACGATTAGGAAATGACTCATGCAGTAATTAAATTGTTTCTCTGGCTGTATGGCATAGGGCTACGTCTTGTTGAAACCACATATTGGTCACATCCATATCTGGTAATTTAGGCACTAAGAACAGGGTTATCATGTCACGATAACGAACGCCATTTATTGTTACTGCCTGACCAGCCGCATTTTCGAAGAAGAATGGTCCGATAATGCCTCAATCCGCACCAAACAGTCACGCGTTATGAATGCACAATTACTCGTGGATTATCTGAACCCCAAATGCCACAATTTTGACGATTAACGAAGCCATTAAGATGAAAACGAGCTGCATCCCTGAAGATGATTTTGTACGAAAATTGCGGACTGTTCTGGTTAACTTACTTTATTCAAATCATGTTGTAAAAAGACAGTCACATTACTTCGCGCTTGAAATGGAACTCTTGGATTCTCTGACTGAAGCCGAACGCCTCCTCTTGGCTTCCTCCCTCTTGACCTTAGACTCCTTCTTCCTTTGGGCTAACAATTTAGCATAATCTGCAGCAGCCTCCTTGGAAGCAGTTTGACGCTTCTTCTTCAATTCTAAGCGTTTGCGTTTCCTTTGCAGAACCACAGGTGCAACCAAACGTTGGATTTTGGGTGCCTTAGAAGTGGCCTTCTTGTTGTCCTTTGCTGGCAATGGACGACGAACAACGAAACGACGTACATCGTCTTCCTTGCTCAAGTTGTACAGTTTGTTTGTACAGGATTTTGCTGGCCCGCTTTGGTCCCAAACGACGTGGTACAGTGGTGTCCGTCAATCTGGGAATTTCCTTTTCTCCCTTGCGGACAATGACCAAAACCAACACAGACATATTGGCATCGACAATGCAGCCACGGACTGATTTCGTTTTAAATAACTGTAGCTGACAAACCTTCATTGTTTTTAAAATATAGCTTAACAATGAAAATGCGTTAAACTGTCAGCTGTCACAGTGTTATTTTTTTTTGCGTTGGCATCACTGTACTATTAAATGGCGTAAAATTCAAATTGTGGGTGAATTATGGGGCACCTTATATGTCAAAACAGTTGTTAACTCACCTCCAGGTCCATCAGCGACCGTGCTTCCTTGTGTTAAATAACCGAAAGCTTGTTTGGATCGCTTCAAAAGGCGCTATCGTTGGCATTGAATTATTAACAATAGGCGTCTTTTTTTGAGCTTCGATCTCAGCAAAGTAGGATTCTTAGCACGCAAAACTAATGTGATTCCTAGAAGTGTCGAGTAGTTGTTGTAATTGCGCGCTGAAAATACCACTTTACTTTGCTTAGCTGAAAAAAAGACGGGCCTAATATTCTTCAAATTATTGTAGAAATCATAAATAATTTCAGACATTTTAGGATTTTTTTCGATATATTTGTAAAAGCCCTGGTTTCTTTGCGATTAATATGGAATCTGTTCTTGCAGTTTTTGGGCTCTTAGCTCAAAAGTTTG
Organism: Cheilosia vulpina; assembly: GCA_916610125.1. Lineage (NCBI taxonomy): Eukaryota > Metazoa > Arthropoda > Insecta > Diptera > Syrphidae > Cheilosia > Cheilosia vulpina. The sequence continues at coordinate 112,451,810 of OU744276.1, read as the reverse complement.
TAGGAGACGATCGCGTTTTCGACTTTTAATGGTAAAGCATAGCCACCGACATTGGTGCTCTATTTGCCTTGTAGGCTCTCCTAAAAGTTAGGTCTTAATTTTTTATATCTAGAGTTGCTTTCTCGACATTATCTAATGATTTGGTCTGAACTTATTTTTGAGCCATAACAATAAGTGGGCACATTCAAAAATCTCAAGTCGACAAGATTGGTCTGGACTAGGTGTACAGGCAAAAACTAGATTGTTTTGTCACTTTTCTACGTCATCTACATATACTGCCAACTTAGTACCGGAAGTCACGAAATTTATTGACTGGGTTTGTCAGCTACCCCTCCATAGACGTCAACTGAAAAATAACTGCCCATGTGACGGTAATAGACTCTGACACCCATCAAGTCAGCCAGCTATCAGTCTAACTAAAGTATATTCTTAAACGTCACCAATCTTTTAAAAACAGCGCACATTATGTATATGTTTTCATTTATACTCCCAACTCCCAAAGCAACGTCTACATTTCCAATCATTTGGAAAAAAACTTAACTCATTTGGTTTTTCTGTCACAACAAATATCTACTTAAGAAAACACTCCCAGATGGCGATAAGTTAATTGACAGTCGATAGAAAATACGTTCAAGTCTTTCCAAGAATCGAGCATTTAAGGAAATGATCTAGATTAAGAAATAAATAAAATTTTCTGCCCGATCAAAACGACACACACATTTGTATAGATGCCATCTAAATTGGATTTCAAAAATTTGCGAAACTACAACCACGACTATTACAGCATTCTCTTTGCAAGCATAACTGATTGATACTTATAAGAAGTGTGTTTCGATAAGATAAAGCACTCGTTAAATTGTGACTCACATTAAGAGGACTCAAGTTGTAAGTATAAATAGTTGCTTCACTTGTCAGCATTGTATCAGTTGCAATTATAAACGCTCAATAGTTTGTATCACCATGAAGAACGTCAGCACTATTTTGTTTACAGTTCTGGTGGCTTTTGCTGCAACATCTTTTGCCTTGAGCAACACATGGGGCTATGTCGGTTCCAAGGATAAAATTTTACTCTCCGAGAGAGTCTTCAACTATACCTCACCATATGGTGTCTATAGACAAGTTCAGTTTCCCAAATACGTAAGTTGAGTTGACATTTTCTCAAGGGCGCTATATATTAATTCCGACTTTTGCAGGGCAAAACAAATAAAGTGAAAATAACTGCCATCCAAACAATTGACTACGCGAGAAATGCAACAGCTAGCTGGGCGAACATTCTGGCCGGCGGTCCAGGATTTACCTACACTACGCTTGCTTTCCAGAGCAAACAGAACAATGGCTTGGATTATCAGTTGGTAATCTATGGAAAATAGAATTTTGACTGTGATATGGATGGGAAGATTTTGAAATAAAAAAATGCCTGCTCTAATTGTGTTTTTGCGTTGCATGCATATGTATTATTTTCGAGGACATTCCAGATTTGGGTATCGTGTGGAATTATGGTGGGCTACTGTCAACCGGCCGAATAAGAAAGAACACACCTCACCTTGTTTTTTTTTTTAACAGGAATTTCGAACGTTTGACAAACATGAGAAACTTTTCTGACAGAGTCCCCAGGTTCAAAAAAGGATGATATGTTATTGAAGTTCTGTTCTACCGCATCTTCCACTCCACTCTAGATACACAAATAATTGTGAAAAATCCACGTATTTGAGATACCACCAACACCAGTCGAACTACAGTTTGCCTAATATTTTACCTGCCATTGTATTGCTTCATTTTATAGCCAAATGCTTATTAAAATTATTTAGTATCAGTTAAAGAATAGTTTGAAGCAAAACAGATGGCTTTGGTTTAAAAAGGCTATCAGATCTTTAGCCATCCTAAACTTGCCTTAAGCAAACATAATTCCCTTCCTTGAACCACCGTTGTCAAAGTAAAACATGCTGAGTAACAAATAAGACTCAGAAAATCTGAACCATTTCGTGTTCCCTTATTTTCACCAATACCAATTGCGGCAGTCATTGAGGCCAAAAATTCCAGCATACTTTGTACTTCGACTCTTTCCTATTTAGACTCTGAGCTACGGAACCCAGCCGTGCTAAAGTTGATCAAAACAATCACAGATCTAAAATTTGGAATATTAGGGAAAGGCCGCCCCATCCCAGTCGCGTCCACCGATCAAAGCGATCGCGACTTTATTTTTGAAAACGTCACTATTTACATTTTATAGGTTCTGTATTTGCTATGAATGTTTAGGTCTTTTAAATACCAGCACGGCTTTCTTCAAGGCATCAGACTTGACGCAAAGTCATTGATGAGAATCATAGAGCTTACTCAGACCCTACTAATCGTCAAATTTGGTGCTAGAGTATCACAATTATCATAGAATAATATAAGTAAAATGAAGCTAAGCTACAAGTTGTTAAGCAATCAGTAAAAATTCTCATCTATTTGCAAGGACACCACGGTTGAAACACCCAAATTCTGTATCTGCTTCTTAATGTTTTTGTATATCCTAAGCTTGTGTCTTAACCAACTGTAGGTAATTATTTTGGAGCTTCCCTCAATTCAAAATCAAGACTAGAATCGTATGCTAGTAATGTGGAAGATTTTAAGCGCCCTGATAATAAAAAATTTTAGCCTCGACTTTAAATTTTCGGAAGCTCATAATTGCGAAATTTGTATGCCCCTAAGTCTTTCAAGCTGATAAACACCGTCGCAAAGTTCTTTGCGCCATCAATGGAACTAAGCCAATATTAAGTAAAACTAAGGTTCCATGCCTCAAAATGGCATAAGCCTTAGAAGTGTGTTTTGCGGCATGTCAGCACAAGGCTCTAACCCACTCATATGAATAAATTTAAACCGAAGGTTTCAGACTGTTTGTTTCCAGCGTTCTTTCATTTGTATTACCACAACTCCCAAGACTCTTGCATACACCTTCAGATCCCTCGAATGTTCAGCTGTTTATGACTTTTTGTCAACATCAATCCATCTCCAGTCGGACCTAAGGTCTAATATTTTGCAAAACAAACCAATTATTCTAATTGATAAAAAATAAAAAAAATAAAAATACATGAGGTTTTCTACCGCCATTGAAGTAGTTTTCTGGGAAATTGCTGAAAAGCGTGCGATATCTTCTTCGTTCTAAGTAAATAATAATTTTGTTGTCTTTTTTTTTCTTTAAGTTGACACTTGTCTTATTTGGTAATTATGATGAGCCTCTTGATAAGATAACACGCTCGTTAAGCAGTGATTCATTTAAAATTAAGCCGCAGCTAGCTCGTATAAATAGCTCGTTTACTGTTTATAAAACCACCAGTTACAATAACAAACTCGAGCTAAAAATGAGGAAACTGGTACCGATTTTGTTCACCATCCTGATTGCATTTGCTGCAACTTCCTCTGCTATTAGCAGCAAATGGGGTTCTGTCACATCGAGGCACAAGATTTTGTTGTCAGAGAGAATTTACAACTACACATCTCCGTATGGAGTTTACACTAAAGTTCAGTTTCCCAAATACGTAAGTTGAGCTGTGTTTTTTTTTTTCTCAAGTATTGTTTATTGAATTTTTCTAACCAGGGAAAAACTAACAAGGTTAAAATTACCGGCATCGAAACTATTGATCATGCGAGAAATTCAACAGCGAGTTGGGCTACCATTTTGTCTGGTGGACCTGGATTCACCTACGCCACCCTGGTCTTCCAAAGCAGGCCGTACTATGGCTTGGACTACCAGTTGATAATCTACGGCAAGAAAGGCTTTTGGTAGTGGAATTTTGTTTGTGGGAACCTGTTAGGTGCGATATGATAAGAATAAATGTTTGTTAGACTTTGTAGCTGTGTGAATTTGTGGGACTACAGGTGGTCTTTGAGGCCATTGTGCTGCAGAAGCGACTTTCCTTAGAAATATCTTTGAATCGTCTTAAATAAGTCACGACAGACAATTTTATGAGGCAAATTAAATTGAAAAGTGTCAAAGAGATTTGGCAAAATTCCTGTTTCAGATGTATATAGTAAGTTCTTAAGCGCGAGGGTCACAAACAAAATTTTGATTAGTTGGCTATCAAGTACAAGCAGGTGTCAGATATTTTTTTTTTTAAATGCTAAAACTGGATGCTTATCATTGCAATATTGGTTCACATGTACCAAAATTGTGGACAAGAATGAAAGCACCTGCTGGCTTGTTTCGAGTGAACAAAAGTTGGGAAAAGAGAGCGCGCAAAGGTTGTTTATCGTACAGACAAACATGCGGAAGCCTGCGAAAGATAGTGGCTCATGAGTTTCAGCTGATGAGGTACTAGAAATACGTCATAGATTACTGTCAGTTTGATATTGTATGAAATTACTGAGAATTGCGATCTAATTGCTGTTTTAGAAACATTTGTGTCAAGGGCTGCAATAGAACATTCTTCTCTGCTTCAAAATAAATAATATATTTGGACACTGTGACTGAACTCACTGTACAATTTATAGAATCCTCAGCTTCGACTTCAGCACGACTTGCAACGACTTCGAAGCCCTGACTGATGGGAGGATTTAAGTATTTACACTTATGACCGACTTCGACACTATGAACAGGCACTACACAAAAGAATTTAAGTACCGAACTTTCCAGATCCTTAAAGACCTTTGATATCTGCTGAAGATATCCAAATGCTTTCGGATAGCCAATCAATCAATGGCGGGGCACTTCAATATTCACAATTATTTGCTGAGTAAGGCTGATGAACTCGCCAAACATAGAACTATACTGCCAATATTCAATAGGATAAATGTACCCTAGGCACTGTCCCTGCTTTTAAAAGCTGGGTGCCATTGAAAAAGACAAACCTTAGTTGGAAAAGTGGAACAACAGAAACAGGTTGAGCCAAAACTGGATATAAAACGCCCTAAGAGTTTAATCTCTCTCGATAGACGCTTGTTTTGCTTCAATAAATATCGTCATTTTGAGACCGTCAAGTCTAACTCAAGGCTCGCGTATATTCGAATGTTCTGTTTTTTTTTTGAAAAAAAAAATAAAAATGCGATTCGTTTTATAACAGTTTTTATCAGCTAGCTTTAAAAAAAATGTTTCACATACAAATATGAAGGGTTAATAACCTGAGTTACATAAAAACGAGTGAATGCCTTCGGATAAACAAAAACTCTTACGTAGCCGTTCGATGGGCTGTAACTTTCATATGAAGTATGAACATTTCTGTATTTGAAACTTTTTCGTTCCGAAAATAAATATTTTTGCTTTTAAAGAGATTTTTGATTTTTTTTTTTTAAGCATGTACCTCGTTTTTCTTCTTTCATTCAAAAAGCGTGGCGCTTTTCCCCTCAATCGGGGATCACCTCCTAAAGTGCTATCAGCCAGTGTTGTAGCATTCACTTTTCATATTTCCCATGAATCGTAGTAATTTTTTGTACTTTATGGACAGCAACAACTACTAAAGGACCTGGGAATGTTTCTACCGCTAAACGGTCGATTAAAAACACAACCATTCCAAGTTTCTGACGCTTAATTACGTGTTCAAACTGGTTAAATGAACTGAAGACATTCATTTGATATCAGATGGACCTCATAATTGTCTAAGTATGTGTCGACCATTTCTGACTATTAGTCGCTCATACGCGACCTGAGAATGAAGTGCCCTTTGAACTGTCAAATTTAGCTGCAACGCATCTTAAACTTTTCCATTTTCCTTTGAATTTTTTTATAAGAGAACGCCAAGTGCAAAAAGTTTGATAGAATTGAAGTCTGTTTCGAACTAGTACACCACTAATATTCATCATCAGACTGTCAATTCTCAGCATATTTGCACTTTCTTCTCAAAAGGAACATGTCTACTTTTTCTGTCAGGAAGTGAAGGTCGAGTTGCTGTCAGCTGACCAATGGATAGGTCGGCAAAATATTGCATACAACAAAGAGGATGACAAGTGCAATGCACTTTTTACAACGTTTCACGAGTCACATGCTTCTTTCTTATCCGCCCTTTTGTTCTGTCCACTTTCCGTCAACTTCCTCGGACAATCGACTGAGTGTCTTAACTTCCGACAGCAATCAATGCAGGCATACACATGGCCAAATAATGTGAGTGCCAAAAATGTCCACCTGTTGATGCCTTAGGCGGATAACCAAAATCTTCTGCCCGATCTAATCGATTAAAAATAATGAAAATTAAATCATTACCGTTCAAGAGGTTTTCTCGGAAATTGATAAAAAGCCTGCGATATATGCTTCGTTTTGAGTAATCTAATTTTTTTTTTTTTAATTATTTTGGAATTGCCACACATTGTGTAAAGATTTGTTGATAAGATAGCACGCCTAGCTCTGATTCATTCGAGACCAGCACCGATTTGTTAGGTATAAATGGTCGATTCATAAGTTATAAACAAATCAGTAACAATAACAAACTCGAGCCGAAATGAAGAACGTTAGCACGATTTTGTTCACCATCCTGATAGTGTTTGCAGCAACTTCCTATGCTATTAGCAGCACTTGGGGTACCATCTCATCGAAGGACAAGATCTTACTCTCTGAGAGGATTTACAATTACTCATCTCCCTATGGAGTTTACACGCAATCTCAGTTTCCTAAATACGTAAGTTGCACGGTTTTTGCTCCCAAGTGTGTTGTTTATTAAAAGTGAAATCTTTTCATGACTAGGGTAAGACTAACAAAGTGAAAATTACCGCCGTCCAAGCTATCGACTACGCATACAATGTGACCGCAAGTTACCCCAATATTTTGGCTGGTGGTCCTGGATATACCTACACAACGCTATCCTTCCAGAGTGCGCCCTACAATGGCTTGGACTATCAGCTGATAATCTACGGAAAGTGAAATGTTTTCAAAGTTAAATAAATAAATAAATAGTTGGCGCAACAGGTCCGTATGGACCCAAGCCTAGCTTCTCACAACCATTCGTCTTGTGTGAGTTTTTATTTTTGGGACGAATGGAAGGGATCTACAATTTTATGCCGAGTCCAAACGGCCAATTGAGAAGCTCTTTCATGACAGTTATACTCTCGGATGTTTGTCAGACGTTCGCGAGAGGTGGCGCAGTGAAAAAAACCTTAAGTTGGAATTTGGGTTTTCAAAGTTAGTGGTAGTGAAATTGATCAGTTCGATATCAAAGTTGAGATTTAATATTACGTTTTTATGAAGGGTTTTTCAATAAGGACGGGTTGATGTTAAATGGAATAAAACTATTAGTATTATGGAAATCCGTTTTTTATTTCAAAGGCCCATGCCGTTTTGTTTGTTGTATGCTTCTCACGGATCCGAGTGGTTCCGTTATATTGACCTCAAGGGCATTGTTCGATTGCGACTTATTGTCGTAGACTGCGGCTTCAGGTGACCTCACAAGAAAGTCTCTACTGGATCTCTACAGATTAGACGGACGACACCAAAACAACATGGCCGCCACAGGCTGCTTACATCGATTGATCCAATTGATCGCCAATTGGGTAACCTTTCAGAAGGCATACACAATTAAACCCCACTTTATAGTTCCTCAGTTCCTACTAAACGTATAAAACCTCCGAAAGATAACTTTTGTCAACGACTGACGGTCGAAATTTGAAAGCGGTTATCAAGGATAAGCATTTTAAATTTTTTTAAATCATCGGTTCAGAGTCGGTGGAAATTTAAGTAATCATTCGCAACGCTTAATTTTAACGCACGGGGTAACATGTTCGAAATTGTCACTCGATGTCGACATGACGATGACTGAACTTTTCAATTGATATTCCGCCTTTTCAGTTTCAATTTTTGGATGTGCCATCATTAGCAGCAGTCGCACCGGGACGTCTTTAAGAATGAGCATTTCTGACTCCTCTCGGAAAGTAACAAAATTTGCGGACAGGCCAACTGCGATAAATCCTCCTCATGCTGTGCCGTGGTGTACCCATCATCCATTGGTCGTAGGGTAGTGTAAACATAGAACTACATTGCTTCCGCTGAACGCTTCCAACATCGATATGACAATAAACTCGCTGTCATAATTAGATTTCTACCAGAAGTAGAAATAAGAAATTTGAAATTCTCGGCTCCGAATAGGGAAATCAAATTCCTATTTCAGACACTGGAATAAAAAAAAACCTCAACCGACAAAAGATTGCACTACAAGTGGTGCATTTTCTCAAAATGAGTTAATTATGTCATGAGGGTGGGAACTACTTGCACATTCTACTGCAGCTTTCGTCGTGGAATGCCTTCAATTGAGGCATCCCAGCCGAGCCGAGTGTTCATTGTTTCACGGTGAGAAATTGTGTCGCAACAAATCAGCAATTATGCGGGAAGAGATACAGCTACGAGATCGCAGGTATCTTCTTGTGTTTTGCCTTTCAATTTACAACTGTGTACACGGTGTAGCTATACCGTGCAGCGAAGAAAGTTATCAAATGCACAGTCGCGATCTGCGATCTGCATTAGAATAAACACGTATAGGAGGAGATACACTTTTATGTAAGGTTTCGTTTCGCGCCCATCGTTAGGAGGGCAGTCAGCGGACGTCACTTGTCAGCCTACTTCTTGTCGATCGTCGTCTGCACTGTAATTGTTGTGTGGCTACTAACCTCTATTGTATCTGCTTGCAGGTTGCGTTTTCCACACCACAGATGGACTGGGATCAGAGAGTGAAGGGGTGCGGTTCATACGCATCCGAGAGGATACTCCTATCGATCGGGAGATACTGATGCTGCATGCGCATCCGCGGTCGTCGATATTCTTGAAGAGTGCCGATGGCCTGGCGGATCATTCGTACTTTGCGCTGGACGAGTTGAATTCCACAACGGTACAGATATTTTTGACGAAATCCCTCGAGAATCTGGTGGACCGTGACCAGCCGCAAAATTTGCTAAAGTTTCGGGTGCTGTGTGCCGGCAAGCATGGACGAAATGAAGAGGTGTGTGGGTACTCCTTACATTCCGTACATTCTTTGTGATTTTTTCCCCCCATTTAGGCCAGTTCCATATCAGTGACGGTGTACATCGAGGACGTGAACGACCAAGTACCCGAGTTCATCAACGAGCCGTACGTCGTGCAAGTCGAGGAGTCGACGCCTCCCGGTTCGGTGATCTTCCGTGGAATACAGGCCTTCGATCGCGACAAGCCAAACACACCAAACTCTGAGGTGCATCTGACTATTGGGAATCACAATTATGGTATCGATGGTGGTCCCTTCTTCGCCTTGGAGAGCCCTCACCGCCCACTGTTGATATTAAAGCGTGAGCTGGACTTCGACAATGGCGTGCGAGAGTTTCGAATTCCATTGCTGGCAATGGATCGTGGTACGCCACCACACCAGTCTAATACAACGATTCTGGTAAGAGTCACAGATATTGACGATATGCCGCCCAAGTTCACCGAAGGAGTATACAGGACGAAGATCAATGAATTCTTCCCAATGACGGTAAGTGTTGTGAAGCTACCTATATATTTAAAGTTATCGTTGTCCTTCGTAGGGTATGTCAATTCGAATGCCGTTGTACTTTTCACCACCGATCATGGCGTATGATCAGGACTCACTGAATGCGACACTTGTGTACGAGATTATTTCCGGAAATGAGCGCAAGCTGTTTAATGTAAACTCAACTAATGGGGTGATCTTTCTGCAAAAAGAAGTCGACTTGGAGGAGGAAAGCTTGCCCGGAAATACATTTGTACTGCAGATCGAGTCGAGGCAGAGGGATAGCCCGTTAAAAAAGGCGCTGGCAAGGTAAGTGTTCAAGCTTAGTACCTTAGGAATTGAATAAAAAAATTGAATACATAGTCTCTCAGACCAATAGCTGGGGGTAATACATATGGCTGTCCGGAGAAAGTAGGTAGCCACTGTAAAAATGGATGCAATTTGTTTGTTTTGATTCCAAATGCTAGCACAGTTAGCTTCTAATTTCGTTTGACTAGCAGAAGCCCTGTTGCACTTAAATAGTCGCAAATTGTAGTCCGCTGGATATATCTCTACAGAAAGGGAGTTCCGAAAGTTTGATTGTCCCGCAATCAGTGAAGCTCCAGAAAATCGATATCCTCGCGGTTGTCAGGTGTGCGTAGAGGTCCTGATTATTATTATTCAATGTCCTAAATGATATATTACAAGGAATAACTTTGTTAAATTCCGTGGAACATCTGCGGATGGATGACATTGGAACCCGTCCGTCAAACAACCGATGACTATAAAGATCTGGTGATGGTGATGATTACCAGCGAGAATCCCTTCAGTTACTGCTGTTGTAATTTCCGACATTAAACTGAAATTAGTTTTATGGTACGTTACGCAATCGGCCCACACAACTCGCCGATGGGGAACTTTCCCCGACCTGCAGCAGGTACTCGTCTATGTGTTTGTGGTAGGTCATTGATTGATGAGAATATACAGCTAAATACGAAAGTTGGACACGATTCGAAAAAAGTTTCAGCCCATCGTTTACTAATCTATACTTTCCAATGACAGGTTTCGCTTTTATCTCAACCGAAAGGTTATTATATAGCCCAATTTTAATTGTCGATATCGATGGTTATTGTTATTTTCGTATATGCATTGATTACCGATGAAATATGATGAGGCTTACCTTAAGTGGTATATAAACTGAAGCTTGGGTATAAAATTCCGGGTAGCAAAGGCAGTGTGACCCTTAAGTTGATGGTTCAATTACAACTCCTTGAAGAGTGCGATCAGAAAAAGTAATCGGTATGACTTCCGACGTATTCTGGAGTCTGCTTGATTCTAAAAGGCTATAAACGCAGAGAAAGTTTTAAAACATCAAATGATTTTGAGACTGGCTATCGTGGTTTAAAGTATAAGTGGAATGACGAACGGAAAGGTTTAAGACAACTTGAACAGTTCAAAAAATTAATAATATTTGTTTGCCAAAAATAGTTTAAAGAAATGAAGGAGAGAATTAAAACTCTGAGTTATAAGTCCCTCTTTCATTTGTCAAACTTTTGTAGTCCGGGTACTTCGAAACAGCTTTGTCATAAGTCTTCTGGATCCCAGTCAAGCTGATGCAACTCCTAGTGTCAATAATAGATAAAATACACTCGAAGACTTTTATAATATTTAAGAGTTTACAAAAGACAAGTCTGGAGCAACGAACCAACTTTCGACTCTTTCTTTTAAGACACGTTTTTGACGCATTTTTTCACGAATATTTTGACACAATTTATGACGAGTTGTTCATGCATTTTTTGACGTGGTTTTCGACGAAATTTTTTTTACACGTTGTTGAGGCGCTTTTCACATTTTTCAGATTTTTCAAGCGTATTTTGAAATGTTCTTACGGTTTTTTGAGGTGTTTTTCATGCATTTTTCAGGAGCAATTTAAGACGTTTTTACGCGTTTCATGCGATATTCTACGCGTTTTTTGACGCAAATTTCCACTAGTTTTTCACGTATTTTTTGACGTGGTTCTCAACGGATTTTTAAGTTTTTTAACATATTGTTGAAGCATTTTTCACGCCGTTTTCAAGACTATTTCAACACGTTTTTACAAAAGACAACTCTGGAGCAACGAAGCAACTTTCGACTCTTTCTTTTAAGATACGTTTTTGACGCATTTTTCACGAGTATTTTGACACAATTTGTGACGAGTTGTTCATGCATTTTTTGACGTGGTTTTCGACGAAATTTTTTTTACACGTTGTTGAGGCGCTTTTCACATTTTTCAGATTTATCAAGCGTATTTTGAAATGTTCTTACGGGTTTTTGAGGTGTTTTTCATGCATTTTTCAGGCGTTTTTCAGGAGCAATTTAAGACGTTTTTACGCGTTTCATGCGATATTCTACGCGTTTTTTGACGCAAATTTCCACTAGTTTTTCACGTATTTTTTGACGTAGTTCTCAACGGATTTTTAAGCTTTTTAACATATTGTTGAAGCATTTTTCACGCCGTTTTCAAGACTATTTCAACACGTTTTTACAAAAGACAACTCTGGAGCAACGTACCAACTTTCGACTCTTTCTTTTAAGACACGTTTTTCACGCATTTTTCATGAGTATTTTGACACAATTTGTGGCGAGTTTTTCATGCATTTTTTGACGTGGTTTTCGACGCATTTATTACACGTTGTTGAAGCGTTTTTTCACATTTTTCAAGCGTATTTTGAAACGTTTACGTGTTTTGAGGCGTTTTTCAAGAGCAATTTAAGACGTTTTTACGCGTTTTTTCATGCGCTTTTTTATGGGTTTTTTTGACGTGTATTTTGACACATTTTAAGTCATTTTCATGGAATTTTTCACGCTGACTTTTTCTGTCTTTTGCAAAATTGCGAAAATACACTCCAAAACTTCTCATTGTTCACTATTACTTTAAAATATACGCCCTGTGTGACTTGTTTCCCAATTTTAATAAACACTTCTTGACCGCCCCCCACAAAAAATACAAAAGAAAATCCCTAAAACGTATTTCACTTTTCAGAATCGAACTAGAAATCCTAGATCTGAACGACAATCAGCCGGAATTCGAGGTCGACTTCTATAACATTTCGATTGTGGAGAACTTGCCCAGTGGCTTTAGTGTTCTCCAAGTAAACGCAATGGACCGAGATCAGGGAGAGAACGCAGAATTCGTCTACAGTCTCATTGAAGAGAGTTCGTCCGCTGGAGCCTTCCTTATTGACTCACGCTCGGGATGGATAACCGTTAGGGAACATCGCCTCCTAGATCGGGAGGCACGTAAATCTATTGGCCTCGTTGTGGAAGCTATCGAAAAGAATCTTCCCTACGACGAACTTGACCAGGAGGGACCGAGCTCGGTTCAAGTGGAAATCACACTTCTAGACTCGAACGACAACACCCCAAAATTTGAAAAGGGCAACTTGTACGAGTTCAGAGTCCAGTCCAATTCTCCGGTTGGCACTCTGATTGGCAAGGTTGTAGCCATCGATCCAGATGAAGGACGCAACGGGGTGGTACTGTACGAGCTGCAACGACCAAAGGGCAGTGGATTCATTCCCTTCCGGCTAGATCCGCAGACTGGGTCACTGCATGTGGCGGGACCGCTACGGCCGGGCAGAATTGCGGTCTTCATTGAAGCCAGTGATCAGGTAAAATATTAACAGGCCTCTGTCTAAATACTTCGGTTGACTGGAATCCCATCTTAGCCAATTAATCCTTCGGAGCGGAGATTCTCCCTGGCCGTTGTTACCATTGAGGTGTTTGCGACTTTGGGTGACGAAGAAGTGGATTTCCTTGGAGCACCCTATGAGTTCTGGGTGGGCTCGGATGTTCCACTTGGAACATCCGTTGGTCAAGTACGCACAACTCTCATGTACGAAGGGGATGATGACATTTTGTATGATTTGCTGCATTCGTACTCGGACGGGGTGCCATTTGCGATTGAAGAACGTTCGGGAATAATAACCGTGATTCGGGAGTTGAAGCAGTTCCAACGGCTGATCTACCACTTTGAAGCTGTCGCCAATTACGTAAGTATATTTCTGTAAACGCCATCCATATCCATATTTCTATAGAAAATAAGGTCTAAATTTTCACCCTCACCCCCTTTCAGCAATTCACAAACCTTACCCAAGGCCGTCAGCATCCGTTCAGAAAATCGCCCTTCCGCAAGCCCATTGAGGGCTTTCTCTCCTCCGACGAAGACAAAGAAGGTGTGCTCATCACCAATGTGACTATCCACGTGGTGGGCGTGGAAGAGCTCATCAAGCGTCCAGTGATTGAGTAAGTGTATCCCCTTCACACCTTAGCTCTCCCAGACTTACGGTGACTGTTTCAATTTTAGGGAAATAAACGTTCGCGCAATTAACTTCCACGTCGAAGAGAACTTGGTTAGCGCCATTATTGGCCAGTTGATCTACAAGAATGAAAAGGAACTGGAAACCCTCGAAGCCCATAAAATCTTTGCCCAAATGAACGCCGTCAAGCGACTTCAACCGTCCACCTATAGAAACTTTACCGTGTCTGGTAAGAACTCGACCAAATCGCGTGCGGTGAGGCGTCTTGGGAGTGGTGGCTTTGTCGCCCTGCGCTACATCATCGCTAACCGACAGGAGGTCCTTAATAAAATCACCATCACCGACGATGGCACTTTGATGACCCTTACCGGTCTTGATCGAGAGGATCGAGGCTCATATGAGTTGACCATCATAGTGGAGTACTCGAAGGGACAGCTCAGTGGTGCGGCCATATACCAGGTGAACGTGGTCGTGGACGATGTCAATGATAACGCTCCGGTCTTTGACGCAGCGGTGTACGTAGGCATGATCAACGAGAACTGTGAGCTGCGGTCCGAGGTGTTTCTCAATCAGCATATACACGTGACCGACGCAGATGCAGGGAAGAACGCAGAGTTCAAGGTGGTCCTTCAGGGCGACGGCAACGAGATGTTTGCCGTTGAGCTGGCCAACAGCTCTCAGAACTCGGTCTTCAATATGTTCAACCTCACCGAGCAGTGGAACGATGAACAGCAGTTCGTGGACATGCAGTCGCTGATACTGAGTCCGAACATGACGTATAGCAGCGGACCCCACTATGCAATCAGATTCACGGGCCACAAGGGTCTAGACAGAGAAAGGGAGCAGTTCTACAAGCTGAAGCTAATCGCTGTGGATGCTGGGGGGCTGTCGTCGGTGGCTCAGCTGAACCTGTTAGTGGCGGATGTGAACGACAATGCACCGATGTTTGACAAGATCTCGGTGTTTAAGGAGTCAAAGCTGGAGATTCGCGAGTACACTACCGACATGGAGATATTTTTCATCGAGAAGCACAACCAGCAGCCACAGTCGTTGATTCCAAGCTACGACCTGCCTGGTTCACCCAGGCTAGCTCTGGAGAGCCACTATGCCATGCTTAGCAGAGAGCGGAGGGCTAAGGGGATACAGAAATGCCCACTGTTTGCCATGAGGGAGGACGTTGTGGTTGGAACTGTCGTGCTCCAAGTGACAGCCACGGACGAGGACTTCGGACGGAACGCTCGCGTGTACTATGAAATCGAGTCGGAGTCGATTGACTTCATTGGCAAGTCAGCGAGGAAGGTGTTCAAAAACTTCGCCATAGACAAGCTGTCCGGTGAGCTGAAGGTTAACGCCCCGCCAGAGGCCATGTCTGAGATCACACTCAAGCTGAAGGCGAAGGACGTGGGAAACCTGTTCGACACCACCTGCATTCGATTTGTCATCGTCGACGTAAACAACCACGCTCCGGTCTTCAAAAAATCGTGGTACTCCTTCGACATCCAGGAGGGGGAGTATGCGCATCATTCGGTGGACAGAATCGATGCCAACGACTTGGACTATGGCCAGAACGCCAACGTGACGTACAGAATCGAAGCAGCGGAGGGCATTCCGTTTAGCATCTCGCCTATATCTGGGGTTCTCAAGATCGATGGGCAGCTGGACCGAGAACAGGTGTCTAAGTACGACTTCCATGTTATTGCGATGGACAATGGCGAGGATGTCTACAAGAAGTCCAGTTCCGTCGCAGTCGAGGTGAATATCCTCGACGTGAACGACAACGTCCCGGAGTTCATAGGCTACGACGACTCTGTTGACCCACAGCTCTACCATTTGGAGGGCCAAACTCAAATTCCTCTGTACAGAGCCTTCCTAGACCGAAACACACTACCCGGGACCTTTGTGAAGCAAATCAACGCCGTGGACAAGGACTACACCGGCAACGGCAATGGCTTGGTTCTGTTTTCTCTGGTCCACAAGGAGATGCCTTCGCTGTTCCAAATTGACTCGAGAGATGGCGTTGTCACCACAATCAGTGACTTCAATCGCTACAACGCCTACGAGCACCTGAACATCACCGTGATTGCATCGGATTTGGGTAGCCCTTCGCAGTCGGCCACAGCTTTGCTCTTGGTCAACCTCCAGGGACCAATTTTGTCCCCAGAGGAGGAGCCACAGGTAGAATCCACTGACAATCTCTTCCCCCATAAATACTACGAAGTCCAACTCATGGAAAATAATGCAGCACCCCTGGAGATAATCACAATAAACCTTACCTCCCGGCATGAGTCCGACTCGTACCGCTGGTCACTCGCCCCAGACTTGGACTCATCTGACCATCAGTTCTTCGAAATCGATTCGAAGACTGGAACCGTCTACGCGAGCAAGTCCTTCGACAGAGAAGTCCAAGAGAAATACCGACTGAGGATTCGCGCCGAGAGGATATCCCGTGAGGGACGCAACTACGCCAAGCTGACCTACCCAGTCGATGACGAGCGAGTGGAGGGTCTGCACTTTAATGAAGTCAGAGTGGTGGTGTTCATCGTCGACGACAATGACAATACTCCCAGGTTCAGAGGCAGCGGCCGACCAATTGTCGCAGTCATACCGAACTCGGCGAACTTTGGGTATCCGGTGACGAGGGTGGAGGCGCTAGACTTGGATAGTGGCATCAATGCAGAGGTTCGGTACAAACTGTTGAATGAACCCTCGAGAATATTCGGCATCGACGAAGTGACGGGCAACATCCGCGTGCTTAACGCGCTGGGAATTGACCAAAGAGTGTATGGATTTGATGTGAAGGCGACTGACAGGCAAGGCGCCGACGATGGACGCAGTAGTATTGCCAATGTTTTCGTCTATGTGCTTGATGAGAACAAGCAAGTGAGTTTGGTGGTTTCGGGAAAGCCTATCGACGTGGAGCGGCAGATGGACGCCTTGACGGCGGGACTGAGCGAAGCGACGCAAATGGACGTGAAGGTCAGGCTGTTGGAGCCACACGAGGGAGGCGAGGAGCCATCGTAAGTTGTCTTTTTTTGGATACTAATTGAAAGATATTCTTTATAGTAGTACACATTTGCGTATAGGGTCTCTTAAGCTTGATACCAATCAGCAATAAAGAGCTTTAGTGAAATTTAGCTTCACTGTCTTTCGGTCCAAAATGGTTTGTTTGTTACGCGTGTTTTATATTATGCATCTGCCTTTTGCCGAGGTTAACAATTCTAGAAGAACCTTAAGAAAATTCTACCACGATGTCTGTTTAAAGATCATTCTGAAGGTCCGGCAACCAATTTTGAATTCCCAGTCCCCTATACTTGGCACCCCCCGAAGAGCGCAAGATTTCTTTAGGGACTTATAGTTCGTAAATTTAAGGTGAACCCGCGGCTTAGAAACTTGCACTTCCCTAGTTCTTCAGCCTTTATCGCTAAAAATATTTCAAACTGTATTAAGAAAATATCCTGGACTTGGGGAAGAACCACACTTGCCAAAAGTAAATAGCCATCTCCTTTGAAAGCATATTGATCTAATCTCTTTTGTAGATCCGGTCTTGAGTAGCCGGCCTTACAAATGTTAATGGGTATTTTATTTTGGTGACTCAAAAATAGAGCTTCCCTGAAATATGTGAGTTTGTAGGCAAGCTTCTCTTTGGATGCCCGATTCATGTTGGTTAAGTCTTTTAACTTTTTTCATGTTTAAACTATTTTAATATTTTGTCGGTAAACTTTGATTTTTTTATTTTAAAACCTTCCAACACGTCGCCAATATTTGGCCGCTTTGTTTCTTGCTTAAAAATGACAGAGCTTAAATCCAAAACCCTTTTAAGACTTGCAGCGTTTTTGTCTAGGAGACCATTGCCGGGGTCCAGTTCCACTAATTTTTGTTTGTTTTGCAGAGTTTACCAGGTTTGGCCGAAATAAGTATGTCGTACCTAAACTTATAATTGGGAAATAAACATAGGGTAGGTCAAGGTACCCAATGTAAATAAACATTTTGATATAAAATAAAAAGCTGATCAGCGATCTATTGAAAACCTAAAACAAATGGAAGTGGCACTGTTTAGTTTTACTATTTATGCAACCTTTTTTTTGTTGTTGTTTTTTTCAAAATAACCGGCCTTTAGAGATGGACATGGACAGTACTCGGCGAATAGAAAACAATTAATGCCAAAGGCAATACTTTATCTATATGCACTGGGGGGAAGGAAAGTGTTTGTTTTTTTTTTAATTTAAATTGGTTTCACAGAGATCAGAAGTTATGAGGAAAATATGGAGGGCCTGACAGTCACTTATCAGACACCGATATGAGGTCTGTTCCTTTACTTTTGTAGTATGAATCGAAAATGATGTCAAAATGGCAGTGGTGGAGATAAATTATTCGAAAATACGAAAAAATTAGGAAACTAGGAAAGCTTCTGTAGTAATCTATAAAAGTGGCAGATCCATAATTTAAAAATTCAAAGAGTGCTTCGAAAACTCGTTAAAATTTTAAACTCGAAGATTTCGAAATGAGTTGATTTATCTACCTAACGATGAAAGTGATTCGGAATTAATCGAACTTCTTCCTCTTGAATGTACTCGGAACATTGAACAGTTTGTACTGATTGAACTAAAAGCATTCGAGAAGAGAAAAAAGCGTTGAATCCGAGTACATTGAACAGTTTGTACTGATTGAACTAAAAGCATTCGAGAAGAGAAAAAAAGCGTAATGGCATTAAAAATTACATAGAGGAGATTGTCCTTTCTTACTCCTTACAGCGAGAAAGAATTTCGTCGCCAATTTGGAAAGGAATCTAAGGAGAACATTCCATCTTATTTTCCCGCTAGTTGATACTATTTTAATACGCAAAAAAATCAAAACAAATGCACACATATGTCAAATAGGACAACAAATTTCAAATCAGCTGTTAATTGTACGGTGTCTGACAGCTTTTTAAATTTTTACACCAAGAAATGTGTTGAGTAAAAATTCGTAAGATGCTCAGTGGACGGGTAATATCTCTCTCGATGATGCTCTGTTTTACGAATTTTTCGAGTAAAGGAACGGCATTGATTCGTACAAATTCGTAAGAATTAGTAAAAATTCGTAAGATTTAAAAGTAAAGGAACAGACCTATGAAATACATTCATGAAATCGAAGAGTGTGTCTAAAAATAAATGAAAATCCCTGCAAAAAGCCGTCTTAATGTCTCCAATTTGGATATTCAAACATTCGAAGATTTCATTCCAAAACCAAACCAAAATGTAGTTTCTCGAAATTTCAAATAAATTATGCCCTCGCAAAATGATCTTTGAAATTTTTCGAGCAAGCAGAACAATAAACCAGTCTCTGTACCTGAATAGAGTGTTCCAAAAGAAAAACAGCAAAGGAAAATGTTATTCCCTTTGCTTCTCATCATCACCGCCTCTAAATATTTAATGTTCTGAAAAAGACCAGGGGCAGATCACATAAGACAATGATCGTCTAGACAATATCGTTTTTGGAATTTTAATGATCAGGTTAAGTTATATTCAGGGCGATTTTTTTTTGATTATCGAAAGCTAGTACCTACATCTGTGGAGAATGCACTATATGAGCTCCTAAACTCGTAATTTTTCTAGTTTAGGGGGTCTATGGTTTCGACGATAGTCGTCTCACAAGTTACATGATTAGGTATTATAACATCAGACCGCTAGCGGGAATTGAAATCGATGTGAGCCGCAACATAAGAATATATGCATCAAACCTTTTGCGGCTGAGTCTAAGTAGGTATAATTTGTACTTGATGGCATAATTTTTTGTATGTGATGTAAGTTGCTAATAATCGAGCGGTCAGTATCGAACTGGAATGCCTTTCTAAAATAGGTACCTACTGACATATATGAATAGCTACTCTGTGCACTATCCAACGTAGAAGCGATGTTTCTTCAGCATTTTGTGACAACATTTTCCATTAATACATCAACCTTCGTTATTACAAATTACACTGGCCGCTAATTAAAATATGTATCAAAATTGAACTACATTAACACTCTCCTCTTGGAGTTATAGTTACATAAAACTTCATCTAAAGCTGTTCACCATTTCTCAGAGCTGTCAACCAGTTCTCCAGCAAAACGCAAAGTCATGATTGAATTTCCACACCTGCCTGTTCCCCTTTTAACTGTTATTAATTGCTACGTCAACAGGCAGAGGCTATTAATTTGCATAGTCGGCCTGTGAAACTTCCTAAAAGCGCTTCCCATACCCCCGAATACTCCACGCACTGATTATGGCATCACAAGACCAAATTCAACCAAACACCACCCTTCTAAACAAATACGAATGCCACTTATAAATCATCTATTCGAAAAAGTCGTTAATTTTAATTTCAATTCAAAGTGAATCTGAATACGTTGGTAATCTTTATCTGTATCTGTATCGAAATAATTAAGAAATACTTTCGGATGGCGTTTGATAATCCCAACGTTTCAGTCACTGTATCTTTGTCATTTGAATAAAATCAATTCATTTAAATCAACCTAAATCACATTTACCATAAAATTTTTGAATCTTTCACAGAACGGATGCATACATCTATGCTGTGGACTTGCGGACTAATGCTGTGGTCGACATGGAGACTCTGCACAGGTACCTACCTATGGACACCCAAAACAGCCCAATTCTCATTCGTATTCATTTCAGATCACTGAACATGCTGCAGGCAGACAACTTCTCCACCATTGCCGCCCCACGCATCATCGAAGTATCGGAATTCGGGGCAATTCGATCCTCAAGCAAATCCGTGTCCATCATGGGCGGCACTGAGATAGTTTCCCTGGTATTGGCGGTTTTCATTCTGGCCGGTGCCTGCACAACGGCCCTGTGCCTTGTGTGCATTCGACAAAAACGGTAATAGCTTCAAAGCCATTTACACCATGAACATAGTTATACGTATATCTACTACCCATTAAGACTGATAGTGTTAGAGTTTGGTCGCCAGGCATTCTTTGAAATACAATAAACTTCGCGGTATACACACAGTAGAAACATAAACACACAAACATGTAGTTTCAATTCGCTATACCTGTCGATGGTGTACTCTCATCTCTTCCAGTCATACACCTCTTGCCAATGTGAGCATGATGGACTTTGCAAAATAACTGTAAATTGTAATTAAACCCGATTCCTGGTACAAAACACACACTATAACAATAACGCGTTCGCACTCGGTCCACACTCTAGCCCTATACAGTCGGCCTCGGTGTTCCCTCCTCCTGTGCTGACCATTCTCTTGATACCTATTCCTCTCTTGTGTTGTACAATTTTTATTCTCATGCCAGATGGACGGGACAAGAGTTTCCATCGTCGGAAACAGGTCTGACGTACACGATAACACGACTGAAAGATGCGAACGACGGTGGTGGTGGCGGCGGAAAGGCACTGCGGAAGACCATAAGCAGCCCCAAGTCGATGTGCTGCACGCACTCAGCCAGCACACTGCAGAAACCAGATATATTTTCCAAGAAGGCGACCATTCTGACCAACGAGTTTGTATATTCCTTCATCTGGTCTAGCCTACGCGCGGCAGGAATTAGGTAATTTCTCTAAAGCAACTTCTTCTTTTCATTGAGCAGCATGCGTCCCAGGGAATACATCGATGTCCCGTTGCCCAAGTCCATCATCAAAGCGAACCGGTCACCATCGGGGGAGCACGAGTCTTTGCCGTATGTGATGAAGTACAGCACCTTCCAGCCGGCCAATAGCATGTGAGTATAGGTATGGGTTGGGTTGGGTTGTGTCGTGGGGCCTGATTTCAGTGTGACATTTGGGTTGACGGAGTGTCACTAGTACATAGGTATATGTTTAATTATGAACTACATTAACGGTTGAGTCCATAAGTGCCGGTAGCACCTGGCGGTTGTGGGTCATTGGGATAATTAAAGTTTCAGTATAGTGATGTCTGGCTTTTAACTGTCGGAACTGGGTAATTAAAGTGAAATTATTGATCGTACTAGAGCGGATACATAAAGTATAAAGACAAGCGCCTAATTGGCCAAGGGCTTGGGTGATAAACTACATACCTATGGGTACCTTAGGGTAACACTTTCTTCCACACGCTTGCCGAATAAGCGCACATTTAGAGGGTAATAGTTTTGACCCTGTTTTTGGACGTTCTTTTACTACCTATATAAAGTGTGTGTTTGTTTTGATTAAACTTGCAGAGCGATTGCGTGTCACCAATTGCGTACTTTGCTGACTCAATGTTGACCTGTAAATGGTTCGATTTTTTGTTAGATTGGGGCAGTGCTCCCAGACATTGGAAACTGTTTTCCCCTTGTTTTTATGAGTAAAGCATAGTACCCGGCTCGAGCTAAATTTTCGCTCCCATACAAAATTCTATTCTATTCGCTAGCTTTTCGGTGTAGGAACAACATCGTGAAGAAACCTGCATACATTTACAATGAAATAAAAATAACAATTTAATTTCAATAAGATATTTATTAAGAACAATATTATTAAATATTATTAAGAAATATAATTATTAAGAAAAATCGTTTTTGCGAGCTTTCTGTTCCGCAAAAGTGTCTATAATATCATCAAAGTTTAAAGATCTGGCCATAGAATTTTCAATAGACAGAGTAGCCAAGTTACATGTCCTGTCTTGTCTCATAGAGTTTCTTAAATAGGTTTTTATCAATTTTAGTTTTGAAAATGATCGTTCAGCTG
Source organism: Cheilosia vulpina (assembly GCA_916610125.1). Classification (NCBI taxonomy): domain Eukaryota; kingdom Metazoa; phylum Arthropoda; class Insecta; order Diptera; family Syrphidae; genus Cheilosia; species Cheilosia vulpina. The sequence continues at coordinate 112,429,450 of OU744276.1, read as the reverse complement.
TAGTCGTAGGAATTGTAAGAAATAACATTAATGCAGTGCATACTTCAGGAAAGCTGCAGGACATAAAATGATTTTTTATTATTAATAAATCAGCAAGGTCTCCAATACACGAAGATTTTTGTATTTCGTACTGAGAATTTCTCTGGCAAATGATTCAGATATGTCTTTTTTATATTTCTCAACAAATTCTAGAGCTTTTTTTAATAGATCATGTCATTTAAAACTTTTAAAGTGGAAGCCTGCAAAACACTGAAATTTGAAACAATTTCATTCATTGGAAGGAAACGCGATTTCAGTTGGTTTATAATGATGTCCAATACTCGATAAAATATGTTCACTTTGAACAAACTTTCCTGATCTTGGAGACGCTCATCTTCGCAAAGCTCATCAAAATGGCGTTTTACCTTCCTCTGACGAGTTTTAGAAAATTCAGGGGTGATGGACCATTTTTCTGCTACACTATTTGCTTCCATTTTTAAATTTTCCAAATCATGTCGATACCTTTCCAATTCTTCTAGACAAATTTTCAAACGTTTTAAGGCCTTTGAAAGATCGGTGGCTTTAGACTGAAGTGCTTTAGAGGCTGAATCGATAGAAAGTAGGATCTTGCAATGGAAAACCAATGACATTATAAAATTATAGTGTTCGATCTTCTTTTTGAATTAAACAGCTTCATTTCTTTCATCTGATTTGCGACTTAACAGAATTGTTTTCGTTTTTTTATTTTAAGCAGAACTTATAAAAATATACTTTTCAAATAAAATAAAATACTCAGGTACAATGTAAAAAATTATTTCTTACATTTGCTCAAGCTAAATTCTGACAGATCGTTGGGTTTTTGTTGTTCTGTTGCGGAAAAGTATGCAAGGATGACCTTTTTTAATTATTACATGGACGAGAAGTACTTATGTGGTGTTCGATTGGGCGCTCTCAGATCACTTTTTTTTGCTCTCAGAGCACTTTTTTCTAAGATTTGTTCAGATTTACCAATACAAGTACGTTTGAGTTTGACAACTAGTGGAGTTTGTTTACGTTTTCGTGAAATTTTTCAACTGCAAAGAAACGTTTTGCATCGGGTGGCTCTATTTTTGTTAATAATTTATGTACAAATGTTAAGAAATCAATCTGGGAGCAAATTTAGAATGTTTTAATACAAAATTTAGGCAGTGAATGCAAAATGCTTAGAAAAGTGTCGAAGGCTACCTACACATATTCCAACCGCACTAATATCAACACAAAAAAGAGCAAGCGACGTTTTTATGTTCGATTAGACACACGAAATCTGAAATCTGAGAGCGAATCTTCAGATTCAGAAGCCCAATCGAAAACCACAAAAGAATCAGAAATAGCTCTCTATTTAAAAATAAGTTTTTTCAAAGAACAGCTGTTTTCTGTGACACTTATCCATGGCGTACTGTATGTCAAAATTTATTTAGGACTTTAGCTAAAGTTTCGAGAGAAAGGTTGGAGAGCAGATAAAATTTAGTATAGCTCGAGCAGCGCACTAAGCTTTGAGTACCAATATTAGAGACTATAGCAGATGGCCCTTACTAATAATCATTTTTAGCCTTCACACTAACTATTTTGTAGGTCACCATATGCAATTTTGTATAGAGAATTTCGCCATTGTGAGCTCGAAATGATTATTAGTATTGCGCAACTACAAGAGCTAAATGGAATAATAAATGGAAAATAATTTCCAATCGTGACCGCAGTACTGTGGGGGACACAGTAAGCATTTTGCATTCACTGCCTAAATTTTGTGTATTAAAACATTCTAAATTTGCGCCCAGATTGATTTCTTAACATTTGTAGGTACATAAATATTTAACAAAAGTAGAGCCACCCGATGCAAAGCGTTTCTTTGCAGTTGAAAATGTTCACGAAAACGTAAACAAACTCCACTAGTGCGTGCTATCGTAATAAGGTCAAATTTTATGTTTCGTTTATTCCACGCTAGAGAATCGTTAACGAATGCACACTTGCAATTTGACTATTGGAATCCAGTCCCAAGAGATCAAATCGCACCAACTAGTATGATCCCAATCTGTAAAGAAAAAAGATAGATCTACCACATTGCTTAACATAAAGTGACACAAAAAAATCTATGACACTGAATAACCCAAACATTTAAACATTATCTGTGCTTCACCGATTTGTGTCTGATAACAATAACAATTCACCATTCGATTTGTCAACCGAAATGCTTACGTAACGACTTTTGCTTGAATTTTTCAGAACACAACATCAACAATACGACACGTCAATGCGTTCACATCATTCTAGCGGGCATGACTCTGGCGTTGACTTTTTGAGTCATCGCGAACGAAGCGAAACCCCCTCGGACTTTCTCAAGGTCCTACAAAGGCGTCAGAGCGTCTCGGACATACGAACATTTCCTCACACTGATTCCGGTGTTTGCTATGCCGCCGCCAATGACAGCAGGTTAGTGTGTCACCCTCCCTCCCCTAACGTAGAGCTCATTACGCACTGTGAACGTCACAATTTGTTTATATTCGGTTATGAAGGCGTTTTATCGAGATTCCAATGCCGACAAAACGCCACCATATGTCGGTCATGCACCTTTGATAAGAAAATAAGATTACCTACGCGAAGCTACTCAGTGCCTACTGAGCTTGAAACTATCTCTTCCTTTGAAATCTGTTTTATTATCAGCGACAGCTACGAGGATTCCCTGAAAAATGAAGAAGCCACTTCAACCCGCGCATGCAGCCAACACTCAGCGCCACCTATGCACAAGCAGCCAAGGGTGTGCGAACTACACAAGCACAGCTATCAGAATACGAAATTCCACCAGGGGCGGATACGGCACTCGTTCTCCGGCGTGAAAGATGACCTAATGCAGGACTCTCCGAGGATATCGTTACGACCGCGAGGTCATAACCTAAGGAGCTCCATGACCGACCTCGAACAGCGGCTTCATAATCTAGAGCAATCGTTTCGCAAGAGTGACTCCATCTATTAGAGGAGTCTAGTATTATTAAGTGTAGACAACTTCAGTTAAGTGTACTGTGTACTATTTTTTTTTTTTGTTCATTTTATCATTTTTTGCATACAAACTGTGTTAGTGAATTTGAAAATAAATACATCCATGTTCAGTTTAGCACCTCCGACTTGTGCGTAAGCCGCTATAAATTACTTAAGAGTTAAAAAATTTCTTGAACTCAGCCATTCCCTGTTCGTTGAGGTCGTAGCCAGGAGTAACACTGGCGACGAATTTGTACCACTTGTTGACATTGGGGTACTTGCTGATGTCGAAGCCGGCAACATCGTACGTGGAAACGGTGGTAACCAAAGCGATATCGGCCAAGGTGAGGCTATCGCCGGCGGAGTATTGCTGGCCCTCGAGGAAGGTGTTCAGGAATTCAAAGGCGGCTTCAATTTTGACAAAGTTCTCTGGGTTGGCTGGTGCCTTGGCGAAGATCTGTGGGTAATAGTAGTCGCCGAATCGCTGCGCCAGTGTTCCCATGTCGAAGAACAAACGTTGGTTGATGAGGGCGCGCTTCTTCGGGCACTTGGGGTACAGTGAATCGGTCTTGCCGTACTTCTCGACCAAGTAGATCATGATGGCACGGGACTCCCACAGCGCGAAGCCGTTGTCAACCAAGGTGGGAACGGTGTGTTGTGGGTTGATCTATAGACAAACGGAAATGGACACTTTAAGACACTATTGGCTTCAAGGGAATTTCAAATAGTTACCTTCAAGAACTCTGGTTTCAGATGATCGCCAGCCTGTAAGTTGATGATTTTCTTGTTCAGCTCAACATTAACTGCCTTGGCGGTCATCAGGACCGAGCGGCATGGGCCAGATGCGGGCAAGTAGTAGAAATCCATTTTGGTATACTAGAAGCAGATAGAAATGGTTTCAATTAATGTTTGCACTGCACACAGGGGAAAGTTCGCGTTCTTGTTTTTTTAATAATTTTGGTCCACAAATAGACTCAACTGTACACTGATGTCATAACTGTACTAAATGGAAAGTTTATCTCAATTTTTCCGCGAAGTGCTTCACTCTATGGGTTTTTTTTTATCTTCTACACACTTCAATTTGTTGCACAACTCGAGATATTTTGTTCACTTTGTTTGCACTGTTATAGTTGAAGCGCAGTTAAACACTTCAATATATACTATATGTACTTTTTTTCTGTATTTCTTGGCTGACGTCACTTACCGTCGGGTATGGAACTTAATATTCAGCTGGGAAGAATCAACTTCAACTAAACGCCAAACCCGTATGGCATTGCCTTATAAACAAAAAAGCTCTCCACATGCGACCGGGCTTTCGGCTTCATGATTCATAATATAAGTGATTATTATGGTGTAGTGTGCCGCCGTGCCGGCACTGGCATTTGTGTGGATATAGGGAATTTGACAGGGCAAGGGGCCATCGCGCTATAGTCGATGACGATAACCGGCCATTGGACTTGGAATCTGTTTAGATGGGTGGAAGGGGGAAATTAAGTTGGCTGTGTGTTGTTGTAGCTTGCTGTTCGTTTGCTTAGAGATATGGTAGTGGTAGGTATGCCAGAAGCCAGATGTGTGACCCCTTTATGGGGTCTGGTCTCTGCTCTCTGGTGTATTCGGAAATCGACTCGCTCACTCTTATTGTGGTATTCGCGAGTTCAACACAACAATGAAACACGTCAGCCAACAGATTTCGCGCATTCTCTATAGTCTATATTATACGGTGAGGTCTTGGCGAATGTGCACGAGTGGGATGAAGTTATGTTTCAGTGTTTGCACTTGTCAATTTTGCAGATCTGGGGGTAAATTAATTTTTCCGTCAATGTAATAATTTATACTATATTTATACATTACTGAATGACACCCCATGCGACATTTCCTTGAATCACCTGGGACTATACGTGTCTCAATAGGCTGACAAATTGGGTTGAAAACGAAAAAATACTGCATGAATTTCAAGCAGGTTTTAGATCTAAATATTCAACTATTGACCAAATATTTTCACTTGTGAATATAGCTGAGACCTACAAAAAGAGGCGCAAAAAACTATATGTATTTTTCGTAGATTTCAGAGCAGCATTTGATACCATACCACGTGAAGCCCTCTTTTACAAACTGTACAAAATTGGACTTTCAACTAAAGTCATTAACGTTTTGAGGGCTATGTATGACAGTAATACGGCGTTCATCTGGGATGGGAATCACTTATCTGAGGAGTTCCGAACGACTATGGGTGTAAAACAGGGATGTATTCTTAGCACGTTGCTGTTCATCTTATATATTAACGACATAATAGACGCTATTAAAGGAGGAATAGAGATAAGCGGAACACGCATTCCTGCGCTGTTATTTGCGGATGATATGGCTCTCCTAGCAGATACTATAGAAGGTGCGCAGCTGATGATAAACAAACTAGAAATCTATTGCAAAACCTGGAACTTGTCTCTTAACCTAGCAAAGTCGAAGATGATGATTTTCAGGGATGGCGGTGGGAGGTACTGTCAAAGGGAAAAATGGACGTATCAGGGTGAGCCAATTGAAGTTGTGCGCGAATATAAATACTTAGGTGTTTTGATTGCATCAAACCTAAACATGAAGAGGCACTTAACATCGAAATTAGCGGAAGCAAAGCGTGCAGTCGGTGCAGTTTGGGGAAGATGCATCAACAATAAAAACATATCGCACAGCGCGAAGCAGAAAATATTCCGCGCAACTGCATCTTCCATCGTTCTTTATGGAGCGCAAGTATGGGGATACCGACCATATGAAGAGGTAGAAAAGTTTCTTCGTTATTTCATAAGAAGGACACTCAGACTGCCGAGCAGTTCGCCTATCTACATGCTCCATTTGGAGACAGGTATAGCCCCCCTGTTCTTGGACACACTCAAACTATACCTGGATTATGTGATAAGAGTTATGGCAATGAGTGATCACAGATTACCAAAAATAGTTTTATCGCACATGATATCGACCAAGGGAATTTGCGTGCAAGAGTGGGAAAGGCTGGCCTCTGCTTGCGAGTACAATCTATCTGTTGCGCACAATGAGCAGTTAGTATCTCTTAAGATTAGGTTTAATACCCTACTGAAGAAAACAGGTCAAAGATTATATGACCAATTTGAAAGTGAAGCACTGGCATCTCAACACAGGTCATACTATAGCAGACTGAGCTACTATCCACGGGACAAAACTTATTTCTTGGATGGCGCATCCATCGATATGATAACCACTATCTTTAGAATAAGGGGGGAACTTTTACCTCTTAATTACATTCCACATCGCCCAGAACTTCCTATACTGTGTTCCATATGTAACCGGAAAGAACGTGAGGATGTATTTCACTTCGTAGCAGTATGCCCCATTCTAACAGAAATTCGTTTAAATATCTTTGGAGTATGTACACTTGAGTTGAATGAAACGATAAGCATATTCAACGGCGACAGAGGTTGGGACGCATTATATAGATACACAACTATTGCCCTACGTTATCGAAACTGTATAATTGCTGAAAATTTTTAAATTATTTTGTTAAATTAGGTATAAAAAATAGGTATACATATTGTTACAAATGTTTAAAATGTCAGTCTGGTAGACGGCCTTCGGCCAAACCGCTAAAGACTAAGATATTATGTTTTTTTGTTTGAGTTTATACATTTTATGAAATAAAAAAATAGTCTAATAAATAAATAATAAAAATATACGTGTCTCACCCACAATTATCGTAGGTCATGTTTTCTGGCTGCCATCCCTAGAGGCCTTAACCAATAGAGATTTAAGATGATTTGTTTCCTGATATTTTGGAATTGATTTTCAATTCAATTTCTGCTTGAACAGAGAATATCTTCCAGATTGCCTGTGGAACATCCGGAATTCGTCACTCCACATTGCAAGTCGTTTTTTATTTCAATGGTCGTTCTTATAAACTACTTCGAGGCACTGTATAGGCTGGGAGTACTCTGCTATCCCTGACACCTTATTTCCATTGTCCAAATCCAGAAATCTTGCCTATAACCTACTTAGAGTGTGGATCGAGAATCTCCGTTCTGTAATAATCCATCCGAACTCGGACCTTTACATAGCAAGCTATTTTTAGAAAATGTATTGAGTGTGGGGCTCTGCCAAATAAATGGATTACATAATGAACACCAACGCTTCCTTGATCTAATATTTACACACTGTCCTGATATAGGGTAGGTGCACCAGTACCCGGCCAGTCAGTAGTACCCGGCCACTTTGCGTTTAATAGTTGATAATAAGTAAATTAATCGCCATTTTAAAGGGCAAAAAATTGTGGCAATCATTTTTGACCTATCTAACGTTATGGTAAAATTTGAAAAGCTGTGAACATCACTAAACTGAAAAAAAAAAAAAATGCGGAGTCTATGTAGTGTTGTTCCCGCTGACGAATGGCTACTGCCGAAAGTACCTCACCATAGTGCAATATGTTGTACAATAATTCTTGACCTTAAAATGACTACAATTAAATCAAATTAAACAACAAACTATATACCAGATTTTAAGAGAATGGACAAAAATAAGATGGAAAACTTTTTTAATTCACATACATGGACTAAAACATTTAATGGATCTGGCCCTGATGAATGTGTAAACAAATTTTATCATATTTTGTATAATTGTATTCGTTACTCTGTGCCGCTGATAAAAAAAACATTGCTTGATAAACAAAGATATCCGCCATCTTAAGAACATACAAAAATGTTCTGGAACTGGAACAAAGCGGAATTCTTCAAATTTTCCAAAGAATATGGAATTCAATAATTATGTGTCCAGTGATGACAATGAAATATGTAATATGTTTGCTGACGTCTTTCAGACAACTTATTCAATGCCTGATTCGTTGACTCCGAGTTATTCCGGTTGTATTTTAAAAACAATCAGTGATGTTCCAAGCATAAGACTGACTGAAAATGAAATCGTGCATTATATAAAAAAATTAGAACATTAGCTATGTTCCTGGTCCTGATGGTATTCCAAGTTTATTTGTCAAATCGTCTGTAAACCGTTAACGTATTTATTCAACTTGTCGCTGTCCAGTGGAGTCTTCCGATAATCTGGAAATCGTCATTTGTCATGCCTCTACATAAAAATGGTCACAAACATCATATGGAAAATTATAGGGGAATTGCAAAACTGTCTTTTATACCAAAACTCTTTGAGAAAATTATTTGTAATTACGTACAATTTCACTGCTCTAAAATTGTTGCTGATCAGCAACATGGATTTTGTCCAAAAAAATCAACAGTAACTAATTTAATTGAATTTACTTCCCATGTCAATGAAAGCATGGTGAATGGGTTACAAACAGATGTTTTTTATGCTGATTTTAGTAAAGCATTTGACAAAGTTAATCATGTTATCCTGTTAAGAAAACTTGAATTTTATGGATTTCCGCAATGGATCTTGAAATGGATTTGCTCATATCTATGTGATCGTACGCAAAATGTGAAATTAAATTACTGTTTATCTAAAAATATTGTCGTCCATTCTGGTGTGCCTCAGGGCAGCCACTTTGGTCCACTCCTGTTCCTGTTATTTGTCAACGATGTCCTCTTATTACATACTCAAAGACTTTATAGTAGCCTGCAAGGTTATATATTTGTACAGCATGACATTGACAGGAATGGTGTAAAAGAAACTATGTGCAGCTTAATCTTAAGAAGTGTGTAAGCATGACCTTCACGAGACGCCAAAATCCATCTGCGCCAATTTATTTTTTTAATGAGGAAGCTGTTGAAAGTGTTAATTGCTGTAATGATCTTGGTGTGGTCTTTGACAGAAAGCTCAACTTCAACCTCCATTTGGATTGCATTGTCAGCAAGGCAAGAAGCCGATTAGGACTTATAAAACGTTTTCCAAAGGAATTTAAGGATCCCTATGTAACCGGCGCAGTGGCTTAGTGGTTAGTGTGTTGGACTACTAAGCGAGGGGTCCCAGGTTCGAATCCCGAGAAAAACCCAAATTCCAACTTAAGGTTTTTTCACTGCGCCACCTCTCGCGAACGTCTGACAAACATCCGAGAGTATAACTGTCATGAAAGAGCTTCTCAATTGGCCGTTTGGACTCGGCATAAAATTGTAGATCCCTTCCATTCGTCCCAAAAAATAAAAACTCACACAAGACGAATGGTTGTGAGAAGCTAGGCTTGGGTCCATACGGACCTGTTGCGCCAATTATTATTTTATTATTATTATTATGTAACCAAAATTCTGTACTTTTCTCTCGTCCGACCTGTTTTAGAATAGTTTAGTCCTGTTTGGTGTCCGTCCTACGAATCTGGAAACTCAAGAATTGAAAATATTCAAAAGCAGTTTCTTCTTTTCGCATTACGTGATTTGCTTTGGAACCCCGAAAGTCGTTTTCCTCCCTACATAAGTCGGTTAAAGTTGCTGAATCTGCAGACTTTGGAAAACGAAGAGAGACATCCAATGTTATATTCCTGTTTTGCGTTCTGACTGGTAATGTCAACTCCACATATGTTCTCAATCTCGTAAACATCAATACCAGACCGAGGACAACAAGGAACCTAATGTTTTTATACCAAAGGACGTCTCGATGTAACTATGAGAGTAATGGCCCCATCAATAACCTGACGAGGGATTTCAATAAGTACAATCATGTGATTGATTTCAATATCTCAAAATGTAATTTAAAAAAATATTGAAAGAATTTTAAAACATCATATTCTAATTGTTAGATTTTCAAATCTGATTAACTGTGACATTTATGTATAGAAGTTAAATAAAATAAATAAATAAATAAATAAGTCTCTACCGGAGGTACTGTAGCCTGGGAGTACTCTGCGATCCCCTACACGTTATTTCCATTGTCCAAATCATACAATCTTGCTTCCGTAATGAATTTTAATCCCAAACAGTGTTTCGGTCTTCTTTTTCGTTTCGAAAGTAGATGGCTGGGAATTTAAAGAAATATGATCTTTTCCATCCGCCCTCCGCGAAGCGAGAAGAGGACCGACATTCGGTCCAAGAATTCTCTTTTTAAAGGGGGTTTGGTAGTTGATCACCCATATGGTCCAGCTTATAAAGCAGAACTTGCCATTGAAGTCAGGAGTAGCAGCGATTTAAGTTAAATTTCAGATTTCCACTGATCCACTGCACCATTGCGTCACGTATCGTCTAAGGATTGTTCCAAATTGGGCGCACATCCAAAATTAGTCTCCCTGTCGGATAATATGCCAAGGTCGTGAAAATGGAATGAGGGATATAGGTAAATAGTGAAGAAGGTAAGTTCGGGAGTGGTTACGTAAAAAGAAAACAGATTCGCACTTAATGATGCTTGAAGGAAGTTTAAGTATCATTAAGAGAGAGAGAGAGAGCAGAATTTTGAATAAACTTCTCAATATCGCTAATAGTAGTTAGCATTAAGAGAAGGGACCTAAAAGACTGCCTTGAGAAACACCAGAGGTTTTCAGTAAAGGGAGCCAATAGAAATAACTAGGCAAAATGGCATCCATTACAAAAAACAAAAATGTTATCGAGTTTAAACAATTTATAGAAATTGAACGATTTGCTAAAATCAGTGGTCGAATAGCGTCGTCCGCGGACGAACATTACGTGACAGAACTTGTTTTTGTTTCACCTGTGAAATCAACTTAATTTCGTGAACATATAGCTCGTTCAGAGAACTGGCGATTCGACCCCAGATATAATAACAAATAGAATGCAAAGTTCGACTGTAACATATAAATGGACGTTTGATTTTATTCAAACAAGCACAATCAGCATTACATGACAGAAAATGTAATTGCGATAGAACACATTATTACCCAACTCTCCCGCTGATGGGCAGGGGCCCTTGTTTCTCACAGTAAAACAAAGTTTTCCCCTCAATCACATAAAGCACTCCATTCAATATTAATCCTCGCACTTGCGTTGGAATGTCAAGCCAGTCAATCTTTTTGTTGGCCCGTGACAAAGTTATTCCACGATTCAGTTCTGATCCAAAAAGAAATTGCATCAAGTGAGGTGGCAAGCAATCAGAACATGAGTATAATTGGGTATACGATTAAAATCTGAATATAGTATCCACCCCAGAGCAGAGTGCTTTCTAAGCAGCATGAAAATTGACACGGTTGACCTTCAACGCTATTGTGTTGGTAAACAAGTTCCAGCAAGTGTTGGGTTGATCATTATTTTAAGAACAATTTTGGAAACAAAACGAGAGGGAAACAAAAAAAAACAAGTTCTTTTTTGGGAAAGGTTGAGTCCCAGCCAGCAGTCATACTCATTCATTTTGCGTTTTTCCCCACTGCGTAGAATCATAGTCACAGTCTTGTAGGTTTTTATGATTCATTTTAGGTAGACCTTCGAATTTTTGTTTCTCGGATTTAATGACTGACCCACAACTTAATACACGTTTGGGAAAGCGTTTACGATGTAATTGACAGTCGCATTGTTTGAAGCGTATATTACATGACTTTGTAGGTAGGTATATGTATATTTTTTTGGAACACACGCCATTTGGCAGTTACTACACAGATACAGATCAATGGTAGTTATTATTCCATAGTTGACGGAATTGCCTAATGCCAATGAGCAATGAGTGGGGGAAAATTAACTGCAATCGAAGTTAGCAATGGATTCTTACCCCACAAAAGATATGAGGTGGTATTGTGTATGTGAGTTGGAGAGTGTATTGACTCTGTTGGACTTGGTTGGATACCAGGCAGCGCTTGGGTAAACATTCCATTTCAACGAGTTTTCGCTAGATAACTAAAGGAATTCACAAAAAGCTGGCATTAGAACATTGCTTGAATACAAATACAGCTTTTAACTTTCAAGTGTCATGTGTGTGTTTTCTATAGGTAGATATCTACATAGGTACCTATCTTCTCTGCTTGATAAGATCAAATGGTGTGGTAAACTCTGTTTAAAATTAGACAAAGTGGTACGTGAGCCTGACTTATGTCGTTTTCCATTGGGACCACCAAAAATCATTTTCAAATCTCAGATTTTATGCGGCTTATGGAACATGCAATGAAATTGATCAGCTTTTCAAATTGCATTTGTTTTTGGTAAAATCAACCATGAAAATCGGCTTGAAAAATGTTTTCTCTGTTGTAGATACAAATGGAGTAGTTTCGGTGATTCGTAGTTTCCAGATGATGAGGAAGACAATGAAGATAATAATTCCTTCAAAACTATGTCCATTGCTGTGTACCTATGTATTTCCTTATTTTGGTTTTCACGTAACTTTGCACATTTGTTTTAAAACAAACTTCTTTAAATGACGTAAAACTGCTGTGCTGTATTTGTGGTAGTATGTGTGAATCTGAAAAAATATTGAGATCTGCATAAGTGATCCGAATCAAAAAAAAAATTGATTTTGTTTCCCAATGGAACGCAAAAAGTGATTTAGATCAAAATAAAAGATTGATTTTTTGTCCCAATCGAAAACGACATTAGTGAATTCAGTTTCGTAATTGAATAGAATGCTCACCGTCAGCGCAAATAAGTCCCTTTCTTAGATTTCATATGTCCTGATCATCAATAGCCATAAAGTGCAACATACGACCCTTTCGCTACAATCAATCGCATGAGAATGACAAATGGAACCAATCTTTGTGGACAAGTGGTGCAATATATCAGAGACAGAGCTGATGCTGAATTACCACATCCGTGATTGAGTACAACGAGACTGAATTTGTTATTGTTTTGCATATAAAATCCATACAATTCAGTGATGTATTGCTCGTTCACGGATGCGGTAATTCGACCCATGATTTAGCCAGACTGGTAGCGGGTAGGTATTTGAAACGTTCTAAAATCTGTGATTCTGTTTTCTTCAAATGTTCACATAAGTTCGTTGTTGCATTCATTTATTGGTGGAAGAATACGTCATATAAAAAGTACCTATATGTCTGGAATAATATTTGACAATTAGATACTACTGTAGTGCTATGGGACCACAACTGGTGTAGTGCTGTAGGCCTGTTGTAGACGGCTTGGACAGTATAGAAAATATATTTAAAATACGGAACAGCATAGCTGCGTTTACCATTCAGGGGGCCTATTCTACTAATAAGCATTGACCTATATTATATATACCTATATAATTTGACAGTGGGGAACAGAACTTATATCTCCACCATGATCAGTATTGCCACTGCCTTATACCTTATTCACACCGAGTCGAAAACTCGCCGACGCATACACACCGAACACCAACTAGTTTTGGTTTGACGTTTCAATCAGCGGTGAGACTATAAACTAAGTACTAAATAGACTGACAGCTTCAACCAAAAAAGAGGGATTGCATACAAGCTGAATTTGACCTTGGATGTAGCCCAGTTTGAATCCATGTTGTGCCATGTTAATCAAAGGGGGCATATGCATACCTATTTGAAAAAAAAAACAGCCTACACTTCCGGTTTAAACTGGATGTCATGTAGCCTGAGGTGGATTTTCATTTCAATATCGAGTGTAGTTTTTCTTAGTTCCAAGTTGAAATTTTTCGCTACATTTTAATATACATTGTTGTTCGATTTTCTTATTTTTGGTATCAAGTGAAACTAATTATGTAGCTAGACATAATAATATGCAATAAAAATCAGTTCTAAACACCGTAAATTCATTAATCCAAAAAACATACGAAGTAATTAAAGAGAAATAAATGTTCAAATTATAAGATATAAAGAAAAAAAAATATTTTTTTTAGTAATTTTATAATGACATTAGCCATATATAGATATTATTTGATATGATATAAAAAAATTGTCGCATGTTAACCATAGAATTTGCTTTAACTTTCGGAACCAATTTCTCATTTCACTCTCGCATTTTTCCTTAACAACAGTATTAAACGAGACTGACAACTATACTGTCATTTAAAAAAGTTGAAGAAACATTACGTCAAAAGGTAAGTTTCCTAAAATAAATTGTGAGAAGAAACAATAATAAATGTGCGGCCAATTTGCAGCTTTATTTTACTTTTCATATAAACAATTACATTAGCTATTTTCATTCATTAAATGTCCATCAAAACGCTAACTAAAATGTCTGATTACTATTGATGTGAATTCGTATGAATTAAAGCTTAGTACGCTGCTCGAACTAAATTTTAGCTGCTCGCCAACTTTTCTCGTCAAACATAAGCTAAAATCCTAGATAAATTTGGCATAGAGTACGCCGTGGATAAGAGTCACGGAAAACAGCTGTTCCTTGAAAAATCTTCCCTCAAAAAATTAACTCTCTCTTATTTCAATTATTTCTGATTATAGGTACTTCTCGTCCGTGTAATAATTAAAAAAAAGGTCATCCTTGCATACTTTTCCACAACGGAACAACAAATACACAACGACCTGTCACAATTTGGCTTGAGAAAATAGGTCTGTTCCTTTACTTTTATTGTAAGAATGGAAAAGACTGTCAAAATGGTAGCAGTGGGGATAAATTCTCTCACAGAGAGAGACACAAACGAAAAAATTAGGGAACGTTTTTGTAGTAATCTATGAAAATGACAGATGCATAATTCAAAAATTCAAAAAAGTGGAACAAAAAGTCGTTAAAATATCGTATAAACTCGAAGAATGTGCCAATTTACAAACAAAATTAGTTGATTGATCTAAATAGCGATGAAAGTGATTCAGAATTAATCGAACTTCTTCTTCATAAATCCGAGAATGTAGGTATATGGAAGAGGAAAATGACACGGTATTCAAAATTACGTGGAGGCGATTCTCCTTTCTTACTCCTTTCCTTACAGCAAGGAAGAATTTCGTCGCGACATTCGAAAAGAATCTAAGGAGAACATTCAATTTTATTTTCCCGACTGTTGATACCATTTTAATACGCAAGAAATCAAAACAAATGCACTCATTTGTCAAATAGGTCAAAATATTTCAAATCAGCTGTTAGCTGTAAGGTGACTGACAGCTTTTTCAATTCTTACACCAAGAAATGTGTTGAGTAAAAATTCGTAAGATTCTCAGTGGAGGGGTAATATCTTGATCTGTCGATGACGCTTTCTTTTACGAATTTTTCGAGTTAAGGAACGGCATTGAGTAAAAATTCGTAAGAATTAGTAAAAATTCGTAAGATTTGAAAGTAAAGGAACAGACCTAATGTGCCGACCCATTAAATGGCAACGTTAAATTTTGACAGACACTTGAGGTACATGCTGAAACAAAAGTTTGATTATTTAGCTCGAGCTGCGTACCACTCAGACTCAGCTAAATGGATTCGCTTAGCTTAGCTGAGCTAAATTTTGGAGAGAATTTTGTGTGGGAGCGAAAATTTAGCTCGAGCAGCATACTAAGCTAAAAAGAAAATTTTATTCAGCTAAACTAAAATGCGTGGACAGGGTCCAAATTAATGTTAAATTGCTATTTTGCTGATATAGGGGAGAGTGGGGCACCTTTGAACACTTTTTACTTCTAAGTCTCATAAAAACATATATTTTTGAATTTTTGATCAGTAACTTAATTTTTCTTTTAGAAATGGAACTCAGCTTTAGTTTAAACACAAAATTCCATTCGTTTTCGATCTGCTTCATGGTCCTTATGTTAAATGGCGGCCCCACTGCGGGGCAGCTTTGAACTAGGCTTGATGCTTTGACCGACAGTTTTTTTTAATAAAATATTAACCTGAAATAAGACTTAACACTTTATTTAAATTATAGATTAGTTTTGATTTTTAAATTAGAGATAAAAAAACTTAATATAAATAAACTAGAATTCATAAACCGTATATATATAAAGCAAAAAAAAACTTAAAATAGGTACACAAACTTTAATTCACAGATTACTTTATATAGTATATATGTACCTACAATACATAATTATAACGAAACAAACAAGTTTTTACATATACGAGGAGTAGGTATCATTAACCTAACTGAAATTTAGAGAAGTTTAGAAAAGCAAAAGTCATCATTTTGAAGATGTTCACACCTGCCCCGACCATTTTGTTCAAACCTGCCCCATCGTGTGTTGTCACGAATAATTTAGCTTTAATAATTTGTTAGTACTCATATACCTATAAGAAAAACTTAGCTTAATATGGTTCTAAATGAAAAATATTTTTCACATGTAAAATAGCTCAAAAAAAAATTTGTATACTCTTACAAAGAAAAAAAAAGAAAGTTGGAAATGCAGCATAAAAACATTCAACACGAGCTAGTTTCAAGCGACTACTGAAAAGATGACCGAAAGCCGTTCACGTTTAAAGACAACAATATTGCCAGCATATAAATTTAGTTAAAGCTCTCAAATATTTTTTAAATAAGGGTTTATTAGTGATGTTCAAAGGTAACCCACGTTCAAACGTGCCCCACTCCCCCCTACATTGAGTTTCAATCTTTCCACTACATTTTAAAGAAACTAAATTAATTTTCGTTGATTGCTTCTATTATTTATTTTTTATTAAGAACTATCATTAGGTATTCGTATTCATATTCTATGATGAAGCATTTGTTTTCAAATGTAATTTAATTTATTTATTATTACTTAAATTATTTAAATTTTCTAATAAAATTAATTTGTTTTTTTTTTGTTGTTGTTTTGCGTTTTTAAATGGAAACTTTATAAAAAGAACTAAAAAATCATATTTCAAACGAAAACAGACACAATAATTGTGGGAGCAAAAATATCTTATTTTATTTTTCAAGTTTCAACTCGTGAATTATTCACATTTTCTTCCGTAGGAAAGCTGTCAGTCTATTTCATACTTAGTTTATGCGTGAGACACTATTTGGGAAACATCTATTGCTGAGTATACTGGGGAATAATAATAAATAACAGTAATATTAAGCAGCTGATGATTCAACAAGCGTCAAATAAGTAAATCAATAGATGGCGCATCTGTTCCTAATTTATTTTATTAACAAAATTCCATATCAATTAGAAAAATTGCTTAAACTCAGCCATTCCCTGCTGAATGAAGTCATAGCCAGGAGCAACACTGGCGATGAGTTTGTACCACCTGCTTACATTGGGATACTTGCTAATTTCGAAACCGGCAGCATCGTACATCGATACCGTAGCAACTAAAGCGATATCGGCTAAAGTTAGACTGCCGCCGGCAAAGTATACCTGGCCGTCAAGAAAGGTGTTCAGCAAATCGAAAGCAGCTTTCATTTTGTCGAAGTTATCTGGAATAGCAGGCTGATTAGCAAAGAGCTGCGGGTAATAGTAGTCTGCAAAGCTCTGGGTAAGTGTTCCCATGTCGAAGAACATACGTTGGTTGATCAATGCCTGTTTTTGGGGGCATTTGGGATACAGTGAATCAGTCTTATCGTATTGCTGCGCCAAGTAGATCATGATGGCACGGGACTCCCACACAACGAAGCCATTGTCATTCAGCGTCGGAACGGTGTGCTGTGGATTGAGCTGGATGCAAAAAAGA
Organism: Cheilosia vulpina; assembly: GCA_916610125.1. Classification (NCBI taxonomy): domain Eukaryota; kingdom Metazoa; phylum Arthropoda; class Insecta; order Diptera; family Syrphidae; genus Cheilosia; species Cheilosia vulpina. The sequence goes on along the minus strand of OU744276.1, from coordinate 112,412,084 downwards.
CACTGTTAAGACATTATTGGCTAAACGAGGAATTCACACAGGTACCTTCACGAATTCTGGCTTTAAATGGTCGCCAGACTGCAAGTCGAGGAATATCTTGTTGAGCTCAACACCAACGGCCTTGGCCGTCATCAAAACCGAACAACACGGTGGCGATGCAGATTTGTAGTAGAAGTCCATGTTGGTTTAGGTACTAGAATTAGAGGCGAATGGTTATGCATACAGTGCTTTCACTTTTATTTTTCTTAAGTTGTTTTATCAAATTCGTCAATAAAGAAGACTAAAACCGTATCCACTAAGCCAATATGAACACAATCCTAACAATGAATACCACGGTAGTTTATTTTTAAGGCCAGAACTGTTTTAGTATTAATAAAGTTTTCGTCGTTGACTTCCCGCTACCAGTGATGGGACAACTAGAGAATGAAATTTTTTTTTTTTTTAAAAAACTCAAATTAAAGTAAACTAAATTAATTTACGCGAATGCTGGTGTCGAGCAACGTATTCAGCTTGAAGAATCAACTTCAAATAAACATCACACTTGTGTGACGATATTATATAAACCAAAATATTGTTGTTCTTGAATGTTCGATAATATTAAACCGGCCGGTGAATTTATGTCATATCTAGAGATTGTAGTCGGGTGATAACGTAGCTCTATTTTGGGCCATATCAACTAGTAGTATTTGCTTTGAAAAGGTAGAGGAGGTCTGGGAATGAGTTTGGTTTGCCTTTACTATTTTGCCTATAATAAAGTGCTGTACCTACTACTGTTTCCAAGATAGGGATAGTTGACACACATTTCACAGCTTTTTTTTTGTATGTACATATACATATCTTGTACATAAAATTGTACATACCTATATACAATTTAACCAAAAGAAGTGATATGCGAAGACTGTTGACGTGATCACTTTTTTTCTGCCATGGCAACGAAAGTTAAAGTCGACTGAAGTTCCCGAAAGGAGTATTTCCATGCATCGTCGTACACTCAAGCCCATGACAAAACCACTAGTTCAATATGGGACGATCGCGATTTTAGGTTGTTTCAACTCAAAAAGTCAAGTAGTTTTCAAGGACATAAGACGAGGATCCCATGTTCCAGGGATACAATCGCGAGTGCTTTTCATTTTGACAACTTGTATTTCGTTTTAATTTGTATAGAGACTGGATAGTGTAAGACTCTAGAACCCAAAAATATAACAAACTCAAGCTTATAGTAAAGGATTTACTTTTATTAATAATACGTTACTAAAATTCTAATCGAAGAATTTCTTGAACTCAGTCACTCCCTCTTGATTTAGGTCATAGCCGGGCGTCACACTGGCGACTAGCTTGTACCACTTGTTTACATTGGGATACTTGCTGATATCGAAGCCGGCCCCATCGTACGTCGATACGGTAGCAACTAAGGCGATATCGGCCAAGGTGAGGTCATCCCCGGCAGCGTATTTTTCGCCCTCGAGGAAAGTATTCAACAGGTCGAAAGCGGCTTCCATCTTGACAAAGTTTTCAGGGTTGGCAGGTTGTTTGGCAAAGATCTGTGGATAGTAGTATTCGGAAAAACTTTGGTACAGTGTTCCCATGTCAAAGTATAGACGTTGGTTGATCAATGCACGCTTCTTCGGGTTATTGGGATACAATGAGTCGGTTTTGCCGTACTGCTCCACCAAATAGACCATGATAGCACGAGACTCCCACAGAGCGAAGCCATTGTCATCCAGTGTTGGGATGGTGTGTTGTGGATTGATCTAAAAAAAAAGGAAACACAGTTAATACATTATCGGCTTTAAGTAGAATTCACACATTTACCTTCAAAAATGCTGGTTTAAACTGGTCGCCAGCTTGCAAGTCAACGAATATCTTATTTAGCTCAACACCAACGGCCTTTGCTGTCATCAAGACTGAACGACATGGTGCGGATCCGATCTTGTAATAGAAATCCATAGTGATTGGTGTACTAGAATGAGAATGGTTATCCATTTTTATTTTTATTCTGCTTTAAAAGGAACAGTTTAAAGAACTTGTATTTTTTGCTATACATATTTTTTTTACTAATCTCAAATTTATTTAAGAAAAATCCGAGTGAATCTAAAAATAAGTTTTGGTAAGAGGGTAAGTAAGCTAAATTCTTGGGATATCCGTTTTCAATGTTTGCGATTCTGACTTCAATTAGCCCAATTGACACAAAATTATGTTAGGAACAATAGAAAAGTCATTAATCTTAAAGGATTTTTAAAAAAAAAGCAATATAGATCAACAAAAACGTTGTTTTTTTGCTATCGAAAAACTATTGTTATAGCAACAATTTTATAGTTATAATTGGAAAACATTTTTGTAGTTTGCTTAAATTGTTCAGTATCTATACGATTATCATATATCTAAATGAAATTCGACTTTTAAAAAAATGATATCCAAGAATGTTTCAGTCTGGCAACAATGTTTAATTTTCGAGCTGGTTACATAACTTCTCATTTTAGGAGTGAATGCTTAGTAAGAGAACGCAAAAGATCTGCCCAAGTTAGTGATACCAAAGAGAAAACAAACACTCAGCCTCGTTTTGCATTGAAAAGAAATATTAATCTTTTGCCCATTTAGCTGTTGAACTGCAGTAAGACTACAAATTTAAAAAAAATTCTAATTGAATATAATAACACATGGTTAGCAGTAGCAAGAAGATTACTCAAAGCTGATTGCATTAATCTCGTGAACGACACAGTTACGAGGCAGCATTCCTATAGATGGAACGCAGAAACCCGCACTTTTCTGTTCATCTAAGTGTCACTTCACATTTCTTTACATGTTTACTGTGTTTTTAAACATCACTTAAATGGTTACAGGAGTCGCTGGTCTTCTAAAAGAAAATTTGTCTTCAATAATTCCCACTAAATTACTTCCAGAAGCTATCTTAAAAGTTTTCACTGATCAAAAGTGAACAACTGTCGAACAACTAACACAATCATTATAGGTGTAGTAGTAGTTCGAACGGTATCCATGCGCACAAAATATTTTTGTTTATCTGAACTCGTAAAATCACATACCGATTGTATAGGAACAGTGTATTCAGCTTAAAGAGTCGACTTCAACTAAACAGCAGACGCGTCGGATGTCGTTTTATAAATCAACACATTGTTATCTTAAATATTTTTAGCTTCGTGGTTAACACCTGATGGCTGATATTGGGGTGATATATTTATATATAGTTCTTGTTTCGTGAACAAGAGGGTGTTCGAGCTAGAGCCAGTGGAGAGTGGAATTTAGTTCTCGATCTACTCGTATTGTGAGCGATATCTATGCATAGTACCCACGTGGTACATTTTAATTGACTTTTTTTTATTTTAATGCTGCTTTTGGGAAGACCGAAGACCGATTACAGATTATTTTGTTGTTAGATAAAAATGAAATATTTTTTTTTCGGATAGTCTTTCAGAAATAATATTTTTTTTCTTTATTTTCCTCATAAATAAAAATAATGTATCAGATAAAAGATGTTACATATTTGAATTGAAAAATGTACGGTAAATATATGGTTAAAAAAGAAAGTAACGAAACGTGCCACTTAAAGATGGAAGTATGCCTGCTAAATTGAACCTCAGCCTCGTACAACTCATCCAAAGGAAATGATGAAGCCAAAAGTATAGAATTTTAAGTCGCCTTAAATTTGTTGTTATATCCTAGCAGGTCGATCAACGGTTTGAGTTATTGGTTTGGTTACGCAATATGATTTCTCCCTCATCATTTGTTTACCGCTAAGGGTTTATTTCTCTCATTTCTCGTCAACGTTTTGTAAAACTGGAAACAAAAAACCTAGGGAGTATTTTCTGACCACCATATTTTAAGAGCTGCTTCCTAGTAATATTTGGAATATGTTCTGGGATGATAATATATATGAAAACCCAACGCCCTCAGCCAAAACCTTTGCTTGTGTCTACCAACATTTTCAACAACAAAGAATCAACAAGTTCAAAACGTATTTTAGTAAAAAAAAAAAAAAACAGACGCACATTTAACGTAGCTTTTATATACATTTTATTATATTTTCAATCCATCATCGGTTAGGTACCCAATTTTAATAGAGTCGGATATTGACAGAGAGTATCACAAGACTGAACTCTTTTACCATTTCTTTAACAGATATTTTTCGCCGTTAGTTTGTTAACAGGTTGTTATACAAAAAATATTCAAACGACAGAAATAAAAATAACGCTCAACAATTGGATAGCCTCACATATTGTTTTTTTTGTAACTAGCTGTTTTGAGAGCTCTTTAATGTGTGCCCAAGGAAATATGCATTGGGAGGCAAGCTAAGAGCTAGAGTATCTGAGATTAAGAGAGCTTTCAATATTTTTTTTTTAAAGTTAACGGGAATTTTTGAGCTAGTTTTGCGTGCATTCACTTTAAGATGCATTTTTTTATCATTAGAATAGCCTCAACTAACTTTCTTATTCATTGTAAGCGAGAATTTAGCAGCGTGATCATCGGAAAGCTATCGGGAGTGATAAACGGTTTATTTCTTGTGTTTCTGATCTGTTTAACAGTTTAAATGCTAAAATAAAGGTTTACCATGAGAAAAATTCTTCTAATCGCGCTATAGCTAAAAAACTTGATCGATGTCCAAAAGCAGTTAATAGTTATTTAAGAAATCCATAATTTTACGGAAAACATTACAAAGCCCTACTGTACTTTCAAGCCGATAAAAACGGCATATTATAAGGTAAGCATCCAATTCAACCCATACTCTAAGTAAGATTAGGCACGAAGCTGGGCTAGAAGTTAGCCGAATCACCATAAGTAGTGTTATTAAGAGTGCCGGACACCTGAAGCGTGCAAAAACAAACCACTACTTAACAAAGCGCGAAAACAACAGCGGCTTAGTTTTCCAAGATCGTACATGTCTTGGAACACTGATGGTAGCAGTTACTCAAACGATTGGCGTGAAGTGACATTTTCTGATGAAAAGAAGTTCAACCTTGATGGGCCCAACGAATACAACTATTACTACCATGATTTAAGAAAAGAAAAATTGTTTTTGGACCGTCACCACAGCCGCGAGGGAGGGGTTATGGTATGGGGCGCCATATCATATTATGGAACGATCGATTTGGTATTTGTGAACTGCAGAATGACAGCACCTTACTACAAAATTGTACTGGAAACGGTTCTACCTCAGTTCCAGGATATTTTCGGACCACTGCCCATCATTTTCCAGCAGGACAATGCACCAATTCACACAGCTGGAATAATTAAGACTTGGCTACAAGACCAAAATATAGAACAACTTTCCTGGCCACCCTTCTCCCCAGATTTGAATGTCATCGAAAATGTGTGGGGTTGGTTGATAAAAATGGTGTATGAAAGTGGGAAGCAGTATACCAACAAAGACGACCTTAAAGTGGCCTGGGCCAGTATTTCTCTTGATCTTTTAAAATCATTGCATGAATTTGAAAATGAAGACCGCATTTTTGAAGTTATTCAAAATAAGGGAGGTTGTAAATAAATAAAAATACTTTTCTTAAAAAAAAATTTGATTTAGATTTAAAAATAAATAATTGGCGCAACAGGTCCGTATGTGTGAGTTTTTTTATTTTTGGGACGAATGGAAGGGATCTACAATTTTATGCCGAGTCCAAACGGCCAATTGAGAAGCTCTTTCATGACAGTTATACTCTCGGATGTTTGTCAGACGTTCGCGAGAGGTGGCGCAGCGAAAAAAACCTCAAGTTGGAATTTGGGTTTTTCTCTGGATTCGAACCTGGGACCCCTCGCTTAGTAGTCCAACACACTAACCACTAAGCCACTGCGCCATTTCATTTAACTAAAAAAAACAAGAATATTCTATTCTAATGTTACAAAGAAAAACTTGCATTTTAGTGAATCAAAACAAAATAATCTCAGAAAATTCCGTTAGCTTTTCGAAACTATTTGAAACTTTTCTGAGTCTAAATCAGTCCTACCTTTCAAACCAATATACAATTACATATGTAATATCAGAAAGGTACAAAAAAACCGTTAATTTAAAAATAAATTATGTGTGAGGCTATTCATATGCTACGCACTGTAGGTATATAATGAAAATCGCCTTTCATAGTTTGAAACGAAGCAATTCCAGCAATTTTGTTCCAGAATCTGGTTGAGCTCATGGAACAAAACCCAGGCATAATCAAAGGGTTGCTACAATTTGGAGCTTTAAAGAAAATCCAACAAAGAATATAGGGATCATTTCGCTGTTGAAATAAGAAGGGTGCGCAGGCCAACTTTATAATAGGAAGGATTGAAGAAGAACATGCACGAATGGTTCTATGGTTAAACGAAAGTTGGACACAAATCTAAAAAAAAAATTCACTGAACTACTTCGTAAATTAAAGTGCTTAATGTATTTAGGTCTTACAGATGGTTTGGAAGTTCTAGAATCTAGAGGATTGGAATTTTCCCTTGTACTTCACCTCAATGTACACATATCTAAAGCTACATCCGTATTGTTGTCTTCAAAAAATAGATTAATATTGCTGATCATTTTTAATGCACACAATTTTTTTTATTTTGTATTTTGAATTCTGAATGCTGTTATTTTGGTTTTTATTATATTGGTAGCCTTTGATTTCTAGGCGAATGGATTAATTCGCCGACCATATTCGTACAGGGCGAGTGTTTCCACAACTAACTCGATTTACGCAAATAATTCGACTCGCCCACGATAATGGGCCTATTAGTATCACAATAAAATTCACCCACTTCTAATTAACTTTTGACAATTTCAAAAGTAGCAAAAAAGAAAAAAGAAACTCATGGCGGAATATGAGTTTCGGTTAGCAAAAATGTCAATGTCGTTCAATGTCAAATGTAAACGTGTGTTAGTGAAATAAAATTACGCTCGCACTTATGTATGAACAAAAGAAAATGTATACATACACACATGCACGCAATGCAACTCATCCAAAACACACGCTTATTTAAGTAAAAAGTGTAACGAAAAAGGCGGTTTCTTTTATAAATTTGGTTTTTATCAATTGATCACCGTAATTACCGACATTTTAAAAAAAATTAACTAAATTGGTTGAAAATTACGGGCGATAGAGAGAAACATACACTTTTTGCCATTTTGTTTTATATACTGCACATAGCTAAATGAGGACTTACTCACATCCAGTATATAGCAATTGTAATAATTATGCTTACTCATTGATGGATATGTCAATAATTATACCCGAAAACGAAAATAGCGTGAAAATTTTACCTTTTTTGCTGTACGAAGAGAAAAAGGGCCTTACTAATAATCATTTTTAACCTTCTTTTGTGTGAAGGTTTTAGGTCACAATATGCTATTTTGTATTTCACCACTGTGAGTTCGACAAATTTAGCCTAGACAATAAAAATCGCGGAAAGTCTGTAACACAGTCTTTAACAGGGCATCACCTTGTCTCACACCTTTTTCGACAACCGAAGATTCTGCGGTTTTATTGACGACTTTTATACAGCATAACGATTGTTGCATCATCATTCTACGCAGACGAATTCATTGGGAAGAGATGACGAAACTGGAATAATTGTCCTCCATATATAAATCCTTTCGAAGACAACTTTTAAGTCAATATGATGTGTGTTGGTTAAAAAATCTAAAATTTGTTGTATAGACGGTTGGCTTAACAGGTCTGAAAATTACAACAACAAATTACTTCGAAAATATTTTGTATTAGACTTACCTACTCCTCTGTAAGCTTAAGTTCCATCGGGCATACTTTACTCCGTCCAAGACTTGCACAACATAAGTTGTCCTATGGTGTTTTCAAAGGAGTATTTTGCGAAAATTCATAGCTCGAAAGACTTACAAGATTCCATTTGTACTAGAATTTAACCCGCGATTCGATTCATAAGTTGTCCAAACCACCAGGACTAACTGAGCGATGAATACTTATGAGTGCTCCTACACTATCATCCACTTATAGTGCAGTCTCTAGTTTAGCTATCTAAAACCATATAATTATCTACACAGCTCCTTTGGTTGAAGTTGCACCACACGCAGCCAAGACTATGATTATCATTACTCGTATGGACGGCATACTATCCTGCACCACACCCTCATATTTGGGTCTAATATAAGTATGCCAAAGCCAAAGCTTAAGAGATAAAATGTTGTAATGCGATTTTCGTCTTAATCCAACACAGAACGTTCATGTCGGTCGGCAACATCGTACATCTAGCTTCATGCATATATGTATCTGGCCCATTTCACTTTCATTAGCTGATTTGAATAGCAAGGCTTCCCAAAATGGGTACAACTACCTACAAGCTACCACATAAATGAGCCACCTACGTAGCTATACTTTCTGATTTTATTTAACTTTGCTGTGGTTGTGCTGTTTCCAGTTTCCTTTATTTTATTTTGTAAATTTCTGATCTCAGTTCCGGTCTCGTAGATAAGTGAAGAAGTTGTGTGGATGTGGATATGTATAAATAAAATTGAGAATTCTCCGAACAGAATTGTAAATTATTTAAAGAAGTTGTGGAAGTCGGAATTCCCAGCAAAAACAACCTGACCGAGTTGATAAACGAAACCTGTTTATAAGGAATATTTGAATAAAATCGTTCATTGACCGCATATGAGTTGGGAACTACCAGTTTTGTGGCGTCGATGGGAGCTACCTACTATCATAGAGTTCCATGACGTGGCCTATTTCACGTAACTATTTCACGAAGTGTTATGAGTTTGCTTTGCCCATTTGTGTTGGTCGGAAAGCTGTGTCCGAAAAATGCCCGTAATATTTCCAAATCATATATGGATGATGATGACTCGTCAAAAATGTTTAAACAGGAAATGGCGGCCTATGAGCTGATGAAACAATGGGTTTTTAAACGAACCACAGCACGCGTATACATGGAGGTCAAATCCGGGGAAACTGCTCTGAATAATCTAGTCGGAAAAAGAGAAAGAAGTCGATGGACTTGGTGGACTTATGAGTAGCCTTCAAAATTGTCTTTGGCAACGTTTCATTTAAATGTCCCTTTGGTTAGGTTTTGTTAGGAGGGCTGTGTGCAAAACCTTTCAAAACTGTTGATAAATCTTTTAAAATCTGGTCGTCTAAAGAATCAAGATAAGCGATTTTCTTGGAGGGTTAGGCAGTGAGATAAGAGGTCTTCCAAAGACGTTATTTCCTCTTATTACGAACAGCTTCTGCAAAAGCCATTCGTTGATAAAAATGTAATAAAATGAACAAAATTATTTTTTTCCATGTATTATGGCTTTATTAGTAAGAGAAGACATTCCCATTCATTATGGAACACAACGTCGTTCAAGTGGCTGCCTCGAATGTCACTCCAATTTTCCAAGACCTTGTTGATGGTTTCGGGCGGTAGCTCTCGGATTGCTTGAATGATATTGGCCTAAAGTACTTGAATCGTTTCCGGATTATTGGCATAACATCGGTCCTTCACGGTTTTCCACAAAAAAAAAGTACAAAGGGGTCAAATCGCAGCTCCGGGGCGGCCAATTGACATCGCCATGACGGCTGATAATACGATTTGTGAATTTGGTGCGCAAAAGTTCGATTGTGGCATGGGCTGTGTGGCATTGCGCGCCATCCTGCATGAACCAAATGTCGTCCAAATCCATGTCTTCAATTTGAGTAAAAAAAAATCCTTAACATGGCTCTGTAATGCCAACCGATGACCGAAACGTTGTTCCCAGCCTCATTTTCAAATAGTCTCACATTCTCGGCTACAGCAGCCACATTATCGTCCGTGCGGCACCGTACGACGACGGGAACTATAAGTGTTGTCCACTAGCATACCAGTCTCACGAACTTTTTGCCCAAACTTGAGCGGTGGGTGCTTCATTACGACCCAAACTTCTTTTCAAAAAAAAAAAACACTGTTTTGGGCTGCACAGCACTCACTTTGGAAATAAGTTTTCAATATTTCCCAACGCGTAAAACGACTCATTACGCTCCGCGGAGGTATGATACTGACTTTCTATCAAGATTTCGAAAGGGAAACAGCTGTCAGTGTCAAATTAACCTATCATTTAAAAAGAAACCACTAGATGGCCCACCCTTCACAGACTTTCAGTTTCTTGTCGAAGTCATGCCGTTGAATCAAAACCTACTTGACTACGACTTAATAAGTCAATTTATCTTCAATGGCATCATAAACTTGATATAAGAAAGCTGCGTACTCCTACTACTCTAGATTTGTTACATACACCAGCAGTAGAGCTGGAGCTCCATCGTAGTTCTCTACTTCAGTACTCTACCTACAATCCGACCGGCTGCGAAGTGTAACAAGCAAACAGACTGCCACCAGGTTCCAAATTTTACCAATTTGACAGGCTTCGCAATATCTGAAGCTCAATAAATTCGTCTTGCCAACCTAGATATGTGCTTCGTCAGGCAACTTGAACCTAAGCGAATTACTTTAGATTTATCAACAGATTTGAATGGTTTTGCACACAAAACCTAACCAAAGTGACATTTAAATAAGTCGTTGCCAAGGGCAGTTTTAATGCCCACAATTTTCCTCTAAAATTAGTCTTTCGCACTACTTACATAAACACAAGTCGAAAAAAGTCGTTTAATGATACACAAAAATAATTATTTACATAAAGTCATGATTACGGTTTAATCTAACTGCATATAAAATAACCGCGATTCATCCGCAACCTCCCTTGACTTTTAATGATTGCTGCCAATGATATTATAATGAATAATGTCTGGCGCACAGTTCTACCTCGATTCACTTAAATTGATGTGAATTGTTGCTCACAACTATTTCATAACCAAACGAAATGTGTGTGCGAAGTGATCGGCGAATCTTGACAGAATTGTGACTCAAGATATATGAGTTGCCAGTTTTCTTATCATCAGCCACCGCCACATGTTAATTATCTGTTGTTAATAGTTTCCTTTCATTTTGTTAATTGTTCCAGAAGTTATAAGAAAACGCTTTTCGCTTGGCCTGCTGAGGCTGACGTGTGTACGAAAACAGCCGATTTACTTGAAAAATTAACAAAAATTCAAAACGACCTCAGTTTCCGTGTCGGAAAAATTTGCCCATTCGGGTGACTCATGTCTGATCTAAGATCAACCTATCCAGCGATAAATGTTCACAGCCAACACTAGGTTGATCAGTTCATTTACCACACAGCATAACCACCACTGGCAAATTGAAACCGGTCTGGCACCGGCAAACGCGAGTGTGGAATTTCAGATTAAAATACCTTCCTAATGGTCTGCACTCGAATTTTTCCGGACAATCGCGTATTGTATTTTGTGTGTACCCACGTATTCTTGTTGCAATCCGATGCCGGTCTGAAATTCTATTGTATTGGGAAATAAATTGTGACGAAGCGAAGTGTTAGGTGGGTATGACAATTATTTGGAATTGGACACAGCTACGGATGGGTAGATATACGGTGTACCGCATATAGTGCACAAATATGTGCAGATACATTGTGTATTCACTTTTATTGGCACTACAGATACAGAGCCAGGCACTGACTAGCTTGCTCCCGCTGGATTAATGATTGATGTACCAGACCATCGCCAGTGGTATTCGCAATTGCGGGTGATGAATGCACAATTTTCGTTTACAGAAAAAATGAATTAGGCCGGCTTTTGTTTTATGTAACGATGTTATGCAATGTGGTTGGTATTTAATATTCCATTAGGAACATGGGTGTGACAAATGTGTAAAATATTTATTAGAAATAATGCATTTGGAATATAAATCAGATTGAGAATTTTTTTGTGGGTCATGCCAACATGACGCATGTTATACACTGCCTTGCACTTGTCCAATTTGGTGGTTTTGTTTAGCCTCTTCTGTGGACAGTGAGGTCCTACATAATGTTCAAGTGCACTGATGAAATTGGGTCTTAAACAAATAAGGAGACGGTGCACAATCGATGCAATTGCAGATAACAGAGAGATACCATAGTGCAGTGAAAAGAAAATCAACGAATCTTGTCGAACGGATCGGCTCTATAAAGCGCATTTCAAGTGGCATAACAAGACGAATGGTGGACAAAGTGAATAAGCCTCACAAGCCCCTTAGAATGACAAATGTATTCTGATGAAAAAAATGTAAATTGAATTAAAACAGATATTCCAACAAGCCCAGCAACGATAGAGTCCTGTAAAAAGTCGAATCGCTGCGATCAGATGAAACTGGCAGAGCTTTACCCCAAAACGTCTAGAAAAATCGCTTTCTGATAGACTCGCAACACTGCACAGTGCACATATCTGTCATAACCACTTTAGACAGTTGAAAACAAAAACAAAACATAAACTTTAGCTAAGAAAAAACATGTAACTCGAATAAGGGCACAGTTCTGTCGAAAGAGAGAGATACCCCTTTAGAAATGCGGTTCCAAAGCTTTACCAAAATGTCAAAAGAACAATTTGATAAAGCAATGAAGACCGAGCCAAAGCCTGCAAAGACAAACAAGGAAACGTTGTAGTAACTGCAAAGCAGGTTCTAAAGATTCGATGGTTGGCGTGTAATTGAATTGAAAAAAAAATCAAATAAGTTATGCTTTGAACAGTTTAGTACTCGATTCGATTAGCTTAATCGCTCCCAGTGAAATTAGCTCAGCCAAAGCAAATTGCGTCCTACTCATATCCCATATCAGAATGCGGAAAAGAAATCATCTGCGTCGGACATTTTTCAAGCAGTGTTGACATTCTGACCGGATTCTAGTCATATCAGACCGAAATCTATTCATTTTGACCGGAGAACATTTTGAAATCCGTTCTAACTCATTTTCAACCGAAACGAACAAATTATTTAACCGGAAAATCTTTTTTTGACCTGAAAAATAATATTGTTTTATGAATAGACAAAAGGATACATTTTTATAATTTGAATGATACTTGGTCATACTTAACGAACACGCTCACAATTTCATATAGACACCAATTTATTGTGAATAATCCTAGAATACAGCGGCTCCTCGCGGCGGTCTCATTTGAATGCAAAGATAATGGAATACAGAGATCAAAGATAATGGAATACAGAGATATATATCTTTCCAGTGGAAAGGCAGCTGCTGTTTTCCCGAAAAATTCATCAAGTCACGCACATATGCTCATTTCTTTTCTAGTATATGTGAATTCATGAATTGAACTTTAATGCAATAATTCGCTATTCCGAAATGTATATTTCACTATTTTTTTTATTTTAATCGAAGCGTTAACAAAAACCAAACAAGTTTAATACCAAACACAAAACAATTGAACAACGCGATGCCCATAAAAGCAAAAGGAATATTGGCCGGCCATTAGCAACATGCTTTTTTGTAGCTCACACGTATTCACAGACGGGGGTTGAAATTACAAAAACAACAATGTAAACAAATGGGTTTTGGGGGGATAGATGTACGAAAGATATCCATCCCTTTTATTCTTTCATCTCTGCTGGGTGTAGGAAATGCAGTGTGACCAATTTAGCATATTTCCTGCTAAATTTAGCAATATTATTTTTTTTTTCAGACTCTTTTTTTCAAATCACGGTAGCATTTGTTTTAGCATGATTTAATGCTGTAGCAGGAAAAATTAACAGGATTTTGGTTTAGCCAAATTATAAATAAAAATAATAAAATAAAATCTAAGCAGACGAACTAGTAAGGGATTTATCATTCAAAAGTTAATCTCATGAAAAGAGAGAATAGAAATAAATCTCGATTGTCAACCAGATTTGCAGTACAGTCCGGTTGGTGAACACACTTACCACAGCTCGAGATGTCTCAAAAACCAAGCAAACAGAGCTATATTTGACATTGTGTCCTAAAAATAGAAAAAAAAACCGAATTTTAAATCTACAATCAACTTCGAAAAATAATATTTATTCATATTTGGAAGTCATATTCTATTACTTTTAACTTTTGAATTGGTTAATTTTGGGTTGTTCGATTTGACAACATCAGGTGAAACTTCAAATTAATCTTGTTTTTTTTTGGTGGAAATACCTCAGGATTTATTTGTAATCTCTTGCTCACTATTAGTGTGATCAAGCCATTACAATTCTCATTTTACAGTGAACACTGAACACAGCCATTCAACGAGTTCCGCTAATAATTGTTGTTTTTTTTTTTAGCTTCGATCTCAGCAAAGCAAAATAAAGTAGGATTTTTAGCTCGTAATTACAACAACTACGTTATACTTGACACTTCGAGAACTTAGAGTAGTTGCTGTAATTGCGTGCTGAAAATGATACTTTACTTTGCTTTGCTGAGATCGAAGCTCAAAAAAACACGCCTAATAATATCTAGTATCGCTTGTGGTCGAAAATCGACCTTTCCTTTTATAAGTATGTAAAATGCAATACTAAAAAACGTACCAAAATTATTTTCGTTATTTGTCTTTTTTATTAACGAAAAGAGCGACATCTGGATGACGAAAATAAAATACGTAAATGAGCTGCTCCATTTTAAACAGGTTCTAATCTAAGATGATTTATATTTGAATACGTTACTATGGTAATATGACGGCGACAAATTGAATATCGCCAATATCCTTTCAATCGCCTGTTTTGTATGTTTTGAATTCATTAATTTTACCAGCCTTAATGGCGACATATACCCACGATTTTTGGTTAGTGCACATCTATGGCACAGAACCTTTCGAATGATATTTAGTTTTATTTTCCTCATTTCATAATAAATACTTAAAAAGTGTACCGAAACTTTTGATGTTCACGTACTAATACAATGATATTTATTTTTATGCAACGAACAGACTGACCTTAATTGAATAAGCGTTAAGAAGTGATTTTTATTTAATGATATTTTTGTGAAAAACAGACTTTTTATTAATTTTTTATGTTTTTATCAAGTTTTGATTTAAGAAGAAAATGTAAGCAAAAGCACGTTGTGTTATACAAAAAAAACATGCTATACTGCTGAACTCTGCATGATTTCAAATATGGAATTGGTCACACTGATACCATGTAAGATTTATCGGAATTCCTAATAAATAAGAAATAAGATATAATCTCCCACCTAAGTTTTGTTGCTACAATAGCCTTATTCCTGATGACATCATGCGAAAAATAGAGACAAACGAGGTACATACAAATGAAGATGAAGATGAAGAATTTTTTAATAGATAATTTATAAATGTATATTTTTTATTTTTTCCATTAACTGTATACATTTGTTCTCATTTCTGCAAAACGTTGTGATGCAAAGCTTTTCAATGAATTGTTGGTTTTTTTTTTTGTTTTCTTAGACTTAAGATTGGTTTTGAAAAACAAAGTTTTCTATTTTTAGTTTAAATATATTACTATATTTCATTTTTGAGCTTATCCCGGTCACAAATTCTTATTTTATCTTTTAGCCGGATTTTCTGACCGAATTTAAAAAAGAATAAAAATCGATCATTCGGTAAGATTTGTTTAATTTTTTAGTGGCAACACTGTATTGCAAGACCTCCTGCTTCGGGCAGTATTAGCCATTCATTCATAAGAATGATAAAGACTGAAATAATGTCTAATTTAACGAAATTAAGTTGCAGTCAGGAATTCGTCAGTTCAAAGTTTCCTATCGCGTAGCCCTACATTATTCTGAATGAAGGGATGGAGTGAGCCTCTGGAGTTTCGAAATCTGAAACGTTGTGCCCTGGATACTTTTCTATATATTCACTAACTGAAAAAAACGTGAAAACTAAAAAAAATGTGTTAAAAACTATCACAGTAAAAAGCTAGTTAATCATAATATTATAAATAAAATTGGTGTAGTTCTGTTCGACTAAGATTGAATTTGACTGCGTGTATTTAAATGCAAAAATCTTAGAAACTGCTCAGTATATTCTGGTGCATTTTTCACTGGCCTATAGAGGATACCTAGGCCTACAATATCTACTTTGTCTCAACTCTATATCTCTATAAATTCCGGACAAAATTACACAAGAGTAATTTATTTTTTCGCTTCGTTTTGCTTTTTTCTTTGTTACGCTTTCCGTTCGAAAATACTGGGAGCTTTCAAATATAGTTAACAGCAACTTATAGAGGACATCTGCAGGTACAACTTAGGATATACAATAAGTAGATAACTTAAAAGGTTTTTAAATAAATAGGCAAAATTTGAAACATTTCTACGATTTTCACCTGCATGAGTAGATATGCACTTCATTCGCAAATCAAACATACTAACCGCGCAATATTTTGACATTTCTTTTAACCTTATTTTACTCCAGTGGCGGAGAGGGAGACACACAGAGGCAGTATGCTGTTTGGTCTGTTAAGAACGAAAAAAAACTTTAAAAAAATGTCAAAATTGTAGTTCCTTTCCTACAAATAGGTAGGTATAGGTATCAGTAATACCAGATCGTGGTATTATTACATTAGGGGAAATTCCTGATGATATACGCCGTACCTGTTTATAAATGCTATTTGCAATCAAGATGAGGCAGTAAATTACCCGGTCGAGTTTTTAAATAGAATTACTGTCCATAGCCTGGAATTAAAAGTTGGAGTTCCCATTATGCTGCTTCGCAATTTGAATCCCCTAAGCTTTGTAATGGAACCAGATTGAGAGTGATTTCGTTGCAGAAAAACGTTATTGAGGCGTTAATTTTAACTGGGTCTGGTAAAGGAGATACGGTGTTTATACCAATAATACAAATTATTCCCAGCAATTATCCATTTCAGTTTAAACGGATTCAATTTCCTATTAATGTTTGTTCTGCCATGACAATCAATAAGTTAGAAGGTCAAACTTTAAGAAAAGCGGGAGTTGAATTAATTAAGAATTGCTTCAGCCACGGGCAGTTATATCTTATATGTAGCGTGCTCCAGGGTAAGTTATGCAGCAAATATCACTATCTTAGTCGATAGAAACCGCTAATATAGTATACAAAGAAGCGTTACATTAATAAAAAAAGTGAGCTAAATATTATAAAATTATTTTCATTGTCCAAAGAATATTAAATTATTGCCAATTAGTCCAACGAGCATGTGCAATGCCATGAAGATAAAGGCAGAGTGGGCCCAGTCTACGGGAGGTTTTTTAGTACGGGTTCAAGTCCCTCAGTTTTGCAGAAGGCTCTTTCTGAAATTTTTTTCCATCAATTGTTCTGAAACCCCTTTTCTCACGTGCGAATCCGGGCGGGTACAGCTAGTCAATAATATATCTTAAAACAAAACACTGGAAGACAGAACGTGAGTACACACATCCAAAAAAAACATCCTCCCAACTGCAAAGCAACAACACAAATAAAAAGGCCATAACCATCAATCCGAGTGGAAACTTCCACAACTTTTTTTTTCTATACTTATAGTAATCTCTTATTCACTTTGGGGTTATCTGTATTTACAAAAAAAAATATCAAAGTTGTTGCTAGCTTTAATCTTATCAATTAAAAAAACACCATTATCCCATAGCAGTTTAAAATAGATTCGAATTTTTATTTTTGATCTGTTCTCAAACAGGTAGGTAACAAACTAAATCAAATAAATTTCAATAACAATGCATATACATACGTCGGACTAAAACTAAACGTCTTCAGATCTCTGTATTTTGGAACGAAAGATTCCGGCCAATGTTTCGGCGCCAGCTTGGTTAATTTCCTAAAATGGTAGTAAGAAAATGTTTTTTTCTTTTTTTTTAAAGAAACATTTTTAAATATTTGTATATACCTGATAGCCATAGGGTTCCAACTCATCCTTGCATTTCTTGAACCAACTTTGGATGCGATGATAGTGACCCAATTCAAAACCAAAAGCTTCAATCTGTGAGATGGTTACTGCCAGCGATAAGTCTGCGATTGTGAAGTGCTCGGCCGCCACAAAATCGCGTCCTTTGAGAACAGTTTCAAGCCATCCTAGAGCTTCCACCAGTTTGGCTTTCTTCGTTTCATCTAGTGGCGCGCCCATGAACATTGTGGGAAACTAATGGAGTACAAAGTGCATTTTAGTGAATATATTCAAAAAGGAGGAGAACATTTTTCGGTCGTTATGATAAAACTCGTCTTTGAAATTCTGAATTATTTAATTTTAATTAAAAAAGTAATAGCGGTTATTAGTTTTGAAATCTGGCCTGCCTGTCTGTATATGGGCTGCAAAGAAAGGCCTCACTATCCACATTGAGGTATGCTGAACTGTCACACTATTAAGAGCTAAACGCGTCTAAATACGCATTTTCACAAAAGTGTAAGATCGCGTCAAAAAGGCGGTCAAAAAACTCGTTCAAAAATGGAAGAGAAACGCAACGAAAATCGCTTCCAGAAATTCATCGAAAAAGTGTAAAAACACGTTAAAAAGCCTGTCTAAAAACGCTTTTAAAAATACGTGTACTAAAAAGAAACGCAACGAAAATCGCTTCGAAAGATAATCAAAAAATATGTCAAAAAATGCATCGGAAAAGCACGTTGAAAAATCCGTCAAAACAATGTTCCAAAAAAAAAGAAATACTAAAAAGACGTTTCAGAAAATGAGTCGAAAACGTTGTTAAAAGTGCTTAAAAAAAAAACACGTACAAATTTTTACGCGCGTAAAAAACGTGCCTGAAAAGTGATCCACCAAAGGCTATAGAAACTGTACAAACAAAACGTTACTTGGCATTGATCACACCACTGATGATATTTTTCTCTAGCCCTGTACCATGATTTATGACTTTAAATGTATAACTAATATATTTTATAACTTCATGGTTTACCTATTTGTAAGATTCAATATTAAGCAATTCCCACGAAACAGGTACACAAAATCATTCAACGAGTTCATCGAGTTCATCAAAAAACACCCTTTGCTGCCTTTGAGTGGCTTCAATTTGGCATTCACTTCCACTTCATCCTTCTTATCGATAATGTCTACATAACATATTGGATTTACATCTCCCCCTCCCTGCATGCTTCATGTTCTTCGTAATAATGAATATAGGTACGTTATACACAGACTCGGGCCCCCTTTCCCCACCATAGAAACCTATAACCCAGAAAATTTCCTTGTCTTAAACAGGTACTCCATTGAGTTACAAACATTAAAACCCTTCTCCATACTGATGGGCATAAAGGATATAGGTGTTTGAAAAAAAAAAATCAATAAATCGAACAGGGCTTGTAGAATTCTCTGCCTTTGGTTGATAAAATATGCACATCCCACGACAGTAGGATGTATATACACCTTATCGTGTGAGATACGTGCCAAAATAACTGGAAAAGCTTTTCAATAACATATTCAATGTGATTTTGCAGCAGAGAGGGTTATTTTTACATAAAGCGTTGTTAGTTTGTATTTGAATGCAATTCGGGACAGGGTTTAGGCACTTAACGGTTTCAAGTTTGTTAAAGTAAACTCATGGCCGATTTACAAGGGACCAGGGTATCAAGGTCTCTATTAGAAAAAGGCGCAGTATGTGTATACAAAATCAAATGTGCGGAGGACGACTTAAAGTTTGATCTGAATATCTGAGCCGTTTGAGTTCCAAGAACAATGTCCAGACGTTTTATCAGAACAAAGAAAAACATGTAGAATGACAAAAGAAACCCACTTGTTGCACCAGTCTTCGTTTTTTTTAGATTCTCCTGAAAAGGCTTTATTTCCAAACCAGCTACTTAAACAAAAAAAAAATAATGATTCCATTTTTAGGGTTGGTAGTGAAGCCGGAGTATAGTCAAAGTCTCTAACAGCCTCAAAGTTAGAGCTGTCTAGTATGATTTTTAGGGTTGGTAGTGAAGCCGGAGTATAGTCAAAGTCTCTAACAGCCTCAAAGTTAGACCTGTCTATTATGATGGTCCGTCCGCTTTGGCGATGTTGTATTTCCTGTTTCGTTAAGGGATTATAGTTTGTTTTGCTCTCATTAAAGATAAATCCGATTTTGGCAGCTTCTGTTCCAATATTTGAGAACGCGCCAGTGGCAGCTAGCAGAGTTCGGCTTATGAAGACAATTTTATCATCGTATGCGAGTAATTCCAGAGACTTTTGGAAAGATATGGTCCTCGATATACCTAGGAGTTTGCCAGCAATTCTCTATACACTTCTTCTGTTTAAATGATGTCAAAGTCGACTTTAAAACCCATAAACAGATGGGAAGTATCCATCTACACTTGTTGGGTTATGTCCCGAAACTGTCATAGTTTAATTGTCAGGTTATGGTTGTTTACCGGGCCAAGAGTTGACAAATATAGCTATCGGGGTTTAGACAGTGTAAAACTGACAAAAGAAGACTTATGCGTTTCGGCGGTCTTATTTCTTGTGGAAGATCGGGAGAATGATGCATGCTGCTAAGGCTTGTTAGGTTTACTTTCTTCCGACCAAATCTTGAAGATGTATGGTAACCATCAGGTTTTTAATTCAATTCAAGTCGTCTGCCGCTACCTTACAAAAATGTACATGTAGTCTTTCCGCACTTTATTTTGGTCCGATTGGACGGAAGTTCAGGTTTTCATTTACGTGGACTAGTTCTGTAGCGAAATATGCAAATGCAAATTTCGTCGTCTTCGGCGTTTAATAGTTAAAAGAGCTTTTTCGATACCTTCAACAATTCAATATTGACATAACAAAAAAAAATTGCTTCTTCCCTGTTCGGCCCTTGCTTGATACGTTCTTTAAAGCTGCTGGTAAAACTGCCAAATATTGTTCCTCAAGTAGAACACCTTTATTTTCCCGATCGTGGGCTTCTTTTGCCTCTTTTAATTCGTTTCGCAGCAACCAGCATTTTTGTATTAAATATTTGTACAACCGACCCCAGAAAACTTCTCAATTTAGTCATTCTTAGACGGTATTAGAGTGCAGGGACCTACATTCGTCCGACACGAGTGCCTGTGAAATGCTAGTCAGATTCTGTAGGGTGAAAACGTTGAAACGTTTTCGTGTTGGAGAAAAAAAACGTTCGTGCACACGAAAACGTTTGAATGTTTCGCCTTACAGAATGCCGATCCAGCATTCCAGGCTTTTACAAACTTTTTGCACCAAACTATTTGTTTAATACTTCGACAACGATTATGTCAGGTTCTACCTAGCTATCACCTTACGTTTCCCAAAATGTATGATAGTCAAAACTACTCACGAAATAATCTCCCATTCGTGCATACAACGTTCCCAGATCGAACTGCAATCGCTGGTCCAACAGAGCCCTTACACGTACATCCTTCGGATAGAGTGCATCGTCCTTGCCATAGGCCGACACCAAATAAGAAAGTATAGCTCGGCTGTTGTTTAAATAATAAATTTATACTTATCTCTCGAAATGGAAACACCTCACCTCTCCCACAACACCAATCCATCGTCGTCCACGGTTGGAATACAATGCTGCGGATTCAGCTGCATGAATTCGGGTTTCATTTGCTCACCCTCCAAGATGTTCAGCAGTTTCATGTCGAATTCCAAGTCCAACATCTTGGCCAGCATCAAGACTGATCGGCACGGTGGACTCGGCGGCAGATAGTACAACACCGGCGGCATTTTCTCACCCCTAAGAAGGCAATAAACGAATTCCTTTACAATCTCACTTGTCTTATTGACCATGGGCTCCACGCAAAAGTGAACTCATCGGCTCACCACCAGTTAACACTTTTAACTGAAACACGGTAGTAGTGGCACACACTGAATGTGGCAAATGGCCGATTATTTTGAACAATTTCCCAATAACTACCCTTGAACTTTGTCACCAATACAAAAGCAATGAAAACGAATCAATCAATTGCGGGGTGGCTTGTAATTTATTAACCACTTACTTTTTATCGACACGGGGTGGCGAAAAATTAGAGCACTCTTGTGCAGGGAGCCCAGTAGGTCAGGCGATGAAACCACGTCACGGCGGACTCACTTGCTTTTGCTACTCACTTGGCTCGAGCGATTAATTTGTGCTGTACCACAGCGATTGTATCTATGCAGTTACCCAGTTTGATGGGGATGCACCCTTGTTCACTGTGGCCTATTGATTGATGACCGAAGACCGTTTCGATGGAAAACGACAAGTGCTAGATCTCGACCAAGTGCTGGAGGGAGTGTGTTTCGCTCTCTGAATAAATAAGTTCATTTTTTCCTTCGCTTGCATGGCATGGCATTGAACATAACATGTGTTTGCTGCTCTATATAGGCTCACAATGGAGTTGCTAGGAGACCCTCGGGGCCACAATACACTACACACCAGTAACGACAATGAGGACTTGAGAGCTTGTGCCATGTGCATGCAGCGAGCTTGGTGGGTGTGGGACAGTGTTGTGTGAAAGTGTTTGTCACGTTAATGGGAGGCGGCACGCCTGCTTTGGAACTATATGTGAACCTGCGACTTGCGTCTTGGGTGTTGCAGATTAATATTTTTTAAAAAAGGGAAACCTTCCGTCAGTGGTCAGTGAATATGTGGTTTTTGTTGACAGAAAAGAGAAAATGGAATCGCACAAGTCGTCGAGCGCAAAACATACGGGCGAGCTGTCTGATGTAGTTTTTAATTCGTTTAAGCGTTGGCCTCGAAATGCTATGGTAATCATTTCAACTGTCGACGTCATTAAATTCCTTAAGACTGCGAAACGACACAGGTGCACTCTTGGTATTTAGCACGCTACATCTTTGGCACAGTGGAGTCATGGTACTTCCTGCGCGAGTAATTCTCAACGGAACCAAGGCGATTAAAAAGTTATTAGACGACTTGCGTGATAAAGGTCAAATGACACTGTACACAGCTGGTAGTTTAAAGGCGACTTATGAAATATTTACGTGGTGGTTTGTTTTTGGCATGCAAGCTCGGATTGCCGTCGATGAGGGGGACAAATAAATACTCACTATTTGGAAGTGTCCTTTTGCGATAGAGTGGGTTGAATATTGTCGTCATGTCCACTTTTACACATTCGTTCGCAATTAACTTCCTATGCTGATGTGTTGGGAAGACTGAGAAAATTAGAAAGACTGAGAAAAACCGTTTTTCTACTCAACGGCACAAACTGAGGTCCTTTCCACTCGTGATTTAAAAGAAAAACCTAAACAAATAAATGACTGCGGGGAGCCAGGCGATTGGTACTAGTACTAGATGTGCTAGTTCCGCTCAGTATTTTTAGCTTTCTCTAATTCGTAGTAGGAGAAAAATGAAATTTATCAGGAGATTTCTGACTCGAGATATTAATCAATTCTGACATTACAATGATAGAGCAACTAAAAGAAGTGGGCCGTGCAATTTCTAAGGACTACAGCCTAAATGTCTGTTCGGATTTGTTTCAAATTTTTGGTTTGGGGTAGTTCGGGGCCGCTATTTTTGCACGTCAACCTCAATAGTGATGTTACTTCCCATAAACGGTTTCATACCAGTTTGATTTTTTCGAAAATAGCTCCAACGATTCCAACCAAACATATTCAGCTATGATTTTCGAATAACGGTACTTTCGAAAATTGAACTTATCTCAGAAACGGTTGATGCGATGGTAACAAAAATTCATTCTAATGACCATTTACATAAAAACGGTACCAAAGAAACGTTCAATCGAACGTTTTGCTTCGAAAACGAAAGGAAATTTAATTTGAGCGAAAGCAAAAAACCGAAAGTTATTTCATCGACGTTTTCGTTTTCCTTGCTTCATGTAACAGCAAAAACGAAAGACATTTTCGTTCCATGCGAAAGGAATACAGCGAGTGCTATTTGTTTGACGTTTCTCTAATTTGACTAATTTTTATTTCACAAAAAAACCATGCTGGCCATTTATTGGAGAATGTGGAGAATTGTGTAAATTTAAGAAAAATCCCTCACAATATCTTCGGGCCATTTTCATTTGATTTTACACAGCTGTTCCATATTTCTGTGGCTTTGTCTCTTCCCTGAGCAGGGCAGTTTTTCTAGGAAGGGATACTCGACTCGATTATAATATTTTGTTGCGTTAGTGTTGTTGTTGAATATAATTAATTAAATAAACAGTTTGTATGTAGTTAAGTGTTTATTCCATTTACATTATTATTCGACTGTTCAACTTTTGTTACTACCATATCAATAAACGAAATATTTACATTGAGAGGGTCAGCTGTTAGCCATCAAAACAACTTGATATATAGAGCTTCTCAAACTTTAACACCGTTTCTTAAAACCTTGCAAACGAGAAGAAGAAAACGAAAGTATCAAATTTTCGCTTTCTCGTGATTTTTTTCGTTTTTTGAAATGCGAAAGTGGTTTTAGTTTTGTTTTTTACAGAATCGCACCTCAGAATGTGTCTCTTAGAACATATATATATATTTAGGAAATTTTTTAGTGGCCATTGCTTTTACGAAACACTGCAGCAACTTCTTCCTGTGTTACTCCTTTTGAGAATAAATATTAGTTCTCTAGTTTGTGAATTTTCTTCGGCTGCTTGTGATTGTTCGATGTTTTTCTATCTACTGCACCCACATAGCCGAAAAGCCTACGCTTATACCTACGCTTTAGTCTGACGATGTTCTGCCTACTAATTTTCGCTATACTACAGCTTTTGGCGGCAACTACGATTCGAAGTTTTAAGGGCTTCGGCTCAGATGTTTCAATGCTTCTTATTGATACTACATGTCTACCAGGTGCTCATTCGGAATGGTCTGAAGTTTTTCTGGCATAAAATTGAAGTTCCTTCCCTTCGTCTTAAAACCAAAAACAAAAAAAATACCCAAGACAAATGGCAGTTACATACGGACCTGCCAAAGTTTTACCATCCAACTTTCTTGGCCCGGCGTTTTTCCTAATAATATATATTGATGTGGTCTGAAGATTTTCCCGTATACGCGTCAAGGCAGTCCGAAATTTTGTCGGTTGCTGCGCTTATACGTGGTCCGACATTTTTCAAATATCCGGGGGTTCTCTGAATTCTGAGCTGTGCCACTACCCGGTCCGACGTGGTCTGATTGAACTCTCAAATAGTGTTTCCCTGTTTTAGAGGCACGACGTCCAGAACCCATAAATCTGTACCACGTGACAAAACTCGTGACAAACTCAACTCGATTCAGTTGCGGGATCCGATAAATCCGGCATTTAATTTTAAACGCACGGATTAAAGTATCTGATGCACAAAATTGCCTCTGGTTACATTTTAAATACCCACCAAACTCGTCCCGTCACTGGATTTTAATGTTGAGGATAATTACAACTATTTCATACGCCAGGACACGTACCATCAAATCTCATTAGTAGAAACCAGCAGCAGCAGCAAGTGCAAACAAAAGGATTACAAAAACGTGCATCCTTTCCACGGCGCGCACCAAACAACCGAATTCAGGGTAATCGATACTTTTGCCGTGTTCTTGGTACGTGGAACGCTACGTGAAACAATTACAAATGGCATTCTTCTCTGCGTTGCAAATGGGAAAATAAAATACCACTTGCCCTTGCCACATAGACACTCGATAGATCCCGAACCGAACCTGTCCATTAAGAGCGTAATTATTTGGTTTTTGCTATCGACCTTCAGATGCAGGTACATATTGGATGGCAATTAGCAGGAAATAAATAAACGCAAATTGCAGACATCGATCTGTCACGGATAGTAAAAGCAATTCTTTTGTTAACCTTTCGCATTGTCTCGTCGGCGGAAATGCGTTTACCTGTCCACAGTATCAGCTAAATATTCGTCGGTGCACCTTATCGGTCTACCTACTGTGCGAGTGCTAAATTTTTCTCCAATAATGTGACGGTCGCCTACATTTCAAAAATTTTAATTTTCAACAGAGTTTCCGGTTTAGTGTATGCATAAATTCCTGGAATAGTTTCAGGACCCTTTTGTCCCGATGTCGGGCAACGATTAAGTGCGTAGTTCCAGTACATAGGTATGCGTTTCACTTCGATCGCTTTGGAGGGGAAAGTGCGGCACCTAAATATAAATAAAGCAGGCTTATTCGAAGTCTTAAACACTCTTTGTAAGGACACAGTGACGAAAGGTCACCGCGCTAAAATCAATATGAACTGTTTGTGCTATACGTTTGGTGTGTTTCTTTTGGCAGCCACTTGTGCTGTCGGTGTGCCCGTATCGGAGAATGTAGATCAAGTGCCACCGCCGCCGGCCATCAGCAAGGACGACGGTTCAAGTGACTTGAAGCCCCCGCCTCCACCTGTGAAAGACAATCGGTATTCGGGAAGTTCCGTAAGTAAAGCAATACGCTCCATGTTGACCCCATTCAATGTGAACTCTTTGTTTTGGCAGCTCGCAGCAGAAGCATCCGTCTATGATCCAACCATATACCCAGGCTTGTTGCCGGGCGGCATTCCATCCTATCCGGACCCATATCCTGCTGGATACCCTCCACCGTACCAATCGCCGGTTGGATACGCACCCCAGGCCGGGTTCCCCGCACAGTATGTAGTTCAAACCGGGTATGAAGGATACCTGGTGCCATCGCCTCCAGTGCAGGCGGTAGCAGTATCGGATCCGCTTTCGTTTTTACGCGGCCTCATTCCGAGCTCAATGGTCAACTGGATTGTGCGATCTATGGCCGTCGTCATGGGAACCGTCACCATCGTGTTCATGGGCGGAGCTGTTACTGCTGCCGTTTGCTCGTTAACTCCCTTCTGCTCGCTGTCCTTCAAGTCGCTGTCGCTTTTCAACTGGAACGATACTGCCAAGAATGTGGGCAAGATGATCGGTGAAGAAATCACGCCGGAGCGGGTCCGGCGAACAGCGGACTTTGTGCGAACAGCCATCAAAAAATACAGTGAGCTGCAGAGGGCGCTGAATGATAACGATTCAGCTGCAACAAACTAAAGTTAAGAAAAATTATTTAGAAGGATTTAATTACTTATATAAGTGTGTGGGTAATCAGTGGTAAAAAGAATTGGAGAATATAAATCGTTTTTAAGCTGGAAATGGCATTGTGCTTGATGAATTAATTTTTTTTTTCAATTTTTGCTTTTGTGGCTGCTACTAGTAGGTCTTTTTGGGTCAATATTAGTTTGTTTCTAAGTCACTTTTCGAACATAGGTGGCGCGGCTGTCAGAAGCAAATCATGCACATTTGGCGTTTAATTTGCGCACATTTTACCTACCTGTTACTAATTGTGGGGTTTTGAGATTTCACTTGATTACAACTGAAAGAACAGTCATGATTCGGCGAAGATCTCGGCCAGCAGGTTATTTTTTTTAAATTGGAGCAAAGCTTCTATTTGTACGTGGATCGTAGACAAGAAACTGTGGTGAATTTTTTTCTTGTATACGATTTCACCAGCATCAACGAAGGGTTTTATTAGCACAAGACGGACGAATAGCTAAATATAATCAAGGCAATATACAGGGTGGACCAAATATACTTTTCTTTTTAAAAATGCAATAAAATGAGCAAAATTAAATTTTTTCCATGTATTACGGCTTTATTAGTAAGAGCAAATATTCACATTAATTATGGAACACAACGTCGTTCAAGTGGCTGCCTCGAATGTCACTCAAATTTTCCAAGACCTTGCTGATGGTTTCGGGCGGTAGCTCACGGATTGCTTGGATGATATTGGCCTAAAGTGCTTCAATCGTTTCCGGATTATTGGCATAACATCGGTCCTTCACGGTTTTCCACAAAGAAAAAGTACAAAGGGGTCAAATCGCAGCCCCAAGGCGGCCAATTGAGATCGCCAAGACTGCTGATAACACGATTTGAGAATTTGGTGCGCTTAAGATCGATTGTGGCATTGCGCGCCATCCTGCATGAACCAAATGTCGCCCAAATCCATGTCTTCAATTTGAGTAAAAAACAGTCGGCTAACATAGCTCTGTAACGCCCATCGTTAACTGAAACGTTGTTCCCAGCCTCATTTTCAAAGAGTCTCACATTCTCGGCTAGCAGCCACATTATCGTCCGTGCGCACCGTACGACGACGGGAACCTTGAATATTGTCCACTAGCATACCATTCTTACGAACTTTTTCCCCAAACTTGAGCGCTGGGTGCTTCATTACGACCCAAACTTCTTTGCAAAAATCGCACTGTTTGGGCTACAAACAGCACTCACTTTGGAAATAAGTTTTCAATATTTCCCAACGCGTAAAACGACTCATTTCGTTCCGCGGCGGTATGGTACTGTCTCTCTGTCAAGATTTCGAACAGCTGTCAGTGTCAAAATAACATATGATCTAAAAAGAAACCACTAGATGGCCCACCCTTTATATGTGCGCCCAAATCACGTTCGGATTTGAGGAATAGTGAATCTAAAATTTAATGTGGAGCTCACCAAAGAATAAAGATGCATTCTATCGGGAATACGATTACTGCTTTAATTGGTAAGCGACGTTCTTCGTGCTCGCCGGCCCTGTTGACGAAAGCTGCTGAATTCGCCAAACTGCTGCAACACAATTCAAATATCTGAACTACACGCTCACGTCTTATACCCTTCCACAAAGTAATGGAGTCCCACCAAACGACAGCATAAATGTGGAAGGTAAGTGTCGTACGTCTGTTGATATCAACTGTCAAGGCAAATATCGTCAGCTTCGGTTCCTCGGCTTTTCTGGAAACCAGCTCAAGTCAGAGAGGAGTGCCATCAAATAAGTTTTGTCTCCGCACTTAAGGTGGAACCGAACCGGATCGAGAAAACAAAGTCTGGGCTTGGACCTTCCTGAAGCAATGTAAGCTACCAAGCTTGGTCTGCTCTGTTATTTGTATTCAGAAGTTTGAAAATCACTGCCACTATTTAAAAAAATATTTACTGGAATATATCTGACAGGGTTACTATAAGAATTTTTTTTCCTAATCGCACTTCAAACGCGCAGAGAGACCGGGTCAGGAACCTTTTGACATTTGTTTTCAACGACGAACACACATTTTTATAAAGCAACACTTTCATAGTTAAACATGGAAAAAAATAAAACGGAAGAGATCACTTGGGGATCAGAAACAGAATTAAAAAAGACTACTAAGTTTGGTATTTCTTATATGGAGAAATCGTGCCTCAGAGCTCTGTCACAATTAGGCATTTGATGGATGGTTACCAATTTGTGGTCAAAGCCTGTGACAGCTGTCATAAGAGCAGTCGTCTATCTATCATGATAGAAAAGAAACAAAAGACTCTTTTTCGAGCTATGAATAGGCCGAAGACGGATCTTAACAAGGTATTGCATACAACATACAAAGTGTATACAATTTGCTATACCTCAAACCAATTTTGAGCTCGTATTATATGCTCTGTAGAGTAAAATCGAGGGCGGTTGAAGACCATGCAGCAAACAGTTCAACCGCGATGTTCTAAGCAAATACGAAGCTGACTAATCGACTTGAATTGGTGAACCCTGTGTGAGTAGTACCTAACTTTGCAGCTTGTTGTTTACAAGACACCTTAACCCCCTCGAATACAATAACTTGCCTGGATCAATGCAACACTCCTCAGCTAATGAGGTCTAAGTAGATCGTAAGATGTCTACAGGCCTTCTGAGACACTTTTGCCAAAAAATCGACACCAGATTTTTTACGATTGGCATGCCCAAAGGTTGGTTATGGGTATCTTCAGCGACGATGAGGAAGAGCATGAAAGAAGTGTGACCCATACCTGCCCTTCTCAGGAGCAGCACAATGGACTAAAACCAACCACCCATTACCTGCTCCACATCTGCGTTCTCAATTCTAACTCACCCTATACTATATGCAACGCTATACCCCAGCTAGAATATAAAAATAGTTTTCCCACCTCTCAATAATAACATTGGACCTCCCGATCCATTTCAGCTTTCACATCATCTCCTTTTGCAGCCGATTTCAATGAACACTCCATTGACACTTCCCCCACTCACGGTGTCGTTCTAAATATATATCCACCTACACCTCAATTTTAACAGCCATCGACATGTGAGTACAATTTCGTTAGAATTCGCAGTAACTATCACCTGCCAAATAGCAGTCACATACCTTCAGCCGTACTTTCGTCCTCGTCAGTCTAAAACAATCAACCCTGATGTGACCCACTAGCACACACTCCCCTTTCCGCATATATTACACGGATATATGCCAAACGATATACGCTTTCGCCTTGAGAGGAATTATTTCATTTCCATGGCGAGCAGCGCGATGTATGCTAATGTGTCATCATCATCATCATCATCGTCATATTACATAGAATAGATTTGCACATCCGCACAAATTGGGTCGAGCTATTTTTACTATATGAGTCCACTTCCTTTGAGGCAAGTTAACTTTAACTCACCCAGTCAGAAGCTGCACCAGCATCAGGTCGATTTTGTGTGATGTCCTTATAAAAATAAAATACCCTAAACAGCAACAGCCGGGTAAATAATTTCAAATTAAGTGCTCTCATTAGTCCCGCGTCGTCGTCCTGTTGCTGAGTGCCGCTGGAGGATGCTGTTGCCTAGCACATTGCCCATATAGTTTCATATACACTCGTACGCGATGGCTGCTGCAAGAAGTGTGATTTTAATTTTCAATTTAATCTGTGCCCTATGTGAAGCTGGGAACTCTGCACCATCTGTGCTAACCGCGGCGCGAAATTTATTTCTCGGTAATTGGTGGAGCGCGCACGATTTATGCTCGCTTAAATTTGAATGAAGGCTGCAAATAACGCGGGTGTTTTTTTTTTGTAATTGCAGATTGTCCTTGCATCTACGCAACAGAAGTGAACGCTGAGAATCGCGGGGTGTTTTCGGTTAATTCGAGCAATCCCCGTTTCAGTCGAAGTGATTGTGTTCTGATTTTCGTGATGGGAAGCGCGACCAACATCGTCCAGCTACAGTTGAAGGACGTTCAACTGCAGCCCAAGTGAGTGTGCTGTCCAATCAAAATATATATAAATACAAACTACGCGCTCAATTTTTTCATATCGACTTGGTGGACTTGGCTCGGTGGCCGTGTCTCCGTCAATTAATTATTTATGATGCACACTATTTATGTTGAAGAACGTCGTTTGGGATAACTCAGAAATGTTGATTCGAGAAAATAAATTCGATTTCGTAAACTGATTTAAAATAGATGTCACGAGACCGACAGCAACCAATGCTGTATGGATTCGGTAGCCTACTTAATATAGATATTAACAATCTTCGAATTAGAGGCAAGCAGCAAACGGTCAATTTGACATACATTATGAATGTACCTTAACTCTGGGCGCGCAGTGACGTACGATAGTTTTGTAAACTGTGGGGGGCTATGTCGCTTATATGTGTCTGGGCAGAAGGGCGCGCAAGAGGGTGTGTAAATATCTGTACAAAAGTGGACACTAGAAGAAATTTTCCGAATAATAACTTCGGAAAGGGTTTTGTCCACGAACTGGGTCGCGTTTTCAACTCTAGATTGCAACACCGATTTGCCAGTCAATAGACCGTGGACTGTTCTCTTCCGTGTTGTTGTCCTTGCTAAGTGTGTTTTTTTTTCGAATTCCACCTGAGAAGGGTGCGATTACGCAAATACAGTGACCGGAGAGACTTATCCAACTAGTGTAGCTGTTATGATGAGAAGATGTTACGAAGAAAACGCAAGTATTAATTTTTCACCGGTCGCCCAAAGTTAGACTCAGTTTTCTTGCCCTTTAGCAAGGGTGTCCCATAATTCACGCAACATTTTGCGCCATTTAATAATACAGTGATGCCAACGCAAAAAAAAAGATACGAATGTGACAGCTGACAGCTGACAATTCGCGGTTAGTAAAAATGGAGCTGTATACGAAAGAACAACGCATTTTCATTGTTGAGCAATATTTTAAAAACAATGAAGGTTTGTCAGCTACAGTCCGCAGTTTTCGTACTGATGATGATGAAGTTTACTTTCATCTTGATGGCATTGTTAATCGTCAAAATTGTCACATTCGGAGTTCAGAAAACCCACGAGTAATTGTTGAGAAACACATGCGTGAAAATTTTGGGCTGAAGGCATTATCGGACCATTCTTCTTCGAAAATACGGCTGGTCAGGCAGGAACAACTAATGGTGTTCGTTATCGTGACATGATAGTCCAGTTTTTAGTGCGTAAATTACAAGATATGGATGTCTCCAACATGTGATTTCAACCAGACATTGCCACATGGCATACAGCCAGACAAACAATTCAAATACTGCATGAGTCTCCTAAGCGTGTGATCGGCCGTGTTTGCCATCAGAATTGACCATCTAGATCTTGCGATTTAACGCCATTGGAATTTTTACTTAGGGACTTTTTGAAGTCAAAGGTTTATGCAAACAAGCCCACGACCACCAACGCCTTGAAAGAGGAAATTGGGAGGTTTATGGATTAAATTCAGTCACTTTTATGCGAAACGGTTATAGAAAATTTCAATAAAATAGTACGCACATGCCAGCAAAGCCGTGGCGGCCATTTATCCGATGTGCTATTCCACACACAACCCCAATCTGTATACTCTATCAATCAATAAAAAATTAAGGCTTTCTAATTAAAAATCTTATTTTTCTATCAAAATTACATTTTGCGTGAATTATGAGAGACACCCTTTAGTATTCAAACTGCCAACGGTTTGGTTTAAATTTAAGCTTCGGTTAAGAGAAAGGAGGACAGTGTAGAGATTGTGTCATCTCGATATGTGATGCCGCCTAATAAATAAAAAATGATTTTCGTGAACTGTTTTATTTATTTTACTCATGGGATTTGTTTACTGGTATTTTACAATCCTCCTGTTTAAATCCTGCTTTTTCATAGTGAGTTCGAAAGTGCAGCTTTAGTACCTATTGTTCTTGGTGTTTTTTTTTTTTATTGTTCACCTCCTCATTGTAGGCCAAATACCGCGCTTATTGAAGAGACTTATTGGTTGATCCCGACAGTAGGGGCCATATTATTTAGTTACACCTGACCATTTAATCCGCTTTTTTAAAGCCCGGCAATTTAAATCTGTATCCACAATATTCACTCAAAAACTCTGGATGAAAGATGGGTCTAAATGCGGATTTAAAACAGTTTAAACAGATTTTAACTCGTTTTAAACCTGTTTGGGAGGTGAAGTTTCCCCGGCGGGTTGCTCGATGATCTCGGTGAAGTCGAGGTGTTGACCCAAAAACAAAAAAAAAAAAAGATTTCGGGTTGATATCGTACAATTCAGATTTATTCTCTCTTAGGCCGGTCTTACCTCGTTGAGGTTGTACACAAGAAGAAAGCAAGTATAAATTACAAAATATGGAAGCGTGGTTTCCGGACAAGAAGAAAGTACTATGCTATTTGAGCGACATCTAAACGTTGTCACTATTTAAAAAAAACTGCGGTAATTTCGGAAAGCTATGTTCGATTACATTTTGACCTGAACAAAACCCACGTAATGCCAAATTTCACAAAACATGCATTTGCTTTTTGTTGTTTGACACTTTTAAATTGATTTGATTTGTGCCCAGTTTTATTTTTAGATGCATCAATTATGCCGGAAAATATAAATAAACGTAAAATGAAACCCCCAAACAGAGGACATCTACTAAAATTTCGAAAGTTTCCATACAGTGTCGTCTTTCGACGATCAAATAGCAGACGCGGCGCTATAGCGACTGAATAAAATATTTATTTTGACTTTTTTACATCAATTAGAAAACACACTATACAAAGATTTTTTGTTTTTATTCGCTTTTATGTTATTGTTCACTGTTTTTTTTAATGTTATTCTCGCCGTTGTCTTGGTTGAGATGCATTTAAAAAGAGATGCCCTCTTTCCAGTCGATCAGAAAATATATTAAGAACTATGTACTTAGCTCTCAATTGGCCGACGAACAACGCTAACAGGACGAATAGGTGTGGGGACGAATTTGCGGTTGTGTTGAGTGTTTGAATTTCATTCCACATTTCCTCATTCACGTCTCGTGGCAGCGGCAAAATGCCTCTTTTTCCAGCCGGATATATATCCGAAAATCCACCACATCGTCGACGACGAGGACGACCGACGTTGATTTACCATCAATTGCTGTTCAATCAGCTCACCGACAAATTCGTCTTCAGACGACATCAAAATTTCATACATTTCACGAATGAAGTTCATTTTCATTTTTTACCTTCTTGCTATTTATTATTTTCTATTTCACTTTTCTACTTTCATTATTTCCTGCGCCCTGCGAGCCAAGGAATGTCAATATTATGAAATTGAGTTTCAACCCGAGTTAACGTACTTAAACTGGTCTCCGGGGTGCAGTTTAAATCCAATCGAATTAAACGCGGTTATGTTTAAAAAGCTGGGTATATGTTCGGGTTTAACGACCGAATATTATGGACTTGGGTTTAGTTTTAAATTATTTATTTAAAAATTAAAAATTAAATTAAATTATTCATTTAAATCCGGGTGTAAACTTTATAATATGACTGTAAGCAAATTGATATTGGATTTACCTTCTGTGATGAGCATTTCGACGGCTTTTTTCCATTCAACATTTAAACAAGTTATCCAAATTTATCTTCATACTTAGAGAGGACGAACTTTAGACGATTGGTGAAGCCTCCTCCATGCATCAGCTTTTCGTCGATAATATCGTTGTTTCATATTCACTCCGGTTGGATTCCCATTCGAAGTCTAAGTCGATGTGTATACCTCAGGTTACCATCATTGTCGTTGTGAAGGTATTCATGTCGCGGGGACTGGGATAGGTTGAGCAATTGTTATTGACATATTTTTACCCTATGTTTGGCTGAAAGTTTCCATTTTGAGTCAATGTAACCTGGAATTACTTCGTACACATTTTTTCAGCACAATGCTGGGAAAAGTCCAAATCCAAACTGTTTTTTTTTAAAGGTTCTTAATTTTATTTGCTTTTGCATTATTAGGCACGTCAGTAGCTCCCGCTTATAAGAGAGTTGATTGATAACTAAACAGGATAACTCCGCCGAACTGAGATGCAAATGCACTCGAGACAATCAAGAGTACAAAACCCCTCCACATTGGCGCCGCCCGTGTGCTAATTAGCGGCAAAAGAAAAAAAAGAATCTAAAGACGGAAATCAGGAAATTCATATTTAAGAAACAGTAATAAAACATTTATGCATATGTGTAAAAGTAAAAATAGGTATTTTCTAAAAATATAAATCATCCACGACAAATTTTTGCAATTTGAAGAAATCGCAAAAATCTTGCAATCGATTGCATTTTTCAATAAAATGCGAGTCTTTCATAAATCCTGCTCCCAGTTAACGCGTTGAGTAGCGCCACGGAAGTCGTCGTGTGAAGTGTGCAATTTGCAAAAGCAAGTCAAAAGATGTCACTGGAGAATGTCATTTCGTACGAGGAACTCGACAGGGTGAGTACATAAAGGACGAGCACTCCCACAATTGATTTCTTATCGGTCATCTCCCTATTGCGCTGATGTTTTCAAGAAACGAAAAAAGTCACATGCCAAACGACTCAAGGAGCAGGAGCGCCAATCCATCGCTGAGGAGCCCCATGAATCATCAGCCATGGCAGTGATCAATGAGATTCTCAATCCAAAACTGAGGATACCGGAATCTACTGGCCCGTATACACTGCCAGAGGAAGTGCATGCCGGTGACGTGAATGCACTAAACCTAAAGGATTTGGACGAGAAAAAACTCGTCGAATTAAAAGAGGTACGCACATTCACTTACATGTAATTGAAAGCCGAGTAAAAAACAGTTTCTTGCCAGGTCTTTGTGCTTTTCGACACGGACTCGGATGGACTCATCTCCCGGGAGGATCTAAGGATAACGTTCATGGCACTGGGCAACGAGGCACCCGAGGAAGTTCTCGACGAGATGATAAAGGAGGTAAACTGCTTGTTTGACACGCTTTTCTGATTTATTCCCAAAATGAGTTCATGTTCTTGGCTGCAGGCCAAGGAGCCGTTGGACTATGCTGCATTTGTGGAACTCATGGGATTCCGGACGATTGAACTGGATCCCGAGGATGTGCTATTGGAAGCGTGGAGCAAGTGGGATGATCACGGAACTGGGTTAATTGAGGAGAAAAAGTATGCACAAACATTTCCGTAGTTGGTTGTAAATTTTTACCCATTTAACAGGATGTACGAGGAGCTGACCAACTATGGCGATAAATTGACCAAGGCAGAGGCGAGGGAGGCGCTCTCCAAGGCACCACTGGCGAAGCCGAAGACTCTGGACGAACCTGCGATGATCGATTACCCGGCGTTCTGCCGAATGCTATCCGGCCTGCGAAAGAGGAAGCCATAATTATTGTTAATCAAAAAGCCAAATAAAATGCTTCACAAAAACACTGTCAACGTGTGTCTTTTAGTTTTCCGGTAGATTTGACATCTTTTCCCAATTGAGCATGCTTGTGACACAGAGAGATCTCTTCAAAAATTCTATGAAATTAATTTAATTTATGATTTGTTGCAGTTGCGCCGAGTATGTGGAACTATTTCCGTATCTGAAGGAGCCAGTCATTGAGAACACTACCATACCCGAGTACACCGTGTGTCACAGTCACTTTAAACGGAATGTTTCACTTAATTATGCGCCAGAGGAAGTGAATGAAATCGCTTCCCAGTTGGATGATGATGCTGCTGCCGCAGCGGAGCATGTGAGTGGCATTGATGGCAATGGTGGACAGCTACAGCAGCAGCAGCTTTTCAGCGGCGGAAGGATTTATGGGTTGCGGGTGATACTAAGGCCACCGTCGGTGAGGGATGACTCCGTGGCTTTGTACATCCGCGGCGAGTACGCCTTCCTGGACAGGGGTATGCCATTGCACTCGCCTGGACTTGAACTCACCTAAAGCGTTTGTTTTTTTTTTTTTTTTTTGAAGCTAATTTCGCGAACGATGGCCGCCTGATACCGGGGACATACTGTGATTATTACTTCTTCGCTGAGGAAGCACCACCACCCACCACCAACGAGACAAGTGACGTGTGGAAATACTTTCATTCGCCGAGGTATCCTGCGAATTATGCTGCGCACATACAGTGCACGTATAAATTCATCGGGAGGTAATTTACATTTGCTGCATGTTTATTGTTCTCACTCATGAGAGGGTTTTTGGAGGGTATTTCGTATTTCAGATGCAGACATTTTTGGGCGAAGAGGATTCCATTTAATTAATTTGAAAAACCACACGTGTGAGATATGAGCAGATTATATTGTTTGGCCGGCGCGGTTGGCAGACGTTGCCGCTGCAATCTGAATTTCTTAATTCCAGTTAAATAATTATTTGTGGTATTTTGGATTGTGTGGT
Organism: Cheilosia vulpina; assembly: GCA_916610125.1. Classification (NCBI taxonomy): domain Eukaryota; kingdom Metazoa; phylum Arthropoda; class Insecta; order Diptera; family Syrphidae; genus Cheilosia; species Cheilosia vulpina. The sequence goes on along the minus strand of OU744276.1, from coordinate 112,375,117 downwards.
GTTGTTCATGGTCCGCGGATGACGCGGTAGAAATGTTTTATGATGGTGTAAAATGAAATGGTTTTGCGGAAATGCCGCAGAATAAAAATAGGTTAGCGGTGGGTGGTGTAGCTTTTATTTTTACTCAGGGTAAAAAGAGTTAGCACAGTGTTAACGAAAATGATGAAAAGAGACGTTTGCGTGTAGAACGTTCAAAAAAAAAAATTAAAACAAATTTAGATCTGGGGCTCTACTCTGTCAGCTAGGTTCCACATGTCACTTTCACTCGAAATGAAGTCGAAATCGATCTAAAAGTGGAATTTAATGTTCTACATTTCACTTTTATCGATATCAATTTAAGAAATTTCGAAATTGAAACAAAGTGAAATTGACAGGTTCCACAATTCGATTTTAACGATTTAAAAGTGATTTCAAATAGATCATATCCATCAGTGTGAAATAGTAGTGGAAATCAGACGACAGACGTCATTAAAAATGTATAACAATAATTACATTAATTAAGAATACTGCACAGGTTGCAACATTCATTTCAATGGATTTAAATGGTCTCTCACCATACGCCTTTTAATTTTTTCTTCTGTATACTTTTCTTTTCTGGTTTGCAACAAAATATTAAATAAATCGCGAAAATAAGACGAAATTTAAAACAAACAAACCATTATTATCAAAATTATATTTTTGCAACGTTTCAAATGACAGATATCAGCTGTTTTTAATTTCACAGAAAGTGATTTCGAAAAATGTTTGATATTATGTCGTTTTCGATTTGGCAAACAGATCAATCTTTTTGAGAAAAAATCAATTTTTTTTGATCGAGATTGCTTTTCATGTTCGATTTGCCACAAAAGTCAATCTTTTATTTGATCTCAGATCACTTTTGAGAAATCTCAATTTTTTCTCAGATGTTACACACACTTTCACTAACACCAATGTTTATGGCGGTTACGAATTGTTTATCGTTGGAAGGATTGCTTTTTGTAACTGAATTATTCATTTTTCGAGTATGGAAACGATATTTCGAAATGAAGTATTATAAATGTATAAAAATCAATTGAAATGGATTTCCAGTGCAAGTGAAAAAAAAAATGTTTTGCGGCCAAATCAATACACACAAGAACCAATCAAATTCGGATCTTATGTTCGATTTCGCGGCAGAAATCTGAAGCCCGTATGACACTACATTTTTTTTTCATATTGAAAAGTCAGCGTTGAGTAAAAGATACTGAATGTGCATAACGAAATGGGTAGCAATTGTTTGCAGAGCAACCACAAATTTTCAAACGAATTTATTTTCAAATAATCCTGTAATTTTTATTTTTATTTTTATTGCATTTTTTTTTACGTTTCTAAATTTATAAAGTTGCTGTGCACGCACTCACTCCTATCGGGAATTTTCGTTCTAATTTTTCCTACTGCTCCAGTTTCATTTTAAAGTCTGAAAAATGCAAAAAAAATGTCCGTATGACAGGCTTAAATTGGTGGAAATGTGGAACACTAAAATCGAACTCACTCGATTTGAAATTTCGATTTCATTTCTCTTGAATTCTGGAATCTAGCTGTGTATCTGGTTTGGAAAGTAACATTTTTTGAAAATTAACGTTTTGTACTCTCTATTTCGAATGAAATGTACTACTACTCCGATTTAGAATTCCGAAAGTATTACAGAGTCCCAACTTAAAAACGGAACCGAAGCAATTTCAAATAGGATTGACTTTCGGCACGAAATAGAGAGTAGGGCCCCTGAAAGTGTCAAATTTCACGAACAATAAGTTTCAATAAAACAGAGCTGACCTAAAGAAATCTTAGTGGCCAAAAGTTAGAACATGAAATGATGCACTTAAAAAGAGATGCTTCAGTGAATAACCACCGTCGGCATAATAAATATATGAACAATAAAATATGTTTTCGACAGCTGTTTAAAATGTGAACAAACAAAGGAGCAGAACCATTTTACTTTTATGATTTTTGTATTCACAGTAGCTTTAGCTTCCTTAGCATTGTGTACCTTTACATAATTGCAATATTATCAAGCCAGTTCAATTAAAGGGAAAAAACAGCACGAAAGGCAGCTTGAATCGTAAAGTCCTTACTTTTTTGAACTGCAAATAATTTTTAATTTAATTTTGGTGGGGGCAAAACCCCCATTTATTTGGCTTATTACAAGCTATTACAATGACTTAATCTAAATTAAAACTAAAACTAGGACTAATTAGAACTTAAAGCTAAGGAAGGTGAAGGAGGTCAGTTTTAAGGGAGGAAATACTGCGGTTGAAGTCAAAAACAGTAAGGTTTGAATTAACCTTCCGCAGCATTCGGGAGATTGGTTCGTTTGAGCCATATGAGGTGCGGTGAATTGGTAAATAGAAGAGACGAGGACAACGAAAATTCCGAGGGTTAGTGTTGAAGGAGATAGAGTTGTAAAGAGACGTACAGTCAATGAAGCCTGAGAGCAGACGGTGAATGAAGAGAATGTCTGCTACGTCCCTGCGTTCCTCAAGGGTATTGAGGTTAATAAGTTTAATTTAATGCTTATTGTACAATTTAATGTAAGAATTTATAAGTTACATTTACTTTTACTCCATCGTAAAAGAAATTCTTCCAATCGGTCAAGGCTTTCCAAAACTATAAGATAGATGAAGTTCTTTAAATGTTCTCTGCTCAGATGTTAACGTGGATCAGGTGGGGAGGGAATCCCTGATTATATTTTTCTTAAATAATAAAAAAAACAATTCATCTATATTTTTTCACTACAGTCAGTAAAGTATCAATATGTTTAATGAACCTGATTAGCAGTTATCATTTAAAACCCACCTTGATAGAGGATTCCCAATGGCTGAGTGTTCGGTACTTACACGTAGATTTATAATATGTAAATAGTTACAGCCTTATTTATTAGAATTTGCTAAACGCGCCTAAACACCTGTACGTTTATAAATAAGGCTGTTATTTAATTTTTAAGCAAATCAATGATTATTAACTAATTAGTACATTTTTTTCCATATATTTTTATGCAGCAAAGTAGTATTTTGATAGGAAAACAATAATACCAACTAGTTTTGACGTTTCAATCAATAAAATTAAAATTCTGTGCATTTTTTTGATTACAAATTTCGATCGTGGTTATTAATAAATAAAATGAATTCAGAGCATTTTAAAATAATATTAGCCCATCAATGGAGTGTGGAAAATAGTTTTGTTGTGAGTTGTGACTTTTTTGCAGCAGTTTTTAAACAAATTCTGGTCAAACACCTTACAGTCGGTAGAAAGTTGCAGTTTTATTATGGAAATTTCAATATTTTTATAATTTGCATATGAGTCCAAAAATGTTTTCAAGGTTATTAAATTTATTACAATAACGAATATTTTGTGCATTTAATTTGTTCTCTTTTTCCAGGCCTGACACGAGAGTTGAAGTTGTATTCGATGAACTCGTTGTTCCAACTAATAACGAAAAGTAAGAAAAGTTTCGATGTAGGAATTTCAGCATAAAAAATTGTCCTTGACTATTAACCCATGCACATCAATGAAATGCGAATACAGTGGAACCCCTATCAAATGAACACTGCTGAATCCCATTTTTTTTCTTAATTTTATATAGGTAATTCATATAAATAGAAAATATTTTAATTGTAAAACGAAAAATAAAACAGGCCCCTAAATTTATGAAAATAAACTCTATGAATGACAAGCTTCTTACAATTGAATTTAGAATTTATCAACAAAGAAAAAAAAAACGTTATGAACTTGGGACATTTTACTATTTGTTTGTAGTTAAAAATAAAATAGATGAACAAACTTATTTATTAGATGCAGCGATTGTTATAGCTCATGATAACCACATCGTGGAAGTCCTTTGTGCCAATAGAGGACAAAGTCTCGAATTGAAATTCTACTGATATTGCTGTGCATAACCCTAATGGTGCCATGTTTGAACTTGCCTAAAAATAATGCATTTGATGCACACAATTAAGTTTATCTAATTTACTGCCCGCGCCCATTTTTAAATTGACTCGGAATTGGATTCGATATCCTTTGGAACGTTACTAGCATTGCGATCATGGTGAAGAGTGATCCTGCCAATTGCTTATAAATACAAATATCTGTATCAACTCCGTGTCATTAGGACAGAAGCTTTGGACAGTTTGAAAAAATTACAATTTTGTAATGGCACCTCCAAAAAAAGCCAACAGTAACCGTAACTATTTGTTGCTGGACGGTTTTGTCCGGTTTCACAAAAATCTAAAGTTGATTCACAAAGTTTTGTAGTGGACCAAAATAAAAAAAAAACTATCCCGATGACATTGGTACATTTTTGCGAATACACGATATTTCACTGAGTAGTTCTACAGTTGCTGTTAATTAAAAAATTAATAAAGACACCCCTATTTTTATTATATCAATAGAGGTCTTGGGTTTTCTAAAGAAGACATTTTTTTTTGCAACTACCATGAGTCAATATTTTGGAAAGCAACCGACAACAATTCTTAGTAAAAAATGTCTTAAGCCCGCAGGTCCTAAAAATTATCTAATAAAGTGAATAAGAATTAAAAACCTTATTTTTTTCTGGGACTCTCAGACTTGGAAACTTGGGTAAAAAAAGTTTCATTAAAAAATTTGGTAAAAAAAAATTGTGCATCACTAGCGAAGAAGAAGGAAATAAACGAAAGGACCTTAAAGAAAACCCTTTTGCGTTGAATACCAACTCTAAAATAGTAATCTCAATAAAAACCCTTAGTAGGCGCTGGATATTTAAGGGACAATATTGAATAGATTAGAAAGCGATAGAAGTCCGTCGCAAATATATACGGAAATCGAAACGCACAAATTACAGGCATCGTTCGTAACTCGTTAGATTTCGACATTATTTGCCCTCGAATATCCTGCCCCAAATCACGCATCTTTCCACAAGTTGTGCTAATCCCATTATCATTTTTTCAATGCCGATTTCCTACATTCCAGCTGCAACTTGGACAAAGTAACCATCTACGATGCCGAGTCCCCAAACGTGTCCTCCATCATCGACGTAATCTGCGAAACAGTACACAACAAAAGGGTTCTCAGCAACGGTCCGGATCTGCTTATTGACTTCAACGCCAGTTCCAACCACACCGCCAAAGGATTCCGTGGAAAATTCAAGTTTGTCGATGCGACTAAGTTCAAAAAGGACAAACGTGAGTAGACACATTTCTCATGTTACTATCGGCTGTGCCCTGTGTGTGTATAGTGTACGAAATTAGAAAATTCCTTTCATGTTCCAGCAGTGATTGCGAAACCAAAGCTAAACGAAGTTCTCTTTCAATTGTCGCATGCTATGCCCCACACAGCGACCATCGGAAGTGGTTCAAGTTCGCCGCTGATCAGCCTCTTGGGTAAGTCAATATATCAGCAAAAAAAAGAAGAGCAATCCAATAAAATCCACCAGCGGTATCAGCATTTTATCTCCTGGTGTGTTTCGCCATAGCAGGTGCCAGAAGGTATATACCTATCTATTGTTTTTATCTCAAGCAAATTGCACAAGTTCGAAATTGAATTATGAAACAAAAACTGAAATTCAATAAAATATCTCAGCATCCTGACGGCGCGTCGGAAAGTAAGAAAAGAACGAAGAAAAAAGATTCACTGAAAATAGAACCGATTGAAACTAAAGGGTGTTCTTATTCAATTACGTTGGTGTCCTCGTGTAGGATGCTTGCTAGATGGGGGGAAGCTCAGAGCAAAGCTTCCGCTGAAAGGAAATTATAAACTATGAATTTAAAAAAAAAAATTCCCGTCACTGTGAATTGAATAAAAATGGAAATTCTTTTTTTTTCTACTATACTTTTATAAAGTACATACTACATCGAATGGAAGACCAGTGTCCTGCCCGCCTAATGAATTTCGGGAAATATTGCATAATTTATCATTGTGTTGGACTTGCAAATTGTTAAGCCTGTGACAACGCAAAGTTTCGTTGGCATGACTTTACATACACGATTTGTGTTTTCTTTGTGCGATTAGAAGAGCATTCGGCTTTTGTTAGTCTGACGTCGTTTTGATGTTGTGGAACTTGTATGTACTAAAACCGTTTTCCATAGACTTTTTTTCTTTTTTTGTTCACAGCTGAGCACTGAACTGAGATCGAGCATATGAGCGCGCTCTAAACCGAGCGATACCACTTTACTTCAATTGAAGTAGATTTATTTCAATTTTAGAAAAAAAATTAAAATCTGCTCCCTATTGTTAAATTCTTTATATCTACTCCACTTCGGAAATCCCTTATTTAATCCGCTCCAATTTTAATAAAAAATCCTTAAATCCACAAAAAAATTATTTAAAAAAAAATATTACACTCTTTCACTTAAGCCCAGATTTACATTTCAAAATAATAAATTGCATCAAACTTCACTTTAAACACAAATTTATTAAAATTTTCTAACGCTAAGCCCATACAGCAGAATAGCGCAAAATGTGGCAGAGAATTCATAAATGTAAGAGGTTTTTATTTATTGCGCAATTTTGAGCGCAATCGTGCCGATGTAAGAATCGTACTGCATTTACATAACCTGTCCTTGCGCTGTTGATTGTTGATAGTTTAATATTTAATTTCTTTTTATTGAAAGAGGCCAATTCATTATTAAAATTATTTATTTATTAAATTGACAGCGATCGGTGTAAATTCCATTTTTACGCAGTTCTTCGTTCATAAACATCTGGGGAGGGATTTTGTAAAAAACGAAACGAAAACCACTTTCAAATTTCAAAAAACGAAAGAAATCACGCGAGAGCGAAAATTTGCTTCATGTAACTGCTTTCGTTTTCTTCTTCTTGTTCGCAAGGGCTTAATAATAAAAATAAAATTTCAATACGTTTTCAAAGTTACATGAAGCAAATCGTTCGTTTGAACGAAAACCCTTGAACGTTTTCATCTTACAGAATACCACCCCTGATATGTGCTTAGCAAGCGCATGCTTTGCAGGAAACTATCAACATCAATTTGCGCAGTGTTTCCTGCTTTCCAGTGCGTTTGCTTTGCGCAGCTTGCATTTATGAATGGGCACGTTTATTATTGTTTTCCTTTGAATGGATTTTCTGGTTTGGTTTTGGTTCATGTCTGTTCCAAAAAGTTTAGCCAAGCCTTATGGGTTTGAAAGAGAATTCAGATAAGCTTACAAAAAATGTAATTTTAGCGGAAGCCAAGCGAAAGGTAGGGCTAACGTTGCAGAAACTAATTCTAGAAATGATTAGCGTCCGCTAAAAGTGCCTTTGAGCGTTTAACTTATTAGGAACTCGAAAATATTGCAAGAACACTGAATTTAACACTCCTCAGAGCAGCGATTACTTTAGACCAACTGGCACAATGATAACCTTCTTTAGCATATGCGATGGCGCACACATTATTTTTTGTTTAAATGGTATAAGCTGTTTTAATGTGCTGCATACTTGCAGGAGGTAGGGATAAGAGTTTGAATCAACTTGTTACTGCAGTGAAAATTAAAAAAAATGTGTAGGGGAAGAAAATAGAAATAAATAGAAATGCTTTTTTTAAAAAAAACCCTTCTCACTGCTTAAGCTTGTTTGACACCACATTTTCTTTTTTGAATTTTTTCTGCTTTTAAAATGAAACTAGAGCAGTACGAAAAATTACCGATAAGAGTGAGTGTGTAAACATCACCAACTTTATTAATGTAGACACATTTAAAAAATGCATTCAGCCAGTATGACAGCTGCTGACAGCTTTTTGGACATTTCAAGATTATTTGTTAATAAATTCGTTTGAAAACTTTTGTGGTTGCTTTGCAAACAATTGCTACCCCTTTCGTAATACACATTCAGACTCAGACTTTTCAACATGATAAAAATGAGAAAGAAATGTAATGTGTCATACGGGCTTAATGCATTTTGTATACCCTCCACAGGAAGGTATATTCAATTTGTCATTATATTTGTAACGCCAAGAAGGAGTCACCGGAGACCTCATAAAGTGTATATAAATATATGCTGAATCAGGACCACATTCTGAATCGATTTAGCCATGTCCGTCTGTCTGTTGAAAGCACGATAGCGCCCAAAGGGATTGACATAGGCGAATGAAATTTGGTGAAAGGACTTCTTTTTATCGTCGTCAGGTTGGTATTGAAAATGGGCTATGTCGGTCAAGTAGTTCGGATACCTTTCATACAAAATCAAAATTAGACCCATGTGTCTCTCTGTCGGTTGAAAACACGCTAGCGTCCAAAAGAATCCACATAGGCTAATGAAATTTAGTGAAATGACTTACTTTTATCGTCGTCAGGTTGATATTAAATTTGAGCTATGTCGGTCAAGCAGTTCTGGTACCTCCCATACACAATCAATATTAGACCCATGTGTCTCTCTGTCGGTTGAAAACACGATAGCGTCCAAAAGAATCCACATAGGCTAATGAAATTTAGTGGAAGGACTTACTTTTATCGTCGTCAGGTTGATATTAAATTTGAGCTATGTCGGTCAAGCAGTTCTGGTACCTCCCATACACAATCAATATTAGACCCATGTGTCTCTCTGTCGGTTGAAAACACGCTAGCGTCCAAAAGAATACACATAGGCTAATGAAATTTAGTGAAAGGACTTACTTTTATCGTCGTCAGGTTGATATTAAATTTGAGCTATGTCGGTCAAGCAGTTCTGGTACCTCCCATACACAATCAATATTAGACCCATGTGTCTCTCTGTCGGTTGAAAACACGATAGCGTCCAAAAGAATCCACATAGGCTAATGAAATTTAGTGAAATGACTTACTTTTATTGTCGTCAGGTTGATATTAAATTTGAGCTATGTCGGTCAAGCAGTTCTGGTACCTCCCATACAAAATCAATATTAGACCCATGTGTCTCTCTGTCGGTTGAAAACACGCTAGCGTCCAAAAGAATACACATAGGCTAATGAAATTTAGTGAAATGACTTACTTTTATCGTCGTCAGGTTGATATTAAATTTGAGCTATGTCGGTCAAGCAGTTCTGGTACCTCCCATACACAATCAATATTAGACCCATGTATCTCTAATATAAAATTGTTTAATAAAATATTGATTCTGGCTTTATTCATTATTTGTGAAATAGCATATCATTTAAATGGCCGCCTCAGCTTCGCTGGCGATGTTTCAAGCGGTCGGTCCAATTTCTGATGACTCGTTCCTTCATGTACGTCGTTATTCTGGCAATAGCATTTCGAATGTTGGCCTCGAGCTCTTCCAAAGTGGTTGGTTTCTTAGAGTGGGCTACGGGCTTGATGTAGGGCGAGAGAAAATAAGACAGGTGTGTCAAATCGCATGATTGTGGCAGTCAAATGATGAACGCTATCCATGTCCCATACATGCGTTGCGTCGCTTGCGTGGTATGTAGCGCCGTCTTGTTGTAACCGGATATATTGACGTTGTCGAGCTCTTTCCACGGAAAGTGTGTTAACATCGCTCTATATCTGAGACATTGGTAGTAACGGTGTCTCCTTTCTCATTTCGAAAGAATTAACGTCCGATGATGCCGCCGTCCACAATCTTGTATGGAAGTATACCCAAATCTTACCACAAAAAAGCCAGGTTGACTCTCTGGCGATGCCCAATTCAGCTGACCTTTCCGAGTCTTCTTCGATATGGCCATTTCGCAATAGTCTCTGTGGTGGCTTAAGATCCAAACGTGTATGCCCAGCCCACACTTAAGGATTTCCACATGCGACGAATTGCCAGCTCATTTACAACAAAACCTGAATCTGAGATAATATTTTTAACAATTTCCTCACGTTTGGTAAGGGTAAAATGATGCATGACAAAATGGCAAACCTTCCTGCATATTTTGACAGCTCGATGTTATTGGTAGTGGTACCTAACTTTGAAAGCTGCTGAAACATGACAAATGGAAAAAGTATCATTGCTATCACTATTTCGTATAAAAGCATAATAATTAAAGAACGCATAAATTGATTTAAAAAATTTGGTAGTTTAATTGGGCGAATTGAATAGATTATGGAGTCAGGTTCTTCGAGACCCCGAATATAGTTCCTACAATCATTGACTCTCTCAAAAACGTTTTGCGCATTAGTTTTTTTGTTTATCATTTTTCAAATTAGAAAGATTTGTCGAATGAGTAACTTGTAGCCGAACTGTCAAGTTTAATTGTTACGTTAATTCCCAACGTTGAATCGGAAACGCAACGCATAAACAATGCATAATTTATGCATTTACGAGCTGCATAAATTTATTATCGTAGGTTTTGTAAATGCATAAATTGGTGTAAACGTCAATGGAACCTCTGAGAAACACCCGAGAGTGTAACTGCCCTAAAACTGCTTCTTAATTCAGTTCGAACTCGGCCTTAAATTGTTGATTTTCTTCCGTTCGACCTGTCCCGCCAACTATGAATTTGTTTTATTTTAATTGTCATAGGAAAAATTAGTTTTGTGTCCCCATAAGATCTGGCATCAGTGCGCGTCACTCGTTACTCGACAGTTTGCTAATGTCGTTTTCCATCGGGACCACCAAAAATCATTTTCAGATCTCAGATTTATGCGGCTCATGGAACATGCAACGAAATTGAACTTCTTTTGTGAATGGATTAGTGCGTTGTTTGACAACAATATCAGCTGTTCAAATTGCATTTGCTTTTGGTAAAATCGGCCATGGAAATCGGCTTGAAAAATGTTTCCTCTGTTTTAGATACAAATGGAGTAGTTTTGGTGATTCGTAGTTTACAGATGATGATGAAGACAATGAAGATAATAATTACTTCAAAACAATGCCCATTGCTGTTTATATAATTCTTTATTTTGGTTTTCACCAAACTTTGCACAATTGTTTTAAAACAAACTTCTTTAAATGACGTAAAGCTGTGCTGAATTTGTGGTATGTGCTGAATTGTGGTATGTGTACATAAATCTGAAAATATATCGAGATCTGAAAAAAGTGATCCGAATCAAAAAAAGATTGATTTTTTTGTCCCAATGGAAAACGACATAGAAGTTTCTCTTCTATTTTTCTGTCACTTCGAATGAAATCTGTTATTGACTTTGTGCAATTGCCATCGATTCAAACTGAAACCGGCTCATCTATTGTTATGTGCAAATTTCAATAGAAGTCTGTTGCAAAAATTTGCAGGAATAAAATAGTTGACTCTTTTTATACTTATTTTGACAATGGAGCATATTTTATCGTTTTGTGAATTCTACTTCTAAATCAGAGTTTCCACCAAGTGCTCGACCAATTGATGCATCTTTAACCTCCATGTGATAAGCCTTGTGTTTTCTGCTGGTATCCAAAGTCCAGTCAACTCAACAACTCCCATGCAAATCATACCTACCGCCTAGAAGTATATAAGATTATTCCCACCACCCACCGACTGCTAAATGGCAACACTCTTCTAAGCTTTCGCACGAACCCGAAAGCTTTCTAATGGAATTTATTCTATGCCCTGTTCTTTTTTGTTTGGCTATTCAGTCAACTCATCCATGCTTTTATTCCAGTCAGCAGTGTTACTTTCGCACAAACGCGCCAGTCCTTTATCATCCTTGTAACCCACATAATATTCCCATCTTTAACACAGGGCTTAGGTTGAGTCTGACGCTGCTGCATGCCACCTACAACAACCCCAACCACTGCCGGCGCTCGAGAATATGCCTAGATAACACACATCCCCATCGTCATCAGGACATCAGCACTAGCAGTAGCAGCAGCAGCAGCTGTAGCATGGCACAGCACAGCATCATCCCCCGATGAGACGAAAAGAAAACTGCTGAAGTTATAAACGATTCCCATTCCCATTCGTATCCTTTCGCCGGTGGTAGCTGGTAGTCTTTGCCGAGCAGCTCCACAGATCAGAGCATAACTTTTGCTACCGTTGTGGTCCTCGTCGCGCGTCGTGTGTATTCGAACACATTCCCGTGGCGCTCTTGTAACCGCCGGATAATGTTGTCGTTCTTGTGCAGTGAAAATCCGCGAAGTTTCAAATGAGTTTCGTACTTTGCAACTGGAACGGTATGGTGTATCGACCCCCAAGGGGGCACTTCAACACAGCCCTCTGCCTATTTCTTGTACTCTTCGCTTGCAACATTTGTGTGCCGCGGCGACAAGGTCACCGCACGCCGGAAACCATAACAATGGCACATGTGGTAACGGAAACTAATATCCTTCTGATTCGGAGCTCCGGTAAATGTCCTACTCAATTATTTTTCATATATAAATTTTGTTTTTTATTGTACTGCATGTGAATACAGTTGTTTTTAATATTCTTTTGTGGTAACAACAATTGAAACAAAAATTCTACACTTATGCTTAGGCCTTATAAATATATCCACTCGATGTGTGATGACGGACGTCTGGAGGGGTGACGGGGGACCTAATGTCTCTTGGTGATTCTGATTATAATGAAGGGAGTAGCGACAACGGTTTTAAATCTTACATAGACTACTCTAGGCTGCCTGGCACTAAATTCCTTTTTGGAAATTCCCGAAATTTATCCCGATTATTTCTCAAAGAATGCTTTGAACACGAACATCAGCAGGAGGCAAATCCCAGATCCGTACACCGTCAGCAGCATAGCCGAATGCAATATCCTCAATCTGGGGTAAGAGAAAACAAAAATACCGATTAGCGTTTGGTTGTGCATCCTAATGGGATGATAATCAGCAGGCCTAACCTCCTGAGCAACTTGATTCCCTTGGGTATCGTCTTGGGCTCCTCCTTGGCCAAGTAGCGTCGGACGCCGCACATGCTGTGGTAGAACTGGCGCGTCCATTCGATTTGCTTCATGTCGAACGGATACATTTCGTGATCCGTTTCCGGTAGCTTGGCCCAAATCTTCTTAATGTTGTCGCACGTAAATGTCCAATCGTTCTCCGCAAAGTAATTCAGCAGTGCGCTGGATTTGTGAATCTTCTTGTACATCTTCAGCATCCTACGGGGGAGAATAGGAAATCTTTTGTTTGTTGTCACAGTACATAAGTATATATTGTAGGACTCACCTTCGTTTGCGTCCCATTAGGACGAGACAAAAGTCAAAGATCACAGCCGGTATGATGTGATAGAAGAAGCAGAGAACCGTAAACCAAGCCTTGGATTGTGTCACAGTGAGACAGGGATACCACAGCATACGGGAGAATGGCATCTTGACGCCATCTGTGAGGGCGGATGTCCTGTAGGCCTCCCATTGGACAAGATTCTCTGGATCCGGAACGAAGTTGTAAATGGGTGGAATCGTAGCGCTGCGAAAAGGCAAGCAATGAATGATTTAGTTGCTCCATCTGTGCGGACAGTGAGAGTGCATTTCATTTCGGACCGACTAAGTGAGTCGTCCTTCTTATCTGTAATGGATTATAGGTCATATCTTCTGACAAATGGTTTACTTAATACAGTGCACAGAGAATATGAAATGTCAGATGTACATCTAACAATTTGGTTTCATTGTGTACGGCTAGGGGATGATGCCAATTGCCAACAAAAGCGATGCCCCAGCCTCGTCACGCTGAATGGCAATTATTCTCTCTTTATCTGTGTTACATGGCGGGCATGCCGAGCAGGCTCCGACTTCGAGCTCAAGTGCGGAAAAAAGGCATCCCTCCAGCACAAGGTGTATCTATGGCTGCTTTAGTCCATTTAACGGTCGATGGAGTAATTTGTACGTGTCGTCGTGGTTGTGTACCATGCCGCACAAATTGCCTTTGACAATCAACGCAACGCAATTTCTAGGGTCAGTGTGTTGCAAACATAATCGCCAACATGCGGATATGTGTGTCTACAATTGAATATCTCTCCATCCAGTAGATACATCGCCGAAATGAATTATTTCGCTCTACTTTGGACTGTGTGTGTGAAGCAAGTACACAACCTCATCTCGGCAAAGAGTTTCGTTTTGGGCTTTCGTGTTTCCGCATATGCGGATGTTTACTTTTTATTGCGCGCGTTTAATTGCACTCTGCAGTTACTGCTTGGTCTTAACAAAGATACAGTCTCGTTTTAATTTAGTGAAAATAATGTTGAATTATTGTGTTTATTGCCGTTATTATATGTCATGAAACGAACTCGTTTCAGGTCATCCGGGGTAGGTAGCCATATATGCGACGTGCTCAAAACAGAAACATTAATTACAGGAAAGCAAATAAGAGCATTGATACCGCCATACCCGTACCTCCATGGGTATGTGAATATTTTGCAAACAAATATTTAGTTGCCGCATCGCTGATAGCATGTACCTAGGTGGGCGCTGGGAAATTATATTTGCTCTTACGAAATGATGCTATGCAGGGAAGTTCTGATTGTGGGATTTTTTCAGAATTTAAAATTTGTTTGATTGAACTGGTTATTCTCTGGTAAACGCAAAGATCAGTAGGATGCAATCGAATGTTTGTGAATGGAATTGCACACTGAATGGGAGCATACGTTGTTAGAGGGCTTTTGGGTTGTGATGAAGGCCGGTTTTATTCGCTTTTAGAATTTTGTTTTTTGCGTTAACCAAACAAGTGTAACAAATGTAATAAAAAAAATAAATAATTGGCGCAACAGGTCCGTATGGACCCAAGCCTAGCTTCTCACAACCATTCGTCTTGTGTGAGTTTTTATTTTTGGGACGAATGGAAGGGATCTACAATTTTATGCCGAGTCCAAACGGCCAATTGAGAAGCTCTTTCATGACAGTTATACTCTCGGATGTTTGTCAGACGTTCGCGAGAGGTGGCGCAGTGAAAAAAACCTTAAGTTGGAATTTGGGTTTTTCTCGGGATTCGAACCTGGGACCCCTCGCTTAGTAGTCCGACGCACTAACCACTAAGCCACTGCGCCGACGTGTAACAAAGGTGCCCACTGATATAAACGCATCGTTGCATTGACTCTTTGACAAATCCTTCGCAAAGTCCTACAAGTAGACACAGTAAATGTGAAAAAACTTCCATAATGGACCACAAAGCTAAGCTTACTGAGTAGAAATGCCATCAACAAAAGAAAATGGCCCCCAAAGGACTGTGACCGACACAAGGAAAGCATTGAGGACTAACACAGGGGAATTGCAACAGCGCACAGAAATGTGTAAACTGGAAAAAAATAAGAACAAATTTAGGGAGGTCCTGACAAAGTATCCCTCTTTAACAAAAGTTTGTCACAGGCTATACACCCGCTTTCCAGCTGAGCCTTCACTCATAAGACCGGTGGAAGTGGTCCTTATACCTAAGGCGGGAAAAGCTTCTTACATCATATTTTCAACTGATCAAATTTGAAAGACCGATAGAACAGCATGTTCGCAGTAACGTTCTGTTCCCAACTGAATTGCTTTGAAAACCTTATCTTGCCTACATTGCACAAATCAGCACTCCATTGGCGTGGGAGCTAGTAAAACGTTTAAAAAGACTCCCGTAAGGCTATTTCATTGGATCAGCGAAATATTGTCAACAGTCAGGCTGGCATAAAAGCTCCCGAATCACCAATAGTAGGTACATATGATGTAGATTTGTCAATCATTGCCAAGCATTTTTGAATAAGATCTCGAACGGTATACTGGCTTCATGGCCATAAACCTTTGATTGTACCTTCTTTCATTACGCCTTACGCTTTTCAACCACCCAAAGGGGTCGTGCGAGTATTTTCAGCTCAATGGTGGGTGCTCATCTAGTTCATCAAATATGACGAAATCGAGGCTGTTCAGGCTGCGGTTCTAGAGGGACGGGCAGTTTCCTTAGGCAAACAAATTCGGTTTCTTTCTTGTCCCTAAAGCTTCGGCGAACGTCTTTGAGGCTTAATTAAGTCATAAATTTTGACCTCTTTCTGATTTTGAGATTTATTGATATGTTCTATTTTCTATTTTACCATCAATCCCATTGAGCACTCCGCTTGCTCAGCGAAGTTCTTATACATGAATAAGGACCGGAGATGCATGCATTTGAGACTTTCTTGACGCCTTTTGGGAAGGAAGGAGGAAGAGTGTTGCCTCTTTCGAAGCACTTCATACCGATTTAATGAAGGTACCTATACCGATAATGTTGAAGTGACCACCATCTTGACTGACAGCGGCCTCGTACTGATTCAAAGTCAATGCCAGAGGTGTAGGTTTGGCATAACCTTAATTGATGCAATGGCTAGCCGCTTTACATTTTTGTAAGATGATGATATTACTCCCTAACAGTTTTTCACAAAAACAAAAAACAAGCCAGATGTAGAATTGCGCATCACTACCGCTGTTTATATAGACAGTACAGGACATTTGGTTTGAGTGACCATATGCTGCTGAACGTTCTTCTGCATCCAAACAGTGCCCAGAATACCTTAACCTCGACAAAATCTTCGATATTTTTATCCAATTGAAAATTTGATTGCAACCAAGACGACGCTTAACTAGCTTGAGGTCCTGAATATGATATGCAGATCAGCCCACACATGTTTCTGGGGGTTTCAAGGCGGAGATCGTATCCTTTATGGACAGAAAAGGTTTATTTCTGGAACTGGTTGACCCCCAATACAGTGGCTGATGATCAGTAGTGGACAGCTAAGTCACTCACTGAAGGAACTTGAGGAATTTTCCTCGTACTAGGATTGCTCTGTCGGCAGCCCAAACGCTCACAAAGAAGCATTCATCGTTCATACAAAATCGGTAAGCGACCGCTATCCTGTGGTTTGAGAATCACTCCTTCCAAATAGGAATAACAGCTGTCCCTAACTGAAACTTTTTCCAATTTTTCAGACGTTCGCATCGCAAGCTACAGGATCTACATATAAAAATTGTGCACTCCTTTCTATGTCGGGTGGTATCTTGGGAGTATAGGGAAAGTAATCGAAAAGAAATAATTTGGGTCGGGTTTCAGGTTTTAATTTTACGGGGTGAATTCTTACCTCCCTTATGGGTTACAAAAAAGTGAAAAGGTTTTTTTTTTAAGGGAAGTAAATTTACATCCAGTAGTTTAAATTTGAATGAGGGAAATTTGGGAAGGGAATTTTATTTCAAAAAAGGACCATCGCACTCTTACCTAAACACTATGGATCATCTTATGTGAGTGGAGCGAAAGCTGTACGCTGCGCTTAATTGCAAACTCAGCGGGACGAAAACTACTCAGAGCGAGTTCATTCGTCGCAAAAATAAAAACATAAACAAACAATATGACTGTGAGAAGCAACGTCCCGACAAGGGTCCTATATATGGACCTGCAAACTGCTGATCCAAATATAAAAATGGATGGTGATTTGGACGCTTAAAACTTGAGACCGACTTGACCAAATCGGATAGTTCCTTCTGCGGGTTTGTTCGTAATTGCTACTCGAAGGTTTAGGAAAAAATAAAAATCGAAAAATTCTCAGCTCACATTTCGTTTTTCAGTTCAATTTAAAAAAAAGAAAGGATACTTTTGGATCGGATACGTGCACTGTTGTCGATCTCCGAAAGCGCTCAACCGATGAAATTTTGTGGATGTGTATGGTTGGTTCCAGATTGAAAGATTGGATACTTTTGGACGCTATAGGTGGAACTTTGCAAAAGATAAGCGGTATACGAGAACGGGTTGTGACACTACCCATTAAAAAAAATAAAAAATTCAAATGCTATTTCTAAAGTTGTATAGGCAGTTAAAATTATCAATGGACATGAATTTGCGAAATGTGTGTGGGACTTAATACGAAAGGCACGGGCAAAACCGGGTGTTAACAGAAATTTAAAAGGTAGTACGTGCGTTGTGCACTCATAACTCGGGAAGGGATCTTTCGATTTTTACGATTTTGGGCTTGGCAAACTCGTAAAGGCCCAGGGAACGACATATGCTACTTTTTGTCGTAAAAATAAAACTTTAAGGCGATAGAAGTTTGTATGGAGAACCGCACTCTGAAAAAAAAAAACTGGTTGAGTTGAAATTTTTGAGTTCATTGGATTACTGCTACACAATTTGAAATTGAAAGTCGGCTCAGTTATAATTTTGTTGCGCAACCTCAGTGCGCGGAAACTTTGTAACGGAACGCATTTGATTTGATTGTAAAAATCTCAAATAAAATGTCATGAAAGCGACGATTTTGAGGCAAAGTTCAAAGGCAAACATTCTCGTTCTGCGGATTCCGCTTATTCAAAATGAATTGCCATTCGTTTTGAAGCGTCTTCAATTTCCCGTGCGTCTCGCTTTCACTATGACAATTAATAAGTCGCAGAAGCGGTCACTGGACATTTGTGGCATCAATCTTGAATACTCATGTTTCTCAACTGGATGTGACGTGCTCACGTGTGCTACGTTGTGTACCGTAAAGCACTTTAGTGAAAAAGCGGAATGTTGGCCGACACGTCAACCATTGCGGTTTGATTGAATCACAACGACATTGCTATACTTCAGTTATTTCCATTGTATTTAATACAACTTTTGAATAAAGAATTTAAATTGACCAAATTACTAAGTTGCATGTGCATTGTGCATGCTCGGAATTATTATTTTCATTAGATTAACGAATTTGGGCGGAACGAAGTTCGCCGGGTCAGCTAGTCTTAAATATAAACAGGCGAAGGGAAATAGTTAAGAACCACTCTCACTGCCTTAACCATACATATTCGCTTGATTATTTTTTTGTTGGGAAGATAGTGCAGAGATGTAACGCTGTCGCTAATTTGTTTACCAATATGTTGTGTATAAGCAAGGTCAATATAATTGTAGAATTTTTACCACTGGGCGAACTCTAGTCTTATTTAGAGTAGGTAAGCCACTCCGCCTTTAGTTGGGACACATGCTGGAGTAGATAAAATCCAAAAATGTGTGCATAACACTGCGGTCCCAAGCTCCTCATCTGGCCAAAAGCTATTTTAGTAGACTTGTGAAAACCCCATCGCGATGGAATATTAATCTGAAGCAAGTCATTTAATTTGTTCAAAGCCTTGCAATAGAAATAATGAAAGACTGATGGTCAAACGGCGAAGGCCTTATGTATAAACTTTCTCGGTTTGGGAATACAGATGATTTAAGACGATGTTCTTTCAAACTTAGCGACCGACAAGACAAACAATTTCTATTGGACTGCCAACTGGCAGATCATTTTCCGCCCAATAAACCCAAATGATTAAGGAATGCCAGAATAACAACTCCCAAAATATTATCTCATTGACGCGCATCTGAAATTGTTCGGGTGACAGTCTGATAAGTGGAAAAAATGAACTCAAACTACCAAATCGAAGTAAAGATATAAGAGGAGCTACGCTAACAGGGTCTGCTGTTGCGACTTGTCAATAGTATTTAGCGTATACCAGTTATTCTGGACTCTTTGATTGTACAACTACGTGTTACGTTTTCGTTTCACTTGTTATTACTACGTACAGAGCAGAAACAATTGGTAGGTGGCTAATAATAACCAAAACACATCGATTAAAAATATAAAATCCATGACGGGCCATCAGGATGACTCACATTTGGAATTTCACATTCCCACATGATAGTCGTCAAAATTGTGGTTTCCACTGCCCGTACCGTAACTGGTAGCACCGTCCTGAAGTGAACTAATTGCACACCACACCTCATTAAATCGACGATATTAATCTGTTCGTTCTTTTATCTTGAGATGGACATGCAGTGATACCCAGTAAACCTGTGTAGCATAAATCCCTGTGCCCGTCTGTCGTTGACTTGACTTGTTCTTGTTCGTGTTCTGCAAATGTGTGATTGACTCCAGGAAGCATGGGTATATCCTGTAGAATCGATTTCCATGACAATTTCTGTTTTGAATTACTCTTCCCTACCACCATCCCACATGTCTCTGTGTGTGAGTGACTAGAGTCGGGTGGAAAGGGTTGCGATTTCCATCGATGCCATCCGAAAAATGGAACGATTTGGGTCAGCCACTCCAATTACAAAGGGAGTTGAAATATCTCTTACTTCAAGAGGAATGCACTCGCATCTAGCCCCGCCAAAGCTCAAAAACCACCATAAACTTCAGCAAACATCCGCCAGGCAGCATTCCTAGCTCGCACTTGTTTACAATTACCTTACTGGCAACCGGACCACTCCATTCGCATCGTATACGCTTCATAACGAAAACTTTATGAACTGAAATGGACAGCACGTCGGCCAAACAGTCGATTTATATCTATAAACACTGACGTGCCATTAATTTGACTCGTGTCTCTCGTGCAAACAAAACTCCGCGCACACCCAGATGCATTCCAATAAATTACCTAACACACACGAAGCAAAATACTGTGTACTCACTGGTTCTTAGCGGTGTACCAACTGCAGGCCAGTATTGCATTGGCACAATAATCCACCGGAACAACAGATGCATTCTGACTCATCCTCGCATAGAGTACCCGCAGCACTCCAGTTGCGGCGCCAATTAGAATGCTCGTCGGGCCGTACAAATTGTCAATCCAGCCGGGCACCGGATCCTGATACGTTGGGATAACTGAAATAATCAAACATCAATTAATTACATCATCATCAGCAGAGGCTGAGACGAGCGAGAGCCTACCGATGCCGGGTCGGAACACACACAGTGGCAGCTCCTTGCCGTTCTTTAGGATGACCTCCTCGGCCAGCGCCTTTGTGTAGGTGTAGGTATTGGGAAAGTTCCCAATCAGCTTGGAACTGATTTTGTCCAGGACCTCTGGGTTGAGTACTTCGGCCAGCAGGCAGGCGTTCTCTCCACTAATGCCCGCATTATAGAACACCTCGTCGATGTGCGGTCGGTTGCAGTTGGCGAACGCCGACGATACGTGAAGAAAACTCTGCAAAGATATAAAAATAGATTCAGATATATAGACCCGTGAGATTCAAATTGATCATAAGAACTTGATGTTTAACCTAAAAAACTCAAATGATGGTGACCTTCAATCGGTCGTGGAGTGCTGACTGCTGAGGTGGTCGTAGATACGCTTTCGGCGCGCGCAAATTGCAACAATCAAACTGAGCTGAGAATTGGCATTTAGCCGGTGCATGGAGTCGGTCTCGGAGCAGGGTGTCGATTTCAGTTGTTGTCGCGTCGATGTGGTTATGTAAGACCGTTCCATTCATTTTGTGCAAATTTACCGCGCGTATAGTGTGGAATATATTGCAGCAAACGTTGCAATTAAATGCAGAAAACTGCATGAAAACAAAGAGAAACGAGACGAATTAAAGAGAAACGCGTTTTGTCACAATTATACCTCTGGTGGTGGAAATCGTGTCGCCAGTTGTCCCAAGAGTGGGGGTGGCGATGGCTGCGGTGGGGTGGAGTATATGTCATCGATGTAATGTAGAGATTCATTTGTAACTTTTGTTTTCGATGAGTGTGCACATTATTCAGAATCGATTATCATTTTAAGCGCAGGTTTTTATAGGAATAGAGGTTTTAGGAAAATTACAGGCTTGTTATAAGCTGTTAGCGTCAGATGTGCAATTAGATGTAAATGGTATTAGTTGGGCCCTTTTATCGAACGTCGCTGACATGGCGAGTCGAATGTCATTAGTTTGTCTTTGGTGGTGCATGTTAGAATTTTTTAATTGCATTCCATCGTCGCCTGGCGTTGGCATTACATATTGAGGAAGGTATACACAGAATCTCAAAGATATCCAAGAATCCATCTGGATCGGAATGCTGTTTGTCTTAATTGATGGGGGATTTAGCTGTCATTACACAATAACAAAAAGACTGGATCGACTGTACAGATACAAATTTGTTTGGTTGACAAAAATGCTCATATAGATTGAAAGTGGTTTTAAATACTGCACGTTCAAAAAATGCAGAAAAAAATACTTCAAACTTCAAGCAAACCATATATCAATAAAGAAGACCAAGGCTTCCAACACGAATGGCTGATACCACATAGCTCTGAACAAAAAGAGAAAGTTTTAGAAATATTTGCAGTCAATCTTTAAAATCGACAGATGCACTGAAAATATTTTTTAAATGTCGTAATAGTTCGAGCGAATTCAGGTTTAAGGCATAGGCAGTAAGAATCTTCAATCACACAATGCGGCCAAGTTTGAGAGTGGAGGAAGCAGCCTGACATTGACCTTACTAATACAAGCCGTAGCGACAATAACTGAATAATAGGTTTAACTTTTCGGAATTCCACAGTAGATTATGTCAAACTGTTACCACCAAATATAACGGGGCCTAATGATTGATGTCAGATGTAAAATGTCGACCACCACTACCCCTTGAGGGTTCCCAACAAAAATATTTTGTATTAAAAAGAATCCTTAATATAGTAAAACTGTAACTCTTTTTCCGGCCGTAAGGTGTTTGCCCGTAATAGATTAAAAAAGTACTTCACGAAATTGATTCCGGTTTTCACAGTTGCATTGAAAATTGTCGCGATTAAAAGATAGGATATGTTTTATCATTGTCCGCAGTCCGAAAGCGGAGATCTAAGATTACATCTAAGAAAAGTTGTAATTCACGAATGCCTTCTAGCTCCTAGCTTTGGAATGACTCATCCAAATGAAATAGGATTTTTTTAAAATAAAGTTCACTTACGTACAAGGATTTTAAGATATAAATCATCTGAAGTTGGACAATAAGCAATAAACTATAAATTTTATACAATTCAAAAAAGTAAAATGTTCGTTTCAAGCTAGATCTTTGGATTTTCCCAGCGTTGAGTGGAGGAAATTTTGTGTGTGTGCGACAAAATCTTTTTCTCTCTCTGTACCTTTTGTGCTGTCGCTGTGTGCTTTTTCTTTATTTCTTTTATGCATCTTTTGGGATTTTTGTTGTTTTTTTTTGTTTTGGATCTCCTTTTTAAATTTATGAGTACATGATATGACATATGAGTAGTCGAGCAGAGCGAATGAGTCACACTCAATTGGGATTTAAACTAAAATGCGCTGGCGAAGTAAGGCGAGCACGGTCAGCTAGTCAATAATAAAAACCTCTTTTACTTTCTTAGTGTTAACAAATACCAACACATTTTCTAGTTTTATCTGCTACTACTTAGGATTATTTAAAACTGAAAAATACCAGCGCCCCAATTTTATGTTTAAGGAAACTGTCAACCAACAAATATCTCTGAACTATAAAAAATAAACCTTCGGTGGAACATAAACACCGCCTAGAAAATATTCTGGGGAATGAATTGCGCAAGTTATCGATTTGAAACAGGGTAAGCTACTCGTTTGAACGTAAGGCTGTGATGTTATTTTACAACTTTAATTTTTATTAGAACGAATTTTATTTAACTTTACAGACATCGATCAAGATGAGTACGATGCGAATGCTTGGTTTTATGTGCTCATTAACCAATTTTGCGAAAGTATTTCCGCCGTTTCCGATTTAAATGCAAAATTAGAAACGTTTATTGAAGGGGAGTTAGAAGAATCGAAATCTTTTGTAAAGGATCCATTTGAAATATATTGTTTGACGATGTGCATTTTCCATTGAAAACTAAATAAGTATTTTTTCTGATAAATGCAATAGTTTTGTAATTAAAGGAAATAGAGGAAAACATTTTATTTTGAAATAAGTTGCTGCTTCTAAACAAGTGAGCTGCACCTTACCTTAATCAGGTATTCGGCGGAATGCAACAAACACTCTTTAGCTACTCTCACAGTCCGATAGATGGACTTACGGATTTTGCAAAGAAAATGATTGACTAAAAATATGGACGTTTATTTGGATAGACCATATTACACAGAAACCATTTGAATTTTCGCCAAAGGGCACCTACCACACACGGTACAAAACACTCTTGAGCAAACATCAAACCTGCATTTGCCACGCACAAAAGTTCTCAAACAATTGGCGGAAACATTTTTTTTCTGTCGAATGCTGCTGTCGGTTCTGGCTACTTTATGCTTCTTGTAAGTTTATGTGGTTTGAGTAGACAAACAACCAAACACTACGCAAACATAAGGAAAAGTAGCAAATTAGGATCTACACAAACAATTTACGCAAACACGTAGCAACAGCTGCGTCATCGAAATCGCTAACAACATTTTCTTTTTCGTTATGGGTCTTTTCAGGGCTGATTTTACTTAAATTAGGCTGAGTTTTTTACTCAAATTAGACGAACGTGTTGCTAACTGTGATTTCACTTGTATTTTTACAATCAAAGGATTCATCATTTTGCATAAGTTTAAGTTAAAATAATTATGACGTTTTTGTGTTTCAGTTAAGCGGAGTCGACTGTACTTTTAAAATTAATCCTGCCTTTGTCATTGAGGCTTGTAACTTTCTGCTACTTGTACTGCCTTTCTTTAGAAAATAAACAAAAATATTTCAAATCGGTTAAAGCTCGAGGGGTTGCATTTGTATTTGCTATTGTATTTGCTATTAGAGTTACATGTAAAATATTTATATACTTTTTTAAAAACTTTTTTCTTAAATCCAATAACCTTGCAACCCCTGTAATGTAATTCGAAACTCTTTTATCTTTGTTTAGCAACTACGAGTGGCAAACTTTCTTTTTCTCCAAGTGTCCAAATAAGGTCAAGGTCATCATATTAGGCTGCCTGTAGTTAGTGTTACTGACATCTTTTTTATAGGCACAAGAGCAAAGGTGCTTACAGTTTTACTGTGCAACTTTTGCTAGTGATAAAAAAAGAGAGTGTGCTTGTGACCACGCACACGCGCCAAAAGTGAAATTTCTCTCGCTATGTGGGTATGACAAACTGAATTGTGTTGCAATTGGATTGTATTAAAAATGTAATTTATAAAACAAACCGATATATTTTACCTAACCCCTAATTGAGCGAAGTAGAAGTGTATTCATTTTTATAACGCAAGCAAATCCAACGTTTTCTATTTTTAGCGGTTTGTTTACAATTAAGATTGAATTTTATCAACTGTTTCAGTGGTCTAGTGTGTAAGTCCTAGAGTTTCACAGTCTGAAGCTTTTTTTAATTTCAATATTAATAAATTTGGACTTTAAAACTACTGGAATTCTTTATATAGGCCAATGCCAATAGATAAAAACGGGGATGGTCATTTTGGTTATTTACCACGTCACTTCCGTTCGCCTGGCCAGATCACACGTTTCGTAACACATTCACCAGTTCACTCCCCAGCTCCAGCGAGCATAAAGAAGCAGAAACAAACTATTGCCAGTTTTGGTTTAATTTCTTCGAAAAGTTTCTTAAGCAAGTTACTCGAAAATGACAAATTAAAGTAGGCTTTGTTGGTGTTCACTTTGAAACTTACTTTTTTTTTTCTGCAAGCAATTTTTTCACATCTGATTTTGGCAACGAAAAACTGCAGTCAATAACAAAATAGACACAATAGTTGACAAATTTTCACTTGCTTTCTTGTTGCTTGTGCAGCTATTTGGAGATGAGTTGGGCTGCTGAGTGGTGAATAAAATCAGGCGTATTCCATATATTGAAACATCTTTTGCCATGTCCAATTTATATAAATTTTAGAAACCAGTGATCTTTAAAATTATTGGGTTGTTGTTATTTTTAGCCAGGTACGCCGTTGGCCGGACACTGTCAAGTATATTTGCTTTAAATTTAAAAAAAAAAAACCTTTATTTCTTTACAGATTGACACTTTAAACTATTGATTGACATTTTTATAAAACAGTTTAAACTGTTAAAGAAAAAATACGAATACCTCATGCTTATTGATTTAAGAAACGAAATTTTTTAAGTGAATAGAACGGATCCATATAAAACAAAAAAAATAATTTATTACATAAAAAAATGCATTTTTCTTTCTTTCAAATAGTAAATTTTGTGAATGAAAGTTATTTTCTTTTATTCGAACGTTTCTTAAGCCCGTATGACACTTAATTATTTCCTCAATTCTACCATATTGGAATGTCATGTCAGCGGTGTGTAAAAGAGACTGACAGTGTATAACGAAAGGGTTTGCAAAAATTTTCAATGAATTTGTTATGAAATAATCTTGAAATGTTAAAAAAAGCTACCAGCAACTGAAAAATCTAATTTAAATACATTTTGAATGAATTGTTTTGTCTACATTAATAAAGTTGGTAATATTTACGCACTCACTCCTATTGTGAATTTTCGTTCTAATTTTTCGTACTGCTCTAGTTTCATTTTAAAAGCAGACGAAATGCAAAAATGAAAAATCCCACTGGCTTTATTAGCACGATCCTTATATCATATATATAGGGAAAAGACACGGTAAGCGATTTGTTCTTATATGATTGTTTCTTATATCCGTTGTGGACGTATATGGGCGTCTTATGGCTGCTCGTTATGCTAGAAACGAGGTGTATAATGAGCCTTGCTTGAAAATCGTTTTATAAACGAATTTAAAAGAAAATAGCAAACATTTTCATTATTAAAAAGTATATGTAACAAATAAATGTTCATTACGGTATTTTATATTTATTTAAAACTTTTCAAAAGTAATATTCAAATTATCATCATTTTTAGAAAAACATTTTTTCCATTCCATTTCACAACATGAAATATTTTTTTTTTTAAATTTATTTCTAAAACCAAACCATCTATTTTGTGAAATTTCATGTGACAATAATTTGTTTTATAGACAACGTCAGAATTACGGTCTTGCAGAAACTTCACTTTTGTTTTCTCCGTCTTTCGTTGGCACATTTCCCAAGCAACATTTGGCATCAGGAGTTACTTCATCCCCTAAGGAAATTCTTAAACAGCTTTATCTAAACTGGATTCGGATAACAATTAATTCAATTACTTAATTGAATATTCATTCATCATAAAAAATGCAGCACTTACACATCTAGATCATTAATTGAATTTAATTGCTTAGCTAATGAGCCGAAAGATACTCATTGGCAATGTCCAAAAGTCGGACTGCGTTTTGCATTTTGAATCAGTAAAACTAATCAGCATCTAACAATACCTTAGGCGCGTATTTGATTAACTATCCCAATAAAGCTGTAACATTCCAGCAGCAATGACAATTCGGTCAACATTTGAATAACAATTCACAAGTGTTGTTAACACAAGTCGCAAGAATTTGTGTAATCGCATGTAATTTGCACATAAGTGCACTCCTGTCTGTGTACTATTAGTGGTTGTAAAACGAGAAATCCATTCGCACCCCTAATAATTCAAATTCAATCCGCCCTAATCGCCTTATCGCGCCGAACAGTTGCACTGCGTCTTTGGCATTGCATCCGGATCTGTATTACGTGAGGGGTTTGTTTACTAGATGTAGATAGTTTACGGATGTCCAGGCCAAGACGCAAAACTTGTTAGCTACTAGTACACATCATAATGAAAATAAGCAGGAAGTTGTTTGCAGTCAAAAGATAACCGACCGAAGAGTAGATGCAGGTTTTCGACCAACTCTACGTGGTCTTGGATTGGTTTCTGTTTCCGTATTAGGATTTGCTGCTCGTACTCTCTCGGCCAACGGCTCGTGGAGGCTGATGCGTAGTTTTATTGTCGCTGTTGCAACCACTAAATCAGTGGCGATTAGATGAGCACCCGTTGAAGAACATTAAATCAATGGACTTGTGTGTTTGTGTGACGAGGCTTTTCCCGCGAAAACCTATTACGTATCGCCGTCATTCGATTTACGTAATATCATTGAGATGCTGTGTTTGGCAGCAACTCTCGTATCTCGTATATTCGCGTGTGTACACGAAGTCGAGTGGAGATTTCCTTCTGCGATGAGAGCATCTATATGGAGAGGAAAGCAAAGAAAAGTGTTTGCTCGTTTAGCTGCACGTATAAGGAAACATTTGCATAGGTAAATGCATTTGAAGAGACGATAGATAGCGTCTGATACTCTTGAACTTTGATGCAGTGTTCTTCCGTTTGCGAACGCAAGTGTTTACACTCAACAGGGTGTAACTTGCCACTTGCTATATGCGAAATTTGCCTGCTCGTTTGTTATGAATGTTAGATAATATTTGTTTGATGAGATCATAAATTCATGTGAAATGGGATGTTGTGGGTGGCCTTGGAGCCTTAAGAGTGTTGAAATGGCGACACAATTACCCCAGGATAAAGCCCATTTGTATGCTCGAAATCATCTTGTGTCCCCTGCGGATATAGCATGTGCCCGTAAAACGATTGAGAAGTGGGAATGTCATGCCAAATGCAAAGAATATCGGGGAGAGGGCGTATTTCCCTCGATATCTCTGCCTATTCTGAAGCACAATCGAAGATTAAACAATTCAGATGCGTATGCGACGATGTGGCAGGAAAAGTGATACACACTCCCCGAGGGTGTGAACTACTTTCGAGATGTGTTTTACAATAGAAAACAATCACAGAGCGGAGACGGCAATTGGCGTGTGATTTTAAATAGATCGGTTGTTGAAGCGGATTTTACTTGGACTCGATGAAAGTTGTTCAAGTTGTTCAAGCTATCAAGGTGGTATTTATTGATCGAAGGTAAATGTGTCGAAGGTCAGTACTCGTAGACCGTAAGAGGGTTGCAACTTTTGTACCAACTTGGAAACCACTCTGTATACTTCGAACGACAGAACCGGTTGTTATTTTAATTCGAAATATGAACTTTTTACTATATGTGGCCGACAAAAGGGTCTTCCGTATCAAAACATCACAGAATTAAAAGAAAAGGCCAGAAGTGGATGCCCCTATACGTTATCTAAAACAGACGATTGATTAATGGAGTACATATGCTTCGACGCCTTGATGTCATAACCAGGACAATGCAACCTCTCTCTATAACAATCAAACAACTGTGGGCATCCTATAAGTGAACAAAAAATCGTAGTCTCTGGACATAAGTTGCTGGGGTGTCATGGCAAGAAAATGAAAATGATTTGTTCAGAGGATTTCATGACTATCCTGAGAATGAGGATGCTTCGTGATCTCTTTGTCACTGCAAAGAAATCTGGCAAATAAAATCAATGGAAAAGAGTTAGTAAAGACGAACTTTGAAACAAGACTGCATATGACTTGCACAAATTTTTCAACGCCACAATTGATTTACATTGATCTAAAATCTCGAGTTGAACTTACACGTCTTTTAAGAGTTCCGGCATTTACATTGGTGACGACACATTCGCCGAAAATACATGCGATAACCTTCTGATATACACGTAGAACGTGGGGACCATTTATAACCCACTACCCACTGTCAGACAATTGCCTCTGAGTGTGATGCTGGAAGCAATCATCAGCGGAAGAATATACCGGGTGAAGGGCATATGAAAAACTGACTTCCTACCCGAAGCAGAGTCCATTTTTGGAGGCCCCTATTTATAGATCAAAGGTTAATACTACTTGATAGAACCAAGGGTAAACAATTGCCAATTTTCAAAGTGTCCACCATCAAGAAAGTGCTTTCAGTACAAAATAAAAAAATTATATCTACACGGCTGGGTAGCACATAAGTTGCTCCTTTATTCTTATTATTATTATTATTATTATAATTTTATTAATTAGTTCGTAAATTACAAAATTAGTAACTAAGTATAGCACTAGCTGCTTACGGCTTACGGCTAAAACTATCCTTTATTCTAAAATTGTTACACGTAACTTTAAAAAAATGTTGAAGGAAATGGAATTCAATAAATTAGTAACATAAGTTTCAAAAGAAGTTTAACACAAGTCGCCAGTTTTGGCTGCACTATAGTACCGATAATGTGAATTTCTCTAAAATGTAAATCGGCAAAACTTTACATTGTCATGTCTAAAATGTGAACTTCCGAAATTTTCAACCTCTAAGATGTGAATTTTTTGTTAAAGTTTTTATATTTCTCTTGTTTTTCTTGCTCGTTTTGCGTGCGATTTTTGTTTTTCTTCTAAATTAATAAACATTTAAACTGTGCTTTAAAAAATCATTTCGTGTTGTTTTTCATAAATTTGAAAATGGTTTCAATCATTTTAGTAAGTCCTGAAAAAAAGTTCCAGTAATGTGAATCCCTCTAAAATCCGAAAACGCCTTGTTTTAATTAGTTCACATTATCGAGGGACTACTGTATAAGGTGGCGCAAAAGTTCTCACCCTCTTCTTTGGCTGTTTTTTTTTGTTTTTGTATAAATGAAAATTGTTGGTTCAGTTTTTTAGATGTCCCAAATTGTTTAATTCGAGAAAATGATAAGTGGCCAGCGGAACAATTGGTAACTCTTCGTGTTGGATTTTTGTTGCTGACAGAAGTCATTGACTTCTAAGAACCCCAAAAAAAGGAACCGAAACGCTTAAATCAGACAATCTTGGTAAATCGCTAAAATGCGATATTGGGCGACCCGAAAATGCAGACCTAAGAATTTCGGTGTGACTAGTGCAGATTGCGCCGTTTCACTTTTCTCTTGGAACTGCATGTTCTAGAGTCCCAATTCATCCAATTGAGGACGAAAAAGTCATTGAAAACGGCTCTGTAGCGTCAGCTGCGATATTCTAGCAGAACGGCTACTCCGGGGACGGCCAGACCTAGCAGCAACTCGTGAATGGAGAAGTAGGGAACACCCTAGTCTTCTATGCAAGCGGCTCAACGTCGTAGTGTTTGCCCTCTTGGTGTCGGACGATCGGAAAATCTGGACCGAAATTCAGGCTACTACAACACCACCGATGCATTATTTCGCAGATAAAAATCGAAATGGAATAAGGAGAACAGATATAGCGATTCATGTCATGTTGACGTGTGCTGTCAATTTAGAATTGGCGGAATTACCAGTTCAACTTCTTTCGGGCTTCTTCATAAAAGACAGACAAGCCTCTTATATAATTGGTTTAAGTAGGCTTTTGTCCCTTGTTTTTGATAGCTACATTCCGGAACACTTTGACATAATTTTTATAAAATCGTACTCCTATCAACTTTGTGGTCCATCAGTATTCAGCTGACCATCAATTTTCAATTGGCAAAGGTGTACGCATATTCGCAATCGACATACATAACAGGCCACACTTCTAACCCATTTGACACACACGCGCCCATTAAAACGTTTTTGAATTTGAATTCGCTTAAACCCAGTGGCCTAGTTCACATATACCTCAGACCTCACCTACGTAAGAAGCTTTCATAACAAGTCTCAAATTTGTCGGCACGCTCGTATAAAGAAATGCTTTTTATACAAACTCTGTACGCAGCAATAGTCGCTGTGGAAAAATAAAACTCGAGGCATCATAT
Source organism: Cheilosia vulpina (assembly GCA_916610125.1). Lineage (NCBI taxonomy): Eukaryota > Metazoa > Arthropoda > Insecta > Diptera > Syrphidae > Cheilosia > Cheilosia vulpina. The sequence goes on along the minus strand of OU744276.1, from coordinate 112,344,200 downwards.
TCAAAATTGTAGCTTCACTCTGTTCACATTAAAGGTACTGTTTGTTTTTTTTTTTATCAGATCTAACTTGAGGTTGATTCATTGGAACTGTAACCTGACGTGGAGGTACGAGTATCTGAAAAATTCTTTAAATTACATATTCCCCCAACAGCGCTACCGCTTGTGTAGTACTTTTTTTCACTGACGCCAAATTTCGTGCGCTGAATACGCTTAATAAGGTAATTTTCGTTCAAATAGGGGAATTTCCCTTTAGAATGTGCGGTCGGGGATCATGATCGTTGCAATAAAAAAAAAACTACATAGTAAGGCCGCAGGAAACATAAGAAGCCAATATATCTTGCAATGTCGTCTGGTGGATTATTTGAAATAAAAGTACCGAAATTTACATGAGTCGTTATCAGGATGGGTTTAATGTTGATGCCTTTTGTGGTGAATGCACTCGGATTAGATGAATTTAAATGAATCGGGTTCAAGACGACTCTTATTGACGGAGCTTCAATACAAATTAGGTGTCTGAAATATAGTGAAACGCGTCAATTAACAAATGCAGGTGGCTTGTGGAAAATGAATTATTCAAGGTATTTGAAGCAGGCCCTGGCAGGGTGGTGACCTTGAAAAATGATAAAATATTAATGATGAGACTTGTTTAATTAGATTTTTGTATTTCCTCGCTGGAAACACATTTATCTGACTGTCAGCAAGCGATTAATTACAAAAAAAATTGTTGTTGTTAAATTGTTAACGAACGTTTACAGTGCTGTACTAGAAATCTTTTCCTTTTCGCATTAAAAAAATATATTTGTGTTCAATTAATAAAAAAAATAAATAAATAGCTAGGCCTAGCTTCTCGCAACCATTCGTTCTGTGCAAGTTTTTAGTTTTTCTGCCGAATCGAAGGGATCTGGAATTTTATCCCAAGTCCAATGTTCGATAGTTAGTTTTCTGTCTTACAATCTTTGAATTCAATTAAGCATAAGCAGAGTTGTAGCTCTAGTTAGTGCAGTGTAATAAGTGCAATTGCATTTTTTCCAAGCTCGGCAGAATCGGATCTTTTCAAACCACGGGTTTTGACCAAACAAAAGAAGAAAGAAGCTCCACCGATTTACAAGGCCTGCAGTTCCTTGGTTTTTCCAATCCTTAAGATTCTAAACAAGTCTCGAAGTTGTTAAGGGGTTAAATTCATTAGAGTAGCAGAAGGCCCATCAAAAAAATCCAACCAAACCAACGATTTTTATAAGATCAGTGGTTTTAACAACACCGCCATCTTGCGTTGCAGGCGGTCAAGATTTAAAACTCTATAGTTCCAGTAGAAGCTGTCAGCTTCCAATAATAATTGATTCAGTTTTTCTTTTTTTTTGTATTCCTTACCCAAAATGCGGAATTTTCACTCAAATGTTTTTTTATCGCATTCTCAATAGATCCTTAATATTCAGTTTAAATAAATGCCTAAGAAAATAAAAAGATGACCCAACAAAAAATAAAAACAAAAGATATTTTTTCGCCGTTATATGTTGTCATCGCCATCTGTTTCACAATGATTTGTGACTATTCTGTTTATCGATCAAATGCCGCTGGGTTAAATACAGCCAATGTGCATGGTTCATTTCGTGTGTAAGGAAAAAAAGAAATGTCTTTGTAAGAGACATGTATAGGATGACTGCTAAAAATCAAATGTTCAACGAAGTCTGGTGTAATTCGGTTAATGGACACAATTCCAACGAAAAGATCTGTAGACTAATTGTTCTTTTCTCAGCCAACAAAGAAGCTCAACGTCAAACTGCTTTTGGTGCGGGACTTCCATATTTGGTAAAAAGCTATTTTACAAATTCAAATATTGTTCATAGTTAGTTGTCCGTAGTTGTATATGGCGCTGTTGCCCAAACAACATTTTTATTTTTATTGTTGTTATTGTTATTACTGTTTGTTTGGATAAAAACTAATTTCCCCATATGAGAACATCTATCACAAGCACAAGTAAATGCAACGAAACTTAACAGCAACTGTTGGTTTCTCCAAATTCATAAACTGGAATCAAGAATATTACGCAGTTTTTTCAATGTAACGATTTTATATATATCATAAACTCAAGTTCATTGTGTCAAAGATGGTAAGTTGAACATGTTTCATTGTTGTCAAAGATTGCTTGATTGGATCTCAAAGTTTCCGGGGTAAGTTAGGTGAATATTTAAAAGTGCACCCACATTTTTATTTCCAGCACACGTTTTCGTGCTCTTTGCAAACATTTTCGTGTGAAAAATTTCGCAAATTTCACTTGTCTTGAAATTGAAACCCTCAATCACGATATTTGTTTACTTAAATTCTTCCACCGTACGTAGTCTATTAATGGATATCCCTGTTGCTTGATTATCCAGCCGAAACTGGATCTCTAAAAATAGCCAAGTAGCATACATTGCTGAAAGGCGATATTACCAGGCAGGCAGACAAAGCCGTTAACAAAACACAGTAGACATGGAATGTCACATTGTGACTATGAATATATGCTGCACTATTCTTATGACGGCGAATAAATCTTTGCTTGCACTCTAAATTGATTGTCCTCTAGAATTAGTAATTCACAAAAGCGAAATATATATAAATAAGGAGGAACTGATATTCAAGGGCAAATTGTGGATTACTGTTTGCTCTTTTATTTTTATCGAATCGAATCGATCACAAAGAATCGAATAAAATAATAATAAAAAAAAAAGCAGAAACAATTCACTTAGCAAAGTACACATTTAACATCAAGGCGTGGGAATTCCGAATATTGGTAGGATTCCAACCAATATTCATCTGATACGTATATATTCAAGCGCGAATATGCTTACGCATAAATAATCCATTTCGGCCGCTTTTTTAGGGAATGACTGTAAATGGAGTGTAACAAATAAATTTGACTCTCTTTAACTCTAGATCTTCCATTGTTAACTGTAAATCATTGGGAAAAGTCCTGCGTGGGTAGAGAAGAGATGGCGGGCATGATCTTACCTTCTTTCCTATGCCTACCTAGAGGTAGTAGCTCTTTTATATTGAGTATCATACATTTATTTTCGCCAGCGATTTTTCGAAAATTTCACTTTTAAGTAGGTTATTTTTTAAGTACCTACAGTTTTAGCATGGACATGATGTAGGTTCATGTTCATTATGGGTATACATATGCTGAGCACCTCGATGAACTGAAGAACAAATTTAAATCAAACCATTTTTATGACTTGCTTTGTTTTCGAAATATGAAATATTTATATCGTGCAATCTGAAGGAAATAACTCAGCAGCAGATCTATTGACGGCAAAAGTTTGTACATGATATTTAAAAGAAATTAAGTATTCTTCAACTTAGATTATTATGGTTTTTTTTCACAATTTGCGCAGAATCGGAGATATTTGGTTATTGAAATTCATAACTGCGGTAGTTTATTTTTAGTGCAAATCACATAGTTTGATTTTAATAACTTAACAGCCGATCGAATGACAGCCGGCGCTTCTGCATTTTAGGTCTGTTCCTTTACTTTTGTAGTAAGAATGGAAAGGACTGTCAAATGGCAGTGGTGGGAATGAATTCTCTTACAGAGAGAGACACTTACGAAAAAGGAAGGGAACGTTTTAGTAGTCATCTTTGAAAATGGCAGATCCATAATGTAGAAATTCAAAAGGTGCTACGAAAACTCTTTAAAATATCGTATAAACTCGAAGAATTTGCTAATTTACGAACAGAATTAGTTGATTTATCTAGCGATGAAAGTGAAAGATTCGGAATTAATCGAACTTCTTCTTCATGAATCCGAGTATATGGAAGAGTTTGTGCTGATTGAACTACAAGAATTCAAGAAAAGAAGTGAAACGGCATTAAAAATTACGTGTAGGAGATTGTCCCTTCTTACTCCTTACAGTGAGGAAGAATATCGTCGCCACTTTCGAAAGGAATCCAAGGGAACATTCAATCTAATATATTCCCGCATATAGATACCATTTTAATAAGCAAGAAATCAAAACAAATGCACTCATTTGTCAAATAGGACAAGAAATTTCAAATCAGCTTTTAGCTGTAAGGTGACTGACAGCTTTTCCAATTCTTACACCAAGAAATTTGTTGGGTAAAAATTCGTAAGATTCTCAGTGGTACCTACTCATCCACTATCTTTCTCTCTCGATGACGCTCTCTTTAACGAATCTTTCGAGTTAGGGAACGGCATTGAGTAAAAATTCGTATAAATTCGTGAGAATTAGTAAAAATTCATAAAATGCAAAAGTAAAGGAACAAACCTTTTATCTACAGGAAATTTGATTTCCTTTGATATTGACAGTTATATATATTTTTATATTACTCGGTGGTTATATTTTTGTCACCTAAAGTTCATAAATTTGATTGACAGACACTGAATGGAATAGTTAATAAAAATACGTAACACGGAGGCCAGATCTATACATAGTCATTTACTATCATTATGTATTCTTTGTAGATAATTTAGTTTAAATTATATTTCAGTGTTCTTTATGAATTGTCAAAATCGAAGATTTTATCAAAAAATATTAGCTACACGAGTAGGTACTCATAACCTCTTTAGCTGGTAGACTGTTTGTAAAATAAAATTGTTTACAAGTTTCACTTGAGCTAATAATTTGTGGGCGGTTTTTCTCTAAATGGTATATACCTACATTTTTAAGTCGCCCTTTATGTGATCCGCTCGAAAAATAATCTACGACGCTTAACTAATAAAATACACATAGTAGCCCAAGCGTGTGTCTTGTTCTGATGATGAGATAGCCGCCCACTACAGCTATTAATGGAAACAACACCACATACTCCACTAGCAATATTAACAACAAATTGACCTACGTAATGTATCAAAATGAAATCAGTATCAACCGCCTTTGAGTTAGAGCGCATGTTATCATTATGTCTGACATAAGTAAATAACTCTACTGTGTTAATCTTCAGAGTGGTTATATGGGATTCACAAAGCTAGTAGGCAGACACATTCAGACTTGTTTCTCATAAATTGTAACAAAAATGACGCAAAGTGAACAACAAAAATAAGACATCAAAGCTGTCGTATCAGGATTGTCACAACTTTCGCACATCGCAAAAATCAACAACAACCTCGAACTTGACCACAAAAGAGAATCGTTTTACCCTTTCACTCCTGATACCTACACCAATTAAAAGACTTGATTTATCGCTTAAGTAAATTGAGCTTACCTTTAAATTATCCATTTCCTTGGCCAATTCGATAAGTGATAATGTTGCACGCACATTAATTTCGATCGCGTTCTTTAGCGGCTCAATGAACCGCACCGTTGCAGCACTATGTATCACCACACTCGCATTCTCCTTGAGTAGCTGTTGATCGCACTTGGATATCCCCAAGTGTGGCAATGAACAATCTCCAGCGATTGGATGTACCTTTGAGAGAAAATCGCGCTTCTCTCTGTGCAGAACTTGGAACAGCTGCAAGATGAGATTTTATGTTGCCATTTAATCATTACTTCACATATACACAAGCACTAAGGAAAACAAAAAGAAGCACTTACTGGATCTTCAAATAAATCAGGAATTCGTTCCTTAATGTCCTTATCTCGTTTCTTTCGAATTAATACGAACACCGTCTTAACATCAGTTGTGCGCAGCAATTTTTCCATTATCACTACATGAACAGAGAAAATTTGAATTAACACACCGACTGTTATTATTTTTGCTTTGATCTACCTTTGCCAAGGAATCCTGTGGCGCCAGTAAGGAACACATTTTGATTTTGGAAAAACTCCCGAATACTCGACTCACAAAACTCATCTAAAACAAAGGGAAACGGAAAGCGATTTAAAAAATATAAAAACACACTACATCACGGCAAGGATTTGCAAAATTTACTTTCAAACGGCAGCTCCTTTTCGTTCGCCATAATTGGATAGAGGACACGAATACTGGCCGCAGAAAAAAAAATAAAATCGCTAAAAATTCAAATTCAATTCAAAGTAACCACCAATAATAATTTTTTTCGTTTTTTTTTTTCTTTGCAAGAATTTTTACGATTCGCGTATTGGACACTGATTGAACCACCTGTTGAACAAAACAACAAAATGGTATGCAATGCTCTTTTATATACCCAATGTTGCGGCTTTGCGGCTAATATCAACCTGTCTGCCAGATATACCCACGGCCGCAAGTATATTCTCGATTCGAGTCTGACGCACTCAGGTTTACACTCGACTTGATCGATGAGCTGAGCTTGCAAAAAAAAAACTAGCAAAGAAACCACTCAAACGTGGATTGGAAGTTATTATTCTCTTGAGTAGAAGCGGACTGTATAATGTTCGCAGTGGTGTACATCTCTGCAGGTGTTTGTTGTGGCCTTAGTCAATGTCAAAGGACGGTGGTGCTGAATTATATGTACCTCCAACACAGACAGCGGTGACCTTGCAGAATATAGTTTAACGACTTCACCCAATGGACTGGGATTTTCAGTGGCTTAATGGCGTTTATTGGGCGATTAACTGGCAATTATTCAAATGACAATTTCCGCAGCCCATCCTGGGCGAATCCATCAAATCGTGGGCCGCAGACTATACGCCACCACTAATCACCGCAATTAGTGTTCGTCATCGTGTATCTCAAAGTAATTACCCTGTGACTGCCGAAGATGGGAAATCTACTAGACTAGTGGATTGATGTAAATCCGATGGTGATTGTTAACTTTCCATCAAATTGCATCTGCGAATGCAAATCGGTATCTTTTTCGGTCGTTTCGCAAAGTCGTATCTCAAACTAGTATTTTTAGCACAAAGAAACGTGCGTTGCTACGTATATTCATTTTCCTTTGTCACTCGCAGATCTTTTGAAAGAAGGCTCGAAATGAGACGTAGCTTCGCCGAGAAACTAGTTTTAGTGCCGTTGTTGTTTTTATTTAAGCAAAATTGTCCAAACTCAGATGTACGCACAGGTCAGGGGGTTTGTGTTGTCGGGAATTTGGTATTTAAAACTTCGATCAGTACAATAGGCCTTATTATGTCGGCGCGGCGTATAGGCAGGTTGAGATGCAAAAAAAAAAAACACTGTACTCTGAACGATGTCAATTGTTATTATTATCGGTAGTTACTCTTGTGTGTTAATCCGACGAAGGTATCCGATCACCACGCAAGACAAATTTTCAAACAGTACTGGTTGTCTTGAATGGCTATGAAACAGTACAGAAAAAAAAACGAAGAAGAAAAAAATTGCGCATAGGCATTCCGATGTGCCGATCTAATAGTATGTGCTCTGTGCGTTCGCTTTCGATTTTTACGTCACACAAACAGTGATTCGAATATGCAACTGTCAGTTGATGGTAAATATTTGTTTTGTCGTTTGAAACGCAGAGAACTATTTGGACAAGTAGCTCCCAGTGGAGTGTGGGAATATTGCAGGTGCATGGGAACAACATGCGTATAACACAAATATCTTCTGACTGTAAAGAAAATGAAGTATGGAGTTTTGGGGCGATTGGTTATTTGAATTTATCTCAGCTTAATTTTTGAAGAGACAGTTTATACCCAGAGTGCGATGCTAATTCATGTTGGCACCAGTAGACCGCTTTTGTGATCGGGATTGACTTCCAGCTCCTGATGGAGTAGTCATATACATTTCCACGCATTGTTGCATATAAGAATTTAACGATCTTCTTCTGCGTTCTTGTTCATCAGCCAGTTTTCTGTTTCTGTTGCTGCACAGTGTACAAGGCTCGGCCAGTTTCTTTTAACCATCGCCAATCGAGTGAATGGTTTTAGAAAACAGGGTGGTGCCATAGCCGACCGATACTATAAGAAACAACTTTGAATTAAATTTTAAATGAGTTTCCCGTGAAATAATAGCTAAATGTTACTCCATGCTTAGCCCTATGTTTTGTTTAGAATTTTTTAACGATAAGTCTTAAACGCGATGCTCGCTCAAAAGTGCACAACTTTGCAATTTCACTATTTATACCTAGATTTCATTTCTATGATAAAATTTTCAATTTTGGAAACTATTTAAACACTTGTTGACCAATTTCATATCCGGGGGAACTTGTATGGCCTCAATCACCTGCAAGAGACTGATGGCTCCACAGAAGATGCCAAAGATTGGTAGTTACCAAACCAATTCATTATGCTCTTCCAATGCAAATGACGGTCTTTTTATGAAGTGTAAACAACTGGAAATTGAAACTCTCTCATTCCATTTGGTGTACATATTTCCAAAAATATGTATATTGAGAAATATGAGTTAAGTGTTTTAACGCCCTTACCTATTATCAGTTGAAAAGGAATATGTCTACTATTGTGTACAAAATTAAATAGAACTACAAAATAAAAAGCCATTTGGGGTCAACAAGGCCAACACAAAAAATCAACTTTCCCAACAACTTAAATTCTTTGAAATTGGGTAGTGTTTAAGTCACCACTCAATCTACCAACAAGTTTCATAGAAATTTTATATAAAAGTTGAGGGACAAGACAACGGGCCTTACTAATAATCATTTTAAACCTTTATTTTGTGGTACACAATATGCAATTCTGTATGGAAAATTCACCCATTTGTGAGTTTGAAAAATTTAGCCTGGACATTAAGAAAGATTATTAGTGTCGCGGAAGATTTTTTAAATATACTGATGGTTAACTCATAACATGTGTTGCAGGTGGGAAATTTCGACGCCTCTGACGCAGTGATTGATAGAGATCTGATGGTTTCAGAGTGAGCTACTTACGTATGAGCTATTGGAACTTCAACTTCTGAGAACTCTGCTAATTCTACTGTTAATGCACGAACGGAAAATTCAGTTTGAATTGGTGGCAACGAAATATTTAACATTTTCAGTGATAATTTTCCAGTTGAACTTTGATAGTTTAGGAACATTTTCTTTTAAAATATAAAGAGATCGTTGGTGGCTTTATTTTTGTTTATCTTGGTATCAGCCTGAATTGTGTAATACAGAGCACAGGGTGGCCAAGAGACATTTAAATGAATTGGAACTTATAATGTAATATTTAGCACATTTAATATTAGAAGTGTCTTACAATTGTCCTATTTTTTTTAAATAAGAATGCACGGCAATTAAAACAAAATTCGTGTATAAAGTTCAAGGCATCTCCCTTCAAATTTAAATTTTAAATTTTCTTACAGAAGACTGAAGATGGAACCGAGTTTGGTATCAAAAAAGTGCGAAGATAAATAAAATCTTTTGTTGTTAAGTATGCAGAACAAAAATTATTTTTTATGACTTAGAAGCAGTTTTTGTTAATAAAAAAATTATAAAACATAAACTCTTCTCATAGAAAAATATACGAACCTTTGACGCGTATAGGCCGATATTTATTTTTCCTGCAAGCTCGTATAGTCCAACCCGTTTATTTCCGAAACCTTTATGTATCCATTTGATTTTACTTTATTTAGATTTTCTTCTTTCGAACAGTTTTTGACATTATTTATCGTGTCTCTGGAATTTTGTTTGTACTTCAAAAACGAAAGCAATGAAATGACAGCTTATAAAAAAACCAATCAACCTTTATATTTTTCCCATTTTTATAACGCTTAAGCGCTTACCATTTGCTATAAATCGTTGCAACCATATGCAGAAGGAAACGCGACTCCGCATTCGCATTCTTAGATTCGAGCGGTGCCGATGGGTAATTTTTGTTAGAGAAATCCCAGAAACTAATCTGATATTTTCAACGTTTTCTATAAGCAATCTGATTTGCCGCAGTAGATAAAAGCATTATTTGCTATTAAATTTCTTAATTAACTTGAACTAATATTATATTTATATATTTATAACTTTTTCGGTTCTGTCTCTCTGTGGTGCTTACAAATGTAAAATTTTTCCATAATTCCCTCGCCAAGTTGAGGTGTCTACTTTATTGCTCAAAGTATGTATATTCGTTAACCTTGCAAGGTTTTTAGTTCAAAAATGGTTGCCTAGTTACAGTTTCATCATATAAGTACATCGAACGGGTCAGTGTGTCTTCAGAATTATGTTCAATATTATTTGTTCTGTATAAGTGAGAAAAAAGAAACGAAACTAGAGTGTCTCAGCCTTCTTCCCTGGTTCAGCTATTTTATTGAATAAGTAGAATAGTAAAAAGTTATGAAGCTTTTGGGTTTCGCTTATAACACAAAATAAAAAAGTACACAGTAGGCACAGCAAGCTGAAAGGCTGTAAAGGACCCAAAGGGCTTCAGATTTCTATGCTTCAGTGTCCGGACGGACAAATTGAGAAGGTTGAAGGCCTCAAGTTTTATACTGAGTTTGGTGTATGCTTCGGGATAATTTCCAACAATATGTGCATTAAATAATAACGGAGTATGCAATTTTTGGGAAACTCTTAATCAACTTTTTTTAAACGGAAACTTCAAGTCATCAAATATTTTTTTATTTGAGGAGGCTATAATAACAACAGCCATATTATTGACTCCCTTTAATCCGGGTTAAAAATTACACCTGGGTTTAAGTGAGTTTAACCCAAAAACTAAGCCCAAATCCATAATACTCACTCGTTAAACCCGAACATAAACACAGTTTTTTAAACTTGACAGCGTTTAATCCGATTGGATTCAAACGCAATCCGGAGTCCAGTTTACGTACTTAAACTAGGGTTAAAACTCAATTTCATAATATTGACATTTCTTCGCTCGCAAGAAATAAAAAAAGGGAAATAGAGATAAAATGGCAAGAAACTAAAAAAGGACTTCATTCGTGAAATGGACGAAATTAATGTTGATGTCTTCGTCGTCAGAAGACGAATTTGTCGAAGAGCTGATGAGACAGCAGCTGATGGTAAATCGACGTCGTTCTTGTCGTCGAATATATCGAAGCCCGCTTGCGTCGACGATGATGATGTGGTATATTTTTGAAATATTTCTGGCTGAAAAAAGAGCCATTTTGGAGGCTAAATTCGATGATTCAACGGAAATGTCGGCATAATTAATGCACCTTAAAATATAACTGCGCCCGAGACAAATGAAACAGATTTCCAAGTGCGAAACAACAACAAAAAAGTCATTATTTGTGAAATTTGACATTACGTGGGTTTAAAACGGATTAAAAACGGTTTAAAGTATTTTAAATCCGCCTTTAAGTAATTTAATTAAGTAATCTTTAATCCAGCGGGTTTAATGCATGTTTTTCAGTGAATAATATGGACACAGATTTAAATTGTCGGGTTCAAAAAATGCGGATTAATGATCGGGTGTAAAATTAACTTAAACCTTAGTTACACCCGTAGTGAAGAATAAGAGTCTAGAACATATCCCTACACCTTTTCTGTGTATAATCTACTTATGTTTGAAATTTCAACCACCTTAGCCCTTCAGGGTCCGAGTAATTTTTAGTCTAATAGATGATGGAGTGCAAAAATAAATGTTAGAACTGCTTTAAACATTCGGACTGTTCCCTAGTAAATCAGCTAGATTTTTTTTTGCTGCATTGCATAAGATAAGCGATTTTCTATTCCTCTAGCTGTAGTTATACTTGAAATATTCACTAAGAAAATAGAAAGCATTCTGGATTAATAAAAGCAGAAACATTACCCAGATATGACTACAAAAAAAACAGTTTTGATGCCATAATAAAGCAGATTTTAACTGACTCTTGGTGCATGAAAAAACAACTGACCTTCATTTTCCCCACCTTAGAAACAGGCCCAGAAGCCTGCACTTTTCTGTGGTAGATGGGTTCTTTAAGAACACACCTAACAATTCAGTACCACTTGCCTCATTTGACCTGTTTCGAGACCATTATCCTTCTCACAGCGCCTCCCTCTATGCTTTGTTTTTCAAATTCATACATTATCCTTACGGGGTCGTTGCAAACACAATGGCTACCTGGCTGTATCCAGTTTTGGGTAATAGCATCTTCTCACGACAATTGCTTTTAATCTAGTCATGGTTTCTTTTTGTATTCGACACAATCCGCATCAGAGATAGAGTGCTACGGGTATACCGACCTAGCAACTTTTAGTCAGCGATACTCATACCGTTTTGGTATGTTTTTACAAAGCGTTATATTCTCGCTTTGAAGTACGCAGCAAAAAAATCGCCTCTTTGATAAAAAATACTTTGATGGATACACGTTCGCTCCGAAAATAAATAAATAAACTTCGTGGAATACAATACAGAAGTAGTCAAGGTTCTAAAAGTATAAATAAATGTATTCCTCCACTAAAGAGTTCATACCTTCCGAGAGGAAAAATAATTTAATACACAACCATGAATTAGAGAAATCATTAAAATGTTTATAGGCTTCCCATATAATTTTTATAAAAATCTATAAACATTTTCGATACGCACTAATGGGAATCCAATTCCCATGTAGTCTGGCCATCACCTTGACGTAGCTTTGGATGGGTCTTCTTAAAACGTACCCATGCATAGAAAATGAACGTAATAATTGGCAGCTTCTCGGTTTGTTTTTTTTTTTTTTTGAATAGGAAATGTTAGGCAAGTACAGTTAGCATAATTTAAAGACGAAGCACACAACAAAGTTGAACAAATTCATTTGATTTCAAGACGCGTCTTGTGGACATTTAGCCACCATGTACATAAGCGCACAGTGGGTCAGGAAGCCCAAAGAAAGTAACATAAAATGGGACGTGACTGTCTATGTATTAGATTCTATAGGCACTTGCAATCGCAGCTCACGATCGAAATCGTATTCCCATGCGAATTTCAATCAAATTCATGGCTTAAGGTAATAATAATGGATATGGAATATTAGTAACAAGTCTGTGTCTGTATTGAATGCTGCTTTAAATTTAAAAGCTGATGATGTTGGGGCTTGCGATAAGTATGATTTATATGGGGTTATACGAAGGGAATAGTTTTTCGATAGTACATGCAACGACCTTAACCGACCAGTGCCTGATCGGAGAACAACCACACCGTATAGGTAGTGAGAATGAATCAGCAGGTGACCCTAATGTAAAACGTGTCGCTCTCAAAACGATTTGACTGTTTTTCCCACTTGCTGCGGAGTTGCCAAGTAAGAATTGTGTTTTTGTGAAACTTTCCTACCTGTCAGAAAAAAATAGTTTCAGCTCCCGTAAGACCGTAAGCAAAAGGGCTGCCGTTTGTACGAGTTCCCATCTTTAATAACTGCAGACTCTTTTTCAATTTTCCATTGCGAATTCTTCACCGTATTTGTAAGAGAACGAATCTTTTATTGTAGCTCTAACAGATAAAGTAATTCTATCCATAGTCGTAAATAGCGAGAATATCTGTCCTGGATGGCATGAGGGTGGATCAGTCTTTTGAGTAGCGCCTAGTGTATAAAGCGTGCGTTCGTTGCATTCTCTTGCTGCATGCTCTCAGAACCTGTTTCAGAACCATCAGGGTTGCCGTTTTGGGAAATCATTTTAAGAGCTGCAACGTGTCTTTCACATAACATTGACTTTGTTTTCAAATGGTAGGGAAGTCCAGTCCCCAAGCTGAAGGTCTGTCCCGTCAGCAGTTACACACAACCCTAAAAATACTAGTACTATTAACAAGAGCTCCTGCTAAAGCTGTCCATGAGCTCTTTGGGCAGTTTTAAAAGAATCGACAAAGCTCGACTTTTTAAAAGAATAAAAAAAGACAAGAATGGGAATAGCGGATCGAATGTGCTGAGAAAGAACACCCATCTAGAGTATTAAACGGCTGAGAAAGCCAACCATCTACTACGTAAAAGTATAATCCGTTCAGTGTAAAGTTTCTGTCACTCTGGTCGCCAACCTTACTTTAAGTTGAGCAAGGCTTCTGGAGGGAATAAAGCTTTCTAAAGCAGTGGGAGATGACTTTTGGTAACGATGTCTCAACCAACTTGTCTGCAAATTTTGGTCAAATGAACATGGCCCGTTCATCTGTTTGCATTCATGCTGATTAACAGCTAGGCGAGCGGTCAGAGGTGCGCTTGTGGGTTTTAATGTTCACCAAGGGGAAAGTATGGCCTCATCGAGAAAGCTAAGGAGTGGACTGATAGACTGACTGAGTCTCTTGAAATATCATTTCAACCGTCGATCCACCCTTGCCACTCGCTGCTTCTTTGGGTTAAAAGCTTTTTTTTTTCATAAACTCCAAGACCCTAATGGTGCGACAGCATGGACCTTGTCGAAAGCAGACGAAATCATCTTGGGACGCTTTGCGAGAAATATTCCAGGGGCGATATTTGGTCCAGTTTTCACCTATCGATGAAGTGTGGAGAAGGAGATTCAACGTCGAACTTAGAGGGCTATTAAAAGGCTTTAAATAAAACGGCAAAGATGAGTTGGGCACATGCAAAGTTTGGACAAGTTCGCCACACTCGATGGGTCTTTTTTTGTACGCAGGGCGCGTACATTTAAGAAACGACCTCAACTTACTTGGTGTGCTTAAACGCAGTTGCAGAGAAGACCGGGCATTACGGGCTTGTTTGTTTATGCCTTGATCCACTCTCCAGAGTATAGGTCCCATCTTAAGTAAAGTAAGAAACTGGACCTAAACAGCTTACTAGCTTACATTCAGTATACAATGCAATAAGTGGCTTTTCATTAATCTGCTCCTTGGGGTATCCCAGTCAAGAAAGCTACTAAACATTCAGCCAAATTGCAGAAAGATATTAAATTTCGAAGAAGAAACTGCACCCAATTCGCACATCTCCAATAGTTTTTTAAGTCTGATTCAGCTATGCAAAAAAGCAAGTTAATGACCCTTGCCCGTTTAAGACTGTTGGTCGACTGAAAAATGATTTATATGTGATATTTAAATTTGCGTCTAAACTCAGCATGCACAGGCATACCCATCAAGACACAATATTGGCAACCTGCATAAATTCGTATATGTCATCTGAAGTGGCATCCCAAGCCATCGACGTGGTTTCAATCGTTCAAGTTCCAAATTCTATTATCAGCACCACCCTGTATCCCGTTTGGTCTGTGGCAACTAGAAAAGGAATTCTACATAAATCCAACAAGAACAAGTTTTCGTTTCTGCCTATACCAAAAATACCCGTTCAACTCTCCTGTGCGGTCTGTGGTAAGCAATTTGAAGCCACGCTCCAGCCTACCCTGCTACATACGAAGACAACAACCGCATATGATGCAAACCACAGAACTAGAATCGCGTGGATGGCAAATGTCAACTCTTTAAACCTGACCTTGGTCAACACTCAACACATCGCAGTCTGAAAACTCGTTCTAAAAACTGTGCCATTATCGCTGACCCAAAGCCATGATGCTGCGATCTGCAGCCATTTTTCTCTACGTACTCGAGAACCTACACACATAACGTATCTATCTGTGGTGTAGTGGTTTTATTGCGAAACGCGATGCCGACTAAAGATACAGATGTGAGTAAAACAATTCCATTGGATCGAATTGCTTTTTAATTGCGCGTTGCAGGTTTGTCAAGATCAGCTCCAAATAATTTCCTGTATCACAATTACAATTGTTTAATCGTTTTTCGTTTGTTTTTTTATTTTTATTTTTATTAAAAACAATTGTAATTAAAAATAAACATCAGGTCTCTATGCATCATTTTGAAGTTGAACGAGTTTCAGCCAGAATCCTTCCTTCGGGCCCAGATTGAATCCAGCCGAATCGAGTTTCATTGGAATTGTGGTTTTGGCGGCTGCCTCGAGTTGGTACTCACTCAGCAAATAGAATATGATGGCTTTGGCCTCCAGTAGAGCGAACCTATTGCCTAGAAAATCACAAGAGAATAAATAATTTACATCTTTACTGAGGCAGGCGCCGCATACCTATACAGTTCCTTGGTCCGACACCGAACGGCAAATACGTGAACGGTTTTATGTCGGCCTTGTTTTCATCGCTGAACCTTTCCGGATCGAATTTCAACGGATTCGGGTAGTACTGCTCATCTAAGTGGATGCCAACGATGGGAATCCAAATGCTTTCTCCGGCCTTCACATTGATCTCGATGTCATCGTCTTTGTAGGAGAAGTCTTTGTTGCACTGGCGATCGGCGACAACTGCTGCTGGCCACTTGCGCAAGGTTTCGGAGACAACCATGTCCATGTACTTCATGCCTTGAAGGGCATCGTAGGTCAGTGGCTTGCCGTCGAGTGACTCTTTAACGTCGGCGACTTCTTGCCGCAATCTCTCTTGAATATCCGGGTTCTCCATAAGTTCGTGTGCGGTGAAGGACATCAGCACAGCGGTCGTTTCGAAGCCGGCAAAAAAGAACAAAAAGCATTGAGCCACCAGCTCGTCATCAGTCCATTCGTGGTTTGTTACGGGTTTCTGGCGATCGTCTTGGTTTATATAGATGCCCTTGGCTTCCATCATCATGTTAACCATATCGGGACGCATGATTTTGTTTACCTCACGGTACTTCATGGCGTCCAGCACGAGGCGCTTGAAATACTCGGTGTCCTTGCGGTCGAACAGTTCCAATTTCAAGATCTGAAGAGACAAAAGGTTAGTTTTTGGATTTAAATGGACCACACCCCAACCATACTCACTCTCATCAAGTATTTAAAATTCATGTACATGAAAAACTTGAGATTCTGCCAAGCGGTGAATACGGTGATCTTCTTGCCCATCAGGTAGAACTCATTCTTTTCGTTTTCGAAGGAGTTGATCTGAAGGCCGAAGACTGCCGATGCGATGACATCGTTAGAGAACCGATTGAAGTAGTCTTTGATGTTCATCTCGATTCCATTTTTGCTGTTTGGATCTTTTCGTAAATAGATGACAGATTTACTAGCGACCTCATTGATTAAGGTGAACATCTGGCGCATCTTGCTGCCGGTGAATACGGGACTGAGGGTGGAGCGCATGTCTTTCCATTTTTGGTTTCGCATTGAGAAAAGGGAGTTGCCAAAGAGACCACCATCTTGATCGGAGAATATTGTACGATGGTTGACGAAGTGATCGAAATCTTTGACAGTGATTTGCTTCAACAGTGCAGGATCACGAATCCCGTAGACGGGACTGCGTTGATCGAAGAGCCCGAAGACTCTGCAAGGGAAAGAGGAAAGTGAGATTTTAGAGAAATTCTTCAATTCTTTAGAAATAGAATCTTATTTTTAGGGACCAAAGTTTAAAGCCAAGAAATAAAACAAAGACAAGGTATGTACCTATATCTTGACCAGTAAGACACTATCCACTCGTTTTTCGGGGTTAAACCCTAACTGACTACAGAATTCGTTATTATTCACCCTATCCGTTCGGCAAAAATTCCGAAACGAAAGTCAAATCTGCTCGGAACTCTGACTGCGGTCTGGATATCCGTTTCGGAACAAAACAAATGAAGTATAGACAGAAACGCGCTCATTTGACAATAAAATATTCCGCGGCAATTGGTTGTCGGAGTGGTTCGAAAAAAATGTGTTAGTTTACCAATTTATAAAAATAGGTATAGATTGTGTTCCTTCGAAAATAGGTTCTAAACTAAGATGATTTCTATTGACATACTAAGCTAATATGGCGGCGACAAATTGAATGCCACCAAAATGTTTTCATTTAACTTATAAGCATTTTGTATGAGAATTGTCAACTTAATTTTTACCAGCCTTAATGGCGACATATATATTTGTGTCTGTGCACATCTGCGGCAGATACCTTTCGAATGGTATAAGTCTCATTCTCGTCATTTTAAACTTTTTATGTTCACGTATTAATATAATGACGTTCGCATTAGCCGCATGTGTTTTAGAGATCACCCCCCCCGGGTTGCATCCGGGCGGAATATGTTCCTGATGCTGAGATAAGGAGCCTATAGTTAGAATTGCGTTTCGTCGAATGTAAATCTTTATACGGGTTTTAGGGAATTTTCCAAATTTTCGTAGAAATTGGTGTACAAACACCTTACCTCACCTAACCTAACCTACCACCCCTTGGTAAAGGAGCAACCTTCGGTAGGGTTTCCGGTATGTTTGCCGCCTACAAATGTCACTTTGATTACCCTCAGTTGTAATTTATTTATACTCTCACAACTCTCTTATTCGTATATAGTCGGATATAGGGTCATGTCTCCAGTAGTCGAACACTTAGTGGTTCATTGTAACATAATCACTAACTGTTAGAGAACCGTTGAATGTAATATGCCACAAACTATATATAACTCAAACATTTTAAAATAGTTAAGTTTTTCGCTGCAATTGTTATTGTTTTTTTATAGAAAAATAAAAACTAATAAAAAGCATTATTCTACAGTAGTCGAACACTAGTTTCACAAACCCGAACGTAAAGTTTCCTTACTTCGAGCGCTAAATTTCGTGTATATTTGAAATTAAGAAAATGAGAAGATCTCATGTTTTTGTTTTTATTTAAAACTATAAAAAAAAGTAACAAAACAACTTAAATAAATAAATGGAATTCACAAACAATTAAAAATTAAATTTGTACATTAATTAACACTAGTGTTCGAATAGGAAACTCGAAACAGATTGGTTTGCTATAATCGAACGGTCAAAAAATAATAATATTATTAACTTTTCAGCTAAAAACTTTACTAAAAAGACATAAAATAGATATAAACTAATAAAACGAGCATTCAAATGCAATCCCTGAAGACTCAATTTAAACTGCAATTTTGAAACGTTAAAAATAAAATTGTACTGGTTGGTATTGCAAAAACGATTAAAGGTAATACCACAATGTAGCATTTTGCGTTTATAGGAGTTGAAAATCTTAAAAATATACATTTTACACAGTTTTTTGCAAAAAGTGTTCGACTACTGGGAGTGTCCGGCGACCCTACCCTAGGAATTGTCCCGTTTTTTTTCGTTTGACAGTCGATAACATTTCAATATAAACCGCTTACGATGTCCGGGTATAAACTACTTGATCTTGATTTCAAGTTTCTTTTAATTTTCCTTTTGTTACGTTTTTACGTTTTTTTTTTTTTTTTGCAATGACAGGTAAAAGTTTTAATGAACAACGAAACGTTCGTTTAGCCCTCGGCAGTTCTAACAGTTGCCTTGAACGGTTGTTTTTTTTTTTACAATAAGCCATGCGACAATAATTAAACCGTTTACACACTCTCGATTTAATTGTTCTTTAATTGCCCCGTAAGTCTTATTTAACGAATATCTCAAACTTGTTAAGCCGCGGTTAAAACGCACGCTTTCAACTTGCTGCGGCATATCTGCCTTCTGTATGAGCAGTGAGTACCAACCAGTGTTGTTAGCACTCTCTCTTCATTTAACCAACAAATTTTTCCTTTTTCACCGAACTCGAATTCCCTTTTGAAAAGCCACCATAATTTTTTTTTCGCCAAAATCCAGATTTTAAAACTAAAATTTGTATCACACACAAAGAAAATTAACCTTAGTTTTGTTTGCAATAAGGAAATGCTAGGAAATTTTGATAAAAGGCTATTTACATGAACTGTTTTATGGACATTCAGTGTGTTGATAATCATGGTGAAATGTAGTTGTAGGTACTTTGATGAAATTTCAGAAAATATGTTTGAATGGTTTTTGTTAGATTTCTGTAATTCCCATGATTTTTGGTGCTTTTTCCCTTTATCCCACGGAATGCTCTTCGGACATCGAAAATTCCCATGATATAAAAGCACTGGCTACCAACATAGTCTAGCATAATGTCATTAGAGCCTGCTTGCCTACTCGGATTGGCCAACAAAAATTCACTGTTTTTGTGCGAAAAAGACAATTTCAAATGACAAAAAATAGATCAATAAGTTACAAATTAAATACGCATTACTGTTGGCTCAAATTCCACCGCAGCAGTTATGTCAAGTTGATTGAATAAACAACCGGATTAGTGGGCAGACAAATCGAGTGATCTCTGTACTCGCATACGTAGTACTTGTTTGGTTTCGTGTATCACATGGGGGAATATACCGAATAAATATTTTTTTCATTTTCAGTGAGCTGGAACAAAGCAAATTGTTTGGGGGAACGAAAAACACACAAACAAACCAAACTTCCTCTGCTAAGGAAATATATAATGATAAATGACCGTCATAAGTGAAGTGTGGCTCAACGTCAATCGTTACACCTTCAATCAACCGGGTTGCTTGTTTAAGTTCAAACTTCTAAGAGCATTGACACATCACAATGAATGAATACAAATGCAGCGTGTGTGCGCCACAGTTTACAAGTGTAAAAGTCCTTGAAAGGAAGGTCTCCTTGGTCTTTGGTATTTCAAGTTACACGATTAAGAACAATGGTAGGTTGCAGCAGCAGCTTCATCTTCTTCCATACACAATTCCAGTTCTCACCTGTAGTGCCAAGGTGGGTAAGAAGCAAAGAACAATCGTGCGAAAGTTCGTCTCCACAAGTGAATATGAATTTTACACACATATGTGGGTACGAATACATTAAGCAGACAAAAAAAAAAGAGAAGAATTGAATGCGGTTGGCTTAAGTATTTTAACCCAGGAAAACAAATGAGTAAAGTTGTAAACTTTTAGTGGATTAGAGTTGAAGTAACTAAGTTTGTTGGAGATTCTTCTGGGAGAACTTCCCAGGCATACTTCCTACCTTTGTTCGAGCAATCAATTTCAATCGATTTAGAGGAAGTTTGCTGTAATGAGTGGGTAGAGGTATGTGATTACCGAACGATAAGCACGAACGGAAGTTTGCTTTACCTTTTACCAAACTTTGTCTTAATTTTAATTTGGCTGCACCAACATCTGAAATTTTAAATACTTAGTGCCAGTGCCCGATGTGATAGTTTTTCTCTTCAGTGCTTCATAAAATGTAGAAGGAATGATTGTTCGGGGCTGGGCTTATAATGTTCTACATCGAACCAAAAGGTGACTTTTCAAGAGGGGTTCCCTACTTGTGTCGTGTGTCGAACAAATAATCTCTCCTCTATACTAATAATCATTTTTAGTGTCCACGCCAAATTTTCCAAAGCCACAATGTCGAAATTTTCCATACAAAATTGAATTTTTAAATATTTAGTGTCAAGTCTGTTTTCCGAAGAACTCGTTAACTTAGTGACTATTCCCAGCACGACGAGTCTTCTCTGTATAAATGGTTGAGGGAGTTAACGCAAATAAATTCGTTTCGGCACTTTTTATTCAAAATTTGGCAATATTTCGTTTCGAACAATGAATGCTGTCGTAGACTGGGCATACAAATTGTTTAACAAATTTTGCTTTCGTATCTGCAGAAGATAAGGAGTTCGTTTTATCATTTTATTTTGTATCAGACATAACCGGACGATAAGTGCATGATTAAAAAGATCATAGGAAAGATTGGTATTATAAACTAAAGTCTGATAGCAAACTACTGCCGATTCGCCCCAGATCTATAGATAAAAGCCTTTTGCTACCTATCGATATGTCTTGCATAAAATATTTGAATATTAAATGGTTCGGTGGTGTTCTGGTCGTTGGTTACCGATTGGTAGATGTGAAAACTACTCTACTGAACAGATTTCGATAAAACTTTTTTTCGAAACCTTTTCCAAGACTCCGAAAAGACTTTCGGCTCTGTCCTTTATTACTACGGCTACTGGTGGCAGCTTTTTTGTCCAAAATGTATTTCTCTTCTTTACTCTCTTTAACTTGCTTAAAGAATCTACATCTATATATTATATAAATTGAGCATTAAAATTGTGTTCGTTTGTCACCGATTCACGCCTTAACGCATATACGGATTTTAATCAAACTTTCACACATTTTTGGTATTGGTCTATATATGGTTTTTGTGAAGTTTGGTTGATATCGGAAAACATATGTGTGTATTGTGCATGCATATAAAAACAGTACATTTTGTTTTTTTTTTTTCCACACATTATAAATATAAAAATCAATTGCTGTGCGTTATTCGGGTAAAAACTCAAGAAAGGCTCGACGGATTTCACTGATATTTTGTGTGTCAGGGATGGTTTAAGTTGAAATTCAAATGAAAATTCGGAAAATTTTTAACAGGTGGCGCTGTTGGCATATTTCGTTTTTCATCTATCTCCTTCTATGAATATACATATATCAAAATGAGTCGCATTGTGTTTGAATTGATGGTCTCTTAATCTTAATGCGTTAACCGATCTCGTTTCTGGAAATTTCAAATGAAATGTGACGTCAACACCAAGGTTTGTATGGATTTACGGTTTTTGTATGTTTATTTCTTATACTGGTTATAGGCACTTTGAACATTCCTGTGTTTTCAGTCTCCGAATGTGTATGGTTGGTTGCAGCTTAAAGGATAGGATAGTTTTGGGCAAGATAGATGGCGCTGCTGTCTGTCTCCGAAACCACTCAACTGATTTCAATTTAGTGGATGAGTATGTTTGGTTTCAGTTGGGAAGCTAGGATAGTTTTGGACCCGATAGGTGGCGCTGTTGTAGATGCCTTTTTGCTTTGGGGTGGTGGGGCAAATCGCAAGCATGATAGAATACGAGATGTGGCATGTGGCCTATGAGCGCGTAGGCCGTGCGGCACATATCGCTTGGTAGAATGAAGGGGAGGTATATTGTGTTCATTTTTCGTACACTATCATTTTTACAAATTGACCACTCGCCCAAGTAGCCCAGCATACTAATCACTGAGCCACTGTGTTCACAAGTCGCAACTACTGATCAAATGTGAAGTGGGAAAAAAAATATATGAATGGTGATTCTTAGTTCCCGGAAAACTTCGGACGACCGCCATGACACACCACACGATTTTTCAAACAAAAGCTCAAAACGATCATGGGCTTCATCGTTAAGCACAATGTTTTTGGACAATCGCGTTTCTGGATGTACTCGGTCGAATGGCAGAAGCGAGGATTGCCGATTTCCCACATTCTACTATGATTGATTTGGTTAATTGAGAAAATCTGACCGGAAACTCAATTCAATCATTAGCGCGAAAGAAAAACGATCATGAAGCCGACCCGGAGGAAATCTATGAAGTCCTCTCTATGCATTGAACTTAATTTGATTCCAATGGAGTTTCATTTGTTCAATAGAGAGGTTTAACTTCATCAAAAAAATGTTAATAATTTATTTAATTTTAGGCGGTACGAAGTTCGCCGGGTCAGCTAGTATACCTATAAAAAAAGTTGATATTTTCTTTGTTTACGTATAACTCACGTAATTTTCAACCAATTTACTTAGTTCTTCTTTCAAACTATTTAGAAAAACAATGACAAAGACATAGACTCTTTTACTACTAAACTAATTGACTTTTTCATTCAACAAAATGCAAAATGTATATTGTATACATATCTTCTAACACATGTAATTCAAGACTAATGGCATAAATTCTATTAACAAAACGTCGAAATACAAAACATACGACGTTCAGTGGCATTCATTATTTATTAAGAGTTTACAATGAATAGCTTTGCTATGAAATCCGTGTTTTGTTGACGCTATGGGAATATGTATACAAGTATAGCTTTATACATCTGTGACTAATTCTTAATCAACTTCTGTCAAAATTAAGTTAGCACAGTACCCTGTTCAATATATAAATTTTGTTTCCATTCAAATATCTCTTATGGTTGCTGTGCAATGGATTAGGAAAAGACGCAGATGTCATTTTTCCACATTTGAGTCATACTTTTAATCTGCGCTCCTGAAAAGGGGCCAAAAAATGATTTATGCCATTTTTTTATATATTATATTTATTCCAATACAAATTTTGTCGGCGACAATAGTTGGATTGTGCCGTACTGCCCGTTTTTGTTGGAAAATCTTGAAGTCAATGAATCAATCTAACACGTGTAATATGTGTACAAACGTGACTAAAGGCAGTAATACGGTGTTCGAGATTCAGGCTCATGATAAGTACCGGTTCATTCATTTCGTAGTTTCAAGTTGGTAGAGCTGGCATTTGACACCTGTCAAACTCAGCTGTCTTTTGAATTGTCAAAATATTTGTTTAATATTTGTCGTTTATGGAACGCTTCGAACAACGTATGGAAACTTACTACAAAACGAGCCAACAAGCCACACAACACGCCCAATTATGGCTTCAATGCGTGAGAAGTTTCCTGGTTGTATAATTTATCGTTTTGGCGACGTCAATTGGCCACCAACATCATTCGATTTGACACCGTTAGATTTTTTTTGTGGGGCTACGCAAAAGACCGTGTTTACATGAATAATACCCGAACTCTAGACGCATTAAAAACCAACATTACTCAAGTTATGGCCGAGATACCGCCCGAAATGTGCGAAAAAGTGGTTTAAAATTACCTCAAAAGAATGACATGCTGCGGATCTTCCCGTGGAGGCCATTTGAATGATATTGTATTTCCCAATTAATGGCAAAGTCCAAACTTTATAATGAAATAAAACTTTCATCAAAAATGTATCGCTGTGTGTTTTAATTAACTCTACTTTCGAAACCGAAAAATAAATGACCCTTTATGATGAGGTGACTCGCTATTAATAGGGTATTACGTGGACTGCAACGAGGCAGTGGATTTTTACGTTTCCGATAACTTGAAAAATGGTCGACGTGTCTAATGCAACATTAACAAATTTCTTCGACACTTGCCGAGGCGATGAGTTTGCTCGAAAACTTCTTTATTCCGAAATGCCACGCTCATAACGAATCAAAGTTGATTGTTCTTGATCCTTGTTAAGTTTTATTGTGGTGGGCTGGTGGGCGCACAGTATTTACAAATGCGATGTGTATGCAAATGTTATCAACAGTGATAATGTTATTCTGACGAAATGCGCAGATGGCTGATGTGATGACCGATCAGGCAAGTGCTGTAGGGTGTGATGAATGCAAATTGAGTGTAAGTGTTTCCCCAGGTTCTTGGAAGAATCAATCGAAAATATATATAATATGTTAATAATATGTTACTCAATTAGTTGCATAATGTTGAAACTTGATAGTTTTTCCCCTCGGCGAGTAGGTAGTTATCATCTTAGAAAAACACCGACCTCTATTGGATGTACTTCGGTTTGACATTTAACAAGGCAATAAGTTATTAAGTGAATTACTTTTGTATGGAGAAGTCAGTATAGAATTTAAATCATTTCCTAAATATTTAGCTTGGAAAATGTAGATGTGACGGAATTCTGCTCTGCACCTACAAAGAAGTGTCGTTGGGCTTTGTGGATGAAGTTGATTTCCACTGTGAAAAAATGCAATCAGTTTCAAACATAACTATTGGTTGCTGAAGTTAACCAGAGTATACATTCTTTTGCAACTAAAATTTAAAAGAATAGTTCACGTAAGAGATTTATTAGGATTTTAAATATTTTTTTCAGACCTTTTGATAGGAGGCGGTTATTCTTTCGGAAATTTGACAACATCTCGCAAGCTGTGGAAATATTTTAAGGTGCATTTTCTGTTTTTCAGGGTTTGAACTTGAAATTCTCCAGCGCAATAATAACATCGCTCAAAAACTCGTCGATTTTAGAACCAAAAAGTAGTTTCTTAGCTTCAAACAGAACCTATTTAGAAGACTCTAAGGGCCGGTTTGTTCAATCTTGATTATCTTTAACCGTCGGTTATTTCAGCTGGTAATCATCGAATGTGTTTGTTCACCAAAATAATAACCAAAGAATCAGTGGTTTGGCTTCGGTAGTTTCTTAGCTTCAAACAGAACCTATTTGGAAGACTATAAGGACCGGTTTGTTCAATCTTGGTTTTCTTTAACCGTCGGGTATTCCAGCTGGTAATCATCGAATGTGTTTGTTCACCAAAATAATAACCAAAGAATCAGTGGTTTGGCTTCGGTAGTTTCTTAGCTTCAAACAGAACCTATTTAGAAGACTCTAAGGGCCGGTTTGTTCAATCTTGGTTATCTTTAACCGTCGGTTATTCCAGCTGGTAATCATCGAATGTGTTTGTTCAATCTTGGTTATTTTTAACCGTCGGTTATTCCAGCTGGAATGAGTTTGTTCACCAAAATACTAACCAAACATTCAGTGGTGCGGCTTCGGTTAGTTAACCAGAGTAATCGATAACCAGCCGATTTTGCGCGGTTAATGAGATCTAAGCAATGATTTTCAGGAATTTCGTTTGTTCAAGTTTTTTAAGGACTGCGTAGGTATTCATTTTGACGTATCTGTTATACACAACAACTCTGTGTACAATATTGTGGGGACAAAATATAAGCAATACAAGAAAAGTATACGTAACTCATGTTAGGAGTCTACTGAACCAATAAAATCTGTCTCGTCAGTTTCGTTGACGATAAAAACTGACAGATGACAGACGTGTACCCAGTCTTTTGAAGTATAAAGTAAAATTATTTTCAACATTTTAGCCGATGACAGCTCTCATAAATTGAGATAAAGCGCACTCATTAGAGCAAATATTGAAAGAATGGAAAAATTGCGACGGTTTTTGAATAAATTGAGATGATCCATTTGCAAAATTTTAGTGGCCTTTATTCGGTTTTGCTTTTAAAAAATTGCTTAATGTCTCATTACAACAATATTTTATACTTCAATTTTTAAGAAACACCCGTGTCATTTGATTATGACATTTATTTATTTATTAATTGTTTTCTTTAAGTTATAAATGAAGATACAATTCGGAAGTTTATACGGGAAAAATAACATTTTTGAGCTAAACAAATTTTGCGTTTACTTAGATTACTGAAAATAAATGCATTAATAAAATACCTTAACAAATAACTTATCAAAAAAACGAACCCCCGAAAAAAATGTAACCATATAACCACTTCATCAGTCACTGAATTGACAAATAAACTGGAGAAATAGAACGATTTGTCGAAAAGCTACGGTTTGGTGACCGAAGTGAAAAATCGTTCAACAAACACTCATCGATTATCACAGATTTAAAATCATGGGTTAATCTAAATCTACGGTAGCCTAACCACGCATTTAACCATCTGCGAACAGACCGGCCCTAAGTATACTTCATGAATCATGACTGATGAATAAAAGCAGAGGAGCGAAATCGAGCACGTAACAAATTTCCTGGCAGGATGTATAAGACCTCACGTAAAAGTAAAAGTAAAAAGTTGGCAAAAGGTCCATGTTACTAGCCTCTCCCAAACTTTCGTTTACGTGAGTTTTCATATTTAGCACGCAAATTGTGGACAATTTTGCATTTACCTTTGTGTAATCCCAATTATGGGCATCACAAAGGCTACCACGAAATAAGTGTTTTTTTTTTGCACCTTTTGTGATATACGGTCGTTGTTCTCTTATCACACACAACACGATAACAAAATAAATTAAATAAAAAGAAAAACACGCCGGCACAAAATGTTATCTGTTTATACGTATTATAAGTATCTACAAACGCCGCTGTCTTATCGCCGGACAGAAATAATGACTAATTATGTTTAACCATTACAAAAATAACTTATTTATCAAACTGATATCCAATTAATAATAATCATATTCGATATGACTTCAAATGTCTGAAAGGTTGTTTTCGTTACAAACAAAAACAGAAAATATTATTACGATTGGCGGAAGTCTTACACCGCCGGCCGCCCCCGCCGGTAACTGAGGTCAAACTCTAACTTGAACTTTAATTATTGTCTTTTACGGTTTTTGATTTTAATGACTTGAATGTAATTGATCTCAAGGACATAAATACATGAGTGTAAAATTTATACGATCAGTAAGTACCTAACAAATTTGAATGGTAACTAAAATTTACTTGCGATTTCCTCAATTAACTGGTTGGAGTTTCTGACTATAATTATAGTTATATTATGTCTGGCAAGTCCGCCCACATATTGATGATGTCGAATGATTCTGTTCAGAGTACATCAAATTTAGTTTTGTATTTTTCGGTTAGAAGTCAACCCTATTTATGTCGAATTTAATAAATGTGACCCGTATGCCTTTTTTTGTTTGACAACAGATTGCGTGTCTAATTTACTCTCCAGTCTGCAACCAAGTAAATAACAATATGATTGCTTTATTCCGTTCGTTTGAGATTGAAATCTAGCCATAAAGAACCATAAAATGACTTCAACTAGTGCATATACATATATTTTGACGAGCGAAGCAGTCCAACTTCGAAGTCATCCTGTCATGACTGTTGGGTTGGGGTGAGGCAACTGATGTAGCTCTTGGGAATTCACTTAAATTCTCTGGCAATCAAGATCTTAAAATCCACATCGTGAAGGTCAATCTAACAAACAAATAACACAAATGTTGCTTGTGATTAATGCCTCATCTTGACTAAGTAATTCGGTTTGGTTTTTTTTTCACACACGGATAGCTCTGTTATAACGTATGTATCCATCCACTCGGTGTCGGTACTTGCAGAGAAAGAAACATATCAGCTTCATTTGACGTAGGGTAGATGTATAATGGATCAATGGGCATGCATTGTGTTTGTCATTCTGTATGGGTAAATGCTTTCCTTATTCGCATTGAGATTTAAGAGCGTACATTCCGTGTTACAGAGGAACTGAATATTTATTTATTTATCGTATCCTGTATGCTGTGCGAAAGCATTTCAATACAATATGGACGTTTGGGGTTGCATGAAAGTTGTAAAGGTATTAATAAAGTGCACGACTGGGTTGTCGTCCTTTTCTTATTAAAAAGACAACCAATGAGGATAGGTACTTCTTATTTTTTTTTTCCAAAATACTGAAAGCAGGTTATAATACAAAGCACATTTAACAGGAAAACATTTGTGAACAATTTCAACGATGCGTCTAAAGTCTAGACAACGGTTTCGACTTTTAGCACATGTACTAGATTTGAGAGACTGAAAATCAATGAGTCAACTTACCCACTGATCATCACTTACTTTTGGGAGCAAACAACGCAGAAACTCTCCCTCCTTGATCAGTGTGTCCAGTAGAAAAAAACTCTTTGGGTTTTTCCGCGAATGAAACTTTCATTCAGTAATTGATTACATTAACCCCAGAGCCACTGAGTTCAGCAATCAAAAGTTTCACAAAATCGATGAAAATATCGAAACGACAAAACCATCCAAAGAGCAAAACAAGGAAATAGATAGTACAAACAAGATAAAAGCAAATAAGAAGTCCGATTACACAGAAATCAAGGCCAGGCTCTGCTATCATTGGAGTGACAGCATGAAGATCTTACACAGCGCTTAGTCAGTCACCAATAATAGAAGCCCTCTAAAAGAGCGGTGCCCATGACCACAAAGACTCTGTAAGAAGAGCTGCTTATAATTAAAAAAAAAAATTTAGGCGATCCAATTCAAAACTTCAAAGAAGACTAGTGATGCGCTTAGGGGACAAAGCAGCACTGACCCTTATTGCAGCACAAAATAATAATTGAGCTAAAAAAGTGGAAAAAAAATTCCCTCAAATTTCCTCTACAAAATGAATATAGGTATCCAAACTGCAGTGCTTACAGCTAACACCTCCTACAGCAACAACAAATAGAAGAAGGCAACTGCTAAAATATAAACCAGTTCAGTTTACCTCAAAACGGAAATTCCGCTGTTGTGCAGCAGTAACAGCTTTAACGAAACTAAACAATAATTTCCCAACTGAAAATCTCCGAAAACTATATTGCTATCACTCACACTCAGTAAAAAAAATATTTATTGTCCAAGACACCGAGTACAAGTCGCATGCAATTATCTAGACGAACTGCTGTAAGCAATGTAACTGATAGCAAATAGCAAGTTGGATCAAGTTTTATTTACTATCCACGATGGGAATATTCCATTCAGATTTTATTTACTACGCTTACGAGTATACTCACGCCCAACTAAAGTGCTACGTATTTATAAGTGTTGTGTAAATGGTTAATTTAAAATTCTACTATGCAACGCTTAATTGTTCATTCATCAATGAAACATTAGATAAACTATAGACACTAGTCATTGGCGTGATTTAAACTAAACAACTGAAAACACTTTCAGAACTAAACAAATGATCTTGACAACAACCAGTTTCGTAAAAACAAATGTACCAGGTGATGCAACTAATAACTAATACGCAAATCTAACTAATAATAATTTTTTTACCTTCACACTACTTATTTTATAGATCACAATATGCAATTTTGCATAGAAAATTTTGCCATTGTGAGTTTGAAAAATTAACATAGTCAAACAAGTCATTTTAAAACAATATATCTTACTTTGTGTCGAATCGTTTATACAGGCCATTGATGTGATCGTACATCGACACTTTTCGCATCACGATATCCTTTTGGTTGCCCAGGAGAGGAAACGGCTTTACATAGGGTATGTTGCGTTTCTCGAAAAAGTCAAAGGTTGACGTTGACCACTTGTAAAAAATGGCCAAGGCCAAAGCCAATAGAATAATAAACTCCACAATCATATTTGTGTTCACTTGGAGAATTTATTATTTTTTATTGTTACTTCTTATAACCAGCTCAGTGTTCTATAAAATTTATACTGATTCTTTGTGGAAAAGTAAACAAACAAGTTAAAGTGAGCGATGCGAATGTGCGAAGCTTTCTTCTAATAGGCGAGGCGACAATCAAAAGCTTATCGGGGAGCAAATTATTGACACTGAAACTATGTGATAGTTCGTGTACAGTGTGTCTGTACAGTACGCTGTGTTTGAAATATTATATCTATCCAGAAATATTATATTAAAAAAGTTTTGGTTACTCTTTAGCTTTTATCGGTTAATAGCGGTCTTGAAATTCATATTTACAACAAATTGTGAAATATGTAGCACAGGGTGGCCCAAACTATTTTTTTTTTTTAATTAAATAACTCTGTGGTGTATGAACGTCTTCGGGAACAGAGGCAATGAGTGGTATAAATAAAACTTAGCAATTTTACTCAAAAGAAATTTCAAAATCGAATCATTTGATACTTTTTGTATATTCATACTGATTCAAACTGATTTTAGTTAACACAAACTTTTGACATGTTCGAAAAGTGGCGCCACTTACCTTTTACTCAGATTGGCATGAGCAGTTGCTCAAGTCTGTTTTTTTGTAAACTCAAACCTTTTTGTTAATATTTTGTACGCATTTTGTATTGTACATTTTCAGCGATTAAATTGAAGTCAAAGTTTTTTGTTATATGTAGTCTGACCACCTCCAGTTGGTTTGCTTTATAAAAATGTTCATTATAATAGTCCTCTTAACCGTGCTCGGAGGTATTTTAATTTCAACGTCCTCCCTTCATTTTAAACCGTATTTATAAACACTGCACTGCAGTTATGTCTCTAAGCTGACGTCTGTTAACTTGCTAACTGGCGCACATTTTTCACAAATATGCGGAGGATTTAAAAGTGAAAACAAAATCTTTGGAAAATACTGATTTCTTACAAATAAAATTCTTAAATACATATGAATCACCCTGCGCCACTGTAATATTTCACCATAGATAAAGGTACACCCAATTGTTAACCAGGCCATTTAAGGCAATAGCAATGCCAGGCTGAATCAAATTCTACGCTGTACATATTTGGTCAGAACTCTTTTAGACAATGGTAGATATGCGTATTGTAATTTTAGAAACTTATCATGCATTTATAACACTATCACTATATTCATGGCAATATTCAATCCTGATTTTATTTACTATACTTACTAGTACTTACACCCAAATAAAGTGCTACGTATTTATGAGCGTTTTTTCGAATTCTACATGGTCATTCATTTCGTAGTTTCAAGTTGGTAGCGCTGGCATTTGACACCTATCATTTGAAGTGTCACAATATTAGTTGAATGTTTGCCGCTTACGATAATGTATCGCTTAAAAATCGAACAACGCGTAAAAATTATTAAAACCTACTACAAGACGGGGCAACAAGCCACACACCACGCCCAATTTTTGCTTTATTGCGTGAGAAGTTTCCTGGTTGCGTAATTTCTCGTTGTGGCGACGTCAATTGGCCACCAACATCATGCCATTTGACACAGTTAGATTTTTTTCTCTGTGTGGCTACGCAAAATACCGTGTTTACCTGAATAATCCCCGAACTCTAGACGCATTAAAAACCAACATTACTCAAGTTATTGCCGATATACCGTCCGAAATGTGCGGAAAAGTGGTTAAAAATTACCTCAAAAGAAAGGCATGCTGCGAATCTTCCCGATGCGGCCATTTAAATGATATTGTATTTCACACTTAATGGCAAAGTCGAAACTTTATAATGAAATTAAATTTTCATCAAAAATGTATCGCTGTGTGGGTTTTATTTAGCTTTACTTTCGAAACCGAAAAATGAATGACCCTGTACTTTGCAACACTTATTTATTCATAATTTAATGAAAAGTTAGATAATCCATAGAGACCAGCCATTTATAGTGTTCAAACTAAACACATTCAGAACTAGACTAATTTAAATGTTCTCGACGACAACCTGTTGCATAAAAAAATGTAGCTCCATCACCTCCATGCAACTAATAACTAATACGCAAAACAATGTCCATTAACAATAGTCAAACAAGTCACTTAAAAACAATATATCTTAATTTGTGTTGAATTGTTTATACAGCCGATCGATGTGACGTACATCGACACCTTTCGCGTTACGATGTCCTATTGACTGCCCATGACCATGAGAGGAAACGGCTGTTCATAGGGTATATTGCGTTTCTCGAAAAAGTCAAAGGTTGACGTTGACCACTTGTAAAAAGGCCAAAGGCCAAAGCCAATACAATAACAAAAGCCCAAAATGATATTTGCGCTCGTTTGGAGAAACGCGATGCGAATGTGCGAAGCTTTCTTCTGATAGATGAGGCTACTATGAAAAACTACCGGGGAGCAAATTATTGACACTTGCACCTTGTGATAGTTTGTGTACAGCACCCCTGAGTACAGAGGTTTGTTTTTGAAAATAAAATGTTTCCAGGTGCAGTTGGAGCTGGATTTTATATTTTGAACATTTTGAGCCTTTAGTATTGAACAGCTGTCTCAGAAAGGAAAAGCAGTAGAACTCGTAATAAAACAGCTCGTGTCGTCTCTTACTTAAATTGAATGTTCTTCTAGGCCCCTTCTACTGACAGTGAATTCCGCTGAAAGCAATTTACTAGCAATGTCATGTATGTACATTGAACACATCAGCAGAGCTGTGATTGGGCACATTCTAGTTATTTTAAGTCGACTAGATTGGCCTGTATGCGAAAACTAAATTGGTCGGGAAAGTCACTTTTTCTACGTCAGCCACATTTGTGAACTGTCAACTTAGTTGTCAGTCACGAATTTCTTGACTAGATTCGCCGGCTACACCTCCATAAACGTCAACTGAAACAGATGCTCATATGACCGATTTCAGCCAATCAAAACCGAGACACGAGCTGTCAGACTTACCAAACTAGACAATTGAACGTCCCCATTAATGCCTAGTATGGCTATGAGCCATTTTGGAAGTGTCGTCAAAGTGTAGTCCTTGCCGTTGCTAAAAAAATTAAAAGATTCAAGTCCAGTACTGTTTTCGGCTACAAAACGGTAAATATATAATATGTATTTTCCACAATTACGCGGGTCAATAAAATGCTGTGCGTTTTTTAAAGATTGACATTACTTCTTTCAATATGTCTTAAGGTGTGTGATTGTTGTATATCTTGCTGTTTCACTCGTAGTTTTAGCAGAGTTTTGCAAGAAATTTGCGTTATTTGAACAGAAAAATAAGCAACCACTAATCGTTTAGCGGACCGTTCTGACCTTGAGCTAATTAAATAATCAAAATGGCACGCAATAGGTACGCGGTCAAATTTATTGTGATCGTAAGTGATAACATCATGCATGGAATCCGTCCATACTTTTTCAAAAATTAAATTCGTACACATGAAAGGTTGTGTAGGTAATATCCTTGAAGCGACCACTTTAAATCTGAGACAGTTTCAGGTAGAAGCCATTCCTCGGCTGCATAACGAAACCTGCAGAATCGAGTACGATTGGAATTTCAGTTTTGGCCGCTGCCTCGATTCGGAACTCACTAAGGAGGTAGAATATAATGGCCTTGGTCTCCATCAAGGCGAATCTATTACCTAAGCGATTAGAGAACATGTACATTAGCCTTTATGATATTAACTGGTTACCAATGCAATTCCTAGGACCAGCACCGAACGGCAAATATGTAAATGGCCGGATCGTGGCCTTGTTTTCATCGCTGAACCTTTCCGGATCGAATTTCAAAGGGTTTGGGTAGTACTGCTCGTCCAGGTGGAAACCAACAATGGGAATCCAAATTTGTTGACCAGCCTCCACATTTATCTGAATCTCATCGTCTTTGTAGGAGAAGTCCTTGTTGCACTGGCGATCGGTCACAACTGCTACCGGCCACTTGCGTAGAGTTTCACTGATAACCATATCCATGTACTTCATGCCATGAAGCGCATCATATGTCACCGGCTTGCCACCGAGTGACTCCTTAACCTCGGTGATTTCTAGACGCAGTCGCTCTTGAATATCTTGATTTTCCATGAGCTCATGCGCGACGAAAGACATGAGAGTGGCACTGGACTCGAAACCGGCGAAAAAGAACAGAAAGCATTGAGCCACAATTTCGTCATCACTCCACTGCCGGTTTGTTACTGGCTTCTGGTAGTCGTCCTTGTTGATATAGATGCCCTTGGCTTCCATCATCATGTTGATCATATCGGGGCGTACTATTTTGTGCTCCTGCCGGTACTTCATTGCGTCCAGCACAATTCGTTTGAAATAGTCGGTGTCCTTGCGATCGAACAACTCAATTTTCAGGATCTAAATAAATAGCACAATATTCGTTATTCAGTTTTGAACAACTGCCCAAGTGCTGACACTCACCTTCATCAGATATTTAAAGTTCGAGTACATTAGCATCTTCATATTCTGCCAAAGTGTGAATCTGGTTATCTTCTTACCCATGAGGTAGAACTCGTTGGTTTCGTCTTCGAATGAGTTCATCTTTAGGCCAAAAACGCTTGAAGCAATCACATCGTTTGTGAAGCGGGTGAAATAGTCCTTGATGTTCATTTCGATGCCTTTCTGGCAGTGTGCATCTTTCTTTAGAAATTCCATAGACTCACGGGCGACTTCGTTGATTAAGGTAAACATCTGACGCATTTTACTTCCCGTAAACACCGGACTAAGGGTCGAACGCATGTCCTTCCATAGATCGTTGCGCATAGTAGCCAGTGAGTTGCCGAAAAGACTATTTTTATCCGCAAAAACAGGACGATGGTTGACGAAGTGACCGAAGTCTTTAACCGTAATTATCTTCAAGAGCGTAGGATCGCGGATAACATAGGTGGGATAGCGTTGGTCAAAGATTCCGAAAAATCTAAAATTGAATAATATAGTGAAAAATTGAACAAGTATAGACTTCGTCTACATGTGTAGACTGACGCTTGTTACATTGGTAGGTACTCCGAGGTAGGTAAATAAGTACATTTGCAGAACTACAGTTTACACAAAAAACAGAACATTGTTCATGCTCCTTGACGAGTTTTCGAAAACTTTTTTGTAAGTATGACCTTACATGCAATTCAAACCAGGTCGGCATTCTGTAAGGCGAAACGTTCAATGCTCTACAACTCAGAGCAAGTCATTCGTGCGCACGAAAACGTTTTAACGTTTTCGCCTCACAGAATTGGACCCCAGTGTTTTATGTGTGCATTCAGCTTTTTGTGTGCCAGTCTCTCTGTAATTCAATGAAAACAACAAGAGGTAAGTGCGATTGCACAACTTACTTTGTGTCAAACTGCTTGTACAATCGATTGATGTGATCGTACATCGATGTCTTTCGCATGAAGATATCCTTTTGGCTTCCAAGTAGCGGAAAGGGCTTATCAAAGGGTATATTGCGTTTCTCGAAATAGTTAAAATTTGAGGTTGACCATTTGTAAAATGTCACAGCGGCCAAGGCCAATAGAATAAAAAATTCCACAATCATGGTCGTCTTTTGCCAGGGGTTAATCAAGGAGTTTATTCACTTATTATAACCGACTCGGTCTTCAATAAAATGTACACTGATTTTTGCAGAGCTAGTGTACGAGTATAGATGGGTAGATGGGTGCAGCAAAGCTTCCCAAAGCTCATCAGACTATCAACCTCTAAATGAACTAAAACTCAAGTATGAATTGTTTGTGGTCGTATTTATCGTAAATGTTACGCTTTTCGGAAGTTAATATGACGCTGCGATTTTCGCTTTTTTCGCCCAATTTCTACGATTTTCTGAATATTTTCCCGATTTTTTCCGATATTATACCAACAATATAGGATGATGGGTTAACCGAAATACGACTCGATAAAAAACAAATTCAGAAAAAGAACCCACACACATTTACAAATGCATTTAATATAATTACTGAGCATAAGCTTTTTTGTATTTCGCTATTAGAAGTATTAATTCGAGCTTCTTTTATTTGTAGTGATTTGCGATATTGTTTGGCGCAATTTACCACTTCAATGGGTCAATTTCTCAAGCACTACTTCACAATTGCAAATTGCAAAAAGTATTTGCTGATTTACAAACACTGAGTGATGAATCAATGAAATCTTATAATAATTTAACACATGTAAATTGAATACGTAAAATGACGTAGAGAAATCGTGAATTACAAAATATTTTTTTGTAATTTCCATGGAATTAACTACCCGATGTGTGGAATTTTTGTGCGCACAGGCAGCCGACAAAAACGAAACGTCATAGCATGTCCATGGTCCATGTAAAGAAATCCTTTTAAGTCATTTTATTTTCTGCATGGACAGTTCCAACCAGAGACAAATGATACTGAGACCCCCAACTCACAATCCTCTTGCCGCTGGGCCCCTCAGTTTTTTTTTCAAATTCGCCATTTTGTTTTCCTATCAGTGTTGTGTCAATTAAGAATCCGTGTGACATGCAAAAACATACAAAAAATACAAAAATAAATGCTGCCAATCTCGACAACCGTGGGAAAATGTGCTAGAGTTCGGGAATACCACATTTTTACATTACTGAATGCCATTGGTTAGTAATTATATATTGTTAAAAGGCGAATAATTTGATTTCTTTGGTTAATAAAACTAGCTAAATGAGATGTTCTATATTCAAGAAACTTATTATGACAAATATGGTTACGTATTTTCTGCTTTTGAATATCATTAACTTCGATTTCATGTGTAAATTTTTCTTATTTGCATTTTCCTTCAACCAATCTACATTGTTCATTTTTCATTAATATTTTAAGCAAATGTACACTTACCCATGAAAGAAAATATTATCCAAACGTAACGAATAATTTCAAATTTAACGGATAAAATTCTATGAACGCTGGCAGCAACTTTGCCCACAGCGGAAGTGGCATATGCAAGGTGCGAGCGTATTGGTGAGTTGGAATTTTTGAAGTTACGTGACATTTGTCAATACGAACTTCTATGTAACAATACAAGCGCACTTAGCATTTGCCACCCCATAAAAATATAGCTTGTAGGCTAAGTAACGGGAAATCGAGCGGAGTTGGTGGTCTCAGTATTGTCTCTGGTTCCAACCTTCCGCATTTGGCTTCATTAGAGTCAGACAGTCGGTATTCAATCTTTGCTTAAAGCAGTTCTTCTCGGGTCAAAGTTTTTTATAAATATAACTCATTCGTAGTGATAATGAGTGTACTAACCAACAAATTGTAAAGAATTTTGGAATATATCTTGTAAGTACATATTGAATAATACAAAAACAACTGAAGTAGGTATAAAAATTCGTATTTTTTTCTGAAGATACATCTCGCTATAAGAAAGAAGTATAAATTGGAATGGATTCTAAAATATGTAATAGAAAACGATTGTAAAGGTTCGTATCAATGGCAAGTTATTCTAAATAATTTTTTTGTATCTTAAATTTCAGCATAGACCGAAAAACTCAGACAAATCCCGTTGTCACAGGACGATATAGCGCCGTATGCTTTTCATGGATATCAGGAGGAAACAAATTATGAAATGTGACTTTAAATATGTATTCGAAAATAACCTAAATAAATAAACTACGAATTCTGATTTGTAAATCATAAGATATAAGTTGTAAATTGAGAATAAAGTTTTCTAATTTCACGATAAAACAATTTCAATTTAATACGGTGATGCCTCCAGGTCCACCCCGGACTGTAGCGCCACCTTAAGTTAAGATGCCTAAAATCACTACTCAAGAATCGTAAATTGCAAAATATGAAACGCAAATTGATAAAGAAAAGATTCAATTTACCATTATGAATTCGTAAATTGCAACTACTGAAGTGGTTAATCTACCCCTTTTGTTCGCAAATCAACACTTTTGAGTTGCAATTCAAGACTAAATGGTTGTAATTTGTTAAGGGAGGAAATCAGAATTTACAACAGAAAAGTGGTAATTTACGAATTATTTTTGCAATTCACAATCCATATCAATAGCAAATTAATAACTATTTGTGTCAAATTGCGATTGGTTATTGCAATATGTATTCCTCATTTGATCGCATCATTGACAATAAAAAGTAGCGATTCACTTTTGAGGGTCAATATCTTCACTTCGTACAATTTATAGAATTGCGAATAAAAAGTCGTGAATTAGTAAATCCTGAGCTAAGCTCTAAAACTAGACAAACTTTTCGTGATTCTGCGCTCATTTTTCTTGATTTGATCTTAAAATTTTTTCCGTGATGTCAAATTGGCAATGGCTACTTTTACTTTTGCATATTTGCGTTGTTTCTTGCTTGCGTTGTGTTGTTCCTATTTTTGAAGGTTGGTGTTCACCAGTGATGCCAATCCGAATCGAAAAAATGATGCCTTTAATTTTACAAAAGAAGTACAATGAACCTACACGGCGATACAAATTTGTTAACAGAATGATGGTCTATCGATAAGAATTTAAACCTTTTTTGATCTCTGTAATCCGTGGTTTGGATTTGGTGCGTACAAAAAAAAATCCAAAACAAGCCTGACGCACAGTTGTACCTAAATGAAAATAAGTGATGCAATGAATGTACCAGATTTAAAATTTATTTTTATAAATTGATTGTAAAAACAACAATTCACAAAAAATTATGCCTTTTTCTAAAAACTATTCCTCAGTGTCCCATGCTTTGGAATTATTCCTAAAAGGC
This sequence comes from Cheilosia vulpina, assembly GCA_916610125.1. Lineage (NCBI taxonomy): Eukaryota > Metazoa > Arthropoda > Insecta > Diptera > Syrphidae > Cheilosia > Cheilosia vulpina. The sequence continues at coordinate 112,305,400 of OU744276.1, read as the reverse complement.
ATCACTCTCTCGATTTCCCTTAGTTCCCCTAAAAAAATAATATCTAAAAAAAGTATAGAAAAGTTTTTAACTTAAACGAGTAAATAAAATGGGTAACATTTTAAAAGCATTTACTTTTCTTAAGGGATATGAGTCCTTAACCGCTTACCATAGGGATGTGCAGTTTTATATGGTAGATTTGCAATATTTACATTAGTTATGAAGTTAAATTTTCTTGAAACTTAGAGATAGTTAGAATACTAACAATGCAAAAAGTATCTTAAAGATCAAACTATCCGACTTCTCGTGCATTACAAAATAACATTCAAATTAAGTACAAGATGTCCTCTACGCTCTTAAACCCATTTTTTGTATTCGAAGATTTTGTATTTTGAAGCGAAAAAATATACGATTCTCAAACCATATCCATAACAACACTGATCGCATAACAAGAATCATAGTCGCAACGAACATTTGAAAAACGACTGCATTTAGGTAATGATCGTTTGCTTTGAAAGCTTTTAACTCCAAAGCTTTACGACGACATAGCCAATTGTAAAAATATTTTGACGCATTTTTAAAGTAATTTTAATGCGATCTTTGTGGCGTTGTTTTAAGTGGTTTCAATGCGTTTTTTAACGCGCTTATTTAAGCGTATTTAAAACCTTTTTTTTTACACTTTTTTAAATGAGTTCTTGTACCCGTTTGCAAAGTGATTACCTAAGGTTTTTTTTTGTTTTTAATGCATTTTCTGACGCGTTTTTAAGCATTTTTAACGGCTTAGCATGCGTTTTCTAGCGCTGATTTAAAACGTTTTTGAACGAGTTTTTTTTTTTAAGTTTTAATGCAATTTTTGACATATCAAAAACTAAGCCGGTTGTCCCATATAGTGATAAAGATAGATGGAGTGCGATACGTCTGAAGAGCTTGAGTGTGAACTGATAAACATTTCACAAGTTGCGAGCGTTTTGAGTGAGCTGTTGAAGAGTGGGCATGGAGTTGGCTGTTTAATCAAAGTATTATTCGTATAGCACACGTATTGATGAAATAAGAAATGGAGACAGGAAACATTTCTTGTATGACTATATAGCTGTTACGAGCTATTCGTTTGTCTCGATTAAAATATTTATTTCAAATATAATACGTATTTTTTTTTTTTTATATACCCATGCCCAGCTGGCTGACACTACGACCTGTAAGATCTATTGTATCAATGGGGAATAGTTAATCTAAGAGACGTGCGACCTCCCTAACGAAGGTCAATAAGTCTTTAGTAGCAGCCTGCGCTATATCTGCTGGCATACGAGTCTCTCTATTAAAGACACGTTTTCTTAACCAATGAAAAGCCGGACATTTACATAAAATGTGCTCAGAGGACTCGACATCCTCCAGACAGAAATATATATATAATACGTATACAATAATGATGAACATTAAAGAAAAGAGGGAGGCATTCTCCCCAGCACAACCATACGACAACTGTATCCCGACCGTTTCTCTTTTTATTATAGACGCGCGAAAAATAAGAAAAACCCGGTGACGTTTTGAGTCGCCACTGAACTGCGTGCGTTCATCGTGTCTGGTGAAATCGCTTTATTAGCGCCTTGTGTGTTGACTACATTCTCTTTCAAACTTCGCTTTATTTTATTGGGAGTGCATGTCCACTACAACTTTGCAGATCACCTATCACCTTCGATTCAGTTTATTGCACTGTTATTAAGAAGCTAACTTAAGAGGTTCCTACTTTCTGGTTTTTATTTATTCCTGAAGACAGCCCAACAGTTAAAGCGTTTGACTTTTTCACTGTAACTTTTTCAAAGTATATTTACATACAAGATTTTGTTAATCAAATTTAAAAAAAAAGTATAGTAAGGAAGCCCTTTAGAACTGTTTTAAAAGATCAATCAATTCATTTTCAAAAAGAGTAGGGGGGATAATATCCCAATACAAAAACGAACGGATTAGTGTTCAAATATATTGTCCAGGACAAGACCGAACCATGCATCGGGTATTAAACAAATTTTAAACAGAAGTACAATCCCTACCAACAATTGGGATCAATTTTAATATGCAGTTTATTTTGGAAGCTGAATGAGTCTCAGCCAAAATCCGTTCTTGATTCCCATATTTATGTTAGCAGGATCGAGTTGCACTGGGATTGTTGTCTTCGCCGCTGCCTCTATTCGGAATTCTTTTAGCAGGTAGAACATAATTGCTTTCACCTCCTGTAGAGCGAATCTATTTCCTATAAGAAAGAGCAATACAACTTTTGAATCTTTTGAATTGGTAGATACCTATGCACAGTCTTGGTCCGGCTCCAAATGGCAAATACGTAAACTGCTGCATGTTGACCTTATTCTCATCACTGAATCTCTCCGGATCGAATTTCGTCGGATTCGGATAGTATAGATTGTCCATATGGATACCTACAATAGGAATCCAGACGTTGTCGCCCGCTTTCAAATTGATCTCAATTTCATCGTCTTTGTACGAGAAGTCCTTGGTGCATTGGCGATCTGTCATAACAGCTACCGGCCACTTGCGCAGTGTTTCAGAGACGACCATGTTCATGTACTTCATACCATGAAGAGCATCATAAGTCAGTGGCTGTCCATCAAGTGACTTCATAACTGCAATGATCTCATCGCGTAATTTTTCTTGGACGTCTTGATTCTCCATGAGTTCATGCGAGACAAACGACATCAACGTAGCAGTAGTGTCGAATCCAGCAGCAAAGAATACGAAACACTGTGCCACGATCTCGTCGTCAGTCCATTTCCGACTTGTTACGGGCTTCTGGTGGTCGTCTTTGTTAATGTAAATGCCCTTGGCTTCCATCAACATATTGATCATATCGGGACGATAAATCTGGTTTTCTTGCCGATGCTTCATTGCATTCAGCACCAGACGCTTGAAGTAGTCCGTGTCCTTACGATCCAACAATTCAATCTTGAAGATCTAAATGAAGCAACGAAAGGGAATTGTATTTCAAAATAAACGTCAGACAATTTGAACTCACCTTCATCAGACCTTTAAAGTTTATATACATCAACATTATAAATACCCGCCAAGCGGTAAATGTTGTGACCCTCTTGCCCGTTATGTAGAACTCATTATTTTCGTCCTCAAAAGAGTTTATTTTAAGGCCAAATACGCTGGAAGCAATTACATCGTTTGAAAAACGCGTAAAGTAGTCTTTGATGTTCATTTCGAGTCCTGTTTGACTGTTTTCGTCTTTCTTTAGGAATGTCATTGATTCATGGGCAACTTCGTTAATCAAGGTAAACATCTGACGCATTTTACTCCCGGTAAATATAGGGCTAAGAGTTGAACGCATATCCTTCCATCTCGCATCACGCATTAAAGGTAAAGACTTGGTGACGAAGCTTTCATCTTCACTAATGATAGCCCGACGATTGACGAAGTGATCAAAGTTTTTGGTTGTAATTTGCCTTATAAGCCCTAAATCACGGATTAGAAAGGCTGGAGTGCGTAGATCGAAAACACCAACAACTCTGAAATGTAGTATGATCTTTCTAAGTATTCGAGAGTTCGGTTTATGAATAATTTTTAAAGCTTTCAGTTTTCAGTATCAAGCCGCATGAATAGCAGATATGCTTAAAAAAAACTTATGAGTTTGTTTTTATGTTGTAAAAATCAACTATCCTCTCACTTTAATGTCCCAGAAATTTTCGAACAGGCCAGAGACGCGTCACGCGTTGGTAGCCAATTAAGTAAGCAGGTAAGTTTTGCAAAAGGTCCGTAGGTCTAGCTTCTACCAATTACTAGTTTGTATGAGTTTCTATTTTTGACACGAATGGACAATTTAACAACTTTAACAAGTGGTGCCATAACGGACCGACAATCCAACCTAATCTAACCCAGGTAGTACGTGTACGTGCAGTACCCGTTGATGATGAATGCTATGCCCGTCATAAGAAGCTGATACGCATCTACTAATTTCCTGATATGAGCTCGTTATTCGCTTAAAACGTATATTTAAAGCACATGATAAGAAGCATTAGAATCTAAACAAACGGTAAATTTTACGGACACAAATACTATACCTATTATAAGCGTGAAACGTATGCGCTCAGTAGTAAAGTAGTAACAGAGAAATTTGAATAGTTGCAAAAAACATGCAAGCGATTTCCATAATTTCTTAATTCAAAAATGACTACGTAACAAAAGACCTGGAGCCATAGCATGCCCATTGTTATTCCCAGGGAACCATAACCAATTGCCCCAAGTACTCAATTTCACTAAAGAATTTCTGTGTAATTTCAAATTTGTAAGAGAAACCAACCTTTTCGATGTTAAAAAAAACTCCTTGCCGAGCTACTTTCTTCTACGCCGGGCAATTCCTTGACATTCACAAAAAAGGTGGCAGATGTCCGCCAGTACCTGCAACACCTGCATGTATCCGTATTAGCTAAGCCCATACTCATGCCATTTTTCCCTATAGAAGGCAGGGTCCAGAGAGCATCCCTATCGTTAATCTTAGCTCTGCTCGAATTGATTAATTCTCCAGACTTTTTCCGACTTAAAACAGTGTCTTTGAAATCATTTGCTCTTCTGGTTTAGATACTGTACTTTTTTCAAAAACATTCCTTCTAGCCACGGCCATAAAGGTGGTCTTATAACTTCAATCGTTGCGATAAGTGGGAGCTTAAACAGGTCGGGAACAGTAATCGCAAATAACTCTATGCTTTTAACAGTCCTAATCAGAGTATTTGGTAAAAGTTAAAAGTCTAGTAAGAGCGTGAAATATATTCCTATCCTATTTTCTGTTAGATCTACACATGTTTTTTAAACTAATAGTCTCCGAGTTATTTTTCATCTGACAGAAGCTGGTCATCATTATAGTTCTATTGAGTCTTCGGCGATCGCCCACTTATTAATGCTGCTTCACATTTTCGAAATGTCAACAAGTCAAAAATCAAATCTAACCCTTTGCAAACACAGTCTTCCCGAACATAGTGTGACCTCTATTGACATTTTTTTAATTTGACAGGAGATGGCGTATCGAATTTACTATCCAGTCTGGAATCAACTAAATAATTCAACGTTATTAGGTACTTTACTTGGCTCGATTAAGATTGAAGTCTAGCGATAAAAAAAAACATAAGAAGACTCTAACTAGAGTAGGTATATATTTTATTGACTGAATCATTCCAACTTCCAAATGGTGCCTTCGCGGGGTTGGGATGACGCAACAAATGGTATGCATGGTAACTCACTTAAATTCTCTGGCAATCAAGGTTTTGAAATCTAAATCATGAAGGTCATTTCCAGACACAAAAATAAATAAGAACGCACAGAGTACATAACAAATGCTCTTTGTGATTAATGATTTATCTTGACTAAGTTATTCGGTTTCGTTTAAAGTTCCTCACACACGGATAGCTCCGTTTCAACATATATATCTATCCAGTCGGTGCCGGTACTTGCAAAGAAAGAAACATATCAGCGTCTGAAGTGGAGTAATGGATCAATGGGTATGTACGTATTGTGTCTGTCATTCTATTTGGTAAAAAGCATTCTTAAATCACATTGCGATCTAAGAGCATCCGTACCATGCATACGGTAATTCAATGGAAAATGTGTTTCGTGTTGTACAAAATCTTTTTGTGTCAGTATGGGGCTGAAGGAAAATGACGATAAAATTGATAATCTATATAAATAAAAATAAGTTGCATTGTGTTTGAAATTGATGTTCTCTGTAATGCGTAAACCGATTTTGTTTCTGTAAATTTCTGATGAAAAGTGATGTCAATACCAAGGTTTTTTTATGTAAAGGGTTTTCCAACAAGAGGTGTTATTTTGGTATTCATAGAACAAATGTCATTTTTTGAGATAAATGATCGGTTCTTTATTTCATAATAAAGAGGAAGGTATGCCGTTAATAATGAAAAACAACATCAGCCAAATGGCACGCATACAGGACCATATCCATTTCATGAAATTTCCCATAACCAAATCGCAAAGTGGCTGCCCTATGTCCTCGATAGCCTCACGAATTTTATCTTTGAAGTTTTGAATCGACGATGGGCTGTTGATGATCGGCCGGCTTGAGTTCTTGTGTTAGCTGAACTTTATAAGCCTTAAGACCCAAGTCTTTATGCCAAATACAGTGTAATGACGTTTGTGGAATGCCCAATTCCAAAGAACGACGAGGAATAGACAAACCTGGGTTTTCTTCAACACTTTGGGCTAGAGCAGCAATATTTTCAGTTGTTCTTGAGCGACGTGCACGGGTTTTATTCTTCACATCACTAACTTGTCCCATAAACTCGAATTTTTCCACCAATTTCTGTATTGCGGTCCGACAAGGTGCTTCACGATGACCAAAATATGCTTTAGTTTTGCGCACTGTGACTAAGATTTTCACCATTTTTGTAGTAAATTTTAATAATTTCAATGCGTTGTTGAAGCGTGTATCGTTCCATTTTTAGTAATGGCGTAGTTTCTACTTGTCAAATGTCAATGAATAAAAGCTTCAAAAGTGACAGCTACCGAAATAGCGGGTCATTCAGAATAACACCTCTCATTGGAAAACCCTTTATATTAGGTCTTTGTATGTGTGTCGGTTCATGAGGTATAGGCATTTTAATGAAGACACCCACACGACTCAACTGATTTTTATGAAATACCGTGGATGTGTATGGTTACAGCTTTAAGTATAGGATGGTTTTGGACCTGATAGGTGGCGCTGTTGTCGTGAAAAAAGGGGTCAAAAAAGCGCGTTTTTGCATTGCATATTCAAAGTGATTTGGAATTTCAAAAAGTAATAATTTTTATACATTATAAATTCATTCAAAGCACAACCTATTAGGTACCTATGTAAGTTAAATTTATAAGGTACGTAAATATATATTTATGGTATGATAAGTATAAATATAAAAAGAAAACAAATGAAACTATTTTAAAAAAAGGTTGTAATTTCTGACTGCTTAATTTTTTTTAATTCAATTTCGCATAATTTATACATTGCTCTTTTTTTTTTTTTATACCCATGCCCAGCTGGCTGACACTGTGACCTGTAAGATCTATTGTATCAATTTATACATTGCTTTTTATTTAAATTTATTTTTTCAAATCCCAAATAACTTTCCCATACCTTTTAGCTTATTTAGCTTTCCCACGGAATTCAAGCTTCATTCATCCACTATATCTAGTACAGTGTAACTTAAAACCAGATCCATTCCCCTTATCATGTTGCGTAAGCAGTATAGTAGGCAGTAGCAGATAAATTTTTATGCAGAAAAATATTTTTTAATTCAGTTGTTAGATATAGCTCAATCAATAAAGACCTTTTCTCTTTTTAAAAAGTCGTTTCGCGTTTTACTTACTATTCAACAACACTTACTTATCTGTATACAACAACTGATTTCAATGAAATTTTCTGGATGTGTAGTGTATAATTCGTTGCAGCTTTCCGCTGTTGTCAAGATATACAATTTTTTTTTTTATTCTTTCAACTTAATTTTGTAAGTGAATACTATGAGCACAGTGGAGCTGGGGAGTGAACTGGTTAATGTGTTACGGAAATTGTGATCTGGCGAGGCAACGGAAGTGAATTATCTCGAAATTTAATTCATAAAATTAAAACATTTCAGTTTCAACCACGTATTTAACCTGAGACTGTGCAATTCATAAGATAGATTAAAACTAAGTTGTAACGTTGGATTGGATTGCGTTAAGAAAACTATTTAAACGAATGCACTGTATTTTAATTAGATTTGGTTTTGATATTAAATTCCTTAATAGAATCCAACTGCTACACAATTAAATTGTTCATTATATTTAGAGAGAGAAGTTTCACTTGTAGTCAGTGATCCCAGATTGGGGGGAAAGTCGGCAATTTTGTCGATTTTTTTTTCGAACAAAAGGGAAAAAAAAGGGGGAAGGGATTTTTTGTGGGGGAAAGCAATCTAAAAAGGGGAAACACTTTTATTTAAATAAAGGCTTCGAAAGACTACACTATTCAATTACAAGTTTTTTTCGTGTTGAATGCATTCATTATTTGGCGTTTCATATGTCATACCGATATCATCAAGGAAAAAGTTTTTTTTTTTGTTTTTTTATTAGTACATATTTCATAATATTGACTAAATTTAATGCGTTCCTATTATTTTAGTTTTAAGATATTTAAAAAAAACATAAAATGTTAAAATAAAACTTAAATAAGGGTTTTTGTTTTTGCGGAAAAAAAGTATTTTTATTTTTGAAAAAAGGGGACACAATATCGTTTTGGTGTTAAAAAAGGGGGATTTTTTTCTGCGATTCCAGCTTCTGGTGTGTGGTCACAAGCTACTCTCGTTGTTTTTATACACCGTACACACTGGAAATTTCTTTGTCATAAAATCACAATTTAAATAGTTTTTTTTTCCACCAAAAGAGATAGTCTCAATATTCACTACATTGATCAACAACTATTGACAATTTTAAGGGATTTGGTTAGATACAACATACGGACGTAAATTTTTTTTATACAACAAATTGATCAGTGATCACATAGATGAAAATCGTATGTTTTTGAATCAGAAATCCGTATCAAATACCATTAACAAATATTTAACTTTAAATTTTAACGCCTAGCAAAGCATGCGAGGGTCCGCTAGTGGAATAAATAAAAAGGACACGACTGGGTTATGTTTGGTTGCTAGTGAATTTTTTAAGTGAAAATTCGATTTAAACAAATAAAAAACATTCAACAGGTTAACTATTCAATACTTTTAGCAAAACGTATGTTATGGATCCTTAACAATTTGTTGACAAATAATAAATCACTGAAGGCAAATTTAAAACCGTTAAATGGTATACAAAAAAAATCATTTCATCTCATCGGTGGGCCCTTACATAACAGATAGAACATCAGAGCGCATTTGATAAGTCAAACGGGAAATATGCTTAACGTCAACAAATCTAAGGAAATTCTTAGTAAAAAAATATAAATAAAGTAATATGTCAACTCTAGAACGCCTTCTTAGGGCATTGTGCATGTTAGTGAAGTCTTATTAAAACATGCAATGCTGAGTTTTCTTGAAGGACTAGTTACTCATTTTGAAGAGAGTAATTGCATTCGTTGCATTGCGTAGGTTTTCAAAATTATGCTTTACAATTTTCATGTCCCACTGACGAGATTTGTCCTTTACTTCCTTTACCATCTACGAATTACAATATATTTTAAAATATCCTCAAAGTATTCAAATTTGGACTTGTAAGAGAACCGAAACAGATTCTTTTCTTTTCAACGGCGCAAATATGCGCTCATCTTTAATTTGTACAATAACATCAGCAAAAGTCAAACCGAGAATATACTTACTCACTTTGTGTTAAATTGTTTATACAATCGATTGATGTGATCGTACATCGGCACCTTTCGCATCAGGATATCCTTTTGGCTGCCCAGGAGAGGAAACGGCTTTCCATAGGGTATATTGCGTTTCTCGAAAAAGTCAAAGGTTGACGTTGACCACTTGTAGAAAATAACCAAGGCCAAGGTCATTAGAATAATAAACTCAACAATCATCTTTGCGTTCACTTGGAAAAATACTATTAATTGCAACTTTTTATAAGCCTCTCAGTCTTCTTTAGAATTTGTACTGATGACAAATAACAAATAATTTGAGAACGCAACGCGAATATGCGAAGCTTTTTCTTCTGATATTCGAAGCGACTTGAAAAGCTTATCGCGGAGGAAATTTATAAACCGACACACTGTATGCAAGTATGGGTAGCGTTTATTAATTAATTGAAATTTCATGAGCAATAACAATTTGATTAGATAAGGTTTGGTTTTCATTTTATGAAGGTGTCCCAAAATGTACGCAGGTTCATTTGGCACCATCGACCATTTGTGGGATAAAGTGCTGCCAACGCTGAAACAAAATACAGAATGAAAGATGAAAGTTAAGGGTTAGCAATAAACGAAAAATAACACGCTTTTACATCAGAAAAACAAGTAGTAGGTTCTTATGAAATCTGTTAAAGTGTATGCAATTTTTCCATCAAAAGACGCACGAGTTCGTTTGGGTGTAAAAATGAAATCATGTTATCCCCTCTATTATTTCCGAAATTCATATAAGCCCTGCTGCGGTTTCTGCTCTCAACCAATCTTACGAAAAATTAACTGTCAAAAGAAAGAGATTTTCAAGTGTCATATAATCGAATCTGCAGAAAGATATTTTATGGGAAGTAGGTGACCTGCAGCTACGCAACAATTCACAATGATCTTGTAAGATATTGTACACTTTTGTAAAGTACTAAAAGCTATTTAAACCTGTTTCGAAAAACGCATTTATTCAGATCAGAAATTAGGCAGACATTTCAAAATAATATCACTTAAATGTCGGATGATCATAAAGGCCAACCCCGATGATTATAAAGCTTGTTTAATTAAATATTAAAATATTAAACAAAGTTTAAACAGAATAAAACTTAGATTAAATGCCATGCTCTGTTTCAATTTGCATCTTTTCTGAAAGGTGGACGAGTTTAAGCCAGAATCCGTTTTTGATTTCCATATTTATGTTAGCTGGATCGAGTTGCACTGGGATAGTCGTCTTCGCCGCTGCCTCTATTCGGAATTCTTTTAGCAGGTAGAACATTATTGCTTTCACCTCCTGTAGAGCGAATCTACTTCCTATAAGAAAGAGCGATATAACTTTTGATTATATTTTGATACTTATTTTTAATTGGTAGGTACCTATGCAATTCCTTGGTCCGGCTCCAAATGGCAAATACGTAAACTGCTGCATGTTGGCCTTATTCTCATCACTGAATCTCTCCGGATCGAATTCCGTCGGATTCGGATAGTACCGCTCGTCCATGTGGATACCCGCAATAGGAATCCAAATGTAATCTCCAGCTTTCAAGTTGATTTCAATTTCAGCGTCCTTGTAGGTAAAGTCCTTGGTGCATTGGCGATCAGTCGTCACAGCTACCGGCCACCTGCGAAGTGATTCAGAGATAACCATGTCCATGTACTTCATGCCATGGAGAGCTTCATAGGTAAGTGGCTTCCCATCGAGTGACTCCGACACATCGACTATCTCCTGACGGAGTTTTTCTTGTATCTCAGGATTCTCCATTAGTTCGTGAGAGGCAAACGACATCAATATAGCAGTAGTTTGGAAGCCGGCAAAAAAGAATAAGAAACATTGAGCCACGATCTCGACGTCAGTCCATTGTCGATTTATAACAGGCTTCTGCTGGTCACCTTGCGTAATGTAGATGCCCTTGGACTCCATCAACATGTTGATCATATCGGGGCGGAATATTTTGTGTTCCTGTCGATGCTTCATTGCATTCAGCACCAGACGCTTGAAGTATTCCGTGTCCCTACGATCGAACAATTGCATTTTAAAGACCTAAATGAAACAAGAAGATTACATTTTGACATATACATTAGCCACTTAAAGCAATTACCTTCATCAGATATTCAAAGTTTGAGTTCATGAACAGTTTCAGAACCTGCCAAGTAGAGAATTTCGTAACCTTCTTACCCATGCGGTAGAACTCATTGTTTTCGTCCGCAAAAGAGTTAATGGCAAGGCCGAATACGCTGGAAGCAATCACATCGTTTGACAGCCGCGTAAAGTAGTCCTTAATGTTCATCTCGATTCCTGTTCCGCTGTTTGGATCTTTCTTTAGATATTCTGTTGATTCGCGAGCGACTTCATTTATTAAGGTGAACATTTGACGCATTTTACTCCCGGTGAACACAGGGCTTAGGGTAGAACGCATGTCCTTCCATCTTCCATCACGCATAAAAGCTAAAGAATTGCTGAAAAGGCCATCGTGCTCTTCGGGAACGTTCGCTTTATGGTTGACAAAGTGATCAAAGTCCTTAATTGTAATTTGCTTGATGAGCGCTAGATCACTGATAACATAGACTGGAGTGCGCTGATCGAAAATGCCAAAGACTCTGAAATGAAGTGTGTTATTGGTAAATGAAATAGAAGAAGATTGGAAGAACACATGTGCTAGGTTTGGGTATAAAATGAATGAGCTGTGAAATTATTCCCAGAAAATGAAAGAACTCCAAGTTTTGCTACCACGTTTTTAACGGTTTCAAAGCCGCCTTTGATAGCGTAAGAACAAGCTATAACGTGCAGTGCTTCCATAGGGTATCTCAGTAATTGAGTTCATGCTGGCACCTTTCTGGTTGGATGTGCTCTTGATAGTGTTAAAAGTCAAAAGACACACCAAAATCGAACTGGGTGACAGCACTCTTTCAAAAATTATTGCATACCTGCAGGCAGATTCCATTCAAACTATTTGGTTGACCATTTGCCCACTTTTTTGATCATCTAACATCTTACTACATCATTGACAGTTGTGACAGTTCAAAGAAAGAGTAGATTCAACAAAAGAAACGGTTCCAGAGAGCGAGTTTTCTTTTGCTATCAACTGTCTGTCGGATATTGTTACTGTGAAACTGACAATGCAAAGTTATTTGTGTCTGTAAATACTAAGTCTGACATTAGTAACAGAATCTGTCAATTGTTATTCGTTATGTAAAAAAATTAACCTTTATAAGTAGCCCATCACTGACAGGCTCGTTGAGGAAAATTTTTCTGCCAGTTTGACAAATGCTGACTGCTACTTATGACATTGTCATACAGATCTATAATCACAAAATTTTCTATGGAACGGATCTAAAGTCGTTTTCCATTGGGACAAAAAATCAATCTTTTTTTTGATCTAAATCACTTTTCGCGTTCCATTGGGAAAAGAAAACAATGTTTTTTTGATTCGGATCACTTTTTGCAGATCTGGATATTTTTTTCAGATGTTTTACGTCATTTAAAGAAGTTTGCACAAATGTGCAAAGTTTGGTAAAAAAACAAAATAAAGAATTATATAAACAGCAATGGGCAATGTTTTGGAGGAATTATTATCTTCATTGTCTTCCTCATCATCTGGAAACTACGAATCACCAAAACTACTCCATTTGTATCTACAACAGAGGAAACATTTTTCAAGCCGATTTCCATGGTTGATTTTACCAAAAACAAATGCAATTTGAATAGCTTTTTTTTGTTGTCAAATAACGCACTAATCCATTTATGAGCCGCATAAAATCTGAGATCTGAAAACGGATTTTTGGTGGTCCCAATGAAAAATGACATAAGACGAATATTAACGGACTGTTCATATTTGACAAATTTCCCGACGCAACGGATTTCAATTTTTAAGCCTTTTGCGTGGTTTTCCTCTGGACAGGCGATGGCGCTTCTTGACTTCCTGTTGTTGTTAAGGTCACATTAACATTAACAGAGCAAAGTTTAAACAGAGAAATATTGTTTTCCAATTAAAACCATCCTCTATTTTAATTAGAGCCTTCGGCCCTTTTACAAATTTAAACGAGTGTAACCCAGAATCCGTACTTTGGTCCCAAATTTATGCTACCGGGATCGAGTTATATTGCGATTGTAGTCTTGGCTGATGCCTCTATTCTGAACTCTTTCAGCAAGTAGTATATTTTTGTGCTTTAACCTTTTGCATGGTGAATTTGTTTGCTCGAAAAAAAAGTATCAAAACTTTATGATCTCCTCGGATATATGTCGGTCTCGGTAGGTACCTATGCAATTTCTTTTGAGTGTTGTCCTTATTTCCAACGCTGAACCTTTCCGGGTCGAATTTCGTCAGATTCGGATAGTATTATTACTGCTCGTTCATGTGGATACCTACTATAGGAACCCAGACGTTGTCTAGATTGAGCAACGATATCATCGTCCGTCAATTGTCGGTTTGTCTTTTGGCGTTCGTCTTCGTTGATTTAAATGCCCTTGGCCGCCATCAACATGTTACTCATATCGGGGCGATATATTTTGTGTTCCCATCGATACGTCATTGCATCCATCACCAGGCGTGTGAAGTACCTAGTCGATGTCCTTGCTATCGAACAACTCAATCTTAAATATCTAAATGAAATAAGGTGGCGTCATAAAGTTTATAGTTTGACATAAATTCATCACCCCTCTGACACTCACTTTATTAGGTATTTTAAGTTTGAGTACAAAAGCTTTTTCATACCTGCCAAGTATTGAATGTTTTCACCCTCTTGCCGGAGAGGTTGAACATATTATTTTCGTCTTCAAAAGAGTTTGTATTTATGCCAAATGCACTCGAAACAATCACATCGTTAGAAAACCACGTAAACCGGAAAGTAGTCTCTGATGTTCATTTCGATTTCTGTTTGACATTTGACTGTTTGGATATGGGCAACTTATTTAATCATCTGAACATCTGACGCATTTTATTTTCCGTAAAACGTAGTGTTGAAATTCGGCGGCATTTAATGGTAAGGGAAAGGGTGGATCGTCCTTCCATTTTGCCTCACTCTTAGGACTTACTGAAAAAGCTATCATCCTGTCAAATGGCCACCAAATGATTAACAAAGTGATCAAAGTACTTAATGGGAATTTGTTTTATGAGCTCTATATCACGGATTAAATAAACTGGAGTGCGTTCGAAAACACCAACAACTCTGAAAGAATGTAATGTCGTTTTCCATTGGGACCACCAAAAATCTTTTTCAGATCTCAGATTTTATGCGGCTCATGGAACATGCAATGAAATTGATCCGCTTTTGTAAATGGATTAGTGCGTTATTTGACAACAAAATCAGCTATTCAAATTGCATTTGTTTTTGGTAAAATCAACCATGGAAATCGGCTTGAAAAATGTTTCCTCTGTTGTAGCTACAAATGGAGTAGTTTTGGTGATTCGAAGTTTCCAGATGTTGATGAAGACAATGAAGATAATAATTCCTCCAAAACAATGCCCATTGCTGTTTTTATAATTCTTTATTTGGTTTTCACCGAACTTTTCACATTTGTTTTAAAACAAATTTCTTTAAATGACGTAAAACAGCTGTGCTGTATTTGTGGTAGTATATGTAAATCTGAAAAAATATCAAGATTTGCAAAAAGTGATCCGAATCAAAAAAAAGATTGATTTTTTTGTCCCAATGGAAAACGACATAAGTAATAAGTAAATAGATCGGATAATAACTACTAACCCCATGCAAATGAATGACTAAAGCAGGACTTCTAATGATGGCTCTGCTCAGTCTATCGTATATGAAATAAAACTGCTGGTCACTTGCATTTTACAGTGAAAACCAATTACAAGGTCTCTCTCTAACATTTGTATTCAAACATATGACGGTATTTTTTTACCAAAATAAACACACGCTCAGCTCATATGAGATACGCTATACGGTCAAATTCAGATTTTTTTTTCAATCTGGTGTCACAAACCTTATCTCCGGCTGTTTACCAAACAAAACACTTGATACCTACTTATAATGAGTTTGTTTTTATTTTTGTGACGGATGAATATCGCTTGTTCGCTATCTTTGTTCACAATATTTTTGGGCTTTCCGCTCCATAGAAAACCGGTATTACCTACTTATACTCTCGATTCTTTACTCACTTTGAGTTGAATTTTTTGTACAGTCTGTTGACATGATCGTACATGGCCACCTTTCGCATCACCAAGTCCTTTTGACTGCCAAACAGAGGAAACGGCTTGTCATAGGGAAGATTACGTTTCTCGAAATAGTCAAAGGTTGATGTTGACCACTTGTAGAAAATTGCTAACGCCACGGCCAGCAATACAACAAGCTCTACAATCATGACTTGCTAACAATAGAGAACTGACAAAATTGATCAAACCACCTTCGCCGGCTAAATTATGACTACTGATGGCATACAATATTCGCATGCCAAATTTAAGTGGATGGTGAAAAGCTTTTTGTCATTAATCGGCTTGGGCTTATACCTACGAAGAATTTTTTTGTATGTTGAATGACATTTGTTGATTGAAAAACAGAGTATCGCCTCTCTAACTTGGGCGAACTCTAAACGCTCTCGTTTTTTATTTTGCGAGATCCACAGACGACAAACTAAAATAATAACTAATAGTCCGGCGCGTGCCAGCTTTCACGCACCTACCCGATTTAAAGATTTTAACAGGAACATTTTGAAATGAACTCCTCGCTTAGCTTTTTGTCATCTATTTTTAATACATTAATATGAATACGCTAAGAAAATGGCCGCGTGATAATGACAACAAACTCTGAAAGTTAATGTGCTTCGAGCATGTTTCATAACTCACAAGAGTCAGTGGGACAATTTACGTTGCTCTCTTGATTTGCGCGGACTATGGTTATTTGCGGCCTACAATGTGCACGGTCAGAGGTCCTGAGGAAAAATGCCCGTATTGAACTTTGACTTTTACTTACCTGCGTTGGTTTTCATTACAAAAATCAAGTGTGAACATATAATCCATTTCGCTGGGCCAAAAGTCCATAAAGTTTCTAGTCATAAGTCAGAAAAGGAACGAGGAACTATGTCCACAATTTTTCTTACCGATACGCTTTAAGTAAGAAATTTAAAAACAATTTAAAAAAAAATCTAAATGTTTAAACATCAGAAAAAAACAAACCTAATCTTAAAACAGCGATGTAACATAAGTGTAAGACTTACTTTTAGAGATGCTTATAAAGAACAATTTGCGCAAATATTCACACCATTTTTTTTTTAATTTCTGAAAACTAAATTAAAATATCGTAAAATGATAAATCAGCATTTAGTATAGTTTTTGAAATTATGTATAAGTTCACGTTAATAAAGTTCCTAAAAAGGAGAAATGTTCTTTGTTGTTTAAATATAAATTGAGCGAACACAATTGTCTGCGGAATTGTGGAAAAAATAACACGTAGACGGAGCGGGTTATTTTGTATCCATCAGTCAATTCGGTAGAAATATTGGGGACGTTCAAGTATCTAGTTTAGTAAGTCTGACAGCTGTCTGACTAGATGTATCTCTGTTTTGATTGGCTGAAATTGGTCGATATAGAAAACGTAACGTTCCCAGACCAAACTAGTCGATTTAAGACAACTAGATTATTGAATGTGGCCATTAAAAAATGAGAACAACTGTCATGGGCGTTGATTAAATTGAGATATATCAAAACTACGATCTACTACTACGATCAAAAAAACTTTGTTTGCGGTGCATGGAAAAGATTGTGTGCAACGGATCTGCTACGGATTTTTTATTTGTGTTCTTTGAATGGGTTAATGTTGACTTATCTGTTGACAGAGAGGATTGCATGGTTAAATAAATATATAAATAGTTGGCGAAACAGGTCCGTGTAGGTATGCTAGGCCTAGCTTTTCACAACTATTCGTTTTGTATTGTTTTTTTTTTTGGGAAGAGTTTTCAATATTCCCATTGGAAGTTTACTCTGAATAGCTTACATTTGACAGCGATATTCCGATGTGTTCACACTAAAAGTGGTTGCCTGTTCTATTCGCAGGTACTTAGGTACTAATGAGGGCAAAACACTGATAGCCTGTATGATTTATTTAATTCTCTTTACAGACGTGCGAATAAATTCATAAGGGTAAGCTAAATTTTAGCCACAGTTGAGAAAATGGTTGACAACTGGACAACTGAATTAAGAAGCTACACATCAAACATTTTATCTCACAGGTGTTAGATCAACAAAAAAAAAAGATTGATTTTTTGTCCCAATGGAAAACGACATAAGAAATGGACGACCTACTTAAATACTTATAGGCTACTTTTTTAGGGCATAAGCTGTCACATAAGAGTTTACGTGGCACTTAATTCGCTATGAGTCGCATCAGCAAACGGCCCTTAAACATATTAGAATGTAACATCTGTATTTAGTATCAGATATGAAAATGTTACGTATAAATCACAGTAGATAGTCAGAAACATTGACTTATTATATATGGACTGCTAGTAGACAACTTCGCGTTGGTTCCATCATAAGCGCTAGCTCTCGTGGTTCGGAGCGGAATAAATTGGAAACTCACATCTGACGTTCCCATTTTGTTGCAGATAGTTTTGCATAAGACTGTGTTATTGCGATTAATTGAATAAAGATTTAAAATTAAAAAATGAAGTGTTGTATAATTGGTTGCAATTTGCAATATGATTCAAGTTTCTCTGATATGATCAATTAAATTCTTATGTACTTGAATGTGATATTCTTGACAATCATAAGAATTTATTGATCAGAAATGTGATTGAAATATACGCTAAAGTATTATTTCCTACATCATATTTCTAGAATGAATAATGGAAAACAACATAAGAAACTAATTCGCAATAAATATACGAAAATTGTGCAATTTATGGGACAATGAAAAACGATTTTTTATTCAAATTTTGTTGGTTCCATCTATTATTAATTATTTAAACTTGGAAAATTTCGAGATGACATCTATTGTAAACAATGCCACAACAATTTGAATCTCAACCGTTTCACTTGGCAAATCCAATCACGCCCAATAGGTGGCTCTAGGATTCTATGGAGAAATCCAAGATGGTTGTCATTTTGTTTCACTTCTTTTTCGCATAGAACCACGAGAGCTAGTTATGTTGGCGTCATTTTCTGGGCAGAGATTGTATGGAAGTGACATTTCACTAGCAGTCCATATATAATAAGTCAATGGTCAGAAAACATTCAAAAAAGATTTGCACACTAAAATAGCGAACTCTTTTTGGGAATTGGTTAAATAACGAAAGGATTCATAACGCATCCTCACTTAGAGGTCCAAACGGTAGGTACCCAATTTTTTACCAATTAACCCAAGCCCCAAAAAATTTGAATATAAATGATAAAGGTTTATCGAAAAGTTAGGAATAGACACGTTCACAACTCTTAAGTCTGACAGCAGGCGGCCATCTTGATCATGTCAGTTGTTTTTTTCAGCGGCCATTTTCAAAGCCAACAAATCAGTCACAAATTTCTTGACTGTAATGGACATTTGGATTGTATGACTGACGTTGTAAATGTGGGAGGGAAAATTAATGTCGTTTTCCATTGGGACGAAAAATCAATCTTTTTTCTGATCTAAATCACTTTTCGCGTTCCTTTGGGATAAAAAATCAATCTTTTTTTGATTCGGATCACTTTTTGCAGAACTCTATATTTTTTTCAGATCTACACATACTACCACAAATTTAGTTTTACGTCATTCAAAGAAGTTTGTTTTAAAACAAATGTGCAAAGTTCCGTGAAAACCTATTACCTATTAAGTTGTATGTAAAAAGAAGGGAAGTCCCAGATCCCAGATCATTAAACGGAACCAAGTATTTCATAATATTAAAGTAGGAATAGTTTCAAAGAAGCAATCCCAGGACTAGTTGATTCTATGGCGTACAAATAATGCCCAGAATAAAGACAAACGTCAAATTATTCCTAAATATGTTTTCCAAAATTGTTTGATATCGATAAAGCTCCAACGAATTTAATAATCAATACTACTTGGAGGGCGAACATGATAATGGCTCCAATGTCTAATAGTCGTACGCGTACAGTTTTATGAGGGTTTTCTCTTCTATCTTATAATCTTTTAGTAAACAATGCCGCTCCGTAAGTAGCGATCATATAGTAGGTAGTAAATTTTTTTTCTTTTAGACTCTGTGAGACCTTTTTGTAAATAAAGTGGGACAAACAAATTGGCAGCAAGTACACCTATCCCAGTAAACTGTTTTTGTAAAACAAATCACTTCTCTGACTCATTTTAGTGATAATACTATCATTTCCCACGATGTCGGCACATGTATTAATAAAATTAATCGCTTGCCAAGTTGATAATTTTCGTAATATCATTTGGGTTATTTTTGATTTATGTCGTTTTCCATTGGAACAAAAAATCAATCTTTTTTTTGATCTAAATCACTTTTCGCGTTCCATTGGCAAAAAAAAAATCAATCTTTTTTTTGATTCGGATCACATTTTGCAAATCTCGATATTTTTTCAGACTTACACATATACCACAGATACAGCACAGCTGTTTTGCGTCATTTAAATAAGTTTGTTTTAAAACAAAAAACCAAAATAAAGAATTATATAAACAGCAATGGGCATTGTTTTGGAGGAATTATTATCTTCATTGTCTTCCTCATCATCTGGAAACTAAGAATCACCGAAACTACTCCATTTGTATCTAAAACAGAGGAATCATTTTTCAAGCCGATTTCCATGGTTGATTTTACCAAAAACAAATGCAATTTGAGCAGCTGATATTGTTGTCAAATAACGCACTAATTCATTCACAAAAGACGATCAATTTCGTTGCATGTTCCATGAGCCGCATAAAATCTGAGATCTGAAAAAGATTAGTTTCTTGAAACGGATAGACGATTTGGAAACTTGTGTAACGTCAAGACGACTTTTTAACTCACTTCTTAAAGGTGGTCAGTTAAATTCGCACATTACTAAGCATAATCACAATTTTAATCAGTTTTTAGCGATTGCATCATTCAAATATGAGAAATGTTCCCATTCTTTTACAGTTTCTATAACCATACGACTCTATTCTTACAATGAGGGGATGAAATGTACGGTTTAATGTAAAGGGTGGGCTAACTAGTGGATTCTTTTAAAATCCTAGGTTATTTTGACACTGACAGCTGTTTCCCGCTCGAAATCTTGACAGAAAGTCAGTATCATACCTCCGCTTTACGCTTGAACAACGTTGGGAAATATTAAAAATTTATTTCCAAAGTGAGTGCTTTGTAGCCCAAACAGTGCGTTTTTTGAAAAGAAGTTTTAGCCGAAATGAAGACGTTGTGTTCCATATTTAACTCTTCCTAATAAAGCCATAATACATGGAAAAAAAATAATTTTGTTCAGTTGAATTGCATTTTAAAAATAAACTTGTATTTGCCCCACCCTGTATGTTTACCACATTAAAGACCGCTAGCTGTCTTCTGATTTGACAACAGCTAAATGCGCTGCCCTAGGGGAAATTTATAGTCCATGCTTACCCATTTCTTCTGATAGGATGTGTTCACGAATCATGACTAGAAAAATAGCTTTCAGCGCCATTCCGTTTCCTTTCAGGGAGCTGTTACTGCGAGAACGTTAAAATCAAACTAAATGTTGAGATATTTGAGAAAAATACTAGTTTTTCCCACTTTATTAAAAACGCTTTCATATCTGCAGGCTGAATGGCAAAAGTGAATCAGAATAGTTTTATTGATGTAGAAGTTCGAAAAAAAGAAAACAATATTATCTTAAAGTAATACTTAAATGCGTACGCATTATTGATAAACTCGCTGCGATGTATTTATATCTACAACTTCGACTTTGGTTGCATGAGCATATCCCGTAGAAGGCGACGCAAGATCTTCCCACTTTGATTCTTTGGAATTTCAGCGACAAACACTACCCCTCCGCGGAGTTTCTTTGCAGATGATGCATGCTCGGCGACAAACTTTATCACTTCTTGCGCAGTTAGGTCAGCATTATCTTGTTTGACAATAAATGCCATTGGAAGCTCACCGGCATTCTCATCAGGCTTACCAATAACAGCTGCGTCCTTAATCTTTGGATGAGTGAGCAGAATAGCTTCGATCTCAGCTGGGGGCACCTGGAAGGCTTTGTATTTTATTAGCTCCTTGATGCGGTCAACGATAAAGAACGAAAACTCCTTGTCGAAATAACCAATATCTCCAGTGTGCAGCCATCCATCTTTGATTATGCCTGCTGTTGACGCCGCATCACCAATATACCCTTTCATAATGGTGGGACCCTTGAAGCAGAGCTCCCCGCGTTGGTTGGGGCCGAGCACAGCGCCAGTTTCTGGGTCGATAACTTTTGCCCAAATACCAGGTTTGACGGTACCAACACTGCCTGCCTTGCAATGGGTGTCGGATTGGCTTAGGGTACTGAGTGTGGTTTCACTCATTCCATACGCTTGTCGGATCAAAGGGACACCAATCCTGAATAAAAGAAATGATACGTGTAATGTGAGACTTGGAAATTAGTAAAGCCTACCTCTTCACGACGGCATCTTCAGTTTCCTTGCTTAATGGAGCCGCGCCACACAGCAAGACTAACAGCGATGACAAGTCGTACTCCTCTACTATTGGGTTCTTCGCCAAGAAGACCATCAATGGTGGCACCATGAAGGCCACTTCAACCTTGTACTTCTGAAAATATTAAATTTAACTATTTAATTAGTATGCACAAGACAAGTTGACGTCATGATATGGCAAAGGCAGGGTGAGTTATTTCATCAAATTATGCCTCAGATCCTACCATGTCCCTCCTAACGCACCTCGATAGCTCCCAGGAAGAGCTTCTCCTCGAATTTCGGTAAAAACACTAAAGTATTATCCCTGGTTGATGAACTGATCAAAGAGATGCAGCCAAATGAATGGAACCATGGAATCACGCTAAGTACAACAATGTCAGAGAGCTCAAGTTGAGTTTGATCGCTAAGGGAAGGCAAACAAATTAAAATGCACACACCTAAGGAGGAAGGACTACTTGCAATAGTTGATCGAGAAAACTCATGACATTCAGATGTGTCAGCTGAACCCCCTTTGGCATACCCGTTGTACCAGAAGAGCACACTATAATTGCCACATCATTCAACTTATCTGCCTCCGGGGACTCAAAGTCTGGATAAGAAACAATCTTCTTGTCGCTCACTAACTGTCCGAGTGCAGTTGCCCACGGGCTCGAACTTTGTTCGTCAAGGACGATAACATCATGGATGAATTTATTTGAACTTGCTACCTTCAGAACGCTAGCCAGGGGACTATTTGAGCAGAAGATTACCCTGGGCTTTGAAAGATTCAGGGCATAATCGAGTTCACCTGTAAGTAGAAGAGGTTGTAGTACTCTGAAATTAATGAGCCACCACCAGCAGAAATCCACAGGCACTGGGATCATTGCTTTCTCATAAACTCACGATCGGTATACGTCACATTAAAGGGTGCGACTGTTGCACCAATTGCTATAGTTGCAAATATCGTCACCGCACAATCGACCGAGTTCTCAGCACAAAGTCCAACAACGTCGCCTCGCTTAACGCCGAGATGTTGAAGTATATACGTTAAGCGAACAACTCGTTCATACACATCTCTGCGTTTGCACCGATGGTCCGACGCAGCATCGATCTAAAGAAAGAAGGTGATTAGTACAATGAATACTGTTTATAATTATAGCACGTACCATCATTACATGATCGCCATTTGCCTTGAATCGGTCGAGCAGAAAATGCCCCAGCGATCGGAAGGGAGCAGTGACGCTAATGGTGACTTGGCCCCCAAAGACGATGTTGTCTTTGATTGACGGTGTCATTTTAGAAATAAAATATGGAAATTAATTAAACCAGCAGCAGAGCAGCTGTTTTCTCTTTGGCCAGCAACTGTAATCTAATGTTGTTCTCCGTTTACGCTGCGTTTCACTATCTCGAATCAGAAACGAGGGCATCTTGCATTTAAATTGTGCGCTAAGCCCAACAGTGCGACAGAGACAGAGACTTTCTGCAACTAGATTGTAATCGCTATCATTTAAATGTCGGAAAATAAAAAAAGTATGTACGAACACGAATGCCACCTTAAATAAAATTATATTCTTCGAGACTGCAAATATTGTTCGTTGGTGATACGAAGCAAACGGAATCAAATTGCTTTTCCAAATCAGTAATGAATTCGAGTCCAAGTATTATCTTCAACTCGGGGGCAAAGTAGAATATTTTGTACGAAAATTACTTCCGTTGCGCTCGTCTCGATTTCAGAGACAAAAATAGGTTCGATCAATAATATGGCCAAAGAACCTATAAGGACTTGCTTCAAGTTGTAGGGATTCAGAGAGAGTTTGTGGTTATAATACAGCCCCACATGAAAAAGAAAACGGAAACACAAAGCACGACTTTTACCATTTCGATTGGATTTTTATTATTCTAACATTTAACACTTGAGCGTATATTATCCCCAAAGCCTTTGTTAATGTTCTTAGTTTTTCAGCTCAACAGCGTACTCCGGGAATGGCATCGCCTTACCATTACGAATTGAGTCCGACATCCACTTTAGCGATAGGTGTCTACATTCCTTATTGAAATACATTCTTTAAAAAAAAACACACACGAATATAGTTAGTAACGTGAAAATCGACTAATTAATATGTATTGACATGCTCACCTGCTTAGAGTAATTGATTCAACAAAGTCGCTACCCTCGTAGAGAATCACATTCGCCTTTTTCCTATTGAGCGTTATTTCTCCCCCGTTATCTTCGAATTCACGCAAATAGCCATGCATCGTTGTACCCACTTCAGTGCGAAAGTATGCTCGGAATCCAATAAAAACGTCACCTTTTTGTTTCTTTTTGGGTTGAACGGCAAATAGTTCCTCCTCTTCACACTTATCCAACTTTTCCCTTTTTACAGTGGTTTTTTCGGGTTTGATGGAAGTTCGTAGCAAGGTTCCTTTGTGCGAAGTTTCCGGTATTTTCGCTTTTGCAACTATTTCAACTTTCTCGCTATCTTCAACTTTGATTTTCTTTGATGGACTCGCTGCAATATTAGTTTCAATTTTCACATCTTTGCTGTCGTCACAGCTTTTAAGGAGTAAATCTACGTTAACATTGTTCTTGGAGGCGGTGTATAACTTTTGCAATTCCTGCAAACTGGTTGCCTGCTTGGGTGACTTGTCATCTCGCAGTTTTGTTATTCGGGGAAATCGAATAGAAATGCCATTTGCTGTGTGTGCATTCGAGTTTGTGAATTCAGCGCCGGTTATCTCCCAAACGGGCATTTGATTTGGTGATTTTGCAATGTAATCTGGCACTAGGGGTTTATTGCAAACAAGCCAAGCAGGCAGCAGTTTGGTATTGCTGCGTTCCATCTGGGGCATCAGTTTGTCGTGGATCTCCTCCATTGTTGCGTCGTCCAGACCGGAATGCACCTTTGTGACTGTTCGCCAGAGGTCTGTCTTTTTGTCATGGCAGCCCATTAGATAAATACTCAACATGCCACCTTTTTTTCCAGAACCAAACCATCCACCGAGTACAACCAAATCAGCGGTGTCAGCCATTTGACCTTTACATGAAAAAAAAAATCATTGTAGCTGTATCTTTGGCGAAAGCTTCTTATAAACTTTTCTTCTCGTCTTCATTTATGTTACGCCTAATGAATGAAAGAAATACTTGGTGTCAACGCACCACAGTGTAAACTACAAAAAGTTCAATCCTCCGATCGCCGCCAACTAACCTTCAAACAAATAATCCTTTTTTACCTTCAACCATCCCCTTTTGCCGGGTTGATACAGTCCGTTTGCACTCTTCAGCACTATACCTTCCATGCCAGCTCTAAGTACCTATTGGCAATGAGATATTACACCAAACCGATGTTGCTTTCCCCGCAGTCCCTTACCTTTGCCGTCATTAAAGCCAATTCACTCTTCGTCTTCAGAAAGTGGCTCTCGGACAATTGCACGTACGACTTTATTGGCTGAAGATTTTTCTCCAGTATCTTTCTTCTCTCTCGAAAAGTACTGAAAAGAACAGAACAAATTCGAATGCACATTTCGCACTTCGCACAATTCACTTACACATTTCGCAAATCCTCGCCATTAAAGTAAATGCAGTCGAATATGAAAAGACACACCTCGGAGCTCTTGTGCTCCTGCTTCTTATGAACTCCTAGTGTTCCAAAAGGCAGCAGCTCTCCAGTGTCGGTGTCAACCATAAGTATTTCCGAATCAATAATCATATCGGCCGCACTGGGGAATGCCTAGGGGAAGCGACAAGTTACACAGTGTTACTTTGCGGAGGCAATACACTACACGCGCTTACCTTTGGAATGATTTCCTTAAATCGACGGATTTTGTGATCCATGACGGGTTTCAGGTTACGGCTGAAAAATCGAAAATCGTTGCCCTGTTTGTGGATCTGAACACGTTCGCCGTCGTATTTGATTTCGCTGTACAGTCCGCCGGGGTTCTTTTTAAACGCAGAATCAATCGAATTGCATGCACTCGCAAGCATCGGACTGATTGGGGTCATCAGTTGAATTGTTACATTACTAGCGGCAGTCTGAAATGAAGTATATTGTTAGGCCGATTTAGTACATAAACGCATTTTAAGTACCTTTTTACCCGTTGTAGGGCTCTTTGCTGGAGCTTTGAAGGCAAACTGGCTAACAACCGCATCCAGGTCCCTCGAAGATTGATAAGCGGGATATGCCTCTTGACCAAACGCGTCCAATACATGCCGAGCCTTGGCGTTGATCTTCAAGTCTTGTTTTATAAGACGGATTACCTAAATAAGGACCATTACTACGGTGAGATCGTGCGAACATTTTTATTGATTACCATTTTTAAATCCTCAGGGGTAGCCATTTTGCACAATTTGCTAAAAATATCAGCCTGATATTCCTCTCTCCCCGAGCCGGTGAGACTGACAAGCACTTGATCCACCTCTTCCAGTAAAAGCTTACTTTTGGCGCTCGGTTTGATGCCTTTTGAGGATTCAAAAAACTTTCGAATTGTCTCTGATAAGTCGCCTGGACGAAATTTAGAGTTTTGGATTTATATAGTGGAGATGAGATTGTATTAAGTTTACCCTGCTCCAAGTCAATCAGCATATCTTCCGGGCTCGCACGAAAAATCCGCGAGAGTAACTTGATAATTTGTCTGTTTTGCAAATTGTATACTCTTTGGCTGGCTGATGGTAGAAGCATGTTTGTCCATAGATGTATATCTCCTTTAAAGCCTTTACCACTCGTACCCTTAAAAGATGAGAATACTTATTGCAGCAGAAAGTAAATTTAGTAACACATTTTTTACCTTTTGAAAGAAATCCTGGAGAATATTCGACTTACTAATGTAGCTGGAAACGTTGGCTACTTTATCACAGATGCTTATAAATGTTTCCAATTGATTATCCTTGTTTGCAGACATTTTTTATATTTAAATAATAGAAAACTTAATACAAAATATATTTCCTTAATATAAATAAGAACACAATCTCAAATTAACAAACTTTAACAAGAAATTTTTGATTTCACAACTTTGTCCAACTTTGGTTTGTTTACAAAAACAGCCGGCACATGACAGTTCCCACGGAACTGTTTGCTTTGAGCGACTGATGTGTGCCCATCTAGCTGCTCACGGGTGTATAACAGATGGAGTGATTCCTACAACAGTGGTGGGTCAAAAAGCTGACCAGAATATATATGAAAAATTTCTGAATAGGGTTAGATTTAAAGATGCAACTTTATGAAAACAGAGTGGGTGAAAAATGGAAATATGTCTATCTATGCCCAAGTCTATGGCTGCAGCATGGACATGAATAGGTCTCTCCACCTGTATTAATTGAGCTAATGCCAAAACTGGATGTTTTGGCTTTGGTGGAAAAGAGGATAAATCGGCAGTTGTTGTAGTCACATATTTCACAAAAATATTTAATTCATTTAATTCATTTATTCATCTATCGAGTTACCTCTAACAGATTGCTTAGCTTAATCTATATAACATTTTGAATTACTAATAATTTAAATACATTTCTTTCAAGACTTATTTCTAACTTAAATTTTAGTTCATTAAATGATCTCATACATCTTGTCGATAATGCAATTATTTCTTTAATTTATTATTTTTCAGAATTCGAATGCGATAAGATTTTTGACTCAAAGAACAGCAAGAATGGGACAATTAACTCTCCGCTTTATTCTGAGTCGGGCTTTCTGACATGTCGTTACGAATTTAAAGGCGAGGAGCTAGAAAGAGTTCAGGTTGAGTATTAAATATTAAATAAAAGTTTTGTAATCCAGACGTACATAACGCCTTCTTTGTTGTTAGATAAAATTCTTTGAGTTCAGTTTACCTGAACAAACCAATCGAAGCGACTGTGAGAATGCGGATGTTCTGCAATTATTTCTTCCACAGCGCAGTAGATATGAACTGGAGGACACATTTTGTGGATCAGTAATCCCAAAGCCGATAATGTCTGATGGTTCCATGATGCTATTGAAATATATGAGCAGACGCATTGGCAAGGGTACCCGTGGCTTCAAGGCCGAATACAGATTTGTCAAAAGCAAGTATTAGAATTATCTGAACTCAAGTTAACACTTCATTTTGCTTGTTTACTATTTTCAGATTTTGGAATCGCGACAGGAAATCAGATGTCGAGTCACTGTATGTTTGCATATAACAGTTCTGCAGATAAGCTTGGTTGGTTTACGTCTCCGAACTTTCCAGGCGCTTATCCAAAGAATGTGAAATGTAATTATTACTTTTTCGGAAATACTGATGAGAGGGTTAATATCAGATTTACATTCTTCGATGTGGAAGGAGTTTATCCGTAAGTCACTGAACGACTGAATGATAGCCATGTGAATTCAGATAACTCTTGACATTTAATAGATGCGAAGACTCAACTGCCAGCGACTATGTTGAATTTTCGAATTTCATGAGCACAGATAGGAAGTTTGCTAAAATGTGCGGTAAAAAGAATGACATCCAAGTGCGATCTGATGGGCGTTTCTTCCGAATTTCATTCTATGCCAACGATAGATTTGACAAAACTGGATTTAAGGCTTCATATGAGTTTGAGACAAAAATGATCACCACCGAGAACACCTCGCTGAAGAGTTTTACATCTAGAGGATCTTTGCTCACCCTATCAGGTAAGCAGAATATAACATTCATAACAGCAATAAACTAATTGGCTTCTGTAGGCACTGGGTGTCTGATGATAACTTTGGTGTTATCTATGTGTAATAAAATTCCAAGATATCTTTAAAACACACGAGGTAAAGAAGACTACAAGGTTTCAACTTTTTGAGCATCAGTGTTGTGAGCACACCCTACTGGTTATAAAATTAATCACCTTTAGAAAAATGTAAATAAAAATGTGGCAATAAAGTGTTTGTTTATAAAATATGTGTCTAATGTTTTATTTGAGAATCTAAAATTGGTAAGCCCAACTATACAGCTACAGATGGTTGATCATGTGTTGACCATGTGGGTCAAATCGGGTGGTAAGAAAAACATTCTACATTCAATTTGAGGCTCATTTCTCTCTTGTAAGATCGCCGAGACAATTAATCAAGATATCTAAATTACAAATGATGAAGACAAACAAAAATTTAAAACCACTTTAAGCACCACATCTCGCGAACGTCTGACAAACATCCGAGAGCATAACTGTCATGAAAGAGTTTCTCAATTGGCCGTTTGGACTCGGCATTAAATTGTGGATCCCTTCCATTCGTCCCGAAAATGAAAAATTCACACAAAACTAATGGTTGTGTTTTGTGTGCCTAGGTTCCCTACGGACCTGTGCACCAACTAGGTATTTATTTATTTTTTTTATATATTTTTTCGGCACCACTAAAAATCGATGAAATAAGTGTAACTAAATTGCAATAAAGGAATGCTACGATGTGAATGTGATAGCGCCCAAGTCAATGGAGGATTGTATGCTGCTCACCTTCAAGAGGAACACGTCACATCACCTGACTAAATCTTAGATCGTTATGCATTAAATGGTTGATTATATTTAAAAAATTGAGTAAAGCCTTCACCTAGGATTGTTCGAGGCGGCTAAAATTGCCCAAGTAATTTCCGCAATTGGAAGACGCGGTCTTATAAATTTATGAACGTTGTGCTGACAAAAGTGTACCGGTAATCATAAGCTAAGGGCCGGTCTGTTCACAGCTGGTTAAATGCGTGGTTAGGTTACCACAAATTTATATTAACCGATGATTTGAAATCTGTGATAACCAATGAGTGTTTGTCGAACGATTTGCTCCAATGAGTACGCTTTATCTCAATTTATATATATATCTCATTAACCGCGCAAAATCGGCTGGTTATCGATTTATCTGGTTAACTTGCCAAACCACTGATTTCCTGGTTAAAATTTGGCTGCACTTTCGATGATTACTGGAATAACCGATGATCAATGCCGCATTTACACCATCCGGCATGCGCATTTTTGCACGAGACGGGACAGAGAGATCCGTTTGTCAGCACTCAATGCTAAAGCCGTAAGAATGAGATCACAAATCAGACGCCTAAAGTGTCATGAATGTTCTAACCAGAGACAAATGATACTGAGACCCCCAACTCACAATCCTCTTGCTGCTGGGCAGAGATGAAAGAATAAAAGAGATGGATATCTTTCGTACGTCTATGCCCCCAAAACCCATTTGTTTACATTGTTGTTTTTGTAATTTCAATTTCAAGAAAAATAGTGAAATATACATTTCGGAATAGCGAATTCTTGCATTAAAGTCCAATTCATGAACTCACATATACTAGAAAAGATATGAGCATATGTGCGTGACTTCATGAATTTTTCGGGAAAACAGCTTGTAGGCAGCCGCTTTTCCACTGGAAAGATATATATCTCTGTATTCCATTATCTTTGCTGTTGGGCCTCTCAGTTTTTTTTTTTCAAATTCGCCATTTTGTTTTCCTATCGGTGTTGTGTCTATTAAGAATCCGTGTGACATGCAAAAACATACACAAAATACAAAAATAAATGCTGCCAACCTCGACAACCGTTGGAAAATGTGCTAGAGTTCGGGAATACTACATTACTGAATGCCATTGGTTTAGTGGTAATTATATATTGTTATAATGCGAATAATTTGATTTGTTTGGTTAATAAAACTATTTAAACGAGAACATGTTGGTAAGCCGAAATTTTGAAGTTACATGACATTTGTTAATACGAATTTCTATGTAACAATACTAGCGCACTTAGGCAAATAACGGGAAATCGGACGAAGTTGGTGGTCTCAGTATTGTCTCTGGTTCTAACCATAATTATAGATACTTAAAACGGAAACAAACACAAGTTCCGGAGAACGACATTTCTGCAATCACTTGAAAACATTTCTATTTCTGATTCAAAACATGTTAAATAAGAGTAATTAGTTTAATGTCGTTTTCCATTGGATTCACTCAGGGAACAACAAAACTGCTTCTGATTGAATTCACAAAAGAATTGGTGAAATGCCAAAAAATAATCTACGGCGGCTGTCAGCTGACTTGTAGAAAATACATAAATTACATTTGTGTGAGTGCTTCTTGAGTAGATTCTGACTTCAAACCGAGAAGCGAAATTCTCTTCTCAGAACGGCTTCAGAAGGAATTTTTTTTTGTCGATTCCGGACTCTCCCGGACGCTTCTTTTTGCCCAATGGAAAACGACATAAGTAAATGAAACCAACAATTCATTAATCAGTTATACCAAATAAATAAACAATTCTCCGTTCATTACTTCCGGAAGCCATTATATTTTATAGAAAAGTAAGCAATGGCTATAAAAATCAGAGACAATACTATCAATATCAATAGTATCATTTGTCTCTGATAAAAATAACAACATACATAGCTTTTCCATTATTTTTATTACGTAAACAAGATGGCCGACCAAAAAATGTGTCACGTTTTTTCTCACGGCTATTTAGTATTTAGCATCCCTTTAATCTTCCGTGTTAGGAATGTATGAAGGTGTAAATGCAGTTTAAAGATAACCAATATTTAATAAACCGGCCCGCAGTGTAGTAGAGACCTTTTACAACTTTATAAAAAAGCTAAAAGTATTATCTCTGATCTGTATCAATAGTTGACTGTCCTCCATCGTATAAAAAATGACAAACATTTAATACAACGAGTACGCCTCTACCACTGTTACATAATTTTAAAATCGCATACAAACGTCAATATAAACTATTTAAGCGAAACTACAAACTAAATAAAACGTAATGCGCAGATATATTTACTATTAGATTTTAATTTTACTACTAGTCTCAACTGTCCTGTTCGTACACCCCCACTGTGTTAGGGTAAGTGTGCCAAAAACAGCCGGTGAAACGTCATCTTTCCTCTTTTCACACTGTCATTCTGTGTACCTCTATCTATATCTATATTTTATTATACGCTCTCTTTTGTCTGTTGAGAATTTTTCCCTTTCGCAGGTTTTTTAGTTGAAAATTTGCATTCGTCGTGTTCGTTTGGCTGTA
Source organism: Cheilosia vulpina (assembly GCA_916610125.1). Classification (NCBI taxonomy): domain Eukaryota; kingdom Metazoa; phylum Arthropoda; class Insecta; order Diptera; family Syrphidae; genus Cheilosia; species Cheilosia vulpina. The sequence goes on along the minus strand of OU744276.1, from coordinate 112,273,583 downwards.
TTCGAAAATTGGTGGTCGCCGTTAGTCCGCAAATTAAAAGTGTTAACAACAAATAATAATTCTTCAACAAGCAAATTAAAGTAGTCAATTGAAAATTGAATGAACCGATCTCATAGTTGTGGAAATAATCAAAAATCATGTTCACTCGTCCAATGTAAGTGTATTAAAACCGTTGCCACCTCCTTCCAATTGAAAATTCTAATTTCCAATTGCACTTGCTGGCAAATTTATTGATTGATTCTTGTTACCTTTCATTGCACTCTATTGTGCCACTGGCGTTTTTTTTATTTAGTTAACGGTATTTTGTAATAACTTTATCATGTTCTTTCGAATGTGGAAAATTTTATGTAACTCCTGCGAGAGAAGAGCCAGAATTTCTCGAACACCGAATAGATACACAGAATTTCCACCCTTGCGCCGAAGGGGTGATTGTTTATATGTACAATGGTGTAACTTTTCGTTGGCTGAAAAGTGGGTTTGAGGAGAAGGAGACACCACTATACAGCCTTCCAGACATTAGGGCATCGGGAAATGGTTTGGCTCGTCCCAAAGTCTCCTGTGTGAGTTGCATAATCACGAAAACTCAAGTGAAACAGAAGAACGGAAATTTTTAATATAACTTTTTGAAAATCGAAATCTGCCGACACAGAAGACATACCTTTAGCGAACGCACTCTTCTAAATTTAGCGTCTATTTTGAAAGGCTTTTGATTTTAGGTGCGCTCACGCGAATAAACTCATCGCGAATACATAGGAATTCGAAGAAAGTAATCGCGTCCGTGTGTATTTATGTACAATTTGGCACAGAACCTGAAGATGGAGAATGCCTACTCATCATAGTGTAAATCAGCTGTATTTCGTCCAAAAGATTTGCTTAGTGATGCCGCGAAGCCACAACGGAAGTAAGAAGCCGCATAACCATATCCACTGGCAGATAATGGAGCATAGTTTGGAGGAAATCGCAAAGCCGATTATGTTTTGTGTGTATTGTTGAATGTTGGGTCGGGTTCGGGTATCGGGGGTGGGGATATCCAAAAGCAAAACGATACCATTACCATGTGGTCTATGTAGATAGTAGATTGCGATGATTTTTTACGTGTGCCTCTTGTTCTCTTTCGTTTCAGTTTAAATGCTAATGTGGCGAAAATCTGCTCTGTGGCGCGGCATGGTGCTATTACATCACCGAATCATAAAAGCCCGGCATGTGGTCACGATGTAACGCGACAATATCATGAGGTGGTTGGCGATATCATTTGCCCCTCACAGGTGCTGGGCATTGATCATCTGAGGGATCCCAGGATGAATAAGGTAATTAGATCGTGTTGTGTGCACTGGGAATATGACGGCAGCAAAAACTAGCCGGGGAACATCATCTCAAGGTCAGGAGAACCGTTTGTGCTTGCTGTTTTTATTTCCTCCGAATTGTGTGTAGATTGAGACGAAACTGGTTTGGAATTCTGGTTACGTGTTCTTTTTTTCGCACACCGTGGATGAAGGGGAAGAACTTGACAATAGAATCGAGTGGTGAAGAACAGAAAACGGTTGACGGACGAGGTGCTTATAGAATTTATGTGTGCCACATGGAAGTTTAGGTGTAGACATTTTGGTTCGGTTCAAGTTCTAATGGAGGATGACGATGATGAGGAATGGAAAATTTCCAAGCCGTTATTGAGAGTTTGTTCTTCAGCTGTTCGGCTGGTGGTTCTTTGTTATAAGCCAGCTGATTCACTGAACGTGTGACGAATGGGTGATATGACCGCACCGTGGATAGAGTTTGCATTTCGTAAAGGATTGAAGTTTGGCTACGAACTTCATGTGGAGCTTGTAGTTGCGTGTTAAAATTTGGCAGAGCAAATAAGTAAATCTTTCCGCATGCCAACTTGGGTGTTAGTCTATTCTGAAAGCATTTCAATAATAGAAATGAAGTAACAAGTGCGGTTTCCATAAATTACAATAACCCGAAAAGGACTCGGAGAAAGACTCTTAGAAACTATAAGCAGAAGAGAAGGACTAAAAACGGGGAAGACGGCCGGAATTCCGCTGTCAGGTAGCATCAACGATTTATCCTGCACTATCAAAAATAAGACTTCATTTTACTCCAACAAATAAAAAGTGTGCATAGCTTTACCTATACTCAAAGGGCTGCAAGTCTGTACAAGTACTGAAGCGATCGGGGCGTTATGATATTTTGTAAAGCATACATCAAGTTATCACCAAGATTTATTGGAAAGGATGTAGCACTTGGACAGTGGTGAATGAAAACTGAGTGCCATTCGCCCGATCCACAAGAAAGGAAATCGCACAGACTATAGCAGCATCGGTTTCCTTATATATATATCGCACACTTGGAAAACTATTTTCTGCAAACCTCTCAGACATATCGCGAACAAAATTTAACAACTTCATTGACTTGCTCAACTCCAAAGGTTGGTTTTAAGCACTACTTAGCGTTGTGTCTAACTCTGAACAGAGCTGTCGTGAGTAGTGGTCTCACAGCAGCTTTAAACTTTTATTACGTTTCCTTGCAGAATGTCAGGAACCTACTTATCTAACCCCACGTCTATAAATTATATCGATTGAGAGCCAATGAAACTTGAATTTAAATGTCTGTTTCACGTGCGGCGTTACATCAAATTGTCCTTTTCAGTACTTCCTTGTGGTGGTCTCTTCTACTTCCTTGAGCGTTTTACTTCCTAAATATTTTACTATACATTTACAAGTAATTATGGACACTATATCTACTCACTTTTAACTGTTCATTAAACGCTCCCCGCTGCAAACTTCACCAATATTTGTTAATGTCTTTATTGATTTCCCGCTACTACCTAATGTACATTCACTTTCCTTTTTTTGAATGGCTTTCTACAAACATTAAGGATTACCCACTCTCCATGGACTTCTTCATTCATTAGTCTCCCAGTATACATAACTAGGTCACTGTGTTTATGAGCAAGTCGCGTTATACACAGCTATATGGCGCTGAAATGTTTTACATATTTGTACCCTCTTGAGTCCTTTTATTTCGATATAGTCATCAACGTAGACAGCATTGTGGTAGAGTGTGTATTGGTTTTCATGCCCCCGTAAGTTTAATTAACCTTTATGTTGCTGAATGAAAGGTCGTTAAGGTTAGAAGAAAGCTCAAGCGCATATACATCCATTTTGAAATGCAGGAGCAAATGTTTTGCACAAAGTCGATGGAGATGAACATTGTATTTACATACTTGTGAAGGTATTCATGGCGTATACGTAACATTATGCTTGTACATTTAATTCACATGGCACTGCAAAGGAAATAAAAAGCCAAAACTTTTCGCTTCTGTCGGGACTTCATTAGAATTATTTAGTGTTTTTTTTTCTTCGATCTCAGCAAAGCAAAGTAAAGTAGTATTTTCAGCACGCAATCACAACAACTACTCTGAGTTCTGAAAGTGTCAAGTAGAACGTAGTTGTTGCAATTGCCAGCTGAAAATCCTACTTTACTTTGCTGAGATCGAAGTTTTAAAAAAACAGGCCTATTGCTGTACTTGGAAATGATTTCCCTTTACCCCATTTATAGGATTGTTAAGATTGTAAACCCACATCTCTGTAGGCGTTTGCTTTAAAGACAGTACATTGTGTTTAAGTCATGCGCACTTTCTCACTGCCTCAGTTGGAGTTGGAAAATGGTACTGTTCGTTTCAAGTCATTTAAAACCAAATTACAGGAGGCAAACTAATTTTCTTATGAATTCTTGCGTCGGGTGTATTGAGTATCAATGTAAAACACTGTTGGTAAGGATAGGACGTAAAAACAGTCGTGTTTTTCTGTGGCGCGTTTTCGATGTGATTGTTTTGTTTTGATTTGGTTTGTATTACATTGAGACGTTCATTCAAACGTTCGTTAGGTTGTACAAATACCAATATAGTCCAGCTTTACTGTGATATTTGGTGGTTTAACAATACTAGCGACTGTAAACTCAGTGATTCATGGGACGGCAACTTCTTTCTCCCATATTCCTCTGTTGGTCGCTTAAGAGTTGTATTTAAAATTAGTGTCGCGTTAAGTAACACCACACGCTAGTATTATCGCCACCATTGTGGTAATTTCATGTCCATCCCTTAAAGGTCTCGCGAGTGAGGGATGCACAAGTGAATCCTCCCCATGAACGGCGTTCGTTCTTCTCTTTGGCAGTCCTGTTTATCTTAACTGGGAGTGGTAAACAAAAATTCGTAGCGACATTCGTCTCAAAAAATCATGGATATTGGTTACGGTGATCTTAGGTTTAACCGTAACTTGAATGCATTACTTGGTCATCACATTTTTATGGTAAATCCAAAGGCGATTTTTGTAGTCCTAATTTGGGAACACACCCTGAATTTGATTTCACCGTCAACACAATGGTTTCAAAAAAAAAGGAAAGCGTTTTATTAAGCACTCAATACTTCTACATGCTCACTTTCAGTTAGGACACGCGCTTGTAATTTGTGTAGTAAGATTGATATCGCAATTATGTTTTCGCCAGTCACTCCCTTTCATGGCGTAATCCCAATACTTTTGAACTTCCGTTTAGTAAAAACAAAAATCACCATCCACTTGTATATTTTTCAATTTCATTTCAATTTGTGCCAACAGTGGCATCATCAATCATATATCACTCACGTGAACAATATCTGAAGCACATAAATTACTACCAAGCAAATAATCGTCGTGGTAAAATGTATATCATATACCTAATGCCGCTCATAAACAGAAACTAATTCCCACGAAAAGCTTTTCAAAGTAATGACCGCACATTTCTTGTACATAGATACTTGTACGTTGTGAATGTGGTATGGACATTTGTATTTTTCAGATAGCGAGTATTCTTCTAGTTCCTACGTCATTTGATGAGCGTTTTACTAACTAGTTGTCGGTGCTACTCGTATTTGGCTTATCAACATTTCAAAACCAGTCACATAAAAGCTTAAACAAATTAACGCCTTGTATCCAAGTGATGGATAATTTAATTAGAGTATATACTCGTACATACGAGATTTCGACTCTGAATCGAAAAGTCCATTATTCTGGCATGACTACAAAGACAAACTCGCGTAGTCCAGTCATCCGTTATTCAACGGCTGCGTTATGTTCTTTGCTGTTCTATCCAAAAGACTTATGAATTCGGTTTTTAACTAAAACAAAAATAACAAATGCCACTCACAGATGTGTTTGTGTTTCCGATTTGGAATCAGCTCATTAGTGCTTTTGACTTGATGGAAATGATAATGATACCAATTGATATAGTATATGTTTTTGGCTAACGTTTGTCGATTGAAAAATAATAGGTGCGATAACTGTTCAACTAAAAATCGTATTGATGTCGCAGCAACTCGTTTATCGGCAGGGTTCATTTAAAGTTCGATTAATTGTTCGAGACGCATGACAGAAAATGCAAGTTTAATCTGCTATTTTATTGTTACAAGCAGATTGATAAACTTTCGCGCTTGACCAATAAAAATTAATTTGAGTTTCAAAATCCTCCTATAAACCTAGTCTAATGAATTTATGCCGAACTAGTTCCAATGTATTTTGCAATCAAACTTATAGCAATCTTAAGCTTATTTTACACCTCTGGCTGATTCTGTCGCCCTAAGCTCTCTAATTCCGGTTGACAAGCATATCAGGCAGATACGAGCTGCCGAAATGAAATTCCTTCGTTGTATTGCTGGGGTGACTCGCAGAGTCATATACGGAGGGTACTAGGGTACTCAATGTTGAGCAGCTACTTCTATGGACAGAGCTCCTCATGGGACTGCGTTTAATGATTTTTAGTCTAGACGGACGATTAAGAGTTATGGAGGGTCCACTTACGTGCCTTACACACGCAGTCATTGATTGTAATTGATAGACGAATCATTGAAACTGAATTCCAATAGGAGGGCCATTCATCCAGTACATCTAGAGCCGATTAATAAAACTTTGGTATCTGGCGTCTACTACCATGTAACAAAATCATTTACCACAGTCGGACTCTTCGTACAGCTACTGCCCTATTTTTAAAACCAACCTAGACTCAAAAACCATAATGCCACCAATGATGAGAATATTTTTAATCTAATCCGGCAGTACTGAGATATTTGTAGGTTATCACCTCGGACCACTCATCTTAATACTTTTCGCTTGTAAAATGTTTGTCGAATGGAATTTGGTGAAAGGACTTATTTTTATCGTCCTCAGGTTGGTATTGAAAATGGGCTATGTCGGTCAAGTAGTTCTGGTACCTCCATACAAAACCAATTTTGCATGACTTGCAGTGGAGGGTATCAAAGCATCGGCCAGGCCGATGATAACAACGCAAGTTGTTGTTATTCCTTTTTTTTCCCATAATTTTTTTTGTAATATAAACGGATTCCCCAAGATTAAGACTTACGAGTTGACACTTTACATGAAGTCATTCAGTTTTATTAATGAATTAATTAAGGTTGCAAATCGTCACTTCGATTTGGGTCGTGTTTTTTGTGCCCAATTAACGACACAAATCGGGGTTTTGATGTATATTGCACTTTTTTTTTAAAAAGATTCTCAACTCAACTCAAACTCATCTCGGTTCTAAGTCGAGTCCCTTCTATTTGTTATAATTGGCTCATATGAAATTTTTTTTTGGAAGCTAGGCCTTGAGCTACTATGGAGCTCATCAGTCTTTACTTAACTCTATGGAGCCTTAATGCCCATTCAGCATGAGTCTATAGACATCATCAACATCATCCCTCCAAGGCTATGTTGCCGCTAAAAATGTCAGAAAGGGGAAAAAAATTGTAGACGAGTCAAAAAAAGGGTTGCCCACTTAATGCTAATTAAAAAAAAAATCGTTGTATCAACACCGCCCATCGGACCTGAACCCCTTTCTATGGTATCAGCAATAAATACTTCAGGAACTTCATCAAGCCTCGTATCGAATCCAATAAAGTCTGTCTTAAATCACCTGCACAGAATTACACCCAAAAATTCCTACTACTTCAAAAAACAACCTGAGAATCGTATTAGGAATATTTCTGTGGTCACAAGGCAAAACCTCTTAAATCTGTTTTACTCATTGTTCAGGAGAGCAGTTTAAAGTTTTTTACTCTATTGACTCTAGTGACTTAAGCTGTTGTTTTTTTTTTAAATTGTGGCCAATTTTTTAAAGATATAAACCGAAAAAAATTTACAAAATAGATTTGGGAACGCTGAATCTAATGGCATCACATCTCAAATTCGTCTAAAGTCGACTGAAGCGGTTTTGCCTTGTGACCACAGAATTAGTAGTCATTGCCTAATGAAACAACACCTTCACCGCACCCTACATCCAGACTATGTCTTGAGAGTGACGAATTCCTCTTTACATACCATAGAATGCCCTGGGGGTCAATTCTGGTTCTATGAAAGGGTGAATCGATCGGTGCTTTCATTTTTTTCGATTCACTCGGTACTAAAAAGCGATTCTCGTTCAATAAGTGAAACTATCGTGGTGAATTTAATATCGCACACTGTGTTAGTGTTGTACGATATCAGGTTCTCAATTCTCAATCTTCCACTTAAAACATGCACTTGAAAATGAGGACGTGAAAAAAAAATTATTCATATGAACTTTTTTGAAGTTTGGTTTCACATTTTCGTAGAACGAGAATCAAAATCACGGTGAAAGGGTGAAAACATTTTCATTTCACTTTTTCACGGAACCAGAATTGACCCCCTGCTCTCTTTCGTCTCTAAAAGAATGCCCTTCGTTACTCCAACAAATCTTGATGATGTACCCCTAGAGAAGATCCTTTTAGAACCTCACCATGGAAGGCAGAATAGGCTCGTTTCAAAAGAGGTGCCCCATTGGCGCTCTCCCAACGAAGAATCTATCTTCTCCTAGAGTTGCGTATGCACCTGTTGCCCCAAATAATAATATATTTATTTTTGAAACATGAATACACTTTCAAAGTTTTCATCTTTTCAAAAGACAAAAATCCCAATTTTTCATACATTTTTTGGCTTTCTTTTTTCGTTTGCAAACGTGTGCACAACCGGAATACGTGAACTGCTTAAAATACCGTGATGTATAAAGATATAAATTAATATCGCACGTATTTGTTTACACTAAAATTTAATTAGTTCTCACTAAACAAAATACAAGCGAACGGCATGTAATTGGCAGCCTTTTGGGAGATTAGTACAACTCCTTTTATGTTTGTTGGTTCCTACGTCAAACTTGAAGACGTCATTTCAGCGAACATCTTTATTTGGTGTCGTCGTAATTTTTTTTCTTTGACATTGTTTTAGCTCTCAATTTTCGTGAAATTTCTTCCAAAACGCCTTTAAATTACGTCACCAAGTCTCACCCGCTCGCATTTGAAAACCGCAACAGATGTTCGAACGAACTTTTGTTTTCTCCCAATTACCACATATTCACGACAAATCACCATGTGACAAACAGAGAACAAAGCCTGATATTCAGCACTCAATCATAAAAACAAATACTCTCTCGTCTACAAATAAACAAGTTGATTCTATTTAATTCATTAATCAAGGAAATTTAAACCATTCTGATATCAGCCACCGCAATTTTGAACTTCCTAATGATAATGTGGTTAAATAATTACCACCTTATCTCGTGTTTTTCGCCTCAATACAAATGATAAACTACGCCAGTCCGTCAGTGTCAAACAACCTTGAAATGTGGACAAATTCGTAAACAAAATACCTTTACAAACGAAAGCGTATTCAAAGTGAAATATAAACAAAAAAAAAAACATTGTTAAAATAGATACTCGTACATATAGATATAGTTAAGTATATCGTTCAGTTCAAACGATGTCATAACTCAACTGCGAGGTCGAAAACGGTATTTTTTGAAAGCATCTCTCACCGACAATGAATTTTTGGCACTGCTCTCGCTTGCTCTTTCTCTTTCGAAATATGGAAAGCTTTAACAAGAAGGAAAGCAAACAGCACCGTCTTTGTATAGAATTGGCGTTACATAAAATGTATACATTCGTCAAGCTGCATCAACTAGTGTATCGATGAAATAAATTGAAAAGGGAGACGGGCTTCTATTTTCTGTTTACACAGATAGGTACCGCCAATTACACGGTACAGCTAATTAAATGAGAGACACCTGATGATGTTTCTAGTTGAACATCAAAAGCAAAACACGATGTTCTTGAGGTTAAATTAGGTGATTGCAATTGGAGAGGCACGCTTTATCTATAAATAAATTTGTTTTTAGTTTAGACAGCCCGTAATGAAAATGACTTAAGTTATCTAGCCACCAATTGGCTATGGTTTCGCTTTGGTTTGGCTTTATAGCACGGCTCTTATTGTTTATGGGGGTATACGACGTGATATAGAGAAATGGTGATATCGTAACTCTAGCCACAAGTCGTAAATTGCTTCAGATTCGTTCAGCCATGTGGAAGCTATTATACTTACCCACACCTCTATGTGAAAAGCCTTTATGGGGGGTATAAGGAAAAGTTGTAACTTTCGAGTTTAATATCGTATCCCATTTGTAACTTACTTACTTACAGTCCGGGGTGGACCAGCGCCTCTCTATACCAATATGCACCTGCAGCTAGCACGGGTGCGCACTCCAAGTTTGTTGAGGTCCCCTTTGCCCTTTCTCTTGTACACCCCACATAAAGCGAGCTCTTACTCTACTCCGTTGTCCCTATGGGTTGGAGTCAAAGCGGAGCGCTGTTGTCCATTTGCTCTACATGTCCTAGCCATATCAGATGACTGATTCCCGTTTGTATCATTCAACGTATTTTTAGAAGTTATCGCAGCACAACTTATTGTGAGGTAACTGCGAACGTACTTCATCGCTGATTCCTTAAAAATCGGATTTACGTTCACATTTCGAAACTGATATAGTAGGCGTATTTCTTATTCTTCTTTATTCGATACTTTTGGCATCAATTATAGCCATAGAAAAACCATACTAAGAACACCTCCCACCAAGATCGCATGCCACCGTTCTGTGTTCTGGAAGAGGCATCTCTTGAGGTTCTTGTTTTGCTTAGCCTTAGTTGTTGCCTTCGCTTGAAAGTCTCTTGAATTAGCTACTTTACTGTTGGAAACGAATGAAGTCTTAATTGTGGTGCTTAGATTCAAATAAGACTTCATCGAACGTAACTTCTTAACAGCTTGTGCAACACCCTAATTGCGCCGCACAAAAGTGGCTTCCATGCGGAAGACCAAGACCAATATAGATCAAGTTCTCCCCGCTGTGGCAAAGTTATAACTCCGAGCTTTATGGGCCGTACCAAGATGTGAATATTTATCACCTAGAAAGCCAAAATACTCTATCAAACAAAACGAATTACCAGAAGCTACGAAGCCACGCTACTGGGTTTAGGAAAGCTCGTTCGGCAAAGGCGGTCTCTTGACTTCTCTCGCCTCTGTCCGGATTCGGATATTGTAACCCGTCAGGCAGTGCATACTGACGGTATTGCCAAAGATGACACATTCTTTCCAACTGTCACATCGAAATCGTCAAATACGAGTCTAATAGACACTCCTTAATATTCCTTGATAGGAGCTCGTAGAACAACTGTTTGCAACTATTATTTCGGAGATTAGCCGTTCGCACACTTGTCGCTATCAATCTTCGTCGTATTTGGCGCAGTTGGTGATTTTCCATTTGTTCGTCGGTTAGATTTATCGCACCTTTTGGTTGATGTCAGCCTCTTGGGTGATCCTAGCTTTGAAACCAAAGTCTCCACCTAGTTGTTCGGTAGTAGGCGTCCTATTAAGAGTTGTCACGTCTTGTCCTGAAGGTAAATGAAAATCCTTTTTATAAAAATATTCCCTCTTCTTTTAACACCGTCACTTACCAATAAATGTCAGTCAAAGTTCAATATCTCTGTCAACCACGCAACCAATGTACATATTTAATTTTCTTGTTACAGGGGCTGGCCTTTACACTGGAGGAAAGACAAGTACTGGGTATCCACGGCCTGCAGCCGGCTCGTTTCAAGACACAAGAAGAACAATTGGAACTGTGTAAAATATCCATAAATCGGTATACCATGGATCTGAACAAGTACCTGTATCTGACTGATTTGCATGACCGTAACGAAAGGCTGTTCTTCAGATTGTTATCGGAAAATATCGAAAGTCTGATGCCAATCGTGTACACACCCACAGTGGGCTTGGCGTGTCAAAAGTTCGGTCTGATATACAGACGTCCCCGCGGTTTATTTATCACCATCAACGATAGGGGTCACGTGTACGATGTCCTCAGGAACTGGTAAGCTGAAAGAAAGCAAACAAAATAGAAATGCACGCCAGTTATTGATTTTTTTTTTCATTTCTTTAACAGGGCCGAACCAGACGTTCGTGCGATTTGCGTAACAGACGGCGAACGTATTTTAGGTTTGGGAGATTTGGGTGCCTGCGGTATGGGTATTCCCGTGGGTAAACTTGCTCTGTATACTGCCCTGGCTGGCATCATGCCACATCAATGTTTGCCCATTCAAATTGATGTGGGCACAAACAATCAGGATCAATTGGAGGACCCACTGTACATTGGACTGCGTCAGAAGCGAGTGACCGGTGAGGCCTACGAGGAACTTATTGATGAGTTCATGGACGCAGTAGTTAGGCGCTATGGTCAAAATACCCTCATACAGTTTGAAGATTTTGGCAATCATCACGCGTTCTCGTTGCTGGACAAATACAAGGACACGCATTGTACGTTCAATGACGATATCCAAGGTACAGCTGCTGTTGCTGTCGCTGGATTGTATTCCTCGAAACGACTTACCGGCAGAAATATCTCCGACAATAAGATTCTGTTTGCTGGAGCCGGCGAAGCAGCCATTGGCATTGCGGATCTGTGCGTGAAAGCAATGATGGCAGAGGGACTTTCACAAGAGGTGAGCTGATAAACAATTTTCCTAGAAAGAAGGTGCTTGTCAAGTGCTCTGTTATTTGTTATCTAGTGTTTATGCTTGATTGAGTGTGAAGTCAAGTGCGAAATTGAGTTCATAAAATGGAAGATATAACCTTATTTACTGAAGCAGTGGGGTGTGAATACTTTCGATTTCTTACCATAGAAAGTGATTGAGGTTAATACTTGAAGCACATTCTACGAGCAGGCACTGGACAAAAAGTTAATCCATTTTGTGTGGCCATAGACAATTTGTTCATAGAAAGTCGAGTTCCAGTTGTGTTCCAAAATATCTCACCTTTCAATTGTAACAAATTAACTTAAGAAAATCTGCACTTTATGGTCAAATGCAATATCGTCGCCCAACTAAAAGTCTTATATGGCTTTCGCTGATAAATTTTTTTTCTTGAAACACAAGCACATCCGTGTCACCCAAAAGCGCCGAAGGTGATTAATTTCGAGAAAGCGACAACGTGTGAGATGTTATTCTCCTTCTAAAGCTGTACTCTAGTTAAAGAGATTGCAAGTGGATTCTTAAGACCCGACTCATGATCCGTTTCGCTGGCAGCTTCTTCTCGTTAGGCAGCCCAGCTCTAAACATTGAAAAACTCAATGTCACATGAAGTCTCTGGAACCAGATTCTGGTTCCATTGTTATGTTTATAGTTTAATCTGCTCATCAGGTGCGGTTTGAATCAAGAAGTGTCTGTTTCGATTTTAGCTTAAACTAAGTCCAAATGCCTTTCTCCAATCAACTCGGAATAGGAGTTCATTCATGCACGTCTGTCCGCCGACTTTCGTTAACCCACATCACCTTTCAGCTCATCACTTTACCCATCGAAGTTTTGTCCTAACCTACATGTTTTCATATTGCAGCTTTTAAATACGATTTGACTGCTTCATTTCGGCGTCGCCACTTAGGTGTTTTGTCTTCGTTATTGTACTGAAGATTGTTACGTACAAAACGTGGCAATTACGAGATGTAAATTGCTTGAAACACCTACCGGCACGGATCGCTCCTATTAATGAATGAATCAGGCGACAGAGTACAAAAACAGCATAGGTGGTTAAGTAAGTAGACGTCGCGTTAACAAATTTATTACCAACTTCGGGATCTAGCTTAAGACGGACTTGCAGTAGGTTTTACTTTTCTACATCTGAGAAAACTAGCACAGCAACACCCAGCAGGTTTACGCTCATAGAATTTTGTTAATTTTGTATGACTCTTATCATTCTGCACCGCCTTACACGTTTGTATCTTTCGCTTCCAAATTTATCACCCCAGGTCGATGGCTGAATTTTTGTTGTTTTATTCCTCCATACTTTGCTCAAGACTACAGCTTACCTAGGAATTCTGTCTGTTTATCTTTTCAGGAAGCACGTAGCAAAATTTGGATGTATGACATCGATGGATTGCTCACAACCACACGTAAAGTCGGAGATCTAGTAGGTCACAAAGCTTATTACGCCAAAGACGTAGAGCCCGAGAAGGAGCTGCTGAATGTAGTCACCAAATTGAAACCAAATGTAAGTCAAGTGGATCACCTAGTCAACAAATGTTTACAAATTTAAAATTTACTTTTAGATCCTGATCGGAGCATCGGCTGCGACAGGGCTCTTTTCCAAAGAGATCCTTCACATTATGGCGCAGAATAATGAGCGACCAATTGTGTTTGCCCTCTCGAATCCGACAAGTAAAGCTGAGTGCACTGCTCATGACGCCTACCATGCCACCGAGGTATAAACTTAAAGACCTTTGCCTTTGTCAGTCAAACAAATTCTGTGTATATTTTTAGGGTCGCGTGATCTTCTCATCCGGATCACCGTTCCCGCCAGTCGAATACAATGGACAGACATTCTACCCTGGACAGGGTAACAACGCCTACATTTTCCCAGGTGTCGCATTGGGCGTCATTGCCACTGGCACACATCATATTCCCGACGACATGTTCCTAATCGCCGCCATGGAGCTGTCAAAGTTTGTCGAACAGAGCGATTTAGAAAAGGGCTCACTATACCCACCGTTGAGCCGGATTCAAGAGGTTTCCATGCGCATTGCTATTGGCGTCACTGAATGCGCTTACGCCAAGGGTAAGTACAGCCCCAACAACACAGATGTCCAATAACTGAGAATTCATTTTTTAGGACTCGCATCGACCTATCCCGAACCAAATGACAAGCGAAAATGGCTAGAAAAACAACTATACAACCACAACTACATGAGTTCGATGCCAATCACATGGAGCTGGCCCAAACCACAAGAGCTTAAGACTCGGGAGCTGAAACCCACCCAACTCTTCAAAGAAAAATAAATATTTTAACCAACCAGTCTCCGAAAATAGGCAGCTAGCTAGGCCAACTTACACTTTCTCATTTTAATTTATTTTTTATTTAACTATTTAGTGTAAAGTAGCCCTAAGCTAATCTATTCTACAGACATAGTCGTGCATCAATTGGGTGCAAAACGAGTGCGAACGAGGGAAAGAGAGAGGGTGAGAAAGAGGGGAAACAGTATTCTGTCATTCATCGAGTCATTAAACATTTAAAACAAAACAAAACAGATCCCGTTGACTACTTCGAAATTGAGAGCCGGCTAGCGGCACACATCAGAACAATGTATCATGTTACACGTAATTACCTAGTGATGTTACCTTAGAATAATTTAAACATAATTATGTTGTTGTTGACTTGCCAGCGAGTATGTATTGTTTTCTTACATAAGTTAACAGATTTTCATTTATTTGTAAATAAAGTGCCGAGTTTAGTTGAGTTCGGCAGCTATAAAGTCCTCAAAACTGAAATTGTAAGTGTCCGGTCACACACGTACAGAAAAGATCCACACACCTACCCAAACAAAGCACACATTATGTACACCCTAAAAAGTAAACAGCAATTGTTTTGTCCAAATAAAAAAAGAAATCTATAAAACTGTTACTACAACAATGGAATTATCGATTTTTCAAGAACAACAACAAGTGGCGCGAAGATACTATGCCGCATGTATGGAGGTTGTTTTGTTGTTTGCATACATGTGCCAAAGTGAGTAGGGTGGTTGCATTTCATTCACGAGGATGCAGACAAAAATATTGATTGGAATTTGTGATGGTCTCTATTGTCGGATTTGAATTTCGAAAAGTTGTCCTAGCAACAGAAGATTTAAATGTGCTCGTCCCCACATTTAGTTTCCGTATGGCCACAAACTTGTCTGAGGGAGTGAATTTCAGTCACATGTACACAATAAGTTGACATTTTATGTATGCGTATTTACAAACTGTCCTATATTGAGCCAAAGTAAGTAACTCCATCTAAAGCGCACAATACGATCAACAGACCCTAAGTAAAACGTGTCCACAGTTGGTGGTGGCAATCCCCTAAAAAGTTGAAAATAAATCACTTATATCACATGAAGTCTATTGCAGCAGCGAAGATGTACCTGTTGCCTTAGGTTTCCACAACTATTTCCATTGTCTTCAATAAAAATATAGTTGGGCTGATCGGCTAATTGACTTGCCGCAGTTTTTATCAGATTTATTAAGACACATCCTGAGGGTGTTGCGGCTCGCATGAAGCCCGATCATCGAGTCGCAGGTCGATGATACCCAAGGGGACACTTGGTCTTTCGCAAATCTACATCAGAGACAATACCTACCAGAGTATGATTTGTCTATGCTCTACATCATCACATCAAATTCCCATGGAAGACTAACGATGGTCATGCCTACATAGAGAACACCCACATGATTACATTACAGGTCCTGGAGCCCCGGTTATAGACGTTTGTTTAACTTAACCAAGCCATGGAAACATTTATCGCACCGTTCGTAGAAGCATTCAGTAGCTCTCCCAATAGCCGATATCGCAGCAAAACACATCTCGTGAATTGTTATCTACGAGCAACACAACAATCGTGTTTATCGAATAATAATTTTATTTGTAACTTATATCAACAACAGAAACAATTGGCAAAATCAGCAAAATGTACAAACATCCGTTAAACTGCGGTAAGGCAAAAGCAAGTAGCTGAGTACTAGTATCTATATATTTTTTTTGTAATATATCAAGTTGAACTATAAGCTAGTAACGATTTTTAAGTAAACGTAACAAATCATCCATTAAGGGGTGACTCAGGGTCCAACAATCAACTTAACTGCCTATGGACATCTTTTCGGTTTGGTATAATGGGGTGTATCCAGAACTGTGCGGCACTGGTGAAATGAACTGCATAAATGTCTCAATGTATTTGGGTAAGTACACAATGCTAGAGAAAGTGAACAGAGCCAAGATTAGAAGCACAAATCCATCTGTAAGATAAAACAACAAACATATTCTATAGATTTGTGTGTACTTTGGACAGTCATGTAGATCCACATACTTATAAGTTTCTTCTCCCATGGCTCGAACATATAGATGCACGTCACCATTTCGTACTGCCAATAAAGATTTAATACATACTTTTTAATAAGCTGAAACATTTTACTACCAGTTTCTGCGAGTATTTTTGTTAGTTAATTTTGACAAAGTTCAATATTATCGCTTAGAAACAGAAACAGTTTGGTTGTTTTGTTGACGATTTTTTGCTTGAGAGCTTTTTCGTTTAGTTTGACAGATGACAGTTCTTAGTTAGCTTATGGTGGTTTACACTAAACGTTGGATTTCTGATTTACATTGCGTTCAGATGGGCAGACTTACGACAAATCATTTGAAATAATTATTTTATTTATTAAAGTCAACTTATTAACTTTGAAACTGGTGATAGAGGTTGTAAAATTGGTAATTGAAGTCAAAACACTGCTCATCTTTTTAGCTGTAACATCAGATTTTGTTGTGCTAACTGCAGACCGCTAACTAACTAGTGCCCATTTTTCGTCTCATAATACATAATCAAACACTAACGGCCATATTATTCACTCCATTTAATCTTGGTTAATCGTTATACCTGGGTTTAAGTAAGTTTAACCCAAATACTAAACCCAATTCCAAAATATTCAGTCGTTAAACCCGAACATAAACCCATTTTTTGACAATCCGATTGGATTTAAACGCACTCCGCAGACCAGTTTAAGTACTAAAACTCGGGTTAAATCTTAATTTCATAATATTGACATGTCTTAGTTCGCAAGAAATAATAAAAGCAAAAAAGGGGGAAAAAAAAGGCAAGAAACCAGTAAAGAATTTCATTCGTGAAATGGGCGAAATTAATGTTGATGTCTTCGTCGTCAGACGTCATTTTGGAGGCTACATTCGATGATTCGACAGAAATTTTGGCATAATTAATGCACTTTAAAATATAACTGGGCCCAAAACAAATGAAATAAATTTCTATAGTGACAAACAACAAAAAACAAATTTAGTTTTTCGTAAAATTTGACATTACGCAGGTTTAACACTGGTTACAAATATGTGAGATGACATTAGTACGCTTTCTCCCAGAAGATATTTCACGTGAAAAGAAACTGTCTGATTTATCTTGGTCTTCGATCGTTATTTATCTGAGGTACGTATAGAATACATGCAACGATACATACTGACCATTTGACAGATTCCGCTGTCAAATTAGGCTCATACAAGTGGGGTGGGCATAACTCAAATTTTCTAACGACCACACATACCATGATCATTCCAATTTTGACAAATATAAATTACCTAAGGCCATCTTAGAACCGAAACGTTAAACATTTCAAGTCCGCGAATATCGACCCAAGAATAAAACCGCGACAGTAAAAATATTTTTTTTGCCTAGGTTAACTTTTTCGAATTTGCGTACCTATTGTGACCTAGAAAATATATAAGGTGAAGGTTAAAAATGATTATTAGTAAGGCCCAATGGGTAGTTCCTTTATACCCATTGGGCCTTACTAAAAAAATTGTAGGTCACAATATGCAGCTTTGTATGGAAAATTTTGCCATTGTGATTTGGAAAAAAAAATTTAGCGTTGACACTAAATATTATTATTTCTATTTTCAATTAAAACGTAACGATGTACGAGCAAGCTGCTACAAATATATAAAAAAAAAAACGCTTTCGTCCAGTAGTTTTTTGATAAGCAATCTTGCAAACTACTGAGTATACAGAAATCACTATTTAGTATGTAGGCCAACTACAAAGAGTGCCCTTAATCTGAAATTGATGGATTACTTAATTTAGTCCTTTGCCATTTATAATGCTGCATCGAGAAAAATTAAAAAAGAAAAAAAAAAAAACTAATCTAATTTCTTTTAATATAAAATTTGTATTTTCAGTTTTAAAATCGTACAATAGTCCTTATTGCTTACATTTCCTAAACAGTTATTGACATTTATTGCATAAATTCACAACTTTCTCTTCGGTTACTTAAAACTACTTTCTCGCTAATTAATTTACAATTTCTTAAAACTCTAAAATACCTACTTACATTTTACAAAACCATTTCAAAATAAAATCTATTACAAAAAAGAATTAAATATTCCAAAAAAATACATTTTGCATTACACGATGAAATAAAAAATTAAACCATCATCAGCCTTTGAATTTACAAGAGTTAAAAACACAAAATACATAATCAACGCTCTGCTCATATAAAACTTTTAAGCTATTTCTTAGAAACAAAACATAACTAAATAAATAATAATTTATTTTAAAAGGAATTAAGTTAGGTAATTGCAAAAAAAGAATTATATCTAACGAGGGGAGCATTTAAAATTAATGGAATTGCAGCAAAGTTCGTTGTCGTTGTCTTATACATTTAAGCTAAATAAAAAAATATAATATTTACAATTTATTTGTATGTACAAAAATATAAAGTCAACATTGTTTTATGTACAAGTATAAGGGGTATTATATTTTTCGTTTGTTAAAATTTGTTCTTTTCCTAATAAACCTTTATTTGCTTATGCTTAATTTACACTTAAACTATAATTACGTTTACTTTTTTAATATCACACTCATTAGGATTTGAAAACAATTAATATTGCTGTTTAATAATTTGTTTTTTCTTTTTAACTTGAATACTGCGTGAGATTTAATTAAATATATTTAAATTGCTTTAAGTAGGCTCTGAAGTATACATAAATGGCGCTTCTCTGGACATAAACAAAAAAGAGCTATTAACATGATTTGTGTAAATGTCTCTTTGTGTTTTTGTTAAATGCGTTGTGCGAGGAACTCATGTGCATCTTCAGTTATATACGACGTACAAGTCTGAACAAACTAAACAACTTTCGTGCGTAACGTACGAGATCTATGTTATTACTATTTTTTTTTTCTTTTTGAACAACCCCCTCTAGCGGAAGACAACCGGAAACTAAGATTACAATAAATATTTAACATTTACAACCAATGACAACCTATGGTTAACCTATAAATTGGCCCTTTACTACACGTGCACCGTCAGCACGTCGGGGTCATCCGTACAGGGAGGTGCAGACTTACAGTTTATTGAGCGCTTTCCAAAGTCTTTTCGGGGACTGTCTAACGACCCGACAGTGTTCTTCTTCATGTCGGAGTTTTGTGTTTTGTGCAGCAAAATCTGTGAACTTCGCTTTTGCTGCATCACTTTCGTTGACGTATCAAGCTCCCGGTCAAAATTAGACTCACAGGGTGGATACAGTGGTTGCGAACAGTGCAGAGAGCTGGGTCCAGCTGTCAGTGGAGGCAAACTGGACAGCTCAGGAGCTGGATTCAGGCTCAATTCCATGCCATTTGCTCGCAGTGAGCTGGTGCTTCCCTTGAGGGGATTCGTATACCGTTTGAGGTTTTCCTCGTTTTGTAGGTTATTCGATTTTTCCTCTTCGTGCCGCAAAGCGTCGAGGGATGGAGTCAGATTAATGCCGGACGTCGTTCTAATTGCGGTCTTTTGTTTCCACATCGTTCCTACGAAAATGGCAAATCCAAGAAGGACTATTCCGACGCCACAAAGTATTCCCACTAGCAGACCGGAGCTGTTGGAGTTCTTCGAGACCAGGGCCGTTTCGACTTTGACTTCAAGAATGGAGATCAGAGGAGCCAAGTTTGGTTTCCCCACTTGATGGTGGGTGTGAGAAATGCCACTTTGCCGAGAGAGTAGTTCGCCGAGGAGTTTTATCGCCAGCGGGAGCTGCGGATCACCAACTTTTGTCGAGGACTGTAAAGATAATAATACAAAGTATGAAATAGCGGAACGTAATGTAAGATAATAGAAGTAAAATATTTGCAAAGTACCCCTTGCGCCAGTAATTAAACCTGCGCAGTAAGAAATAGTATATCTAAAATGGGAGGCTCAAAGTAAAATAAATATATTCTTTCCATTGACCGACCAAACGACGCATATACAAACAGGGCGCCAGTTAAGGGATATAGCAGCGAATTTAAATATTCATACAAAGAACCCTTATACCCAACACAATCTCTATGTGTGTGGGTGATAACTTACCACAGTCACTTCGATGGTGTCGTTCGTGGACGTCTTTAAGTCACATATCAGTACAATCAATCCCTCGCTGGCTGGCTCCTTAACCATTCTTCCGGCTAGCAGCGAACGCATCGTGGCACACAGACCCTCCACTGAAGTTCCCAGAGCCAGTCTCTCCAGCTGTACAAGTATCGTAAGACGAGCACAATTCTCATTGAGCACCGCCTGATTGGGCCAACATTCACTCTTCGCCGGCAACTTTGGGGGAGCTACCCTACGCGATGGCTCCAGTGCCCTACAGTCACCCCTGGTCACACACGGTGGCGCCAGGCAAGACTCCCTCATCGACGGAACACAAACCTCATGGCTCTGGCAAGCCCCTGAAAGGTTCGATGTCCTCAACTCCTCGCCAAAACAATTAGCCAGGCCGCACCAAAGGTTCGTGCATTTCCTCTTTCCGTTGACACAGGTACACGCGTTGCAAGACTCCTCCAACTGATTGATGCTCGAATTGACTGAACTGTTTGTCAGCGAACTATATGGCGACAGGGAAGTCAAATTCAAACACGCCGACTGCGGATCCAACAGAGCTGCAAAGACACACAGAAACGATGTAACCTTAATGAGCAACTTTGCGCACCAGATGTATACTTACAAATCTCACATCTAATTCCTTGCCTTCCGGGTGGACAAATACAGGTGTATCCTCCAATGCCATCGATGCAGGTAGCACCTCCCAGACACGGTTGCGGCGAACACTCGTTAACATTTATCCTACAATCGGGTCCAGAGAAGCCCTGCGCACACAAGCAACGAAACCACCCCGATCCGGACTCGCAGGTGCCCCCGTTATGACAAGGCTGACCCTGGCACTGGTCAATTGCTTCGCTGCAGAATTGTCCATTCCAGCCAGGCGCACATCGACACTGCGCCGTCCCGCCGTCGGCAGTTACACATGTTCCGCCGTTTTGGCACTGTCCAGCGTAGCATTGAGTCGCACGCTCCGAGCAACGTTTACCTGCAAATAATTTGTTTGGCGTTATGTTCAATTTTCCAGCAACAAGTGACTGCGAGTGCGCAAAACTAGTTGCATGGCTTTTGCTATTTTGCGAGCGCACCAACCAACAGGAGAGCGAAATTATAATCTCCGCACGGACACTGCGTGTTCCACACGGACACGGTATTAATTCCCTTTTACGTTCTACAAGTAGTCTGCCTGCCACAATCAGATAACGAATACTTCACACACGATTAGGAATTTTTAATTAAAATATTTTGTATTTTTATTTTGCGTTTTCTCCCCCAGCGGATCCTGGAGAGCTGGAGCAGATCAGCGAACAGGAAAAAAAAAGAACAAACCGAAACCGATAGCCAGAAGAACTAACTTCGAGAACAAGCAGAAACACCATCAACGGCGATGGCGACGACATGTGAACATGAGTATGAGCCTATGCTTCCAACCTCCTCCTTCGGCGGCGCGGATCAACGTCGGTCGACTCGCGATCGCAACAACTAAGCGATATCCCTCTGCGCAGGAATGCGCTCTCTCTTCGCGCAACCGAGCACAAGAGTTGGAACTCTTCGTGTGTGACGATGACGATGCAAAAAAAATTGCCCAAAAGATGGGCCAGGAACTAATGAGGATGCGGCAGAAGGGACCCGGACCGAAATCCGCCGCCGCGCAGCACAGAGTCATCGATAAATCCGAGATGAAACATTTAAGCACGTGAACAGGTGAGGCGGGGGACATTCGCAAATCCACCATCACCATCACCACCATTACCACCACCGCCGCCGCCACAGCATCAGCAGCAGCACTAGCTTCACTCAACGATTGGATGTGGAAGACGAATGTTTATTGGGTTCTTCTTACCTGTCCAACCTGATATGCACTCGCATGTGAAATCACCTTCACCGTCCAGGCAGATTCCTCCGTTGCGGCAGGGATTCGGGGAGCACTCATTTAAATCTGCGGGAGAAAAATAAAATTGTGTGGTATTTTTAATTAGGTTTTTTGTGCGCTCTCCGTTGGTAGACAGGTATGGACTTGGAGTATGGTATTCCAAGGAAGAAGTCAACTACACTACAACAACAAGAAGATGCATCCCATGGAGGACCTTCTGCGTTGTCTCGTTTGTGCTCCTTCGTCTTCTTCTTGGAGAGAGATAATTTAATATCTATAATCTCTTCTTAAATGGAACAGGAAGAGGGGATTGGGGATAATGCGTGCTGTCATCTCGTATACCACTGTATGTATATGTGGCATCCCAGAGATTAGTTTATTAGCGGATTAATCAATAATAAATAATTTAACGTATCTCAGAGTCCGAGTAGGTACATATGGACAGCACGCATGGTTCACTGCCTTGGCTGTTTTTTTTTTTTTTTGTGCTTGGGTAACCGATAAATTTTAACAAGTGGACGAGAGAGGATAATACTTACTGTGCTCACAGTAGGTTCCTGTACGTCCTGGATGACACTTGCAGTAGGTGCCAACGTCTCCGATTTCGCATCGTCCATGGCCACTGCAGGGCGACGGGTACTGTGTTGAGTTAGTTATGGGCGGTGTGCAGCTATCTGTACAAGGTGAAGAAACAAGAAAAATCGTTATGTATTCGGAGGATTCCACGACTAAATTGAAGTTGCGCATTTTCAAATTGGTGCCTGCTCGAGTGCATATACAGATTAAATTGAAATTTAGTTTGATTTGGTCGATGGCGGACATTGGAAGTAAGTTACAGGAGCTGTTGGGAACGAGTAATCGGGACACATGTACTCGTATGTCTATTGGATTTTATTTTTTCACCAACAAGGAGCAATCTTCTTTTCTGCGAGTATTTTATTCATATTTACTGGAAGTTAATTGATTCAATTAGTAACTCAAAGTGTGAGGTAATTGTGTTGAGAAATTGTCTGCGAGTCTGTCAAAATGTACAAAACTGGGAGCGGTTTCTTCGATAGGTCAGTCAATTTGGACCAAAGTAAAAAAAATATGTCTTGACCGAGGAAAACCGATGGAATAAGGTGGAAACATATCTATTTTAAATATGGTTTTTGTGAAAATAGCTTTCTTAATAGCTAAAGCAACTGTAGCTGAAAGAACAACCAACACATTCGAAATTGGCGGGTCGTAAAGCAAAGTGACTTCTACCCAAATTTACTCAACACTTGGTTTTGGTTCGCACAGTTTTATTCGTGGGGGAAAAAAGTAGCTTTTCATATTTTAAGATGTAGATTTGTTTCTTTGTGTTTAATAGTGTAAAACCAAACTTTTTTGGTAATTTTTTAAGTTGTAACAAAGGGTGTGGAAGTATTGCGCGAGTATCTAAATTTCATTTGTAACGTTAGTAGCGCCTTATATGAAAATAAAATATACTCTGTTTTAACTATTCAGTAAGTTAATGTGAGATTAGACTGTATTGTTAAAAAAATGCCAATTTCAGATAGTTCTCCTAACAAAATATGGTCATACAATGTAATGGGCATATCTCATATGCTCTAATGACCTAAATGCCGCATATGACAAGGCTGAATTTCACAGATAAAAATGCCCGATTAGCATATTGTGTAATCGGACAATAAGCACGAATGTCAGCATAAAGTCCTATATGCACTTTATTGAAATTTCGTTAGGGCATTAAATTAATTATATTGTTGTCGTCGGTGTTTGAGTTCGCGGAATTGCGATTTATTTTCATGTTAGTTGTCTTTTTTGTACTACAACATTTGGTAATAAATAACAAATGCCTTAAATGACCATCAAGGCAAATATGACCATATTGGTAATTTTGGTCATATAGTCTAATATAAAGTTTTGATAATCCTGACATTTTGGTCACATGACAGCTAATCTAGTCATTTGCCTGTTGGAATTCATATGTATAATTGGCATACAGTCTAATCTTAGCTTAAGGGAGTATTCCCCTAACAGTAATTATTTCGTAAGTACTAAAAAGAAAAACTTTACGAACTTTCCAAAAGAAAACCCGCATGGTTAAGGTACATAAAAACAGAACAAAAAAAAAAACATTAACCTCGGAAACAGTGAAGTACAAAAAAAAATCATTGTTTTGTGTCGCAAGGACATGTGGTTAGAGTAATTGGGAGAGGATCTTAGGTTCAAACAAAGGAAAAATACAGATCACGCCTTACAATTTTTCTTGCTGCTCGCAAGCTACTGATAAACATTCGAAAGAATAGCTGTCAAGATAAAGCTGCTTAATTTAGCCCGTCGGGTAATGTTTATTTAGAAAATTAAAAATATTTTTCCTGTTTTATATACAAGATGATGGCTAAAAAAAATTTATAGAACACAAAAAGCCTGCAAGGCAGTTTCGAAATTTATTCGCATCAAGTTCTCAACAGAAGAAGGATTTTAAATGTCAAAGCGGACTCCTCGTTGATAATAAATTGTTTTCGCTCTTGTTTTCACATTTTTATTGCTGCTCAGCATAAAGCACAAGACTCTTTTTCGGGTGACCTAATCGCCAATTTGTTAGAAATAAGCATTGCATGCTGCGTTCCAAAATCCAGCGCTTAGGTGACTTTCCTTGTTGATTCTGTATTCAAAAGAAGGTATACTCAGTGATATGTTGTTGACATATCTTCGAACAAATAAACAACAAATCGTCGGAAACCATTCAATGCAGTAATACTTGTAATATTTCTAACAATGACCATCAACAGAACACGGTTTCATTAAAATTCAATGACATCTTCAGCAAATAGCAACACCTAACGCCGCCGAACAATCGCCCGCCAGATGAATTATTCCGCTCTCAATTATTGTAGGTATTTATGACAAATTACCAATCTTATGCATTATACATCCACCTACAAGCATTTGTTAAGTGAAACTCTTTCAAAATTTCAACAAACCTGACAAAAAAAAAAAAAAAAACAACAACACCCACTTCGCATATTGTGTACAAACAATAAAATCAAATTTACAAGCAAAAATGGTGGAAAAAAAACCTCTCCACGAACGCATTTCCACGCATTCATGCATTCACATTCATCACTTAAAAGCCGATCCATGAAGATGAAGATTTTGCCATATTTGTCCAACAACATCTGAAGAATGGCTCACGTGACATGCGTACACAATTTAAGATTTTATTTGTTGGAAAAAATAAACTTGGCTCCGCGCGCACCAGAGTACAATGACAGCTCGAAACTATTTTACAACCCAAAGTGTCAGAGTAAATAAATCTCTCTTAACTAAACAAATAGATCTGCTTTTGGCATTAAGGTCTTCGAAGTGTTCACATTTGTTTGGGGATTACTGGCAATATATAGATGGGTTCGTCTTCGTAGATACGGTCGGTGTGGCGTATGAATAGTAGATAGCATCTTTTTGATTCTGTATATTTATGTAGACTTACCATTACAGGGCGGCGAGGAGCACAGTGTGCGCATTTTCTCACAGTGTTTACCGGCATGAACGGGCGGACAATGACAGTAGTATCCACCGGGTGTGTTCAGGCATCGACCCTGGATGCAGGGCGACGGTGTGCAGTGGTCCTTGGCCTCCTAGAAAGACACATAAAACTCTGTTATTAACATTTGATTGGTCAGTGAATGTACTCTGAGCAAAATGATCTTTTTAACAAAACCCTGATGAATCACTGAAATCATGTAAATTAATGTTTCTTAACCCCTAATCGACTTAAATTTGCCGCCTTATTCCAAGAATCTCTCCCTAATCCTGGCTGCATACAAATTCATGTCTCCTTAAATTAAAACGAGACTACTGTGCCGCATAATGTACAGGTAGGTGCCCACCATTACCTCCTCCTTCCTAGAAAAGTAAAGCCACCATCTGCGCTCGCGCGCGTGCATTAGACCAACCATCCTCCAAAGTCGATCCGTTCTCTTCTACGAGACAAGAAAGAAACAAAAGAAAAAAAAACACACACTGTCTAAAAAAAACACCTCAAGGCGACAAGCGCGAGAACGTGAGAAATTCAGTTCGTTTGAATTATTTTCTCATCACAGTTGATTGCCCGTAATACGATTAGTGCTATAGGTATTAAAGCATTAAATTCATGTGACAGATACATACCAACCGATACAGGGACCCGAAGACAGAACATAATGACTTAACCCACACGAAGCCCGCGCCGTAACCGCAGTCGCAGCCGCCGACAGCGTTAAAGTATCAAATGACACATACGGCAGAAAGATGAAGAACGAAAATGAAAAAAAAAAAAAAAAAGAAGCAAATAATAATAAACACACATGAAAAAAGAGGCAACCATGGAGGACACAAACGCGACAGCGATGAAACCGACGACAGATACAACGATGACTATGTTCATAGAACTGTTGTCACCTTCTCATTTTGACAACGTATTGTCAATTAATTTTACGGTTTCTTGCATAAGATGCCGCCAATTAGGGAGTCCTTTTCGACTTTGTAGGCGGTGTTTTGATCTTGGTTTTCTTCTTCGTCTTTAGCTTAATTAGGGATAAATTAGTAATAAATTATTTTTAAATTGGCGCCAGATTGCGATGGGTAAAACGAATGTGCGCGCACCGATTTTTTAAACAAACATTCCTATGGAGTGAGACAGATTATGGAATAAAGTCATAACAGCCAAAGCGGCGTGATTGGCAGCACTTTATGAGAAGAGTTTTAGGAATGAATCGAAGAATCATATTGGTTGTTATAAGCACGTGGTTTAACGCTTTGTTTAGAATACGCATTACAGACACGTGGTTTGTCCTGTCCTTATGTTATGCAGTGTGAAACGTAAACCGAAATATGCTCAGTCTTTATACAGGCTGGACCGCTTCGTGGTAGACATAAAAATAATGAGCAGAAACTGTAAAGTAAAAGGTGTAGTGCACAATGTTTGAGTGAACAACTTTCCCGGCCATTTAAAGTCTACTTTGATCTACAAGTCTCTGACGTCTAAGCCGAAAAGGTTATCGTAGGTAGGCTCATCTATTAAGGGATTGGTTATGCTCTATAGAATATTCGGTCAGTGATGCCAACCCGGATTCATGTTTTTATGCCTAGACCCGAACAAAATTTTGCCTTTTCAAAAAATATGCCTTTTTGGTTTAAAAGATGAAAATTGCATATTTTACAATGTTAGTACAACGAGCCTATCGCACAAGGTGACTAAAATTTGGTAACCATAGTTGGTCGATCGATAGGTAATTAAACCTTTTTTGCTTTCTGTAATCTAAGAAACTAACAGGGAGACTTTTGTTTGACGTAAAGTAAGTCAACTGCAAAATTGGTAAATAAGCATAACGCACAGTTGTAAATGGAAATGAGTGATGCGTCTTTGATCAAAGTACCAGATTTACAAAATACAAAATTTAATTGTATAAACTGGGTGTAAGAACATCTCACAAAAATGTATGCCTTTTTCTTAAAATTATACCTCAAGGCATTGAGGCATAATTATGACGCGTTGACATCACTGTACTCTATTGGGCTTCTTTAGATTTGCTCTCAGGTTTCAGATTCCGTGTGTCTAATCGAACATAAAAACGTCATTTGCTCTGTTTTTTGTTGATATTCGTGTGATTTGAATATGTGGTGCCCTTGACAATTTTTTAAGCGTGTTCCGTTCACTGTTTAGGTTTTATATTAAAACATTTGAAAATTGCGCCCAGATTGCACATTTGTGCATAATTTATTAACAAAAATATATCCACCCGATACAATGCGTTTCTTTGCAGTTAAAAAATTTCAAAAGAACTTTAACAAACTCCACTAGTTGTCTTAAATGCACTTCTATAGGCATAAATCTGAAGCAACGAGAAAAAAATCCAGATTCGCAAAAGTGTTCAGGAATCGAAAAAGGATTTCTTTTTTTTCGTACCAAACGAACATAAAAAGTGACCTAGAGCAAATAAAAGTGCTCTGAGAGAGCTCAATCGAATACCACATAAGACCGAGCAAAAAATTACGAACTTAATACCATTCCAATAGAGAGCTTATTCCATTTTTTACGGCCATATTTTTCAGTCCCTTTAATCCGCGTTAAAGTTTACACCCAGGTTTAAGTGAGTTTAACACAAAAATTAAACCCAAGTCGATATTATTCAGTCGCATAAACCTAGTTTTTTTAAACTTTACAGCGTTTAACCCGATTGGACTTAAACTGCACTCCGGAGACCAGTTTATGTCACATAGAGGGCCCAGTGTAAACACCACTTTGAAACACCACTTTTAAAAGCACAAGTATTGGTAGGTACATTAAAATTCGTAATGCGTGCTGACCACCTTAATGACATTTAAAGGCCCAACCGTAATTGCAGTTCCAAAATTGGAATACTGTCATTATTACATGCAGAAAGAGGGAATAGGCAATAGGGTGCGTGATTATTAGTTCAACTGAAATAAAAGCGTTTAGGTGTTAGTTTTTTGGTTTTAAGTAAGGTTTCATTTTTCGTACTTAAGACCAAAAACAAATTCCACAAGCAAACTACGTGAAACTCTGTATGTACCTATTTCCAAACATTTGTAGACGTCAAAATAAATCGGATGCCTGACGATTTTGGTTTTTCTTCTGTCATAAGTTAGAATTTCTTGAAGCAATTAGGTCGCCATTTTTACTAAATAATAATCTTATGTTGAATTTACACCATCACACATTCCTAACACGGACGATTAAAGGAATGCTAAATACTGAATAGCCGTGTGACTGAAAGGGACGGCATTAACTAAGACGCAAAAAAACCTGACACGTTTTTTGGTCGGCCATCTTGTTTACGTGATAGGAAATATGGGAAAGCTATGCATGTTGATTTTATAGCGATGGCTTACGAAATTTCGCTTTCTTATAAAACAAAATGGCTTCCGGAAGTGATGAACGGACAATTATTCATTTATTTCGTATAATTGATTACTGAATTGTTGGTTTTATTAACTGAAACTAATTACCACTCTCATCTCACATGTTTTGAATCAGAAATAGAAATGTTTTCAAGTAATTGCAGAAATGTTGTTCGCCGGAACCTGTGTTTGTTTCCGTTTTACGTAACTATAATTATGTGTAGAACATCCATGATACTTTAGGCGTCTGATTTGTGACCTCATTCTTACGCACCATTGAGTGCTGACAAACGGATCTCTCCGTCCCGTCTCGTGCAAAAATGCGAATGCGTGATGGTGTAAATGCGGCATAATAAGCCTAATGACAGCAACCAGTATCAAAGTCTCTGCCATTGATAGTTATACGTCACCATTTGTCTGTTTTGCGGGAGATTTTGGTGGGAGGCGTCAATGCTATATCTTTTTCACTTAAGTCTTCTAAGGACTTAGGAACCTTTATGCGATACGATAATATACATAAGGTTCTTACGGCTTGAAATGATAAATATTAGCTTACCAGATTTTGCGGTCTATTTTCGATTGAGTTCAAATCTAAGAGGTCCTATGCGAAACCATAGGTTGTCCTTGAATTAATTCAACCGTACTTCGATCGCCCAACCGATTATGAAATATCTCTATGGCAATCAATTAAACTGACCAGCGTTTGCGAAATAACTGCCGCTGCTAAATTGCGCTCTTGGGACGCATTTCTAATTGTATTTCAAATAAGAATTCTCTTCTCACAAGACACAACCCACAATCGCAAAACTGTCAATTGTGGCCAAAAATCTAAACAAATAATCAACGCCTAATACAGTGTGTAGTGCGCGTATCTAATTAAGAATCCAATCTATTATTGCCTTAGTATACCCACCCAGTTACGCCAGGTGAAGTAAACGCAACGCACGCGATTTTTCCCATAGTTTCACTCTAATCTCTTAATTACACAAAACGACTACACAAAAGAAAATCGAAAGAGGAAAAACGTTAGCACTTACCTCACACAACGACCCCGAGTAACCAAGTGGACATATGCACTTAAATTTCCCAATCATGTCCACACATTCGCCACCGTTGCGACAAGGCGAATTCGCGCACTCATTGATGTCCGTCTCGCAGTCCCGTCCTGTCAAAGAAAAACGAAAAGAAAAACACGCAATCAGGTTATTGTAGCACATTTTGCTACATGGTATAACAACGCACCTGTGTAACCCGTTGCACACGCACAATGATAATCGTTGACCAAGTCGATGCAGGTTGCACCATTCTTGCATTGGCCCACACAGTCGTCCAGGTCTTTGGCGCAGGTTGGTCCGCCCCAGCCTTCGAGGCATTCGCACGAGAAGGATCCGGGCAAATTATGACACTTTTCCGCATTGATGCATGGCCCCAGATTTGTGGCAAAATTCGATTCGCATTCGTTGACATCCATCTGGCATACATCGCCCGTCCACTCGGGGGGGCATTCGCATCTGAAGCCACCGATGAGGTCTATACATGTGCCACCGTGCTCGCAGGGACCTCCGGCGCACTCGTCAATGTCTGTAAGTGGATTGGATGTATGTTTTAGTGTTTATTTTTTTGTTTTTCTTTTTTATAAAATCTTGTCCCGTTCACAAATCTACAATCTACAATCCGAACAACAACTTTATCAGCGGGACCCAATCGCGGAACATAAATTGTGCTCGCACACCGAGTGCAGCAGCTCGCTGGAGAGCTCAACATATGCAATCCCGGTCCCAGTCCCATCATAACCTAAATGCTGGCCGTTTTTGTTTTACCCTCTGTTTAGACTTCAGATGCGCGTATCTGAGAACACGGCACAAATTGTGGTTTGTAGAGCAAGCATCTCTGCATAATTATCTCTCAAGTGGACAATGTTCCACATGGATATACTCAGCCACACACCGTACCGTACGTATACGCGTACACACATATGGTAATGGGATGCTGCGTGAGAGCGTAGGGAGAATGTAACCTTTTCGATGAGATGATGACACAACTACACCAGTAAAGGTGTAGGTTAGATAGGTATATACCTCGGTGCAGCTTGTTTGCACTTCCAGGGATTGAGTTTGTTATTCAAGTGTTTAAGGCACTTTTCTCCAGTCTTTTGTGTAATTTTCCGTAATTACGTGCAGCACCCTTTTCGGACGCACTTGTTAATGGGATTCGATGGGATAAATACTCGAATCTCGGACACTCGAGTGTGGCTGAGTAAATTTCGTGTGTGTTTTTGTATAGATGTGGATACGCGCAACACCCACGACAATCGGTTCTGTTTGCCTGTTAATTAACGTATCTTTGGGTAAATGTTGAAGGTAAACACTGCGGACACACATGACAAAAACAAAGACCCCATATGTGTAATCCATCAGCGAGTGAGTGATTGCTTGGCCGTCCAATGTGCCCTTTGTCTTAGACAGGTGATGGGCAAAACTGTTTTCCCGGGAAGTTGATCAATGTTTGAAGTTGTTTCATGGGAGATGCGCAAGGTATGGGTACTCGTAGGTTGGTTTAGGCCTAAAGCATGGTGCGCAGAGGTTTCGTATCATTCGTTTTCATCGATCTAGAATGTAATCACAATTTGTCTTGAGTGGGACCGTTGCAGACTGTTGCATGCGTGGTGGAGCCCACTCCTAACTTTCTTTTTAAGACATTTGCACTCAAAACCTGAGATAAGGAGTTTTATTTTTGCTCAATGTTTCTGAGAAGTATCCAAGAAAATGTCGGCCTTGGCCGATTGTTTGCAGGGGTTTTTATTGGATTTTGTCTGCCCCATCTATCCAGATAATTTTGTATCAATTCCTTTGAAGTGCTAAATGCACAGTGGGCACTAGAATCCAACTTATGATAACGCACACCGTCATATTCATTTCCGCACACGAAGAATACCAGTTTGATTGTTTTCTTGTTCAGATTTTAAAAGATTAGGTGCGCTTTCTTATTTCATAATTTCAAATACCGAACTTTTATGAAATGTTTGTTTATGACTGTGCGCTTTCTTAAACATGTGCGATTAGAACTTTCTATGGCTGAGCTTGAAATGCGCACATTTGGCTTCCGATAAAAATGAACTTAAATCTAATGTGATTTATTTTTAAATATTTGAGGTTTAAATATTGAAAACAAATAAGCGCGGAATGCATGCAAACGCACACCTGTTAAAGTACGCGCACATATTGCGCACTATGAATGTGCATACATTCAATTCACAAACTTGCAAGGGTGAGGCGTAAGGTCAAACGGACGGACGGAATCAGCTCACTCATGTTACAGTAGAAGAAGCGCACACAAAATTTGGGATGAAAACTACAGAAGTGCGTTGTGGATTTACAAGTAACAACTATGCATATGCATCTAATTCGAATTTACGAATCTATAATGAATTTCTTCGTACATTGATAGCTTTTACTGTGCGCTTGGCATCGCACACGAGTGTGCGCTTATGTGCGATTCAATGATTTTAAACGCCACACAAAAGTGAATACTCCAAGAATAGGTCTCTACTTCCGTTTTACTTCACCGACTTGGGACAAACAAGAGGCATACAAGAATTACAACTGAAAGACTCGCTCGTACTCACTAGCCCATTACGTATTGTCAAAGGGAACAGCAGAACCAACTTCATTCATCAAATTGTCTAAAAATATACAAGGTAAAGTGTTACCTTGCAACTGTCAGGCCCAACATCTTCCTTGTCAGGACAACAAGAAAAAAAAACTCCTCACCTGGTATTAAATAAATTCCATTTATCTAATCCTCAACTAACATCACATACTAATGTCGTTTTCCATGGAAAAACGTCAAAACAAATTGCAATACATTCCAAACTGCAGACCGAACGACAGCTACCACGACGACTCCTTGATCAGTTCCCCGCGATATGTTCGCTTTGACAACTTTCTCATTAAAAGTGCGTTTCTCCTTGAGTTTAAATCAAAACGAAAAATTGCGCTCATGCCCCGAGCACTCTAACGCCACTAGTATTCAAAAATCAAAACACACATGAAAACAAAACACCACAACTAGCAGCTAGCTAAACTCTAGCTATACTGCATATATACTCACTGATTTCGCATGTGGGACCCGTCCAACCGGGCGCACAGGTACAAGTGAATTCAGCCACAGGTGGAGTGGTTGGACTCATTCTGGCCAGTGCACTGCTGCTGCTGCTGCTGCTGCCGCCGTTCATGGGATTGCGATTGCGCCCAACTGGTTTGCCCATGGAACTCATGCCCCGCATGCCTCGCACACTCAGTCCCGTCGCCATTCCCATCGAATCAGTCATTTTTTGCGATTCCTGCAAAATGTAAAAATTCATTACAGACACAGACAACAACAACAAGAACTCGCAATAACTTAAGTAATGTGCAACCGATCGAACGCTGCAACAACAACAACAATAAAAACTGCAGCGCACAAAATGCTTAAATTGTATCTAAAGACGGCCCAACAAGCATATACTCTGCGCGCGTGCATACCTACATACCTTGAGCGTGCATGTGCCTCCATTCTTGCACGGCTGCGTCGCGCACGGATGCTCCACAATCTCGCACCGTTCGCCGGAGAGGCCTTCTGCGCATGTGCAGCGATACCGATCAGGTGCCGTATTCTCGCATGTCCCGCCATGCATGCACGGCTCATGGGTGCCACAATAATTTAAATCTAAATGAAATAATTAATGTTAGTTGTCAAATTCGCCTCGCTAAATCTTATCGTTTTCGATTTTCGCGGCATTTTTCTTAATTCGTCGTCGCAAAACGCAGACACACCGACACCGACACACACTTACCTTGGTCACAGAGGATGCCACCCCAATTTGTATCGCATAGACACTGCCAGGCGCTACCATTACACGATCCGTGCCTGCAGCCGGGATAGACCATGCACTCGTTGCAGAGGGGTCCACGCCATCCAGGCCGGCATCTGGAAGAAGGGAAGACGATGCCATATAGTATAGCCATTATTATTGGCCGTTGTTGGTAACAAATTAAACTTTGAACTCTTCCCAAATGAGTTACCGGCTAGGAGTTGCGAATTAATGGCCTTTATTCGCGCAGTCTTTCGCGCGCTTAATGGATGCACCGTTCGCGTTATGTTGCAAATGGAATTTTTAATAATCCAGCGGCAGCATGAAGCATGCGATGATGCACTATTAGCTTTATATATATAGGTGTACATGGGGAAGTGCAGAGAATAAGTAATGCGCCACATTACGGAGGATTGTAACGAAATAATTTGGAGCTTACCCGCAGATGACCCCTATCGCTTGATAGCAATTTGCAACAAGCTGATAGTTTCTAATAGGTTTTGCGGATGAAGTGGATAGCGATTATAAGAATCGACGGATATAAGTCTTTGTAACAATGTATGCTTGGTTATGAGATGAAGGCGATAAATAGCGAGATGCTGGTGTGTACGGTTGAGATCCTTTCGAAGATTCAGTGAACTTCGAAGAGGATTACTGGATAGCAGCCAGGATGTTGACTTGTATATTGTTTGGAATTGTAATGTATTTTGTAAAACTGAACGAACCGTCTATTCTAATAAATTCTTATCATTCCGAATAATTGGGTTGGTGGCCTTTGCTTGTCAAATTAACCCAAGGTCATAAGTGACGCAACCCAAATGTGTGAACTACGTGCGAATATTTTTCATTTTCACCGATTCCATGCTTCAATTCATGGTTAAGATAAGACTTGTCAAAAGCATGTTTTCCTCATTCTTTCCCTTACCATTCGCTTTGACAGTTCTTCCACAACGCTCACTTTTGACAAGTAAGTGACGTTTGACAGACAGCTAATGGCATATGTCTATTTTCATAACTTACGTTAATACGTGATGTAGAAGAGAGGAGCGCTATTAACACTCGTATATTTTTTTGCATTTCAGAGAATCTACCGAGTGTAAAAAGTTTGAGTTCGAATGAAAAATAAGTTTCGTACAAAGCCCATCCATTAATTTAAATCATTTGGCTATATGTATGACTCTACGCCAGAGAAATTCCGTGGCACTGTCACTCCAAATACATTGAAATCAGATGTTTTTGACAGCATTAAATTCTGAAATTTAGCCAGGGATAGGCGCAATATTTTGTTTTCATTTTTCCACTATTGTGTTTGTGCTTCTACTGACTTATAAAAGATGAGGACCTAAGACTTGCCTCTGGACCCCTCAAGTTTTGTCGAAGTCCTTTATGATATTTATATATTTTTCTTACATCAACGGAACCAATAAAATAATCATCCAACAGTCTATCATTCTGAGCCCAAATAAGTTGTCAGGAAAAAAAAAACATGACGCAAATAAATCAGTTTGACTACATATTTGCATTCATAATAGGTTTTTGTCCGTCTTTGTTTCTAAATTCGAAAACACATGTCAAACGTGTCTGCATTTGTCTCGCAATAAATTTTGATCAGCAGGTTTGAAGTAAAAATTTAAACAGCCAAAAATAAACACCATGTTCAGAAATGTTCTAAAAACTTAAGTCGGCAGATCGAAACAGTCAAAGCCCAAAGATATTGCCATTTCGTTGTGTTAAATAAATCGCTGTTTCGATTTACACGAGAACAACCACAGCGACTTTGACTTGTGTCTGCTAAATTGATTAAAAATCTGTTAGTTAAGTTATATTTAAGTTTTCGATAAATTATTCCATCGAACTTGTTCCGCTTTTTTGATTTCAACATTTTTTATCATTAGTAAATTACGAATTTGCATAAATGGCTAACTAAGTTGACAAAATGTGATTTGCCTTATTTGAATAAACTATTCTGATGATACACAATTATTCCAGAGATGTCATATGTCAAACGTGACACTTGAATTTATGGTCGCATAATGAAGCTATAACATAAATTGGAAAAAGAGCTCATAGGTAAAGGTATAGGTATATTCATCAAATTAGCATATTTGTGCAGATCAGAGGAAACAAAATCGAACTTTGTTTTGCCGTTTGTTTTGAAGAAATGCATTTGCGATGTTGCCAAACTGATGGCATTTATACTAAAAAGATATGCTAAAGCTGGTGATGAAAAATCGGCCGTAATTTGTTTCCTGAAAACGTCGGAATTCTCTGATCTAATATATTTTGCTACATCTGATTCTTAGAGAGTTACTTGGAATAAACTAACTAATGGAGCCATTTGTAAATTTGGCAATTCATTTTTATTTCATATCAAGTTGTTCCATTTCATGGAATTTACATTTTATTTTAGTTAAAAGTGATTTGCATAGTTAAAGAATTTGTGGGATTAGCGTCAGGCAATTTAAATAATATATTGGCATGACACATTCATTATTTGTGGCAGGTCAAACTGTGACAATTTTATTTATTCATTTTTAATAAGTAGAATACACAAATATGTCTGGCGATTTCCGGAAGTCGAGTGTTCATTGGTTGGCAACTCAGGGGTATTACCTTGTTTATTTGATTAAATTAAAAAAACTCCTGCATTGGGGTAATAACGCGTTAATTCGTGTGATGGTTTTAAATACGTTTTTCCTATGCAGTTCCACCCGAAAACTAACCTCCAACCTGGTTTGTAGGTAGGGTCCAGTTTGCGATCACACTGGACCTAGTTTAATAATTCTGACAGCTGGCTGGCTCGATGTGTCTCATTTCTGTTCTGATGCGCTTAGATTGGTCACATGACCAGTTTTTCTCAATTGATATTTATGAAGAGGTAACCGACGACTCTAGGCAATAATTTCGTGATAGTCGTTCAACTATCTAGTTTAATAATTCTGACAGCTGGCTGGCTTGATATTTCACAGTTCTGATGGGCCTATATCGGCCACATGACAAGTTTTTTCAATTGACATATATGAAGGGATAGCCGACGACTCTCAACATTTAAGATCTGTTCCTTTACTTTTAAATCGTACGAATTTTTACTAGTTCTTAAGCCCGTATGACACTATATTTTTTCCTCGTTTTTATCATGTTGACAAGTCAGCGGTGTGTAAAAGAGACTGAAAGTGTATTACGAAAGGGGTAGCAATTGTTTGCAAAGTAACCACAAATTTTTAAACGAATTTATTTTCAAAAAATGTTGAAATGTCAAAAACAAAACCTGCAAGCAGCTGAAAAATGTGATTTGAATACAGTTTTAGTAATTTTCGTTCTAATTTTTCGTACTTACTGCCCTAGTTTCATTTTAAAAGCAGAAAAAATGCAAAAAAAAGTGGTATCATACGGGCTTTACGATTTTTTTACAGACTTCTACTCAATGCCGTTCCTTAACTCGAAAAATTCGTAAAAGTGAACGTCATCGAGTGAGCAAGATATTAACCCTCCACTGAGCATCTTCCGAATTTTTACTCTACACATTTCTTGGTGTAAGAATTGAAAAAGCTGCCAGTCACCTTTAAAGAACAGCTGTTCTGAAATTTGTTGTCCTATTTGACATATGAGTGCATTTGCTTTGATTTCTTGCGTATTAAAATGGTATCGAAAGGCGGGAATATAAGACTAAATGTTCTCCTTAGATTCCTTTCGAAAGTGGCGATGAAATTCTTCCTCGCTGTAAGGAGTAAGAAAGGACAATCTCCTCCACGTAACTTTTAATGCCTTGTCGCTTTTTCCTCCTCTCGAATGCTAGTAGTTCAATCAGTACAAACTCTTCCGTATACTCGAATTCATGGAGAAGAAGTTCGATTAATTCCAAATCCATTTCATCGCTAGGTAGATAAATCAACTAATTTTGTTCGTAAACTAGGAAATTCTTCGAGTTTATACGATATTTTAACGAGTTTTCGTAGCACTTTTTTAATTTTTAAATTATGGATCTGTCATTTTTATAGATTACTACTAAAACGTTCCCTTACTTTTTCGTAAGTTTCTCTCTCTGTGAGAGAATTTATCCCCACCACTGCCATTTTGACAGTCTTTTCCATTCTTACTGCTAAAGTAAAGGAACAGATCTTTTTTTGACAGTGTACTAAGTTGACAGTATTAGCCGGTGACGTAGGAAAAGTTATCGACCAATCTTGTGCAGCGCAAATCTAGTACAGACAAATCTAAATCATTGAATTCACTCCTGGGGTAGAGTGCGCTTTGACAAAGCTCTGCACGATTAAAGACACGCCAATTCAAAGCTCTAAATGTGTCTGAGCTTAACATCAAGTAATACGTTTTCTGACAGCCCAACTCTGGCCTTATTAAGTAAAACGCCTATCCTGGCTGCATATAATTTTCCGTCAAAGTCGGCCGGGTTATGCAAAGTTGTGTGCTCTTTTTTCTGCACATCAGCACTGTTTGCACAAGCTCTACTGTAGCTACGTGCGCCATTTCTAACTCAGGCTCGCTTCAACGTTTCGTAAGACTTATTCGGAACATCATACTCCAGCAATCACTTTGCTCGTTTGGGGGTAAAGCGTTCTTACTGTCAGCTAACAACACCTCCCAATCTCTCATCAGAAACCAGTTGTAATCTCAGTGTGTAACAACTCTGTGTGAACAATACCGTTCGTCTGTACTAAGGTCGGCTTTTGTTAAAAGTATAACAACCCATCTCTGGAGATAAGGAACCAAACCAAACCACAAAGTCTTTTCATTTCATTTGGACTTTGTGAGCCAAAACGCTAGATTAAGGATGAGCCATGAGCGCACCACACAAAAAATGTTTAACATAGAATACGTGATTGGTTTTGTTGGTTCGCTGGCCTGGTCTGACATGAGCCGACGGAAGAGTGCGCACTGGCGGAATGGAATGGCCAGAGGAAGGCCTCCCGACACAGCACAGGCACACCATATCGCCTACAATAGTTGGCCCATAGAGCGTTAGTGTACTCAACTAACCATAACATCACCACTCGGTCAGCAACAGCCATTATTCAATTCATGAAAATTGCAGCTTTGATGCATCTCTCTATGGCGAATCGGCGCATCTGCGCGCAGCCGCAACAGCACACTGGAGCTGCAGGAAAGTATGGAGGTATCTTTCTCTGACTATAGCGTTTGTGTGAAATTCGAACTCCTCACAACATCATCGCAATCAAAAAGAGAACACCGTACTCACGATTGTGCTATTTAACAAGCATCGAGTTGCTTGTTTTGTTTTTGTTTCGTATAGCTTCAGTCTTGGTGGTTGTTGTTGTTGTTGTCAGGCCGTCGTTGTTATCGGCTCCAAAAAATTACTTCTTTTTTGCACGTTGTTCGGATCTATGGATCTTTCTCGCTAGTTGAGGAGTCCCAAGACTACATGACATGCCATAGATTCGTCCGCAGATAAACCCTGTTTAATGAAATCATAAATTATACGTCTATCCTCTATCCGAGAGATTCCGTTGACTGTTGTGGTATGCACTCTGCACTGCACTGCACTGCACTGCACCGCATCGGAAAAAAGAGGGAGAAACAAATAAGTATCTACGTATCTTAAGCAGCCAGCCAGAAAGGTAAACCAATCGTTCGCGGTTTGGCTGGTGGCGTCGTCGTCGTCGCCCTGCTTGTTGGCGAAATTGAAATTGCCTTCGATATCGATAACGTAGTGATGTATGTTGCGATGTGGCCCCGGATCGGGATCGCAGCATTGGCTGCTCCACACCGCCGCCGCCGCCGCCATCCATCTCGGGGAGATAATTTGTGAAATCTTCTTTATTGTTCTGAGAAATTGTTATTAATTGAGTTGTTAGCTTCGCAGAGACTGAGGCGGGCAACTCTCTGATATGCAATCGCAAACAGCACTAATGAAGAGTATCACTTGACGCGGCGCTGTAGCTATATAGCTGTAGCCGTACCTTACCCATGGCCCGGGATGTGACAAACCGAGTTAATTGGTGGGCTGATACTGAGCTCGATAGCGACGGCTCGGGATAAACGACGTTATAATTAGGTGCAAAGATTCGGTGTCGTGGTAATTAAGCCACCACCAGGAGCGCGAAGGCTTTCATAAATCTCTGCCCGCCGCAGCTGACTGATGGACTGCCCCGGCCCCGGTCACATTTGCAATTTAAATGAAGATACCAATCAAACAGGTGTGCATCAGGACATTACGTGGAACATTTATTTTTTCCCGCTGCCATTTAGTATCGTCTGTGTTGTTCTTTGCGATTTTCTGTTCGCTGTTCTGCCGGACCGAACTACTGTGGCAGTGGTGGCTGTTAAATAAAAACAAAAGATACGCGGCGGCAGCGGACGGGGAATGCCGAAGACAGCGTTTACCAGAGGCAATTAAGACAATTGATCCGACCACAAAAACTAGGAAACATCACCCATCATTAGCGTATACCCCGTTTCGAATCGATTCGGGCCATTGGACAGGCTCACAGCTCACAGCTCACAGCTCACAGCCACAGCGATATATATACACTGTACTCGTACTCACTGACTGACGGACATTGCTTCTTGCTGCTCCACGAAGACGACTAGGAGAACTATCTACTGTTGTGCTGCACCACTGTTTGGGAGATACTTTTCGGTTTTTTTTTTTGTTGCTTTTATGTCCTCCTCACTTGAAGAGGATGTAGCCAAGCGATACCCGCTGCAGATACGTTTGTTCAATTAAGTTTTTCAACACGGAGGCATTTAAAAGTGATGTGGTTGTTATGCAAATAACGTTCAACTGAGCGTTACTTTTTTTGCGCTCAGCCTCAAAACGCCTTGACTTTGGGGTTTCTTGTCCCGCATCCATTCCAGCCAAGTCAGTCACTTGGATTTATTCTGAAATCAAATTTCACCTCGAAACAATGAGGCAGATGCGGATGGAAGAGCGGACCAGCCAGCAGTACACCTCGATCGGGAATGGTAATTAAAATCAAACACAATGCTGTTGCGCGCTACCTGGCGCGGAGATCGGAAATAGAGAATCTTGTTGCAGCGCAGAAAATGTGTCACTTGGAGGGCGAGTACAAGACTTTTAGTTTGACTTGGAACATTGCAGCAGCAGCGCACCGCAGTCAGGAATGCGGTGCTGTAACCAATAACATTGTAACCGTTGACGGTTTTCGGGAGACCCTCTGTTCGGTTGTCGCCATTACACAAGGATCGTGCAACGCTGTTGTTGCGAGTTTTGTCTTTCTGTGTACGAGTTACAAATTTTGCAGCCACAGTACGACAAGGGTTGCTACTTGATATTGATACCACCTACCAACCGTACCCAGACTGTACAACATGACAGTCGTGAAGGGTTCGATTGTTCGATTATAACATATTTGGCAAAAAACAAACAACTCTGAGTCTGGCTTTTGAATTAATTAAATAAAATAACAACTTGAAGCTTTTTTTTATGTCTGATTGCCTGCCAGACGAAAGCGAGTTTGTATGGTTTCGCGAGAGCAACTCAAAACTAAGGTCTTCTTTAGGGTCTTCTTGGAGTGCAAATCTTTAAAGGGTTTGAATGTTTTGGAGTGCATTCTTCAATCCAATGACTTGTACTCTGTTGTTTGTCGTCGCTTGGAAGAGGTTGGCTTCTCAAAAAACATTGTAATGCTTTCCTGCGGGCCCGATATGGTGAATGGTCTTTTATGTCCATCGTCGAACCCTATAGTCGACCTAATCTAAACTTATTCAGAGGCAAGGCAGATTTATGACTGGTACAATTTTATAGTATGTTCAAATAGCACGTACATTTATATGAAATTTGAGAGAAAATAAATGGCGGAAAATCTAGGTTGTCAGCATCAAGAGGGCCTTGGGGGCCTAAGTTTTTCTTGGTTCTGCTTTATACTTCTACAAGTTGTGAAGCTGTGTTTTTTGCCTTTTATCGTAACCGCGTTAAGTTAAGTAAAACCTTTAAGGACTGCAGCAGATTTTAGGCGAAAAACGGGTGTACACGCAGAAAAATCAATTGTTTAAAATCAATCAACTTTCGGTTAAAGATTGCCAACTTATTAATATGCTCGTAGCTCCTAGAGAGTT
The DNA here is from genome assembly GCA_916610125.1 of Cheilosia vulpina. Classification (NCBI taxonomy): domain Eukaryota; kingdom Metazoa; phylum Arthropoda; class Insecta; order Diptera; family Syrphidae; genus Cheilosia; species Cheilosia vulpina. The sequence goes on along the minus strand of OU744276.1, from coordinate 112,231,637 downwards.
AGTGGATCAAAAATAACCGAGCCAACTTGTCAAAGGAAACTCAATTAAAAATCACCGGTTTATCATTTTCCTGTAGAATTTAACCAACAGGTTGATATTAGAAATTTAGAAACTTGGCTCATAACAACAACTGCAACACCAACAAGTGTTTTTGTTTTATGTATTTAACCTTTTTATGTAGTAACGAATACTCGTTTTTTTCAACAGAGTTTTGACCCATTTTTTACCGATCAAAAATCACACTCGGTTGGATCCGAGTTTTGTACATTATTTTTAAAACGTGTTCGATACCGCTGCTATAGCACAATCAGCATTTTAAAGTTGGGAGAACTAAAAAAAACAAATGGGTTTGGTAGCATTTGCACAGCAGCATCGCATTGATGATGTCTATCTGTGTCAACATCTGTTGCTGTGCAAATGTATTCTAAAAGCCATTATAGTGCTTCTTTAATGTCCATTTTGGGTTTTGGTTGTCAAAGTTCTTTTAAATGATCTCAAACAGAAAGTTACAGCGTGGTGAACAGCGAAAACAATAGACACTCTTATCTGTCAATAGATTCAAGTAAATCCGGCTGTCAATTAACCGTATATATTCCTCTGAGAAAGGCATTTCCATTTCTCCTTTGCCAGTAGTGAAGCTGTTTCAAATTACCACAATAGCGTCTTGGGCAACTGTTTTCCAATGAGAAGTCCACTCGCACTAAAAGTAGCAACAGGTGGGCTAAGACTACCTCCATTAGCCCAAATCCCTAAGAATGTCGTTGCCTTCGTTCAGGTAGAACAACGAATATTAATTAATATTAATTTTTCAGCAGTTTCGTTGATGTGGATTCGTAAATCGTAATAGACTAATCAGTTGTAGTAGAAATTTCGTTATTACCTAGAATGCATTGTCAGACTTGTTTTACTAAAGGGCTAGCAAATTACGGATTCAGACAGAACGCAAAGATTAATTGGAGGACCACGCATTTTTGTCTGTCAGCGATAGTTTTCATAAATTCGTGACAAATACAATTTGGCGCAAAATTAATCACTCTATCGGAAGAAGTTATAATTTTTGACATTTGTGAACTATACAGCTGCAGTATAAAACAGACAAGCAATGGAGCGTAGAAGATTTGTGACAATTTTTTTTGACCAATTATCAGTCTGTGGTGTCAGCGCAGTTTAAATTTCGAATCTTCATGAACGACGAGGTGCATTACCACTTAAAGCTTAGTATCCTTCTCGCGCTAAATTTTAGCGTCCCTAGTCTCCACTTTGATTCTTCACACCAAAGATAAATGGTCGCTAAATAATTATTTTGTATTTTGGTTTTGGTTTCTTTTTAATTTATCACGCTAACGTTCTCTGCGGTTTCCTCCGAAAAATCCATAATAATCACAACACAAACTTTTCCCTCCTTTTTCTTCAGTCAACATTTATCTCCGATTTAATGAACCGGACATTTATTTCGCGATCTAAATGAGTGGAGACTTGCCATCGGCCCATCTATATGAAGTTAAGAATTTAGCATGCGAACGGAATACTGCTTTGCTAAACTGCCTCGCTAAATTGTATCTTTGTAGACATTTTTGTATGGCAGATAAAATTTAGCGCGAGCAGGATACTAAGCTTGAGCTGTCGTTTCGTTTCTTCGGCACTGAAAATCCGCGTGTGATGTACGAAGTATGTCATTACATCCACTCAAAGCCATTGAGTGGTTCGGCAAGAGGAGTGATTGAGCCGTATTATTTTTTAAGACGCCATCGGCAATACGGTCACTGTTACTGGGTACAGGACCATGATAACACAAAACTGTGTGTTTGTGGTGCTATGGCGGCAGCCACTTGACGGATATCATCTTTTCCACTTAACAGAAAAAATTGTAAGGGTCCAAATAAAGATTTCCACCACTCGAAATCATATTTTTTTATTTACTAAAAAAAAAAAACAAAGTTGGATGATTAATTTTGCGCCACCCTGCCATTTTTTGAATATAGCTTCAGCAGAGTTGTGAGCTTACAGCTGGGCGAATTTTACTAAAATCAAATAGTAACCTTACATGAACCTGAGAACTCCATTTGCAACATAAGAATACAAAATGAATTTGATTGGTTAGTTTTAGTAGAAAAAATGTAAATATACTCACTCGCATTCGCCAGGTTGATCGCATTTCCCATGCGTTGGATCACAGCCGGGCTTGCATATCGCCTTCTCGCAATTAACTCCTTGCCAACCGTTTAGGCACACCTTTTGACCCTCCGATCCGCATGTATAATGACCGAATTGGTCATTCCGGGGCCGACAGAACGTTGTGCACGTCGTATTGTAGTATGTAACTGCGCACTGAACTCTCACCCGGTATGTTATGTGGGCATTCTTCCCGATGTGATCGAGTGTCTTCCATTCGGGCGATGGTAGGATGACGCCCGAAAAAGATGTTTCTTCAATTAACCTCTCCGCGTCTGGTTACGACAGTGTATGCACACACAGCATTGTTGGACCACCAAAGTGAAAAGTTGGCAAAGACGTCGACGACATCCCAACCACAAACAGACACAGAAACGAAAAAAATAACAAAAACGAAAAGAAAAGACAATTGTTTACATTAGACAGATAGATACTGGGTGTACACTCTCTCGCGATGTTATGTTCGTCTATATACGACTGGCTGGCTGCTGTTGTAGTTGTTGTCTGTATGGTGTGTCTTCTCTGTTCCACGAGGAATAAATTTGGAATCTTAAATAAGGACATCGGCTAATTAATCGTATGTTTTACCCGTGTGCACATTCAAATGCCAGCGCTCGCCTGCAGTTGATGTGGTGCAATATGCAAAATAGGCACAGCCACCACGGCCAGATAACACTTGCAACTGTTCGCTGGCATGCACGTTTACCTATTTCTGTGAAAAATAAAATGCATCTACTGCACAAGGAAGCGCGCAACAACAGCCAACAGCAGCCAGCAATGGTACAAAGCTCTGAAAGTGGGTATGGCATATTGGCAACAATAATTACCTGGATAGGAGGTGTTGTACATATCCAGCGCTTGTAGGATCAACGTAAACGACTTCTGAAATTGCAAACAAACAGAAAAATCGGATTAAATGCGGTTTGAGGGAGGGTTTTCGTTTTCGGTTTCGGTTTCGGTTTTCTCAGTGGCATGGAGCAGATCATTTTGTCACGTCGTCGCGTCGCGTCGCTGGGCCCCTTTTGACCTGTCTCAAGAGTTCCTGAGAATTTCCCATTTATATGGAGGCACATACAACACCACACCAACGCCGCGCTGACAAATCGATCTACGAAGTGACCTGACGGTCATAATTACGACTGCAGATAGTACCGTTCCGCTGCAGCTACAGATACAGATACAGACACTCAAGCTTCAAGTTGATTTATTGCGCTTTTGAATAAAAATCCATTTTAATTGCTAAACATCGATTTAGATACACTCGTGCAATGTGTGCAGCGATACAATGCGTGTATGCTGTATGATCAGTGAAGCGCTCGCTTCCCGTTGGGTATCCACAATACATATACGACGATTGGAGGATACGATATAGAGAAGGCACTTTAATGAGAATTTCCTGGCTTCCAGCTGAGAAACGTCGTTCGCATTTAATTACATCTACGATACAAACGAGTCGAGATCGAGCCTCTCTATTTCACTTGAACTAAGAGCACACAAACGGAAAAAATAGTTTAATACGAACACAATACCCTGTAACACATGACGAGATGTAGCTCGACTCATACGTGGGTCACTCTCAGATACACGGCGCATTTAATCATAATTTGTGTACGAAATACAAAAAAACAAGCGAAAACCCCACGTTTAGGATAAGGTCTGGCACCGGTGCCGTTCCGTTCCGTCCCGTCCATCACTGATCACTCGCCAGCGAAGGGAACAAAACTCATTGACTCTAATTTATGGATATCAATCACGTTGGCGTCGCTTTGCTCTCTCTCTCGTAAGTGTCGGGTCGGGCAATAAATGCGTGTGGCTCGGGCTCCTTCGATTGTGATCATGATCGGTTGGCCGGAGATCAGTCTTCTAAATAAAATGATAAACGTTTGCCAAACACAAACAAGGGCCGAGTAAATTTCGAGGTTTTTTTCCTCTGCATATCGTGTTTGCTTTTAATTAAGAGAAGCTTAATGAGGAATGAAGCTCGCAACTGCGGGGGGATTAGCGTCAACTTTGTATAAATTTGACGTAAATAACAGAATGTTATTTTATTTTCACACCTGCAGGTGGATGTATCCAATCCATACACGCACGGATACGGCTAAATCATTCAATCGCCAGCCTGGCCATGTTTATTCAAATTTGTTACATAAATGTGCGAGGTGTATATCTGATAAATTAAGAACTTCACATGAATATAATAAATGTACTGGCAGATTGTTGCTTATTTTTACGACTGTGTTCTTCGATCGGCTTAATTAGGTGGAGATGTTTTTGTGTGTAGCACGGGGCGAATTTGAATTAAGAGGAGGACGGTTTATTGGAGGTTTTGCAATTAATTTCGCATCAAAATGATGTGTGGCCTGACTGGGTGGGAGTTCAATCAGTTACAGGTGGGCAATTGGGGCGTTTCGGCGCGAATATGAAATTTATCAAAAGGCTTGAAGGCAGCGAAGGTTAGAGTGAAGCGTAAATGGGGGCCTATGAAAAGTGATAATTTTTGGCATGTTTCCTTTTTTTTTAGAGCCAATCGTTCAAACTGAGCAAGATAATTTGAATATCTAACTTAATGACTTTTCAGGCGGTTGTTAGTGGAACGATAGACACCTATGCAAAATTGCGGGGATCCACACAAAATATACCGACCAACAGTCCAGAACGCCAACCAACACTGGCTCTCGCCTTTCGGCAGTAAAAAGTTGGGTCCAATCTAATTTGGTTTTTAGTACGCCTCCTTACTATTTCTTAAATTTTTAGTGTTTTTTTTTTTTTGTGGTCGTAATAGAGCATTTTGTCTAAAGCTCACTATCCAGCTTGCGCTAAACTTTAGTTCACGTTTTCCCTTGTTAAATGCTGAATTTTTGTCTGCAACTGATTTGTGCGACTTTCATTTCAATTCTTCTTTAGAGTTATTAATGTTTTAGTTCAAGGCAGCTCTATCATGAGGCAATCAGATATTCTCTATACTCTGGGTCTGAAATCTTGATTTCAACAAACTCTCAGCCGGTTGCAGGATTTTCGCTTCCGCAGAGAGCCAAGTCCCTATTTCTATATCAGGTAGGTACCTCCAGATTTATGTCAAGATCCTTTAATTTGCGATAAATAAGTTAAACTGCCTGAAAGCTGCGAAAACAGTGCTATCCGCCCAAAAACTATTTATTTTCTTATAAAAAATATAAAATGCTGGGGAGGGGGGTATGTGGGGTGGTGAATGCAGTGAATGTTGGAAAATATTATAGGTATTGCCATATGTCAAAATGTTAAAACAATTTAGGTTAATTTTGTCTTTTTTGATTATTTTTTTTTTGACTGAAAATATAATACTGCTAAATACCCCAAAATAAATATATATATAAACTTTAGCTCCGGGCGCCTGCCTGACAGTTGTTGACATACCCTTAGCGGAGCGACGAAGTCATTAAAAAAAAAAATTGAGGATGGCTTGGGCGAAGGTTACACGCGTTTGGCGGTCGACAGGCAGCAGCTGATGCACGGACTGGACTTTGTACGGGAACATGCGCAAGTCTTTGACCAAAATTCGCCTTAGGGACGACCGGCTGATGGCTAATTGCGAGCCACGGTCGATGTTTCCAGCAGCTCGACATCCTCGTCAACAGCGGCAATATTCTCGGCAGAACGGGCGCTCCGGGGCCGGACACTATTGGCAACGTCTCGTGTATTCCCATACTCTTCTAGGTTCTTCACTACAACTCAAGGACGAAGTGGACGATTTTTCGACCAAAATCATAATGAGCGATGAGACTCATTTCCACCTCAGCGGGTACGTGAACAAGCAAAACTATCGCTTCTAGGGCACCGAAAATCCACGAGTAATACACGAGGAGCCATTACACCCGCTCAAAGTTACTGCATGGTGCGTTGTTCACGCTGGAGGAGTCATCGGGCCATTTTTTTTCGAGAACGCCGCTGGTCAAACGACCAGAGTGGACGGTGCGCGCTATAGGCCCATGTTAACCGAGTTTTTTCTGCCGCAATTGGACGAATTAGGACTGGAGGACATGTGGTTCCAACAGGAAGGAGCTACGGCACACACTGCGCGAGCCACAACTGATATTCTGAAGGCGGCGTTCCCAGGTCGCCTCATCTCTCGTTTTGGCGATTTTCACTGGCCCGCAATATCGGCCGATTTAACCGTTCCAGACTTTTTTTTTGTGGGGTTTTTTGAAGTCCCGTGTTTAAGTGAACAAGCCCGAGACCCTAGAAGCGAGAATCTGTCGGCCGAAGTTCTCGCCGAAGTGATGAAAAATGCCATAAAACGAGCCCGTATGGCAATCAATTGTGACGACGCCCATTCGGCCGATATCATCTTCTCGGCTTGACCAATAAAATTCTAAAGGTTCAAATAAACTGCATACGGATTGGGCTAGTGGTTTCAACGTGATGCGTGTTGAAATCCACATGCAAATTTAAAAACTTTACAATTTTAATACATTATGAGTAGAATCACTTAAGAAGCAAGACCAATTTCGTATTTGACAGAACGGGAGCTCCCAGAGAAGAATTTCAACCTAAAAACAAAATGAAAGAAAAGGCTCTACGATTGCCTTGCACTGGGAATCCGTCGTTCAGCTGCACTTCAGTCAGACCATGCTTCACATTTTCCCAATTGACTGCCAACTAATTCAACTCCACTACTGACACTCTAAACTATTGGCAACATCACCTTCCTAAGCTAACAAACCGACGTTAAAGACTCAATTGTCTACTGACCGATGAAAGGTCAAAAATACAAGATCGGTGGTGGTGTCTCGTAGAAAATCCAATGTTACACCACTAAGAAAATATGCCTTAGTTAGTCGACGAACTTTTTAGACATAAAAGAGGATGTCTCGCTACGTTAGATACTTTACAATACCCACGGGTCGATCATTGTAGGATAAAATGATTTTTTCTGTAGTTGCAAAGATGATTTCGAAGGAGGGGACAATTGTCCCAATTTGGTCAGCGCCTAAAAGGCTCAACTATCTACGTCATTGCCGAGCATCAAAAACTTTATAAGGAAAAGCGCCTACAACTAGGAGTCAACCGCTGCACATGTTCCTGACAGCGGTAGTGTATTTAAGATACCAATCTATCATAGGTACCTCATTGATGAACTACTTTAAATCAGCCGACTAGCATCGCATGCATTTTCCTAGTCACAAAATGTAAATGTTATATTTCATTTAAAACCGCTCATCTACACCTTTCTGTCGAATACCAAGTTTTTCTTAAAAATATAAATAAATCATTATCAAAAAAATTAATATTTCAAAAAAATAAATATGAAATCAGACAAGCACAATCAAAACGACATTAGCTAACAGCAGCTGTACATCAGCATTGTAGAACGTGAAATGCACCCCATGAGAACAGTCAGCGCCCCCCGTGGCGTTAATCGTTAATGCGGAATGTTTGACAGTCGGAAAGTGCTTCTAGACCTTTGGGAAGTTTGTTGCGCTCGTGGGAATTTTTATAGTAAAAAATTGTCTTACAATAATGAAAAAATTAGTCACGGTCGATAATATTTTTGTGGTGATTGTTCTGAAGCTTCTTCTGTTTTACTTGAACGTGGAACCCCATGTACAGTAACACAGCGCTTGCGACTTTGACTTGCAACACACTATTTCAGGGCGGTCTTGATCGACTTTGAGATCATTAAGGAACTTGGATCTTATGATTCTTATGTAGAACAAGTGATTCTCTGCAATGGTAACAAGATTTTTGTGACACAGAGATACAATAGGCGTTTTTCTTTTTTAGTTCAGAGCTGAATACTGAACTCGAGCATTATGAGCGCGCCCAGATCGTTTTGGTGTATTTATGAAACACACTTGAGCAAATAGCTGTCATAAATGCATAAATTGAATATTTATTAATAATAACAATATTTATTAAATTCAGTTCAGTTCAGTTTTAGAACAACAAGGTTCGTCCGCCATTTCAACTATTTTGTTTATCCTGTTTTTTTTTTTCTGTCAAATGTGACTGTAAGTGTGTAATCAGTTTTTTACTCAGTCAAGTCATTCTAAGCTCATAGAGCGGGCTCTGATCATGCTCTGAACGACAAAAGAAACACAAATTCTGAGCTCTGATGTGTCTGAGCTAAAAAAGCAACTCGAACATTTGAGGTTCTGTTCTGAACTAAAAAAAAGAAAAACACGCTTAATAAGTGCAGTGAAGATTTTATCCCTGATTGAGTAGGCAAAGCCACCAGGCTGTAAGACTGGTCACTATTTGTGATATACCCCGGCCCTTTACGTTAATGATATATGGTGTAAACTAGATCTGACATTTGTTAGGGTCTCTGAAAGGCCTTTGAAGCAACTGGCGTCAGGGTGACCGCTGCAGAATTCTGAAAAGTCGGCCAATGAGAAAAAACAAGCTATTTGTAAAGCTTTTCTGCAAATTTAGACGTTTTTGAACGATATTAAACAGGCTTTGGCTTGCTAAACACTTTAATAGTCTTGTGATAGGTACCTGCATTTAATTTTCAAGCTCTTTATTTGGATATAACAGAATTTGAAAAATTGTTTGAAGCGTCTTCTCCAACTAAAAAAAGAGCCAAATAGCAAAGAATTATTACAGACGCTCGAAAATATTGCCAAATTGCAGCTTTAGTCGCACAACGGTACCGCTAACTGGCGTAGGTCGCTTCAGTTTGGTTCTTAAATTTTGCGCCAAGCATTCACTGAGGAAAAAAGTGCACTTTGAAATCAAAAGTTCGCATATTTAAATTTAAGGTGTGCAAATCAAATGTGTTTTATGTAAAAAACAAATATTTGCGAAAGTTGGGTTAGGATAGAGTGGCAGACCGCCTCACTTAGGTCAAAGAAGGCCCATTGTGATGCCACAGGATCAGTGTTCTCACACTACCCGTTAAACCAGCCGGAGCTAAGAGAGGCAATTAATTCGTATATATGCAAGTTCGCTGAGATTGTCGAAGAAGTATTCTCCGAGGTACATTTTTCTACGGACTGACATTGCTGGGCACGTGCAAAGAAGGTGAAGAATAGGCTCCTCCTCCTCCTCGTCCCTACAGCTTCTGCAGAAATCATTTGAAGGGAGGCCCAACCTGAGAGCATGTCTCCCTCTGATGCAGTGCCCCTTGATGACACCTACTAAAGTGCCTACCATGGGTCTTTTCAGTGAAATAAGATTCTTGGAGCGCTTAAGATCCAGTTGAGGCCAGTTCTGTCTCGAGGTGTGGCACGTTGTGCAGTTAGACCACCTGCGATTTGTGGCGCATAATGCGTTTTGTTTAATGAGGAGCTTACTAGTAGCAAAAGTCATGTGGAGATTCTCCTTTTCCGGTAGAGTCGACATAGTAGTGCCTTGTCTACCGAGTTCGTCTGCCATAATTACCTGGAATGTCTCTATGACCCGGCACCCATATAAGGTGAATTTTGAACTGTTCCGCCATCTACGAATTGAAGATGACAGAATCTAGGCCTGACTTTCGGTAAAGATGGTGATATCCTTTACAGATATTACATTATACCGAAGCCACGATAAGGCCTCTTTGATCGCCATGATTTCCGCCTGGAATACACTACAGTGATTAGGAAGGCTGAATGAGATTTTGCAATTTAGATCAGAAGAGAAAACGCCCCCCCCCCCCCCCCACCCCAACTCCTGTTTCGGTCTTGGATCCGTCTGTATAGAAGCAGACACACTCCTTACGAGACACTACATCATTCTCCCAGTCATTCCTGGAGGGTATGTAGGTTTCGAAATTCTTATCGAATTGAAGCTGAGGGAGGTTGTAATCAGTTTCTTTTGGAATGAATTCTAATGTATCAAGAATAGACGAGTGACCAGTTTGCCTACTGGTCCACAAAAGAATTGCTTTTATTCGAGTGGCTGTGTTTGCTGCCTCTTGTTTGCAATACATGTCTAGCGGTAGTAAGTGGAACATTACGTCCATGACCGCTGTTGGAGTGGTCCTGAGGGCCCACTAATGCATACGCATGCCGTTCTTTGAACACGGCTAAAGTGATTATACGACCAAACGCAAAATAGTTGGCCCGTTTACTTTCCGTCTTATTTCGAAAAAAATATTGGCACTCCAAAGTAAACAAACAAACTCAAAATTTATTTCGATATTGTGAAAGTGTTAGACATATACATTTAAAAATAATTCTTCATAAAATAATAACAGTTCATTTAATGATTAAATAAACGAAATTATTGTAACTCATATAACGCAAAATAGTTGACCCACTCTTTTATCGACGCAAAAAAGTTGGCCTAATGTAAAAATAACCGTCTTTTACCACTGAGTGACGTCACCTTTGTTTTTAATAACGGCTGTAATTCGACTTGGAAGAGTTTCCACCAAATTAAAGCAGTATTCAGGAGTTACGCCATTCCAGACTTCTTGGATCTTTTCCTTCAATTCATTCAAGTTTTTAGCCGGATTTGTTCTTAATTCTTTTTTCATTTTTCCCTACAAAGTTTCAATTGGAGACAGGTCCGGGCTATTTAGAGGCCACGTTAGAACTGGAATGGTGTGTTCTCGAAGCCAGCTCATATTTTGCTTGGCTGTATGACATGATGCGCCATCTTGCTGAAATGTAAAACTGCCATCTTCTGTTTGCAGCCTCGGAATCGAAGGTAAAAGTTGGTGCTCTAGGATGTCTTGATACCTACTGGCATTCACAGTACCATCGATGAAGCGAAGGTCACCTTCTCCTTGAACTGACATACACCCCCATACCATTACTGAAGCGGTAAATTTAGTTTTTCGTCTAAAGCAGTCTGGGTGAAATGTTTCAGCTGGCGTTTTGGAACTCTTGATCGTGAGTCTCCAATACATACTTCGAATCGATACTCATCGCTCCATATTACACTTTTCCATTGCCTTAGCGTCCAGTTTTGATGATCACGAGTCCACCTTAAGCGCTTCTTTTTTTGCAAAGGAGTTAAAAGCGGTTTTTGTTTTGCCTAAGTGGCGGGTTTTTAGAAAAAACAATTTTCTAAGTTAATAAAACAAAAACAATTTGGTTAAAAATTACTGTATAAAATTTGTATCCCATTTTCTTCATTTCTCGAATGCAGCACCTGGTGTCTCTGAAAACTTGCTTTTTAATCACATTTTTCCACTCTAGGTGATATTTGCCGTTGTAGCACGACGAACTTTCTTGAGAATTTTTCTTCTGTTACGATCGTTAGCAATTGATGGCCTTCCAGTTTTCTTCAGTGGGTTCACATTTCCAGTCTGCTTTAATAAATTAATAATGTTTCGAACTGAAGACCTCAATATTTCCAATTTTTTTGTACGCTTTTATTATTAAATTACGTATGTCTTCCCATAAACACTTGCCATGCGCCATGCGACTGCAATCAGTGAATGCCTGACTTGAGACATCCGTACTTAAATAACGCAACAATAAACGGTAAATGTCAAGAGAGAAAGACATTATCCAGCTTAGGCCAACTATTTTGCCGCAAAAAACTAACAGGCCAACTATTTTGCAAAGAAAAAAATGGGTTAACAGTTGAAATTTGTGGCAGCAAACATTAACTGTTTTAACTTATTGATTGCTTTGTAAAGAACACATGTTCATGGATAATATTAAGCAAAAAAAAATAAACTTTTTATTACTTATGCATAATAATAACGCATTTGAAAATGTTTGTGATAAAAAATACAATACTAGGCCAACTCTTTTGCGTTTGGGATCGTATAAGGTGGCCTTTTCAAGGGCAGTCCACCAGACGGTAACTCCATAAGTAAGTATAGGTCTGACAACAGACACATATATCCAATGTGTAATTCGAGGTTGAAGATTTTGCGAAAGTTAAAGGGAAAAGATTTCATTTTTAAACTTTGACATTTAAAAGTAAGCGAAAATGCTTTTAATTTGTATCTAAACAGAATAATAATAAAACAGCTTCTAAAGTGTTTTTCTTTAGAATTTAAGAGTACAACTATTTTTTAAAGTGAGAAACTTTACATTTAAATGATTTTTCTTTCAAATTTTAAATTATTTGCGTTGACGTAAAAAATGTAAGTTGTAACTTTCAAATTAAAGCGTTTGAATATGTTTGTCTTGCATACATGTTAACTTTTAATTTTAAAGTGTTTTGTTCAGGAGTTTAAAGTGTTTTTCCCTCAGTGCTGTTCATCCATTCTTGCACGTATCCCTTTATGTAGGTGTGCGACCTCCAGCTTCTGGCACAAGATCACATCAATTTGAAGCCTTGCGTAAAGACCGCCGGACACCTCTACTATACACATTTGTATGTTTACCATACCCGCATTCAAAATACCAACCTCCGTACATCGTGGATGTTGATTATATAGACTTACGCGGAACATATTAACCAAATGACTCATCAAAACATTCGTTCCTCACCAGCCACGACCACCATCTCGAGATACATAGGTATTTCCATGAAACATTTTTTTTTTTTTTTGTTTTTTAAATTAAGCGATTTTTTATCGCACCGCTATAATGCCTATATCTACCATGATAGAAACAAATTCGAAGCAAACTACATTTTGGAATTCCTGTGGTGTTACTGATGATGGCCAAGTGTTTTTTGGTACACCCCCCGTCTAGGGTAAACAAAGGAGCCCAACATCCGCGCCCATTGTTCAGAGAAAGCTAGTTTTTGGGGAAGACAACAACAAGATATACACTTTCAATCATCACCAATCGATCGCGCCAGCCTCTCTAGTGGCGGGATGTGTAGCCTTCAAAAGATACGCCGCACACCGGGAGAACTGATCCCCCAAACCAATCTAAATCCCAAACCTGTGTCGAATCGTACACAACATACCTACCCGCGCGCTCGCCCATATATCGACATCGCATACAAAATCGATCAGTGTGATCAGAAAATGAGGTGTTTACAGCTTGGTGGTGAAATTCAAAGCAAATTGACGATACAAATCGACAATTAAATTGTAATTTCACAGGGCAGCGCCGCGCCGTATGTGTAAAGATACTCGTACTCGATGCATACGAAATGCGCGCGCGATATTTCCATATCAATTGTGATGCATCGTCGCCTTTCCTTATTCGGATGTGAAGCACTGAGTTGTATTCGCGATGCGATGCGGCGGAGGAGATTTGATTTCTTGCTCGGTCCGCTTTTGCCTCCTTCTTTTCAGGAGCTTCGCGGTGGCTCCTTGCTGCTTCTGCTCCTGCTCCTGGTCCACCATACGAACCGTCATCATCATCATCAGCAGCAGCAGCAGCAGCATGATCGTGGGCATTGACTCTCCGTCTTCGTCGTCATCGCCGTTGAGTGCATTAAAGCGCTGAAGCCCATCCGTATGGGTATGTCCCTCTGACGATCTTGCATGTGCGGATTATGAATTCAAGTTATGAGAATAATGGGAAATCATAGCCGTCGTTGGAACGTTTATTTCATATATTACCCCCATGGATGTGATGTGTGGCTCGGCCGCTCTCCGATGGGTAGCACTTGAAACTAATTCCGCAAATGTGTATTGCTATAGAGATACGAATACGAGTACTCGGACCATATAGCCATGTGTGTGATGGAGTGTTTTGCAGCCATCCCAGAGCCAGACAAGACTATATCCACGACGGCGCGGCGACTTGCGAGAACGTTTTGTGTTCTTCTTGTATACGTGCAAAATGGTTTAGGAACTTGTTGCGCAAAAACTCCGCAAAACGAAAGATAACTGCGCGCGCGCAGGCGCACGGATATACGCTCGCATCTGAGAGCTGTGCGAACGTGGAGCGCTGACCTACGGCAAGGCGCAAAAGACGTCAGTCGGTCGGTGGCGAGCGCACAGGTGGATTGGCTTCGACTGCGACTTCGACTGCGACTGCGACTGCGACTTTGGCTGCTTCATTTTCTCTTGAACTTGCGCGCGATTATCTTGTATTATGCGGATGGCTAGTGGCTGGGGATGGCCCATGACCAACTGGATGGATGGATGGATAAAAGCCTCTCACAGATGGAGTATGTTTGCCAGGTAATGAACTGCAAGATACAGTTGACTATGGCCGGGTGGATATATGCGATGATGGTGATGGTCTTCAAACTCTCTCGCGCACCACCTGTAAATAACTCGATGGCATAGTAATTTATTTTCAAGAACACACCGCACCGAGTCGATGCGATCGTCTTCCTTTTGGTATCTGCGCACTTGTTGGTGTTGTTGTTTTAGTGTTGATTTGCCCCTGTAAAGCACTTTAATATTGTGTTTTGGCGAGATGCGCGCCGCCCGGCAACAGGGGGAGCGCACACCGATCGATATATATGATGTATCTGGGGTTCAGCGCAGGCTTATGGTATGTATACGGAAAATCAATGGATACGCTTGTCGGCGCAGTGTATTACGAGCTGGAGCATGTTGTAGCTGCCACAGCCCGCAAGTCGTGATAATTTCAACTAATTACAGCAAATCAAGGGAAAATTTTCACAAATACCGATACCGTTTATCCGTAGGAAATATGTGGAGGTCCTTCATCGTTTGCCGCTGCAGGATGGGAGGTTTATTCACCTGCCTGGCTAGATGGGAATGCGTGTGTATGATAGATTGCTTTCTGCTACTTTGTAGAGGGTACAGCTTGGGAAATTCACAGCGCGATTTGTGGCCGAATCAGTGGTGATTGGACTCCATTTGTTCGACAGAAGGAAGACCTTCGATTTATTGTGCTTTGGTACTTGTATTATGTGTGAGGTGAGGATCGAAACGCACCTAAGTAAATTGTATACCATATCCTCGTCCCTTAATAAAGCCCATCTTACTTTGATGTAAACGGGCCATGCATACCTTGAGAGGAAACTCCCCAAAAAACCGACCTTGACCGTAGTTTCGGCTCGATTCGGCAAACCTGCACAAGAGTGGGATGCATTAGACCAATTCCACGAAAAAACTTAATCTTAAGTCTCCAGTTATTTAAATAAAGGCTCCATCATTACGGACTTGACAACTTCAAACTTTCAGTGTGACCGCACTCTTAAACTAATTACCAAACTGTGAATGTCAAAATATTCAGTAAAATCAAAATGGCGTCATTGTGTCTTTTTTTTTGTCGATGAAAATGATTGTCGCGTTCAGGTAAATGGTGTTCGCTACAGAGACATGTTGGAGCGTTATTTCTTATAGCAATTGCATGAATTGAACTCTCAGTTCCGTGAACGTGTTATCTCGAGAAACGGGCCCGTCTATTGGCCGCCAAGATCGTGTGATTTAACGTCTCTAGAGGTTTTTTTTTTTATGGGGCTACATTGGTCTATGCCAACAAGCCGGCGACGTAAGCGGAGCTCAAAGCCAATATCGACCGGGAAATATCCGCCGTATCGGTCGAAATGTGCGGCCGAGTCATCGAAAATTTGGGTTCAACGTATGGACCGCTGCCTACGTTCCCATGGTGGACATAGGAACGAAGTCCAATTCCATTCATAAATATTTTAATAGTAATTCAAGCCAATTTTGAGATATCTCAAGTAGTTTGAATTTTATTAAAAAAGGAATTTGTCAGGTCCTTAGTGAAAGACCCTTTATACGTTAAAAGTGAGTTCTTGTTGGTTACAAGATATATTGACTGGTAGATTTCAATGCCAGATGTTAGGAAAATCCTAACTAATCCCAAAAATCCTTTTCGAAGTTGATTTTGTAAACTTTCCAAGCTCAGAATCGCAGCTTCAACATAAACGTACCTTCACATATGTATGTTCGTTGGCTTAGGTTGTTGTCTTTAAATAATTTTAATAAAGGGGTAGTGTACTTGCAGACAAAGTTAGTTGAAACTCAAACCGATTTGGAAGTAAACTAAACACCACCAACCAGGTATCTTCCAGGGAAAAGTTTATTTTAAATATTTAAATGCTCTGCGCAGATTAATTCTTTCTTGAGAACTTCTTTTCTTGTTATATTTTGGCAAAGTTTGAAACTGAAAAGTATCAGCTTCATTAGCAAGATATTTCGTTGTGACGTTTCAATTGTGTGTAAACTATTTCGGTTGCAAACTTCGATTTAACAAATAAAATGAACTTAAAAACCTGTAAAAGTGTTATCATCGGCCTGGCTGATGCTTTGATACCCTCCACTACATACGAGTCAATCATATTGGTTTTTATATTGGAGGTACCAGAACTACTTGACCGACATAGCCCAATTTGAATATCAGCCTGACGACGATGAAAATAAGTCCTTTCACCAAATTTCATTTACCTATGGCAATTCCTTTGGGCGCTATCGTGCTTGCAACAGACAGACAGACATATGGGCCTAATGTTGATTTTGTATGGGATGTACCAGAACTAGTTGACCGATATAGCCCGTTTTTAATACCAACTTGACGAAAATAAAAATAAGTCCTCTCATAAAATTTCACTTGCCTATGTAGATTGTTTTCGACGCTATCGTGTTTTCGACATATGTTTTCTAATATTGGTTTTGTATGAGTGCTACCAGCACTACTTGACCGACATAGCCCATTTTTAATAGCGTCCTAACGTCGATAAAAAGTAGTCCTTTCGCCGAACTTCATTCGCTTAGGTTGATTCCTTTGGACGCTATCGTGTTTTCAATAGACAGAGAGACACATGGGTCTAACATTGATTTTGTATGGGAGGTACCCGAACTACGTGACCGACATAGTCCATTTTCAATACCAACCTGACGACGATAAAAATAACAAACAGGCAGACAGACAGACAGAAGGACATGGCTAAATTGGTTCAGAATGTGATCCTGATTCAGAATATAATACTTTATCAGGTCTCCGGTGACTCCGTCTTGGCGTTACAAATGTAATGACAAAGTGAATATATCTTCCTGTGGAGGGTATAATAATATAAGCCCATCAATTAAGTGTGGAAAATGATTTTTAGGAGTGAGTTGTGACAGCAAATTCAACAAAATACTGACGGAACATGCTGAATATTGTAAAAAGTGTGTTTCTTTCAACAACCCAACTTGGTTTTCGTGGTGTTTTTTGAAAACTTCTGTTTTCAATTATGCTTTTGAAACCCAGTTTTCGGCTCGATGAAAATAGGGTATAAGGTAAGCTCTGTTTTTGTGTGACCAAAGGAAAAATTGTCATAGTCATGAAAAATAGTCCAATTATCTTGGTTGTTTGAAGTTTGAACAGGTTTACAGGAAGTATTGCTAACACTAAACCCTGTGTCAGTCCATTGGATACAATCAATCGCATTTGTCTTTATGGTATGACTTGCGCAGGAACTTAGAGATTACCTTATCCTTTAGCACATTATCATTCCACAGGATTTGATTTGGTTAGCTGCTTTGGAATAAAACAAAGCAAAGGTGAGTACCTAAACTTTCAAATTTAAGGCCTGTCTGCTGGAGAGGTATAGATAACTTGGTCATACGTTTTACAAATACAATTATTCCGTTGAATAGTTTAAATATTGTGTCCAAGCAACATTTTACGAACTCACAATGGCGAAGTTTTCCAAATAAAATCACCCAAAAATATTTAGTGTGAAGGTTAATTAGTAACGCAATTGGGCAGTTAATTTTTAAATTCTTTGTTCTCCTTCATGAGTTCTCTTTGAATGTGTTCCGTTTCAGACTAGAAATATAAAAAGCGACCCAAGTTCCAATTCTTAAAAGAAGTGCCGCTCTATCTTAGATCTCTGGCAAATAATATCATCCATCCCGCCCGATCTTGTGGACTTAATGTTTAAAAGCGATAATTTGATTTCAGCGGTACAGAAAGGTATTTCTTTTTTTATTAAATCGATTCGTGATCGCGGTTTCTTCATTTATTGCTGTTACGTTGGTTAGTTTTTTTTCTAGAAATAATTTAATCCAAGAATACCTTTTTAACAAGCAAAACCTGTGCTTAATGGCGGGAAGATTCGAAGTTCTTTTTCAACATTTTGACACACATAAGTGCGCAACCTACGAGAATCTTAAAAAATAGTCATTGCGCTAAAGAAGCTCTTAAAAATTTTGTAACTCTTCATATTGTAAAAATTTATCCGGTTAATAAGTTTATAGCGTTATTTAAAAACCCGAAAAAAAACCCTTTCTTCTCTTTCAGTATGATATTTTTTTTGCATTTCATTTTCGCGTATGCAGGTAGTTGTTTGATTTCTAAGATAGGTACTTAAAAATAGTTCAATTATCCCTACAGTTAGTGGAAGATGACATATTTGCTTAGCCAAATCTTTTCAGTCCGCTGGCAACTATTTTTCAAGTCCATTTCATGAAACCTTGTTTAACCATCAAGTGTTCTATATCTATCTCATCTTAAAATTATTTTACATAGCAATCCAGTTGGGATGCGACTATAAAACTTTTCTTATCACAAATCGAAGGCTGGCACATTTTGTGTATGACATTTGCACATTTTTCGATGAAGGACAACTTATGGAAATTTCATCAATTGAAATTTGAATAAACAACTTGAGTTTCAGACGTCGATTAAGATCGCAGCTGAGACGCAAAATAACGTGTCGTACAAGGAGTGGCTTCGACGAGAGAACATCAAATTTTAAGTGCCGAACTATTAATTTATTTGACGTGTATAGATTTTGAAGAGTTTCAAAACGAAATAATTAATTAAGAGCTGTTCAAAATAATTGCAGGTCCATTTCACTGTGATTGGGATTTTTTAAATGACTTAATCGGAGACGATCAGTTGATTATCAATACTGGAACTGGAATCATAATTGTTTACATTTTTGACGGCGTTTTAGTAAAATAACCACTTTAGTGTATATTGTTTGTTGCATTTAAAGAGCAAAATAGTCGCTATGAAATTGGGGTAAGCTTCAAATTTATATTTGCATACGCTCGATGTTTAAACGAAAATCACGCGATGAAAATCTGGAGTTTAAGACAGAGAAGAAAGTACCAGTAATAAATGTCGCTGAAGTCACCACATCAAGTTGTGACAACATAAAGAGAGCACTTAGAAATAAAATTACCTGCGAAAGAGTGTTATAATTCATACCATTCGCGGTGGCATTCCACAGGGCTATGTTCTCGGTCCTGTCTTTTGCAATTTCATGAGGTATCATCAAATCTTGATGCAAAGTTTTTAAAGGGGGCGAGAATTCCAGGAGGCGCCGACGATATAGCAATAGGGGTGACCGATAAATACAGATAACCAACGTCACCACCGCACCTGTAGAACAGGGGCTGAAAAGCTAGACGGTAAAAGTCGTACAGTACAGAAGGGCCAACTCACTGATAAAATGACATTGATGCCTCAGAGACAAGAAGACGGACGTAGAAATTCGCTCCTAGGGACCATTTAACCAGTAGCCATGAAGAAGTATCTATTTACAATTGATCTAATTTCTGTCAGATCATGAAGGTAGTTCAACAGAATGCCCAGCATGCCAGAAAAGGGGCCGAAGACTTGGAAAACATCTCATGGTATTACTTTGGGTCAAAGTGAGTAGAAACGCCTTAAAAGTCGCACCTTATTTTTTTTAACGTTAGGCTATCAAAATCGTAAGCACTTAAAAGAAATCAAAAACTTAAAAGATGATTAAAGACTTAAAGCAAGGTTGGTGCCTTTGAGACTTTGAACCTGAACCGATATTTTGCGTAAGCACGTCCTAGTCCATATCTGTATACCTACTCAATATTATTCCCGCCGCAGATCGGCACATGCCAAGACTGTCAATAAACAGGCCTTTTAAACAAACTTTGAGTAATAAGTGCCAAACTGATGTTGCATTGCAGACTGACAGTCGCGCTTTCAATTAGATCGCAATTTAGTTGGCCTCACTTAAAAAAATGTCCCATTATTTCCATCCGAATACCAGCGCCCAACGAAGATTTTTACACAACAACATGTATCCATTACCGAAATTAGCATAAACAATGGGTATCCTCTCAGTAAGCGAAAAGCGGTAGGCACCGATGAGTTGGCCTGAAAAATGCGTCCCATTCATATTTGTCAAGGTGTACGATTTCATTCGCTCGATGAATACAATTAACACTCATTTTGTGCTGCTTCCTATCAACGGTTCTCCCGAAAAAAAACAGAACCTATCAGACTCAATCTATACCTCAGTATCAGTATCAAATTCAGTGACAATAAAAGCGAATGTATATGTGAATCGAAAGAGGCTCAGAATGCCGGTCGAAAGAGAACGAATGCGAAGACACAAAGCCCCATCAAATGACGATAATAAATAAAATTTCTCACTCAGTCGGTACGGGACGACATGGGACTTAATGCTCCCATATAGTGAAACGTGTTCGAAATCACAACCAGAACTCAGGCAGAACAAATCAAAAACGATAAGTGTCAAAGGTTTTCAACATTGAAGACGGGACTTGTGCGCCTGTGGGACCGGGGACTGAGTACTGACTATTCGCGATTCCGACTGTGCGGCAGTCGGACGTGTGAAAGTATCTATACAACACAGAGACGATGAACCCATTCCGATAAAGACACATACCGCACAAAGTACCAGAGTATTCCCCCAAGGATTCACTAGGAAAACAGAACCACGACCACGATCGAAGACGATGTCTGTCTCTGTTACAACCCACGAACAAGCTGAACTATATAACCATGGCCATTCTGCGGTGCGCAATGCGCGCTTTCCCGGACAAAATGTATCTCGTACTCGCATTCACCTGCGCAATTCCGATTTGCAGGAATTACTTGCTGTTCCAATTCAATTTGCATGCCCGATCCACATACACACACTCTCGTCGGTCGCATCGTATCTATATGGCGGACACATGTTGTATCTCTATAGATTGGCGAGGAGCTGCACAAATGTATTATTTATTGCCTCAGATACTTTTATGTTTCATTGAAAACTGCTAATCGTGACTTATTCTCTAAACGCGGTTAACTGCTGCTGTTGCTGCTCCTCGCCGAATGAAAACAAAAGCGCATGTGCGACGTATACTACACAACAGTTGGACACACTGATGTAACAGCGCTGCATACTATTTTTGGATATATGTTTACTATATACATCACTAGCTCGGCGTCAGCGTATGAGGAAAATATTAAAAGCCCGCTCTGCACTTCTGCTCCAGCGAATGTAGCTCTTCTATGCCTCTTCGTGGTATGATGGTAGGTCTGCTCCTGCTCTGCAGCACTTGATGCGTTCTGTTTGTTTTTGTTGGCCTAAGCTTGGTCATGAATATTAATAAGTTTTTAAATTTGCAACGTGTTTTGTTCTCGGAAAGAAGTAGACTACGCTGCAACTACGAAATCGTGGAAAGCAGCCTCTTCCACCTCCACCGCCAACTTCATAGTTCTTGAAACAATGACACGGCAACGTGAATAAAAGCAAAAAAAAAAAAAATATATATATGTCCACCGGATGCCAATCATCTTTTTTATGATTTTTCGTTGTTCGCTCGTCGGCCGTACTGCGGTATATCTCTATCTTTGCGTTGGGAGCGCGTATATCCCAAGTGAAGTACCTGCTGTTGAGTGTCATCGGAGAATTACGATGAATCAAAGAGAAGTCAACGATTCCAGCAGGCACCACTCACTCAATCTGTGTCCGAGTCCGATCCGTTTGGGGTGAGACGTGTCTTGTCTTGATCTCTATCGTCGTGCGTCATTGTCTTCGCATCTTTGGTGGGATCTTGAAGATCTCTCTGCGCTGCATTGGAATGGGATTCATCATCTTTTGCTGGAACAATTATTGCGTAGGATGACGACAATGATGAAGTTGATGACGGGCTGATATTGGATGGGGAACTGCATTGTGTTAACAAGTCTGCCCTGGGCTAGGTCAGGGGAGAATGACAAGCATCCCAAACGCTTTATATGCAAATCAAGCGAGTGTGATCCAAATCGGAGACGTCCTCTCCGAGGAGTAATTGGTTTCTAAACAGAAAAGATACTCTGGCTGGAATTATGCAAATTGGAACCGTTTAGGGTTAAGTACGGTGGATCTACTCCAATAGAGAAACTACGCGTGAGAATGCTTTTGATCGCAGATAACGAGACTTTATACATGGAACATGCAAGCATTGTCATTGTTAAGTAAACTTTCAACTCCAATGCGATTGAGACTCAGGAGGAACGTACAGCCACCCACAAGTTTTAATTTCACTTCCTGTGCCTGTGCATTTGAGAGCAACCTTCAAGTTGGCTGGATGCACATTGCAAAAGGAACTATTATTAAAAATGAAGTGTTTAAGTGTAACAGCGATTTAAGGCCCTGCAAGTCCACAACCATCATCGAAAGTTGCCAGAAAACTCAAAAAGTCCAGATCGACATCCAGGTTTTTTTTGCGTAATTAAAGGCCGCATTCGACAGCATTTATAGAGCTGTGCAGAATGACCTTTGAGGCATAAATCAAATGTCTGTTCCTCTACTTTTAAATCTTACGAATTTTTACTAATTTTTAAGACACTACATTTTTCCTCATTTTTATCATGTTGAAAAGTCAGCGGGTGTAAAAGAGACTGAAATATATTACGAAAGGGGTAGCAAACAATTGAAAAGCAACCACAAAATTTTAAACGAATTTATGTTAAAAAAATGTTGAAATGTCAAAAAAAAAATCTGCAAGCAGCTGAAAAATGTCATTTGAATACATTTTTAATGCATTTTTTTTTACGTTTCTACATTAATAAAGTTGGTGTGTATGCACTCACTCCTATCGGTAATTTTCGTTCTAATTTTTCGTACCTACTGCCCTAGTTTCATTTTAAAAGCAGAAAAAATGCAAAAAAAAGTGGTATCATACGGGCTTTACGATTTTTTTACAGACTTCTACTCAATGCCGTTCCTTAACTCGAAAAATTCGTAAAAGTGAACGTCATCGAGACAGCAAGATATAAACCCTCCACTGAGAATCTTACGAATTTTTACTCAATAAATTTCTTGGCGTAAGAATTAAAAAAGTCAGTCATCTTACAATTAACAGCTGATTTGAAATTTGTTGTCTTATTTGACATATGAGTAAATTTTTATTGATGTCTTGCGTATTAAAATGGTATCGACAGGCGGGAAAATAAAACTGAATGTTCTCCTTGATTCTTTTTGAAAGTGACGACGAAATTCTTCCTCGCTGTAAGAAGTAAGAAAGGACAATCTCCTCCATGTAACTTTTAATGCCTTGTCGCTTTTTCCTCTTCTAGAATGCTTGAAGTTGAAGGTGCTAATCAGTACAAACTCTACCATATACTCGGATTCATGAGGAAGAAGTTCGATTAATTCCGATTCACTTTCATCGCTAGGTAGATAAATCAACGAATTTTGTTCGTAAACTAGCAAATTCTTCGAGTTTATACGCGTTTTCGTAGCACTTTTTGAATTTTTAAATTATGGATCTGTCATTTTTATAAATTACTACAAAAACGTTCCCTTACTTTTTCGTAAGTGCCTCTCTCTCTGAGAGAATTCATTCCCACCACAGCCATTTTTACAGTCTCTTCCATTCTTACTACAAAAGTAAAGGAACCGACCTTAAGTATGAAATAGACTGACAGGTGACAGCTTTCCTACGTCTCCCCAATTTCCACAGCAATTTTTTTTTCAATATTACCCCTAGAGATCCTACATCGTGGTATCTCTACTTTTCAGTGGGAATTTCAATTTTCGAAAAACTTTCCGCGCGTAAAAGGAAAAAAAAAACATCAAAATTGTGGGAATGTCAATAATCAGACAGGAAAACATTCAAACTACATTTCACCATGAATATTAACTCACTAAAAGTACATAAAAAGGAGATTTGCCCAAAAATTTCAAGTACCAAAAAATAACCATTATAATGTTAGCAAATTGCGATTTTTAATTTAATGTGATTTTCTTTCCGAACAATACAACTTTTACTTTTAAAAGTATGCTTTTATGAAAAAAAATCGAGGGAATTTAAGTTTAGCGAAAAGGGGGAAAAATGAACACGCTTCGTGGGAAAAATAAAAAACAGAGTGCTAAGAACACTGACTGAGAGTTAGTGTAATTTGGTGAGTTTCTACCAGCTGATGAAGGCGTTCTGTGGCTTTAAATTCGTTGTTTTTCATGACGAAAACATGTATTCTACAAAATGTATAACAGAGAATGTAATCAACATAAATAAGTAAAGGAATAAGTGTGAAAAATTCGTTCATTGAAATAAAATAAGATATTTTTTTCCTCTGTTTTCGTTTGATGTTTTTGGGGAAAAATTATTTCACCGGGAATGTCCACAGAAATCGGCAAATAATTTAAAAAGAAGAACAATTGATTACGAGTGTTAAGATATGAAATATGATTTTTGAGTTATAATCTTTTCATGAAGATTCCGTTTAAAAACGGAAAACAAAAAAAAAATTATTAGAACATTTTAAATAATTGACATAATTTATGAAATTACATTTGGAAAGAATTGTAAAAAGTAAAATAAAGTTGCAAAATGATGACTGTACATTTATTATTGTGTTTTCCCACAATTTATTCTAGAAAACTGACTTTTTTTTAACTTTCTTTTTGTTTGTAATTTTTCTTACACTTTTTTAAGTGACGGTACAGTTGTCAGTTTCGTTTAATTCTGTTCTTAATTGGTTAACCAAATCGATAATTAAAAAAAAAGTGAATGGGGAAGGAGAAATTGGTTGCAAAACTTAAAGGAATTTCTATGGCGAACATGCGAATATTTTTTTATTTTTTTATATCGAATACCCAAAATCTTTATATATAAAAATTGAGCCTTAAAATTGTGTTCGTTCGTCGCCGATTTACGCCTTAACGCATTTACCGACTTTAACTAAACTTTCACACATCTTTGGTATTGGTCTATATATGGGTTTTGTAAAGTTTCGTTGAAATCGGAAAACGTATGTGTGTGTTATGCGTGCGTGAAAAAAGACATGAATTTCAGTACATTTTGGTTTTTTTTTTTTCGTTTTTCGGGTAAAAGCTCAAGAACGGCTCGACGAATTTGAATGATTTTTTGTTTGTTATGAATCAGGGATGTTTTAAGATGAAATTAAAATGAAAATTCGGAAAATTTTCAGCAGGTGGCGCTGTTGGCATATTTTGTTTTTCATCTATCTCCTTCTGTAAATTTATTTCAAAATGAGTCGCATTGTGTTTGAATTCATGGTCTCTTTATCTTAATGCGTTAACCGACTTTGTTTCTGGAAATTTCAAATGAAAGGTGACGTCAACACCAAGGTTTGTATGGATATATGGTTTTTGTATGTTTATTGGTTATACGAGTTATAGGCATTTTGAACATTCCTGTATTGTCAATCTCCGAAACCCTTCAACCGATTTAAATGAAATTTTGTGGATGTGTATGGTTGGTTGCAGCTTAAGGGATAGCATAGTGTTGGGCACGATAGGTGGCGCTGCATTCAGTCTTCGAAACCACTCAACTGATTGGACCCGCTTTGGGGTGGTGGGGCAAATCGCAAGCATTAAAGAATATGTGATGTGGCATGTGGCCTATGAGTGCTGAGATATATTGTGTTAATTTTTCATATATTATTATTTGACAACTCGCCCAAGTAGTCCAGCATACTAATCACTGAGCCACTGTGTTTACAAGTCGCAATATTTCATGTACTGATATTTCATGTTTTATACCACCTTTATCGAATGTGAAGTGGGAACAAATTTTCTGAACGCTGATTCTTACTTCCCGGGAAAACTCCGGACGACCGCCATGACATACCGCACGATTTTTCAAACAAGAGCTCCAAGCGATCATGGGCTTCATCGTTAAGCGCAATGTTTTTGGACAATCGCGTTTCTGGGTGTACTCGGTCGAATGGCAGAAGCGAGGATTGCCGATTTGCCACATTCTACTTTGGTTGATTTGGTTAATTGAGCAAATCTGACCGGAAACTCAATTCAATCAGTAGCGCGAAATAAAAACGATCAATAATAATACCCGAAAACCTATAAAGTCCTTTCTATGCATTGGACTTAATTGAATTCCAAAGGAGTTTCATTCGTTCAATAGACACGTTTAATTTTATCAAAAAAATATTAACAATTTAATTAATTTTAGGCGGTACGAAGTTCGCCGGGTCAGCTAGTTCATTATCAAATGACTTAAAATTCCTTTTATTTCCAATAATTTGAACATTCATTGCTATTCAATTATTTCGTATGTTTGTTTTAAGTTATCTCTATGAAATATTATTTTTTGATTAATGAATTTGCGGTGTTTAGAACTGATTTTAATTGCATGGTGTATAGTTACATAATTCGATTCGCTTGATACCAGGAAATAAGAAAATCGAACAACTATTTATATAAAAATTTAAAAATAAACATTTCATCTTGGAACCAAGAAAAACTATTATTTGAAACACAGCCCCACACTCGATATTGAAATGAGAATCCACCTCAGGCTTCCTGACATCCGGCTTAAAGCGGAAGGGTAGGCTGATTTTTTCAACTATGCATGCATTTATGAACTCAAACTGGGCTAAATCCAAGGTCAAATTAAGCTTGTAGGAAATCCCTCTTTTTTGGCTGAAGCCGTCAGTCTATCTACTACTTTGTTTATGCTTTTGGCACAGCAAGGTATTCCCTGGTTAAGTGAATCGCCATTCCCTGCCTTTCTCCTATGCTTCGCAGACTCAGCTGGAGTCATCTTGGTTTCTTAAGGTAGTATGCGCATAGTGGTTAGTAGGCGCAGTGGCTTAGTGGTTAGTGTGTTGGACTACTAAGCGAGGGGTCCCAGGTTCGAATCCCGAGAGAAACCCAAATTTCAACTTAAGGTTTTTTTCGCTGCGCCACCTCTCGCGAACGTCTGACAAACATCCGAGAGTATAACTGTCATGAAAGAGCTTCTCAATTGGCCGTTTGGACTCGGCATAAAATTGTAGATCCCTTCCATTCGTCCCAAAAATAAAAAAACTCACACAAGACGAATGGTTGTGAGAAGCTAGGCTTGGGTCCATACGGACCTGTTCCGCCAATTATTTTTTATCCTTCGAAGGAAAATTACTAAAATTAACACTATTTAGGTATTGTTCGTTGAGCTTAAAATAAGTTTAAACTTTGAGAAGCAGTGGCTAAATGGTCCCTTGCGAGGTCTTCAAGAAGACTCAAACATCTCCAAACCAGCTATTAACCTACCAAACACGATCTCAGGTTCAAAGAGATCTGAAAGAAAGCTGGTGCGGGCATATTTGTTGCAGCTTTATTCTTAAAAGGTTTTGACTATATTTTTCCCAGTAATGCAGCGTTTTGGAACATCCGCACATGGAGGCCAATATTGATAGGTAGCGATGGCTAAAACGTGTTGCTTCGTGTGTTCTTAATGTGGCCACATATCGATATACTTTGATGTAGATGGAGACTTGATGAAATATCTCCATTTTGCTTGGCTTTAATATGGAGTACAATTTTTAGCTATAGCTATAGCCTATACGACTTAGCCATCAATTTAAGTTTGACATTCCATTAAAACCCTGTAACTCCGACATTGGACAACTGCTGCACCGCTTCGTTCATTACTGATGCAAGTTTTTCACTCATTTCTCGTCCCAGAATAGATTACTTCCTTAAGCTGTCATAGACCGCACTCTGACTGCAGTCCTATAAATAGACCCAATTACACTTCTTAAACCGCGAGACAAACCCATATCCAAGCTATGCCATGTCTAATTTAATTTGCACATTGTAAGCCGTATATCCAACCCATGATTCTGTCAAAGGCTGTGCAGCTTGTCAGTGATGTCATATCGAGGCATTTTAATCAATTTTAGCAAACAAGGCTTGTGAGCATTACAGACAAGACGGCCGTAGCAAGTTACATTTTCCCACAGTAGTCCTACAGACTATGTGTGATTTTATTACCGCCGACACTGTATAGATACACGCAATAGGCCAAAGTGAAAGGTGGCAATTCCCAGACACACCCACTGACGTGGATGTTGTAAAACGTCTGCGCACTGGATGTTTTCAAATGCGCGCGACAAACGTTTGTCCAACTTGGACAGCGGACTTTTCGTTTTCCGTGATGAATTTGATTTCTTTTCGCTCTGGGGTTGATCAATCGATCGAACGGGAACAACAAACAAAGAGCTAATCACAAAAGCCACAGCACCACCAACAACAACAACAACAACAATGACGACAACAAACACTCTATCGATGGGAATTTGTATCCATGAGATACAAATTAAACATGAATTCCGATCATCATCATCAGCATTGGCGGAGACTGCTGCTTGTCAGCAGCAGCAAAAAGGCCTCAAAGGCAGCAGATTTGAACCGATGACCGTCCACAATGTTATTGAATACACACTTGAAGAGGCAGCGCAGCCTCCAGCGGCCATCTCTCCGCGCATCATCATTCTGCAGCAGTTGTTTTCTCAAAAGCTCTAGAGAAGATGCTGCTCTGTGGAGGCTGGAGGATGACTTGATGAAATCACCTCTCTATACGCTGTGTGTTTGTGTGTGCGCGCGCGCGCGCGGACCAATCGTAACAACAACCGCACAACGAACCACTCGACAGTGCTCCTTTAAAACATTGTTAAGTGGTACTCGACGATGTTTGTAGAAATCTGTCTTCTCCCAGAGTATACGAGTACGAGTGTACACCAATATTTCGTTGTTTCCATCTTTCGATTGATACAACCTGGTTATCTACGGTTTTTTTTTTTTCTGTGTTCGAACTCTAGTTCGGGTTATTATCACATCAACATCTCAGTTAAAGTAGCAAAAATTCAGCTTGGGGTCCTCCTCGAGAGTGAAGAGCCAGTCGGTGGGTACCTATAACATCCCATTGTGGTGGGCCGTTGTAAGGTTTTGTTCGAAACCCTCGAATTTGGAGCACAGTTGCTGACGGCCTTTGTTATACTACGGTGCCGCTGTCTGTATGTAAATTGGAATTTTTCGTCGTTCGTTTGATTGGAAATTCGTGTGTCATAATTAAAAACAGATTTAAAGTGCGGCCCGCTGCCCCCAACCGCCATCGCCGGGTATATACCTGCGGGAAGTATACTCCTCGCTGAAGTGTTTAATAGTTTAATGGATTGTGTTACGCATTCCACGTCCCGCTTGTCATGTACGTTGATGTTGGTTCACCTTTCACTATTGTTTAAAATTTTAATTAAAAAAAAAATGATGATGAAAGGCGTCAGGAAGATGCAGACATACACAGACAACGGCGCACACTTTATTGGGTCAAATGGGTTAATATCCGTTCGGCGGAGATTGTGTCTTTATTTTCGGGCATAAAAGCCTTGTTTTCAACATGTGCCTAAGAGGCGAATTGGTAATCGAATTGTGTACCCCCTGTGTTGATATGGCGATTCCGAATTCGGCAATCTCACAGATAGATTGATGGGAATGGCAGCAATCCGGAGGAGAAGAACATATTGGACCTTTCACTTTTGGTGCGGCAGGCTGTTGAGATTTAAATTAAATGTCTGTCCATAAGTAGCATTGGTCTTGAGGTGGTGCTTTTAAGGTGACTATACTTCAGTTTGGATGTGCACCTAAAAATAGGAAATAGCTTTTGAGTAAGCCTGTCGCTACCCATCATGTAGCGGCCGCCATTACCCCACTGGCGGTACATTGATGGATTAAGAAGGAAGAAGTCGTATAGGGGCGAACAGAAATTACAACTTGACTTATGTAATTGGGCTGGAGTGAGTACCTAGACCAACTCAGAGATGACAGAGTGTGTCGCCCATGGTATGGGAAAAATACCAGTGACCTCGTTGCGATGTCGATTCCGAGAAAGTGTCTCAGGCTTACGGAGGCTTCGGGAGGTCATATGTTTAAATTGCGATTGCGTGTCAAAAATGCAGCACTTCTGTGATAAGTATTATGTAAAAAACAGGATCGATTTAAGGAACATTACATGACTCTATAATAAATTCGGATATGTTGGGAGTCCAGGCATTCAAAAAGGAGTCAAAATGGATCTAAAGCGTCACGAAGATAACACAGATTGCTACAGGACACTGGATCATTGAGAGACATGCCATGAGGTTGCGCCTCCGAGCAAACGATTTCTGAAGAAGCATGGATGAGAAGACTGTTTTTCACCTCGCTTCCACCTGCTAAGCTTCCCTTATCCTTGTACCTTGTACATGTTCATAATAGATTTTCAAGAAATAAATTAACTATTAACTTTAGTCGAAGAAGACCATATTTGGGAAAATGCTTTGACAATCACGGAGATTTAACCAGTAAAACCACCAGTACCATCACTTAAAGCACCTTCAACGGGTAGTTTTGAGATCATTGGATCCTTTGGTAACAAAATGCACCTACTCTAGTGACTGAACTAGCCATTTTAACTTTATTAACCTGATAACGGGGGAACAAATCGTCACTTTGTTCCCGACAAACTTAATTCAGCCGTTGGGATATGGCTTAACATTCTGGCTCCCTATGAAGTTTGCACCAACTTTCACGTAAGAGTTTAGATGGCACTTAAATCAATCTAAGAGAATTCATGTCTAAATACAGTACAGGCCTATCTTTCAGATATAGTAAATATTTCGAAAATCGAATAATTCATTACCACTTGTCGATGCACATTCTCTAGGTTATTAGTCAATTAGTAAATCTTTCACCTCGCATTAACTTCTTCATGCGTTGGCCTCATAAGGCCCACTCACATCAGAACGACTAACTACTACAAACGAACGATCACGAATATTCGAAGTTTTGACAGTTGATTTACATGATACATTTTTGTTTTGGTCGCAGTTACCCGCGAATCCAATTACAAACAAATTGCGATGGCAATTCGAATTTATGGTTAAATTCGAAAGAATTTTTTTTTCTGTTTGTGGAATGCTTTTTAATGTTGTCAATAAACTGTGAGAATTTGTGGCAAAAGGTTTGGATTTTGAATTTTGTTATTCATCAACCCTTTTAATGCATCAAAGTTGGTTCGTTCGCAATCATAATAATAGGTTCGTTCGTGTACTTTCAGCATAGAAAAATGAAAAACGTCAAATATCAAAAATTGAGAGAGAAATCTCTCAATTTCAATAGAAGTACCTGATCGGTTTTCTTACGATAGTATCGTAAAATGCAACATCTACCTAATAAGTTGGAATTGATTTTTTTATAAGCTAAATACCTATTAAAATTACCATTTTGAATGCGCTGTTATGTTCTAGGAGAACATTCAATTACAACTTATTCCTCCGACATCGTTGATGTTGAAGACGAAAATAAATAGAGTTTTACTTGTCAAACTTTTGAGCTCTCACTCAGTTGTCAGTTTTCATTTTTTTAGTAACGCTGCTCGAGCTAAACTAAATTTTATCTGCTCTCCAACTTTTCTGTCCAAACATTAGCTAAAGCTCTAGCTAAATTTTTACATAGAGCACGCCGTAGATAAGTGTCACAGAAAACAGTTGTTCTTTGAAAAAAACTTCTTTCAAAAACTTTCTCTATTTCTCTTTCTAGGTACTTCTTGTCCATTTAATAATTAAAAAAGCTCATCCTTGCATACTTTTCCGCAACAGAACAACAAAACGCAATGACTTGTCACAATTTAGCTTGAGAAAATGTGCCGACGCATTAAATGGCCGCGTTAAATTTTGACAGACACATGAAGTACATGCTGAAACAAAAGTTTGATTATTTAGCTCGAACTGCGTACTACTCAGCTAAATGGGTTCGCTTAGAGAGCTAAATTTTGGAGCGAAAATTTAGCTCGAGCAGTATACTAAGCTGAAGTCGAAATTCGGCGAGTAGAAAATTACGAAAAAATGGAAAGATGGGAAATGGATTTCTCTCTCATTTTTGTTTAGTGGTCCAACTTATTAGTGGTCGCATTCGCACAGTTTCTTAGCAAATTTTTAATAATTTTACATTTGCACAAAAGTACCCGAACGAACGTAATGTTTTTTTAATTCGAAAACATAATCCATTTCGGTAAAGAAGTACAGTCAAAAAATTTAATTAGTGCTTTTCAGTTTTGCTTGCGTTCACTTACACACCACCTGGAGCCTGGAGTATTTCTGAAGCAAGTCTAAAGCTTTTATAGATGAAAATATTGTTTAAATCATATTTTGCTTTAGGTCACAAATTAACAATTTATTTCCTTTTGCAAATTAATTCGTTTACAGCTTATTTTCACAATGAAACACTGCAGTCGATAAGGCAGTTTCTTGCTATGTGTGTTTGACAGTTGTTCGAATAATGGCTTTTTTATTAAATGCTGATCGTAATATTGGAATAGGCAGATAATAGTTTCAGATTTGGTGCACCTATGAGCGAGCAAGGCATTGATTGATATTGACTGTTCAGCCCACACACCATCAATGAACATGGGTAAATTGATTTGGGCATGATTCACTGATATGCAAAATACTGATTAAAAACGTTCAGCCGTCAGTTTCAAGCTGCAATTTTTTTTTCGCGGATTTCTGGATCGCGACTAAATTTTGTGGACTGTTCGCGCCAAGAGAGTCTCAATCCACGGGAATATTTTTTCTGTTCCCAAGTTGTTCCGTTCAAACCCATTTAGACCAAGTCACAGGAGAGATCATTTGAAAATATTTTTTTTGGAGTAGGTAGTTAGAATAGCAATGTGCTGCTTATAAATGCACGAAAGACTAAACCGAGGCATTCAACGAATTTTATTGGTGTATTAGCTAGAAAAAGCAGTGCGCAGTGGCTTAGTGGTTAGTGTCTTGGACTACTAAACGAGGGGTCCCAGGTTCGAATCCCGAAAAAAAACCCAAACTAAACCTAAGGTTTTTATTTCCACTGCGCCACCTCTGGCGAACGTCTGACAAACATCCGAGAGTATAGCTGTCATGAAAGAGCTTCCCAATTAGCCGTTTGAACTCGGCATGAAATTGAAGATCCCTTCCATTTGTCCCAAAATTGAATAACACACACAAAACAAACGGTTGTGAGAAGCTACTCCGAAGGTCCCTACGGACCGGGATAAATACGCAAACATGAAAATCAACTTTGACAGCACGAAAACAACTTTCAATGCCGAAGTTGCTTCTAACAAAAAAAAAACATCCACAGATGGTTTGTCAAGAGAGGCAAAAAAATCTAAATCTACAGCAGCAAAAATTTACCTGATTATCGATTCATTTTTTTAAGAAAAACATTTTTGTTTGTATAGAAAATATTACGCAAAAATTGAAACTGCCGCCATTCTGTTAGCACAAGGTCTGAAATTTGAGGCCTGCAGTTCAGCCTTTAGTCTGCAAGCGGACCCGCAGAATAAAGGAAACCAACCTTTTCGACCTCCTCCAAGCAACGTAATATTAGAATAGGTCATTTCGCCAAGCCCATCTCTTTACCGGAATACCTTCTCAGGCATAAAAAAATAAATTGTAGTAGATTTTTATGACAGTGTTTTGCTAGAAAAATACTAAACAATCTTTACTCCACTGTCCCATTTTAAGTAGTGAATATTTGTAAATATTTATTGCGTAAGTAACTTATTATGTTGTTAAGCACATTTCTATGCACTGTGTGTCATGATCTGCAGCAGGTATGGTAGCACATTGCAAAGTAGTGGGACCTATACCCAATTACTTTAACGTTTCTGACTTACTTACAGTAACATTCTTGCACTACATAAAGTAACCTTTCGTAAGAAAACAAAACCCAACATTCGGCTTCATAAAAATCTATTTGACTGGCCATAAAAACCAAAACTCTCTCGATCCGTACAATTTAAGCGAATTTCACTCTTCAACGTCACGTCAGCTCAAATGAGAACACCAGAGCAATATGATTTATTATCGCACATTCCCATATACAGATATACGTTTGGTTAGTACTGTATTGAGCCAACTACTTGTTGCGGAGGAAAAAACACTTAAAAATCAAGTTCGCACCTAATGCACTAAATGTCTGCAAAAATGGCCTCAATCTGTCTGCGCACTGGACAGCGTTTACGACTCTGTAGTCTGTACACTGCAGTCGAACCGAACTTCATACCTCTCGCTCTCTCGCTCCCTCCGCACAGTCAGGCGAACCATTAATTTCATATTTCCACCTCAATTCCGTCGCATGCGAATTCGAGTGGAGCAGTCGGAGTAACTGCTGCGATTTCTTAGAAAAGGGAGCACAATCGTTTCGCATGAGTTCTGAATTTCAGCGAATTCGAGCGCGAATCCCCAACATCAGTCAATTCGAAGAGCTTTCCCTTTGCTTTTTGGGCAAACTCTGACGGTATTCAACAGTTCTATCATTCGGTTCACTTCATTTCCTAAAGATTATTCCGACACGAAATAGCATTTCATTCATTTAACAGGTTCCATTATGAAGGCAATGTTCCCACGAAACAGGTTGCCTGCCGTGGCTTACAGGTTGCTAGCTGGCCCAGCCATCATCATCAACATCATCACTGCCACGGAGTTGGAGTGTAGTTATTGTCCAGCACCAAGACAAAACGAAGAAAATATAAAAAAAAAAACAACCACACCGCGCTGCTCTGCTCACTCATTTCCTCATAAGGCAATCTAGTGCCAACTGTTTTAGACCAGAGCGCTGGGCTGCGGCTGAAGCTGACTGCGTCGATCTTCGGGCCGGTTTCCTCGTCGTTGGCCGGTCAGCTAAAAGTTGCGCTTGCGCGCACCTTCAAATCAACCTGGGGAATGGGAACTGAATCACGTCGCCAGCTGTACGGGTGTATGTACTGTACGGCTGCTTCTAAGCCGCTGCGGGTACGCGAACTCACGCCACAGAAATGGGTTTAAATGGTAACGTAATTAATTCGACTTACACAAGTTTATTTTTATTTTTCGGAATTTTTTTCGTTTATTAATTTTTCTTTTTTGTTTGTTGTTCTTTTTGGGGGGGACCTCACCGAGTTTGCTCCCCTGTTGCTGTAGTATATGCGAGAGATTTTGAGCCAACGATACGACAGCACTGCCGTGTATCTACAAGATACGAGCACAACATACAGCTCACCACAAGCTGTTTAATTGAGCGCGCGCTCGCGGTGTACAGACGCAGGCGAGGCATGGATGGATGCTGTTGGTGCGCAACTAATCCTTAATCGCATTTTGTGTAAACAGAAATCACCGAAAGTGTTGCTACACTTGGACATGATGTTGTCGTGGTCGTCGGTCAATTGGGAGTTTCACGTTACACCGCAATGACAATGTAGGCATGGCGGTTGCTGGTGGCAAACAAAAAAAAAGAAACATACGGCACCACCATAATCCCCATCAAGAGAGATGGTCTTGATGACCTCCGGTTGAAGAGCTCCGCGGAATAAAATTTGATTTTCACTAATTCACCATCTCGCGAGATCTTGAGGAATGGTGGAATGGCCTACATAGTGCTAATTTGTTACGGAGACCGTCTAATGACGCTCGGTGGCGGGGAGCCAGCTCTGAGAATGGGGCCATCGGTTGGGCTTCATGGTCGATTAAAAATCATTAATCAGAGGTTTGTCAAGGAGCGAGTGGTATACGGAGAGCGAATGAAAGTACCTACCTCCAGTCAATACGACATTTTCTTTGTAAAAATATGTCGCGATTATGTTTGGCTTGGAGCAGCATTTTTTTGGATGTCCTTTTTCGATTTCGATTAATATGACCTGTATTTGGCAATCACTTTGTCATTAAGGAAGGATGTGCCGCCGAAATTCCATGAAATAAAGATGGAGACATAGTGTTAGATTTGCAAAGCACCAGAAAAAAACTAGCTTTGGTTGGAGTTGTAATTTTACAACTGTTAACTGAAATGCAAGCCGGTTTTTTGAAAATGTGTGTTTCGTTCTGGGTAAACAGTAATCGTTCACATCCCACGCTGAAGTTCAGTGAAACCCGCTTTAAAAACGAAAAATGGAGACACAAAACTGCAGCCCTTTCAAAACTTCGCGAAACTTAGTTCCCTACTGCGGATTAGCTCCCAGTAATGTACTACCAGGGAGGGAAATAAGTGCTGATTGTCTATAAGTGACTGCGATCTTGAGGACGTCTATAAACCGTTTGAAGATAAAAACAACCATCAAGGAATCGAAGTGTTCAATCGGAGCCTTTTCCGACTGCTCCGTAGAAAAAACTACTGTCGTGGAAGAATGCGCAAGACGAGTATGAAATTTCTGCGGTTTGAGTACTGTAAACGAAGTGCGACCTAAGCTTTAAACGAGACGACGAATGAAAAATACTTAGAAATTAATGAAAAGCTCTTCTCCGATTGGAGTTGACAACGATATTAATGGTGGTTTAGTACAAAAGAGTAATTTTTAGTACAGCATACATTTTGCAAAAGATGGCCGCCTTTTATTTCGTGGCGCCAGATTTGAATTTTACAATTGGTATAATTATCTAGATAATTCATATTTCAAATACATTATATTAAACGAAATTCTAATACATGGTAAGTAGATGACTGTCGGCGCAGTGGCTTAGTGGTTAGTGTGTTGGACTACTAAGCGAGGGGTCCCAGGTTCGAATCCCGAGAAAAACCTAAATTCCAACTTAAGGTTTTTTTCACTGCGCCACCTCTCGCGAACGTCTGACAAACATCCGAGAGTATAACTGTCATGAAAGAGCTTCTCAATTGGCCGTTTGGACTCGGCATAAAATTGTAGATCCCTTCCATTCGTCCCAAAAAATAAAAATTCACACAAGACGAATGGTTGTGAGAAGCTAGGCTTGGGTCCATACGGACCTGTTGCGCCAATTATTTATTTATTTATTTTAAGTAGATGACTATTTTACAAATTTAGGTAATTAATTTGGTTTTTAGAAACGTATGTGTGAGATGTGTTGAGACGGGGACGATTTCCCTAACACGCAGAAAGGTGCGAAGATGATCGACCTGTACAACCGGTAACAGCTAAAGAACTTGCCAAAGAAATTAAAGAAAATATAAATAAAAAAGGCACCAGGATTTGATCTAATTACAGGGGAAATCTTAAAACGAAAGAGTTTAAGCAAAACTAGCGCC
The DNA here is from genome assembly GCA_916610125.1 of Cheilosia vulpina. Classification (NCBI taxonomy): domain Eukaryota; kingdom Metazoa; phylum Arthropoda; class Insecta; order Diptera; family Syrphidae; genus Cheilosia; species Cheilosia vulpina. The sequence continues at coordinate 112,194,701 of OU744276.1, read as the reverse complement.
GATTATAAATACTGCATTTAAGTTAAGGTATGTGCCAAGCATGTGGAAGGTAATAATGATTCCTAAGCCTGGCGAACCACCTAGCGAAGTAACCTCTTATCGCCCAGTATATATACTACCAATGCTGTCCACGGTGTTTGAAAAAATACTGGTGAAACGTCTGCAAGAAATAATTGATGACAAATCGCCAATCCCAATTCAACAATTTGGATTTAGAAATAAGCACTCTACAATTGATCGGCCTCATACAATAGCAGATAAAATCGAAAAAGTTTTTGAAGAGAAAAAGGTGTGCTCTACAGTATTTAGATTTAGATATATTGAGTACATGCTAACTCAGTAAGACTACATGACTTATAATTCTGTGATAGTTAAACAGTATAATTAAATTGATAATAAAATAAAAAAAAAATTAAAATAAAAATAAAATAAATTAAAATTCGAAAGTAAATAAGACATGGAAAATAACTTTACTAATATTTACATGTTCGTAATAGTTTTGATTAAAATAAAAGCATTAAAATGAGAAAAGAATTAAAATAAGAAAAGAATTAAAATAAGAAAAGAATTAAAATAAGAAAAGAATTAAAATAATAAAAGAATTAAAGTAAGAAATAAAATTAACTCGAATTTGCTTGAAACCAATAATAAAAAAACAAACAAAAAAAAAAAACGAAAACTAATTGCTCTGATTTGTCAGGAAAAGCCTTAATTCGATTTTGTATCGATGTGTATTATTCAGCTCTCTTAGATTGCACGGAAGTGAATTCCAAAGGCGGATGGCAGCAATGAAAAACTGTCTCTCAGATGTTAAGCAAGAGAAACGTGGGAGAATTAAGCAAGCAGATCAAAACTGGATTTTACTGTAGAGATACAATGGATGGCTTGTTTTAACTATGGTGAAAAGCAGTGTCATTGTACGAAATTTGACATAATCCTGAAAAGACATATCCAACAAGTTTTTAGCCAGATGTGAGACGTGATCATATCATCGAAGTCCATAGACATAGCGGATAGTGCTATTAAATACTACTTGGAGCTTTCTTTTACTATTTGCATCACTGTCATAAAAGATTTCACAGCCGTAAATAAGAACAGACATAACCAGAGCTTTGGCAAGTACTAGCCTTGTTTTTAGAGGTGTACACTTCTGAGCAGTCCACAAATTACGAAGAAGCCCTCCCCGCAATTAAATTTATGTGGTTATTCCACGTGAGTGTTCTATTAAATACCACGCCAAGATTTTTAGAAGAGTCTACGAATTGAAGTGGACATTTATTTAGCATAATTGCTGGAAAATACGATCGGTCTACCGTCTTTTTTGAAATGACTAAACACTTGTTTGGATTAAGCACCAAACTGTTTTTCCATGAGCAATTTGAAATTCGTTGAAGGTCCTCATTTACGGCATTGGCGTAGCTTTCGATAAGGTCTAGGGGACAACTTCGATAGATTTGAATGTCATCGGCAGAATTAATATCATTAATGTACAGGGAGAATAAGAGAGGTCCCAAAATCGACCCTTGCGGAACGCCTCGCGATAAGGGAAGAAACTCGGATAGAACACCATCAAGACACACAGCCTGCTGCCTTTCACTTAAATACGAAGCAATTAGCTTTAAAGCGAAGGAAGATATGTTGAAGTGGTGACCCAACTTTTTAACCGGAGTAGAGTGATCAACCATATTAAACGCCTTGGAAAAGTCTAAAAGGATCAGGAATGTAATATAGTCTTTATCCAGATTTTCCCTTATGTCTTCTACCACCCTGATCAAAGCAGTTGTACAGTTGTGTTTGGCACTGAAACTGAAACCAGCAGCTTATTCTGTACCAGGTGTTCGTTCAGTTGCTTATGCATAATCCGTTCGCAAACTTTAGAAAGAAAAGGTAGGATTGATATGGGTCTGAATTCATCGCCTGCTGAGTTCTTAGGAATTGCTATTATTTTAGCCATTTTCCACGGACGAGGAAAGATGCCGGTTGTTAAAATTGTATTAATCACATGCGTTACATAAGGCAGTGTTATTGGCTTTGACGAATTTTTTTTTGTTGATATACCACAAGCTTTCGATAAAGTCTGACATAAAGGAATGATGCACAAACTACAAAAGCAACTGCCGAAGCAGTATGGTTTCATATATATCAGATCAGTTCTTCAGAATTAAACAAGAGACAGAGTACACAATATTAAAAGAAATTTAAGCCGGTGTACGGCAAGGCAGTGTTCTAGGTTCATTATTATTCACTAGCCATCTGCCAGTTGGTGGCAAAACCACTACAGCAACATTTGCAGATGACACTGCCGTATCTGCTATGTCGAAATAGCGACAAAAAAGCTTCAAACGGCGATAAACAGTATTCCAGAATGGACTAAAAAATGAATGATTAGATTAAATGTACAACAGTCAACATAACAAACATTCCAATATTACAATAACGAAAATTTAGTGGAATACTAATATACAGCCAATCATCTAGGCATGACTCTAGACGCTATACTGTGTTGGAAAACGCATGTAAAGAAGTATGCGATATAGTATTGGCTTATTAGAAGATATTCATCCCTGTCCAACTTCATAAGTTATAGCGATACAAACAAATTCTCAAGCCAATGGGCTCCAGTTGCATAAAATTCAGGTCTTCCAAAATAAAGTACTAAGGAACAAAGTCAATGCACCTTGGTACAATTGTAGCGCTTATCAACATAGAGATCTAAATATTAAAATGGTTGAAGACGAGGTTAAGGGGGTTCCTCAAATGCACCGACGTAGGCTTCTCAACCACATTAACTTAGAAATAATCGAATTATTAAGTACAGACAATGTAATCAGGAGATTAAGGCGGATAAAACTGCTTGATCTATAAAAATTAGCTAAGAATGGAAATTTGTTTATATTTCCTACCAAAAAAGTTCAAAAATCCGGATTTTTCTTTTTAAATTTTCAAACAATTCAAAAATAAATTGCCAATTAGTCCGTCCCACAGGTAGGTTTTTTAGATGGGCTAAACTCCCTCACTATTGCAGAAGCATCCCTCGCGTTTTCGCTCTGCAATGTCCTTCGATGATTTTCCCTTAAAGCAAACCCCCAAACAAAAAAAAAAAAACAAAGCCAGGGTGGAAATTTGTCTACCGAAAACCATTTCCAAAAGATCCGCTACGGGCCAAAGCCAAACACTGTAAAAAAATGATCTACCGCGATACTATTAAAGCTGAGAATTTGATTGGGACCATTCTGTGACAAGACGAAATATCATTAAGGGCCGTTTGCTCATACGACTCTTAACGATTTAAGTTCTACTTAAATACTTACAGGCTACTTGTGTTCAGGGCGTAAACTATCACATAAGAGTTTATATGGCACTTAATTCGTTATGAGTTGAATTAAGCTATTTGAGGGCGGATTCTAGTTAAGAACTTGAAAGTTGAAACTATTTTTATCTCGAACGAAACAAACTTGCTTCTATTTATTCCTAAATAAAATTAATTTTGTTTGCAAATACAATAAAACAGAAGCCGGCAGTTGCTTTTTTGGGAAAATGTTGAAGCCGATCATATCCGGCGAGTCGGATCGTGCGTTGACCTACCAATAAAGCTTGTACTATTGATAGACGGACATTCTTTCGTTAAAGTCCCGTGGTATTGAGTCAGAAGTGTGGCAAAAGACGCGGAATGTAGCGCCGAAAAAAAGAAACTAAACATCCCCGGTGTTCGCAATTTTCGTTGCAGGTCTGTCTGATAATTATGTCGACGAAGTGTGGTTAAGTTTTGTATTATAATTTACTTGAACGCAGAATTTATGGACAGTTGCCACCAGTTTCCCTCCAAATGCAACTAGAAAACGCTATCGCGCAAATCCAAATGACATTTCCATCCGCCCCACAGCCTCCCTCAATCTCAACACCAAATAAGCTCCCAGTGACAAATCTCTGATGAATTTCAACCGCTTTGCGACCACACCTAGCCGCGCAGCAACCAGTACAGCACACAGCACCTCCTCATGCAACAAGCTGGGCCAAACGATTACATATTACTTCACACTCCCACTCATATTCGACCTACATTCCTCGGCGGAAGATTTAGAGCCCCAAAAATAAAACTGCTCCTTATCGCGGAAAGCCTCGCTCGAATCCGAAGACGCCGACCTTGTGCACACTAACGATCGGAAGCTGTTTTGTTTTGTTTTTTTAGCCAACAGATACTGTTGCCTCCCCCCGCTCGTGTTAGTATGCGGTTTTGGAGCGTGTTTTTGCGATAAAGCCTCTCAACTATTTTATCAGCTATGGCTTGTGCCACATAACCACAGAAAATTCAAACGAAAAACCAGAACCCAACTAAAGGGAAAATACAATTCTATCGCTTAATTTATGTGAGTGTGTGTGCGTATACTAACCGTCCATCGAAATGTAAATGGCAGAACAATAGCACCGATTCCGGGATCACTCAGTACGAAACTGGAGCCGCCGAGGATGCCGGTGCTCGAGTTCCCAAACGAACAGCCGCTCGAAAAGCCTCCTGGCACTGAACTCTGGTACTCCTTCAGACACAACCGGAACGCCGTCGAACATGGCGGACAACCTGTAAAATGTAAACGATCTCTCGTTAATTATGTTCACATCGATCCCATAATGGAGTTGACGGGACCGAGTCAATGCAGTCAGTACCCACCTGTTGTTCTCGTGCTCCTTATTTCCAGAGGAACACCACAGCAATAGCCACTCAACAGGTGGCTATTTGTGTTTGAGATTTCTAGTAGTTCCAGCTCAAAGTTGCCGGCCGTCGATACCTGCAAGTATATACGGACAGTTAACAGAGTAAAAATGTAGTAACATGACAAATAATTCAGCAAATTAAAATCTAGAGATACGAGCACAGTCGAGACTCTAATAGTGAGTCTAATTAAATTGGTCGGGTATATTGTGAAACTGGAATTTGCAGACATTTTTCCGTGGTACCTTGTGGACGCACGCATGCGGATTATGCAATTGCGCATGTACCTCGGGTTAATGTGATGGAATATGTATCCGCGCCTGAGGAGACGTTTGTTTCCGTGCGGGTTTGGCTTCGTGTTATATAACTGTTGGTATGGGTATTGCGAAGAGAGTCAGCTGTTTTTTCTTTTTTGGGATTGTGTCCCCCACTTGAAAGTATTATCAAATCTCTCTAAGAATTCGCTGGTGTTATGGCTATTTTTATGGCACAACAGCTTGTGCTCGTTGTTGCTGTGTGAGGCCGTTTGAACAGAGTTTTTGAGGCGCACAGTTGCGGCAGGGAGCTGGCAGTTTTATGAGTCTCTTGAACTTGAAAGCAATTAGCTCACGTGTGCAATCTCTGGGCGAGCGATTTCGCAGACCAGTAAGGTGGCGATATTGTCTTTAGTTGAACAGTCACTGCAAACTGGAATGCGACTAAAGTTGCGACAGAACAAGTAACGAGTAACGAGTGACGAGTGTCATTGCTATTGCGACAAAAACGCAGTCGAACGAAGGTGTGTTGTTTCCGTTTCGTAGTTTCTACATGACAACGTAAAGGCGCAAACATGCAGAAGTTGGTAGAGGGAGTCTCGTCAAACACTTAACTGATCTTTAACGTAAAAACGCAATTCTAGAAAGCGGCCAAGCTATTTGAAGCGATTCTGATAAAAATCACATCTTTGATTAAGGCGCAGGTCCTACGTTTAAGATAAGAAAGCATAAGCGTCTGCCAATTTTAATGGAGTAAGTTAAATCGAGGCTAAAGTATAAGCACTTGGCATTAAAGTCATATGATCATCAACCAAAATAGAAGTCTGCGGCTACTGTCAGAAATATGCTGATACTAATACCCACATACTCGCGATCTTCTTCCATTGGTCGCAATAGACTTTTATTTTAGGTCTCAGATTTTTGTGCCCCATGGAACATCAAACGAGATTGATCTGCTTTTCTAATTGAGTTTGTCCGCTATTTGACAGCCCGATCAGCTGTATATGTCAACCGCAAAACTTGCAAACATCTGCGAATAAAAAATCGTACCAATCGTATTACCTTTGAGTATAAATTTCCATATGGCAATACCGACAGTTAAAGAAACCGGATTTTTAATGTCGTTTTCCATTGGGCAAAAAGAAGCGTCCGGGAGAGTCCGGAATCGAAAAAATCACTTCTGAAACCGTTCCATTGGCACAAAAAATACTCTTCTGGCGATTCTGAGGAGAGAATTTCGCTTCTCGATTTAAAGTCAGAATCCACTCAAGAAGCACTCACACACGTGTAATTTTATGTATTTTATACAAGCCAACTGACAGCAGCCCTAGATTATTTTTTGGCATTTCACTAATACTATTGGGGATTCTTTCAGAATCTGTTTTGTTGTTCCAATGGATTTCAGAATGAGTGGATCCCCGAAAACGACAAAAGTTTGCAACCAGTGAACTGTAATTTTAATCGAGGATGCAAGGCCAAACTTTGAAAATACGCACAAATCACTGTAGTAATAAAAAAGTTGAAGACTTTGTTACGTTCCAACTACCCGACATTATTTTTATCTGCATTACGAAGAGAAAGCGTGCGAATCGACACCCGATGATGATCTTAACCTACCAACGCAACAGTGTCACAACGAGTGACATCTGACACTGAGGAGGAGGACATTCAAATTTCAAAAATCTAGTTAACTAAGTATGATAGCTGTCTGACTTGATGTGTTAAAGTTTTTATTGGCCAATCAGGTCAAGTCAACAGTTTTTCCAGTTACCGTTTATGGAGGGATAGCCAATAAAAAGCTGGCCACGAATTTTTGCACTGAGTACTAAGTTGACACTTCGTATATGTGGCTGACGTAAGAAAAGTGGCGCTACCGAACAATCGAGGTTTTACTGATTAAATTTACAAGCTAGTCGGTCGGTGAGCATACATTAAAGGCGAAAAAACAAAGGACCCGTCATATGAAACCTTAGATGTTGGAAAAAGTTGGTCGAACTTTACCTATTATTACGTTCAGGGTATATTCATAACTCCTTAAGCGTGCATTTAAATATGAAAAATGAACAAGCAGAGTTACAAAAATTGGTCTTTTGCGCATAAACACGACTGGGTTCCATAAATTGCTATTCTACGAACTGAACTTATATCAAATGTGAGACAGAGCCACTCGCGAGAAATATGCAACCATAAAACACATACTTGTGAAACCTTGAATGAGTATGAGTTTCTTTGGAAAAGGAAAAATCGTTGCTCTAACTTTCCACTAGATCCTGACTTTCTGCTGGTTAGATGCAAGTTTGGATTGCACACGCATTTAAATTAAATAGTAGACAAACCGCATGGTAAGTACGAAGACAGTGGTGACAATCAGAAGACCACTTAAAAATGGATTTTCAAGAAGACATTTAACGGGCACTGAGTTAATATACCGCTGAACAATTTATACGAGTCGCGTGAAGCAGCATTTTTCGACGCAGATAATCTTAAATATTTGCAGCCGACACCGTTGACATTAAAGTTGGAGAAGAAAAATATTTTATGACCCAATTGGGTGCCAAATCAAATGGTCTCATCCAGACTACACCCAAAATCCAATAAATATCTGGATCGTGAGTTGCCTCAAATCACTCCCTCGATCGGATGTTTTATATTTTATTCCTTTTGATATTTTTTCTCTTCACTAAAGACGATCACCCGAGTTTTACTGCTTTTTAAAGATTCGGGTTGGGGTAATTAATAATGCGGTCTTTATTTGAATAAGTTTTTGATTTTATCACCGCAACACGTTTTTTCTTCGAGATTACCGGATAACAGTAGCTGATGAAGGCGCTCTCATTTCGAAGATGCGTTTATAGCTGATTTATTCACTTTCTAGACATAAATTTGGGGCCTTGTCTCGACTTCGTACGTGCATCAGATGGCCCTATAATTGGACAAAATTGCTCTTATGTTTGTCATGAATGTGCTGCATCCAAAGAGTTAAAAAGGAGTGGCGCAATGTGACCAACTCCATTTTTCTTCAAACATTTACTTTGTGAATTCTTTCTTCCAGAAAAAAAAAGAAAACAAAACGTCAATTCCGCGTCCATATATCTAAGTTCACCAGATGATGCGGGTGGTCATACATATGAATTTCCGCTCTCGAAGCGGATACCAGGCTCAGGTTCTGGACATAACTTGCCTGTCTTTATTGTTTCTATATCGTGGAGCTTTTAATTTATTTCACTTTCTTCCGATAAACCACGTCAAGAACAAGAACAAAATACGTGTAAACAAATTGATCCACATGGTCCGTTTCATTCATTTACTGCTGGCATTTATTTAATTTATGTATCTGATCTTTTAAGCCATATATGTGATGCATCAGCCATCGACGGAAACAGGTCCACAGGCACCACAAATCCCACCTTCGAGTGTCAAATGGGTTCTTGTTTTTCACAATTATGTAATACGGAAATTCATTTGGGAGCTTCAATATTTTTGTTTTATAATTTTTCCCACAGACCACTGATCTACACCGCCTACTCGTCAGGTCATCACTGAAACTACTCACTTTGAGGTGAGATTGTGATTAATAGTTTCTGAGTAGCGATAAACATTTAGTCCGCATATCCACCCACAATACTGTGGGCATTTGCGATATGCCAAGGCATTATTAATTCCCCCAAATGGCCATTTAAACAATAAAACACCGAAAATACCATATTAATCGGCTGAGAAATTTCGTCCGAGTTTGGACAAAATTAGCATATCTCCATTTTGTATCTAAAAAGTTTCTACTCTCACACTATAGCGCACATTTGTGAATAGATTTTGGAGTCAATCTAAAATACCAATTAATCCGTGAGATATGCCTTCGCATTTGCTATTGTTAATAAATTATACAAAAGATAGCTAAAATGAATAAACTGCTAAGTACACAGAAAGAGGAAAAAGAACTGGCTTTTTGATCAGTGACAACCAAGTTAATAAAACGAAAAGTAATAAATTAGAGTTAAATTTCGAATAAATGCTAAATTTATTGAACTAATGAAGAAGTTAAGATTGTCAATACCTGGTAAACGATAACAAAAGACCTGTTGGCGGAATGAAAATGATGAAAGTGGATGAGTGGTCGTTTGAAATGACATTGATTTGAGTGGTGTACCTAATTAAGCTCTGAAAAGACGTCTGTCTGAGGTCCATTATCATGTTCATAACTGTACTCAGCGGATTCACATATTTTTAACAAGTGGATTTAATGCGGTGACACATATTTGACTTTTATAAGTCCATCGATAGTTTACTTTTCTCATACAAAGGTCATGAACAGCACCGCAATTTAAAAAAAAATAAAATAAAATTTTCATAAGCTTAACAATTATTTCTTACACAAACTGTTAAGTATTTTATAAATTCAAAATTAAAATATAGAGGCATGCATGAGTTGGTAAACAAAAAGCGCATTTTATCCTCTTTATCAGACAACTACTTGAAACGACTTCCTTAACCCAGTTGGGCGCCAGTTAAAGAAAACAAATCACAATAAGGTACGATATGAATACTGTTATAATACTCTCTTGCCGAAGCACAAAGGAATGCCCACTACTAACTTTCGATACAAAAACAAAGTAATAAAACAGAGTTTTCAAAAACTGATCTGTGTCCTGATACATTCGTATGTACAGAAATTTTCCTAATTTTTGCAGTTTAATGTAAATAACATAAGACTGACAAAATAACTATATCGGACTGTAACATATAGCATTTTTACCATGTCGTGTGTCGTGACAAAATGTCTTCACATTTTCGTAATACACTTTGGTTAATCACTCTTTTCCCTTCGAACGTAATTTATTCAACTTCTTTGACAAAGAGTGAAATAATTTATAACTGACATATTGACACAGTCGTTACTCATTTCGCAAAGGCTTCTTTGTTAATGATGTCATGTATTTAAAGTTTGTCTTGTCAATCAATATGATTCGAACTGCGTGATTTTAGCATGACAATGAAATGAGTAATATAAAATTCCTACCGCCCGGCTAAAAGATCATGAATGAATTTTGTATAGATCGTGCAGATACATGTGGATGTTTGCGTATATTTATTGGATTGGTTCGGAGATTATCAGTGGAAACAAAATATATTTGAGGGTCAACATAGATACTCTTGTAAAATACAAAAAAAAAAAAAATACAATTTTATTGCTATATGAGCTTTGAGTGATTTTTCTTAATGATTGACAGTCAAAAGTTATTTTTTACGGATAGTAGAGTTGTTGCGGGTCAAAAAGTGGCTCAATACACAGAAAGTTTGCGTTCAAAAAATGGGTATCCTGTGATATCCCGTATATCAACGATCGTCTAAACGATATCGTTTTTTAAAACTTTGATCAGCAAAACAAGTTTAATTCTGCTCGAAGTTTTTTGACAAATGTCAGCTTTTATTATATTTTTGCAAAATTAACTGGATTAAGCTCATGATGCTTGTAATTTTAGCACTTGGTTGCTAGTTTTGGAGGTCTATCGTTTGGACGATAATCGTCTGAAAAGTTACGGAATGAATGAACTGTTTTTTTGACATTTGTACTTTGTTTGTTGTCTTTGAAAACCCTAATTGATGCACCAAATATATTAAACATATTTTAAGTTCTGACAGCTTTAAGAAGACTAAAAGAAGTATCCTACCATACTTCAACTAAAAGGGAGAAATGTCAAAATGTTGATTTTTGAACCATGTTATTTGTACCAACTCACCGATTGTGTGGTAGAGCGTACATGGAATAATAATCCTATTGTACAACAGTTTAATGATTTTACATTTCTACAATTGAATAAAAAAACATTTAAGTAAAGCTTCTGGCTGCAGGGAGATACTTTTTTCAATGTAACCACGAACGAGTGTTAGGTAGTTAGTTGGGTACGAAAGGTGTTAATGAATTAACTCCATAGCCAAGAACCGTGGGATTGTTTCGAGATCCGTAATTGAACAGTTCTAGTACATAGAATGTGTTAATCTGGGTTAGCATTCGTTCGACACGATCACGTTCTCATCATCTTTGGAACACCTTACCTTACGCTGTTAGTGGGCATACAAATTTTGTCAAAACTATAGATTTTTCGAATCTCAATATACCAACAGCAGGAAGTTGGCCTGCATAGTCGTTTATAACTATTACCTTTTCTTTTTGTTTTAAACTTCTAAAGTTGAGGTAGAAGACAAGAACCAACTTACACGTCAGAAAACATTTAAGTACTCTATCAACGGAGTTAAAAGCGATCTAATAAACACGCATAATATCGACTACTGAGTCTTGTTTGGTTTCGACTGACCAATGGATTTGCTTCCCTCTTGTCTCTGGTGTTTTGAAGTCATTTTGCAAATCTTACTTAGCAAGAAATTCGTTGCCATATTTTTTATAGCTCGCTTTGAAAATGCCTGCTTGAATAGTATAGTTTACACAGACAGTAAGTTCGATTTAAAGCTTTAAAAATGTCAATAACTAGGTCAAATTTGGTAAATGATTGCGGCTAGATGTTCAATTAATCTGATGTGATCGTTTGCAGGTCACAGTGATATTCCTGGTACCTAATTGTAAGCCAAAAAAGCATAGAACAGCGTTGCCACAATGTGCCCGATCGGGCCATCTGGCCCTCTATTTTTTATTTTGGCCCATGGCCCGGAGCCAACACGAAATGGCCCGGATATCTTTTTTTTTTTTGTATTCCTTAAGCAAAATATTCTAAAAAGCACAAAAATTAGCAATAACCAAATTCACATATTGAAAGCGACACTGAATTCATTCATTCTGACTGACGTTTCGTTTTTTCCCGTTATAATAATTCAACTTCGTATTTTTTGTCTTGTCTTGTTTTTAAATATTTTTTTGAAAAGTTTTCTTTGACGACCCGCACTTTTTGGGCCTTAATATTTTTTTTTTGCGGCAACGCTGGTATAGAATCTACATAACGAGGCTTAACTCTGTCAACAATAGATGAAACAATATTATTCTGACAAATTTGGACGAAAATTGATGCCAAAATGAGAAAACTGACAGCCGTAGAGTAGGAACTTCTCTACAAACTGTAGGGATGTAGAGAAAGAAGAAACCGTAGTTCCAGCTACTATCATTTTGAACAACGCTTGTCTCCAAATGACGTTAGCAGTGTCAATTAATTTCCCAGTTAGTCCATTGGACTTGATTGACAGCACAGAACCGTATCGCTTCTAAAGTAGATTGCTCCAATGAATCCGTCCCTTTATTTTCGTAGTTGATTGCTTAAGTTTTGCTTCTCTTGTTTCTCATTAGGTATTTTTCACTCGCTTCTCATCTCAAGTGTATATTAGGTCCCCCCTTGTCATGTGGTATAATGGTGGACAACTTTAATCTATAATCTGTATTATAACTTCGACTCTTTGCCAAGCCTTAATAGCCTAACCCTCATTGTTAAATATAGCACCGCTTACTTATCTTTTCTGTTTTGAATAATTACAAACTTTAAAATCCTTAAATTGTGATGTGGTAATAGTGACACAAAACCTATGATCGAACTATAGTCGCCTTCATTCTGCTTACGAAATATGTAAATGACAGCCACTCTCACATTTTCCTGTTCGAAAAATAATTATCTGTAATGTCGAATTCAACTGTTCACTTTAAAATTCAAGAGAAAACGTTTGCTAATTATACAAATCACAAACGCTTTAATTTAAACGATAAGGTTTTGTGGAATCACTAAAATTAAGTCCTCCAGACGATAGCTCGATAGCAAAAAAATGTTCTTAAGTGAAGCCTAAATTTTGTCGAAACAATATCATCAGGCGAAAGTAGATTTACCAAACATAAACAAAATCTGTGAATGCACTACTCGGGCTAGAGCATAGTGTTAGAATCATAAGCAAGACTAACTACCAGTTCAACGTGCGTCAGTTAATTAGTGTATTTGTTACATCATTACGCCAACACCATCAGTCATATTGCCTTAAGACTTAATTCAAAAATAAACAATGGACGCGGCTTGAAATATAGGCCATCAGGTGTATCTCAAACTTTGAATAAATGCCTAGCTCATCTCCCTCCGACGAGGCACGACTCCACTCGACACTGTACCGAACCGATTTATCACCGCAGACACCTCCCCATTAGCATATTCCTCGAGCTATTTGTTTAGAAATAATTTAAAACCAATCTGTTTCCAAAATTGATTTCAATAATTTAGTAGAGAAAACGTTGGATGACAAGCCCCGCTTAGTATCACTTAGTCCAGAACGTGAACGTGCCACCGAATGACAAAGCGCTCTATAATTTTCAAAACAAAAAATAAAAAACAAAAAAAAAACAACTCCAACCGCAATTAAACGACCGAAACGACCATAAAAAGAATGGAAACTTGAATGACTTTGTGATTTGGCTGCGCTTAGCCTGTCTCTGCTGTTGTGTGTGGTATCCTGCTGGGCAGAAGACCAACCACACTTGCCTTGAAATTCACAAATGAATCGATTAATAATTATTTACTTGGCTTTGTATAGAAATTAAAAACGATGACTATACACACAACTCGGCGAGTATACAAAAGACGCCGAAGAAAAAATAATATAATTTGCATAAACAAAAACGATGCACTAACCATGTTTCACAATTATCACGTCGTCGTCGTGGACTAAGTAAATGTCCTGTCACTGTGTGGTCAAGAGATCGAGGCGAACAAATAAATAACAACACGAACGAATTGAATTTTGGGCAGGTTTTGTGTATCGAAAAGGACATTTACGCTCACTTTCTGGTGTGCTCTCGACCTTAGAAAATGGAATCAATTAAAATTAATTAACATATGCATGCCCGAACATGCACCTGAACACAACACACAAGAGCGCGCACAGGGAGGAATCCAATCCGTTGTCGTTTGGGATTCCCAGAAACCCCCGAAATACCATAGCACTCCGACTCCGACTGAGATGCGCGCCGAAGAGGTCTGTGAATATTTTGGTTTGCCGTGCGGCTGTTGCTTATCTGACTTTAATTAAACGGAATCTCATAATAAATTATCTTCATTAGGAGAATCTTGACCATCGGGTTTCGTTTTGTATCTTGTTCTGTGTCGGGTCGGTTCGCAGATCGCAGTCCATCCATCCGTCGTAAGCGCATTCCCGGGCCAAAGGGAATCATCCATCCATCCGTGTGGATATACCCTATCCTGTGTGTAGAGAGAGAGAGAGAGTGTGCGGCATTCTGAAGGCAAAGGATTAAAACTCGCACTTGACTTGGACTATCTGTTGTACGCAACATCCTGTATCAGCAGCAGCACCACCACCACAACCAGCACGATCACCATCGATCGTCAGCGCAATGACAAGCACAAGTTGCGAACAACAACTCCTGTGAGTTGTTAAATCAAAAAGTAGCCAAAATACAAAACGCATCTTCTTCCCCCCATCCTTCGGTAGACGATTGGTATTTTTATTATTTTTTTACCCAGCCAGCGCGTCCTTTTTGATCGTTTTCTTGTTAAGTTCGGTGTTCCCTGTGCACCGCACCATCGATATGCTCGGTGCATCGGAAAATGTTCCCACCTGTGCGCCTCTGTTTCGCTGCGCACAGTTCCAGTCCCGCAGTCAGTGTGTTGTGTTGGTATGTTGATTGGTATTATTGAAACAGGTTCCGATGAATATTTTACTGTATCTCCTCGGTATCTCTGTGTGATTTGCTCCCCTGCCGAAGCAGGAGAGACGAACTGCTTCCACCTCCCTTGGCCCACCACTTGTTGGAGTTCCCTTCTGCAGTTGATAGTGGTGATCACCGATCAACGATCACCGTCACCGATCACCCTTCACGAGAGCTGATGCTGATGCTGTGCGCAGCCGTGCGGACCCTTGCGTTTTATTAATGAACGAAATCACAGCCAACGTCATTTTCAAAGATGTATGGTGTTCCTTCGTGGCAGCATCATTTACCCATGTGAATGGTGTTTAAAGGGTTCTTGTCTTCTTATTTTTCCCTGTTTTTGAGCATCCGCACAGTGTGACGTGTCAGTGTATGTGGGGATTTCATTGGAATGGTTTTGATTGAGGTTGGGAACCTTGAAATTAAGAACAGAGCGAGCGCGATCACAGAACGATCGGAAGGGAAAATGAATTCATTAACGTAATTTATTGAGGTGGTTCATTTTTTGTGGTTTGTTTTACGTATTAAGTATTTCGTGTGTGTAGTGTTCTTTCTTTAGGACTAATTTAGGAATATGCTTAAAATTTGAATGCTCGTGATCTATTAACTTGGCTGGTGGCATGATCATTTACTCGTCTTTTTTTTCTTTTGTTTTTAGACTAAATGGGAAGCGATAAATTGTATTTTATTCGTATGTGATAAAGAGTTATAGTTGTTTGGTGTGTATATGTTTTATTGGTGGCTGTCAATCATTTTTGGTCTTCTGCGAGGTTAACACATCTCATAAAATTAAATACGATCGGTATTCAAGTGAATTTCATTTGCATAACAGTCGGCATAGATTTGATATTTTTGTTCAAAGTAGATGCAGTAATATAATGTAAGATGATCTGTGCGACGAAGGAGTGTCTGGTGGTGTCTTCGAAGATTTATAATGGAAATGGCATTCCAGAGCAATAGTGTCCCGGAAAGATATCTAGAGTTTCTCCCTATATTTTCCATTTTATAGGTATTCAGGTGCAAGGTCGTAGAGATTTTGAGTTTTGGTTTAGCAGCATGGTCTCTTGGTGAAATAGCCAGAGAAGGGTCTTGTTCTAGGCACTACCATCTCAAAATTTACCACCAATTCATTTAAAGATCTAAGAGTGAGCTGCGGTTGAACATTGAATGCTAAATTCAGCATAGATTTTTGCCCTTAAAGTGACTATTTACGCAAATGATTTGCTTACATCATTATGCAAAATATTTCCCAATATATAGATTTCCAATCCAAGTGAAATTTTGTTAACTGGCGCCCAATGTTAACATGTAAACATCTTCATCTTCTGGAATGTTTGTCAGAGGTTCGCGTTAACATATATTTTTGTTCCAGGGATCGAACCTGAGACCCTGCGCTCAGTAGACCAGCACACTAACCACTGCATCCAAATGACCCCTCAATAATCCCTTGGTTTGTCCTGTGGCTTAAAAGATGGTGAAAATCTTTTTGATAACATGTTTTCATGAACCTTGCGCCAATTCTATAAATTTTTAGTTGGTAATTGGATCAGCTATCTTAAGGAAAATATATTTATTTTAACCAATCAAGTGGAGAGTAGGCTTCAAGGTCTATGGTTGGGTACAAAAATTATTAAGCTAGATCTACGTAGAACCGTTTGCTTTGTTTTCTAGAAATTTGAAGCAAAAACATTATAGCATTGTGAGTCTAAACAAATGAGTCTGCGAATAACGAAAAAGCGCAAAAGTATGAAGAATTAAAAAATGTTCACGACTGGATTGCGAGTAACTTGCTTCTTTGTGCCATAACCTATCAAAACCTTTTATGTCTATATGGGGTTATAAGACACAACTTTCATTGCAGTTTTATCTTTATCTTGACTTTCAACCTAAACTTCGTTTGAAAACGCAATTTTTGCCCTTTTAGAAGCCAGTAGGAAAAGCTAATTCTGATCGCTTTCTAAAACAGAATCTTCCAACGTTTCTCATTCATGCAACGAAAGATCAAATCTAAATTGGATGAAATATAATTTCGCCCATAAATTAAAGCACATTCGGTAGATATTTTTAAACTAAAAACAGCAGTAAAATAAAACTACACACCGCAAACTGCTCTTGAGGACATCTTTTTTTATTTTATTGAAATTTTAAATTGTCAAAAAATGATGGCATCTCTGATAATTGAAAACACGTTCCTTAATTAGCTTTTAAGCTTAAATTAATGATGCAATTAAAT
This sequence comes from Cheilosia vulpina, assembly GCA_916610125.1. Taxonomy (NCBI): domain Eukaryota; kingdom Metazoa; phylum Arthropoda; class Insecta; order Diptera; family Syrphidae; genus Cheilosia; species Cheilosia vulpina. Next base: position 112,177,863 of record OU744276.1, on the reverse strand, counting down.
TTATTTCAAGTGATTTCAATGTCAATTTGTTTTAACTGCCCGCAAAGTTATACTGAAGACGCATCGCAGGAACTGGAAAACCCTGGATGCACCAAATTGAACATTTTAATGGGCCTACCTTAAATGAAAAAAGAAAAAAAATATCGACGGTAGGAAGAGTGGGGTTTTGTTTTTATTGTGTTACACAAATGTCACTTAAGCCAAAAATAAATTTTGATTATCCCACAAAAATGGAATATTTTAGGTAGGTATTTCGAAATACGTTTAGGGTTATGAAAATTCCAAAAGTCTCCTAAAACTAAGTAAGTTGTATAAGCACTTTGTGTGGAGAGGATTTTAATTGTCTTCTGGTGAATCTAACTCTAGGAAGTTTGGGAAGGAATGTCTGTCGTATTTTATGTCGGTATGGAGCAACAAGTGTCTGTGTGGCCAAAGGGGAATGACAGCTTAGAAAATGATAAAAGTCATTCTAAGCTTGGATATAAAATTACGAGTTGGAAGAGTTATGAGACAAAGCATAGACACAGAACAGCAATAAACAAAAGTAGAAAAGCACTCGTGTTAAGCCACAATAATCTTGTTGTGGCTTATATCGGCTTGGCATACCTTTCCACCGGACAGTGAGGCTTGCGAGAGGCGACAGGTTAAATGTAAAAAAACCGAAATCGGTTTAATAGCTAAAAAACAAAGTCAAAGTTGCATTAAAGCTGTGAAATGACCCAACGAAAGACGCCTTCTCAAAGATCTCTTCGCCACAAAAATAAATGTTGAATATACATAGGTAGATACTCATAGTCCATTCAGGACCATATTTCAGCAGTTCTTATAGCAGAAGCCATTGGTGGGCCATGAACAATAAGTGAATTAAAAACAAATTTCTCTTCTAGTGTCAACATTTCCATTCTGACACAGTGATGCACTGAATACTGGAAATTCATTTGGTTTAAATAGCGAGAAATAGTTGCCGTCCCAAATCTACATTCAAATGAATACAAATTTCTTTTTAACCCCGTTAAGTACTTAAAAGCTTCTCTTCCCAAAACCGATTCAAAGAAATTCCAAAACTAAATCCATATAAATATTTAGTTGCACTGACGACCTTTATAGTTTTGGAGCAAGCCAACCACGATCCACGAACACAATCTTAAATATAACCATTAACATCATGGCGGTTCGCTTATTACAATTTTATGAAAATTCAATTCATTTATCGATATCATTTGAATATAGAGAATATATTTATGATCAACGATGATGGTCAGGTTACGTTCAACAGAAATTTATAGGTCAATTTGCAGCACAGGTTTAACGACAAAGAGAGACATACAAAATGTATAATTTATACGTTAGCCGTATCCCGAAATATGCTGCGCCCCTTTTCGTCAGAATCTTCAATAACTGTATTATTGTCGAGTTGAATTTGACAGTTTGATTGGTTGTGTCTCATGGTGTTTTTATTTACCAATCGGAAATCGGACATAAAGGCGACAGGGTGTAGCATATTGTGGATATTACGATGATGGCCGATGACGTCTTAAATATGGATTCAGAAGCGTTGGATATCGAATACAACATTTTATGGTGTTAATATTATTGAATGATTCACGTGTTCCTGGAGATGGTAGTAATAGATAATTCATTTGTAAAAAAGCGATATGGTTGAAGTTGAGACAGCTTAGTGTTTGGGTGCCGCAGTTTACGAGTGCGGGATATTTTTCACTATACTCTGTTCATTTTATATTTTCAGTACAGGCCTTATGGGAAGGTCTTTTTTCTACCAATGGTGCCTGTAGATACTCTCACGGCACTCAATCACAATAATTGCCACTGAAACAAAAACCAAGCCACTGACTTACCAAGGAATTGTTGTCATTTACTAAAAACCGACCCAATTTTCCTCAAAGGCGCATACATCCCACCATGACCAACTGCTGTCAGAATGAGGATGACGACGAGGGTGATATTCTCGTGTGCGGTTGCTATTTTATCGCAGAAAATAAACATGTGTAGTGTTGGTGTCAGGGTTGTCAGAATTTAATTTGCTTTAAGCATCCAAACCATAAAAAAATGTAGCCCAAAATCGTTGCCCAGAAAGAAGTCCAGAAATCCCAATTCATTGAGTATTTTTTCTTTGGTATTTTACTAGAATTTTATTTGACTTCTATCTTCTGCAATTGGCTTTTGTGGCTTGTGTCAAATCAAAAGGCCTGCCAAATAAATTGATGTGCCTGCAAGTTGAACGACTGTTCGATGTCACTTGATTGCAAAAGTGCTACCAAGTTTTAAAAGTGCGGGTTTTTTTTATATTTTTTTTTTTTGTTTTTAGGTTTGTGAAGTAATAAAACAAAAAAAAAAAATTAACGCACATGTTGTAAAACGATATGTAGCCCAAAATTGTGTTGGGCGCTCATTTTTTCATTTTTATCGTTTTTTAGGAAAAAAGATAGCCCAAAATACGACAAAAAAAATCTGGCAACCCTGGTTGGTGTGTGTTTTAAGCACCTCAGAAGAGTGTTACTATATTTATTTGCAAAAATATCATTAGGGGTTTTTCTATGAATATTCTCACAGAACTTTCGGTTTTGTTGCTTTTTAAAGCTTTTGAGAGCGAATGAATTTGATTATGTGGGATGTTGCCATACAGTTTTTAGGTACTTCTTTAATTATTTTGTATTTTTGAAGGATCTGTGAATATGCAGTTAAACCATTTTTTTCGATTTTGTTATTAGATATGAGGTTTATTCTCGAGATGTTTTTTAGGGCTCTTGATTTTACCTGGGTAATATGCATCTCAACCCCATAAATGTGGTTATTACCCAAGTTCGCAGGTACCTGGTAATTTCGGGTAGTGGGTATTTGGTAATCCTACCGATATTTGTGAGAGAATTATGCCAATTTATAGTACTCACTATGGCAACCATGTGAGAGCTTTAAAATGGAGACAGCTTATTAAAATCTTCCCTGTACTGAAAATATAAATTGAACAGAGTATAGTGGCATACGTAAGGCTTGGATTGGACTATGTTAAAGGTTACGAATAGTGCAGACCCCTAAAGCATATGTACGATCGTAATAAAAGATCTATTACAATTTGGAGATTCAATATTTATTTACAAAATTTCACCGTGATGTATGTTTTAACACCTATAAAAATTGCACAAGGCTGATAAATCTAACACACATTCATAATTATGAAGAAACATGTAAATGATAGCTGGATTGAAAGAGGATTAAACAAGTGAAATTGGCGCCCAACGCGAGATTGCTGGTCAATTCTATTGAAATAAACTAATTTAGTTGCGGGTAAATGTTTTATTATACATTTGCCAAGCACTTGTGGTAGTTTGTTTTTGTTATAAAAAAAGACACCCTTTGAGAGAAAAGTGGCTGCTGGTTGCAAGTCTTAAACGCGAAGTCAGCAGGCGTAATTCTCCAAAAATTTGCCTTCATAAGGGGCTAAAAGTAATTTTTCATATGGTGTTTAGAGTGACTCCAACCAAGAAAACTGTGAGCATGCGCACGCATCTAATAATGGCGACCATTTTGTACCAGCATGATTTTTTGACAGATGTGAAGACAGGTCGAACAATTCTTCTCTGTCTTGAGTTAACGAGTCGTTAGACTTTTAGATGGCATTGCTTTATCCACAGCACTTCCATTCCATCGTTGGAAGTAGTATTCACCTTAAAATTAAATCAGAGCCCAGAATTGTCTTTAAAGAGTCATTAAATTAAGTGCCTTGTATGTTACCATTTTATTTTAATAACATTAATAATTTTCCTTTCACTTAAAATTGACAGTTCAGTTTAAGTTGTAGCCAGAAGATTTCCTGCCTCTGGTTAGACATACTTCTGTTGCTTTTCAGCGCATGCGCAACTTCTTGTAGACAATTTTACTAGCGAAAGCGATATCCTATTATTTTTAGAACCCATCCATATTTGGAAGCAAGTGTACGACGTACTACGGTCTAGCACTACGAGAATAACTATACATGGTCAGAATGTTTTTATTGTTTCGAAGTCACTTTCAAAAACTATACATTGTGCGGTTCCCTCAACTTAATACACCGACTCACACACAAGCCACCATGTTAAATTAAACGAATAAGGTCACACGATAAACGAAAGCATCCTGCGCTGGTAAAAGTTGCATAACTGATCGTCAACACTATCTCACGCAGCCAAGTCAAAATAAATCAAACAAAACGTTTCCACGACCATAATTAATGACTTCAACGGAAATGACCGAGAGAAATCAAATTGTTCGACGAAAAATCCTGACAATCGCCGTCAATCAGTTGCAGCATTCACCAAAACATTCGATCACCGATCCTTCCGGATACTTGTGTTCAGACCGACTCAATTGGGATTAAACCTCGAAGTCGGGTTCCCTCCTGCGGAGTCCCAACTGATTCGAATTTTGTTCTCACTCCGTCTTTATCTGTCGACCATTTACTTAAGGTATATCTTTTATCGAGCGGTAAAAAGAAAATGACTGAACACATTTGTCGACAGGTTATGATGGCATTTGTCAACGCACAATGCAACGCAACGCGACACAAAAGTTAATCTAAATCGGATTATACACGCATACAAATAAATTTGATTCCCAATTCAAATTGACGACGTAAAGAAGAAATTTAAAGAAACCCAAGGAAACGAGGTGACCAGACCACTTTAGTCTTCTTTTTTTTGGTTTTTTTTTGTTTTCTTGAATCTCAGCTGTCATTGTGACAATCCGGCACGACAAAGCAGAAGCAAAAGCCAGAACATCATCCGGTAGTCGCGCGGTCTTCAATTCAAAGCCAATTCGTGGAGGCAATTAAGCTTCTTTATTATTTGCAATTAAGTTTTATTTCTGCAGGTGAGTGACACATATTTTCACTTCGAATTCGAACTGAACAAAGCGAACAAAAACAAATTCGAAATTTATCACCACACAATGTGTTGTCACATTAGCATCGAATTCTGATTCGCCGCTAATTAAAATGTGCATTATTATTTTCGAAATGTCAAAAACATTCAATTTCGATATGTCAGCGCTAAATACAGCGCATAAATTTTGCAATTTTTCGTACTTTAAATCAATTAACAAGATAACTCAGGGGGGCGGTGGAGCACACTCATTTAAATAAAACAAGCAATGTGGGGGATATAAATTTAAAAATAATGTAAAACAGCGAAACGCCGAAACACTCAAAATGTCATCACTTGTATTGAGTCTGTGTGCCGGAATGGAATCGTTTTGAATATTTCGGCTGACACGGTCATAAATTTGCGCTCGCAGATAAATTTGAAATTCGATTTTCGGTATATGGAGTGTCGCAGTGCTGTCAGTTGACCTTCCTTTAAATTATTGCTCGCACTTCTGTCAGAATGTATGGGAAAATTAGGCATAAACAGCTTCTAGGTTGTGTACGATTTTACGATTAAAAAGCGATTAAACGGCATTAAGAGCGTGAGTTTCCTGTGAAAAGAATAACGCCGACTTTATCGCCAATAAAACACTGACAATGCGAGATAAACGACTTTTTTAGTCCCAGCCAGAGCACAGATGGCATACATCTGCGAGATGACCGGAGAGGTGCGTCCGCGTCAGCGTCGCATACCCAAAAAGGGATGATTTGATGATTAACATATAAATCAGACGATCGGATCGCATCGTTCCGAGATGAGGCACCTATACTCCTCAACTGATGCAACTCCTTGTTGATGTTGATGCTCGTTGTGGCGTCTTTCTTGGTCGTTGATTTCCCGCACCGCCGACGGCAAGTTTATTGAAAAGAGAAGACGAACACGAACAAAAAACCGACTCATTGTGCCTCTTAATGGGCCAATTACACTAGTGGCGTGCATGACACTCTGTATTTGCTGTACAGTACCGAGTTGAGTAGCCGCGCGTATATCATGTGTTCGCAAGTGAGACCTGCGCATGCTTTACGAGATGACTACGACAGTTTGACTTCATTCATAGCCGAAACACAGGAAGACAGGTTGCCAGGAAAATGATGCAGAGGCAGGGGTCCGGTCGGGGGCTCGATGACGCTTTTCATTGAGATCTCTCCAGCTCCAATCCAGACACAGATTGGGAACGAGTGGTGGTGGTGGTGGCGCGGTTATCAGCGCGCACATAAATGGAATCAAAACGAAAAGGCAAACGCAAACGACACAAGAGAACAGAAAAGAATTTATACTACTTTATATGGAAATTTATTTAGTTTTCCTTTTTGGCTCGGCTTCGGCATCGGCGGCGTTCGGTGTTTCAGTTTCCGAGCAACTACATTTATATGACAGTCTGTCGTCGAGTAGCTACAGCTATTTGAGGGTCATTAGGAGGAAGTTCACTTCTCCGATCGAAGAATGCTGTACACACTCACAGCTCGCTCTTAATTAATGTGCAGTCAATCTGAATAGGTTTGGTTTTCGGTGTAATAAAACGTACCTATACACGCTATACACGCGGTATGCGTTATTTGTTTGATTAATTAAATTCCATTCTGTTCTGATATTAGGTAAAAGGCGATGCAGTTGGATGCATTATTAAATTATTGTTATTACTTTGGGTTTTGGATGTTTTCAGCTACTTTCCCTGGCATCACCAGCTCGAGTTGTTGTTCTTATATCTGTGTTGAGTTTCACCTGCGAGCGCGTTACTGTTGTTTTGTACAAATATTGGTTTTAAAATGGACAGGGAATGAGGTGGGAAAGGTTTCCCGAAAGAATTTACATTCGTTTTATGGGTTTTTATACCCCAACGTCTGAGCATTATTCATTTGGGTCAGTTTAGGGACCAATGTCTCGATGAATCTTGTGTAAAGCTGATGGGAATGGCTGTTGATTCGGACCCTCCTTTTGGATGCTAATTGTTTTCTGTTAGAAGAGAGGTAATACTTAACGAGTTGTATTTCGGTGGCAGAAGGATGGAATTACAGTTGACGTTTTTTTTTAGCGGTGTTTGGCATTCGGGGTGGCTATTTTTTAAGGCGCCATAACTAGAAACAAAACAAAAAAAGTATCAACTGGCGGGTTATTTTTATAGCTCTTTCCTGGTAAAGGAAAAACTAACTTTTTTGGAACCATTTTGCGCTTACGAGCTTGCGCAATATTTGTATAGGTGTAGACCTATACAAATACGGACCTGGACCTTAAACGCTACTATACCAGTTTGAAATTGCAGCCAAATCGTATTACGCGCTTTATTTATATTGTATCTACGCCCGTGAGACCTAAAAGAATCGGGCAACATGAGGTGAAATTTACAGCCTTTGAGATAATTCCATGACATTGAGGATAAAAAAACTATTCGGACACTATACAGGAGCGTCTACGGAGCTACATCCGTGTCCAATTTTCAAAAACGTCTTCGAAACCCTATGTCACCTCTCGCGAACGTCTAACAAACATCCGAAAGTATAACTGTCATGAAAGAGCTTCTCAATTGGCCGTTTCGATAAAATTGTAGATCTATTCCACACACAGTAAGAAGCTAGGCCTAGGGTCCCTACGGACCTGTTGCGCCAACTATTTATTTATTTATTTTATGTGACGAATGGTGCACTTGCTGTTGACTCTGAAGGTTGCAATCATTAGCTGTTTTTTATTATCAGCTATGATCCATATAGATCATCGATTTACATGCACTTACAACAACAGCACATGATCCTGCTTCTCATCGAGATCACGAATCATGATCTGAAAATTATTTCTGCTATTTCCCACTAGATGGCTTGTTTCATTTTTAAATGTTGGTGTGCCTGTAAACGATAGCTACCCAATCACGTTGCCAGACAAAAAAATGAAACACAAAATATCAATTGATTTTTTCGCGCACGAATTAAATCCCCATCCGTATTCTGTGTTATTTTCTTTTTATAAAGGTATGTTCAGACCAGCCAAACACTTGATAAACAATTGTATACCTCCATGTTTTATAAATATTTCTAAAACATTTATTAAACAAAACAATTTTTATCAAATGTTTTGCTGGTTTGGACACAAAAAAAATTAATGAAAAGTTTCACAGTTTCCCAATCGTGATGGGAAATCATTTTCGTTTTACAAATTTAACTGCAGAAAGTGCGCGCTGTTTTTCGATTATTATTTATTTTTTTAAATAAAATAAAAATGTCAAGAAAAGCTTGGAATACCTAATGAGAAAGTGATTCATTTAATACGAATATTTGAATTAAATCGTGAGTCACGTGCTTCCCGAGACCAAAATTACAAAAATATAAATTTTACTCGCTGCTAATAACACTACCACATTATTTTCTTCTAGTTGGAATAGAAAAATAAAATTGAAATACTTCATAAACATTTAATAATTAAATTTCAGAAATCTCTTATAAATATGTATGAAATGTGTCCGATTTGCTTCAGAAACATTTTTGAAATGTTTCGCTGGTCTGGACACACCTTAATATGCCAAGATAAACGGATGTGCTAGCAGCAAAATATTGCTCATGTATTGCATATTTGAACATAAAATACTACATTTGTTTCTAAAAAATATGGAAAAGACAAATTTTTTAAATTTGATTCAAATATGGTAACATTCCCGACATTGCAAGTGAAATGACATGTGCCTTGTGTGACGTCACGTTGAGCTGAATATTTGCAATATGGCGGGTGGCAATGTGAAGTTTGTAATCCCCTGTATTATCTGTTTTGTTTTTGAACGCAGCTGTTGCCACAACTCAAAAATTAAACTTTTCTATGATCCGTCTTGTTTTATTTTCGTGATCTGATCTGGATCAGATATTGTCGGAAATATAACCACAGAAAATAGTACACTATACAAAATTCGACGGCTGAAACTCGAATCGGCATATATTAGTTAGCTTTAAGTCTCTGTGGAGAGGGCGACGGTACTTTGGACCATTCCTTTGTTACTGCCTTCTCTTTGCTTGTGTCATGTTCAGTATCCGCCAGTGAGCTAAGTGGTGATACTGCAGGACCAGATCCTCGGCTTTCTCTGAACGTAGAAGAGATTCCAGTTCTGCCGTGTGAGGTTTTATTTATGCGTAAAATACGGAATTGCAACGACTTTTACATTTTTAAGAAATACTGCCGAATTTGACAGCAGCTATCTGTACGGATAGGTCAAACAACGCTCTAATACTTAGCACCTTACCTACGATCTAATGGTACCCGGGCATATTCCACTTAACGGGTTCTACCGATTCAAAAGATTCCTTATCTGACGTACAGTATGTATAGGCAATTTTGTGAGCAAATTGATTTCTGGGCTCTAATCACGTAAGGACAAAGCGATCAAACGACATCGTCCCGACGATGCTTCCACCTCGTGTAACAAAAAGAAACGATAATCGTCGAATCGATTGGACGATCATCGTTTAATGTTGCTCCACGTTACTAATTCAACTGCCAAATACTGTCTTCAAAACGATTCGATTGAACGATGGCTATTTTGCAATCGTTTCATTGTTTTTGGTGCATTTTTTCAGTTTTCAGAAGGTCTGAGAGAAGTATAAAAAATTAATTAAAGGAAGATATACACTTATGTTCTCTTTGAAGGCGACTCGCTCTTATCCAAATTGAAAAAGATTACATTCTTTGCAAAATCACAAAATGGGAATTGCACTTTTTTTGAATATACCAAATGAATTTCATTTATTTGTTTTATAATTTCATACATTTTTAATGCAATCAGAATAAAAAAATGCAATCTGTTTACAAAAATGAATGAATATAAAGTAAAATTGTCAAGTTTAAGTAATAGTCAATGACTCATTTAGAGCCTTAAGTTTATAATTGACATTTGTCATTAAGTCTAGACTAATTTGCTCTTCCAGGAAAGCTAAAATTAAGCGCTCCTCCAATGTTTCTCTCAACCACTTCGCTTAATTTTGACAGTGTAAGTTCCGTCTAAAAAAAACGCCCATTGACTTTGTTCTGTTTACCTCTTCCATTAATCCTCGTTAAAATATTCCATTTCAAAAAGAAATTACATTAACAACAAAGAATTTCGAACCATTCTTCATACTGTTAATTTGATTTCGTTTGAAATTTTGTTGCAAATACCGAAATTTTCTCTGATCCATCAAAATTTAGCTGTGGAAAAATGCATTTTGCATTAATACACTTACTTAAATTCTGTAGAGATTTTCCGTACAGTGGTTAACAAATTAAGCGTGAACTGCTTTGCTTAATTTTATCTTTGGAGACATTTTTGTATGGGATCTTAATTTATGCTGCTCATACTAGGCTTAAGGAAAAAGTATAAATGTCAAACATTTTTCCAATACATATTCATATTAGTAATAAACCCGCAATTATAACGTTGACGAAAATTACTGTGCGTTATTTTTGTCATTTCAACTGTTTTTTTTAAATAAGGTAACAACGGGAAGAATTTTTCTTTTTCATATATTTTTAAACAGTTCGACGTTGTATACTTTCCACACGGTTTTAGACAAAACACAATCATAAAATTGCATTCCTTTATTTTTTTTTTTACAACTCGCCCCTTAGCAATAAAGATTCTGCTACCTAGGTATTTATTTTTGCATTAAATGTCCAGTCCCATGTCTATCAATAGCAACGATGAAAAACAAATAAATTCAAGAAAAAAAAAACAACTTCCATACATTTTTAAATTTTTTAGGTGTCAAATTTTGTTTGCAGTCATCTTTAAGCTGTTTAAAATAAAAACAATCAACGATTCGATTGGACGATGAGACGATGATGTTATTATGAAGTTTGATCGTTCCCTAAATCACGCGATTAGAGCCCTGATATTTTGGCTTCATGTTACAAAGCAGCCTTCTGCCACAGGGGACTCCCAAATAAAACAATACGATGGTTACCAATGGTAGACTCGCCTACCGCTTAGATGTTATGTGCTAAAAATAAGACCAGTAAAACCGTGGACATTGATTTTAAATGGCAATGCCCCAGGTGTATCACTAAGGGTTTTACCAATAAACATTTTTAGTATCGACTTTAAATTTAAGTAGTTCACTATATTTTCCATACAAATTTCGCAATTGTCAGCTTCCGTTGATTTAAAGTCGAGACTAAAATTGGTTATAAGTACGGTGCTAAGACTTTAATTAGTCAAGAAGACGTGCCATAACAAACTATTTATACCCTCGGATTTTTGTGAGACGTTTGACAGTGAAATCACTAGAACATCTCCCACCAAAGTCGACCGTATCTCTAAGTTGCTATTGTGGTTTCTCCAGCAACAATTCCTAAATAAAATAACTTGTCAAAGCTGCAAGTATTTTCTACCAGGCAGGAAACGATGCACTGTACTTTCTGCAGACCTATATTTATTCCCTCCACTTTGAGTGCCATCACTTCCAGATGACACTAGTTCCATAGTAAGCCGTGCTACTTTTGGCGGCTCTTAATCGCCAGCTATTCACTTTCATTCTCTTATCACATTTCGCTGGGCATGACCGACACATGAGATAATTACGATGGGATACAGCCTTAAGCGCTAAATCGACAAATTAAACTGCGTGACCTAAAAAACTGCGCAGCTACTCCATTACGCTGAAGTGCGACGCGACGCCTGCAGTGCACCAATAAATATAGAACACACTCAACAGTTAAGCAGTATCTGTCGCCTTTAGCACCGTCATCTACAACCTACCTTCTATAGGTTTAATAGCATTCTCATAAAACTATCGCTGGTCGGACAAAATATTCATAAATCTTTTGTTTTTTTTTTATTATTTTGCCTTTAAATGCACAAGCACATTAATAAACAAGCGGCAGTTATAGCGGTCTTACCAATATTTATCGTGGGAACTGAAAACCTGATCGAGACAATTTCTCATATTGGCTTTGAACGATTTCATTTCTGGATTGCATATCGTGTGTGTAATGGTTCGATGACCGCATCTTTGATAATCACTCAGGTCCACTGTGACGGATTAAGGTTATTACTTAGTTGAGTTTGATATTTCTTACATAACGCTGAAGTTGGCATCGATTAAAAGCCCCCGTGTGGGTCACACACTAAACACTATCATCATTATTCATTCATTGTGGGTACACATGTGTGGCTCTAGAGATATTGTTTTTCTCATGCTATAAAAAGCGAGAGGTTTATGACGTTTTTTTTCTTTCAATTATATACGGCTTGATGTATAATCGGTTATGTGGGTGCAAAAACAGCTCAACCAATTATCCGCAGTTACGATACAACTCACTATTAGTTATCTCTACAGAGGGGTGCATTTTCTTAAGCAGAGATTCCTCGGTTCCTACTAGTAAACAGTAAATAAAATATTTCCAATACTTATAGTTATAAGTAACCAATTGTTTAATTGTTTTTCAACGTGACTTTTAACAAAAAGCAACCGAAATTCAAATCTAAAAGAAAGAAGGCATTATAATTGATGAAAGAAAAGAAGAATGGCGGCCACTTCCGTCCGAGACTCGAATGTGGTAGTAACTTAAATATTATGGACCTACTGTAATTTTTTTAGTATAAAGCGTAGTACGCTGCTCGAGCTAAACTAAATTTTATCTGGTCTCCAACTTTTCTCTCCAAACATCAGCTAAATTTTGACATATAGCACGCCGTGGATAAGTGTCACAGAAAGCAGCTGTTCTTTGGCAAAACTTCTTTCAAAAATTAAATTCTCTCTATTTCTGGTTCTAGGTACTTCTCGTAAATGTAATAATTAAAAAAGCTCATCCTTGCATACTTTTCCGCAACAGAACAACAAAATACAATGACTTGTCACAATTTAGCTTGAGAAAATGTGCCGACCCATTAAATTGGCACGCTAAATTTTGACAGACACATGAAGTACATTCTGAAAGAAAAGTTTGATTATTTAGCTCGAGGTGCATACCGCTCAGCTAAATGGGTTCGCTTAAGTTTAGCTCAGCTAAATTTTGGAGAGAATTTCGTATGGGAGCGAAAATTTAGCTCGAGCGGCGTACTAAGCTTAATCGGATGACTTTAGATGTTGAACAGTAAGAGAAATGATTTTTCAGGTTTTACCGTCGTACTCGAGTTTTGGACACTTGAATCAGAGACAATACTGAGACCACCAACTTCGGCCGATTTCCTGTTACTTGCCTACAAGCTATATTTTAATGGGGTGGCAAATGCTAAATGCGCTAGTATTGTCACATCGAAATTCGTATTGACAAATGTCACGTAACTTCAAAAATTCCGGCTCACCAACACACTCGCACCTTGCATATGCCACTTCCGCTGTGGGCAAAGTTGCTGACAGCGTTCATAGAATTTAATCCGTTAAATTTTAAGTTAGTATATAATAATATTTTTTTTACGAATAAGTGTACATTTGCTTTAAATATTAATGAAAAATGAGCAATGTAGAATGGTTGAAGGAAAATGAAAACATTTTGAGCAAATTTTCTTCAGTTATTTATCTAAGAAAAATTAGACATGAAATCGAATTTAAAAATATTCAAAAACAGAAAATACGCAACCATGTTTGTGCTAATAAGTTTCTAGTATATAGAACATCTCCTTTAGGTTGTTTTATTAACAAAACAAATCAAATTGTTCGCCTTTAAACAATATATACTAACTAACCAATGACATTCAGTAATGCAAAAATGTGGTATTCCCGAACTCGAGCACATTTCCCCACGATTGCCGAGGTTGGCAGCATTTATTTTTGTATTTTTTGTATGTTTTTCCATGTCACACGGATTCTTAATTGACATAACACCGATAGGAAAACAAAATGGCGAATTTGAAAAAAAATTTAGGGGGCCATCGGCAAGAGGATTGCGATTTGGGGGTCTCAGAATGATTTGTCTATGGCTTGAATACTCAATTAAGGGTATCGAAATTGGAAAACTTTTTTCATCCACAACAACTTTTTTCAGCAACATACGGTTTGACAGCTGACAACAGACTTATGTCTGAAAACGAGACTGCCATTGATCGTATTCTTATTTTTACCACAAAATTTTGTTCAGCTAATAGGCTCATTTTTGGTTGACTGGTGCAAATACTGAGATTAAAAAGTCTTTCGGTTTCCGTTGCATCGGTGACATTCATGGTTTCGTGGATAATAGCTCAAAGTTTGAGTTTCGCTTTAGAGATAGCACACAACATTATGTTGTCACGCTTATATAACAATAACAATGATTGAGGAATGTGAGTTGTGTATAAGCATTTCTAAAGCGCTAAGACTTTTCCGGTTTTCCTTAAATGGGTCGACTTTGTATAAACGAAAATGTAACCAACTGAATAGCCTCTTTATACAGCTCAAGTAATACCACGCGACTGTTGCAAGAGAGAGAAATTATGAGCATCAACAATGTCTTGTGAAGCAAAACCTGTCCCGGTATGCGCAACAGGGTACAGACATTTAGTTAAATGATCAATTCACTAAATGTGATAGCTTAAACAATACATAATTATGCCTTAAAATTTTATTTTGGCGGTCGGTTGTCCCGCAATCAAGAATTCCACTCTCCAATGAGAGGGTTTCGAGGAAGTTGTTTCTTCAAGTCAGTTTTTGAAAGGACCGCTTTTCCAGACTGATAAAGGAAGAAGACGACCACTAAGATCCCGCTGTCAAGCACTAAGAGTCATTCAACGTTGATGGCGACCGGCAAGAATACCGTCAACTTGTACCTGACCAAAGGGTAGTTTTGAAAAAAATGCGAAAGCTTTGAAAGAGAACGTGCTCCGACTCCTCTGTAAAACGTTGTTGGAAATAAGTGGATATGCCCAATGTTGGGTTCTGAAAAATGGGAATTCCCTGATGGCACACAACATTCTGGTCTGCAATAATCTGTAAAAAAACTAAAGCCGATCGTCGACGACAACCCGATAAGCACCTTTGCGGTTTTTGGCAGAACTTTGATAATATCTACTCAGGAACTCCAAATCGGCAACCATCACCACAATTTTAAGGTTGCCTTTCGATTGGTAACGTATTTAGGCATAAGCTGTACAGAGCCGTGTCTCATTTTGGTTTTATGTCAGAGAAAGTCTTCTAATTCCTTAATATTTTGAAATTAACCATTTGAAACTTTAAATCCAATACCGGGAGTGCTACAATCTTCCAAAATTCTGTGCAACGACTCGCATTTACCGATAAAATTGACAAAATGACATAATTCGGCAAGCTGTTAGTGGTGCATTTTTGGGTACAATAATACAGAAAACGAAACTAAGTTTTTGTTGTCCCGAGAATAATTTGAGGTTGTTTAAGACTTTTCCTAACTGCGCTCTGTGTTGAGCTCCTGCAATAAAAAAGGGTTTCCCAATGAGAGGTGTTATTGTGAATGACCCGCTATTTCGGTAGCTGCCACTTTTGAAGCTTTTATTCTTTGACATTTGACAAGTAGAAACGCTTCAACAACGCATTGAAATTATTAAAATTCACTACAAAAATGGTGAAAGTCTTGCAGTCACAGTCCGCAAAACTAAAGCATATTTTGGTCGTCGTGAAGCACCTTGTCGGACCGCAATACAGAAATTGGTGGAAAAATTCGAGCTTATGGGACAAGTTGGCGCAGTGGCTTAGTGGTTAGTGTGTTGGACTACTAAGCGAGGGGTCCCAGGTTCGAATCCCGAGAAAAACCCAAATTCCAACTTAAGGTTTTTTTCACTGCGCCACCTCTCGCGATCGTCTGACAAACATCCGAGAGTATAACTGTCATGAAAGAGCTTCTCAATTGGCCGTTTGGACTCGGCATAAAATTGTAGATCCCTTCCATTCGTCCCAAATATAAAAACTCACACAAGACGAATGGTTGTGAGAAGCTAGGCTTGGGTCCATACGGACCTGTTCCGCCAATTATTTATTTTTTTTTTATGGGACAAGTTAGTGATGTGAAGAATAAAACCCGTGCACGTCGCTCAAGAACAACTGAGGATATTGCTGCTGTAGCCCAAAATGTTGAAGCAAACCCAGGTTTGTCCATTCATCGGCGTGCTTTGGAATTGGGCATTCCACAAACGTCATAACACCGTATTTTACATAAAGAATTGGGTCTTAAGGCTTATAAAGTTCAGTTTTTATGGTCGGAGTTGGATGGTATTGATCTGGACAACGTTTACTTTCAACAAGACGGGGCTACGTGCCACACAAGCAACGATACCATTGATCTTTTACGGGAAAAGTTCGTGGACCGTGTTGTCTCTCGAAGAGGTGATAACAATTGGCCACCGAGGTCTTGTGATTTAGCACCTTTCGACTTCTTCCTTTGGGGCCACGTGAAAGATAAGGTCTACGCCAACAGCCCAGCGTCGATTCAAGACATCAAAGATAAAATTCGGGAGGCTATCGAGGACATAGGGCAGCTGCTTTGCGATTTGGTTATGGAAAATTTCATGAAAAGGATATGGTCCTGTATGCGTGCTCGTGGTGGCCATTTGGCTGATGTTGTTTTTCATTATTAACGGCATACCTTCCTCTTTATTATGAAATAAACATCCGATCATTTATCTCAAAAAATGGCATTTTTCTTTGGATACCAAAATAACACCTCTTATTGGAAAACCCTTTATTAGCGCTGAAATCCAGCGGAGAGTTACACATCCTAAATGCCGATCGCTACATACTTGCGTTAGTTTTCAAATCGCTTGAATTTGTCGATGAAACACTCTAGACTCAAGTGAAGTTGCTATTTAAATTTTCTTAGAATCCAAGACTGCCTGCGCCTATAGGTACCTAATAGAAGTTGTAGGTAACAAAACAAATGACTGCTCAAATTTTATACCAACAAGGTACCTAAAACGCTGCCAGAAAAATAAGTGGAAACACTCAAAATTCAAAACCAGAGTCGAAGTTTAAGAAAGCCTCAATAATTTCACGATAAGCTTTCACAAAATTTAAGCCTATCTAAGTCTTTTTTAACTAAAAGTCCGCTTTAACTTATATCTATAGAGTTGTAACCATTCATACGGCAAGATCCATCACACCATCCCCCAGTGCATGCTATGATAGTTCCATTTCCATTCATAATCACCCACTTCACTGATAAATGCACTTAAATGTAAATTTTGTTAACAAAACTAATACAAACCTTATTAATTAAAAACACTACAATGTAAGCGATAAGTGTGTGTATATCGCTGTGCGATAATTTTCTCCTAAAATGTTTTGTAAACATTTTTAACATTTAAATTAGATATTAGCTATGCTGTTCTAGATGCTCCAACACTGCCACCATACACGAGTAGTAGTAGTGTATACTACCACAAGCTGCGCGCAGACGAGCTATCTTTAATCCACTTTGCTGATGCGATATGACGGTAGAAATGTGTTGCTACTGCCAAGTTGCTGCTCCGGGGGCGCTTATCATTGCCCATGCAGAACAATGTATACTACATGGACATATGGGTGTCACTTATACAGCAAACTGCACGACACAGTGTCCGCCGCTAGCAAATTATGCTGTGTTGTGTAATTAGTCACCCACTTTGGGTATATGATGCGATCACTGTTGGGGGCGGTGAGGCGGGCGCGAGGCCGATCTTGTTAGGAAAATATTTTCGTTTTTTTTTTCTCTTTTCTCGTCGAAGCGTTAAACCGCGAGATGACACTAATTAATTGACAATTAGGCGTTAGGGCGAACGCGAAGGCGCCCTTTTATTCCGTTCGCTCTTGTTATCTCTCTCTCTCTCTCTATCTGTGTAATGAGCGTGTGTTGTGCGTGCACATTGCACAAATGCAATTCAATTAACACCAATTTGCGCGCACTCTCACTCACTGTAAAATATTAAAATGATAAATTTTCCTCTAAATCATGTTGCATACGAGAGACAGACGATAACCGGATACGGAAGTCGAACACTGAAACACTTGTTATTCGAAAAAAAAAAAAAAACACAATCAAACAACAACAAAAACGTCGACACGAGATAGTACGGTACGGTCGCGGGGCACAATTTATTTTGTATTTTTTCTTTGCCGGATCTCGGCAGTCTACACCGGAGTATACCACTAACACCACTGTATCTACTTTATCCTTGTCGTCTCCCTGAGGAGCAATTCGAGAATTTATTATCCCTTCAGGACATCAATTACCGCCGTCGATGCAGAAGCAAACGAACAACGATCGGGCCCTGATAGTGTACGGCCAATTTACACACGACACAACAAAACACGAAAAATAGTACAAAAGTGCAGACATAAACCAACAACAGCACACACAACTGAATGTGGAGGATGAAGGAGGATAGAAGAGCACAACGCAGAAAAAAAAAACAGTAGGTAGGTATTCCACGCGATAATAATGATTTTTCACTCCGCGACGACGACCACAACTTCTCAAAGGGCGACGCTGAACTGCGGCAGTCGGACCCGCGGCAATTACCTCCGGGCTCTGGGCGGAGCGTCATTTACTTTGGCCAGCATCGCCTGAGGTCATACGAGATACGAGAGTTGTTTGGTGGTTGCTCTCTGGCAATTCTCAGCGAAGGGGAAGATGCAACTCACCGATTGGCCATTGGTTGCACAAAACCAATTAGAGAGCGATTTCTGCTCTCACCAGTTCACAGTGGATCGTGTGTGGTGTGTGGATGGTAAGATGCTGATGGTGGTGGTTTTTGCCCGAGATCCCCAGCCCAACACCCAAAGTATCTGTACCATCTGTTGAGTCGTTGAGTGTATTTGCGGATTGTTTTTTGTTCGCCGGGGGATAAACGCGACATAGTGAGGTTTACCACACGGATTTGCGGTTTGAGATACATGGATGCCGCCGCTGCGCTGCGGTTGCTGTTGGCACCGCCAAAATCGAATTAAGTGCGCGCGATCGATGATCGCACCGATTAAGTAGTTTATCCACGCGGTGGTGCACGAGAGAGGAGGGGAGCCAGCCCCAACAACGATGGGAATCATGTAAATCCAGGTGGATTCGGATTTCGGCTGATCTTTGTGCGTATAGTGGTGGTGGTATGGCTTTTGGGATTAGCGGTGTGAAATGGTAATCACACGCAGCGGCAAAATGGCCAACAGCAACGTCAATAGCCTTGGGGCGGGAAGACAAAGAACGGAAGTCGACTGTTAAGCATGCAGATATGCTTCTTCTTCTTTTTTGAATATATAGCCGAGCGCATCAGCCCAAATGAGAATGAATAAATATGAACAGCTAAACGGTTTTTTTATGGGCGAAATTATGATGTAGCCAAGATTGAATGAGATGAGTTGCAGCTTGAAGGTCCTCTTGAATGAAATGGAGTTTTTTTTTAAACGGTATAAGGTTGGTTTAATGCGGTTTTTGCATTATATATGAATACGTAAATGGTGAGTGTAGAAATGAGGGCAGGTATATATAGCATGATGTATCTAAATGTGGACATAATTAGGGACTTGAATTTTAAATAGTCTTCGAAGCAAGGGCTTTTCTTTGTAGATGATATTTGAGATATTATGATCGGGATGCTGTAAAGTGGGTGTAATTTAGAACCAACAGAGGAAAATGTAGGCGACGCAAACGGAATTTGTGTTGCCTAAAGAACTACAGTCTACTCCGCTTATCTGAAACGGCAATTTGCCACAAATTTTATTTCACTTATGCGGTATTTTCACTTATACGGATTTCGGATAACTGAAAAATTGTTGTACTTAACCAAAGTTCGAAGTTTTGTTAGCAATTCAACGAAGAATTAGGGTATGTAGTAAAGCCGAAGGAAGGAGAATTAAAAACACAACTGAAATCGTGCTGTCCAAATTGACACACAATGCAGTTGTTGTCATAAGTTCAATGGACAAGTTCAGTTGACGAAATAAAAAAATTTACTAATGGGCGCGTTCAATAACTTTGTTTTAGTAATGCGGAGCTGAATTAGTATAATTTATTAATTTCTGATGTATTAGTTTGTTCAGTTAACCGGGTTTTTCAGTTAAGCGGGTTTCAGTTAAGCGGGTTTCAGTTAAGCGGAGCTATTCGTATGAATTTTTGAAAAAAATGCTGCGTGCTAAATTCGGTTATTCAATTAACCGATTTTTTTCAGTAAAGCGATGTTTAGATAAGCGGAGTCGACTGTATTCATAAAGAGGGAATTGCGAACTGCGAACAAGCGAATAATCGTAGTTTCGCACTTCACATAAAATCTTTTTTATTCGTAGATTCAAATACCAACCAATAGGGTTAATAAAGTGTGACAGTCGCGGCAAGGAATTTCAATTCGAGGATAAATTGCTGTAATTGTAAATTTCGCTATTTAAATCAATTGATACTCGTTTTATTTATAGATTTTATGTTAGACTAGCTGATCCGGCGAATTTCGTACCGCCTAAATTTAAATAAATTATTAACATTTGTTTGATAAAGTTGAACCTCTCTGTGGAACAAATGAAACTCCATTGGAATAAAATTAAGTTCAATGCATAGAAAGGACTTCATAGGTTTTCGGGTCTTATTTTTGATCGTTTTTATTTCGCGCTACTGATTGAATTGAGTTTCCGGTCAGATTATCTCAATTAACCAAATCAACCAAAGTAGAATGTGGGAAATCGGTAATCCTCGCTTCTGCCATTCGACCGAGTACGCCCAGAAACGCGATTGTCCAAAAACATTGCGTTTAACGATGAAGCCCATGATCGCTTGAAGCTTTTGTTTGAAAAATCGTGCGGTATGTCATGGCGGTCGTCCGGAGTTTTCCCGGGAAGTAAGAATCAGCGTTCAGAAAATTTGTTCCCACTTCACATTCGATAAAGGTGGTATAAAACATTAAATATCAGTAGTTGCGACTTGTGAACACAGTGGCTCAGTGATTAGTATGCTGGACTACTTGGGCGAGTTGTCAAATAATAATATATGAAAAATTAACACAATATATCTCAGCACTCATAGGCCACATGCCACATCACATATTCTTTAATGCTTGCGATTTGCCCCACCACCCCAAAGCGGGTCCAATCAGTTGAGTGGTTTCGGAGACTGAATGCAGCGCCCCCTATCGTGCCCAACACTATCCTATCCCTTAAGCTGCAACCAACCATACACATCCACACAATTTCATTTAAATCGGTTGAAGGGTTTCGGAGATTGACAATACAGGAATGTTCAAAATGCCTATAACTCGTATAACCAATAAACATACAAAAACCATATATCCATACAAACCTTGGTGTTGATGTCACCTTTCATTTGAAATTTCCAGAAACAAAATCGGTTAACGCATTAAGATAAAGAGACCATGAATTCAAACACAATGCGATTCATTTTGATATAAATTTACAGAAGGAGATAGATGAAAATCGAAATGTGCCTACAGCGCCACCTGTTGAGAATTTTCCAAATTTTCATTTTTATTTCATCTTAAATTTCAACCCTAATTCAAAACAAATAAAAAATCATTCAAATACGTCGAGCCGTTCTTGAGTTTTTACCCGAATAACGCACAGCAATTGATTTTTATATTTATAATGTGTGGAAAAAAACCAAAATGTACTGAAATTCATGTGTTTTTTCACAAATGCACAATACGTTTTCCGATATCAACAAAACTTCACAAAAACCATATATAGACCAATACCAAAAATGCGTGAAAGTTTGATTAAAATCGGTATATGCGTTAAGGCGTTAATCGGCGACAAATGAACACAATAAATTAAATAATATGTTTTTTTTTTGGTAGAACAAACAGCAATTTTCAATTCATAAATGCAGTCGAATCGATTTGTTCGCAATTCGCTCCCATGTGAATGGTTCTTAAGATTTTTCTCCATGCAGGAAAAAAGAATCTTATTATTGAATAAAGTGTACAAATTCTTCCTTTAACTTTATTCCAAAGGATAAACATAAACTGACAAGAAATTTTTGTAAAGTTAGTTATTAGTGAGAACAGCTTGTTGCTGAGAATTCATCAAAATGTATTGACAATTTAACAAGAAGTTGGTTATGTTAATCTGTCAGCAATTGAGGGTTTTGAAGCGTCGAACCTAAAATGTAAACAACCCATTAGTTACCAAACAAGTTCCACTTCCAATTGGAGACTGGTATCTACAAAATAAGTGGAGTTAAGTGAGCCAATTCTAGAACCATCGAGTTTGTTCGGGACGAACCGGAATTCACTAGAAAGTTCCCGATAGATGGCGGAGCGGATATAAAAGGGCAGATTCGAGAACAAGGAGGGACAGTTGACTTTTTAACAGTGATTGGTAAAGTTCGAGATAGTAATCGGTTGTAAAGATAAAGAAGTGTAAAGGATGTGATTGGTACAAATCAGATAAAAATTGTTTAAGGAAATATTGTTTTAAAATGTTAGAATAAATAGTGTAATAAAATTGATTTTATTAGAAAAGTTCAACAGAATAGCGTTTTATCTTTTCGAATCCCAGCTCGGTTGTAACAATAATTTGCCCGTTTCAGGGAATTAAATTAAACAATTCTAAGTAACAGTAGGTTTCCTTTTGCATGTCTGAAGAGGGATCTTTCCACACAAAGTAGTCCGAAATTTTACTGAGTATTCACAACAGTGGTTGCCAGACCATACACACCGAAGACCAGAAACGAGCGACAGGGACAGCAAACGACGCCGAATTTATTGCCGCTCTTTCGATATTTCTCTTCAGTAAGGTTTGCCATTTCATGATGGAAAGATATACGAGCCAACAACGAGTCGAAATTATTAAAATTTACTACCGAAATTCGGAGTCAGTGGCCTCAACGTTAAGAGCGCTACGTCCAATTTATGGTCGTCATAATCGTCCCAGCAGATCAACAATTGACCTTCTAGTGGACAAATTTGAATCCACAGGCAGAGTACAAAATGTTTCCGTGCCAGTGAGACAAAGAAGTGCCCGTAGTGTCGAGAATATTGCTGCGGCTGAGGCTTCAGTTGAAGGAAGCCCAAATGTGTCTCTCACACGTCGTTCTCAAGCGTTGGGCATCTCTGTGACGTCGTTGTGGCGAATTCTGCGAAAAGATCTTGGCCTACATCCTTACAAGATTAAATTGACGCAAGAACTGAAGCCGTTTGACCACCAGAAGCGTCGTATGTTCGTGAATTGGGCTGAGCAACAACTTGAAAATGATTCGGATTTTCGTCGAAAAATCATCTTCAGCGATGAGGCTCATTTCTGGCTGAATGGCTTCGTCAATAAACAAAATATGCGGTATTGGTCAGGTAGCAATCCACACGTACTCCATGAGTCATCATTGCATCCCGAAAAAATTACGGTTTGGTGTGGTTTATGGGCCGGCGTCGTCATTGGGCCGTACTTCTTCCGTGAAGATCAAGACCGGCACGTTACTGTGAATGGGAATCGCTACCGTTCAATGAGAACCGAATATTTTTGGCCCCAATTGGATGATATGGACTTGGAGGACTTGTGGTTCCAACAGGACGGCGCCACAAGCCACACAGCGAATGTCACAATCAATTTATTGGAAACCAAGTTTGGAGAACGTGTTATCTCACGAAATGGTCCAGTCGCTTGGCCGCCTCGGTCGTGGGGCTACGTCAAGTCTATGGTCTATGCCAACAAGCCAGCGACGATTGATGAACTTCGTACGAATATCGAACGTGAAATTGCAGCAGTATCGGCCGATTTATGCTTGAAAACCGTCGAAAATTGGGTTCAGCGTCTGGACTTCTGCAAGCGTGCCCGTGGTGGCCATGCAAAAGAAATCTAGTTCCATACATAATGGCATCGAACGTACTTTCACAGAAATAAAGAATTTCATTGATATCCAAAACCGTTTTTTTTTTATTTAAAAAAAAATCTTTTGTAGCGCTCTTATTGAAAAACCCTTTAGGTACCTATACCTACCTAGGTTCCTTAAAATTTCTGTAAAATGCAATGCGTTTCTAGGTAGCTTGTTTGTGCATTTCCAACTCACGAAAATCTTGGCTCGGAGTGCAGTTTAAGCTAAGGACAATGGAAGCGGAGGCTGGGTTTAATGAAGGGAGTGTAGTGGATGTTATTGATTCCAATAAAATCCATCATAAAGCCTTACTTTTAGAGCTCAATTTTCGTAGTTTTTCGGGTGAACGTTGTAGTAATGATACCGCGTTATCTTATAACTTCGCAAAAACCAATTTCAGTGCACTGCAGGGATATTTAAATGATTTTGATTGGGTTGAAATGCTAAAATCCCCCGATCTCAAAGGTAATTATGATATATTTTTGGATAAATTAAATTCTGGTTTTGATTTATTCGTACCAAAGACGCGTCATAATATTTAATAAGTTTAAAATTCCTTGGTCCAATAAAAGATTGGTTAATTTACGTAATGTAAAAAGGAAAGCTCATTCGCGTTATTTATCTCATAAAACAAATTCTAATCGTGAACTTTTTTTGAGATTCAGGAAAGAATATGAGTTTTTAAATCGATTTTTATATAATCAATATATTTTGTCTGTTGAGTCATCGGTAAAGCGCAATAGTAAATCGTTTTGGAATTATATTAATTCGAAAAGAAATACCACAGGCTTGCCTAAGGTAATGGAATTTGAAAATGTAAGTTCAACAGACTTAAAAAGCACTTGCGACTTGTTTGCTAACTTTTTTGAGTCAGTGTACAATGAGTGTCAATTGCAATTAAGAGATAATCATTACGATATGATCTCTGATGCTTTGGATATCGGTGTCCTACATTTTTCGGATGAAGATGTAATAAACGCGCTCGATAAACTTAATTTTAATAGCAACCCAGGCCCAGATGGGATTCCAGCGGTAATATTAAAGAAATGTTTGTCTTCCGTTTTTCTTCCTCTTAAAATAATTTTTAACCAGTCTCTTGTTTCTGGTGATTTTCTTAATGAATGGAAATATTCTTTTATAATTCCAATTTTTAAAACCGGTTTAAGGCAAAAGGTGGAGAACTATAGGCCTATATCTAAGCTTTCGGCAATACCTAAATTATTTGAAAGTATTGTTAAAGACAATTATTTCTAGTAGTCAACATGGCTTTGTTCGTGGTAGATCTTGTACTACTAACTTAGCTTTTTTGACGAATTACATTTTTAATAGTTTTGAGAAACGTGTACAGGTCGATGTACTCTACACTGACTTCACAAAAGCCTTTGATAGAGTGCATCACACCTTACTTTTGGCTAAGCTAAAATCGTTGGGTTTTCATTCCTCAATGCTAAAATGGTTCGTTAATTACCTAACCCATAGAAGGCAAATGGTAAGGGTCGATAATTTTACTTCTCGTGTAATTGAAGTTACGTCGGGCGTTCCACAAGGTAGTCATCTGGGCCCGCTGCTATTTATTTTATTTATTAACGATGTCCACGAAATATTTAAATTCTGTAAAGTTTTGTCATTCGCTGATGATTTGAAGTTGTTTTCTCGGGTTAATAATACTTCTGATTGTATTCGCTTTCAATCAGATATTAATAAGTTATCGGAATGGTGTAATCGTAATGCTCTAGAACTTAATGTTTCTAAATGCAAGGTGTTTACGGCCTACCGTATTGCTGCACCCCTTTTTCATAATTATTTTATAAATGATCTTAGACTTCAGCGTCATGATGAGGTAAAAGATCTTGGTGTCATATTTGACAATAAATTAAATTTTAATTTGCATTACGATTACGCCATTGCTAAGTCTAACTCGTTGTTGGGCTTTCTTATGCGTAATAGTAACGACTTTAGTAATGTACATAGCCTTAAGGTTATTTACTGCTCCTTAGTCAGGCCATACTTAGAATATTCATCAATTATTTGGGATTCACCATATGCCTTACACAAACTTAGACTCGAAAGAGTCCAGAAGAAATTCACGAGATACGCGGTTCGTAAATTATATGTGTTTGATGAGCTTCCTAATTATGACAGCAGATGCACTTTAGTCGGCTTACAAACCCTCAGTTTCAGACGCACTGTAACTTCTGTCATGTTTGTTCGCGATATTATTAATTATCATATTAAGTCACCAGAATTGCTTTATCTTTTAAATATATATGCTCCCCAGAGGTCTCTGCGGGTTAGAAGCTTATTTTATACAGAAAGGCATACAACCAATTATGGTATCAACGAGCCTATTACAAGGTGCATAAGCACATTCAATGATCTCTGCAATGAAATTGATTTTTGCTTATCCAGATTAGATTTTAAAAATTGCGTTTTTTCATTGGGTTTTGATTAAGTTAATTTAATATTCGAAGTAGTCTATAAGATTGAAGATCGGTAGATGACGCTAAGTCGCGCAACAAACAACAGTTGTGTAAAGCGTTACTGAGAGGTCACACTAAGAGAACGTAGTGTTTTGTGTGTCCTCGATGATGGTAAAAAAAAAAAAAATAAAAAAAAAAAAAAAAAAAAAAAAATAAAAGAAACCTTTGAGTAGGCACCACCTACCACCACATAACCTACCAAAATGTTTAATTTCAACGCCCAAAAACATTGCATATACTGGGGCTTTAATAGACATCGAAAGTAGGTATGAATTTTAAAGTGTTGAAACAGAAGATTTCTGTAGGGTTGGAACAAGATGTTACCTAAGCTTATCGTCCGACCATGCATTGCTTGACAAAAGCTAAAATTCACACTAAAAACAAAATATACAAACATATCTACCTTTTCTAGATATGTTTTTTTTAAGAGGGAAAATTCAAAGACGAACTATAGGTCTACATAATTAATTTTAAACTAAGAATGCCGTATTGATATGATCGCTAAGTTTTGAACTGTCACCTGTTAGGTATTCCCAACCTCAGCTGAATTTTCATATCACTTACGAACCGCCCCACTTCACTCTACGGCTACCATTTTATCCACAGTCGTGTGCATAACCTTTCAACCGAAAAAGTAGATAAAGTTTACCTGACCATGCAATGTTTCTACCTAGGTACTCGTATCGGATACGAAATACAAAATGAAAATGAGCCCCTATGCGATGCAGGAGACAACCAACCAGGCAACGGAATTCAGGGGATGATCATTTATATGAACATCAAATCACTGAGTTGTCAGATCGTGGTTTCACATAGGTTCCACTGCTTGGTGGTTGGATTAGGTGCGAGGTTGGGTGTATGCAGAGTTGTTTATATTTATGTTACGAATGAATTTAAAGAAACTTCGCATATACCCAACATCCAAACCAGTGACCCCATGCAGGGGTGTTTTACATATTCTACATGTCGCGTGAATTTACTTTTTTGTTATTCATAATTTCTCAATTAAAGAACAAATCACTCCACACCAGCACGGCTTTGTATCTGGTAGATCTACAGTGACTAACCTAATGCTTTTCAGTAAATACCTCTTCGATTCCGTAGAATTAGGTTATCAGGTTGATGTTGTATTTACAGATTTTGTGAAAGCCTTCGACACTGTTTGTCACAATATTCTCATCGTTAAATTAAGATCATTTGGCATTCACTCGAGCCTCCTTAAATGGATCTATAGTTACCTTACAAAAAGGAAGCAAATTGTTAAAATTGGTTCTTCTCAATCGAGGCCTATTGACGTTTTATCGGGTGTTCCTCAAGGCAGTCACTTAGGACCTCTGCTGTTTAATATTTTTATCAATGATATTCCAACTATGCTTCAGCATGCTCATTGTCTTATTTATGCTGACGATTTAAAAATATTTTTGCGTGTTAAAAGCATTTTCGATTGCAATAGGCTTCAATCCGAATTGAACTCAGTTGTCAATTGGTGCAAGCTAAACCAGCTGTCCTTGACTATTACAAAATGTCATTCCTTTTCTGTTTTCCGTATTTTGTCTCCAGTTATTTATCAATATAACATTTCCGAAATTTCACTTACTAACGTAACTGAAGTTAAAGATCTTGGGGTGATTTTTGACACCAAAATTTCATTTTCACTTCACATTGACTATGTTGTTGCTAAGGCTAACTCTATGCTTGGATTCCTCAAACGATCATGTGCCGTATTTTCTAGTCCTTATGCTCTTAAATCTGTTTATATGTCCCTTGTTCGTCCTTTTCTTGAATATTGCTCCATTATTTGGTGCCCTAACAATTTTACTTCTATAAATCGGTTGGAAAGAGTGCAAAAGTCATGTACAAGATTTGTAATTGCTCAATTGAAATGGAACCTTGATGAAAGACCCTCTTATTCTACTAGATGTGCATTAATAGGGTTAGATACCCTTGAGAAAAGACGTAATGTTCAGTGTATATTGTTTGTTCATGATGTGTTTTCTTATCGCATAAAGTGTCCTGAAGTTCTAGAGAATTTTTTGTTTTACGCACCTGAAAGAATACTCAGATCTAGAAATTTATTATTTAATCCTAGGCATATTTACAATTATGGTCTTAATGAGCCTACTACTAAATGTATTAATTTATTCAATTCTGTTTGTACAGAAATTGATTTGTGTGATGATAGAGAGAAAGTTAAATCTGTAATTTTAAATATTCATGTATCATAATAAAATTTTGCTTCTTGTTAATTTATTAATTCCTAAGTTACTTAAAACCTATTGTATTATACTATATATTTTTAATTATTATATCACCATATATTATATCCGAAATCTGTTAGAGTTAAGCTCGGTAGATGAATAAAGTAAAGTAAAGTAAAACGAAATAATGCCAAATGTGTCTTGATTTGTTTTCAGTGACTAAATAAAGCGGAATTACAAATTTGGTATCTAATACAAAATTCTGGGAATTTGGTCTCATTTTGTTTGGTTAAATTTCAACTCAGCCCTTTGCCGCTGTAACAGCAGACTTCTGCTGTTGCATAACTAGACATTTGTCCTTCGCCGATCCTCCTTCCCAATGTATTATCACTTCAAGTCATATAAATGAGTGTGGACAAGGCTACTTGACTTCTATATGACTGCATGACCTTGATATAAATTCGCACTTATTGAACATCCCTATTACTGGGTCAGTTACAAAACTGCACCACAGCAAATGTGTCACTCATTAAGTCCTAAATTGCATGTGGATTCGCAGCGCGCCAACTTTAACGTACAGTTGCATGCACTCTTCGGTCTTGTCCGAGACCGCATCTGCTACTGTGCATTGAAACAAACTCATCAGTCATCGCAGTGAATGGAACGTTTCGATTCTAATTCCGCTTGCCACAGCAAAAACAGATCCTCTCCTTGAAAACACCACGGTGCGCGCTCTTGGAAGTTGAAATTTGAATTCACACTATACTTAAGACACATCAACTTGCCTCTTGTCTTTCCCAGGCAAATCATTAACTGCTGGGCAAAAACAAAAAAAAAAAAACAGAGAACCCCCAAGGCACAACAATTTAATTACAGCAATTGACTTGAGTTCATTTGGACTCGATCTTGCACTTGATTCCCAAAGCTGTCAGACTGACTGGCCTACGTACAAATTAATTTGCTCGGCCGACTTGCCATTCCGTTTCATTTAATACCGTTTCGTCCAGAATTAGCCGCTGTTACGTCTTTACGTCTACTTTGCATCCTCCCACTCATTTTGTTTGATTTACGCCATCTGACGCTGGGGTGACAAACCCTGCTTGTTAGTGCTGTGGGAAAATGCCCAAGTCCGAGTCAATTTAAAATCGTTACACCTGCATAAAATGTTGATCTGTCAAAATGCAAACGCCCCCCAATGCTGGCTTGGGTGTAGCACAAACTGGCGCACCGCAGAGTTCCTTGCAGACAACATACTACACTCGTAAACTGATTATTGGCCCTTTCTATTCATATGGGGCCTTTCTTCGGTTTTATTGGTGCGCGCATATTTATCCTTTTGTGGTTTTTCCAATTTACATTTTAATTCAACAGTTTGATGTCGAAGAAGACTATAAAATATGATTGAGCCCGAGAATCAATGAATGACACAATAAATTTTCATTAATGGAAGCCCATAAATGGCTGGTGGTCTGCGGTCTAACAAATGCCTTGGACAATGGAACAGTGTCTTGGCTTGTTTCTCGACAACTTCCGGAATTGCGGAATGCGCACGATCACAGATCGAGTAGGATGTGTTTTATTTATTTAGTCTTCTTCAAAAATTTTTTGGTTTTTTTTTTTTGTTGTTTTCTATAGACTAAGGCACACTTGTGGCGGTGTCAATTAGGTTGAGTGTGTTTGTTGTTTAATTGAGTCGAAGTTTGTTTTGGCAATTTGTGAATGGGAATGGATGTGTTGTGCAATTTTGAAAGCGAGTAAGTGGTTTTGGTTGGTTTTTATTTTTTAAATACCTTTGTTCAGAAAGGCGAAGGTGTTACGTCGAAGCTTCCATTTTTATCTGCAATGGTAGTAGATACCCACAGATTAGGCATTGTTCAGCGACTAGTTTTCTGTGCGCCAGCCGCTATAGATTGCATATTAGTGTACGATCTCTTATTAAGAAGGTCAAGTGAATGTTTTGGATCAATATCCGGAGGTTGATTTTGCATCTGCTTATACCTAGAAAAGGAGCACTTGCTTCCAGCTACAGCAGATTTTTATTAAATTAAGTAGCTTTACTTTGAAGTCGCAGATCTTGTGTCTTTGGATAAATAGTATAGCCCATGATATATTCGAAAAGAATGAGTACAAAAACACGTATAGATTCCAAGGGCTTGATATAAGTTGGTATTCCATTTGTTGTTGCTATATACAGCCGATGCATTGACCTTTGCAAAAGTGGGTTGTGTCTTCGGTGCAACCTTTTTTATTCTTTCTTCAACCCAAGCCGGCCATTGATGTGGAAAAGAAATGGAGTTAGGTGCACGGGGTACTCGATACTCCCACCCGAAAGAAAGCTTTACAGAGTTGTTCTCCATTTGAGGCTAACTTGCTTTAGGACTATAGATGTCATCACCTGTTAAAGGACATTAAGCTTTATTTATTAAATAGCTCAAAATAATATATATACATTAGAATGTCTTTTGCTTATGTAGGGTCATTCATTTCTTGGTTGCAAGTTGGTAGCGCTGGCATTTGACACCTGTCAAACTCAGCTGTCATTTAAAGTGTCATAACATTAGTTGAATGTTTGCCATTTACGGTAATGGATCACTTAGCAATCGATCATCGCGTTAAAATTATTAAAACTAACTACAAGAAGGGGCAACAAGCCACACAAGACGACCAATTATGGTCGCGTAATTACTCGTTTTGTTGACCAAGGTCATGCGATTTGACACCGTTCGATTTTTTTTCTGTGGGGCTATGCAAAAGACCGTTTTTACGCGAGTATTTCTCGAACTCTAGACGCATTAAAAACCAACATTACTCTAGTTATGGCCGAGATACCGCCCCAAGTGTGCGAAAAAGTGGTTAAAAATTACCTCAAAAGAATCACATGTTGCAAATCTTCCCGAGGCGGCCATTTGAATGATATTGCGTTTCGCACCTAATGGCAAAGTCCAAACTTAAAAATGAAATTAAATTTTCACCAAAAATGTATCGTTGTGTGTTTTATTTTGCTTTACTTTCGAAACCGAAAAATTAATGACCCTTTATTAATCGGTGGGCTTCTACATATAGACGAACGTTGACATTTACTGCGTTTTTCCATTTCATCGGATAGCACGGAAGGTTTAACTATACTGGACGATATTGTTGCGGCTAGTTTTCCTTACCTCTTCCGGAATCAGCTGGCTTTGATCTTCCAGCACGAAGGAAAAGTCGTGCCGACATTTTTTTTTTGAGCTTACACAGTATGCCTATTTGCAAGTTAAAGTGCACAGTTCGTTAGAATTTACAATTTTGGTTGGAATTCCGCTAAATTTGCCCAGCAAGCCATCTCTTCCTTGAGCTTAGGGTCCTCCAGTGAATCCTCAATCTATTGTTTGTATGGATTGTCTTTCTTTGACGTTTGACGTACCAATAGCATTTGCTGAAGTCAATTTGATGGATTCTCAACCTTTTAGGGTGTATCGAATGTGTAGAGTGACAAAGCACTCACAAAGTCGTAAAAAGCTTTTGCCATTGCTTTGTACGTTGTAAGTGTCGCTCCAAGACAACTTAACTCTATCTTCAATCAAGATAAATCCGCTAAGCGAGTGCTAAATCGGTGCATAACATCTTATCCCTTGCTTCGTTGCACGGCTTCGTTTGTTTAAGTCAATGGACGCCCGTTTGGCTTCAGTGAAGTCTACCGTTTTCGACTTCTTATTTCCAATTAAATAATTTTTATAGTAGGTGCTTAAGCACAATTCCAATAAAACAACAGAATCAAATCCAACTACCCATCAAATGGAACACGAATGAATAAATTAAGATGCTCAACGAAAACGTGTGTCAAGTTTTTTAAAGTGGCGAAAAACACCGGGCGCATGCGCATCAAAACAAATCATACCCGAGGGCAACGATCAGAGCTTCCCATCGTGATTGCACCCCTGAACATAAAGAATTATTGAAATCACAGCGATCTACTCATTTGTCATGCAGCTTTTGTATCTTTTCACTGTCGGATCGATCGGCTTCTGCTAAAGAAATTCACTAATTCATTTGTTATTTGATGTTTCCAATAAAAAATGTCTCCCATTGTCTGGGTCTGGGTGTTTCTTTTATTCTTCCATTCGATTTCCCATTGAAAAATGATAATAATCTGCGGCTTAGAACGGTTTTCATTGCTGGACAAAGCGCAACAACTCCTCTCTCTCTATATGCAGAGGAGAGAGCATATCCGCTCACCGATTTATCTCAAACTAATTAGTGCTATCGATCTAATGTTTTTACGACCCGTGTCTATTGTTGGCTCCAGCTCCAAAGTCAGGAAATGCGAAGAAGAAAAAACCCGACACCCATAGCACTCATGTTTAACAAGTATCCAGAGAATTTACGATCATATAAAAACCGTTTCGGAATCGTATAAATAACTTGTCCATGTGTCACGTTTGTTTTGCAATTAACACCTGTGTATCAATCACATCAGCAACAGCATCCCCAATTGGAGTGTTCAGTGTTCACAAAAGGCTAAATGGTCCGAAGCCAGTTTGCTCAACTGGACTCGGATCGCGGATCGACTCTCTCTCGCTCGCTTGACCGTGTATAAATCATTTTTTCTTGGCGCATTTACCCCTGGGACCTGCGCGACTATGTACGCACTTTAATTACGAAAATAAATTACAATATTGATGTCCAATTATGAAAGTGATTTTCAACTGACATTTGTGGCACAACTATCGGCTCTAATTAAGTTTTACATCGATCTGCGGCCGGTGCGGTGCAGCGATCGGTAAATATCGCAATGATCGCGCGAATAAATCATGCTTCTCTCACGGCCCGGTGCGCGATTGCGTCGATTGATAAATGTATCTCAATGATAATTATCCATATTCTGCCAATGATGCGAAAACTCTTTCGCCGCCCGATGGTGTTGGCCATTATACCGTAGACCGTTGGAGCCCGCAACAAACAGTAGGCAGCCAGGGCCCGTATATACGTGTGTTTTTTGTAAAGGCCTGCCTTATCTATACGGCGACCGCCAGTATACAATAAAAGTCGGTCTTTAACACCTAAATGTCACCTGTGCTGTGTGGTTCTTTTCTTCTTCCGAGCACACGGCCAGCCATTGATTTGGAAGGTACTTTGTGCTAGTACAACAGATGTAGGTACACACTCCACAGTGCGCGCACACGAGGCTATACAAGACACAAATACTCGCCTCGTAATATAAAGAAAGGAGGTGGCGGCAGCCACAGCCGCAGCCACCAACACCGGGCACCACCAGCACCGGGCGGCCTGCGATTCCATCGGGAAGAATTCCGCGTTTGTTACTGAAAGCGTCAATTATTCGAATAATTTATGATTTTATGTGAGGAATATGTATAATGGCTTGTTGGCTGTTCGTTGTGGGTTCTTTGGACCAAACACGAAGTCAATTTGTATTGTCTATTGTCAACACAACAGATTCTCTGTGGCGGACGACATCCCGAACGATATATCGCATAGCATAGTTTCTATTTTGATTTATATTCAACGGAATATGTTATAATTGGCTTTACGAGTGAGGCTCTGGCTACACTGGCTCTGAATGTGAATCGGAGGCTGGTTTGCGGTAGGTGGAAGTCATGTAGTTGGTTTATTATTGGCAGGATGGGTTGTTCCGTAATACAATGGCTGCGGTGGTATGGTTGGTATACAGCTATACGGTCGTCTTGAGATATCATCGTTATATGGAGATTGTACAGAGATTCCCGATCGTTCTTGCGAAATTTGTATTTAAATTGTAACTACTATTGCAATGGTGGGACATTTTGGGCAAGCGATAATTTAGTGGCCCAGTAATTTTCAAAGGTTATTGGAACACTTTTCACACGACCCTCTCTTGAATTTTTGAAGTGAAAACTTCTTTAGGCGCGTTGGGCATTTTTGAGATGGGAAAAAACCATTGAACTCGGGATACCAATGTTGCGATACCAGCGTTCCAGTCGCCAACCACTGTTAATGCGTAACTTGAAAAAAGGCATTTTTCAATAATATAATGCCAACAAATTTTTTTTTTTGGTAAAGTGGAACAATAAATCAAAAAATAAACACAATACAAATGTAAAAAAAATATTAACAAAAACAGTTTTTATTTTTACAAGAAACAGCTTTCAAATTTGTTTCCAATTTCATTCCACTTACTGGAAGTGGACGCTTACTGTTCGATAAATGGACAGAGTTTGAAGGTGGAAACACATTCTTTAAGACCGAGGTTACATATATTTTTTTTTCTTGGATTAATAATCTTAAAAAAATTAAAAAGTCTGTAGGTATGTTGAATCAAAGAATAAATTTAAAAACATATCATATAAATAAAATTGGTGTAGCTCTTTTCGACTAAGATTGAATTTGACTGCATGTCTTTAAATGCAAAAATCTTAGAAACTGCTCAATATATTCTGGTGCATTTTTCACAGGCCTATAGAGGATACCTAGGCCTACAATCTCTACTTTGTTTCAACTCTATATCTCTATAAATTCCGCAAAAAATTTGACAAGAGTAATATATTTTTTCGTTTCATTTTGCTTTTTTCTTTGTCACGCTTTCCGTTCGAAAATACTGGGAGCATTTAAGTATAGTAAATACTAGCTTATATAGGACATCTGCAGGTACAACTTAGGATATCCAATAACTCGATAACTTAAAAGGTTTTTAAATAAAAAGGCAAAATTTGAAACATTTCTACGATTTTCACATGAGTGAGTAGATATGCAATTCATTCTCAAATCAAACATACTAACTGCGCAATATTATATTGACATCTCTTTAACCCTATTTTACTCCTGTAATGGAGAGGGAGACAGACAGAGGCAGTACTGTGTGGTTTGCTAAGAAGAAAAAAACAAAAGAAATGGCAAATATGTAGGAAAGGTTTGTTTGCCTCTGTTTTGCTTACAAAATAAAGTGTCTAGAAAAAAAAGTCAAATAGGTATATGTACCAGTGATACCAGATCGTGGTATTATTACATTAGGGGATTTATATTAGGGAAAATTGCTGGTTATACTATTTATAAATGCTATTTAGAATCAAGATGAGGCACCCGGTGGAGTTTTTATATAGCATTACAGCCCATGGCCTTTTTGCTCATAAAATTGAATTAAAAGTTGGAGTTCCCATTATGTTGCTTCGCAATTTGAATCCCCCAAGTTTTGTAATGGTACCAGAATGTGAGTGATTTCGTTACAGAAAAATGTTATAGATGCGTTAATTTTAACAAATGCCATGAAGGCAGAGTGAACTCAGTCTTTGGGATGTTTTTTAATACGGGCTCAAGTCCCTCACAATTGCAGACCGCTCCCTCGCGTTATACCTCTGCAATGTCTATTGATGATTTTTCTTTGAGCCATTATCAAAAAAAAATTGTGTCCCCTACAAGACAGCAAATTTATAAAAAAATTGTTTCTATCAATTGTTCTGAAACCACATTTTGCACGGGTGAAGCCGGGCGGGTACAGCTAGTATAATCCCAAAAAAAATCCAAATTCAAACTTATGCATTTTATTTTTCAATGCGCCACCTCTCGCGAATGTCTGACAAACATCAGAGAGTATAACTGTCATGAAAGAGCTTCTAAAGTTGGCCGTTTAGACTCGGAATACAATTGTAGATCTCTTCCATTCTTCCCAAAAATTAAGCCCTCACACAAGGCGAATGGTTGCGAGAAGCTAGGCCTAGGGTCCTTACGGACCTGTTCCGCCAACTATTTTTTTTTTCTCTTATTTTTGTACTTAATACTGTTAATAAAGTCTTGACACAAGTCAATTTGTTTTGTTTTCATGGATTCTATATTTCGAAGTACAGAACTTAAGCATTCTTGGAACTTTGAAAAACAGCATCTTGCGTGTTCTAACTCGACTTTTTAGTGTCTTGACTTTGCCTACAATTTCATTCATTCACAATTGTGCCCTTAACCTAGTTCTCTAAGAAACTAAAACATTGAATTGCATTTTAATAACTAGTGAATGTTAAACTTCTGATTTTAAGGTTGTTTCCGAAAATTTGGTGCGAGGTCTTGGCCTTATTGACATATGTAAGTACTCGGGGTAGTTTTCACATTTGGTAGGTTAGGTTAGATTGAAGAGACTTTCGGTCAAAACTCCGGCAGAGTTACACCGCATTATTCAATATTTACAGTTTTTGGTCCGTTTTTAGATGGGTTTTAGAGAGTTTGCCAGAGCATATCCACAAGCGTTTTCTGGTTTGCTTTTAAGTATTAGTTTTGGGTGTTTTAATTGGTCATATATCGAGGTATTTTTTTTATTAAGCTACTTGACCAATTTTGGAAGTTTTTGTGAAATTTGAGATCGGTTTTTGATGTGGTTCTTGGATCATTTTTCGTATGATTTTTGTCTTTCGAAACAACTTTTGGTTTTGGGGTCAATTTGGGGTAATTTTTTTTTTTTTAGAGAAGCGTTGTTTTGCGTGTTTTTGTGCTTCTTGACCGTTCTTAGGGAGTTTTTCGGGTTGTTTTCCAAAACATTATTTTTTTGGGTGTTTTGTAGGCTGTTGTTTTTTAAAACTTTATGTCCGTTTCATGGCTACTTTTTGCGTTCTTTGACAGCGTTTTATGGAGCTTTGTGGGTCGTTTTCCAGCTGCTTTACGTGGATTTTCTTTTACATTTTTTGGCTAATTTTAATAATAATTTTGCGTATTTTTTGAAATTTTTTTCGGGGTGTTTCAGGAACTTTTCCAAGATGTCTTCATTCGCGTTTCTTGGAGTGATTAGTCGTCAGTTGATTCAGTTTTGGGATGTATTTGAGTTTGGTGGTTTTTCTTGTGTCATTTTGGTTATTAACGTTGTCATTTCAGCAAACGCGCCGAAACTGGCTGATTCTACTTCAGAAGTCCTGGAGTGAATATCATTTATTGAGAAATTGTCAAGCAAAGCCCCGTCGATATTATCCGCCAATTAATAGCTGTAATGGTGTAAATTGGTGCAAATCGCTCAATTATATCCCGTTCACACCATCAAATAATTATAGCAATTACATGGGTGCCACCAACTATTTCCACTTCTGCACACCCGTTCAATTACAAGCGCTGCTAAACGTTGTTCATAATGCAAATGCCTCGGGCATAATTAGCAACAAAAATCACCGTATTATTAAACGCAGAATACGAATTTTTAAAGAGGTTGTCGCAGCTTGAAAAGCCTTCATATGTCATGTACCTTACGCGCGTCTTTTATTATATCTCTGAGACAAAGACCCACCATTAAGCTATAGGTATGGCCACCGCACACCACGCTCGCAGCCCATTTCCGTGTGCCGCTGACGCACCTTCAGCAGGGAAAAAAGCCAATTAACAGCCGCAGCAGCGTAGGTATCTCCGGTTAATCCGCATACTGCGCAGGAAAAAGGCCAATACCCATGGAAGACTGAAACCTTTTATTACTAATTAAGAAGCAGAAAATATTTTATTTGAATGTTAGGTGAATTCCAGGCCCGCATTTATGTATGAAATAAATGAGCAACCGAATACCTGGTCCGTTCGGCGGAAAAAATACCGAAAATTCCGAATGAACCGCAACGGACAGCGAGCGCAGCAGCAGTAGGAACATATCAAATGGAATCCCTGCCGGATCCTCCTCTCCTCTGTCGGACAGACAGCCAAACGACGGACGGATGTTCGGTTGATGGCAATATGGGAATACCAGCGTGTTGGGGCCCAATCCAATAACACACCGCAACCAAAACCGAAAGGCGAAGACGAAAACGAATGAAACCGAAAACAGAGGTTGCGCTAATTAAAATTGTTCTTGTTCTATGCCCCTTCGATGAGATTCGGGAAAATGGCATTGGCAGGCGCAATCTCTCGTGGATGGTCCATGGGAGCAATAGTTTCGTTCAAAGGCGATGCGCGCACGGCATCAGCCACAGGGCTACCAGCTCACAGGCGCAAAGGTGTAAGATCGACGAATTTGTATCCGACAACCGCACACCAGTGGATGTGGATTCAATTTGATTTGTTCTTCGTTTGCCTTTCCTTGGGGCTGTTCGCTGTTGGTTCAGTTTTAATCGGTCGTAAAATAAAAGACCAAACGAACGGAGTTTGATTTTGTTGTCAGTCAGACCGTGGCAATCATCATCGCGAGCCAGTAAAGGTCGCTGTATGTATGTGGTAGGGTTCCCCTTTTAACAAACAAAAGTGGGGGCACTCAAAATGTTTGCACCAAAATTCAAATTCTACCGCATCGCTTCGACTAATGAATCAGGGAGATGTGCTCTTGTGCGCGGATGGATTTTCTCACGGATCGAATTGGACTTAAGTATCTCGATAGAATGACTCAGGAGTATAAACACACAGAGTGGCTGAAGCAGAGCGAAGCGACGACTATCCCACTGCAAGAAGATGAATAGCTACTGTGTGCCGGAGGCGGCCATAAAATCGGAAGAAGTAGATTTCGAAATATCTACTGCCGCTTCGCTCGTGTAGTGGATGTAGTCAGTGACTGGCTGGCGGTGGCACATTTGAGAGGAGAATGCTCGATTTTCGATGACATGCTCACATGTGTTACTGTCGCAACGATTTGGATTTATTATTTATTGGCGCGAAATTAGTCAAACAAATCCCATTCAACATCTAGTTTAGATGTTTCGCAATAGACAGTGTGTTGCGTCTGTTCGAGGCGTTTATGGCGCATGAGGTGTAGTGTCGTGTCATATCTAAGTCCTGTGGCTGTTTGACACTGAACTGCATTGCACTGGGTGATTGTTGGTGCGTTGTTCACTGGCACTTTGGTATCTTATGATCACAAAGCTTAATGACAGAGAGAAATATTTCGAAATAGCCGCAATAAAACAAATAAGGCAAAAATATTTGAATCACATCCAACAAATTGAATACTGTCACTTTGACTGCTCAACAACTCAAGTGATAGTAGCGCACAATATTTTCGATACAAAAAGGGCAACCACTCAGTGAACGCGCCCCATTCGGTTGAAAATTTCGCAGCCGTGAATGCACGAACCAAAGATAATGGAATACAGAAATATATAACTTTCCAGTGGTCACGCACCCATGCTCATTTCTTTTTCTAGTATATGTGAGTTCATGAATTGAACTTTAATGCAATAATTCGCTACTCCGAAATGCGTATTTCATTATATTTTTTATTTTAATCGAATCCTTAACAAAAACCAAACAAGTTCAATACCAATCACAAAACAATTGAACATCGCGAACAAAGCAAAAGGAATGTTGGCCGGCTTTTAGCAACATCCTTTTTTGTAGCTCACACGTATTCACAAACGGGGGTTGATATTACAAAAACAACAATGTAAACTAATGGGTTTTGGGGGGATAGACGTACGAAAGATATCCATCTCTTTTATTCATTCATCTCTGGCATGAACTGAGATTCAAAATCTGAAGTCTATACTCAGTCTGACAGAATGTCTGACAACATTTGTCACTCTCTTGTCAAAGAGGTATTTGTAAAAGGGTTTTTATTTTTAATATCTTATGTTCATTTGTGTACTTATTTTTGATCGGGCGAAGCTGTTCAAATTCTATTCCCGTTCTTATTGAAAATGGCGGAAACAAATTTACAGGGTGTGCCATAATTCACGCAAAATCTAATTTTGATTGAAAACACAGATTTTTAATTAGAAAGCTTAATTTTTTTATTACTTTATATAGAGTATACAGATTGGGGTTATGTATGGAATAGCCATATCGGATAAATGGCCGCTACGGCTTTGCTGGCAAGTACGTACTCTTATATTGAAATTTTCTATGACCGTATCGCATAAATGTGGCTGAATTTCATTAAAACTCCCCCCAATTTCCTCATTCAAGGCGTTGGTGGTCGTGGGCTTGTTTCCATAGACCTTCGACTTCAAAAACCCCAAAGAAAAAAGTCCAATGGCCTTAAATTGCAAGATCTGGATGGTCAATTCTGATCGCAAAAACGGCGATTAGGATTACACGATTAGGAAATGATTCATGAAGTAATTGAGTTGTTTCTCTATCTGTATGGCATGTGGCATCGTCTTGTTGAAACCACATGTTGGTCACATTCATATCTTAAAATTTAGGCACTAAAAAATGAGTTATCATGTCACGATAACGAACACCATTAATTGTTACTGCCTTTTCGAAGAAGAATGGTCCGATAATGCCTCCAGCATTAAATCCACACCAAACAGTCACACGTTGTTGAGGCATTTGTTTCTCAACAACGCGTGGGTTTTCTGTACCCTAAATGCTACAATTTTGACGATTAACGAAGCCGTCAAGATGAATTTGAGCTTCATCACTGAAGATAATTTTGTTCCAAAATTGCGGACTGTAGCTGACAAACCTTCATTATTTTTCAAATATTGCCCAACAATGAAAATGCGTTGTTCGTTCGTGTAGCGCTCAATTTTGACTAACCCCGACCTGTCAGCTGTCAGATTGATATCTTTTTTTTCCATTGGTATCACTGTGCTATTAAATGGCGCAAAATTCAAATTTTGCCTGAATTATGGGACACCCTTTATATCATGAGAAGCAATTGTGTTTTAACAGATGCATACTATAGCTTTAGGGCATCTTCTGACCTTAGGCTTGGCTACGGAGATAGAAACATGACGGGCAAAACTTTCCTTCGACGAAAGTGGCGGTAGACTCAATATTTATTTCATGATGGGACAAATCAAAGCGATTGCAAACTTTTAAAAAATATAGATTTTACTCGCCCCCAAGTATTGTTTTCTCGGAAAATTGCGGTCTCCGTCTTTAATGACATTGTGACGGGTATTGCAACATCCCATGCTGCAGGGAGCCTGTTTCGTGCGATCCAGTTGAGCACACAGTGTTTATTAACATTTGCCCAGGCAACTTTTCCATAATTGGAGTAACTTTCATCAAAGATTGTACCCACTCTTCCTACTCGAGAACACTTTCACCCATCCCTAACTACAAGCCAACGAAATCCACAGCCAAGGAGCCATAAAAATAATTCAAACTGCTATACACGCTGAAATAACTATCCTTATCGTACAACTTAATTCCTTTAATTGCGTAACCAATACGGGAACAAATTCTCTCAACAATCCGCCAGAATACGTAACTTATCCCCCTCGGCTCGGCAATAGTATTTATTTCACAAAGCCCTACAAAATAATAATAATTTTGCAA
Organism: Cheilosia vulpina; assembly: GCA_916610125.1. Classification (NCBI taxonomy): domain Eukaryota; kingdom Metazoa; phylum Arthropoda; class Insecta; order Diptera; family Syrphidae; genus Cheilosia; species Cheilosia vulpina. The sequence continues at coordinate 112,136,463 of OU744276.1, read as the reverse complement.
CATTTAATTAAATAGAAAACATCAATTCACTAGATGTCCAATCATTCGTCCACCACACTGCCAGAGGAGAGACCGCAACGCCAGCCGCACCGCATACAAGCAAGGCAGACAGGTAACTGCAAAAACACAGCAGCAACCGCCTCAATTCCAACTGCCAACCTGGTGCGGTTTAGTTTTTCTCGTTAACTTCAAGAAGCGAATGAATTATGGTAAATTAAGAACCGCGATTATAGATTAGTGGGTCCGCATTTCGATATTTTGTTTCAGCTTTCAGAGAGACTCGGCTCTCAGGCCAGCCAAACCAAGGCACCCGTCATTGGGCCACAGTCAAGGCGGAGTAGGAAGTGAGGAAGCGGAATGCGTTTTCATTTGAAATCTTGGCCAGGGCATCTCCCGAATATACTCTGCGCCTATGAGTATATGGATGTACGGGATATTCTTAGTGGGACCGGGGGAAAATGCATGTGCACGCCATCATCTCGCTGGTATACCTACTCTGGGGCTGGCAAAGCTCTCTTCTCTTCATTGATTTCGTGATTCACTTTAATGAAACGAAATCTGATATGGAGCCAGTTCGAATTATCTGCATTTATCCAAAGCAATATTAAATTTCTCATCACGCCTTTCAAGCGTCGTCGGCGCGTCGGCCCAGTCCGACATCCAACTGTAAACGCTGCAACACCATAGAGTAGATCCGTTTTGGTAGCCCGCCCGACCCGCCCACTACCCCCACCCCATGACTCAGAATCAGTTTGAGATCATAAATTGAGGCCGAAAGGATTTTCATTTTCTTCATGTTGTTCGGTCTTAGATGCAGATACCGCGCATGTGCATCGTACTGTTGCGCTTCTTCTGTTATTAACTATTTATACAGAGCGAAGGTGATTTAGGGGAGGAGAACAGCTCGCTATCAGATAATTACTGCTGCAACACTCGGCCCCGAGTGATGGCGAATTCCCGGCTCGATTTAGTTGTATCCCGCGTGCACTTCGGATCCCGTGCCGCGGTCGAGAGCGAAGAGAAATCGCGCAGCGAGCAGCCCCAGTGAAAACCTAATTTTGTTTTCCGGTGGCATAATGAAATCAAAAGGTCGACTTTGTGGACTTTTTTCGTTTCCATGTTGTACAGTGGCTACAGTGCACCCGCCAACATCTGAAGGGTTACACTGGGTCTGGTCTATGTATGAGTGCCTCTAGTTTTCGAGGTAGGTACATCTAATTGCAATTATAGATGCGAATAAGTAGTGTACAGCTGTTGAACTGAACCTGAAGCATCAAAGCCAGCTCCTACTGATGGATACTGCGATGCTACCTTGGGTTGGGATTTAATTGCGCCAAGCAATGGGTGTAGGTACACACAGACAGAGAGAGAGAGAGAGCCTATGACTGGATATCGGCTTTTCTTTTCTATGCCCCGGCTGGTCTTTTTAATTTGCTACGGCCATTACCTCTCGATCATCGATTTATGGAAAAAAAAAAACATCATTTCCCTCCCATTGGCTTCGACCAGGTCCGCGAAGACCTCGACAGACAGATGCTGCACCGAGATCCATTGGCTGGCTGGGTGCACTGGGGGCGGCGGTGGTGGAGTAATTTTCCTGCAGATCGTGAGAATCGATCTGCCAACCTATTAAATGTGGGTCAAATTTTGTAAGCATCCAACAGCAACTAGGTATATATACCTAGGCATACTGAACAATTTGATGTAATTTTGGGTTTGTTTTGTTTTTGTCGGCCACACCCATCAAATTTAATTGCGAATTTCCGAAGGAAAATGCGACCGTAAAATGTTACGGCAGCATGGTCACGGATCGCTGTGTGCTGTTCGGGGGCAGAGAAGTCGTGATGTCCTATTGGTCATTCAGAAGACACACTGTTGTAATTAACAAATGTGCATTAGATATCTGCAAATCTGAGGAGAAACTGGGAGCAACGAATTTCGATGTCGTCTCCGAGGAATCAGTGCACTCAATTACTGCTGTCATGGAGTTGTTTCAGGAAAACGTTGGGACAGAGACGTGCAGTTGTTTGTCTGTTATTTTTCCTTCCTTGTTATCGATCATGTGCAACCGTGCGTTGGTTGCGAAAAGAAAGTCAAAAAGCTACCCCGAAACATGACTCTTCAAACCATCATTATCTATAGTAAATATTAAAGCAGTTGGGGCAAAACCTGTACCACAGGTTGTGCAAATCTCGAAACAAGAGATACATAATTTGATTGTCAGATGTTTCCCTTACAACTTTCAATGTACCAAAGCTCTTGGGAATAGGATGCTCAAATAGACCTTCCAAACGTACAAACTTGTTTTAAATCAGCACAAGGGGCAAATGAGGAAACCTGCCTGTCTGTCTACCGGGGACTCCATAGCTCGTCTTGGAATTTGAAATAAAAGCATTTGTCTAATGGAACCCAACCATGGATCGCTCCGTTCGGAAGGGTGGCTGCTCAAAATGAACTACTTCACTTTGTTGTAGTATTTTTTAGACGATATTTAAGAACCATCATGATAACAGTGTTTCTTGCTGTTCTTCAAATTTACACACAGATAAAAAACTCCCTCTTTCACTAAGCAATATTACACAATTATTTATTTACATCAAGCATTTAACAAATAAATTCGAACCACATTTTCGTATAACTTAGAAACGTTGCCTCGGATTGGGATTGTGGGGTCCTGTGCTGCTGCGTGCATGGGGATTGAACGGGGGTGTTGAGGGAATATTAAATCCACCGCTGTTGCCTCTGCCGCGACTGCTACTGGTGTCACGCCAAGCTTCAACAGCACTCGTTGTTAGGGCGATCAAGCCGAAAATTAAGACGAGAAAAACTTTGAAATTCATTTCGGAAAAGTTCACTCTGTTCTGTTTGAATCAGTATGCTGCTAAGACGGACGACTGAGTTGTGATGAAGATCTAGTTGCGAGATACCTTTTTATATCAGTGCGGTGTATTTTTAAAAACCAGACGCAGGCTATAGCTGATAAGCGCTTTTCGAAACTCAATATTGTTTCTTTGTATGATTGTTATTATTCTTGGAACAGTGACTTGATTTGTAGAGCACAGCGTGCGGGGTTTTCGCATACTGGGGAGTCACACAAGATAGATATGAGCATCAGGGGTAGGTATACATACCCACGTACGAATGTTAATTGCGTAGACAGTATTTCATCATTTTAAATGGGCAGCGTAAAAGTAAATCACTTTTTGAAACAGATCGTAATTTATTTCATTTATGTATATGAGTATTGGTAGATATATATTTTATTTCAATTTTAATGTTTGCGTGTGTTTGTTCATCGAAGATACATAATATAGACGAAATGTTAAGGATTATCGCTCTTGAAAAACATGAAAGGTCAGTTTTGTAAAAACAGGACAGTATATTGTTTTGTTTTAAGCTTAGGATCCTGGTCGCGCTAAATTTTATCTCCCATACAAAAATGTCTACAAAGATAAAATTTAGCGAAGCAGTTTAGCAAATCCTGGTCGCTCGCTAAATTCTTAACTTCATATAGATGGGCCGCTGACAAGTCTCCATTCATTTAGCTCGCGAAATAAATGTTCGGTACATTAAATCGAAGATAAATTTTGACATAAAAAGCCGAGGAAATAATTTTTGTGGTGTTTACTTTGGAATTATTTTAGACCGCAGAAAACATTTGTGCGATAAATAAAAGTGAACGAAAAACTAATTATTCCGTTTCATGCGATAAAAACACATACAAAAAATGCAGGGCTTGTGGAGGAACGATCAGCAATATGGAAATTGCAGAAAATTCCAATGCAAATAGGGATTTACCCGACACGAAGGAACGTGTTCTTGCTACTATAGAAATTATTTGAGCTGCTGCAGCAATGATAATATCTTCTTCAATTTTATTTATATCTATTGTTTTTGAACGATTCGAACAGTGCATTGTCTTTAAAGTTTGAAATTCGAAAATTGTATGTACGCGAATAATTAAAACAACGTTTACTGTCATGAACAAATGGTTTTTATCCCATTTATATGATGTTTAATAATTTAGCAAGCATTTATCTTTGGAGTGGAGAAATGAAGTGGAGACTAGGAACGCTAAATTTTAGCGCGAGCAGGATACTATTCTTTAGTAAAAAAATCAGAGAGAACCGCGGTGGAATTTTATTTGTATAAGGTCAACAAAATCGAAGGTACAGTGACCACATTTCTTTTCCAGGTGCAAAATGTTTAGATATATCTACCCAGTGATGCCAACTAAGGCTTTTTCATGCCTTTTAGGCATTATTTCATTAGCTAATACCATGTTCCCACCAACGTGATTGAGCCAAAGTGATTTATAAATCACAAATCTCCACCGAACTTTAAGTGTTTTAGTGTGACATTCACGCGAACTTTGACATTAGGTGACCAACTTTCAATACATATCGTAGCTATTAAAGTGCAAAAAGAAAATTACCTACATCAAATTAAAAGTTAAAATGAGTTCAAATGCTTTGGAAATCATTTCCATCTATCACAAAAAAGCCAAATATGATATAAGCATTTTACTCTCTGCATTTTCAGCCAGAAGAAATGTTCTCCGAAAAAAGCATACAAAAAGTGACGTTAATATCAGGTATGTTTGATTTTATTTTTGTATGTTCGATTTTATTTTGTGTGAATTTACGATGACAGATACGTAATTAAAATTTAAACACGTATAAATCACGCAAATGTATGATAAATCACGTAATTTATGAGTTATCAAGTTGATTTAGCTAAATCACGTTGGTGGGAACATGGTATAAGGCTTTATGGCTTGCTTTTTTCTAAAAGGCATTTCTTTTTATTTGAAATATTTTTCTAATTGGACAAAAACTATGTTTGTTTTGTTCAATACTTTGTTCCTACTTACGAAACTAAAAAGCCATGAATATATTGTTCCAGTTTACCTAAAAAAAAATATTTTAGGCATTATTTTATTGAAAAGGGCATCTTTTTTCTCAAGTTAGGCATTTTTTCGTCAAAATTGGTTGGCAACTCTGCATCTACCTAATCTGTGGAATATTTTTACGGTGACCATTCGTCCTCTTTTTGAGAGGACAGTCTCCTTTTTCGCTAATATGTTCCCTATGATTTTTTACTAAAACAAAACAATACATTTGTCCTGTTTTTACTAAACTGACCTCCAAGTGTGCTCATTTTCTTCTGAAAACCTTCTTTCTACTATAAGAAATATGCACGTATCTGGGTACATTTTCAATTCTTAATAAGCTGGGGCTAGGTGAAAAAATGTGGGTATGATTTTCAAACACTAAGTCAATTCCTTTTTTCGAACCGACAAACTTAATTTTTTTTTAACATTTTCAACTGCATTTTTACTTAAAAAAAAAAACACGTCGTCTTTTATGTGATTAACAAAAATGGTCACCTTAAATATTTTACAAGATGTAGCTTGGCGGCAAAATCAATCTACTACATGCCTTTTTATTCAAATCTTGCAACTGGGAGCTATAGTTTGTACTATTTATTGTATACAAGATGGGTACAGTCAGTGGCGGACTAGCCAAGTAGCAAGACTGCTGTCGTTTTCAAAATTGTATATCCCAAGCCTACAGTTTTGGGTATCATTCTAAGCAAAGAGTATCCAAAATATATTAACATGAAGTATGTATATATTAGCATTGCTACTACAGATATCTCATTTCCACTGCTGCAAACGGTTGATAGAGTAAAGCAGGTGAATGGGCTATAAGCGACGACATGGCCGCATTCAAGAATCTAGATATCTTAAGTCGACTAGATTGGTCTGGATGAGATGTAACCTGAACGCAAAAACTAGATTGGTTGGGAACGCCACTTTCACGCGAACTGTCACCTTAGTACTCAGTCACGAATTTCTTGACTAGATTCGTCGGCTACCCCTCCATAAACGTCAACTAAAACAACTGCTCATATGACCGATTTCTGTCAGACTTAGAGATATTCGAATCAGACCACCATTGTCGGGTCTCTTTTCGTCATCAGACTTACTAAACTGGATAGAGACTTACTAAACTAGATACTTGAACGTCCCCAATGAATGCCAAGCTGGTAGATACCTTGATAATTATAAAATAAAATCTCTAGATGTCCAATTTATTCGTTAAATAGGGATATGTTAAAATTACATTTTCTACAAAATTTATTTTACGTAATAGATTCTAAGAGCAAGGGTATCATTTTAGAGCGTTGGGTATCACAGTATCCAGAGCCCTGCGAGTGAATCCAAATGATAGTATAGTATCCATTTCGACAGCATTGAGCAAGAGTAGAAAATGATACGGGCCCCGCCCACCAACACTTTACGACCGTAAAAAAAAATATTTATTTAGCCAAAACCATCTTAATCACCTCACTTTAATGAATACTGAATCCGATTTACTTAGAGAAATCGATTAGTATTCTTTATAAATTTGCCCAAATAAATTCCCGAAAAATTTGTTTGTAACATTTTTGTTTTATTTAATACCATAAACTTTATTTAATACAATAGGATAACCAAGGGCCCCTTGATAGAATTTGCTACAGGCCCCCCGCGCTAGCTTAATCCGGCACTGGGTACGGTGGCTCAAAATGTAGTGTGCTCAGCTAATAGCCGGTACTGGAGTAAAATGTATTCAATATAAATAGAAACGGAAACCAGAATGGAATATATGTTATGAACAAAATGGTAAAAATTGGGTCAAGTGTACCTGTGCCTTACGAATGCCTATTTTTCAATGCAAATTTTGAGGTTAAAATTAAACTAGCACCTCTTTAATAAATGTAAACTGCTGCAGGTATTTCTTTGGATATAATGACTAAATTTGTTGCTAAATTTGCATCATTATGCTATACGCGGTATTTTTTTTTGTCGCTCTGATTACGAAGTTATTTCAGCGTTGTTTAGGAAATATGGAGCAAACGAAAAGTGATGCTCCGTATGCCTATTGGCGCATATAACGGGTTTGTCACCAAGCTTCAAAATGAACAAAGAACAGTTTTTTTTTAATTGACCACACAATGCATTGCATAATTTTAGACTATATTTATATCGATTGCTATTCGAATTAAACTACAAAATGAAACATCAAAAATGATGCAAATGAAATGAAAAAAAAAAAACAGTTTATTCCGTGATTGAAGGAAATATTTTGTAGTTCATGAAACCGGTTCTCATTTCAGTGAGAGTGGTTTGTAATTGAACACAATGGAAATTACATTCTGCAGAAGCGAATATATAGCGAGTCGTTCGGCTATTATGGTTTAAATAGAAAGAAAGTGCGATCGCAGTATTAGAACTAATATGAGATCGTTGAAATTAAATGTACAAATACCGCAAACATCAATTCAATTGAAATGATGCGTTTATTTACGTTACTAGTTTTAAATTTTAAGTCAAACTTTACAGTCTCTGAAAACTTATCTAAGCACGTTGAAAGTGATCTTACAATCTCTTATCGGGAAACATGTTTAGAAAATCACAATTAGCAAAATAATGCAGTACTGTTAATACGTTCCCAAACGGAAATTCATCTCTTCTCTTTAAAATAAATGGCAGTGAGTCAGTTGCCCCTGTGACCAACTAGCCCCGGTCTCCCCAACAAAACAAAAACGTACAATAGGACAACTTTAGCGCGTGAAGTGAGATGTAGTTCTTGAGTGGATGCTTCAAAATTTTTCCTGCACATCAAATGGATGTGTTCACAGAGAATCTTGTTAAAATTATTAAAGGAAAGTATTTTCAAAATTTATCAATTGAATTTTGACTTAATAAGGGGGACAGTGGTTTGTGTTAGTGGGGACAAACAGCATTTTTGGGGACGTCTGGCATCCCTATATACATATTTATATAAAAATAGGTAGCTTATAGCTTCATCACTATATTGATGGGTTTGAGGATCTACTATTTCGACGATAAACGCCTGAAATATGTCCGCAAAAAGGAACCCCAGCAATTTCGATGAACCACCTCGATTGATTTAAATTCTTACAAAATGGAATAAACGAAAGCCTAAAATACAAAAAAATATCCTTTTCAATCGCCAAACGGATGCACTAAACAAACCACAAATTTAGAAACAGATTTCACTATCCTGTTTATTTCCGCATCTGGACAAGTGCACGAAGACTTCCGACCCACAACCAAACCCACGCGATTGCATCTGTTCATCCAACTCGAATAATTAGGACGCTCTTTGTGCACTGCGCTGAGCAGGGGTGTGGGATGTACCTCTATGACCTAGATCAGCTAGGGTGTGTTTGTCTATGGTGTATGGACAAACATGAAAATTTGTCACATCACACTTTCCATTGAAATTAAAATACCGCAATCTGGCACCCTCCGATGGAAATACACTTCCGACGGCAATCACATATCACACTTGCAACTAACACGCACTCTGCAGGTTTGGTCATGTTTTTTAATAGTCGCGTCGGGCCATTAATCGCTCCCGAAAGGGGTGAAGAAGAACTTGTTCTGCTCTGTGTGTGTATACAGATACGCACCATTCAACTATGTCAAGGACGCTCTCGCCGATGACACTTGTGCAACTGATATAGTTTCATGTGAACCGCTCATATGTTCGACTTTTTTACCATCGACCGCATATAGCCGGAACGGATCATTAACTTTTCCCTTTCCGCCGAGTATCTATGTCGAACAACAACCCCTTAGACGAGGTTAGTTTTTTTTTTTAACAATAGCATTAATTACAATCCACTCATCTACACATTTTCAAATTCGGCACATGAATGTCAATTAGATTGCGCAGGGGGCTACCCCTTGCTCGGTTCTGAAGAACACAAACCACCCCTAAACAAATTCACTTAATCAATTATCGGCTTCAACATGAGAGTAAGTACTCGCACTATTTGCGCTCGCACTGACGACGCAGAGATGTATGAAATTGCAAACCAATGTGGTCAGCACAGAATTGGTCGCTTGAATGCTGAGCGCAATGAAGCATGGAAGATCATTACTGGCGAAGCCACAAGTGAAGCTATCGGATACTCTTCCGCTGACCGATCTGCATAGCGTATAGCCCGAAAGGCAAATAAAATGGAATACATGAGTACAATGCAAATCACATTGACTCGGTGAACGCTGGAACAATGAAACGGTCGATTGAAGCTGGTTTACTCTGGCGGTGCAGTGCCGCAGACCAGCAGACTACAACGGCTGTCGGCATCGGCATTGTTCTGTCGGACAAGTTATTGCGAAATAAGGATGGTTGCAGTTATTGGTAATTTACTTGCAAACGGTTACCGCAGTTATGGTATTTATCTCTATGTACGCGCGTAGGTGATTTGCTTCCTTAAGGCACTGCGGCAGCACGTAATAAAGTTGGCAGATGCCTTTTCGAGGATTATGACCATGTCATACATATTTGGTACATATTCATTTAATGAACTCAACATTTTAGTAGGGACCTGTACCTATAGCTATGTGGAATGGGTTTCGCATTCGATTCGATTTGAATTGTTGGAGTAGGTCGTGAAAAGCTGTGCGATGCGGCGACAACTTGAAGGAGGACATTCGTAAAAGTCACCGATCCAAATGTTGTTATTACGGTCGACGCGACAGAGGACATGGGAGATAAAAGTGATGGCATTTGAATAAAGTGACATCGTCGGTTGGGAAAGGTTTTCCTCCTAATTGAATGAGTTTGGAGAAAGTCATAAGGCAAAAGATTGATGAGAACCTCGAAATAAGTATTTAGTAGGTATACCTTGTGCAAATATGCGTGCCAAATATGGTTCGAGTCGAATTGAAAACAGGCCTGTTTTAGAATAGGCACAAAGCGTGCGCCATAGGGGATCTGAATTTATTGATAGCTAGGTTGGTATCTGTGGTTTCCTTCTAAGAGTAGCTGTCAATGTCACTGAAGCAGTATAGTAGAAGTGAAATGTTGTGAGATCGTCGCAAAGACCAAGCCCATCGCCAGTAGACAGCATGCATACAGGGTAGGCATGTCTACAGAAACAGCGCTACATCAAGTAGTACGCGTTGTGGAGGAAGAGCTAAATACCGGGGGCATTGCGATGACCACTATAATGGACATTGAAGGTGCCTTCGATAAGATATGCTTCGAAAGTCTGAAACAAGCCTTGGAAAAACGTAGGGTTAACCCACTGGTGGTAAGATGGGTGGACAATATGTTGAATACAAGAGCGATTAATATTCAGACGGGACTTCAAAACTCAGAGGAGGGGATAGCAGAGGTTGCCCACAAGGAGGTGTTCTCTCACCTACACTGTGGAATATCACTGTGGACTCTCTTCTCGACAGCCTTGAGGCGACGGGCATTCACACAGTGGGATATGCCGACGACATAGCAATAATGGCCAGAGGCAAGTTCATGAACGTCACCGCAGATATCATGAGGAACGCACTCAGAGTGGTTGAGCGGTGGTGTCTGGAACAAGGGCTCTCCATTAATGCGGGGAAAACAGATCTAATAGTCTTCACTAGGAAGAGGAAAAATCTGGAATTTCGGCCCTTAACACTTTTCGGATCGCAACTAACAATGACTAAGAAGGTTAAGTATCTGGGAGTCTATCTAGATACTAGGCTTACTTGGAACTACCATGTTGAGGAGAAGGTCCGGAAGGCAAAAAGGGTACTACATCAATGAAAACGTGTATGTGAACAGAGGTGGGGACTCTCGTCTAGGTCAGCTTACTGGATGTATACGATGATAACTAGACCTATTATCACGTACGCCTCGGTTATATGGTGGGCGAAAGTCTCTCAGAAAACCGTCAGGAAGCACCTGGATAGGGTTCAACGTTTAGCATGTATAGGAATTACAGGTGCAATACGTACAACCCCAACATGCGCATTGGAGGTCATCATGGGGATATTACCGCTGGACTTATTTATTAAGAAAACAGCGGCCCAAACGGCACTTCGTTTGCATCGAGATGCAAAATGGCACAATCGTGGTACGATCTATGGACATAGGAAGATCCTGGAACTTGTCAAAAACGAGGTTAGGGAGCTGAACATGCCTATGGATCGAATAACAAGGATGCGTATTATGGAAAGAAATCACAAAACTCGTATTGAGAACGAATTACTTCCAGAAAAAAGAAATGGTGAAATAGTGATTTTCACGGATGGATCCATGATGGACGGCGGAGCGGGGCCGGTATCTATTCAGAAATGCTGGAACTTGCCCGGCACATTAGCCTCGGGAAATACACTTCAGTATACCAGGCTGAGACGGCGCAGTGGCTAAGTGGTTAGTGTGTTGGACTACTAAGCGAGGGGTCCCAGGTTCGAATCCCGAGAAAACTCCAAATTCCAACTTAAGGTTTTTTCACTGCGCCACCTCTCGCGAACGTCTGACAAACATCCGAGAGTATAACTGTCATGAAAGAGCTTCTCAATTGGCCGTTTGGACTCGGCATAAAATTGTAGATCCCTTCCATTCGTCCCAAAAATAAAACTCACACAAGACGAATGGTTGTGAGAAGCTAGGCTTGGGTCCATACGGACCTGTTGCGCCAATTATTTATTTTTTTATTTTTTATACCAGGCTGAGATGATTGCTTTGCCTCATGCGTTGGACTACTTGCTTTAGTGTCAGGTGGAAGGAAGCAGGAAGGTGATCAGATGCATGGAACAAACAAACATCACAACATCATTGGCACTGGAATGTGTACTTCAGCTGAATTAGTGTTCATCTAAAAATTAAGTAACACTGACTTGGGTACGGGGACACATAGGGCTCAAAGGCAATGAAAAGGCGGACTGCCTTGCAAAACAGGGGTCAACTGAAAAGTTGCTGGGACCAAAACCATTCTCTTCAATTGGCAGAGGAATGGTAGAACAGCTGATTCACAAATGGATCACGGCAGAACACCTGAGAAGGTGGTCAACCGTGGAACATTGTAGACAAGCTAAAATGGCAATAAAGTGGCCGACCTGCTCCACTCAAAGAAGGGTTCTAAGTATGAGTCGAGGAACATTGAAGTGGGTGATGGCTTTGTCTACAGGACATGGTAATTTCGGGTATCATTTAAGGAAAATGGGCCTTATAAAGGATGATACCTGTAGACTATGCCTGGAGGAATGTGAGACAGCGGCACATATACTGTGTCAATGTCCAGCGTTGGCCGGCAGAAGAATGAGGATCTTGGGACATCATTGGGTTGAGACCCAGTCAATGAAACAAATATCCCATAAACAGATGCTAGCGTTAACAATAGGAATTAAGCCCAGAGAAGAACTGTGGAGAAATCCAGAGAGTCTCTCTGAGTAAGATTTAGAGGGGTAGAGAGACGAAAAGAGACCCGACAATGGTGGTCTGATTCGAATATCTCTCGAAATCTATATATATATATAAGCCCATCGCCCTCCGCAGGTATCTGGAGTGACCCATATTTTGCGTTCGTAGTCGCCGTGGATCTCTTACAAAAGGTACCAAAGGGCCTCAATGTTGCCTTGAGTTAAGTGTGCGTACATAAATCTCCTTGACAAAAATGGTAATTATAACGAACTGTGTGTCTTCAGTTCGCTTTGGCGTTGTGAAGGTATTTTCTAAGACAAGAAGTCTAAGGCTTCCATAATCTGGGCGATTTTAACGCCAGAATCAGTATGGAAGGCACCACTTCTGGAAGTTGCCAGTTTTGCCAGATTCCTTTACCTCAATATACACAGTCTGTCAGTCTTCAGTTTCTTGATCGTGCTGTGCATAGACTCGGTCCATTATTTGGTAAGCACCAAACGGATGCTGTTAAAGGATTTGACCAAAATGTAGATATCGCATGAAAAGGCTGGAACTTTCGTCTTTTATATCCTTTTCGCAAGCATACAACATAAGAATCAAGTGCAGAGGACAAGTAAGCTTAGCACTAGCCATCAAATTCATCGCAATATCCCTGGTTCGATGGCGAATGCCGCCTAAGAACGATTCTTATTAAAGCCGATCTTGGGCTCTGTGACCAAAAAAGGAGGCGGGAACTAATAGATTTCTCCGAAGGAAAAAAGAAGAACAGAAAAATAAGGTAGTCAAATGTATTAGGGCGTACAAAGTCTGTTTTTGAAGGTTCTGTACTAACGGTAAAGTGCTCTTTCGAAGGATACAAGACCCAAACAAAGCCCTGCAGAGCTGTACCTGGGAGTCCGGCAGTTGATACACAGGCAGTGCTGAAGATCTGGAAAGGTGGAAAGACTCTAAGCACTCGCGGCAAAACATCTCACGGGACAGATAAATATTCGAAGTTGTAAAAAGACTTGTTCACCTTGGGAAATGACATCGGCGCTGAATCGGGATAAGGTACAACTTTACTCTAGGTAACTCAATAATGAGGGCAATTGGATATTGCGATATTCAGGATGTGGAGCTGCCTTTCGATTTGCCGTACATTTGTTTAAACACCTCTCCTCTGGTACAAGTGTTCAGAATTCGGTGCAACTTTAAGGGTACGCGATGGTAATATTCACAATGTTTCGGAATGTCATCAACAAGTACTTAGAGCACAGAAACTCTTTCCTGGTTGAGTGCACTTATATCTGTTGCCGAATATAATTTTGACACTAATGTAGTTGTTGGAAGTGCAGTACTCATTTCGTGGTATTTTACATGAAATAACATTAGGTTAACCGCTTCAAATTATTTCACTTCGTGCTTTATTGCGCGTTCAAACTGACCCGCCGGATTCACATAATTCTCGTAGTCGTAACACACAAGATCCTAATAATCTAACTTAACCAATCTTAAGTACCTAATCCATCTGCTCTTGCATTGAGAGCTCCCATTTCCAAACCTCAATCTAATTCAAACCACCTTCTTGTTCGTAAAATCTAAAAGCTAATCCATCGATGGCTCAATTAAATTAAATTCATCCCATCGGCTTTAATTTTTGTAATAAACGGTATCATCCTTCATCATCGAAATCGTACAGCACACCAAATAATTGCCATCGAAGAAAATCCTCCCCTAAGATTAACTTCATCCCTAATTTGTTGGTCGAGGGCAGATGCTCATCGTTGCACCACTTCGCCACTATATGCACTGATTTCGAAGAACTTCCCCCCACAACTGACACTTGTACAAATGTCACGCGAATAATCTGTTTTCAAGCAAACAGTGCGGAAGGCCAAATGCCCTTTTAAGTAGCAGATGTCACTTGAAATGATTTTCAAGTGGATAAACTATTTATAAGGGGGTGGGCGCGTGGGCATTTGGCAAATATTTATTTTTCCGGTTTTTCGAATTACGATTACGTAATCCGTTTCCGCAGTGGCAGTAAAAATAAATCGACATTCAATGTGTCAATCAATTTGATATTCATTTTCGAAAAATATGCTACAAATTTTTCAATACCAGTTTTATGGCAACACATCCATGCCTAGCCTATCTCTAACTACTTCATTATAAATAGGGCAGAGAATTGTTTGGTAATTAACGATTTTGCATTTCTGCTTCAACTATGTTTTCATTATAATTGCATAAACAAGAGAATATCAGCGCAATAGAAAGCGAACACATTACATTTGACAGAGGGATCATTAATTTTCATTTACCCCTTATAGAGTGTAAAAAAAAGATTTATCTAGCCGCAAGAGCAGGTAGGTAAGGTAGGTACCTATACAAAATACAACTGTACTCACGTAAGTTTAATTGCATTATTTTACTACTCAACAGGTGGTATTTATGAGCATTTATGAATCAAAAAGTTATTAACGCTGGGAATGAATCCAACAGAAAATAAAAATTCCGCTCCGCTGATTAAGCATTTCATTGGTTCAAGCTGAAGTATGAATTCGTTTTATTGGTGGCTACATAAAAATCAATTCATACGTTAAATATTGGTATTGATATTTTTTGTGTACTGATTAACAATAACTGAGAGGTTACGCAGTGCGCATTTATTTCTCAGGAAGTTTTCTCTTTCACTTTGTCTTTATCTAGAGCTTTAGCAGAAATGATTTACTAATACCTACATCGCAAAATAATCCGCTAGGCTAGATGAAGAAAGAAGAAGAATAAACAAGCTGTCAATGAAACTGATTATTCAAGCAAACAAACTTTGGAAAACAAAAAATGTGGTACCTATTCGCTTGGGCACCTTTTTGCTATAGGCCGCTTTTTATGTTCGATTGGTGCGAAAAAACAATCTTTCTCCGATTTCAGACACGGTTGCCACTTTGGTAATTTTTTATTAAATTTGGCAATTTTTTTTTTTGCTTTTTGAGTTTTGGTAGTTTTTATCTGGTTATGGTAATTTCTTGAGCAGGAGCACCAAAAATACGATCTCCCTATCACCTCATTTAAATGTTGCCTTACTGTTTCTGAGTGCTATGAATTCTACACTTTTCTTTTAGTTTCTGTGAATACTAAGCAAATGGTCATTTTTACACTGCCATGCCGTTTTTTTATTATGTTCGTAAAGGCCGTATGACACTACATTTATTTTTTATTTTTTTTTTTTATTTATTTAATTCTACCATTTTACAATTTACAGACTATATAATTAGATAAATTTAAAAAAAAAAACAAAGAAACTCTTAACATAAGAGAAAAAATATTTAAAAAAAAAAAATAAATAAATAAATATGTATATGTATATATAGTAAAAAAAACTCTTCAAGTAAAGAGAAAACAAAAAAAAAAGAATTTTAAAAATTAAAAAAAAAAAACTTCCACTTAGTGTGCAAGAAAAAATGTATTCAATTACCATAAGGGAAAAACTTGTGCTTTTAATAATTATATTCGTAAAATTCTAAGCAAAAGTAAAAAAACCCTATGAGCAATTATAACAATTCATTTAATCTTTTTTTAAATGCAATTCTGTTGATCGAAATATCGACACTGGAATCAACGGAGTTGCATATTACATTAAAACTCCTAATGCACCTTGTTAAAGGCTCATTCATTCCATAGCTTGTCGAATGATTAGGTTCGTAAAACAAGCCATGCTCACGTAACGAAATTCCCAGAACGTAAAAAGAGAGATTGGACAGTAAGAACGTTGAGTTTATTCTTCCAGAAGCGATGTCTTTTACAAACGTTATATCCTGAATAAGTCTTCTCGTTTCCAGTGACTATAAGTTTATTATCCGACATCTTTCTTCATAACTGGGCATTTCTACTGACCCATTAAAGTGACGAAGGCAATATCTTGAAAAAGACTTTTGTATACGTTCAATCCGATTTATATACACCTGATATGCTGGTGACCAAATAATAGAACAGTATCCTAAAACAGATCTTACTAAGGAACAATGCAAGGTTCTAAGAGTTTGTATGTCTGTAAAATCCTTGCTGTGCCTTTTGATAAATCCAAGAAGAGAGTTAGCTCTGGATATTGTGCTGTCTATGTGTTTATTGAAATTTAATTTCGAATCAAACGTAACGCCCAAGTCTTTTATTTCCTCAGATCAAGTTATTAAGTGTCCAGCTATGGAATAACCATAGAATATCGGCAACTTAATGTGAAAAAATTACGAAACCTTACATTTCCCTAAGTTCAGTTGCAAATTATTACAATAAGATCAATCCGTAATTGCGTCTATGTCAACCTGAAGCTTATCGCAATCGGGTATAGAATTGACTCTACAAAAAAAACTTACAGTCATCAGCAAATCCCAGACACTTACAGAAAGATACCCTTGAATCCATATCGTTCACAAATAACGCAAACAACAATAGTCCCAAGTGACTTCCCTGTGGGACACCAGACTTTGCTTCAAACTGCCTCGAAAAAGTATTTCCAATTCTAATTAATTGATTTCTGTTACTTAGGTAGGATGCAATCCACTTGTTAAGTATTGAATGGATACCAAGTGCCTCTAATTTTCCTCTAAGCCGTTTGTGGTCTACCCGATCAAATGCCTTAACGAAATCAGTATAGATTACATCAACCTGTGCACCTTCTTCTATGTATTGCCGTTAGGCAAAATTAGTAAATACATTTTCAAACTTTAAAAGATAAATTAAAGCAGTACGAAAAATTAGAAAGAAAATTCCCGATAGGAGTGAGTGCGTACACACCATCATTTTATTAATGTAGAAACATAAAAAAAATGTAGGTATTCAAATTACATTTTACAGATTACAGCTGCTGGAAGCTTATTTTTTTTTTGACATTTCAAGATTATTTGAAAATAAATTCGTTTGAAAATTTGTGGTTGCTTTGCAAACAATTGCTACCCCTCTCGTAATACACTTTCCTCTTTTACACACCGCTGACTTTTCAACATGATAAATATGAGGAAAAAATGCGAAAAAAAAGATAAGCGGGCTTAAATAGGAGAACGGTCTTAGGATAGTGATAAGGCATTTTCATATTGGCTCAAGATTAAATTTTTTTCAGCTTTATATCTTTAAAAAAGTGACCACAATTTCAAAAAAACAACAGCTTAAGCCACTAGAGTCAATAGAGTAAAAAAAACTTTAAACTGCTCTCCTGAACAATGAGTAAAACAGACTTAAGAGGTTTACCTTGTGACCACAGATATATGAATGCTATTTTTTTCTCTTTGTGTTTCATCAACGTCTCGAGATTTTTGGTAAATTTTATATGTGGTTTCAGAACTTTTTTTTCAATTTTGGTAGCAATATTTTTTTGCAAGTGGCATTCGTGTTTCAGATAATTTTTGCGTATCTGGATTTTTTCACAGAGTTGCTTCAGATTTATGCTTTTTCCCATTGGTTTCACTCGGGGATCTACTCATTCTATGGTCCAATGGAACAACAAAACTGCTTCTGATTAAACCCACAAAAGTATTCGGGAAATGCCAAAACATAATCTACGGCGGCTGTCAGCTGACTTGTAGAAAATACATAAATTACATTTGTGCTTCTTGAGTGGATTTTGATTTCAATTCGAGAAGCGAAATTCTCTTCTCAGAATCGCCAGAAGAGTATTTTTTCGATTCCGGACTCTCCCGGACGATTCTTTTTGCCCAATGGAAAACGACATTAGTGCGTTTGAGTTTGACAACTAGTGGAGTTTTTTTTACGTTTTCGTCAATTTGTTCAACTGCATTATTATTTATTTTTTATGTACAAATTTTTGGGAAACAATCTGGGCGCAAATTTCGAATGTTTTAATATAAAATGTTAACCAGTGAATGGAAAAAAACCCTTAGAAAAGTGGCACAAAAAAAGGAGATGACGGTTTTTATGTTCGGTTAGACACATGAAATCTCAAATCTGAGAGTGAATCTGAAGAAGCGAATAGAAATGGAGGTTAAACTGAAGTTCCGTTGATAAAATTCGCATAGAGCGACTTGAAGGTTAAACTTAGATGTCATTTTATCATTGTGCTGCATTCGTAAGTCTAAAATATTATATGGTAGGCTGAATTCCAAAACGCAGTACTTCTGCATTACTGCTAAATCAAACGTTCCAAAAAGCAAACGGATTACTATGATGCAATACATACTTTTCCAAAACGCATTGTAAACGCATCAACTGCGCAAACAAAAGCAAACAGAACATCGGTAATGATTATGATGCAAATGATATTTGACATTTCAGTTTCAAACGCCAAATAAAGTTGATTGATGGCCTGAGTCGTACCTAAGTAAAATAATATATTTTGTAATAATTTGCCAATTTTACTTTGGTTTTCAGTAACAAATGCAAAGCAGCGCAAAAGCATTCGTAACTTAGCATCAGAAAAGCAGTGCGCATTTTTTTGACGTTTTGGAATTCAGCCGTAGTCTTTGACAAGTGACACGCGGTAATGCATATTGTAATTTGATGATGGGTGTGACTGTTTATTAGTTATGCATTTGTATAAGATTTCATTAACAACTTTACGAATCTTGCCCGCCCGTTTCTATTCACGCAAACTGGTGTCAGCTCGATGCGTTTTCCCAATTACGAGTATTATGTGAATATCATTGGGATTGGCATTAGATATGTAAAAAAAATTTAACAGGATTTGCAAAGATCGTATCTTGTGAATAGGATGGACATTATGATAGCTTATCGCCCTACATTCCTTTTTGACATCGAAGATCTCGGTTAAGTCGGTACAGACCTTAATGTAGCGCAAACATTTCTGCATCCTTATTCTACATAGAGGATGAGTTTTCTGGGGACACTCAAGTTAAGAAGTCTATGTATAGCCTGTCTCAGATTGTAATAAGCGGATTTTAAGACGATTGAAGTTCGGTTTTTCTTTTCAACAATACGTCATAGTTTAAATATTTAACCGGGCTTTCCTGGGCTTAAACCAGGATAGTGGCCAATCAAACATACAATGCGGGTATTTCACTACAAGTCTTAGAAACGAATTCGTAGGTGATCTTTACCAACTGTCCTGTGGTAGTTTCGTCCATGGAGACATGTGCTAAGGTTATAAATCTTGATATATTTATCCTCGAAGCGATAAAACCTCCTGAAAGCGTATGACATATCACATACACCGTATAAGCATCTAAGAAATTAAAAGACAATAACAATCTAAGTACACTTCGCTCTTAGATTCAAAAATCAGTTCAAAATGGCAATCGCAGATTGTGACAATAAAAATTCCAATTTTAGAACCGCCTCTGAAGCAGTGATCTCAGATTGGGGGAAAATCGTCAATTTTGTCGATTTTTTCTAACAAAAGGGGGAACGGATGTTTTTGGGGGGAAAACAATCCAAAAAGGGGACAAAAATTATTTAAAATTTGTGGTAGAAAAAGGCTGCTTAAGACTTAGCAATAGTGCAATGTACAAACTTTGAGGTACATATTTACTGATTTAAACATAAAATAGTATTTGTTGTTTGCTTAGTTCTAAGATATTTAAATAAAACATAAAATGTTAAAATAAAACTCAAATAAGCGTTTTTGTTTATTAGGGAAAAAAAGCGATTTTAATTTTTGAAAAAGGGGAATAAATATCGTTTAGGTGTAAAAAAAGGGGGATTTTTTTTTAATCTGGGATCCCCCCTCTGAAGCTTTACGAAGTCTTCTTAGACTTATTCCATTCTTTTTTCAAGTCAAGGCCAGAAAATGCATGCTTAGAATTGTCAGACAGATTTTCCAAGCGACAACCTATTAAAACGAATTTGACAAATTGAATGGGGAGCGTGAGCTTATCATGAACGCAAATACGCCAAACACTTCTAAATCATTAAAAATACACTCGTGGAACTCGCAGTGAGACCAACTTTGAACAAACGTTTGTAGAGAGGTATGATTGAGGACTTCTTGTAAAGGAGAAAACAAAGAAACACAAGAAGTTGAAGTTGGTGCTTCTTTATTTGTTGCATAGCACCAGGCTTGCCAGATTGCGCGATATATCGCAAAACGCGCAATATTTTTTTCTATTTTGCGGTGTAAAATTAGAACTTGCGATATCTCTTATTTTTTGCGATATTTTGTTTTAATTTAATTTAATCATTAAAAAAAAAAAAATACTAATTCAATAAAATTCTTCGCATTTGAAACATTTGGTTGAATACAACCATTATTGCTTCATAAAAAATATATGCTAAACGCACTCATTTTCATATTTCTTCTATCTTGACGTTGCCGTTCAATTTAGGTTAATCGCAAAATAAAACTGTTAAAAATGTTGGACTAACCAAAATTATTGAATGATTCAAAAAGCTGCAGTGATGCCAAATTTGTTGTGCCCACCGCCTAACTCTTACGATATTCCGCTAGGTATCTATGATATATTTTTTTTATCATTCCAATTATCAACTCATAGATTTTGATTGAGAACTTTTGTTGAGAATAACATTTCTTCAGATTTACAAAGTGACAATAACAAGACAATCGTGCAAGTGCATACAAATTGCGCAAAGACGAACAGGTTGCTAAGAAAACATTGAATTTCATTAATCGAGATGCGGGATAAAAATTGGCTTCCACTTATTTTTTACGCTAAATTTGAAACAAACAGGTATGAGTCACGAGTGGCTCCTTCTTGGAACTAGAGCCTTTCTATTTCCTTAACAATGGCTGTCAACATCTTGCTGAAGTGATTTGAAGTGACCTGGATAACAAAGTTGCAAACAGCTTTCAATGAAATGTGAGAACAATGTGCTAAGTGCTTTTCTCCGGCACTATACATTGCCACAGTTGAGAAGCAGAGCTAATTAGTGCTCCTGGCTTCAAGTTAACACCTGAGAAACCCAATGGTTGCAACCAGTTCAACAGTAAGCGTTTTTTTCTTCAAAGCGCATACCTAGAGCATCACCCTCATTATTGAACCGGTGAGTATCTGAACTGAAACAAACAGCTAGACTTTCGCAAAGAAATGAGGATTCACTGTACGTGAAGCCGTCGTTCGACGACATTCAATTACACCGTAAAGAGGCACGATTAACGCTGTCGATAGCCCCGAGAAATGGAAGTATATCAAGCTGCTGGGGCACATAAATCATCACGTAACCGCGTGTAACATATTGTTCCATTTGCAACCAGTACCAGTCCCAGGGCATGCTTTATGGCAACGAGTAATATAAATCCTAACCTCTGTACGTGTCGAACATTTCGTTGCAGCAATATGCTCGTTCGCACGAAATCAGGACCGGAATGAGAAGATCCTCCTCCTTGTCAGTAAAATGCAAAACTTGGTCGTTATGTGCGCAGGCACACTATACCGCCGCCGCCAGTATGTAACCGTTCACATTAGTTAATTGAATCGTATATATCCGCGCAGTTAGAGATATACCGGCCGGGCTGGGCCGTCGACGCTATGCTGGAGGAACGAAGGTTCCCGGGGGATGCTGAGCCTAATAAAGAGAGCACGAGAGGTGTTACCCATGAAGTGTAGAATATGTTTTATTTCTTCTTCACTTTGTTGTCGGCTCTATGGCTTGCACTAAATTGTAAACGTGCATTTCACTTCACGTAAATCACGTCAACATTGCAGCTAGCAGCAGCTCATAGATGCACACACGGATGCCATGGGCATCTTAAAGCGCGCGCACTATCAGCGTAGGGAATCTCCTCCTAAGTCATCGCGATATTTATAGCCAAAGATACTTGCATGAGTTGTGCATGTGCTTTTTTAACTATTTTCCTTTTTTTTATTACCAGCATTCTGCTTGTTTTCCACACATAGTGGCCGGGTGCTTAGGTACGCGAACAACAACGTGTAGTGGCTGCCGCTAAAGTACATGTAAATGTCATATCGATATGGATTTATGACATCACGTGGGGCTGGTATATCTACGAACAGGAACATCAGCACTGTGGCGAGATGCCTAGATGGCTGGATGGACACTTGGGCACCCATAAAATCTGCAAGCGATGTTTAATATATGAGCGCGGAACGGGAATGGGAAGCAGAGTCGGAGCGGGAGCGCTTGAGATAAGTTCTGCCATTCTAATTGCATGCATTTAAAGAAAGTTCCGCAGCATTTAAGCGATGCGATGCGAAGGATGTTTTTTTTTTTTTGTTCGTTTAGTTCTTACCTCTGTCCGTGCAGGCAGCGACAAGCTACAAATTTGTTGAGGGATGTAACATACGGTAAGACTGCACGATGTGTCATAGGCGTGTGTAACTTCTAGCTGCTAAAAGGTTTTACAGTTTCCTCCCTCACGCAGGAGCTTGGATTTTACTGATCATTCGGTGGACTTGCACAATGGCAGGTGACCTTGATTTGGTTTTGAAGAAATATAAACGGTGGACCTTAAGATATGGTTTCAGTTTTGTTTCCCAATTCGAGCACTTTGCGGTAGGTACCTCTTTTCGTGTTGAAAAAGGGATTTTGGCACTTTGAAGAGAACAGCTGAACAAAGCTTTTAGCCAGAAGGGAAGCACCGGCAACAAGAAGTTGATGATATTAATCAATCCGACAATAGTTGTTATTGAAAGAAAGAAAAGTTATACATAGTGGGCCAAAGAGATCACCCTATTTAAGCTGCTCTTATTTTTGCAAATGGCCGCCAATGTCAAATCGGTTTTGACATTTGTGGACTAGACAGATGTAGAATACAAGTGAATAAGCCATGGAGCGATACACTCCCCAAGAACGCGGAATAATCGTGTCTATTTTTTTGCGTAACAATTCGTCTGCACTGTTGGCGCAGCGCGAATTCCGTCTCGCCGATTCCACGGCCGTCCGACACCGAATGCGCAAACACTGCGCCGTTTGGCCACCAAACTTGAAGTGTATGGGACCACACGAGACGTTGCCAAGAGCGGCCGGCCGCGGAGCGCCCGCTCTGCCGAGAATATCGCCGCTGTTGACGAAGATGTCGAGCTGCTGGAAACATCGACCAGACGCCGTGGCTCGCAATTAGCCATCAGCCGGTCGTCCCTAAGGCGAATTTTGGTCAAAGACTTGCGCATGTTCCCGTACAAAGCCCAGTCCGTGCATCAGCTGCTGCCTGTCGACCGCCAAACGCGTGTAACCTACGCCCAAGCCGCCCTCAATCTCGAGGACGATTTTTCGACCAAAATCATAATGAGCGAAGAGGCTCATTTCCACCTCAGCGGGTACGTGAACAAGCAAAACTATCGCTTCTGGGGCACCGAAAATCCACAAGTAATGCACGAGGAGCCATTACACCCGCTCAAAGTTAATGCATGGTGCGCTGTTGACGCTAGAGGAGTCATTGGGCCATTTTTTTTCGAGAACGCTGGTCAAACGACAAGAGTGGACGGTGCGCGCTATAGGGCCATGTTAACCGAGTTTTTTCCGCCGCAATTGGACAAATTAGGACTGGAGGACATGTGGTTTCAACAGGACGGAGATACGGCACACACTGCGCGAGCCACAACTGATATTCTAAAGGCGGCGTTCCCGGGTCGCCTCATCTCTCGTTTTGGCGATTTGCACTGGCCCGCAAGATCGGCCGAATTAACCGTTCCAGACTCTTTTTTTTGTGGGGTTTTTTGAAGTCCCGTGTTTACGTGAACAAGCCCGAGACCCTAGAAGCGAGAATCTGTCGCCCGAAGTTCTCGCCGAAGTGATGAAAAATGCCATAAAACAATCCCGTATCGCAATCAATTGTGACGGCGCTAAAGGTTCAAATAAACATAATCAAAAAACTGAACTGAAGTTTTTCATTTAGAAACAAATTGAGAGCCAAACAACATCGGATGACTTCTTTTGGCCCACCTTGTATTATGTCTATTTGGACTTGATTAACTCAAAGGTGATCAGCAGCACTTTAGAATTCTAACTTGAGGTCTAGGATGAGCCCCTTAAAAGGAAGAAGTATATGGTGGGTAATTTTTCGTTCTATATACTGAAGAAAAAACCGAGGTTATGTTAATCAGGAATTTCGCAAAATACGACACCATGATGACACATATAGCGATTCAATTAAAGGAAGATTCCTAACGTGAGCTACGCTCCCACAGCAAAGATTTTCAAGGATAAGCTCTCATATCCCGGTAGCGGGTTAGGAACTCCGGTAGAAACCGGCTTTGACCTTCTTACCATATGCGCAAAGATCTAAAAAATACAGGAGGAGACCAGACCCACGTGAATGATAAGCTAGCTTTAGGCTTGGAAGATGCGATATCGACATGGTCATAAATTGCTCTAAATCGGCTGGTGACGGAAGAGGTTTAGCCCCTACAGGTGATAAAGGGCTATGGATTTAGGAAATCTTCTTCTTCTGTTCATACCGAAAAGTCAGTAGAAGCTTAAGAAAGGTGAAGCATTAGGTACTAGAAATTTGGCCATTTTTAGACAAGAATTACTGTGCAATAGAAATGTTCAGCGTTGAAAACAGCCAGAATGAAAACACTTTACTATACAAACATTCTACAACTTGAGGTTCAGTCTAGGGTAACCAAGTCGAATTTAATAGCCGATATTAATAGCAGCGTACTAAGGTCTATTGACATTGCTAAGGTGGTAATGCACACGGTTTCCTTGCAGCTTCAGTATTCTAGTTGTTCGAACGTTACTTTTGTTGTAATTTTAGACGCTACAACAACGATGGAAACTGTGACAAGATTGAATGAAAATTGATTGTTCGGTGATTGATTGCGTGTCCCTCAAAATATATAAAACTCCTTGCAGCAAGCATCAAACGCAATTGATGTGCTGGGTTTTACCCGAAAACCCCCACGAAAACCTTGGTTTGAAAAAGACTCCCGACAAAGCCGCCTTCTTGATCGATAACGCACCAAACCACCATATGTTTTTACCAAGCATGTACGTAAGCGAAGGTACGACTAAGGTGTCCTTGGTCGTTTCGGAAGCAACTTTTATGATTGATTTTCGTTCCCGTTTAGTTTGATTGGATTTTGAGAAAGCGGTAAAAACAGAAAAGCGCATATCAGGTTTTCGAGAGACTAGAACAATGCTCCGACTATTTAGGTCTTCAATTTTAACCCAGAAAAGCAACACAGCACAGGAAGACACCGCCGAATACTCTATAGTCGAAGGGGGTCTTACAACCTTCGAGTGTGTAATTGGAGGTACCTTTATATAGGTAGCCAAAATCTGGGCCAACCGAAAAGAGTCTTGGATCGATGTCCGGACTTGAGTGCCTCTGCACATTTACTGCGGGCGACTTCAGATAGTTTATTTACTTATTTATGCAGAACAACTGCCCTGCCCTTAATTTTCTCTCTGAACTTTCGAAAATATGTCTTTTATCGATAACGCGCTGGTAATCCGTCTACCGGGAGACTCGCTCCTTATAGTTGAAAGAAACCACAAGCAGATTATCATTGAAAATTGAACTTGTTACAACAAAGGAAATACCCCACAACCGGATGTACACCAAACCACCCCACCTCACCCTATATATGCATATACAATTACTAAAAGCAGAACATGAAAACCGATTTCCCTAAAACAGAAGAAAAACGCAAAAAGAATTCCTTTTCACAAATCTGCGCAACTATAAAGGAACAAAATAAATAAGCAGCCCAAAGAATGAACGGATGAGCGCGGACTCGATCGCTATTCGAACACGTAAGCGTAGGTACTCACATACGGCCGGGGATGTAAATAAGCAGAAATGCATGTAAATCACTTAAAAACGAACTGTTGTCGGTTAGCTATAACTCGGATCGCGGAACCTCACCACAGCATCAGCAACCGAGCAGATCCTCTCAGCAAACTGGTTTCCCACAGTTCGCGGAACGAGTTGACTGCTGCATCGAATCTCGATATATAGCGTCACACGGTGCGGTGCATCAGCATCACGCGAAACCCTCTACCATATGTGTGACTCTGGGACTCCAGTCGCCACTCCACAACCATGATGCACTTGTTATTGCTTCATTTTGGCCGTGTCTGGCAGCGCACCACATATCTGCCGCTGCCGAGAGCACTGCTGCACTGCGCACCAGAGTTGGTGTGCATTTTAAGCGGGTAAATGACCAATCAACTCTACTATCATAATTTGTTCCCATATTCAAATTATGCACTGCGCGCTCGGACGTGTTAACATATGGAGCCAGCGGCCGGACGGAATCCTTGTACCAATCAATACGAACATAGTACTTAATAATTAGAAATCGGTGTCGTCGGGGCGGTGGTGCTTGTTGTTGGTGCATACATTTTGCACGATCAAGTGCCAGCAATTCGATTAGATTTCCCCGCGCGCCGACATCATGTCAGTTTGTGACGTGTGATTTGGGTCAATTCGCGGCGAAAATTAAGACCCCCGGGTTTGGAGCGAGCCCGTATCGGATCTCACACGGTCGCGGTAATAAATTTGTTTATCGCAATATTTTTATCATTCCGAAGGATTTCAACTTCCATATGGAATTCCCAAACGTATAAGTGTATGTAGTGCATGCGGTGTCTCAGTGAGACGAGGAAAAAGAAGACCGATATCGGGCTGGCCATAGAAGGCATGTGTTTACTTGGATCTACGTTTCGTGCGCTAGACTATAGCTATGGCCATACCTTCGCCAACGATGACTAGCACAACGACTACGACGACGTTCGACGTTCGACGTTCGCCGTTCAATTTGGATTAATTTTCCTCGGCTGCGATCGGGCTGGACTGCCGCTGCTATATGACTATGATGGTGCTGCTGCAATTCAGACAATTACCAGCGCTGCATTCTTGACACAAACATAAATATTTAACACAGGTCTATAAATCCGAAACCAATTAGCCTCGAATTGATATTACCTTAAATTGGTTGGATCATTTTGCGCCATGGGTCCGTGCGATGGTTATACGGGAACAGGAGTATACCTATACCTACCTACCAAATCTATTACTCGAATACTTGTAGCTGTGTGTTTGGGGGATAACAGGCGCAATAGCAGCGTGCAACATTTAATGATGTTCCCGGTGATGCATGTGTGTCGCGATGCCGATCTCTAGAGCATCTGGCTATAGCTTTTACCAAAACTGTCCCGTGGAACAATAGAAATCGCTGAACATTACCGTTGAGTGCGGCATTGTTTGCCTTTTTCATTTCAAAAATAATCCATTTATGGTGATCACTGGTTGGTGTCTCTATATAGCCGCCGGATGAAGTTGTCCTCTCTAATAAAGATGTAATTTTGTGGCATACTGATTAAGCGGTTAAATTCCGCAAAAAGTGGACCGTATAAAGCTGCATACATATACAACGCTGCTGTTGATATGAGATTCGACATTCGAGATAGAAAATTTATATTTCCCTCAGTTTAATTTGCTTTGCAGTGGGTATTTTTTTAAATTCGTTTCGTTCATATATAATGTAACGAAGCAACAACAGGAATGCCGTTAATATGACTTTTCAACTCTGTCGATTAAATATAAGATTCCGGTAACCCGAGCAGAGAATGCTGATCTAGATCAGGTAATGAAAATAAAACGAAATTGATCTTCGACAAATATACAAACAACTACGGCAGACTTTGTGTTCACTTTTGTTACGTTATATTACTGTTCATTAACAATAGTTGTAATTGTTTTCCAGTTTGGCTATCTACTACATTCAACTATAATACGCTTCTTTACTTTTTCGTAATTTTTGCAATACTTTAGCATGCAATTTGTTGCATCAGATCAAGAGAGAGAGAGAGAGTGCAAATTATCACCATAAAACAGGTTAATGGACGTACAACCAATAATTACGGATCGAGAAAATGGAAGCAAACACATGTTCCGGCGAAGTGCCTATATTTCTATAATATACTAAAAACGTTACCATTACTGATTTAAAATGTGTCAGTAAAGTGTTATTTGTAAAGGGTGTCCCATAATTCACGCAAATTTTTAATTTTGCGCCATTTAATAGTACAGTGATGCCAACAGAAAAACAATGTGACAGCTGACAGTTCGGGGTTTGTAAAAATGGAGCGTTATATGAAAGAAAAACGTATTTTCATTGTTGAGCAATATTTTAAAAATAATGAAGGTTTGTCAACTTCAGTGATGAAGCCCATTTTCATCTTGATAGCTTCGCTAATTATCAAAATTGTCGCATTTTGGGTTCAGACAACCCACGAGTAATTGTTGAGAAACAAATGCATCCACAGAGCGACTCTATAAAGCAATAAAATTTATTTTTTTTTAACCAAATTACATTATTTTGGGCGCGACATTGTAAGTGCACTGTAAGGCTAGGGCATAGACCGTTTACACTGCATTGCCGACTTTAACTTGACGTTCACTCCGCACGAAAGATAAAGAAACACCTTATTTAAACCGGCGACTAATCATCAGTGTTGCCGAAATCACTCCCATAGGAGTATTATACTACTTTCACCGCCTCCGTACTCCTCATTCCACATTCGTACTCGAATTATTTAACCTAAGATATCTTACACTTGCATCTTACAAAAAAGAAACAGCATATAGAAAGACACAAGAAATCAAAAATCTATCTGCCATAAGACAGAATTTTTATATTTATTTATATATAAACTGAATATGTGTGCCCACATTCATTTTTAAAGGCTAACAAATGTCTGTACTACTATTTTTTCAAAATACTCCCCATTTTTGGCTGCATATAATATTTCTCTCCGGCAACACTGCAAATCATACTTACGATTGCCGGGTGCTTTATGAAGGACTGTGTTGATTTTCCCTTAGCTGCATAGCTAATGGTGAAAAGTAATCGAAGAGCAAATTAAGCTTATTTCCTTTGCTATAGGAACGACCCAAAGCAAAAGGACATCAAATAAGTTTGTAAGTGTTTTTCGTTCTGTGCGGATTGCGGACTCGTAGCTCATCTCAACTATATCTGTTTTTATTCCAAGATCCTGCGATAGTGATACTGATTGTCTATTATTGGATAGCTTATTTCTTAGCGTGATCAAATCTAAACAACTATCTAAGAATATTTTAATACTGATTCCTTGTTTACAAGCTACGGAATATTTGTTGCTATCATTTGTTTGTTCTATTAGGATACTTTAACCTATAGGTACCTACATGTTGTGGCCATTAAAGATCCCGAGTGTAAAAACTTTTGTCGGTTGATGGTAAATAGCCATACAAAAAGCCTATCGGATAAATAATAAATTA
Source organism: Cheilosia vulpina (assembly GCA_916610125.1). Taxonomy (NCBI): domain Eukaryota; kingdom Metazoa; phylum Arthropoda; class Insecta; order Diptera; family Syrphidae; genus Cheilosia; species Cheilosia vulpina. The sequence continues at coordinate 112,107,117 of OU744276.1, read as the reverse complement.
TTTTGCCTTATATAACTATCTTCTGGTGAGCCGCATAGGCAGTTTTTGAACCTAGTACAACACACGATAGATGATGTGGGTAGGTACATTATAATTCTGTTTTTATAGGAATGAGAGTTGAGATACTTTGATTTTCGAAATGAGTGACGGTTAAATCGCTTTAAATAAAATAAAAACGAAGTGTATCAAATATCACTTTTACAATGTTGCTAGGTCTGCGCCTGGGCACACTCACCCGCGCAGAGTTAATCAATTCATGAATTGGCATCAATACTAAGCAGAGAACTTCAATTGACGAGCTTTTCCTGCTTTGCAAAGCTTGCATTTATAAATGGGCCCATAGGACCTAGTATTGAAGGGCTTCCAACTTGAGAACTTATTGACATAGGTTTTCTTCAATATCAAATCAGGCAACTTGTTTGCATTTACGCCGGGCCGGATGTCATCTTTAAAACTTATGGTCTATTTAAGCACAAAACACTCCTCGCTTCGTATAAGCGTCTGCTTTGATTATAAGTTAACAATTTATTTTAAAATATAATACAATCTTGTCGAATGTTTTTCTTCTGATCATCGTATTTGGTTTTTCAGGAATACTCGGACGAAACGGTGCGTAACACACTTTGGTCACGTTGCAGTGAATATAGCATTTACGCTTGCGGTGCTTTGTTGGTTAAAAACCATAAAACTCCGAAGAGGAAACTGGGTGGACTATTATTCACAGAACCTTGAGCAATCAATTTTCGTGCACTATCCAAACTAAACTCTACGACTTCGATTATTTCCTCGTCAACGCCTCCACCGGATGTGACCTTATCGCTGTCGGTCACTTCACAGTAGTACATTGTTTGCTGTGACCCAGATGATCCAACACCAGATCTAAATACAAACGATTAGCAATAGTTCAACTATTCCCTGCAAGCTTTCTTACCTAAAAGTCATTACCGTCTCTATCCTATCCACTGGCACATCATATCCACACTCCTCCAGCACCTCTTCTCTTGCGATTTCAATCCAACTTTTATCTTTGTCCACAATTCCAGCGCACATCTCCAAAGTTATTCCCAATTTCGGTGGAAACTTTTCTAAGTCCACATTTCCGATGTCAGAGCCAGCGGCAGTGACAACCCCATGGTAAACCGCTGACAAGAAAGAAAAATTAGGCCAAAGTTTAAAAAAAAAAATCAATATAGCAAACCTGGACGAAATTGTTTAACAAAAACCAAAGCATTTCGTGTTTTGTTGAATAATATTATCGAAACGCTGTCGTGCACTTTTAGGAGATCCCAATTTTTCTCGACACCATTTTGCACATAATAGAAACGAAAAGGCTTAACATACGGCGAGTCCGGAGGCAATGGCCCGAGCCAAATTTTTTCTATATTTTCCATTTAATGGTGATAAAATTGAGGACAAACCTCCAAAGTGCTGCAGCCGAAAATTTGTTGTTCTTCGGTTGACAAAAATGGAATGACACAGTGCCACAGTGGTTACGGTTGATAACCAAGATAAAGTAACGTGATGCAGCCATGACGTAGTTTGACACTTCAACTTGCTGTGTGATGTGATTTTTTATCGCGATATGTCTTCTAGTACAATTTTTAAAATATTGTATCAGTTTTATTGCTTTTAACCTTAAAATTTATCATACTATACCTACAGATTATGTGATAAGACGCCTATTTCCATCCATTGCATATATGTTTGTATACTCTAGGGGGAAATTTTTCTTCAGTTTTCACTGGACACTATTCTACTATTCATTCTACCATTCATTCATAGTGTCGGTAATACTGTGTTGTTTTCTCTTATTCACGTGAACGCATACATTCTATACGGATTTGAAATTACATGGATCGTCTTTGTGGTTGATAAAATGTTAGTAAAAAGTGCATTTTTTCGCTATGGAAGATTCGATTCAACAATATTCAATACGTACTGGAATGCTTTTTTACTGAAGCGAAAGTTTTTGACAAACCTTCGGTTTGGAAATAATTGATTTATCTGTTCAAAATTGAAAATGAATCAACTAACGTTTCATCCGGCAGTTTCATGATATCTTTTTTGGATTTTCTAACGTTTCTGCGAACTTCTCTGTTTGATGATTCTCTTATTCCACTGTTTGAAGGTGGAAAAAAAGTCCAATACTACCCATAAAAACTTCTTACGGATTTCACGTGAACAGCTGTTAACTTGAATGACAAATTCGTTTGGATAATGTAGCTCACCCGTGGATAGCAGAAGGGCAAGGCAGAGTGAAAGGGAATCGAATGGGTTAATCGGATTAACGATTCACGTGAATAGCAGAATAGGGCTGTATAACTTTCAATATTCCGCCACCGACTACAATATTTTACGTGGCCAGGCCATATTACTTCATATATTCAGCTGTCACAAACGTTTGATATACGCGCAATTTTAGTTCTCCAATTGTTTTTGTCTCTATTTATTACGATTTTTTTTATAAAACTATTATCCAGCCCCAAAAAATTCTATTTAATTCTTATTGCTTCTTTTTACAAAATCGTGTACGACATTTTAACAAAAACTATCTATCTATTGGTCTTTCATTATTGTAGTAGATTATCTCCATTTTTATCCATCTCCAACCCGAAATTTTGAAGAAAAATATTTATACCATTTGAAAACTGTCATCTGTCACTTACAAAAAAAAAAATACATTTGACATTTGAATAGGTTCTTTGCAAAACTTCAGTGTGAAAAAAATCGCCGTCAATAAATAATCGCCGACCTCCATTCACCCTTAGTGCTGAAGAGAGATCGAAAATTTTAAAATTTCCGAATTCCAAAGGACCCTCCTGCGAGAATATTCGATTCATCTTCAGAATTCCTCCGATCGAAACCGTAAATCATGATGCTACCAACCGTTGTTTCAACTGCCCGTCGTGCATTCTCCACAACAGGCCGAGCTCTTGCTGCCAAACAATTGACCAATCGTGATGCTCTCAACAGTGCCATGGATGAAGAGATGGCCCGCGATAACAGAGTATACATCCTCGGCGAGGAGGTCGCCCAATACGACGGAGCCTACAAGGTAAGCAAACTGTGAAAAAAAGTCTTCAGCTCTAGTGGTTACGTAAACACTTACACTGACGGCTGAAGCTGGTGCAGTGCAAGTGTAAGGTTATCTAATTTTGCTAGAGCGAAATGGGGTGACTGACTACTGTTGCAGTTGTTCTTTTCATCGTCATCATATTCGGCTTCGCCCGTTAAATGTGGACGTTTTATGATTTGTGATGGTTTTCAACATGTTAAAGTACATGTAGTATGCGACATGTAGTATGCGTTTTTGTTTACTTGATTTTAGTTTGGAGGTTAAAATCGCAAGAGCGAATCGCGCATGAACCACATAGGATTGCTAATTGGGAATAAGTGACTGTGTTGTTTATGCGGGTGAAAACTGTGACAGCAATTTGTGTTCGATTTGCAAATCACTTCGTTTTCAATATTGATCGTTGTAAATACATTGTGTTGAGTGCATCATTCCTTTGAAATACAAAGTATAATTGGTGATAAAATTAAAGAGTTGTATTGTCAGATTGGCAGGCTGCTTAGAATAGTGCCACTGAGGAAGGCCAATATACGCACGTGTAATTAGTTGACGTAAACAAAGCGGCAGCCAAAAACTAATTATAATACATACGAGTGTATGTATGCCCACGTCAATTCTCTTGTCGTTCATGTGATTATTTCTTTTAAATTCCATTATAACATGAATTGGATTGATTTTATGTATAAGCTGGCTGCTCGCTTTTCTGTATTCCAGCACCTGTGCGAAAGCATCCATGCGAATGACATTTTTAAGTTCAGTTGCCGGCACAACACTATGCAATAACAAACGATTCTTTCGGAACAATAACGCACCGAAACCGCAACAACACTGTTGCGGAAGTTTATATTTCCCACAAAAGAACAAAACTCTTTAACTAAAACAGGCTAATATCTGCACGTAAGTCAAGTACCTACTATGAAGAATGGGCATAAAGCACAATGCCGAATATCAACAGTCGATTGTAAACCTCATCGATTTGAAAAGCTATGGTTAACCTCATTTCTACCTATTGTTAGGTAATTGCTCTCTTATGTCAGCACGTTATCATGCATCAGCTAGGAGACCACACAAATACGAGCAATTCTAATCTTGTCCCATTTTTCGACCAATTTTTAAACTCGAAAGGAAACGAAATTTGTTGACCTTCATTGATAAGAGTTCGAACATAAACGACGATAACGCAGCATGCAAACCACATGAATGTTGTGTCATCAATATTAGTTCTGTTCCTTTACGTTCAAATTTTACTAGTTTTTACGAATTTTTACTCATGCTGTTCCTTAACTCGAAAAAATTCGTAAAAGAGAGCGTCATCGAGAGAGCAAGATTACCCCTACCACTAATGTGGTAGTGGTATTCGATTGGGCGCTCTCAGAGCACTTTTTATGTTCGTTTGGTACAAATTTCAGAGTACTTTTGCGAATCTGGATTCTTTTCCAGATTTGCCGCAGATTTACCAATACAAACGTTTGAGTTTGACAACTAGTAGAGTTTGTTTTCGTGAAATTTTTCAACTGCAGACTGTGGATCTATTTTAATTAAAATTTATTTACGAATTTTTGCAAATCAATCTGGGCGCAAATGTTTAAATATAAAATTTTACCAGTGAGTGGAAGACGTTTAAAAAAATGGCGATGGCTACACATATTCCAATCGCACGAAGAAAGGAGCAAGTGACGTTTTAATGTTCGATTAGACACAAGAAATCTAAAATCTAAAATCTGAAGAAGCCCGATCGAATACCACATAAGAACATGGCCGCTAGGTTGATGTAAAACGTCAACTAGATTTGTCGGGACTCAGTACAAACTGTTAAACGTTGTTGATACATTTCTATGTTCTCTTACTACATTTCTTCGTCTAACGAGTATTTTGGTTACCTTTAAAAATTGCACATTTGTTCTATGGCGATTTGTTTGATAATTCCCATTCCTTTGATGAAGTTTCCTTTGATTTGTTTCACTCGATTGAACATATTCAGTGGTAAACATCCGATGGAAATTTTTCCCTTGTCGGCAATGTAAATCAGATTGCTGAATTGAAAACATTCCGTGGGAAATATTAAGTTTTTTACACAATGCCGTAACGCAAATATGCCTCGTCTGAAAAAAAACGGCTTCAAGCGTTAACCGCAGTTAATCTCAGCATCAAAAGTACATCAGAATTTAGAAATCTGTTTTCTAAATTCTGAACTGCCTAGTCGATGAAGCACGCTCACCGTCAGAATCTTTTGAGTCGTAAGTAGCTCTTCGTTTCGTGTCAGCACTAGCGATTCCTTCATTGGTATGCATAACTATTCCCATTGCAATAAATCTTTTGCTTTCAGATCTCAAGAGGCCTTTGGAAAAAGTACGGCGACAAGAGGGTAATCGATACTCCCATCACTGAAATGGGCTTTGCCGGTATTGCGGTCGGCTCAGCCATGGCCGGTCTACGACCAGTTTGCGAATTTATGACCTTCAACTTTGCCATGCAGGCCATTGATCAGGTAAGCTCGTCACACGACATACCTCACCAATTTATCACTCACCAATCTATCAAACAGATCATCAATTCGGCTGCCAAAACATTCTACATGTCTTCGGGCGTTGTAAATGTGCCCATTGTATTCCGCGGACCAAACGGAGCCGCTGTCGGTGTGGGCGCTCAGCACTCGCAATGTTTTGCAGCATGGTACTCTCACTGCCCGGGACTGAAAGTGATTTCCCCCTACGATGCCGAGGACTGTCGTGGTCTGCTCAAAGCAGCAATACGCGACAAGGATCCAGTTGTATTTCTAGAAAACGAACTGCTGTACGGTGTAGCGTACCCCGTCGATGATAAAGTCTTAGACAAGGACTTTGTACTGCCCATTGGCAAGGCGAAAATCATGAAGCCCGGAAAGCATGTCACACTCGTTGGCCACTCAAAGGCTGTAGAGTCATGCTTGTTGGCGGCTGCCGAATTAGCAAAGAAAGGTGAGTCGTATAAAATGAATGGTTCTTTTTTTAAAAACGCATACATCCAGGTATCGAAGCGGAAGTTATCAACTTGCGGTCGATTCGCCCCCTAGACACTGCGACAATTTTTGCATCTGTGAAAAAGACACACCATTTAGTTACAGTAGAAAACGGCTGGCCACAGAGTGGTAAGTTGACGCAACTCGAGCGAAGGCGATAAGTATGCTTAACAAACAATTCTTTTCCTCCAGGCGTCGGTGCAGAGATCTGCGCACGGATAATGGAGGACGAGACGTTCTTCCACTTAGACGCTCCCGTGTGGAGAGTTTGTGGTATGTTATTGCTGTGCTCATGTATCGTTTAGTATTCACCGTCTCTGTTCTAGGTGTCGATGTGCCCATGCCTTATGCGAAAACCCTCGAAATGAACGCGATTCCACAAGTCAAAGACGTTATCGAAGCAGTGCTTAAAATCCGAGGCGGAAAGAAATAATAGTCCAAAATAATGGCATTAAATTTGAGCGTTTTTTTGTTATTAGCGGATATGGAGAGATGCAGTTATCCCATTGGAATTAGTTCAATAAATTATTGTACATTTTTTTCCTTCCGAAAACCCGGAAGCTAACACATATTTTGTTGGTGTTTGTCTTCGTTTCGATAACTGTCTCAGAGGTATCTTCGATTCGATTATTTTTCACCGTCTGCCTTTGGTTTTTTTCTTCTGTTAAAATAAAATTCAACCATTTCGACTTGGCGTCTAGTGACATTTGCGGTTTACCCCCCATTCAAATTAAATTTACAATTCCCTTGACATATCTATGACAAGTCAAGACTGCCGTTTACAAACTGGACCTGGAGGTCAAACAAGAAAGCTAGCAGCTTGGGAGAGCACACCATCTTTCCACTGGTGACCAGGTTGTGAATTTTGTTTTCAATTAAGGAAATACTTTCTTTTTATTTTCAATAGAAAAATATTCGTAATAGTAATAAATTATACTCGCAAACACATTTGGAATTCAGTATTTCAACATTTGAATGTATCACTTACAAATAAGGCCCCCAGCCGGTGTACATCACGGCCAGGTTATTGATGTCAGTTGCTTCGTTGATGAGAAAATCCACTTGACCTTCTGTCGACAATGGCATTCGGTTGGCGCCTCTCCTTTGGACCTGCAAATAAAATGAAGAGACACACAGGCTACACTCTCTCTCTGTCAGCGAGTACAATTTGATGGGCTTACATATCCGTTCAGTCGCTCTTCGATTCGACGGACATTCTCCAGCGCCTGTGGGTCTGTTCGCTCAATATTGCCCGACTTTCTGCCCAGTCTGTTCAAATCGTACACGAAAGGCCTCAACACAGACATCAGGGTCTTCTTCTCCTTTTGCAGAACACGAATCGTGATTTCACAACACTTGCGATAGAGGCCCTCGATTCCCAGCGGACCCATAGCATGGACCATATTCTGCGTCAGCCTAAAGGGCACCCGCTCTGGTAGGGCAAAGTTCTCGCCCCTGTTGAACAAACAATTGAAGTCCACGTGAACCGTATCGCCATTGGTCTCGTCGAAGAGTATGTTTTCGCCATGACGATCGCCCAGACCGAGGATGTAGCCCACCATCGACATAACTGCTGTGGTTTTAATGTACGAACTTCGCGCCTGGTACCAGTTGTGTGGTGTGGGAAACTGGTAAGTAAACCACTCGTGGAAGACCGGTGGATGGCGTGCGACGAGTTGGTTGAGGAAAGCGTCTTTTTTCTTCTCGAGGTTGTCCTCCTTTGCAAGCATGAAAGCTTTGAGCTCGCGATCACTTAATCCGATTTGGCGGGATTTGTAAATAGACATGACAATGGTGCGGAATGCGTTCAAATTTGGAAGCCATTCAATCAGTCCGCAGTCCTCGTTAAAGGGAATGGCTGCGTAGGTTCGAATGTGCAGGCGGCGTTGACGGGCCTGGGGGTCCTGCGAACAAAAACAAAACGTGAGAAAAATTCAGTGATGGGGTTCAATTTCGCTTACCAAATGCAAATATCGCTTGAGCAGAGCATTGAATTCCATCAGGCGAAAGTCATGCCTCAGATCATCCTTCGGCTTCATCATGACCGCGTACTCCTTGCCGTCACTGCCCAAGAAACTGATCTTCTTTGGACACGCCTGTGACCGTAGCACCATTACCTCCTCCTTGATGCCGCAAATGTAGATTTGTTTGTTGTGAAACGGATTCGGCAACGTTTGACCGGCTACCTCTGTCGCATTTGCATTCAAGAGGGTCACCTGCATGAACTTCTCAAACGGGAGGAGGATCTGCGAGAAGCTGGGGTCCTCGAACAGTTTCGTTAGCTTGGGGACTAGTGCGCTCACATTTAAATCATTGGCTGGAATCCCAGAGACCTCTTTGGTTGTTAGCTGAATCAACTTTTCCGCCAAAGAGTTGAAATCATCGACAAATTTAACGATTTCCCGCTTCGACAGTCGTTTATCGCTCAAAATTAGGCGACAACGCTTGGCGCGCGTTGCATATGATGACTTTAGCACTGGCAATAGCATCCATAACGATTGGTGGGGATACTTTTCCAACAGCATGATGACAATGGTCTTTAGCACATCAAACACCTGCTGCGATGGATGGCATATGCGACTGAGGATCTGTGAAAAGGCCGAGTAGAAGATATAAGTGGGCAGCGCCGCACAGCACTTGCCAACGAGATCGGTCATTTTTGAGCTCATTTGCTGGACAACCTGACTACTGGTGTCATGCTCACCCTCGGGCGATGTGAAGTCAAACCAAATGCTTAGGAGGCGCGGCATTGATTGGTACATACTCTCGTTGCCGGCCCTCATGGCCCTGGCATAGTGCACCATTATGTCATAGAGCGTGGTTCGGCCACTCTCTGAGTTCTGCTCTGTATCAGACAGAGCAGCGTACATTTTTTCCAAGTACTGCGCCATGTGGACCAGGCATTTCTCTGAATTTTTGTTCCCCTCGATCGCCTGCTTGAAGTAGAGAAGGTTCTGCTCCGCACAGATTTTCATCGACTCGGCACTGTAGGTTGCCTGCAGGAACTTTGCTTCGGAGTAGAGCAGACGACTGGATATCTCCTGGGAACGAACAGACCCCTTGGCTTCGATTTCGTTGATTTTCTCTGAAACCAACTTCAGAGATTTGGTGTGGTCACCGCTTTGCCACAGAAGCTTTGCCTTCTCGATGAACAGGGTCTCCGGGGAGTACTCCTCCGCCTTCATGATAGAGAGATTCGCTTGCTGAAGGCCGCCCGCCTCCCGATTCATCTGGATACTGCGGATCCACAGCTTGCCAATTTCCCGGTCTATGTGTTCGTTTATCGACTCGCATATGTCTTCTCTCGCCGTTGCAAGCATCGTCTTGGTTTCAGTAAGTAAATTGCGTCGCAAGCAGAGCAATGGTTCGAGAATTCTCACCGTCGGCTGCAGGAAGCACAATCGAGCATTCCAGTCTTCAAAGAACTCATTCACGGCGTGAATGCAACTCGCCTCATCCTTCTCATTCACCAGGAGGTGAACCAGAGACTTGTTCTTCTCCACATCGGTCAGCAGTTGCATTTTCAGAATCTCGTTGTACGTTTTGTGATAGGAATTGTGCTCAGCTCCGAGGGTCTTCATCGTGTTCAGTATATTCAAACGGATGTCGTCCATTTCGGCTTGAAAGTCCGCCAGTGTGATGGCTTGATTGCGGTATATGCGAATGGCTTTCGCGCACTGGACATTCCAATTTGTCGGGTTCTTGCTGACCACAGGGTCCTCCAAGAGCGACTCTATGTCATCGTAACATCCCAGACGTAGCAATGGCTCAGCCTGACATTCCTTGAAAAAGTCATCGGTGTACCGTTCGGAAAGCTTTTCCCACAAGCCGCTGGTGATGTTCATCACTGTCTCGGGCAGGTCAAGGCGCAGGTAACTGTTGATAATTCCCAGTATATGCTCCTGCTGCAGGAGTTCCGGTCGAATCATGATCTGTTCATAGCAAGCGATGTTTTCCTGCGGCCTGTCCACAATGTTGTTCACCAAAATCTGTTCTGGCAGCGTCAAACTGGTCTTCCTCAGGTGAACTGCACCCTCCACAGAATCGGGGTCGAGCAGCTCTGCGTAGATTTCAATGAGAAACGATAGATTCTCCTGCAACAGCGTCGCCTTGTTGCCTTCTATGTGCAACTCAAGGAACATCAGAGCTCTGGCGTACTCGCCGCAATTGAAGTTCGCCTTCGCTAATTGGCACTTATCGATTTTCGTCAGCAATCGGCTTATCCGACCGTAGTCCCTTTCGCCGCTAGAAGTAGTCACTGGCGGCGGCGAGCTTATTCGCGACCATTCCCTCACCCATCGATAGAGAAAGTCAATCTGCTCGAAGCAGATCCTAGCACAAGCATCGCCCACATTGTGTGTGCCGCCCATGTCCGCACCTTCAACCACTTCAAGCGACTGCGGCGTATAGATTTCCTTTGAAATGGACGTCTCAATACCAGCTTTTCCAGCCGATCTACCATTTACTGCCTGCTGAAAGACAGCATTGAATTCATCGTACACCAACTCCATCTCATCATTTGTGCACTCCTGCAGCGCATGGACAAGGATATACGGCAGAAACAGCGCCAGCATGTTGTTATCCTTCCGAATGCTGGGCGTGAAGGAGCACAGCAGTTTCCTGGTGTCCGCATCTCGGACCATATCTATCAACTTCCACGACCACCAGAAGGCCCACTCCTCGTACTTGCGACAACCACTGCTTCCGAAAATCGGATGCGCTTTTATCTTGTAGGCGCTTTCTATGATGGAGTAGGTGGAGCTCAACAGCGGTTCCATTATGTGACGCATATGCGTGGGAATCGCCTCCCACACGTTCAATTTCTTGTTGTCCTTCGGATTAACACCTTGAATCGCCAGAATCTCCTGAATGGCCACCGATATATTGTCCACGTATCGTATGTTTTTCTGATATGCACGGCAGAGCTCTGTCAGAGCTGTTATTGCGAAAGCATCGGTGTGAATGCTCAGAGAAAAGCGTTTCTGCTCCTTTGCGTAATTCGGCGACATGTAGCTCGGATCAATGGCTCCCAATTCGCCTAAGCATTTGCCCGAAATGAGTTGCAGCGTGCGATCGACGTGCCTGCAGCCGCTCATCAGATTCTCCACGACCGATTCCACGAGCGGATTAAGCTCCGTTTGACCTTAGAAATGGGTGACATTGTGAATTTAAAATTAAGAAATAAACACAGGCATTCAGTGAGGCACCTCTCAATTGGATAGAAGAGACACAACCGTTCTGCTTCGTTTATATTTAAAAAGCCGACTTACCCAAAATGCAATCGTTCAAATCCGTCCGGTTCTTCACGAAACACTCCTTTAAGTACTTCAACGCCCCTATCCTCACTTGTAAGTTCTCATTGCTGATTTGTTTGAGATAGAACTTCAGAATGTCGTCAAACTTTCCGCTTTTGAACAGTGCTTCTGTCTGCCTCCTTACGCAGGCTTTCACCTCCACGGAAACTGCCATATCTTCAACAAAGTACAGATCTGGCATATAAGACCCAAGCAAGTTGCCATTCTCCAAAATCAAAAACTTTAGTATCAAATCGACTTCCTTTCCATTGGTCTGCAACAGTGGCTGCAGCGATACCACAATTCTACTCAACGAAGGTCCCAGCGACTGTATATTGACAATGTGCAAAAATATATTCCAAATCTTCAGGCCAATCACCTTCAAGTTGTTGTCATCCAATGAAATGACCGCCGTCAGCATTGGAATGATTTTGTAACGTGACTGTGTGACCTGCTCTGCTCCAACCAAACGAATAATTTGACCCAAACTGTATAGAATCTCTTCCTTGATGGATTTATCACAACACGGGTCTTTTAGGCAGCATTCAAAGTGCGTTATAATTCCGAGAAACCGGTCGGCTATAAATCTAACAAACACCTCGTTCTGAGATCTGTTGGTGGTTGATGGTGCTTCTGATTGGCCATTTTTCAAAAGTATGCAACTTAAGGCTTGCATAACGAACTCGGGATTGCGGTTGTAGAATACGACGAGTTCCGATACCGTTTGCTGAAAATAAATCGACTGTATCATTTGTTGGAAGGGACATAAGCCCGCTGACAAATTACCTTGATATCGATGTGCATGAGGCTGGACAGAGAAGTACCTGTGCATTTGACCAGCAAGTCGATGCATTTCTGGGCAGTTTCGGGACTTTCGTGCAGGTAAATATGAGCGTACGTGTTGAGGAATGAAACGGTGAGTATGTGCGATATGGAGTTTTCCGTCGACATTGATAGTTGGTATATCAGTCCTTTACATCGTTCCTCCTTCACGCAATAGGGAAGGAACATGGCGGTAAGGATTTTGTAATACTTGCAGATGAACTCCTGACTGCATTGGAAGCCAAGTACTATTACTAACTGAAAGCGAAATGTCAACAATTACCAATAGCTAGAGAAGGGGGATGATTTATTGGATATTAAACAGTAATAACAACACTAACCGAGTTCAATGATTGCATAAGGTCCAGTTGCTTGGTCAAATAGACATGCGTCGTCAAATCTACCACCAAATTGATGCACTCCCTCTTGTACCAGTGCCACAACTGAATGGGTTCTACTCCATAATTAACACACATCTCTGTGGCACACTTGGCCGCCTCATTGGCTATAACAGATGAACAACAAATCAAATAGAAGAATGTCATTTTGAAGAAGTGAAACAGCCACATCTCCGGGAGACCTTCGACGTGCGCCAAAACTGAAATTAGCCGCAGCACCTTTACTTGGTCTTCTTGTCCGTTCTGTAGCGACACGTGAATCCTTTGCAAAACAATGCCTCCAATCTTCGGTAGCAATGGGTACTCTCCATTTACAGCAGTTCGAAGCAAAAGAGCCTTTACGAGCTCTGGAACCAGCAGTGAGGTGCTTAGAACCTGATTTTCGGTCTTCTGCGGAGCAAAGTGGTTTATGGCGAAAATTCCGCTATTAGAGGAGAATAGAGCACGGCTGCCGATTCCATCCAAGACGAATACAAAGGAGGACTCTTCGAAGGAGTGCGCTGCGGGATGCCGCTGCAGGATTACAGCTGATTTCGAGCAGAAGTAATCGGAGAAACTTTTATCACTCGGTTTATCACAATCCTCACATAGGAAGGTGTATTCGTTGCGACAGTCCGTGCGGTGTTTGAATATAAATGTTGTTCCCAGCGCGGCACAACAAATTGATTTGATTTTGGCCAACGCTTCTGCCGTGATTTGGCACTTTACTATGATTGGGAGAATGTGACAAACCACTAGTCTCATAGATATAACACCGTTTGCCATGAAATCCAAGAGGTAGTCGTTGAGTTTTGTTTTTATTGGTTCACATTGGCAGACTGGGTACATGAGACAGATGAGTTCTTTGACAGACTTCTGCAAGTAGCTGCATGTGCTTGAATCGAGGTGGTGATGCGGTATGTTGCCGAGAGATGCCAAAGAAACTGTGACTAGCTTTTCGTCGATGCGAGCAATGTCATGTACATTCAGCTGAAGCTTTTGGATACATTTTAAATGGTGTCGTAGGTAAAAGAGAGTCGTATTTAGCAGTTTCACTTTGAGCTCCGGCGACAAAGTCTGTGTAAAAGTGTCAGTTTGAAGGAAAAGACCACTGATCTCGATGTAGTGACAGAGCGAATCCAAACTGAGCCTAACTGAGCTCATATTCGCAAAGAACTTTGCCACAGATTCTTCTAAATCATTGCTATTTAATGTCTTGCTTCGAAACGTTTGCTGCATTAATTGCCTTGCACTATGAGTCGCAGAGTAGATATCGCCCTGTTGGACCGAGACGGACCTATGTTCCACATCTAAAATTGTATTCAGAACGTATTTTACGACTTCAAACTGTGGCTCGCCTGCCAGTGCCTCTGTGAGAATATTCCTGATACCTTCCACCAACTGCGGCATCGCATCAATTTGGTCATTAATCATTGCCATTCCAAAAAGTTTAACAGTTGTATACTCTAACTGAGAGAGATTTAGGAGGCTCTGCTCTGGCATAAGGTAGCCAGTTCTCGCGTGCAACTGTAAGATGTAGTCAATGATCTTCCTCTTCAACTCGGCCTTGTCTCCAAATTTATCTTGATTCTTGATAACCGAGCCCAAGACAACCTCACAGGATATAGCCAAACCTCCCAAAGTATTCGAGTCGATTTTGCCGGTTAAAAAATTCTTGTAGTTGCATCTGAACAGGTCTGACGAAAGGGTTATCAGCTGCGACAACCCATATTCGTCTATGAAATTCATACTCATCCATTGAGGTAGATTTTCCCATACCAGCTTGCAGTATTCGAAAAGAAGCTCGTATTCTGTGGTCAAATTGTTGTCCAGCTCGGACAAATTATCAAAGAACTTAATGCCAAATTCAAGGCACTTTAGTTTTGTGTAAATATCTGAAGTCAAAAAGAGCTTCAGTACGAGCTTTAGAATTTCCTTATACGCATACGGGTGAATGCTGTACGAAAAGTCAATGGCCTGGGTGAGCAGTTCGAGAATGCACTGCATAGCAATGTCTGTCATTTCTAAAGGAATCTTTATCTTGGGCAGCACAAATTCCGCGTCGATATCCTTGAAGAACTGTTTATCGACGCATGCAAATGTGCTTACACATCGAGTATTCCCGTCACACTTGTTGCTATCGGCGTAACAGATATCCATAAACTCTCTTAAACTTTGGGTGTACTCATCGAGTAGAGTTTCGAAGAGCTTAGGCATTTGAAGCCAGCAGAAGGTCATAAGTTTCTTTTGCAGTTTGACATTTTGTTTGTGAACACTGTAAATGCAACTATAAGATGAGGACCACACACATGGAAGTTGATGCACTTACCTTTTGCTGAGTGGTTCTCCAGTAAAATTTAGCAGTTGATTTAAAAGCCAGATGACTACTGAGCGCGGTATGGCATAGTCTTTATCGAAGCGCATATTAAAGGTTTGCTTTTGAAACAGAACCTTGTCAACGGTGTTGAGAATAATAGAAACATCATTGTTTTTCGATCTGAACATGTTGTAGAGAAGACCCCATATCTTGTCCTCCTTTGCGTTGGACATTTTGAAAGTGATTGCATTTGATTTTCACTCAAAGAAAATAGTATTGAAAGATTTACTTCTTACATTTATTAGGAAAGTATGCACATTTAACTAAGGAAAGCAAACGAATATTATAAGAAAAGAAAACAAATTCGCTTTTGCGAAATTCTAGCACAACAAACAACTGTCAAAGTCGAATGGACTGTGTTATCGACAGCATGGCCAGAAAAAAAGTAAACACTCCATCAAAATTTAATTCCATAGTTACCGAATTCCATAATACTGTAATCGGTTAACTTTTGAATAACATTTTGAATTTTGATTATTTCAAGACAAAAATAAAGTTTCACTAAAAGTATTAGCCATATAGTAAAATTTTCAGGGATATCATTAGAGTTTACATCAAAAATCGCTACTAAAACTAATATGTTTGACTAAAGTGATACTTTTTAGGTGTTCTTTGATTAAAGGAGTGATTTTCCTGAACCTGAAGCTCCAAAAAAATGTGTTTAAATCAAAGCAGTGAATACCCATTATAACTACAAAATAATAATGAGCTACTTTGCAAATAGCTACCAATCTCTTCGATATTCAAAGATTTCAGAATCAATCTTAGACTTTATGGCTCCAAAATCGACAATATTCACTTAGCTAATCAGCCAAATAACCCTCTCTGTGTGCAGTCGGATGAAAAGAGTTTTGTCTCTGTTCGCAATCAGCGAACGCACGACCCATGTAATTGTCTAAAGACGGAAACAGGTTTAAGTATTTTCTCAAAATTCGCAATCGAAGCGTACAAATGTTCAAAAAGTTTTGGTTTCCGTGCACACTCTTTGCCAAAGCATCAATATTTTCGATCGGCCGCGTCATTTAGGTTGATGGTTCATCAGTTATAGAACCATTATTCTCGAATTCATTTGAAATTCATCGAGCTCGCAATGACACTTAAACGTAGGTAATATGTGGAAAGTTTCGCGAACAGAATTCGAATATTAAAAGAAAATTTTTAAGATTTTCATGCTTGGAAAACGGAAACTAATGACAAAACAATGACAGTAAAATATGTCAGAGTTCTATCTTAACGACTATACCTAATAACGTTTAGTGAGATTTGATTTTTGTTGCATAGACAGTCTCAGTATTGTCTCTGTTTTGTTGCTCCTTTTTATTTGTTTCCTACTATAGGCGTTTTTCTTTTTTAGTTCAGAGCTGAGCTTTGAACCGAGCTCGATCTTTATGAGCGCGCTCTGAGCCGAGCGTGCTCAGATCGTTCTGATGTATTTATGAAACACACTTGAGTAAATAGCTGTCATTTTTAATAAATATATGTATAATTTGAATATTTATTAATTGTAATTAATTAAATTGGTTAACCTTCAGTTCCAGAACAACAAGATTCGTCCGCCATTTCAATTATTTTGTTTATCCTGTTTTTTTCCTGTCAAATGTGTCTGCAAGTGTGTAATCAGCTTTTCACTCAGCCTGCTCAGTCAATTTATTCTGAGCTCATACAGCGCGCTCTGATCATACTCTGAACGAAAAAAGAAACACAAATTCTGAGCTCTGATGTATCTGAGCTAAAAAAGTAACACGAACTTTTTGTATAACAGTTCAGGTTGTGCATTGAACTAAAAAAGAAAAACGCCTTATATCGCTCATTGATTCTTAAAAACAAAACAAATCAACCATCCAAATGTTAAAAATGTATAGTCAGCAGATATTTTACTGTCATCGGAAAGCCAAACCCTTCCCTTGCAAGAAACAAGAACAAACAACTAGAAACTTATGCAGATATTCCATTCAATTGCTGTTCATTCACTTTCCCAGTAAAGTTATTTTCATTTTAGTTTTAAATTTATATTCCATCTGTAGTCACTTGAAATCCATTTATTTGTCCAATCCCATAGGATTTGAATGAATGTCTTTATATGGCAATGCTCTTCATACTCCCGCTATATTTTTTATTCAATTTCCATCTTCCCCCATTCATTCATATCAATTCGTTTCATTAGAGACGCCAAGAATCTTAAAAGTCCCCTTCAGAAACTCAAAACGCAACGTCAAGTTCCTCCAGAAACTTTTCAAAATTCAACATTGTAACGTATTGTCAACGTCACGAACTTCACCATACACATCACCTCCCAATCCCGTCCTCATGTACCTTAAAATACGCAAAAAAAAAAAAAAAAACTTTCACTCCATCGAGTGCACCTCCACCCAACCCCAACACCCAACACACATAACATAAATATCCTCGCTATCCTCGAATGTATACCAAACAGAGGTTCTTGAACTTTTGGCCGCTTTCTCGCTGGCTACATGCAAGAGACCTTTTGCTTGCATTTCGCCACCCCTAGCTTTTTCCACACACAATCCACCCGCCACCCAATAGAGTGCTGGCTATATATGTATAAGAGTGTTCCGCCAGCCAGCAACTATTATATAGGCCAAACACGATATCGAGAGAGCTTTCGCAGCGCGCACTCCTCAATGGAACTAGCGTATGGGATGGGGCATGGGGGCTGGCCTGGCAGTGACAATTGGTATGCTTTTCTGTGCCACGAGGGGGTGTATAAGAGATTTGAACCGATTTCGGTTAATGCATAATTCACCTCTGCAGGAAAGCAACCCCAATTTGTCGTGAACACAACAAAAGGGAAACTGTTTCGGAGAATTATTTTGATTAACTGTTGGAAAATGCTCTCAGTCTTATGGCAGCGCCATCTACAGCACAGCTCTGTACGAGTCGAAGGTCTACGTCTAACCACATCGGTTTGTGTGTATGCCTGTGTATATGATCCTGGATGGTTGGCAGAAAAAGCTCCGCAACAAGAATCAACGGAATAATCGGAATCAACTGTTTGGCCAGTGTCGCGCTGAACACGAAACCGTTTGCACATAAATCCTCTGCGGGCGTACGACACACTGCCATCACGTCCATCTCAGCAATCAGATGGTGTGTGCTTGTACTGAAAGAGAGATGCATCAACAGCAGCGCAGCACCACCACTAACAGTGTACCCATTGGGGGTGGCATATTCGTGTGAAATTGTATAACTAGACAAATCAATCAATCCGCAGACACCACAAGAGTGTTTTATTGCGTGTGTTGTTCGCACTATTGTGTGCGGTGTGTTATGTTGTGTATGCGGGCTTAGAATATGGACTCAGTTTCGTCGCGATTCATTCGCCTTAGTCCTGACTAAGTAATAACTCGAGTGTGGTGCAGATTTGTGTGTGAAATAGAATAACAAATAAAAATAAAAAAAAGACTCAAAAGAACTAGATCCTTCAGAAATGGATACACTCGATGGTGGCACCAACAGCTTACTAGACACTATGTGTAACCTAAGTAGCAGCACCTTGGCAGAGTGCATTCATCGCACAACCACCACCAGCACGATGGTGGCCTCCTCCAGTTCGAGCAGCTCCTCGAATCCATTGATTGATATAAACGACTTCAATGGCCTAGATTACTCGGCTGTAGCGCTGGCGGTGGACAATTTCAGCTACAGTGTGCTGCAATTTGCTCCCGGAGCGGTTAATCGCAATTTGTCGAACACGTCGACCAGCAGCTCCAAGCTGGCCATCAACAATCTGTCCGAGGATGTCTATGAGATGCGTTTGAGCGACACGGACTTTCTGTATCGACATTCGTCCGTTATGACATTGGTCTACTGCATCGCTTACATAATCGTGTTCATTGTCGGACTAGTCGGGAATAGTTTTGTGATAGCTGTGGTGCTCCGCGCGCCTCGCATGCGAACCGTGACCAACTATTTCATTGTTAATCTGGCCATCGCTGATATCCTGGTGATAGTCTTCTGCCTGCCAGCCACATTGATGAGCAACATATTCGTCCGTAAGTACAGAACAGATTGTGGTCCTAACATATTTTGAGCGTAGCACGCGATGCAATCGCAATGATTATATAATTTCTGTCATGTGGCACATCACTGAGTGTTTGTATAGTTTTGCATGTCGGGTCGGGCGGGGGGCTGATGTATATTTTTTTATTTTTATTTCAACTTTTTATTCTGCTTCTCTGCACTTGTCGCCTTGAGCGTTCGGAGAGATGATGAATGGGAGGGGGTCGGTCGGGGGATGGCTTCAAGGAGCTGGAAAAATGCTAGTTATTGTATCTCGTATTAGGTTTAAGTGTTTCTCTCTTCAGCTATATGCATGAGGAGTTGTAGGTACACACTATTGAATTATGTTCCACAACCTCTCGCCCCCCAGTAGCAGCAGCTTTTCTTTCATTCGGTTCACACAAAACGTTGGAAGTTTAATTCGGTTGCACCAGGTAGAAGGAGGGGGTGGACACGACACGGAGGGTGAAAAAGGATCATCGACACAGTACTGACCTAATTTTATTAAGCTTAGGCATACGTTTGTGCACCGAAATGTATCTCGTTCTGTTGGTGATGGTGGTGGTAGTCGTCGTCCTCGTCCTCTTCATTGGTGGTGGTGGTGGTGGTTGTTTATATTGTTGTTGTCGATGTCCTCGTGGGTTCGCTGCTGGGTATATACAAATAATAAGGCTGGTCTGAGCATGAGTAGGAGGTGTGTGTATATGGGGAAAATAAACTTTTCTCTTCCTCATCGCCGTAGAGAGGTGTGCGGTGCGAGTGTGCTGTTGAAGGTTGTTTTCAGCAACCCCCCAACCGTGATAGTTAACCGTGCGTGCAATACGAGTACGGGGTACTATTACTATCTATTACTGCCCAACACAAGACATAATGAGGCGTGCTATACGTGTAGCTGGGAAATAGGAATTTCAGAATTAGAGCCTCACCTGCAGCCAAATGGATAGGACGGAAAAGGCGCAACATATCGCATTTGTATACAAGTGTAGTTGTATAGCCTCCCCTATCAGCGGTTCATGGTTATTTCGGTTCCTCCACTATAGATAGTGTAGAGAGGTAGGTCCCGCACCCCCGACCCCATGTACACATCGCCGTCAGAGAGTAAAACCGAGAGAGAGAGAAAGAGCGGGTGGTGGTAGGTAGGTATATTATGTTCCTTTTCCACCTTTTTAATATGGAAGGAAGGCTGTTTTGCATTCAAGGTTATTTGTGGCTGGATGAATTGACCTAAATATTTCGCTCAACGACCCAAGCGTTAGGGTTATTTCTATATATTCGACTCTAGTCTCTCTGTACATAAGTATGCGCATATAAAACTCGTATTCCGTTCAGGGATGTGTGTACTTTTGTATGTTTCACCTGCAAACTAGTATAAATTGAATTTAACTTTACAGGGTTACTATAGGTAGTTGTTGGGGTGTCTTATATTTTCGAGTAAAAAAGACCAAACAAACTGAATGCCTGACCTTAGACTGCTTACACAGATATACCGACACACACGGAACAAGAGAGTGAGAGTTGCGAGTCGAGGAGAGCGATTCCGAATGCGATACATTCAATGGGCTTACTGGTTGTAAACAAGGATTTCACTCGGTTTTTTCTACAACTTTTCGCCTTGAATTTTGTCGAAAGGCTATATACCACTGGTGTAGTCTCGATTCCAAATTATCAACTTGATGTGGGGGGGAGAAAAAAGTTCACCCTTCACCCTTGATTTTTATGGCAAAAGATGGAAAGGTCCTTGGAAAAAGAAAATACCGAAGACAGCTTTGCGAACAGTATACTACTTTGGCGAATATAATTTAAGGATAACACAACATATCTTTTAATGGTTCTGTTATATTCAATAATGGCTTTGGGTGGGTGCAAAGGAAGGCAGTCAAGACGCGAGGCACATTCAAACGGATTAGGTTTGGTTGAGGACTGCTTTCGAGTACGGAATTATGCGGGGTATAGAGATTGAGAGAGATACTTGGTTTGATGTCCTTGTAAAGCGTTATTTAGCCGAGACAAGGATTAATAATTTTGCGTTAGGCGAGCGGGATAAAGACGATGTGTGTGTGTTTGTTGTAACTTTTTGCAGTGCGTTAAATTTATGTGATTCATAAGATACTGCGCACCATTTCGATTGATTTAGGACAATCTTCGAGGTTAACGGAATAAATTGCAGTAATGTGTTGCTGGTGGCAACGGATTAGTGGAAGGGTGTGCCTAATGGTTTGGGTTGATGTTTTTTTTTTATGCCAAACTGCGATTAGATTGAGCAAATTCACAGTAGAAAGTAGGTTATGTCAATCTAGGATAGTAGGATATAGTACGACAAACATTATGGGGGATTATAGATAAGTCCTGATGGGGGCTATTTGCCCAACCCATGGGAAGATAGGTTTATTTGGTTCTTTAATTTTTATATTACCCGTAGTTGCCTGGCCTAAATGCGTGGGCTTATCAAAGCAGATTATGTGGCTACTACTTGGGGCGTCGTAGCTGTACCTATTAGGAGGTCCATTAATATTCTAATTGCTTGTGGACGCACTCTATACTGACTTGTAGGGTTCAACTTAAAGAATGTCCTTCTGCCACAGACAGCGAACTGTGAGCGTTCATTAAATGTCAATGTTAAATGTAAAGCAAACGCACTGCAAAGCAGGAAACACTGTGCGAATTGAAGTTGATAGTTTCCTGCAAAGCATGCGCTTGCAAAACACCTATCAGATAATTTTAAATAAATAATAAATAATTTTAATAATGAACTGGCCTATTTAATTTACATATCTATAGTATTTTCACCCGTTTTCAACAAAAAGAAATTAAATTATCAACAGCACAATGACAGGTTATGCAAATGCAGTACGATTCTTACATCTGCACGATTGCGCTCAAAATTGCGCAATAAATAAAAACCTACACATTTATGAATTCTCTGCTTAGCATTTAAATAAAATCATGCATTTGTGAACTCACTTCTTAGCACATTTTGCGCAATATTTCTTTTATGAGTGGGCTCAGTGTCAAGAGCTTCCTAAATTTGTACTGACTAAGAACTTGTTAAGTAATGATAAGTAAAAAAGTAAAAGACATTTAAGTCAGGGGAAAAAATATATCATTGTCAAAAACGTTTTCGAAAAGTAGGCGTGGCAATGAGCGACATAGATTTATGTTTAAAAATAAAATAAACACCGAAACTCCCTTTTTCAATTTAACAAAATGTCTTTACTGGTCAAACTCCGAAAGTTGAATGACTCTGTCAAAAACTTAAACTTAAAAGTAAGCTCTGTTTACATTACCGATAACAGAAAAGAAAGATGGAAAAAATGGGGGAGAACGAATAAAAAAAAAAACAACACACAATAAGCCGACAGTAACTTCCATTTTTCTGGTTCTGAGCTTTGCTCTGCTCTTTGTTAGGCAAAAGCAATCTTGGTAAACAAGCTTCTGTTATCATCTGCACAACAGATGCAGATGTGCACAAATCTGGTAAACATGTTCCTGTTATTCAGATGCCAGATGTGCACAAATCTGGTAAACATGTTTCTGTTACGCGAAATCCAGATGTGCACAACTCTGGTGAACATATTTGCGTTCCATCATGCTGCTTGCGCATGTTGCGCAAGATTCATAAATATGCATATATACATAACTATAGTCTATAACAGGGGTTCCCAAAGTGTGCGCCGCGGTTCCCGTGCGCCGTAGAAAACAAAGAGAGGCTTCGCGCCGTGAGTTATTCACAAAAATACAAACTTATTTGAGCTTTGCGCTGCTTGTAAACTGAATTTTTAATCATACCTCACTTTGCACTTGCTTAATTCATTTGGCCCGTTGTAACATTTAACTGCAATTGTGACTTTTTTCCAAATAGCTAGGAAAGGGCGTCGCGACAAAAAAACTAAACTTGTACGTGCGCCGTGGGCTGAAAAAGATTGGGAGCCACTGGTCTATAGTGTTCCCAAAATCGTGGGACACAGTACAAAAAACTTCATTCAACTTTCGAAAGTAGTTTTTCACGCTCTTCAGTTTTGTTATATACAAATACAATACATGCATAGATAGCGACAAAACCATCAGAAGCAAAAGTCTTGCGATCACCAAACTGTCAATCTAGTTACCAATGCTCCCATCAATTTTTGCTGAAGTCATCTGTTTCCTCCCCGGATTTTCCATTCGTTTTCAAGAGTGCGGTCTAAATATCCATACAAAAATACTCTTTTGATGGCTTCCTGTGCAGCCATAATTAAAGAAAATGATACCCCAAGTGCAAAGTGTATTCAAAGCCCACCGGTTGCCAATCAAAGGTTTTTGACATAAAACTGAATCCATCCATTAGCAACCGGATACTTGAGGTCCTGCCGGTCCCGATTGTGCAAGTGCCTATGCATATATCCGGAAAAGTTCGTTGTTAGAACGTATTACACAATTGTACGCTCCGACGCGACACGTGCTTCGGTTCGGTTTCATCCATTTCCGAACACAAAAGCCTTTCGTTGTGCATAATAAAATACCTACCAATGGATTGGAGTGAATATTTCGACTCATCAGCGACAAATGTAATAAAATAAGAAAATTCACAGTAGGTATGCGTAAGATAATGCAACTTGCATCCGTCATTATCCCCTCCCCCGTTAAATCTTACAATCCTCTTCCGACTACTCGCCAGCTAGCCGTCGCATTTAAATTACAACGGAAAAAAGAGGACAAACCGCAAAGAGGTACTTCACAAATCCTCCAAATCCACAGCTGCACTATTACAAATCGTTCCAAAAGTTTTAATTAAGATAAGTGTCGCGTCTACAGAATGTTTCAGCATTTTGCCGATGTAAAACTGAGATTCCCACCAAGTGACACTTAAGTAGGAAACACAGTTTAACTTTAAAAACAAAAAAATTTTAAATTAAAATGAAAGCCCCAAGAATTCACCACATCTCGGAGAGTGGGTCTACTAGAATCATCCTCATATTCCATTCACAAGCATTTTAGGATAATTTATTTTCTGAACTTCATTCTGCTTGGACGCTGCTGAAGAATCCATTTGAAACAATGCAAACTTTGCAAGGCATGTGCAAGGCACAAATCAAAGTTGTCAGATAGCTGCAAGGGATAAGAAGTTCTAATAAAACAGAGGGTTTCGCAAACAATGCTCGTGGTCGTTTGGAAAGCATTCGTCCTGCATTGCACAAGTGCTTTCAATTCCATGATGGCCATGGAGCGACACATCCTCCTGCAGACTATACACCACTATAACAATGGCATACAATCGATTTTACCTCTTTAATTGTTCACTATCGGACTATTTGGCCAAGAGTTTATTCCACGTCCTCTGCAAGGATATATTTAAACTGAACTTGAGGATATCATAATGTTGGTCAGTGTGACAGTTACATGGCATTTTTTGTAAGAGCCCTCTTGAAGTAGTTTCTTATATGTGCTTCTAGTAGTGCGATATCATAATCACATTTAATGGACGGATGAACCGAAAGTTCACATTGACCTATAATATGGAAGCATCTGTGTGCGTGGGACACAGTTGTTAATAATATTCAATCGTAAAATTTAACGCACGCCGGACAGCAATTGCTTGGGAAATTTCCCAGACGGACAAAGGGAATTGTGGTTGTGAAAGGACATCACCGGCAAAAGGGTGTAACTATTGCTTGTGGGAATGAAAGCGATAGCATTTTGTTTTTGCTCTTTATTGATGTACAAAATCAAAGTATTGATTGATATGCATATGTGCCGATAATTACACCCGAGTATGGTGTTGTTTAAAAAATGTATGATACCTATCACCGCGAACACCAACTTGTTTGGTCAATTCAGGGGGTTCCTTTGGCATGAAATTGTAGGCCATAACCGCATGACATGGCTGTCATAAAACAATACGCAATAATTGTTTTTACTCGCCAGGTTGGGTCTTATGAGGCGTTTTTCTTTTTTAGTTCAGAGCTGAGCTCTGAACCGAGCTCGAGCATTATGAGCGCGCTCTGAACTGAGCGTGCTCAGATCGTTCTGATGTATTTATGAAACACACTTGAGCACATAGCTGTCATTTGAAATAAAGTATATGTATAAATTGAATATTTAACAATTGTTATTTATTAAATTGGTTGACCTTCAGTTTCAGAACAACAAGGTTCGTCCGCCATTTCAATTATTTTGTTTATCCTGTGTTTTTTTTCTGTCAAATGTGACTGCAAGTGTGTAATCAGCTTTTCACTCAGCCTGTTCAGTCAATATATTCTGAGCTCATAGAGCGCGCTCTGATCATGATCTGAACGAAAAAAGAAACACAAATTCTGAACTCTGATGTATCTGAGTTAAAAAAGAAACACGAACTTTTTGTATAACAGTTCAGATTACGCTCTGAACTAAAAAAGAAAAACGCCTCTAAAGGTTCACTTTAGTTGTTCGGATAGGGCTTTGCTACCCAATTGCCTTCTTAACCAAAAGTGCCAGCGATTTATTCGTCGTTCAACCTCAGCGCTGGTATTATTGTCAGTGTTCATAGGGGAGGTAGATAAAGTTCCTAACCACTTAAAAGTTATAAATATTTGTGTATGGCGATGTTCTGTACGAGGCGTCAGTGTTGGGTGTCCCTTTTTGATGAAAGCATATACTTTGTCTTGGGCTCATTGATAGCCAAACCTATCTTCGCCGCCTCAGTCTTAATACTCAGGAACGCGCCATTCACATCACGCTGATAATGTCAATGTCGGACGGACTTTGGAAAAATCGTGCCTCTGATGTTGACGACTGAGTTTTGCAATATTCGATCAAGAACGATGTTCAAGAAGTCCCATGACAACGCATAGCCTTATCTAAGTCCTCTTTTGACATCGAAGGTCTCTATGAGCTGTCTACCGAACTTGATAAAGCAGGGTGCATTCCCCATCGTCATCCTGCACAAACGTATGAGTTCTGCAGGAATGTCAAAACTAGACATTGATCTGTATAGTTCGTCCTACAGTCAAAACAAAATACGGTGGGTATTGATTTGAAGGTCCTTGGTGTCCTCCAAGATCTGACAAAATGTAAATATTTGGTCGATGGTGGACAGTAAAGTCCATCTGAAGCCACACTGATATTATGTGTTTCGCGCGTATCCTATGTACGTTCCGCAGTGTAGCCTAAACGGCTTGACCGATTTTGAAGAGTGGGGTGTCATTAGATTCGTATTCTTTCCCGGGGTGTTATAGGCTTAAACGATAAAAATAAAAAAAATGGTAACTTAAAAACTGTAAAAAAAAGAATTAAAAAGATAAGAACAAGACACATTCATGTACCTATACCTTACTATTTGACAGTCGGACGGTACTCAACACTCATATATTTGTAAGGCTGTGTAGGTATATAGTCTCCGATTGTCAATTGTATAGGTACATGAATGTGTCTTGTTCATGTCTTTTTTAATTATTTTTTTATAGTTTTTAAAAAACTCTTTTTTTTTTTATTTTTATCGTTTTAGCCTATGACACAATTTTCTTCTTCTTTTTTTTACAGTCAGTCGGGTTTTAGGTATTGTAAATTAACTTTTTTTTTATTTTATAAATTGCTTTAGTAAAACTATTACTCGCTGGACTCGTTCGTACAGCAAGAAACGCAATTCTCTAAGCTGTTTCTATGATAATTACTCGTAGTGCTGCCAAATACTGTCAATTCGCCCACTCACTTTGTTGCAATAATTAAAATTTTCCCTTTCTTATTGTCACACCGAAAAAGACAACAATTTGAGCCGATGGGTTGGAATACTGGTAATCTGCTAAAAGTCGATTCCCATTATAGCTACGGTTGCCACAGACCCTTATCTGTAATCACTGACAAGACGAGGGGCCAATGTACAATTCATATTAATTCTCCGCCTGATATCATCCTTATCTGAAACAAAAGCCACGAAGGCAAACCGCCATAGGCTGCAATTCAATATTTAAAAAAAAGGTGACATTCAAGAGCAAAGTTCAGCAGTCGCAGTAATTATTTGTACGTGACCATTTAATCAACTCGGATTAATAGAAAAAATAACCTCCAGACATTAACAGTGTTAATAAGTGCGTTCATTTCACATCCAATCAACGGGGCTCAGTTTGATTTTCTGTCTTCGATGTAAAATGCTTACACACCAGAACAAAGACCGAGAAAATCAGATACCACAGTCGACATTGTTCACATAATTAACTAAGTCGAACAATTGACTTTTGAGTTTTATAGCACTCGTGACTTAAAATAATTGGAAAACTCAAAGAAAGCAAACAGAAAGGGATGCACTATCGACTTACCGAAGGACTACTCGTACAAGACCGTAGACAAAGAGTTTGTTCGCCGTGCATGTACATACGACCGCACTTGAATGTGTAAAGTAGACAAAGTACGTGTCCTCTGCACGGGTCACCATCGAGAAGCATAAAAGCTATAGCATCTCATTCGAGCAATTAGTCATGTGTTCATGTCGAAACAATCTGATCCCGCACAGGTCTTGTTTAGCTCATTTCTTATAATTTATATGGCCAGTGTCCTCTCACACACATTTCACTTACATTTTAGAATAAAGTGCTAAATTTACGCCCCACCAAACCCCCAAACATTGTCCATCAGTGAAATTAAGTCATAGGGCAATGGGGGAGGGTTTATTGATCTCATACTTTAAATTTGATTTCTCAATATGAACTATGCCATGAAATTTTGTGATTGGAAGTCAGTTGAAAATACTACATCCCACTTCATTGGAAACGGAAATTGACAGAAAGCGCGCGTTTTTACCCTTGGCCTTGTAATGGGATTTCGAATCAGTTTGACCATTGCCATTGTAGGAGCTAATAGATTGGAAGAAGATACTTATCGCATGGTTGAGAATTGCCATCGGAAGAGGCAACAAAAATATGAAAGAGAAAATTCAGTTTCTCTACTTTGGGCTATGATGTGCACTAAGGCGAGGACGATTTCCTTTTGGGACAAAAATATGCTTCCCTCTCCACTTGATTACACAAGAAATAAAAAGAAAAGCAACCGTTCAAGAAGCGATAGAGAAAAATCAAACTGGCCCCTGGGAGTGCTGAGGAAATGAGAAACTTTGCATTTGTCGCATCCTCGGGGGCCAGCAATTGTCGATGTGATAGGATTGCGTATTAAATGCCAAAAACGAAGAGAACGTAAATATTGTAATTGTTCATGGTAGGCACGTTTTGGCCCGCTCTAATAAATTCAAACTTTACTCGGCATGTAATTGCGCAAATTAGGTTCCCATTGGCTAGTGAAATTCCAGCCACTTATAATCATTATTGCGGCGACGAGCAGTCCTAGTCGAGACAATTTATTAGTAATTGGAGAGCACTGTAACGCTATATAGAAGTTTATTAATACTATTGCCACCACCAAGAAGTTGTACATTTTATTAGCTGGTCGCGCCTGTGTCGGTCCAGCCATTATTGGAAGTTATTTGTGCTGCTAATTGTTAGATTGGTAGATTGATTTTTGTGCTTTTGTGATTGTGAGGGAAATTTCGAACTTAAATAAACAGTAGGAAGATTAGGACTGAGGGGACTACAATATTATCGCTATTCCGAACGTCTGAAGCCTTCCTATAGCAGTCATACTCTCGAATCTTCTTCAAAAACAATGATCACTGCGTATGGAATTGACATAATATATAATGTAGATTATTGTAAATAGACAAAAGTTTCGCTTTCTTTTCTTTGTATAATTTTGTAATTTCCTCGCAACAATTTAGGGTCGTCGGATATTCCAGGTGGTAATTTTCAAAAGTGTTTTTGCAGCAAAATACTAACCAGAGATTCGTTGGTTTGGTTAGTTAACCAGAGAAATCGATAACCAGGCGATTTTGCGTGGTTTATGAGACTTAACCAATAAATTTCTGGAATTTCGTTTGTTTTTTAAGGACTCTTTTGAAGTATCAACTATACACAGCAACTCTTTGTACAATGATAGGCCTGTTTTTTTACCTTCGTTCTCAGCAAAGCAAAATAAAGTAGGATTTTCAGCACGCGATTACAACAACTACGCTCTATTTGACACTTCGAGACTCGCAGTAGTTATTGTAATTTGTGTGCAGAAAATCTTACTTTACTTTACTTTGCTTTTCGAAGCTGAAAAAAGCACGCCTATTGTGAGGAAAAAAATACAAATAATACAATAAACGTATATATCTGTGGCCACAAGCAATAACCGCTTAAGTCTGTTTTACTCATTGTGCGGGAGAGCAGTTTAAAGTTTTTTTTACTCCATTGACTCTAGTGACTTAAGCTGTTGTTTTTTTGAAATTGTGACCACTTTTTTAAAGATATAAAGCTGAAAAAAAAATTTACAAAATAGATTTGGGTACGCTGAATCTAATGGCATCAAAATCTCAATTTCGTCTTAAGTCGACTTAAGCGGTTATTGCTTGTGGCCACAGATATAACTCAAGATGTAGTGAGCTGAACCAATAAAATCTGTCTCCTCAGTTTCGTAGACGTTTTATACTGACAGATGTATAGAATACGGTACACACCAGTCTATTGAAGGTAAGAGTTATGGTCCGCAACACAATAATAGATCCGAAGGATGAAGTAAGATTAGTTTCAACATTTTTTGACCGATGACAGCTCTCATAGGTTGAGATAAAGCGCACTCAATGGAGCAAATATTGAAAGAGTGAGAAAAATACGACGGTCGTTAAATAAATTGAAATGATCCATTTTTTGTAAAATGTTATTGGCTGTGGCTTTAATTCGGTTTTGCTTTTAAAACGATTTTATACTTCAGTTTTTAAAAACCGCCTGTATCATTTGATTATGACATTTATTTATTTATTAATTTCGTATCAACATCATTTACTGTAGACTTATATAATTCCTGAGTTATAAATAACAATTCTTAAGTTTGTAGGGGGAAAAAACATTCTTGTACTAAACAAATTTTGTGTTTAGTTAGATTCCTGAAAATAAATGCATTAATAAAATACCTTAACAAATTACTTATCCAAAATAAACGAACCCGGAAAACAAAAAAAAATGTTTGGTCAATCACAAAATAAATGCATTAATAAAATACCTTAACAAATTACTTATCCAAAATAAACGAACCCGGAAAACAAAAAAAAAATGTTTGGTCAATCACTTGACAAATAAACTAGAAAAGTGGAACGATTTTTCTTAAAGCTATGGTTTGGTGACCGAAGTGAAAAATCGTTTAGCAAACACTCATCGGTTATCACAGTTTTAAAATCATGGGTAAACCTAAATTTATGGTAACCTAACCAAGGATTTAACCAACTGTGAACAGACCGGCCCTAAAGCATAAAAAAAAATCAGTACCGACGAATAAGGTGCATTATATTGTAAGTTTTTACCCATTTAGGGTATCCAGAAGTAAGGATAGGATCAGTCGCAAAACGTAGCTAGTTAATTACATCATGCCTTGATTCAGCTAAAACGATTTCTTCAACAAAATTGCAGAATCAACTAACCAGGGAGGTAGGTACTGAAAACAACGCTTTTGGCGTATAATTTGCGAGATGTCATGACTTTTAGAATTCTCGTCTCGTCTTAAATTTGAAAATAAGAGTTTCGTAAGCAAATTCATCAACAGATTAAGGTGCGTTCATAAAATTTCAAATTGCTCCCATTTATACTACTAAAGTTTAAAACGATTATACCTTGAGTTGGTCGACTTTGAACTTGAAGGGAAAGCGTATATGAGAGCATTGATTTTTTTTTAACAATTTTTGGTTTAATCTTCAGTTTTTTTTTTTAAGTTTTTAATGTCAATGAAGATGTTACAAATTTGACAGGCTATATTTGTAAAAACTATAAAAACTGTAAAAATAAAAAAAAATTTCAGAGTACGAAAATATTTGATATTCTTCTGGTTGGACAGCGTTTTGATATCGTAAGAATTTTAAATGTATACAATACCTCCAGAAGAAAAATAAAAAAAATGTAAAAAAGAATATGTGAAAGAATGCTTTTATTATTAAAGAGAAATACCCACAAATATGTACAAATTAGTCCTGATGCTGCTGAGCCAAAAAATTACTCGCTGCTTAACAAAATACAAGCCAAGTCGTTCAGGTTATTTTGTTTATCTTGGATTGAAAGTAGCTGCACAGACTTCATGTTCCCTAAACCCCCAAAATCTTTATGTTAGTCTTTGCATTTTTCTTATCTACATACACAGTTCAAACATACGATGATAAACTTATTTAATTAAAATTTAAGTGAAAGACGCTTAGGACATTTTTTTCGCAAATTGGTTCAATTCCTTATTCCAGACCTTGGTGTAGAAAAATAATCTGAAAATCTGTCACGACTAAATTACGCAGATATCACCACCGCACTGAAATGAGCAAATGCTCCATCACAAAAAACGAGGACGCATATTATACACAGTTGCCAAATTAGGCGATGATATAATGTGCTCTATTCATCTTAAATTTTTTTTTTTTTTTAATCCAAACGTTGATGGATCTGAGGCGCCGCACATTTACAGGAACATTTCCTCATTAATTCAATCTATTGTCTGGGATACATTTATTCTCCATTGGGAGGTATTAAAAGTTTCAGAGAAAAAATAAGGGACCAGTGGAAAATGGGGATGTAGACTGCTCTATTCTGGGTCAATAGACAGCAATACCCCATTCCTCGCTAGAGCTTTTTACAAGGTCCAACTTAATATCGCCGAAATAGTTTTCAACACGAGAATGACTATTTTACAGTTCGTTTCCTACATATTGTGTACAAACCCTCTATCGTATCCCTAAACATAAAGTCTGGGGTTAACATAAATTTGCAAGTGATTAGCACAAAATGTTCTGATACTCTTTCATTGATTTCGGAGTACCCCGTATCTACGCAGTACACAGTACTTCATAGAGATGTGCGATACCAAGTGATATTACAGTAAATTGCTCGGATTTTGTTGGCTACATATTAATGGGGGTGGTACATAGGTTAACCTTGGGATTCAGGAATGTTAAGTTTCCATTTCACATAGCAGACAGAGGGTATTGAATTAATTTCATTACGAAAAGAACCCTCGAAATGATAGAAACAAATCTTTGGCATACAGAACAGGAACGACCTTGACAGGGGAATGAGTATACGTTGCCTAATAAGCATAGGGCATATGGAATTCAAATGGATGCGATAAAATTGGAAGTCGAAAGGCCTGGCATAGAATATTGTTTCAGTTATATTTTAATGACTTTTGTGTGTGCTTTAAACTGATCGGTGTTCGTTTTCCGAGTTGAGCACGATAACCATTGGGAAATTACATAAGAGCAGTATAACTGAAAGCAAATTCTATTCATTAAAAATAGTTTACGTATCTCTTTATATTTTATAGCAATTACGAGTAGTTTCAACTGAGTTTTTTTATAGCCTTATGTAGGTTGTTGTTCCTAAACAGTCTCTTTAATACTAAAACTAAAACACTTTTAAAGGGCCAAAAACGATTTTAAATTGATAAACATTTGTCCGTGTGAAAGAGATTTAATTTCTTGTTCAAGCGATTAAAAAAGCCCTCGTGTGAAATGATTACACACCATCGTCGTTTCTAAGCCCTTCACTATTTATTTAGACAAAAATTTCTTACGCTGCATTAGCAGTATAACAATGGAAATTATAAAACTGACAGCCCTATTATTGCTTTTGAATATCAACACGATATTTGATAATAATTGATACGTATCAATAAAATGAATGAATCGGTATTATGGTTAGGAACCTATCAAAATTGTTGATGAATTGCGAATTGTACTAGATTTAAGATCTATTGTGAAAAGTTTTATCGATAAACTTGGTATTACAGTTGCCAAAAAATTTGATATTCATCAAATTTTCTATCAACCACAAATTTCTTGTTGATACGTGACAAATATTCGGTCGGTTCAAAATTTCTATTAACATCAAATCATAAAATTTAGTTCCTTATTTTTATTGTTAAAAAAAAAAAGACTTTAGGCCGAAATGTCATCGGTAGAATTAACTTTTAAGTGTAACGAACAAGCTATCGCACGCAGGACTTTACGAGATGCTTCAAACCCAATGGATTTGGACGAACATGCATATGTAAGCAAAACACAAACCAAAATTATAAATTTCTAACTTCAAAACAGAACCCATTCTCAATAATATTTTGATAAGCATTCACAATAGGGTAAAAATCATCAATTGATACTTATAATACCAAATTATCGATAAATGGATAGATGTTATCAAGTATCAAATAATTGATATTTGATAGCCATAATAGGGCTGTCAGAACCAAACCGCCAGTTTCTAATTCTATTCGGCTACTGAACTCCGATAGACTGTAAATAACTTGCTGTTACTTTCACGCTGCCCTCTTATACCCAGAACTGTTACGGTAGGTCCATATTTATGTTTAATTCTCTTTTGTTTTCCCCTTTGTTCAATTCTTACAAAACTTACAATTGCAGCACTTTCAAAAGTTGATATAAAAAATGTGCTTGCAAAGAATTTTAATGCGAAATCAAAATATTTGTGTTTTTTATTGTTTTTTTCATATAAATAAAAAAAACCCAATATAATGCTAAAAGTGTGAATACATTATGATTTTGTTAAAGATGGTTGCTACACAATTATCTTTTGCTTTGAGCTCAGTTGATAGCATTCAGATTTTCCAAAAAATGAAAAATCTCCTATAAGGAACGAGGGCATCTGGGTGACTTTGTAAAGTAGAAAAGGACTGGCTGAAGGTATTTTTCTGATCAGAATTCCCTTGTCCCAGAAACTATCCAAATTGGCTTTTAGCGAAATATGCCATTAGGTTTTTAAATGTTTAGAGATTCAAGGCCAATAAATGAGTCTTACCGTTCTT
Source organism: Cheilosia vulpina (assembly GCA_916610125.1). Taxonomy (NCBI): domain Eukaryota; kingdom Metazoa; phylum Arthropoda; class Insecta; order Diptera; family Syrphidae; genus Cheilosia; species Cheilosia vulpina. The sequence goes on along the minus strand of OU744276.1, from coordinate 112,073,330 downwards.
TTCATGTTAACCTAAGAGTAGAGGAGAAGACTTAACGACGAACAGCTAATAAAGCGACGTTGCCCTGGTCAAATTGCTTGAATTACAAGTAACCTATTGATAGAAAGTATGGCCCACTTAGCACTTAGGCATGACAAAAAGTGTTTCCATTTTTAAATGAAAATGCAGCCTCTTTATATACCACATGCCTTGCTTATTCCCCTTTTAACAACTGGTCTATTCCGTCATGAACTGATGGAAAACGTAAATTGAGCTGGTTAGTTTTTTGGAAATAACCTGTCCTAGAGTTGGCTTTCGTATCGAGGATACAAGATGAGTTCATTTGGATATCACCATTTTGCCATTCACGATAAAGTAGTTGAAATCGGCTGCAATTAGCCAAAGCAGAATTCAATCCAAATGGTAAATCGTTTCTCACTGAAAATCAATCTAAAAATAAAACCAAACCAACTGAATTAGTCAATGCAAATTAACTTGACAAATATCCTACGAGCCAGTCCGTGAATGTACAGTAACTTTCAGTTTATTAACTTAACTGGTATCCCTCGCCCGCTCAAAGTATGTCCAGCACTAAAAGGCTCTTCTTTAACAAATCAGTAAACTATCCGAAATCGCAGACTCTGCCATACTCGCTGAATTTATAAATATTTTCGCAAAGTCCATTTTGTCAAGTAAATTTATTTCACTTAGCAATCGCAATCGATTTAAGTCCGCAACAGTCGACTCCACTCCAGCTGTATACGTCGGCTAGTCAGTCTCAAACTGTCAGAACCGTTCGCAGCGAATGGATTTATACATTATGAGGAAACTTGGTTGCGCAAATCACTTTCAATGTCGCCATTAACGACCTTGCGATAACTGGGCGAACTTTCCATCACAATAAAAAAAGTATGCACATTTTTCTTCTTAAAAGTTTCAAGGTTACAATTCCATTGGCCTTCTGCAAATTCATTTAAGCCCTTTGACATTGATGAGGGGCGTATTGTTTCGGAAAGTCATTTGATTTTGGCTCTTTTCCGTCGGTTGATGATGTCTTTGACTTTTCAAATATGCACTCACTTATCGATTGTGTGTTGAATTGGTGTTCATTAACTGTCCATAAAATCGGAATGAAGCTGTAGTTAGGAGATTACAGTAATCCAATCCGTAATCAGCTCTGCTATCTAGGGTTTATTTTTGTTAAATTCTTTTTAAGTCCTCGACATGTACGTCTGAAGGTCTTTTAATGAATTTGCGTCTGAATTGACACCATTCTTGCAGCATATGGATGGTCGGGGGTGTTATTGGGTTGAAGGCACACTCACCACTGGATTTCGGGTTATCCATTTCATTTTGCACCATGGTAGAGAGTTTATTTAATGGGTCAATCTGCTTGGGTCATTCGGTGAATAGTTCTGTCTTATGATAATATTTTGCAGGTCATTTTGAAATGGGTGTGCTCGTTGAGTAATTTAGTTTGGGTTAAACAAATTCCAAGCAGGGATATATAAACAAGGAGTAGATGTTGACTTTTGTTGTACATTTTATTTGTCTGGGGATAGAAAAATAGAGTACGAAACGCATTTTGTCAATGAGGGCAAACCAAGTCTTATGGGTACGAGTAACTAACTACTAAAGTATTTTTGTCACAATCGGATGAGTGATATAGGAATGCAATCGGTGTACGGTGGTGGTGGTGTTACATTTATTGGGATTTGGAAGATATTTTAATGCCAACTCCTTACCAATGACTTCTTAGAAGGTTATGCATGGTTTTGTTTTTATTTATGGCTACTTTAAGCTGTTAAAAAGTTCGAAATCTAAGGCGGACTAAGATGAAACCCAAAATATAGTGGACATTTTTAGAATCCCTTGAAAGACCCCTATACTACTGAAAATCCGGGTTATATATTAAACAATAGAACGAACTATAAGTGTAATCCAAATGCCCAGGTATATTCTCATCATACATCTCTAGCTTCTCTGATGGCCATCCATTGTCGACTTATCAGGTCTACGGTCCATAGGCCAAGTGGCAACCACCCGATATATACGAAGTCATTTTTACAATGACAAATGATGTGCAACCTTATAGAGCCGGTTATCTTCACTGCTCTTACAACCAATCTGAGCTTTGGGAAAATGTCCGTTTTTTTTCGGAAACTAGTATCAGAAAGTCGGTGCAGTGGCTTAGTGGTTAGTGTGTTGGACTACTAACCGAGGGGTCACAGTTTCGAATCCTGACAAAACCCAAATTCCATCTTAAGATTTTTTCCACTGCGCCACCTCTCGCGAACGTCCGACAAACAGTATAACTGTCGTGAAAGAGTTTCTCAATTGGCCGGCATAAAATTGTAGATCCCTTCCATTGGTTCCAAAATTAAAAACTCACACAAAACGAATAGTTGTGAGAAGCTAGGCGTAGGTTCCATATGGACCTGTTGCGCCACAACATTTCCTTGGAAATGAACTGTCCCATAGTTGGCTTTCGTATCGAGGATACACAACGAGTTCATTTGGTCGCCTTCGAGAATTTCTCCGACGGGTCTTTAGTCCTACCTGCGCTGAAGGTGAATTAAAAAAAAGATACAACCAGCAACACTTTGAACTATGCCGAGTCTCTTTTAGCGGACAAAGAGTCAAAACCTCAGCTAATAAGTACCATCCATTCATATTTGTAATAGCGGCAAGCACTTAAAGTCTAGTGTTTCATTAACCGCAAGTCTCGTTTAGTCCTGCATTCCGTTTAATTGCAGCTCCTCATTAACAATAAATAAAACAAACAAGAGTCATTTAACCATCCACTCAAATACCTGTAGATATTCCCAAAATCTCATCACATCTCTCCATCATTTTCACTCGAAATGAAATCACTCCTCATTTATCCGGCGCGGTTTAAAATATTTCAAAAGAGCCGCAAAAAGTTGCAACAATCTCCTCGTAATGGTTTCCCCTTTGGAAACCTCAAGCGATATTTCCAGTCAACAACAATGTCAGAGCTAATCCCTTGCGACAAGTTACAATTAGTTTCTCTGTATAAATTTAATTTCCCAAAGAGTATATCGGCCATATGTACAGTACAGTGTAGCTACCCCCCAACATACACTCTGCTCGACTATAAAGTGTAATACACCGTGCTGTCAGCTAAGCCATTCATTAAATTCCGTTCATACAAAAATGTTTTTAACTCGAAAAAGGAGCAAAAACTCGCCCAACGAAAACAATCCGCCAGCACGAGAACCATTTGCACGTAAAGTGTCATGAGAAGGAGAGCGGAGAAGGTGTGGGGGGAGCCATGCAACGTTACCACGCCAGCCATCACCACCAAACACTCGACTTGAACTATTTTTCAACACCTTGGCTACTTCCATTCACTTGTGGGAACTGAAAGTTCCTTTAATGTGAAATTCTCTCCCTACCAGCGACTGAGCACTATATATACGAGTACGAGTACCACTTTGGCCAAGTATTTCGTATCTCATCGTGGGCGTTCGGCTCCTCTACTCAATGTAGGCGAGACGATGGCAAAAAACATCTTTGGCATCACAAAAGTTAGTCCTGCTCTATAATAGTACTACAAAGGAAAACGAGTCGACTTCGTTTTCATTCAAAAAAAAATATCCTGATCCTTAAAACAGAAGGATGGGCGAGTCTATCACAACCGCACGGATAATTTGTCTAATCCTCTCGCATTAGAATGAAAAATGCACGGACTTCCCATAAGGAAGTGGGACATGTGGGGAAAAAGTAGAACCGCACAAGCGGATACAAAGGACTTCCATTGTCATATGGAAAGTTGAATGACCTTCTCTAGCACAAGCATTGTGGATACCGGGAAACTTGTGCTCCTCTGCAGTGTTCATTTTTCATCGTGTAATTGTTTGGAAATCTGCTGGCAGCCATCTCCTCTCATAGCATCACGTTCTCTAATCCGAAACGCTCTCCACAATTACGTGATTTGTTTCATTCTAATTTGTGATTTCAACGCTAATCGGGTAAATCGAATACAAAACCCCCCACGTCCTTGCCACCATATGCGTGGTTACGTATTCCCATTCATGTGATATCTTGCAGAGAAATGGAATTCTGTTGTTCTTCCTGACGATGTGGTTCCTTTAATTTGGTTTGTTGTGGCGCACGACACGATGCGAGTTGTACTGTGGCGGATGTGCTACGTTTTTCATAATTTTTTTTTTTTTTGTTCCGTGCGCTTTTTTTTTTTTTGGATCGTGCGCTTAATAATAATGCTATATTTATCGACGATGAAAAACACTGATTTAGTTCTTTATTGTTTCAATTACAGCTTGGGTCCTTGGTTGGCTAATGTGTAAGACGGTTCCGTACATACAGGGAGTATCCGTAGCGGCATCGGTCTACAGTTTAATAGCGGTATCGTTAGACAGGTAAGTACCTACCTATATTGCATTAATGACTGCAAACCGAAATGCCATTCATGTACATTATGTGATGTTGGCATGTAAACATGAAATGGTACCCGCTGCATGCGATCCGAATTGTTTCGCTTGCCCCGATCCAGGCTAATGTTTATATCCGTGATTTACCTACATGGAACGAAATGTGCATAAATGCCATCGGCGGGTATTTTTGTATAAATTTGATGTAACGTAAGGTAGTGAGCGAAAATACGTTCACAGGTTTGGCTTTGGACTGCAGTTTGTTGTAGCGAGAAATGATTGATTTATTTATGCGTCCTACCTCCTACAAGAAGTATTTCTTTTCTCTACAGGGACTTACGAAATTATTATTCTATTATATAAAAATGGCTGCACGTTCGTCGTTTCTACGCTTCCAAAATCTTTGTCAGATCTTATATTTATCGACTGTCGTATGTCAATGCTTGTTTGATTTGGTTTCGTACCCACAATTGTATCCCGTAATGTAATGTTGCGACACCAGTGTTCGCGTTGCCCACCAATTTTGACGAAAAAATGCCTAACTTGAGGAAAAAGATGCATTTTGCAATAATATAATGGCTAAAATATTTTTTTCGGTAAAGTGCGACAGTAAATCAAATATAAAATATAAATATAAAAAAATAAACAAACCATTTTGTATTTATACAATAAACAGCTTCAAAATTTGTTTCCAATATCATTCCTCTTACCGGAAGTGGAAGCTGGAATTATTTTTAAGGAAAGACAGATAGAGTGTTCGAGAAATGGACAGAGTTTGAAAGTGGAAACACATTCTTTACGACCGATGTTATATTTCATTTTTTTTGGGCAAAGATTTTTTAAGAATGCTTAAAAAATTAGAAAATTGAATCAAAAAAAATTAATTGAATTGAATGGGTTTGGGAATCGTGGTTTAACAAGAGTTAGAAAAAGGGAATGCTTTCAGTAGTGCTGATACCATAAACTAAGTATTAAATACACCGCCAGCCAGCCATTCCAACTAAGGCTTTGAGGCTTTTTTTTTCAAAGAGGGCACTATTTTATTTAATTTTTTTTTTATTTTTTTAAACGTTCTTAAAAAATCTGGCCAAACAAAAAATTTATATGTAACCTCAGTCTTGAAGAATGTGTTTCCAATTTTAAACTCTGCCTATTTTACGGATAATTTATCTGTCAATCTTTAAAGAAAAATTAAAGCTTCCACTTCTAGTAAGTGGATTAAAATTGGAAACAAATTCGATAGCTGTTTTTTGTTTAGTTTATCTTAATCTTTGATTTATTGTTCCACTTTACCTAAAAATAATTTGTTTTATTGAAAAAGGCATCCTTTTTTTAAGTTATTCATTTTTTCGTTAAAAGTGGTTGGCAACGCTGCCGCAAGCTCAGAAAACTTAAGAGAATTTGCCTACTACAAGCGGTTTTCTCTGTTAATGTGGGATGGGAAAGTGTGTTTGCTACGTTAAAGTTATTTAAGAGAGAATTTTATTTTCAAAATCTGCTGGGACAATCTGGTTTGTGCGAGGGAAGTGGATGAAGTTTCTACCAATTATTTCACAAGTTAGGGATAATAAAATTCATCATAGTTATTTATATTTGGTAAGAAATAAATGCATTTGCTGCGTATTTTAACAATGAATTTAAATGTGTAGGGCTAATTGGTTGGCTTGAAAGATAGAATAGTTTTTGACCCGATTGATATAAATATTTTAATGAGTTATTACTCGAAGTAATAATTCTACGCGGACGAAGTCGCCGGTACCAACTCGTATGCATTATTTTTCATGTACAATAGCGCATTAAAGGTAATTGAAGATTATAGTATAATTTTTGTAGTACAAAGTAGTTTATAATATTGAATAAGAAAACACTTCCTGAACATTAAAATATTTTTCTGACAATTCAAAAAATACACACACAATTGTTCAAGTATTCACTTCTGTTTTCACCAAAGACATTACTGAGACCACCAACTTCGGCCGATTTACCGCTACTTGCCTAAAAGCTATTGTTTTATGGGGTGGCAAATGCTAATTGCGCTAGTATTGCTACATAGAAATTCATATTGACAAATGTCACGTAACTTCAAAAATTCCGGCTCACCAACACACTCGCAACTTGCATATGCCACTTCCAGTGTGGGAAAATTTGTTGACAGCGTTCATAGCATTTTATCCGTTAAAGCTTAGTACGAAGCTCGAGCTAAATTTTCTCTCCAAAATTTAGCTGAGCTAAATCTAAGCAAACCCATTTAGCTGAACACAAATAATCAAACTTTTGTTTCAGAATGTACTTCATGTGTCTTTCAAAATTTTGCGTGTCCATTAATGGGTCGGCACATTTGCTCAGGCTAAATTGTGACAGATTGTTGTGTATTTGTTGTTCTGTTGCGGAAAACTATGCAAGGATAAGCGTTTTTAATTATTTCGTGAACGAGAATCAGAAATAGTTAAAAAAAGAGACAATTCAATTTTTGAAGGAAGTTTTTTTAAAGAACAGCTGTTTTCTGTGACACTTATCCACGACGTCTGTCAAAATCTAGCTTGGACTTTAGCTGATGTTTGGAGAGAAAAGTTGAAGACCAGATAAAGTTTAGTTTAGCTCGAGCAGCGTACTACGCTTAAATTTCGTTAAGCGTGGATAGTTTTTTTTTTTTTTAAGAATAAGTGTACATTTGCTTAAAATATATATATGAAATATGTACAATCTAGATTGGTTAAAGGAAAGTAAAAAAATTTTGAGCAAAATTTCTTCAGTTATCTAAGAAAAATTACATCGATGTTAATGATATTCAAAATCGGAAAATACACAACCGTGCTTGTCCTAATAAGTATGTAGTATATAGAAAATGTCTATCAGATAGTTTTATTGAACAACAAAATCGAACTATTCGCCTTTTAACAATTTATAATAACTAAACAATGGCATTTAGTAATGCAAAAATGTGATATTCCCGTTTCCCACGGTTGCCGAGGTTGGCAGCATTTATTTCTGTAATTTGTGTATGTTTTTGCATGTCATTGACATAACACCGATGGGAAAACAAAATAGCGAATTTGAAAAAAAAATGTAGGGGGCCAGTGCCAAGATGATTGTGAGTTGGGTCTTTGCGTATGATTTGACTCTGATTTTCACTGCCTATTGTTTTCAGACTGTCAACAGATTAGATTGTATATTTGAAGGTAAATATTTTGTTGGACTACTTCAACTTGGAAGACACTGTATTCAAGTTTGCAGGCGCCTTTTCGCAGAATATTTCGGCTACATATTTTCGAAACTCTTTTTAGTGCGTTAAGGCGAATCGCGAATATTTTCTTGGAGAAACTTTTGGGCGTTCTTCTGGTAAACTTGTGGTACAGTTTTCTGGCCATTTAGTGGGACATTTTTAAAGCACTTTGGAGGCACTTTCTAGTCATTCTTTTAGAAAAGATTATGAGGGCGTTTGTTTTGCTGAGTGTTTTTCGAGTCAGTTTTGGTATTATTTATGTACAATTTTGGGGCGAATTTTTTGAGCATACATGATGACATTTTCAGTCGGTTTTCGGGCTTTTTTCGAAACATTTTTGGGAAGATTCTCAGAGAATCGTCCAGGTCGTCAGGTGTTTTTGGTCGTTGTCATTGGCTGGATAGGTTTCCATAGCAATTTTTGGAAGTATATATGTGGCGTTTTTAAGGCACCTTTCGGCTGAATTTCAAAGCATATTTCAGGGGGATTAACGCATAACTTTTCGTAAATTTTTTAAACGATTTTCGAGTCGGTTTTGAAATGATTTGTAACATGAAATTTCCGTTGCTATTTTCGGAGCACGATCCACCTGTCAGTTGCTTGTCCAATTCCAAGTAATTGTTTTTTTTACAAGCGTATATGTTTTCCACATCCATCTTTGGGGAATAGAAACATAATATTTTCTTTTAGAGGTTATAAAATTCTGATGACACCCTTGTTGAGAAACAAAGAGAATATACTCAGCTATTTATGAAGATTTCCAACTCACAGACTTAAGACTCTACTTCAGAATAGTCTTGTTGTGTATTGCCATCTTTGAGCCACATCCATACATCTGTAGCGTCGACAAATTTGTCAACGTTCACGAGAGGAACAGTCCGATAAATTCGTCGCTCATTCAATGAACAGATAACATAACAGGATAACACAAATTTCGATAGAAAGTGTACGAACCTGGGTAGCAGTCCATTACATCTATTATTAATTCTTCTTATACTGTTTCAAGTTTTGGTTGGCAACATTCTTTCCAAGAATTGGTCCCGAATGCAGGCACGCCTTGCTGAAAAGTAAACTCGCAAACACCCTTTTCATAAAGTTACCCAGTTTTGTGTGTGCAAATTCCATCTTTCCAATTGTCGTGTCCATTTTTTTTTTCAACGCGAAATTAAGTATTCTGAAAAAGAGAATTCGTTTGAAAATAAACCCAGCACCAGCATCAGCCGCCACCGCCAGCATGTGAAAATAGCATTTTGGCATGTCGATGGTTCAGTAAATTAATTCCTCGAATTGCATAAGCGGTTATTACGAAGCCACACCTCTCCCATTCGCCCTTCAAATTGTGCATAATTTAAATTGCTCTATGCACTGAACAACCTGCATCGTACACGGTCTGCCTCTGCGGCACTATCTAGGTTAAAAATGCACCTATACCTACACAACTTATTTATGGGAAATAATTTCATATTCCAAAGATAGTTTGATACTCATCCTTTGGTTAATTTATATTCATTTCGTAAGAGATCTCTTCCGTTAAAGGTGTTCCGTGTTCGTATCGCCTGAGAGACAGCTTTATCAAGCGCCAAGTAATTTGAAATTGTAATTTACGAGAAAGGATCTATAGAGGCTATGTTTTTGCTACAAGGTTACAATGAGGTGTAAACATTGCATCGACTATAGTCTGTTTCCGTGACGATACAGAAATGTGTCACCATCAGCTGATGACGTCATTTGCGATTGCCTACATAAACTTTTACGCTTTGCTTAACACTGATGGATGTTCCTCCATCAAGCCTTCCTGCAAATTGGTCGATTTCCCCTTCTCAAATAAATAAATTCCGCAAGACCAATAGCATTTAATCAAGTGCGGTTGCCTGTGATGTGTGGGCGCAACATCCAATCCTTTGACTATCGCAGGCGAATGAATAATGCGTCTGTAATGAATAACGAAAAATAATAAATAGCCGAATATAAATAAATTTTATTCCGATTCCGTTTATTTTCCTTTTTAGCAATATTTGCAAGCAAGGCTCATGGGCAATGCTCAATATTTGTTTAGCCAAAAGATAAATAAGTGGATGGTCACTTTTGTGGCCATACCGAGATGTATGTGCGGTAGGACGGTCACCTGACTGAGTGGCAGGAGTCCATAAAATGGTTGTAGGTACGAGCTTGTAAACGGATGTAATGTTCGGGCAAACAATACATCTGGGGTCAATAAAGGCTCGCCAGACTGCGAACATATAGGCATGTGGTGTTAACAAAGAGACGTCCATGAACTGATTTGCCACCCTCAGAGTGCATTCAGTCTCAGACGAAGGCCTCCAATCGTAAAATGTCGGCAAATGAGCTAATAGACGCGCAATGCAAAATAAATGTATTGACGGATCATTGACTTAAATTGAAGTCAGTGCATGGTCCTTTTGAAACACGAAATTGGTGCCCTATTAAATCAATCTTCAGTCTGCAAGCAATTTAACGGATTTGAGGTGCTTTGTGAGTCGTAAAGTCTATCGTTAGATGGTACTTGTTTCAAAGCGACTGTCGTAAAGCATAAAGGGGTGCACTGCTTGGAGTTCCACTCACACTCAAGGCAAATAAGAATGTCTGCGAGTGAAAATTGAATGAAGAATTATTCTGTGTGTCATTTGGATTAGAGTAGGTAATAGGTACACCTACTCCATGCTTTGATTTGAATGATGGATGCACTTGCAAAGTAATGGACGCGATGAATGAACTTAAGAAATCCAGCTATTCAGATGTAATGCTGTGATACATAAAGAAGGGATTGGGATACATTGGGAGAAAGTACGATTCATTGGGTTTGCCATCAGGCAAACTCGCATCTGACAAATCGAGTGTTTAATTACGCGGAGGGTAACCAAGTCGATTCAGTAATAGATTCAGTGAATAAAATTGCTGTCAGTTGTATATGTATTTTCTTCAGCGGTGTAGCTGAGGACTCCGGTCTTTAGAGCTACTTAAAGTCACAATTTGGTTGGGAAGGTGAAAACATGGTCGTGCGCTCATTGGTTCCAGTGATTGACTACTGGATCTTAGGTTCAATCGCCGGACAAAAAAAAATTATGAAAGAACTTCTCAATTCAGCTGATCGTACTCAACATTAAACCGTAGGTCCATTCCAATTTCAATTAAAAAAAAACTCTCAAAAAACGAATGGTTTTAAGAAGCTAGGCTTAGGCCGGTCTGTTCACAGCTGGTTAAATCCGTGGTTAAGTTACCAATAGATTTTGAATAAGCCACGTGTTTGTTGAACGATTTTTTACTACGTGATAATTTATTATAATTGCATTTGATTTCTTTTTTATACTTCATTTCGGCAGTATAGAAGTACGTCCGAAATGTTGTTTAATCAAAATTCCTTCGACAAGCCACTCAGCAGGATCTTCGAAAACTCTAAGACTGCTTAACGAAAGCAGCGCTTTTTAACATTTTCCAAATTTTTTTTTATTTTTTATTATTGACATTAAGGTTACCTACATAAAATATTTGTTTATATACTAGTGTGATCTAATGGCTTTGCGCTTGACGCAGACCGTTGGAAACAGAATCTTCTATGCGATATTGAGGTAACTTTAGCCTCTGTTACTCTATAGTTAGACCAAATCTTCTTTCTAGACGGATAAAGGATGTCGATATTTGTCTCACGGATGATTCATCGAACCAAATTTTACTAATACGTCAAAAAAGTTACTTGAGCTAAGCAAAGAAGATCTAAGGATACGGGTTATCTTACTGGTCACTGGCCACTGAGATACCATCTCAAAAAAATGTGACTTTCCGACGATGACTCCTGTCGACTCTGCGGAGAAGAGGAGGAAACAACGGAACACATACTCTGCGAATGCCCTGCTGTGGCCAGGGGCAGAGTGATCCATATGCAAAGGGCGTATTTAAGTCCTGCAGACATAGGAAACATGGAACCAAGAAGGATACTGATGTTTATAAAGAGCCTCAACAGCTCCCTGGGTTACATAAAAGAGGCCAACACAATAGATCACTTCTGGTCGCATTGTACAGAGCCTATTCCTTACAATACAATACAAATACTAATAAGTCGGTACTACCTCCTGAATAATCGCCTCTACTTTTGAAAAGCTCAGTGACGGCTTCTACAACTTACTTGTATTTCAGTTAAAGATGGCTACCTTCACTGCAAATTGGTCATTCTGGACTGCATTATCTGCATCAAACTTTGGGTTTCTTTATGGAAGAAATTTTGATTCCATTGGCAAAGTTACCACTGATCTTTTAAACTCGAGTCTGTCCCTAATGCATTTTGTGAAATATTGTTGGAAATGATATCGGCCTGGGGAATATTTTGCCATCGCAGCCAATTGAAACTGGAATAAACGCGATATCCACTAGCGCACCGTGGTTATAGCCGTTAGCACCTCTGAATGTATGGACATTTAAAATACTAGGTGCTCTCCAAAAGTGAACAAATGTAATCTTTTTTACAGGGTGGATAATATCACCCAAACTGCTAATAGGCTCTCTCCATGAAAGCACTATTTGACATTTACCTTTAACAATTACCTTAATTGCCTTTCCGTTTCGAGTGAGCTCTTAAATCTAATAACAAATCCATATCCGTAGGTGCTGGTTTTGCTCCGTAGTCATCAGCATAGAAGATGCCGCATTTTTTTTACACACTCCTTTAATTCATTCTATTCCTCTTGATCATCTGACAAGTGAAGGCCCTCATTAGCCAGAGCTCACAAATTTGCACCAGACAACCCACAGTTAATGAGGTTCAAGCAAAAACTGGGGAAACTGATATGTTCCCGAACTCCACAGATTGCCGTGAAAAACCGAAAGATTTCTAGAACATACTCAAATTGTGATGTTGAGTGACCTATTTTATGAGCTAATTGGGTTCTGTCCAAACCACCACCTCTATAAGGAATAATAAAAATAAACCCATACGAAGTCGCTTGTTTCGTAATGAAGCCGATGTCTGTCAGTTCTGCAAAAGGTACCTATAATTGATCTGCTAATTTGATCTAAGGCTTTCAATTTACATTGACCTCCAGAGTGTTACCAATTACAGGGCCAGCCGTTTTCTATCTTACTTCCTACGCCGTGATATGCCATTTTGTACTCCGATCCGTACTTACTTTCAAATTCGCCTTCAATTGGAAATATTCTAAGCTCATCAACTATACAATTATTCAAATTTCAATAACTTTCAATTGCAATTGCAATTCTAACTCGCCTTCACGTTCGAAATACTCACCTGCCTACAGACTATTTTAGAAATGTGCACCGGCACCGGCACACATTCGACATGACAATTTATAAAACAAATTCTCAACCTTAATATGGACAAAAAGGTATTTTATTTTTTTTTATTGAATAAATTCCATTACACCGCATGTCCAATGTCCATCCGGTCGATTGTCACCTTGACACAGATAAACTCGTCTCACAACTTGTGGCCATACTTCAAACCAGAATACGGTGCAAATCCGTAGACCATTTGCATACGAATTTTCCAATAAGCGAACCAATAAAGAAGGACTATCCGTTCACCGGGGGCAAATATAATCAATTATCCCCGCGAAAAATCCTTCAATGTCAAATAAACTGACCCAACTAACTGATTGAGAAAATTTGTTATGCTTTTTTTTCTCGTTTGCCAGTCTGCGCACCGCCAAATGAATAATACAAAAAAAAACAGAGATACTCTGTACTCGTTGTCGTTACTCGTATCTCGTATCCACACATACAATTTTTTTTTCGGATTTTTTTTTATCTCAATAAACTGGAAGATATATGTCATTTAGCGTTGCCTTAACCTTCGTCAAGTTTACGTTGGCGGGGGCTGCTTGCTCTCTGGCAGACAGAGTCTCGTGCAATAAACGAACAAAAAAATCAAAAAATCGTAGCCATGTTATACAACAGACAAGTGCACAGCACGATGCAAGTGGAAAAACCAGTTTCCTTTTATCATCTGTGTGTTTGAACTGGGGCGGGAGGATGTGGACCAAATTGAATGACAATACAAGTCAAAGAGCGCATTTGAAGAGAACAACCGCCATGTCAATCCGGAAACGGATATCTATGTCTGTGACTGACAAACAGAAAGAAAAGTCGTTACTTTAATGTTTGGCTTTTTTTTTCTATTTTTAATAAACAAAATGGCGGATGTTTGACATCGCGATTGAAGATAGCTACTGGAAAGAAGCGTTTCTCGGCATCTTTAATGATGCACAACAACTGGATGATGGACTGGGTGGAGAGCGTGAACAGGATGAACGACTGGGACGACTGTCTTCACAACTGGTACTGGATGAACAGCAACAACTGGCTTAACAACTGGAACGACAGTCTTGACCACGGGAGCTGGATGGATCACACTGGTTGTTGGGGGGAAGAAAGGATAATGATATCCAGCAATTGCATCTCAAATGGCAGTACTTACGAGTGGCCGACGCCTGCTACTGGGACCAGTGGTGCATGGTGGACCACGGGGGCAACCACTACACCTGGGGCGGCATAGGCAATGGCGATGATTGAGAGAACGGCCAACTGTGTGAAAATGAAAACACGTATATTGGGACGGTTGTTACACTGAACCTGTATTATGGTACTCACCAACTTGAACATATTGGTGGTGATTTGGTTTTTTTATTTTAGTGTTAAAAATATAATTTTATCGATGAACGCCGATGTGTGACTGTTTGATGATCGAGTAGTGAGAGCGCCTTTTATATGCAATCTTTGGTCCCACAGTACAGATTGTGTTCGCAATTTGCCAGTGCAATTCAAGGAGACCATTGTGGCAATGTATTGTTTATGCTAAATGATGGCGATAACTCGTGTGTATCTGTTTGAGGTATGAGTTATGTTTTATTGATTTGTTATTACCCTTGATCTTAACTTTTTCGAGTGGTTTTCCATAGATTGACTTTACGATTGAATAAATTTTATTAAAAATAAACTAGATCAGTTCTTGGTGTACTTGGATAGTTGACATCAATTCTAATTAAAAATTGAGATTGCTTAATCGTGCATATAATCGACTTGGATGTAATCGATTCCGTTGACAAGATAAAAGTTAAGAGTGACGCGTGACGAGGTTGGATGAACAATTTGGTTAACCCTACTAGGGATGCAAGTGGTGGCAGAATAGGGATGTGTAATTACTGGATTAAGCCAGTATGGGGTTCCATAACTCGTTATTTTGGATGTTAACCACCGTTTCAATTGAGGGCATGTGAAAATGAAAATAAGTCATTGATTGGCCTCGCCCTGAGTTGCTATCCGTTACAAAATAAATATAATCGTATCGCTGAAAGAGGTTACTCTACAACGCCATTAGTCCATGTTGCCGTATTCATATGATTACTTGATTAATTACTTACTTAGGTGGCGCTTTAGTCCGGGTTGGTTTACCTCAACCAAGACACCCCTTCAGTTAACGCGATCTTTGACTTACTGTGTCCAGATGCGCAGTCCAAGATGAATGAGGTACCCTTGCACCTCGAAGGCCCTTCGGTTCAGAGCCTTGGTGTTCATTTGCTTTGTCCCAGCCATCGCAGACGACTTAGCCTTCTAAACAGTTCGACGCTGTACAGTTTGGAGAGTTCGCTTTTGAATCTCCTCCTCCAAAGCCATTTAGAGCCAACGGGCCCGAATGTCATTCGATGAATTTTGCGTTCGAAGAAACCAAGGAGATCTTCATCCGCTATTACAAAGAAGCATCTCTGCACCATAAAGCAGAACTGGGATGATATATAGTCTCCTTATTATATTGATGCCCTAATAACCAATTGTCTTTTTATGCCAAAGTAACAGCGATTGGCAAGTGTAACTCTTCGCTTGATTTCTGATGTAATGTCATTTTCACAGTTAGTAGCCGATGTAGACAAAGCCCGATACTTATAATCATTTTTAGTGTACAGGATAATTTTTTTCGAACTCACAATGGCTAAATTTTCCAAACCGAATTGCATATTGTGACCCACAAAATATATAAGGTGATGGTTAGAAATGATTATTGGTGAGGCCCAGTCCTTAACTTTCTCAAAGTTATATTTGCTTTTGTCACGTTCTGTCCGATCCTCGATGCTGTCTGTCCCTTCTAGTTGACAGAAAATATTTGTTCATACTTGAACATATTTAAACGGCTCTAATGCAGTGGCCCCAGTTCGAGGGGAAAAGCGCCAATTTTGGAGCTTTTTCAATGAAAAAGGGGAAAACAGGGGGAGAGCTTAAAAAAAGGGGAAAAAAAACTAAAAAAAAATTTTTGAAACTTAAATTGGTTAAAAGTAAAATTTAAATGCATTTCCATCACTCAGCTCAGAATGAAAACAATAAAAGAAAACAGCCCATCGAATGTTTACCTACGAATTTTTGTGATTTAATTTATGAATCTATTTTTATTTCTTCATAAAGTTTTATTTTATTTTAGGTTTTTATAGATTTAGGTAACTACCCCATGCACATTTTTATTTACAGCTTATTAATAAGGACAGTTTTAAACTTAATTTTTTTTAATTATATAAAAATAAATGCAAATTTCACTTAGGGGAAAACAAAGGGAAACTTTTTTCGAATTTAGGGGAAAATTATTGCCTTTGCTGATAAGAAAAAACATGAAAACAGTCTTAACAATCTGGGACCACTGCTCTCATGAGTCCTTAACTTGAAGCTCTTGCAAAAAGAAATGATGTCCTTTCTTATATACGAATCGCATAGAAAAATGCGCAGTAACCGAAAAATAATAACCGTTTAGATGGCCATCAGAAACGAGTTACTTTTCTGATGAAAAGTAATTTTCCGTTCAACGTTTTAGTGGCTTCCTTTTTCCGATCTTAATTTTAAAATACCAAACGTATATGGTAAATTACATGACATCTATAAAAGTTTCAGCAATCTTAAATGTCAATTCCATAGCCACCCTTGTATGGGTATAATAATAAGCACTCGCAGAACAAGATACCAGCTTAGCGACAATAATGTTCGTATAACCCATTAGGAGCAATGGCCATAAAACGGTTAGAATAAAATCGTAAAACGCAAATTTAATTGCAAATTGATAGTGCATGCCACGACCTGGTGATATTTATGGGATGTCATAAAATCGCTGTTTAAACAAGGGTGTGGGTGATGCCCCAGCAGGAACTCATTAAACACGGAAATCTTCTGTCTCCCATATATGAATAATCAAATCAGAGCCAAAAACGGCTGTATCTCTCTGCTGATATGGTACATGATTTGAATATGCGGGACTGGTCTGTATTTGTTGGGCGATTCATTTTATTGCGGACAAAAGCCGCTTCTCTCCAAAGGACACATCTCACATAGCCAAATGAAGTAATCACAGGGAAGATAAGGCGAAGCGAACACGGAGATCGAACAACTTACAATGCTAATGTATACTTCAGCCACTTTGTGTGTGTGTATCTTTTTCTGCTAAGCCATGCCGTGAAGAAAATTCAAACAAAAATCTCTGGCATTAACTACCCCATCCCCAACCTTGATAGAAACAATGTACCCTCGGGTAGAATCTGAAACAAATAGAAAAAAAAATACGCAAAACCTCGCTGCGCCCCATGCGAGTATGCAGAGGGTATTCGTGTGGATATGTGGGGTTTTATAACTTTACAACTTTGCTGGGATTTTTTTTATCTTGCCATTAAAAATGATTTCTGTAATGACATTCCCCGATGTGAGCTGCTTGTCATCTACCGCTGTGTGTGTCATGTCCTGTAACGAACAATTTTGTTTACTTTCGTCTGTCATGTGATATGGCGGGGCATAAAAGCAGCCCACATCATCTTATTGTTGTCGTCACACAAGCGTAACTGGGAAGCATACTCGTTCCGTGGTGGTCAATTAATTCTAAGCAAATACCACACTAATGGCATCGCACATATACACATGCGGTGATGGTGACCGAAAATATTTCCGTTGCTTAGCCATCCTTGAGTGGTTGCATAATTTAGAGAATAATCGAGACTCGGCAGCATACGGAGAGTACATGACCTCAAATGTTTACGGGCATCCCCATGCGGATGATGAAGAAATCCACTTCTGTGCAGGAAGGAAGCGTATAAATCCACGCTTATATGTACTTGTGCATGCTCCTATACCAAATGGGGGGTGGATTAGATAAATGAAAACCGCCACGCGAACTTGACAATTTTCAGAGCATCCACCGCGTATCCTTGACGCATGCAAATAGCGGAAACCAAGATGAATAGAGATGCTCTTGGCCCTCAAACTCGCTATGGTTTGCGTAAAGTGGAAAATGTTAAACAAAGAACACACACAAATCCCTACACAAACTATGTGCTGCGGTGGCGGACGGGGCTCTTGAGAATTTATGATCTCACTTAGAGAGGTCACCGCAGAGAGATAACTGAATTGGCACTGCTTGAATGTATATATATTTTTTTTTTGTGTATAATACCTTTCAAATAATTGAATGACTTGAGCACGCACTTTGGGTTTGGGTGAAATAATCGCACAGATTTATTGTGCGGCGGGCCAACAAGTCAGTTGAAATTGTTTCCTGCTATCATCGTTGAAGTGGTTTCCATTCCATTGATTGTTTCGGTGTTTGGTGGCTTGTACCTTAATCTATCGGGCTTCTGTTGGTTATTTATTTAGGGATTTGTAATATTTTCGGCTTGACACATGTAATGGGGTCAATAAAGTAAATTTATACCAAGAGCTGGGGGTTAATTGATAAGATATTTGAAAAAAGATTTCGTTAAATGGGCGTAGGTCATGTCCAACTGATTGTATTTGTTTTTCAACCTATCAGTGGGTAATGGATTAGTTCCAGGCAACCAGTAGATAATGTTGTGTCCTTTAATCAAGAAGACATTTCGCATATAAGACCAATAAAACTCGGACTGATAACAGAAGCAGTTTGAATTATTTTGCTTCATTCACTTGTCGAAATATGCGACTGTTACCATAGTAAGAAAACAAATGGCGGATTGAATTCAGTTCTTAATAGTGCTAGACTGTGATTTGTGAAATTTAACTAAAGGCATATGCTCAACTCAGCTGTTCGCAACGATTTGCAAGTGTGATTTCAATTTCTAGATCGAATGAGGAGCCTACAATTTTGTATTGTATCCGGAAGTTTTAATTGGGAAGCTTGCGAGTGACATTTACAAATCGAATGTTTTCAAACACTCGAGAGGCAAGTTAAAAAACAACTCTTAAGTTACGATTATAGCTACATATTACGAACTAGATGTAGCATAAATTTATAATAAGATTGTTTAAATGAAATAGTTGGACAGACATACTTTTTTTCCCTGGCCAAGATGTGAACCCGGTCTTCGGTTCGATGTCATTTTTCGAAGGGCCTACTACTTGCCTATAGAACGATAAGGACTAGAGCGACTTTTATTGATTGCAACAGACATATAGCATTCCATTACTGAGTATTTGGTATTGATATTCGCGCTGTTCTCTATTTAACGCAAGGCATTCATTTTCTTGAGAAGTCGTACTGCGACTGCGAGGCGGGTACATGCGATTTTTTTTATTAATAGATTTCAAAAATCAGAACGCATATCTATTAATGTAAATGCAACTGTAAAGTGAGATCTTTTGAATAGTTATAGTATGCGCTAAGCCTCATACGGAAATGTTCTATAGGTCATTTCCTTGACAGGGGAAATATGTAGAAATCAATGTAGAGAACTTCTTATTTGAATAATTTAATGCTGACTACATTTCCAGTTAACGATCGTTACTTTACTTGATTGTGTGTGGTCTGATAAGTTGCATTTGTGTCTCTCGATGTCAGCGACGTTTAATTGAAAATTAAAAAAACCCCTATCCATAATAATTTGGCAACGATTGTCACCACCTCTGTTGTCTCAAGGAAAAGAAATTTAAAGATAACGAGCAATTGAAGCAGTTGTTGTTTATTTTATAGGTAAAAAAGGTGATGCAATGAAACGCTGGTATTTCAGTTTCACATCTTATTTGCATTTTTATTAACTGCGCAAGGAAATCGGTTATCTTTATTTTCATTCGGAACATTCAATAAAAAAAAAATAAAATCAATAAAATAAATGTAAATAAATCCCAATGAGAATTTTACATATAAAAAACGCAAAAGTTAATGCCATTTAGAACGACTGCAGCAAGTAACTACAGTCGTTGAGAGATTTATTTTAAGTTTCGTAACTTGTCAATTACGATAGCACTGAGAGAACTCAGCTAATTGATATTTTATTTGCAATGAATTGGGAATTCGAGTTACTCTCTGTTGAGGCATAATATTTACATAAAAAAAAAAACTTTTACAGGAAAGGCCTACAGAGCAGCTTGTTCTATTTATAAAGATGGTACCATCAGCAAATCCATGTTTAAGTGTTTTAGATTGCCATTACTGTCAGTTTCTATTTGCTTGCGAAAAAGGTTACGTATACGCCACCGACATCGAAATATATTTGAAAGCCCCTTTTCCTGAATATATGTATTCGACAGTTAAACCCTTTTAAGGCACAAATTAATGGAGTTTTGAATAGATTACATTTATTTGCCATCCAGGATTATGTAACAGAGACAATTACTTGCAGATGTTGTTGGAAATGATGTCCCCTATGGTCTTTGCCATTTTCATGTTCTGATTAATTGTGACAACACAAACAGATTTAATCCATCACAGATATATGAATGCGAATAAGTGATGCCTCAAGGACTTCTTTTTTTTTTTTGGCTGGAAGGCAACATTAAAATTAGTCTTGCATGTCCTTAATTTTTAAAAAAAGATTTTAATCATTTGGTTATTCAAAATTAATATGTATGTAGTAGCAAAGCCTTGCATAAAGTGGTAGCAATAAAAAAGTGAAATATTTATTTATTTATTATAAGGTAATTACAAATTACAAGGTAATAGAGCTAATAAGCCTAGCTGCGGAGACTTCTGACTCGAACAGTGGAATAAAATAAACACATTTCTTATTATTTTAGTAATTAAAACAAATAATCGGTTAAAAAAAGTATAAATCCCTAAATCGATTTGGTTCAAAACAATTGAATATTTAATTGGCTTTGTCTTAGAAAATGTGGGTTTGTAGACAACTGGACAAGAAATATCTACCAAGCTACATAGTTTTGTGGAAGATTCTGTTCGCGAAAGATGAACCCGAACAAAGAATTTCCCATAAATGTAATACAAAATGCAAAGGCCCTTCTTTGTAACAACTTTAACGGCTTTCATTTGGGGAACAAAATTCACCACTCGTTGTGGTAAAAAAATAACCAAATTATTTCTCCGAAATACAAATTATTTTATAACGAAAAAGGAGGAAGTTATTCAAACCGCATGTTAGCCTATGAAACAACTATGCCAGTCACCACAAATTGAATAATATTTTTTATTGTCAACTAGGACGCTTGCTTCA
This sequence comes from Cheilosia vulpina, assembly GCA_916610125.1. NCBI lineage: Eukaryota > Metazoa > Arthropoda > Insecta > Diptera > Syrphidae > Cheilosia > Cheilosia vulpina. The sequence continues at coordinate 112,052,304 of OU744276.1, read as the reverse complement.
TTTTTATTATGTAGACTCATTGTTGAATTGGGCGCACATTTATTATAACTCAACACGGGAATGCTTTGAATGTATTTTACTTTAATAATTCAGTTCTATTTGCCTTTGTCATCATATTTCCTTGTATGAAGCGCTAGGCTACCCGCTCCTCATTTGTTTGGTTTCCCACACTTATTTGTTGGACTGTTGTTGTGCTGCTTTGGTGGTCTATAGAGTTCTGTTTTATTTGTTTGTGTTCCCAATTGACTGTATGTCTGTGGTCTACATGAATTGACATGTCTTAGAATACAAAATTGAAATTGGTTAAGTTTCGTTGTAGATGTAAGGGATACATCTGTGTGCACAATCCGGGCTAAAGAACCGATCCCTACTTTTCAGAATTATGAAGTCGTTACTTGAGTCTGTGGTCAGCTTTATGGAAGGTGCTCTAGAGTGTTTGCATCCGGTTAAAAAGTTGCGTTGTTACTTTACTTACTTATGTCCTGTTGTGTCAATCCATGTATGTGTTTTCCAAAGGGATTCCATAGCCATTTATCCGATTTCAGGTGAGGTTTGGCAGGTTTTTCGTTCGTTTTTAACGGATATCTCTCTCTTTGTGGTCGGTAAGATTTCTGGCGATCGCTCATGATCCCTTCGGGATGTCCACGAATTTAGTTTTGTGCCAGCGAATCTCTTCCGATAAAAGAAATATGGCCAAACTGCTCTTTGATCAAAAATTCAATTCCAATGAAGAAATTTTCCACCATTTGGTCCAAGTGGGGTCAGTATTACACCATAGATTGCCTTGAAAAATTACCTCAACTACCGACATCATCCATACGGACACCACAGAGTAGATTCAGATTTACGATTTGCATGCAAATTTTCACATTCCCTAAAGAAATTAGCTACCATTCAAATTGCAATTAAAATGCTCGAAAGCACTCGCTCTCGAATCCGAACTAAGACTTGCAAATCCTTATTTGTCACTTACCACCATGTGGCTGAAGAGAATTCAAGAAACAGATGTTTTTTATGGGTACACGTGTACAAATCCTAGGACATCACCACCACTACCACACCACCAACCATACCTACACGGAAAACTTTGTAAAGTGTCGTTCCCACACTAAACCGGAAGGAAGTGTTATGGATAGAACGTGGCGGAAATAAATTTCCAACACCAGATGAAGGTGAAGGAGCGCACGAGAAAAACTTCAAATTGAATGAAATTCTCATTTAAATGATAACATCTGAGAATGACTATTCCATCGCCAAGTAGTACACCGGGCGCCAATGCTTCCAAGATGATGGAGTTTATCTTGTACCAACAAAAAATCCAATCAGACAATATAAATGTCTAGATTTGATTATCTAGGTTCCACCACATCGATTCGCATATAGTATGAGTAGTAAATCTGGAAAAGAATTTGCCAAATTCGCCAAATTGGAGAACTTTGTAAGTGATGATTTCATCATTTGTCACCGCTTCAGATGGCATACACCCTCGCAGAGTAATTATTTCAGTTTGAACCGTTTGTGCGCTAGTTATAACGAGATCTGGGTCCTTGACCCTGGCGTCAGAGCATTAGTGCTAAACCTCACGATTAATTGTATTTAATTAAATGGGATCTGCTGTATTAGTCATCCACACGTTAGATGCGGCTGGTCACAGTGTTTATTAGGTCACTCTTGAGACAAATTGCCTCTAATCGAAATAACATTTCACAGCACACAGGAGCAAATTTGTGGCCAACTGTTAAGGGAAATAAAATATCTGTATCTTTATGGGAAAATGAAAATTAAATGGAATCGTTAATAAAACTCTTAGTTTGGCATCTTGGCCGTCCCATCCTCATGCAGAATGTTTCGTTATATTAATGAGATTAATGAGAGCTGGTCAAAGGTCATTGTACGCTCCACGATTATCTACGGACTTAATGCGAACATATTTGGAAAGACTAGAAAAGGCTGTATTATTAAGTATGCAGGGATGATTTATCTTGAATACAGCTGACGTTTTTCGGTTGAGTAAAATCAACATAAAAAAGGATCTAGATCTGGGCGATGAAATATTACGATTAATGGCGTTGTACAAACAAGGAACTAGATCACAAACGATTTGATAAATGAGTTCGTTGGCCTAGTTAGGGTAGGTATTTCTATAAATCTGTACAAAAAGCTTTCGTGCGACAGACTGGGAAACCTCTTGTTTCCCTAAGTTCAATGGTAGTCTTCGAAGTTATATTTCGGGAAGCCCAGAGGCAACCCTCTATAGCCTTAAGAAATGAAGTTTTATGAACGGTAAGTTCACTTTGTTTTTATTAGAAATGGTTGGTCAGTTGTATAGTAAACTTTGAAACCTTCAACAAAAAATACGTCTTGACCTTGCGGTAGTGTTCCCTAAAAAATCGATGGGTTAACATTTCGATAGTATCAATAGTTTCGGAATAAAACTATCGATATTATCGATATTATCGATAGTTTTATATACTTACGATTTTCTAAAGACGGGGCTGTAAATTTGTCCGTAATTTATTAATAAAAAGCATTTAAAAACAAACATATTTTATTAGACGAAGATGCAACGATTGTACATATGTATATGTACACAAAAAAAAACAAAAATTCGAAAGGAGTACTTGCATATGCACATTGCGCACATAGTCGCGCAAACGCAATTCGCAGTTACCTCTCTTTTGCCAAAGTTTTGTTATTATTTGTTCTTTTTTTATTACAGCATCATAAACCAAATGCATATCTAGACAAGACCGCTGTCTAGACACATTAAAATATTAGAATACCGAAGCAGCTGTGGTCAAGAAATGTTTTAAAAGGACTCGCATTTGTATTTTATTATAGTTTATTTAAAGGAGCTTATCTTTTTTCCATCAAGTCTAAACGCTATTGTGCTTTCAACAGACAGACATAAAGTCGATTCAGAATGTGATCCTGATTCAGAATATAATACTTTATGAGGTTTCCGGTGACTCCTTCTTGGCGTTACAAATGACAAAGTGAATATACCTTCCTGTGGAGGGTATAAAAACCTAACAAAATTTTAATGATTTGAGTTGATAATGAAGAAACCTATAACCAAGACCTGAAATTGGAGCTAGAAACGAGTCACTGGAACAATTTATATGCGCATTCTCGAATTTATTAATTTCCTTTGTGCCAAGTCTTCATAGGTAGTGATCTTCATTGGCATCAGTTCGACGTTTTTTTTTTGCATTTTTTGACGAGATCTGTTGTAGGTGAATTTAAAACTCTTTTTTTTTTTAAGTGAACTAGATTCAACCGGAATAGATTTTACCTGAACTTAATGAACTAGAATGGACGTAAACATCACTTTACGTACTACATAATTCTGTTCTCAGTCGAGAAATTCAAGACCAGATTTGTCGGTTAGCCCTCCATAAACGTCAACTAATAAAACTGTTTATGTGACGAATCTAGTTCATTACAGACATACGAGATACTAAAAAGACGTCGTCCCCAAAGTTATGTCACATTAAAAATTGCGCTATTTGTTTGTTAAAAAAAAAAAGGCTGGCAGTTAAAAGTAAAAAAATAAGTCCTGGGTTGGAATTCCGTAAAAACAAAACGAAAAACTCTTTCGCATTTCAAAAAAAACGAAAGAAATCATGAGAAAGCGAAAATTTGATTCGTTAAATCTTTTTCTTTTCTTTTTAAAAGTTACAAACATTTAAGAAGCTGTGTAGTTAAACTTGCACAGTTTTAGGAACATTTTCATAATTCGATGAGCTTTGGTTTTTGACAGCTCCGCGGGAATGTAGGTACCTATTTAGTCCCTTTTTCCTTTTATTTTTCAATATATAACTAATATATTATTTAACTCTTAACAATTCATTTTAATGCAATTCCGTAGGAATATGGGTTTTCTTCTGATTCGTAGCTTACAATTAGACTTATTTTAATTTCGTTGTAAAGTCTTTCCACACAAAGCAGCAATGAAGGGCTTCGCAATATTTGAGGAGCTTTTATGCAGTGAAAACCATATGAGCTCCAGAAATCGTTTTCTTTTGGCAATTTGTTTGTTAGGAATAGTCGGGTGTGGGTGTGGAAGTCGCAAATATGATTTATATTTCAGAAAAAATCAAAGAAAATAAAATAATGCCAATGGAAAAGGTATCGTTGTCTTCATTTTCCAACGAAACGAAAATATTTTTCGTTTTCATAGTTGAAAGAAGCAATACGTTCATGCAAGCGATCACGAGTGAATGTTTTCATCTTAGAGAGGTTCGATTTAGTAATTGGTTTTGTAATCATATTAGGCTATAACACATCCACTTAAATTCCTGGGAGCCCTACGTTTTCGCACTCACATTTCAGAATTGATCCATCATTCGGCCTGTGCTGTTATTTGACAGCCATCCAAATCATTTCGAGCAAAATAACAAATAAAGTCCTGCATAAAAATCAATCACACGATTATTTTTTAAGAAACGTTTTTTTTTTTTTGGTTCATTTCAGGTTCATTGCAATATGGTGGCCACTAAAGCAAATGACCAAGAGCCGTGCACGGTTTATGATAATTTGCATTTGGGTCATTGCATTGGGATCAACAATACCATGGATGTTGTTCTTTGATTTGGTGCCAGCTGCAGATGCTTTTCCATTGGCGCCCGACATGTTCTTGTGTCAAGAGGTTTGGCCACCGGGCACCGATGGCAATTTGTACTTTCTATTGGCACATCTTGTGGCCTGCTATCTGCTACCAATGGCACTGATAACATTGTGCTACGTTTTGATTTGGATCAAGGTATCAACACGCTCTATTCCGGGTGACTCTAAGGATGCCCAAATGGAACAAATGCAACAGAAGTCCAAGGTCAAGGTTGTCAAGATGCTGGTAGCTGTTGTTATATTGTTTGTTCTCTCTTGGTTGCCTCTGTATGTGATATTTGCACGAATAAAATTCGGTAAGATGCACTTTGAGTCGATTATGCAAACTAACAGCTAGTCCGTTTCGAATGTTAAGGTGGCGAAATAACACAGGAAGAAGGCGAAGTTTTAAGCACAATAACTCCGATGGCACAATGGTTGGGATCGTCAAACTCCTGTATCAATCCGATTTTATACGCATTTTTTAATAAGAAGTATCGCCGTGGTTTCGCTGCAATTATCAAGTCACGCTCATGTTGCGGGCGTCTACGGTACGTACGATATGAAGGGTGGTATGATAGCTTTTTTCAATCTGCTTGTTATTATTACTTTAACAGATACTACGACAATGTTACGCTTGTGTCGTCATCGACCAGCACCCGAAAATCCTCACAATACCAGCATAGTTCAAAGAAAAGTCCCGGGAGTCCTATCCGAAAGCCGAACGTTGTCTCTTACATCTACGAGCAGAATGCCTTGCGAAAGCACAATTTAATCATCAAGCAGGACAGCAATTTATCTCAGCAAATGCTCTTGAAACAGGACTCTCATGGATCACGTCAAATGCTGATTAAGCAGGAAAGTGCATCGAGCGATGGATCAAGGAGACTGCTCTGCAAACAGGACAGCAATGGTTCGAAAATATCTTTGACGAAGCAGGACTCAGTGATCTCGTATATCGAGACGAAACGAGGTTTTATTTCGCAAAACGACCGCAACGATTCGTTCTCCACGCAGGATACCATTTCGATTGATTCGCGTCGTGGCACTCTGTGCAAACAGGACACTCAATACTCGTACATCGAGCATCGCAAAAATTGCCTAAACAATCAGGATAGCAATAGTTCATCACTAGAGTTTAAGAGGCAGAAACTGCAAAAACAAGATTCCGTCATATCATTCGCCGATCAAAGGCCAGGTGAGTTGTAATCTTTGAACCTAACCTTACATGCACATTCATTTGGCACAGAAAGAGGTTCACGTTATGATGTACTGGTGACAAATCGTGTTCCTTTATGAGCGTTGAGATGAGGAAACCGTGTGCGGCGCCACACAGGCTTTTCTTTCCGATAAAACTGCGACCGCAAAAAGCTTAAATTTTGACGTTATATTTACATGGACTCATTTCGCAGTTGAAAAAATTCACAGCTGTATATATTTACTTGTGATTTATACATACAAAATATCGGTCTTTCATGAACACACATAAATATAGCATTTGTTCCAGCAGAAGAAACCATTGCTTTCAATTAATAGTCCACCTCAATATTACAGCAATTGATATCCTTAACTGAATGCAAGCAAATATTTGTGCGTTCTCTCTGACTTTCTCATAATATAGTAATAAATTTGAATAAAGAATTTATGGATTAAATCTTACCAAACTAACATAAATTGGAAGGATATCCTTCAAACTCTTCCCTGCATTCCATCACAAAACCAACCCCATGATCACACTCATATTGTTTTACGACTATCACTTCCACACCAAATGACATATATCCTTTATGCCAAATAAAACGAGAATACCATTAATTTTTTATGTGCTCTCCCCCTCTTTGTTCGCAGAACCAAGAAGACATCAATTAGTTAAGCAAGACTCAGTTATATCATTTGCCGACCAGCGACGTGGATTTCTACAAAAACAGGATTCCATCATTGGATGCCCCACTAGAAGCGAGGGAGCAGCCGCCGGTCATCACGTATCGATTCTAAAGAAAACCGATTCCCAGTCGAGTAATGGCAACTCACCCCGTAGAAATATTGAATTTTCCGAGTGAAGCGCCCCATCCGACCGCGCAGTGCCGCCTTCACTCACCCACACAGGTCGCACACAAATTAATTGAAGGAAAATAAAAACCACAAAATGAACAAAGTCCATTTCGATGGAGAAATTTGATACAATCCAATATTTTGCTGCTACCGTTTACTAACTACTATAGTCGGCTCAGGGAAAACGTTTGGTAAGGAGGCGTTTGGTTATTTAAACTAAGAAAACAACAAACAAACAACAAATTGTGATTTTGTCCAAGATACTTGCGGGGTCTCGAAGAAATGTACCTTATTGTAATTTTGTAGAAGTTTGTAGAAAAACAAAATGAAAAAACAAAAACTTTGTAACGACATTGGTGGGCAGCAAAGGAACCGAAACGAGCATCCAGTTGAAGAAAGAGTTCCTGTTTTATTATGTTCTTCAGTTTAATTCGCCTTAGTAATGTTTCTTCAATTTATTCGTGATTTTTTTAATTACTTAACTAGCACCGTTTAAATAACTATTCTAAGCTTAGACTTGCTATCTCTTCAATCGACATTTAATTTAAGGATTTGCACAAACACATTTGGTTTACTGTATCAGATTTTAGTAACTTTTTTGGGGAACTGCCACAACAAATAGCAACAAAAATAAAATATGAAAACAAATAATACGTTTTTGCTCTGTCGACTATAAACACTGCCAACAATGAATACAACAAAATAAGAAAACGAAAAAAGAAATTTGTTATTTGTCCAAGAACAAATTTTTTTTTATTGGGGGGAGGGGGGCTTTTGAATGAGAACCCAAATAAATAATTATAAACCGTCTTCGAAACAAAGAATTAAAACAATGTTTAAACAAATACATTATATACAATACATATATTATATATATTTTTAAACCAACATAAATATTTAAACAAAAAAAAAAAAAAAAAACAAAAAGTAAGTAATAAAATTGAAGCAACCCTTGAGCTTTTTCCCAATTTGTTAAACAAATAGTAAGAAGAGAATTAATTAACAATAACATTAAAACGATGCACTGCAATATACACAGAAGAAAAGATAAAACCCTCACACAAACACACACACATGTTACAAATGTAGTCGATGTGAAACAGTGTATTTGCATGCGCATTTTATTATCGCATACGAAATTTAAAAACAAAATGCTTATATATACATATTAAATATTATATTACGTATAAAAATATTTGAAACAAATAATCAAAGTTTATTAGTTTTGTTAAAGGCAAAAAACAAAAAGAGAATCGAAAAATATTAGGTAAACTACAGTGAAGTGCAGAAAGTGTGGTTTAATCGTGTCCAACTTTTTAAATTTAATTCAAAAGACAGCAGATTGCCTTCTCAATTGTACTTTCAAGGAAATGGAAGTGACTCGTGTAAATGAATTTAAAAGTTTATTGTCAAATTGAACAAACATTAATTTTGCGGTTACCTGCTGAGTGCTGAGTACCTACACACCCCGCAAGAGAAACAGCGCCCTCAAATGCAAAATCAAATCACTTTGTGATCACTCAAACACCAAATCGAAAATCATAAAAAGAAACTATATCTGCACCTCGCTCCGTGTTCCATTTACCCAAATCATTTCCATCCATCAAATAGTACAACTCTTGTGCGAATCTTTGTCATTTTAAATTTAAGGCGATAAATAATCCTTTACTCACGTATACCCGTATGTGTATGTAAATTCAAGAGCAATCACTTTATAACATTATATCCCTAGAACCGTTTGTCTGTCTCAAAATTTGGCTAAAGTGCACTTTCGAAGATTTCCAATCTTCAAACTTTATAACCGTCGATTTGATTTAAATAAAATTGCAGATGTGTGGAGATACACACGCCAGCGATAAAGATTTCAGTATGTAGCGCTGCTATTATACATACACACTACTTTTCTATCCATGTGACGAATTGCCACTCAATATTGTGTTGATGGAGTGTTTTCAATTTTTTTTTTTTTGTGACTTGGTGAATTACTTGTGGTTCGTAAATATGTTTTACGACATCTCAATAGTAATTTCTCTATTGGACGTCTTATAGATAAAACCAGTGCTTAAGAGGCGTCGAAACGGATTATTTAGCAACTTTCACAAACAATCACTTAATAGCTCTGTCGATGCGGGCGTTTTTGTGTGTGATCAGATAGATGTGTTATGGGGCGTTTACATATATCAGGGGTGGTGGTTACTGTGATGTTGAAAAATTCATAGTCATACAATGTGTTAGGTGGACTGTTTGTTAGTCGCAGGGACATCACTGTTTTTATTTTCGAATGAAGAAATTTTGAAACAGTGAAAATATTAATAGTATAAAACCCACTCGGAGGTTTCCTTTGTGTGTGGAATATGAGAAAGAGGTTGAACACCGTTCCCCATTGAAATATAATTCGGAGGCCTATCAAAAGAGTACAATCTAAGCACGTCCACTTTGTAATGCTGAACAAAAATTAGAACGTTAAATGGAATTCGCAAGTGTATTCGGAAATAAAACAAAATTACGAGCATTAATCGCCAAATCAGCGTCACATCAGCAAAATCTGTTCTGTTCTGTTCTTTGTTCTTCAAAAAGAAACGATCCGATTATACCTTTAAATTAACAAAACGTTCCAGATAAAACTGAAAAACATCCATGAACTACGAAAACTGCGACTGTCAGTGTAGCTGTCAGAATTTCATTATTTTTATAATATTGCTCACGAAAATTCGTTGTACTTTGAAATTTTGTGCTTTAATAACCCTGAACTGTCAGTTGTCACGCAGTTTTATTTTGTTTGTTGGCAGCACTTGACCACACAAATCTTGCGTTGGGAAATAATGAGAAAAATTTCTGCGGTTTTCAATTTATTTCTTTTTTTTTCCAAGAGCTCAAATTCTTGGTGAACGGGTATATGAGCTCATAATGTGTAACAAATTCTGTTTGCAAATATATAGAAATCTTGGCACATCTAGTAGAGAAAACCAAAAACCTCTTTCCTACTTCTTGCTGGCCTAAAAGTTTCGTATTTAAGTAGACAGCTCCGATTCCCAGCCACACTTTTGGTTCTTTGATGGAATACCTATGGTTTCTGTAAATCTAGTACCTACAAAGAACTTTTCATGCACACATTATATAAATTTGGTTAATCGTTAACTATAGTCACGGTAGTAGAATATTCTCACCACAACACGGCCATCTCTTTGCAATGAGTTCTTGACGTTGCGGCATCAATGAGTTATTCTATAGAGGGTTTGCATTGGTGTTCAGACAAACAATTTTTAGAGTCTTAGGCTATTTTAGTAAACTCTTAATTTGTTTTACATAGCTACTTTAAATTTACTGGAGATAAAGAATGAAGTCGCGCCCTTAAATTTAAACAAACAGCAACAATGGGAGCACTTTGGGTAGTGAGCAAGTTCGCTAACCATTACCTATTGACTTTTTGTGCAAGTTTATCGAATTGTATTAGAGCTAAATTGCGCAAAAGCGTTTCCATTCTTATTTGCCAATTGTATTTACTTATAGAAAAAAATGTGTAATACTAACCAACATTCTGCACATCACTGTACCAATTAGAAAGAAAATATATATTAATAATTAACAATGTGTTGCATTAAAGACACAATAAAACTAATAATCATTCATTATACAAAAACTACTGTCAAACAGAAGGCATTTTATATTATACGTTACCTATACACTTATCTCATTTACTTTTCTCGTTTTCAACCAATTGAACGACACAAAAAGTTACTCGCAAACGATATATAGTATAACTTTCTTCTTTTAATTTGGAATGGAAAACTTCTATCATGCAAGTAATGACCTACCTACCTAACTACTAACAATCCTACCTACTAGCCAATATTTACCACACACACACGACTTTTGTAATACAAACCCCTCGTATAGATCCTTTCTCTATACTATTTATATCTCATTCGCAACATCCTATCAAATACAACACATTCGCAAAGGATTATCATCACACAAAGAAAAATTACACCCACACATCGAAAAAAAAAACCCAAAGCCATTGTATTTGTATTATCAACAATATTGTTATTTATATATCAATAAGCAACAAAAATAAACAACAAACAAACAACCAAAATATCAAATTAAGCACAGATCTAGTCTACAAACAACATATTCGTTTAAGTATTTAAAATAAATTATGTACTCGTAATACGCGTAAGGATAATAATACAAGTTTTAACAACTGATGTGCATTAACTATCTATACATCTAATGTATTTTATAATAAAATATATGAATATGAAGAAGAAAAACAGATTGCACTCAAGATAAAAAACAATGGTATGTTATACGGTGTCGGGGGTACAGACTTAAGAATATATAAGAAATAATGAAACATTTAGTAGAATTTTTTAAGAAAGGTTTTTAAGTCGAAAGAGCACACACAAACATATTCCGATGCGAATACAAACGCAATATTTATAAACTACATAGGTAATATTAATAATAATAAATAAATAAACAAAATATGGCTGGCACAAAATGCAGACTTATAAGAATTGTTAGTATATTACAAAACCCAAATAAAATAAAAATTATATACCTACCTACTATATGAAAAAAAAAAACAAGAATGAATAAAGGAAACAAACAAAAAAATAGTTAAAGAATAAACAAACACAAAAACTAAATATGTTTAATGTTTAATGAAATATATGGATTAACCAAAAATCGATACATGTAGTACTTTGCTGTGAAATGTACGGTATTCAATTGTTTTTACGCCCACCAGCAATCCAGCAGTTCATTTCCACTCCTCTGGTCCTTGTGATTTATTTATTAAAGACATTCAGACTGTCCAACTGTGTTACCTTAACGATTGTTCTGTTAGCTATTTGTGGGGGTAATTAGAGGAGAATTCCATTTATGCTGATAGCCAGCTTAACCCCTTGGCCAATTAGTTGTTGAGAATGAAATAAACCTTTGAAAGGAGGCTATGAGGTCGACTACAAGGCGTGGCGTTATTGAATTTGGAAAAGCAGGTAAGATTGAATTAGGTATTGCATTACCTGGGGTGAATCCTTTATGAATATATAAATTGCTTTACTAATTTATGTTGTTACGTGCTATTGTTGTGGTTAGTGAGCTCAGCGAATTTGTATTGAAATTGATTAATGACATTCGAAATCGATGAGCGATAGGCAATAAGAGGTATGACATTTAATGGAGCATGAATTTGATTGCAACCGCAATTTAAGAACTAAAATATACCAACAAGAGTGCCAAAGCTTGGTTTTGGTTGGAAGCCCCATGAACAGCAAATCTCGAACACAGAGAGGACAAAGAAAATCTTGTGGTTTTCCCTGGGTTAATCTTTTAAAATACTCAAAGAAATGACAGAGGAATTTCCTTCAACTGATGTCTCTTACAAAATGTATGTCATTTAAAAAGGAGTTTCCTCGTGCATCGTCGGCGCAGTGGCTTAGTGGTTAGTGTGTTGGACTACTAAGCGAGGGGTCCCAGGTTCGAATCCCGAGAAAAACCCAAATTCCAACTTAAGGTTTTTTTCACTGCGCCACCTCTCGCGAACGTCTGACAAACATCCGAGAGTATAACTGTCATGAAAGAGCTTCTCAATTGGCCGTTTGGACTCGGCATAAAATTGTAGATCCCTTCCATTCGTCCCAAAAATAAAAACTCACACAAGACGAATGGTTGTGAGAAGCTAGGCTTGGGTCCATAAGCACCTGTTGCGCCAATTTTTTTTTTTTTTTTCCTCGTGCATAACCTTAAATTGGTAAACTAGGAGATGATGAGCCTCCAACTTGCGACTTCCAAAGCTTTCTAAGAACTCTTTGTTCGTTTAAAAGAAAAGTAATATTGGAAACATAAAATTTCAAAATTTTGAAAGGAAAACTCTAAATGTGTGACAAAAGTCAATAGGTTACACAGAATATGTTATTACATACATTTGGTAAGGATTTCTAACAACCTGACGCAAGAAAAAATCTAACATAACCTATATTTACCTCAGTTTTTCTTTCGCCTCAACCTGGTTTGTATTACTTTTCATGAATATGTCATTCACTCGTTCACTTTTTGTGGAAACTACTGTTTGGGTTATTCACATTGCATACTCTTGGGCGTTCCCTCAGAATTACTCACCACTTTTCCTATGGGTTTTGTTGACAATTCAATTTGCTACCTACCTTATTACGATGACGACCGCCGGTGTTTAGCACAAAGTGACATAACTTACCAATATAAAATCGCAAAATCCATTCGACTCGACTGAAATAACTTGAAGAAGCTAACTTTCCACCAGTTTATTACTGTTTGCGGATAAATAACAAGCAAGATAAATTATTATCTAGCACACAATCATCATGTTTTCCGCTGCAATGAATTGTGGTCGATCCACTATTTTACGTCAGATTGCTTTAAGAAACCATCAGCTAGTAAGAAACCTCTTCATACTCGGACTGAGTTCGGTGGCACGTTCGCAAGTGGCGTCGACGAATCATCTCTCCAATCTGAGGCCCATTATCAGTGAAGTGAAACCAGGCGTGATGAGCTATTCAACAACGGTCAACATTCCGGTCGTCGAGTATGCCGAAGTCAAAGACTTGCCCAACCATCCAGAGAAGTTGCTCATCGATGTACGTGAACCAGATGAACTGAAGGAGACTGGTCAAATTCCCACATCTATCAACATACCACTGGGGACTGTAGGTCAAGAGATAGCGCTCAATGTGCCGTCTAAGCAATTTCAGTCGAAATATGGACGTCCCAAACCTGACGTCGACGACTACATCATCATAAGCTGTCGCAGTGGAAAGAGATCTCAAGCTGCCGCTGAAATAGCCGCAGCCCTTGGTTATAAGAATGTACACAACTACGCTGGCTCATGGTTGGATTGGGCCGAACATGAAGGTCTTCCAAAAGAAAAAGTGTAACTTGTGTTTCGCATTTGTCTCTTTACTCACTTTTTTTTAATAAAATAAGCTTCAAATACATACCTGCGATCATCATTTTTATTTTCGTTTGTTGTTTTGAAAGATTATTGTTGAAATACGAGCAATCTTCTTATCGTCTGTTGTTGCGATGGCGACAAGTTAAACTGGTATTTCTTTTTACTATTTCGCAGGCAGACAGCAACGAAAAAAAACTTAACAATCGTTGGGTTGTGATAAGTTAAATGTATTTGGAACTTCGTTTTCGTTCTCCTCATCATTAGCCTCGAATAGTGAATGTGAATTATTTGAGTTATTTTCATTTCTATTTCCTCTTTGCGTTGCTGGTATTGTTTAAGAAAAAAATCGTTGCCCCCTAATATCAAATGAAATGTGACAAGCAGTAAAATAAATTAAAATAGAATGATTGCAAACTTGAATAAGGGACAAAATGGTAAGTATACGACACAGTTGCCACAGTTTTGTTGGCCTTTTGGTCTGTTCCATGCTTTCAATAGAACAGAACATATCGTAAATAGACATTGATTATCCATAAATAGGTAAGTGAATCTATTTTAACGTTAATAACAGAGCTCTTCACTTGTAAATACTTTAAAACATTTCACGATTGACGCCAGCTCTCTAACTAGACTATTCAGTCAAATTTGAGTTTTTATCGGTGAATCCAAACCATTAAAACCTTAGTACTTAGATGAGGACATAAGGAAATTAGATATTTCTAGGTTAGAACAGCTAATTTTGAAATGTTTGAGACTAGTTTCCATAATGCTGTTCGTCGCTGCACCGTTTGGGTCACAAATGATATACTGGCCTACAGAGCGAGGAATTACAAGTTACCCCTGGGAAAACGCCATCTATCGCAAATTATACTGTAAGTTTTTATTTCACTTTGCCAACTATCGTGAAGAGTTTAAATTCTTCCGAGAGATCGAAGTCCGCTTAAAAAGGAATTGCATATTAGGAGTAAAACAATATTCCGAGAGCTCAAAGTCTGCTGAAAGTCGAAGGTCCCTTCCATTCGTCCGAAAAGAAAATAACTTACACAAATGAATGGTCCTGAGAAGCTAAACTGGCCCTCTTTTGATTAATAGCAGATGACCTGTAAGAAATCTTACCTATCTACAGTTTCGATAACATTCATAATGTACGACCGGAGCTTTCGCAAAAAAATATAAAATATAATTTATCTAAGTAACCACCTAATTTTATTTTTATTTCGATAAACAAAATAAGCCAAAAACATCTCAAAATCCAAAATCTCTTCGTGTTAGTTAGTAAAAACCATGATATCCGGAAGATTCACCATTCTTCGTGGCATTGCATTTAGAAAGCCTCAGATGCCAAGAAACATTCCCATATTTGGACGAGCTTCGAAAAGCCGTCTCCATACCAATCACCTTGGCAAACTGAAATCCTTTCTCAGTAAAGTAAAACAACCAACAATACCCTTTTCTTGCAATAGGGATATTCTCCTAGTCTATTACGATGAAATCAAGGACTTGTACAACCATCCCGAGAAGCTTCTAATCGATGTGCGTGAACCCAACGAAGTTAGGTTCGGTCGAATTCCACAATCCATCAACATTCCACTGTCTGAAATATGTGAAGAACTAGCAATTAATGTGGATGCTGATCAATTCCAGAAAAAGTATCGGCGCCCAAAGCCTGATACCAACACATACATCATCCTCTACTGTCGGTCTGGCAGGAGATCTATTGTCGCTGCTAGAGCTCTAGCTGATCTGGGCTATGAAAATGTCTACAGTTACTACGGGTCATGGTTGGACTATGTCAAGCATGAGTGTGGAGAATAAATTGTAATTCCATTTTCAGATATATAAATAAATTTTTAACCACTACATGCATAATCGTGGCAGTAATTTCCATATTATATTCAACCATATTTGCTAAAAGTTACTTTATGTCAGCATTTTGATTTCCAAGGGACTATGGCCGCTGATGTCATCTTATCAGTTCCAATTCTTAAAGCATTCCGTTTGATTAAAAGTTTATTAAACCACAGCGGAATGGGCTAGCGTTACGAACTGTATCACCCCCTGTATAGATCACAGTTTGGAGGAAAACAAGTAAAATAATTTTAATTGTGTGGGAGAGCTCAGACATGAGCTGATTTGACTCAGAAATCGGAAGGTTTTCTTTTTATCAATAAACTTTTTGCTGTTTGTTTACGCGAGAAAAGGTGATAAGCGTGTACTCCCGGATGAATGAGTTCTCGAAACCGGATCAACAGACGTTCCGTCTGCCGTCACAATGGCTGAACAAATGTAACACTGTTCAATGTATCAATTTTAATCTGTTGGTAATAATTTATGTAAATTATAAATGAGAGACATTTGGCTACAATTACTGTGTTGCTTATCGATTAACGATTTCATTAACGGGAATAGAGGCGTGTGCATGTCCAGTTGAAATAGGATCAACAAACCTACTGACAGTACGGTGGGAGATATCAGTTAAGGCGTTTTGCATTTTGAAGAATGAAATGAAATGCATTGTGAATAATGTTGCACAAATTTATGTCAGGGATTAATACTGGAAATAAAGAAATACTGGATATTTACAATTTATAATTCTAGGTTAGCTTTTGTCATTATTTCATTTTTGGTGTGTATTGGTGACTATTTTTTATTGGAAAATTACCCTACGCAATAAGAAGAGAAAGACCGTAGTGCGTTATGGTACTCAGACTGTATGCAAAGATTTACTACCGATAGAATAAATTAAGGACTTTTTAATAAATCAATATTAATATTTGATAGCATTATCATTTAAACATATAATTTCGCTCATATGAGGTTTTCCACTGTTTCTACCGAAGCGTATTTTGGAAGTCCAATTCAAATTTTGTAAACATACTCATATGATGCATGTGGGTAGGGCTTAGGGCAGAGGTAATACTGCCACTAACTAGGCGAAGGGAAATAGTTAAGAACCCCTTTCACTGCCTTCAACACAACATAATTCTCTTGTGCAGAAATGCAATCCTGCGTGTAGTTTTTTTGCAATATTTTGTGTATAGGTCAGGTCAATAAAATGGTAGTTTTTCTACTTAACTCTACTTTGTTCAATAATCCGTCATTTTCAAACATACTGCGCTTATCCGCTGTGATAATGCGACGCGTGTCGTCTATTATGTCGTGCGGTGGTGTTGAGTTTATTTGACAAAAGAAAATATCGTAGTATATGCATACAGCGAAGTGATAAGCCCTTAGACTAATCACTCATTGTAACCTTCATGAAACGATTGTCATAAACAACTAAAGCTTGGATGAGGTCGTCGTGAGTGTTTGTTTACATTTATTTTAAACAAAACAATCCTTGAATTTCCCTATCACCCATTTCGGGCCAAAGAGCGGCTATTTTGTTTACTTTTGTTAAGGCGCTTGGGAACCTATAGTTATTTTCAGTTTCATAGAAAAAAAAAGCGCGTAAAGCTCCCTCACCACATAAGTTCAAAGTCAGGAATATTCGCAAGGTCTCGGTCAAAATTACAAGGTATACCTTACACTGTTGGACGACTGTAGGTATGTTATCATATCAACAAATATTACCAGTACCTATTACTAATCTAGTTTTTGTAAATAACCATTTAAAAAAGATAAAATTATCTGTGCTAATTTTTAATCAGTCAACGCACCACTACTGGGCTGTAACTTAAAAAACTGCAAAATAGATAAGAAAAATTAGTTTTCCAACCTAAAAATAGCATTTCTTTATATACAATCCTAATACAATCGATAATTGTTGTCTAATTTGTTTAAACTGCCTGTCCCAATAATACGCGTTCACCAAAAAAAGGCTACATTTCGTAGTGATTTTGTTTTAAATGCGTAAATAACACACTACGCTACTACGTATTACTCTTGCTAGAAAATGCGTCATCCACTTCCGTTACACACTATTACCAGAGACAATAATTTGTCTATGCTATTACACTAAGGGCGATGAGCTATCTATTGAAAAGGGATCACTGGCGGCTCACCTTATTTTATTCTATTCATACGGAGCTACAAATTACATTACAATCATTTACTACAGTTTGAAAGAGGGTGGGTAAAAATATTGAATAAAGGCCTCTGGACAGGCCAATGTTGGTTAGAGTAATTTAAATGACGACTGATGGTACCAGAATGTCATAGTACTACTATTTTTGACTCGTTTGCGTGTCTGATAGGTATTACAGTAATAACGAGTATACACGTTACAACATTTATAACTTAAACGTTCTTTAACTTTATAAAAATAAACAAATGAGCTTTGTTTATTTTTCAACAAGGATATAACGATTGGGTCACGCTAATTATATCAAACAAGTCGTGGACAGAAGTTAGCTCGTGATGACATTCGTTGTAAAATTAGGTTTAAGCAATAGTTAATATTTAGGGTTAGGGCTACACTGCTCTAATAGTCTACTACATCGATTGGCAAGTCTTTCTTTATTTGATGTCTGATGAGATACAGGTGTATATCCGCGCCGAGTTAGATAAAGTCTATTTAAATATCAGCAGCTTTTGCACGCTCGCTTTTACTTAATATGAAAGATTTTCATCTAATCCCTGTACTGGTATCGTCAATTTTATATCAAAACAAACGCATTTACACTGCCGCAGAAATCGTCTGCAGTAATCGGCAACGGGAATAAGGCTATATGCAGCAAATTATGAATCAATGAAATCTTACATGGCGTATTCTGTAACAGACACCAAATACGAACGTCGAGTAGTTTAACTATCTGGGAGGTTTCTCCAATTTAAGCTCATTCTCCAAGCGGAAATAAGAAACTTACACCATTGGGGAATTGCATAACGCAGATTTCTAGAGCACCGATATGCTGCTGTCAAAGTTAGCATTACTACCAAATATGTTGTTCTGATATCTTATTGCCTTCTTTTAAATTGCATAAGACCGCCGACGAATTTACCCCCAATTATTTCAGCCGAATAACAACCAAAAATCGTCTTCAATAAAAACAATTATAATTTATTAACTTAATAAACGAGAAAATACAAAGAATTCATTCAATAACGAAAGAAAGTAGTAACGAGACGTACTTGCGCTCCAAATCAAATGAAGGTTAAGAGGTCTATCTAGTATCACTAAAAATATAATTAAATCTTTGTACCTATGTGATAAATAAAAATTTCGCTCTACATTTAAATAGGTAACACTTGTTGCAGTTGCGAACGCGTTTACTCTCAGAGCAAAGCGCATCCGTGAACAAATAAAACTTTCGATATATCCACGCGTTTGCATTATACACGTGATGGCACAGCGGTTAATTCTCCTGCTTCTTCTTTTCCACGTAACCCAGCGGTTCACCCATGCGAATTTTTTGTCCCTCCTTGATGTTGAACTTGAAGTTACGCGGCGCCTCGAACAGAAGCACCACCGTGCTGCCCATATTGAATTGTCCGAGCAGGTCGCCCTTTCCCATCTTAGTTTCTGCTGGCAGCTCCAGCTCCTCATACTCTGAACATGTGTTGTGAGCGCCTAGCTTAAGTCCAACCCACCGGTTTGTCTTCAGCTGCTCGTCAACGTAGATCTGCACGGAACCCACGTTCGTCGCTCCAACTGCAGTGAAGCTGAAGAAGCCATGCTGCCACTTGCCGATGTATAGCGCGCGTTCATTTACACAGAAGAGTCCAGGAAGCCAAGTGGCGATTTTCGGACTCACAGATAGTAGCTCGCCGGTGAAGTGACGGCGGATTTGGGGCTGCCAATCAGCGGGAGAGTGAAAGCGGTGATAGTCTCCAGGAGCCAGGTAGATGACACACTGGAAAATGGCTGTATCCTCACCGCCTTTCTGTCGTATGATGTCTGCGTAATCAGCGACGTTGTTATTATTGTCCTTTACCCAGGTGTGTGGCCCCAGGAAGGAGTCAATGCGATAGTTTATTCCTTTCACCTGCTCCACCACCGACTCAGAGGCTGTGCTGAAGTGCAGAACTTTTCCATCGGCTGGAGATACCAATGAACAATGTGGGTCAATGTAGCGGGCACCATCCCTTAGCGGCCGCGTAAAAAAGTCAGCCAAACTCGGGTAATGCTTCAGGTCAGGGTGCATTGCCTCCTCAATGTTCACATTGAAAGTATTCGAGTACCACCCATAGATGTACGGACGGAATGTGGTGGGAATGTAGCAACCAGCAAGCCATCCCCAGCAGCGACTGATAATGCGGAGTGGAAGAGAGCAGTACACTTTTGCTTGGAAGTCTGAAGCGATTCTTGGTAGTTTCTCCTTTTGCAACTTGTGTCTGTGCATCTGCCATTCTATCGCACCAAATACACAAAATCCGATGGGCGCCCATCGAAGCAACATCCCAGTCCATGTGAACCATGAATTACTTTGCTTGTTATACGAGTTCAATGGTTGTTCTCCAACTTCCGACGAATTATGGGTTTTTTGAATGGTCGAGCTGTCAATTAAAGAGTCCACCTTGCCATCTTGTGATTTATTGGATAACATACGGCGAAATGGCCATTTTATTTGTTTTTGGCTTTGTCGAAGGTTTCCAGCTTTGATGAGGAATCTTCCACGAGGAACAAAATACGACACCATATTAAATTCGAGTATATTCAACAGGGACAAACGCTATATCTACAAGAGAAATGAACACTTTAATTGAAGAATTTGAATGAGGAAACTCGTGCGGTTAATTAAAGTGATATTAGAGCAGAGATGAAACGAACCTAACGTAACACAAAAGCGAAGTCTTTACAAATAATTTGGTGCGAAGTCAACCCGGCAACAGTGGAAATACAAATAAAGTCAAATAAATTTCAGCAGATGACAGCCAGCTGAATGTGGTGAATTTGAAATTTGAAATGTTCGCGTTTAAGGGCGAATGTGAACAATTCTTATTAGTGGAAAAATACATGGGCATTTATCAAAGGAATTTAATGGAACTGAGACTGCGATTTATGATTGTCGTCATAAATGCGCAGTGAAATTTAAAGATAAGGAAAGCGTAGGCGCTCTAGCCAAACAATTGCGCCTAGGTTAGACAATTCGAGGCCGAAAAGGCTAGAGGTTAGTTATGGGTAGAATGCGTATAAAGTTTTGTTTACTGATTGTTTTTGGAAAAACAAAAATGTTTATTGTTTAAAAATATATAACCAAAGGAAATTTTACGTTTAAACGAGTAGGTAAGTGAAGGAAATACAGAGTTTTGTTAATAATGTGAAGTTCTGTTTATAACCTAATTACTTCTTCAGAGGATGATATCTTCCTCATATATGACAGAATATGTAAAACTCCTGTAAGAGTTATCAACCTGGCAGTTATAGGTAGAAATATCACTCTGCTATTAGGAGGAACGAACGACCAATCGTTACATCATTGAAATAATAAACCCCTTGCATTAGATTAAATAGCCAACGAAAGGCTGAAATAAGACAGTAAGCAAGTTATGCAGTGGTCATAGTACGAGATAGAACGTTAGACTTATTTACGTTTTCGGCACTTTGTTTATACCTCGTCCATATCCACAGATCATCTTTGCCTAACACGCCGACTCCACTAGAGATTTAACTCTAATAAGCAAAAACATTTTAGAAAATTCTTCAAATCATTTTTCTTTCTGAACGCAACATTCTGCCACCGGCCCATGCATCTCGCCTGTAATAGAATAATTTAATGATGACATGACAACTGACAGTTTTGGAAAAGTTTTGTTATACACTTTTATTTTGTAATTGAATTCCTTTGAGAAATCAAAGAACAGGGGCGATTACACGTATTTTGAAGTGAAAAATCCCCTATTCAAATACCAAAATATCATAGCAAAATGGTAAAGAGTATATTTTTTACAAATTGGAATTTGTCTAATAAATAAATTTTGCGTAGATTCGTTTTATTCTCATCCAAAATCGTGCTGGAAAAACTCGCCTAGCTAAGTGGTACATGAATTTCGATGACGACGAAAAACAAAAACTAATTGAGGAAGTCCATGCAGTAGTCACAGTACGAGATGCAAAGCATACAAATTTCGTTGAGGTACTTATCAGTGAAATTTAGCTACAATATCACTTGTTCTTTTGTTCAAATTAACTGACAGCAGTTTGGGGCGTATTCATGCTTAAGAAAATTATCTTGCTAGGTCGATAATTCGCTCGAGGGGTCGTAGGGTTTAATGCACTGCCGCTTGCAGTACGCTCTCACCGAACCGATATTGCAAATGCAGTTCGAGCTTTCAAAGAATTTGAAGGTATAGAAAGTTTGATTTGAACGCGTGTTTTTATTTTGTTATCGAAGGTTGGTTTTGTTTTACAAGGTGATCTTAATCGATTTTTCTTTTGCTATTTAGTTGTGATCTGCTTGTAGCCGAACGGTATTGAAGTTAAGGACGAATGGTTTTTTAATACAAGCACTCTATTAAAAGTAGTTTGTCCTTCTTTTCTTCTCTCTGAAACCATTTTTTGTTGTCGCTAAAGTTATTTGCAGTAGGATAACCTATTTATCAAAGGAGCAAGTATAACTTTGGCCGAAATGTGTGTTCGATCTACTTCTATTTTCGTCATCGAATGGTAGTGTTCCAGGGTAGTCTTGATGCCTAAGTTGTATTGGACGAGTCCACTAAATTCCTGATGCCTTGATAATTAACTATTATTTAATCGGGCATACTCTTTCCTGCGCAAGGCAAAACAAATACCTAAACTCGCCACTATCTTCAAATGGATTTTGGTGAAGTTACTCGATACACTGTCCCGTACTGATCCGCAATGTTTTGATGTGATCAACACAGAAGGATTCTGAGCAGAATTGATATTGATTTTATTTTCTCCAAAGTAAGCTTAGCTTGCGCGCGTTACCTTAGGGAACGCGCAAGTCCCTTAAGTGTAAGTGGCATCTATTAAATTTAGACCTAGGGACTTACTAATGAAATGTTGAAGAGTATATATAATTTGCCATATAACTACAAACTATCTTTTTTCTATTTCAGTTCCGAAACTTCAAAATCGTCTACCGAAGATACGCTGGCCTGTACTTCTGCATATGTGTCGACGTCAACGACAACAATCTCTGCTACCTGGAAGCTATACACAATTTCGTTGAAGTTCTCAACGAATATTTTCACAATGTCTGCGAATTAGACTTAGTATTCAACTTCTACAAAGTCTACACAGTGGTAGACGAGATGTTCTTAGCTGGCGAAATCAGAGAAACCTCGCAAACAAAAGTGCTCAAACAGCTACTCACACTTAACTCGTTAGAGTAATGTGCAATGCGGAACCAAAACCATTAAAACAAAACCTATCTCCCTAAAATATTATTAAACTTGTTATATACCCCACAAATTTTGATATTATAATTTTTGGCATGAAAGGAACAGTTTTCCTTTCGCCGGCACGTTTCGGTTCGTTCGAATACGAAATTAAATTTGGTAATTGAAAACATTTTGCGAATAAATTTTATGATTTACCGCACATTTGCGCTGTCATTGTCGGTACTTTTAAAAAAGAAAGAAAAGTGAAAAACATTAGAAAATTGTTTGTAATCTATTGTACATTCTTTGTTATTATGTATTCATACATATATACCTTATCTCAGCAAGTGAAATAACTTAGATTAATATAATATACACAGGAGTTAAGTATCAATAATTTAAAATCGTGTTTCATTGCATTTATAGAGAGACAAGATTATTAATAAGTTTTTGCTTGTGATGTAAAAAAAGAACAAAATGCCATTGAACAAAGTTTTGAGAGTGTGTATCGCTACGACAAACACTTCTTACGATCATAATAAATAAATTAAATGCATTCCAATGAATACTTAGGATATTTAAGTACATTTTTTCTTTACAGAATGCTTGCAACCGTGAACTGATCACGTCATATCTAAATAACCAGTTCCAGTTTGTATTTCGTGAATCGTAACACTGGCACATACAAACAACTTCGAATTCAAAAATATCTTGAAATTGAAAATATTTGGGTTAAAATAAGTCTAGTTGTGACGCCTGGATCTAGGGTTGTCTTTTATTTACTGTCAGTTCTCGTACAGAAAATTCGTTCCCATATGCAAAAGTTGGACAAAAGAGAGTGCAAACTAAAAACATGCAAAACGCAATTGACAAGGGCGACAAAAAATGAGAGTAATAGTTTCAAAAAGTTTTAACAGGCATACGAAATTAACAATTTATTGAATTTGAAAGTGAGGGATAGCCAGGATTCTCGCTTATCGGCGTTTCTCTGTCAATTTATGTTGAGAAGTTGTCGCATTATCAATTTCCCCAATAATTATATTGTCCCTTCAATGCTTCTAGAGATCGTTTTGTAGGAAATCTAAATTCTGTAGATGGTTGCTATAAAAATATCAAATTGCTGAACTTTCCCATAAAGGTGTCACATAATTTGGGCGTTAGGTAGTACTGTCCCTTTTTTACATCTATTTCTTTCCCGACATGAGTAAACAAAAATGATCTTATCAAATATTGTGTCGAGTCAAGACTGTTTACTGTTTAATATTCAGCATCCCATTCGACAAATGTGATTTGTATGTTTGACGTTTAAAAACGTATTCTTTTTTTCTGCAAATGAACGGCATTGTGTTCGTTTCTATTGCGTAGTGTTTCAATTTAATTTGCACGGAATTTCCTTATTTTTTTTTAAAACGATTGGATCTCATTCTGTTGTTGTAAAACATCAATCAAACAAATCATTTGAGTGTAATTAAAAATGTCCATTATCACGTAAATTTGATTGATATTGAGTCTTAGGTGCCCATCAATTTAAGGTATTTTTTTATTTTTAAGTAAATAGAAATAAAATAATCTCTATATTTGGTTTGGCATATGCATCATTTTCGATCGAACGGACACTTTATACAGCAGATCCCTTCAAATCTGTTTGAATTTGAAAAATTTCAAAATTTCCTAAGCAACCAAGTTAAAAATTAAATTTGCTTCCTTTAGCTAATAGCGAAAGTTTGGCACCACTGATTGCTGGCATCAAATTGTCACCACTTTTGTCATTAACCAACACACATCCAATCGCCAAACCCTGCTGTTGTATCAGAAAACAAAAAAGACCACCCGAACGATAACAGAGTGAGATCTCAATAGTGTTTTTTCCTACATATTCGTCAGTCGTCGCCATTGTTCTTTCCGAAGTGAAAAGAAGAAAAACATAATTTTCCAAATAATTGCTTGAAAAACGTCCAGAAAATAACTAAAATTGCCACCAACAAACGCAGTGCTCTCGAACGTCCCTACGTTAATTAATTTAAATCAAAAAACAGTGCAATTGTTTACGGGCTTGTGAAAAACAAGAGAGTGTCCACAAATTAGTATAAAAACCAACAAAAAAAGCCCGTAAAACCAAAAACCCAGGAAATGTCGGCGATGAATCCGGAATAGTAAGTTTTTCTTCACATCACAGTCATATCGTCTTGTTTGCTTTGATGACGACGATTCCATTAGGGAAGAAAAGTTTCCTCCCCAAAATCGTTAGAAAGTTGACCAGAAAAATTTTGATTTTTCTTTGTGTGGATTTGGAATTTATTTTTTTCTCGCCTTTCCCTACTGCGCATTTGAATTGAGGTTGAAAAATTTCATTTCACACACAAAGCAGAGTTTAATTTGTGAAGGAAATTATTTGTATTTTTGCAAATTTTTCTCCCGTCACTTGGATGAGTCACGCCATAACGAAATAGTACCACACATAGTAAGAAAATGGAGAAAAAAAGGAAAATTCTTCCCAAAAATGTCATTTTTTTTTTGTTTTATCTTGGTTTGGTGCCCCCAGCCATGGAAGACTAATCACTTATAGCCAATAATACTCGAGAAAGATGGTGTGAGTGACTGCGCTCGAGTTGCGTTGCCAACAAAGCTCAAACAATGGGGTTTCTGCAGATATTTGTACGTTTCCTAAATAGGGCTGGGGCAAAAATATGGTGTAAGATCAGGGTCTTTTACTGACAAATAGAATAGTGATAAAATGGGCGTGCTAAATCACCAATCCAAATACATAGTCGTCGACCTAACCTTAAAACTTTATGTTGTCGTCATCGTCATTCAATGAATACCCGTAACCAGCAGCAGAAATGACAACACAAAAATATAGACGACAGAATGAGAGAAGAGAAACAAAAAAAAAAACCTTTATTGTGTCGGAGATGAATTAGATTCGTGCATAAAATTCCAAATGTTGCTGAGAGATGTGGTTCGATATTCGTTATAAATCACAGAGTTGAGAGGGTTTCTTTCATGATGCAAATCAAATGTGCCTTTTCAGCAGCTGCCCTGAGCTTGACTTCACTGCCAAAGCATCCACCTGTTTTGTTTTTGTTTTTTTTCGCTCGATTTGTTGTCAAGACGTCGTCTCGTAATTTAAATGTTGTCTCGAAATTACGTTCGTTTTGGTTAATGTACTTAACCTAACTAATTACTCGCACTTTACTTGCTGACTTGTCGGATATCTTTAACTACGCTTTTAATGTGTTGCATTTTAATTGCTCAATAGTTAGGACCAGATTTGCTGTGCAGATAAAGATATAATTTCGATACGTGGCGGCCATTGTGTTACATTTTTGAAAACTCAATGATACTTCCAATTATTTGAGAATTGCTCATATAATATTGATCATTGTTATCAGGGCGAAACACAATTGCACGTCATTTCATTGTTATTGTGGTCTATTGATGCGAACAAGGTACTTCTTGCTTCAATTTGGAAACAAAAAATATGGAATCGCATTGAGTGAGAGTGAAACCACACTATCGAAGCTACCAACACCTCTCAATTATTCATAATCTGTTTTGTAATCAGTAGATGAATCACTGTAAACAGGAGTCGTCGCAGCGAATAATATAGTCTATCAAAAATAATATTGTTGATCTTTGTACAGTCAGTCGAAATTAGATTGTACTTCATCAATTATTCTCTTTGAATCTTTAGTTTAAAGCGAACACAGCCCGTTCTAAGCAAACAAGCAGCAACTCTAGTTAAAGTGAGACGAAATTATGAATTTAAGAGCAACAGTTCAATAGCCGCCAGCAGAGACTAGAATTTCAAATGGACGCTTACTGATATTGGTGGTGCGCACAATTGTTGAGTCTGTTGGCAGGCAGATCATGTTTGTTTTTGCGACATTGGTTTTAAGGCCTACCGCGACTGTCTAGAGTTTATCGTCATACAGAGAGTTTCATTGTGACAAAGTAGCATATTGCTTGAAACTTAAATCGTAAAAACATTCAATATTGACAGCACCGTTGCTCCAGTATTGGTAAAAGGTCGAATTTTAAGTTTCTCCGACAACCTACCGAGACGAGACTACGACAACTGTTTGTAGCTGTTTTTTTGCACCATTTAAATTAGTTTAAAACAAGGTTTAAACAAAAACCTTTAGCCTTTTACCGTATAATTGCTATAATTATTTGAAGCAGTTGCTCCCTCTGCTGTGATAGGGTATCTGTCGAGGGTACTAGACCTTCTGGCGGTATTATCGAATCTGATTGGCAATTATCCATACTGCCTTCCAGATTCCTTAGCGACATCCCGGTAGTTCAAGCAATCGCAGAAAAATAATGTTCGATACTCTATTTCAACTTATAGAGCAACTAGCTCTAGCAGACTTTCCGCCAAAAGCAATGCTCTGATTGCGCCTAAAATTAAAGCCAACACTTAACTTGGTTATTTTTAGGTCCCATTGAAATTTGAACCCACGCTGTACATTTACACTTTCCATCAATCATCGTTGGTGTACTTCAAATGCGCATTTTTCAATTACAAATGATTGAAAACATCCTCACTGATTGATTGCCATCATAAACATCAATAGAGATTTGAATTTTCCGTGCGTTTTCCTTATGTTCAGTTCAAGGACACCATCTTAGTTTTTTTCTGAATAAAAACTATGAAGGCCATAAATATTATTCCTGGCAGGCACTTTTGTTATTTTACCATTTGAACATTTCAACAAAGCGATACCTGGTACCTACCTGTTGTACATTTATATCCTTTTCATACCCATTGTTGTTGGCTTTACCTCGCAGATGTTTATTATCCATTCGTCGTTGCTCTCAGCGGCTAACGTCTGCCAGGTAATCACTATCCGAATTCGGTAAACATCTTTATCTGCTTAAATATTTATGTGAGGCTAACGTACTTTTGGGTGAACACTTTCAACGCTAGACACTTTAGTGTAAACAAATATAGTTATCCCAAACACACATGTCGATTGGCGGTTGGTGTGTGAAGGCATTCGTACAATCCAATCGTTTGCTCGAATGTTCTTTTTTGAAATGAACCGATTTTGGTTTTCTATGGTTTATGCATGGAGTTCCAACACAATAGATCTCTTCTGGTCGCAGTGTACAGGGTCTATTCCTTACAATGCATGGAGTTGCGGAGATAGTAGCAATAAATGTATCTCTCTATCTGTAGTTATAATGGATGAAAGAGGCGGGCAAGCAAATGGCGCGAGTTTGTCAAAGGCGGTTAGGACCTTCCGAGTGTCTAGACAGCTTAAAATAAATAAACATCTGCAGCGACGTTGTACGCTGGGCAGCTGCTTTTTAAGTTGAATTTGGCTACTTATTCGAAAGAACGTCTTTCTGGGCCTTTCTTTCTTCCTTTCCTTTCTTTCTTCCTTTCCTTTCTTTCTTCCTTTCCTTTCTTTCTTCCTTTCCTTTCTTTCTTCCTTTCCTTTCTTTCTTCCTTTCCTTTCTTTTTTGAATAGGTACCTACGTTTTTTGTACCTGTTCAAATAATGTTTGATGCTTGGCGAAAGTGCAATACTTTGTCGACAGAATATTTCTTTGTGCAATCTTTATATACATTGGCCTTTATTATTGTTTAAGGAGGGTGAACACTGAACTTCCTAAAACTG
This sequence comes from Cheilosia vulpina, assembly GCA_916610125.1. NCBI lineage: Eukaryota > Metazoa > Arthropoda > Insecta > Diptera > Syrphidae > Cheilosia > Cheilosia vulpina. The sequence continues at coordinate 112,023,852 of OU744276.1, read as the reverse complement.
TAAGGGACATTGCTCGAATCAATCCTGCGGGAAAACTGAAGATTTGACTTTTTAGCGCGTGGAAGACGAATATTGAATACAACGGGTCCATATAGAACCCTATGCCTTGTTTGCGACAACATTAAGCGTGTATCCGACATGTTGGATTCAGTAAAAAATAATAGGTTAGCTTTCGCTTTGTATTTCACCGCACTAGCTACTGAGTTTCTGCATCTAGAACAACAGGTCTTTCTCACTCAAATCTAGTTCCCGCCTATAGCAATACAAGTACATAGTTTCATTCGGTACCTACTCAAAGCATTAATTTAGCTTAGTAGGACTACAAATTACGATCGTTTCTAATTAATAAAATAATTCTATAACACTGGCATTGACATTTTGTCATCTAATTGCATGCGCTGTTGTTAGTTCATGTAGTAAAACAGGCACACGTATCAATAGCTTACGATCCAGGGAGCAGAATCAAGGAATTGGCTATACATTACGCAATTTTTCCACCAATTGAGCTTCAGAATTCCTTCGCTCTTACTTACTTTCCTACTCATAAAATCAGTAGTAGTCTAACTTGGCATCTGTTTTTCTTCCAGCGACTACCTCTTCAAATTGCTTTTGATTGGTGATTCCGGAGTTGGAAAATCATGTCTTTTGCTACGTTTTGCCGTAAGTAACACACTGTAACTGTCAATTTTAGCCTAGAAATAACCTTTTCTGAATTTCCGCAGGATGATACCTACACAGAGAGCTACATAAGCACAATCGGCGTGGACTTTGTAAGCATGCTTTGATCAACTATATCGCCAAGCATCTCGCTAACTAACTTGCCCTTTTTCCTTTACAGAAAATTAGAACAATTGAGTTGGACGGAAAGACTATTAAATTGCAAATCGTAAGTGCCATGGACGCCTATCCATTTGGACCTCCTTACTTAACTAATTTTCTTTGTCTAGTGGGACACTGCTGGCCAGGAAAGATTTCGTACAATTACTTCGTCATATTATCGTGGCGCCCATGGTATTATTGTTGTGTACGATTGCACGGATCAAGAATCATTCAACAACGTCAAACAATGGCTGGAGGAAATCGAGCGTTACGCATGCGAGAATGTGAACAAATTGCTCGTAGGTAACAAGAGTGATTTGACCACCAAAAAGGTCGTTGAGCATACCACTGCTGCGGTGAGTTAAACAAAAACCAACATTCCACCCCAAATAATACCATGCTTTTTATTTACAGGAATATGCAAACCAATTAGGCATTCCATTCCTTGAGACATCAGCTAAGAGCGCAACTAACGTTGAACAGGCGTTCATGACAATGGCAGCTGAGATCAAAAACCGTGTCGGACCGCCGTCAAGCGCCACCGAGCCGGCCAGTAAAGTTAAGATCGACCAAGGGCGTCCAGTGGAAACCACCAAGTCTGGTTGCTGTTGAATACTTTAAAATCTATACATAAAATAATAAACACAACTACACACACATATAATAAAATTTATTAAAAAATAAAAAATAAAAAAAAAAAAACCGCGTTGATATGCAAACGAAAAACGCGCCGCGCCACGACGAGCCCCCTCAATAGTGCATGTTCTCTTGTCTGTGTTGCACAACCGTATTCCGAAAACTAAACCACTTGCAAATGAGAAACGAAAGATGAATAATAATTTTAAATAAAAATTATATTTATAGCGTATTATTTAATCCGCTTTAAAATTAGTTTAAAGTCGGGCTAAGTAATAAAATAAAGAATATGTTCACTTAATCTAATACCTATATACAACATATATATATATATTAAAAGTAAATTGGAAACCAACAACACGATCGGTCCTAGCTACTTTCAACAACCAAATCCAAACATAACTTGTCACTACCTTTCGTTGCAATCTACGCCGCAATTGTTTTCCTTTTTTTTCTAAGAAAAATCGAAAGATTCTTCGTGTAAAACTCTTGTGCGCCCCCCTATTTTTTTCTTAAATGTTTCGTATTATATTTTTATTTACTTTTGCTTACATTATATAAATATTATTTTCCATAATTCTTTTTTGTTTCGTTTTGTTTTTAATTAATTTTAGCGTAGTTTTCTTTTTTTTTTTGTTGCATATTCTCGTAATATAAATATATTTTTTTATTCAACAAAAAAACGCAAAACAGAAAAAAAAAACCGAGAGGGATGTCTTAATTTAAAGCAAATTCACGCAATTGTTCCCTTTTGTGTTGGAAGAAAATAATATGAACGACGGAAAAACAACGGCGATAAAATGAATGGGAAAATCAAACAAAAACCAACAACAACATTTATAAATAAATAAATAACAAGGAATAAGACACTACTATAAAAAAATATTAATTTATTACATAAATTGAGAATTCGTATAAACAAAAACAAAGGAAAAAAAAACTTTTTAGTAAGCGGATAGTGTAAAATTGAATGAAAGGAAAAAATTATGTTTTTAAGGGGAAATAAAAATAATTTTTTTCTTTAATAAATTGTGTTTTTATGTTTGAAAATTCTTCTCTGTTGTAAAATGTTGTGCTGGTGATTTTCCACAAAGTACTGCTCTAACTTCGCGATTTGTAGTCTCCAATATCAACTGAAAACGAAAATCAGAATATATAAATTTTGGGATTCCCATAGAGGTTCACATATGGTAAGGTTCACTTACACTGCAGAGAGCGGCCATGTAGCTCCAACAATGTGATGGGAAATTTTTTTTTTGTGGACTCTGCGCTCGCTTTTAGTCTGAAGTATGAACATGCAACAAGATGGATTGTATCGTAAAGGGTGATTTTTTAAGAGGTTTAGAACTTTTTTAAAAAAAAAAACACAAAAAATTCGAAAAAATGAATGAAATATTTATTGGAATCGATAGTTTGAACCTTGCAATTTAATGTTTAAAGATAATTTCATGCAAATGTTGACCGCGGCTGCGTCTCAGGTAGCCCATCCGCTGAGTCCAATTTTGGCATACTCTTTCACACATATCGACCGGTATCTCACGAATGAATGCATGGATGTTGGCTTCCAGTGCGTCAATCGAAGCGGGCTTGTCCCTATACACATTAGCCTTGGCATACCCCCACAAAAAATAATCTAATGGTGTCAAATCGCACGATCTAGGCGGCCAATTGACCGGCCCGAAACGTGAAATTAACTGTTCACCAAACTCGCCTCGCAATTGCGCCATTGTTTCGCGTGCTGTGTGGCATGTGGCACCGTCTTGTTGAAACCACATATCATGCAAGTCAATAACTTCCATTTCGGGCAAAAAAAAGTTTGTTATCATCGCTCGGTAGCGTTCACCATTGACAGTAACGCTGCGATTCGCATCATCTTTGAAGAAATATGGCCCAATAATGCCGCCGGCCCATAAACCGCACCAAACAGTGGCTTTTTCGGGATGCATTGGTAGCTGTTGCAATGTTTCTGGCTTATCTTCACTCCAAATGCGGCAATTTTGCTTATTTACGTACCCATTCAACCAAAAATGAGCCTCATCGCTGAACACAATTTTTCGATAAAAAAGCGGATCCTCGGCCAGGTTTCCAAGAGCCCATTCACCAAAAATTCGGCGTTGTGGTAGGTCGGCTGGCTTTAGTTCTTGCACCAGCTGTATCTTAAAAGGCTTTACGCCCAAATCCTTCCGCAAAATTTTCCACGTAGTGCTGTAACAAAGGCCTAACTGCTGGGAACGGCGCCGAATCGACATTTCGCGGTCTTCTGTCACACTAGCTGATACGGCCGCAATATTTTCTTCACTATGCACAGTACGTAAACGTGTTGGTGGTTTAATGTCCAACAAAGTAAATTTGGTGCGAAATTTGGTCACAATCTTCCGAATAGACTGCTCAGAAGGTCGAGAATGCCGATCATAAAATGGAAGCAGCGCGCGATGAACATTTCGAACCGAGCACGAATTTTGATAGTAAAATTCAATAATTTGCAAGCGTTGTTCATTTGTAAGACGATCCATGGTTAAATTGCAAACCAAACGTAGGCTGTTTCACAGTGACACAAGGTTCTAAACACACGTCAGCTGTCAAAACCGGTGTTGCCAAAACCAAACCAGCTAAAAAATCACCCTTTACAACCAAACTGAAAGACGTCTACAGTAACATTATTGAAAAAAAGCAACGAATAGGATAACTTAAACGTGAATAAATCAACAAATTTACTTAAGGAACACACGACCCGTGCTTCGTCGTATTGCCGGCGGAGTCTCCATCTCCATATGAGCTGCTTCTAGTCATGTTTTATCTAGGCCAGGGGCCTGTAACAGAACGTGACAAGTAGTTGTAGGACAAGTGAATTTCGACAACTTGTCAAAGATTGTGTAACACAAAACGACAAGTCCGCGAGCACTGCGACAATTGTCGCGATGAAAGATGACAAGTGGGAAATTATATAATTTTCCTCTTCCTGTAACAGAACACGACAAGTGTCAAGACACACTTGTCGAACTGTGGTTCAATGGGGACAAGTGATCTGTATGTTGAAAAATTTTGCATATCAAAATCAACTGCACACAATCTTGCTGCAAGACTAAGAAGAAAAATACAGTGCACTACAAATAAGTCTTCCGTTTTATGTCTTTCGTGATTTTTGACATTTTTACATGCCGACAAGTCAAGGGAATTTAATTCTTTTGACAAGTGCAACGGTTCAGTCATTCAATAACGTTGTTATTCTAGACAAACAAAAACAAAGTCGCTATTCGCACGTTATTTGTGTACTTCGTTTGTCTGGCTTCTGGTCACGGCTACGTATTTGACGTAACGTAATAGTATCATTAAGAATAGTATTTCGGGATATAAGTTGGGCCTTAAACGTACAGGATCGTGCCCGAAAATTAAATATTCGAGTTCAGATCCCTTTAAGCGAGCCACTTATGCCTATTTGCCGCGATTTAACTTAGATTTTTCGTTCCGTAGCCGTGTGCGTGTCCCGAACGACGTGCGAATAGCACCAGCAAAAAAATTGTCCCTGCCTCACCTCAAGGAAGCATCTAACAAACATCCAAGGCTTCTGGCTCTCCTTAAATTTCTTATTTGAAAGCGTCTGTTATTTGCCTTTGTGTTTTGAAATTTTCGCTTTTTCCTTCTCATTTGTACTTACATTACGCGTAATGGCCAAAACACATGTGCAGAATTCACTGCCCACTGTTTTGGATGAATTATTATCTTCATTGTCTTCCTCATAATCTGGAAACTACGAATCAGAGACAAATGATACTTGTATTGTCTCTGCTGCGATTAACCAAAACTACTCCATTTGTAGCTACAAGAGAGGAACAATTCTTAAAGCCGATTTCCATGGTTGATTTTACCAAAAGCGCATGCAATTTGAACAGCTGATATTTTTGTCAATAACGCACTAATCCATTTACAAAAGCAGATCAATTTCATTGCATGTTCCATGAGCCGCATAAAATCTGAGGTCTGAAAAAGATTTTTGGTGGTCCTAATGGAAAACGACATCAGTTAAAAACATACTTACAGTCACATTTGACAGAAAAAAAAACTGGAAGTGAAGATTAACCAATTTATTAAAAAACAATTAATAAATATTCAATTTATTACAAATGATAGATATGTGCTCAAGTGTGTTTCATAAATACATCAGAACGATCTGAGCACACTCGGTTCAGAGCGGCTTCTCAGTTCAGAGTGCGGCCCAGTTCAGTGCGCAGCTCTGAACTAAAGAAGAAAAACGCCTATTGCCCAGTCCAGAGTTTTCACACTCTAGAAGACACTTGCACGGGACTTCTTTTTATTCGTCCTCATTCAGGAATGCAAGTATAGGAGCTCTGCCGACTTGTAACATATTGTTCTGTTAAAGTGGCCTGGTATATGATTCAGTCCTGTAGCTAACTGAGGGGGTGTTTAAACGGCGATGCCTCTTCGTGCTTATATCTCGCACACACTTACCATGTTAAAGCTTAAACTCCATTCACAGCTTCATAAAATCGGCGCGTGTTGGATTTTCTCTATTATGGAGTGGGTCCTTTTTCTTACTAAATTAAAAACGCGAAACTCTATGCCGATTCAAACCTCAACCAGAAAAAAAAAATTTACAACAGTCCCCCAAAATGTTGATAGATGATAATCAGAGTTTTATTGCCCAAAGTCCGCTTTTGCACATCATATTCGAAAATTTAATAAACTCAACTCACCCAGCAGCAAGAACCACAAGTATAAACTAAGCTGATACAAATGGCAATAAAAATTCATTCGACAAGAGGCGACACACAAATGTTCCATCGACAATCGATTTGAATTGCCAAAACTCGTTGAATTATGCTACAAATTCATGTAATAAAAAAAATATTTCTCTCGCTGTCGGTACGAGATTGCTTAGAACTTTATTGTGTTGGCCATATCGACATTTCGATTGCCGGAAATCTTTCGTTTAGATGAATAAAGTGGCACATATACGCCCATTCATCACCGATTACGTTGAGGGCCGAAATCCATCTGAGCTGCAAATGAAAGCCGAAATATTTCTAATTGTATATCACGGATTGGAAAACCTCTCGAAAATAAGAATGTACCCCCGATTGAGTTTCTCGTCCTGACAATGTAATTAATTATCACACAACGACGATGTAATTAAATCTTTTCAAGGAAAATTAATACACTTTCCGTGTTTCGTCCTCCCCCTTTAGCGATCAATGAGTAACATAATTACTCTCTATGACGGACGTCAACTGCAGGCAGCCTCAAACCCCGAGTGGCTATTCGAGGACTACCCGCAATTGAAAGATGCGATGCCGTCCATCAAATATATCTCCCCCGACGCGGCTGAAAGAAGGGCTGCGTATACAATGCACCCTAATAGGCTCAGATTGTCATTTTGATTGTCCTCGGCACCTTGTTTATAGGAATTCCCAAATGAACTTAAAAGGCAAAATTTGAACGATCCCTTCTAATAAATTCGCTCGGATAAAAAGGGATTGTGCGATAAGAATTGTTGGAAAGCAATAAAACTTCCCACAGGATGGGGAATGAACTGCCCACGTAAATGGAAACCAGCAAAAAAACTCATCCATTCGAACGGAGAAAGCCAAAGAACTGAGAGACACAATTTGAATTGATTCATTCCGCAGGACATACACAATGTAGGCAGGTTCCTGTTTAAAAGGACGAGGCCGATGAAATGTGGCCGGCAGTACCCGGGGAGCAATATCAGTGGGTCCTGCTGCGGTTAAATCCGGTCGTGATTTATTGTTGTATTAATTTGAGCAGTGTTGCTGTAACCTCTGCCACTGTACGCTTTAAATTGATTCGCAATTGATTGCTGGGATAGATTAGGGACCCAGATAGTTAAGCAACGAATTAATTATGCAATTTTAAATTAATTAGTATTATTCTGGGAGGGCAAATATATTTGGGGCTTCAACTGTTGTGGTAACAGTTGGCTGTATGATTACTTATTTCTAAGTGATTCTCGTAATTGGGCTAGGCCATGGACTGGTGGCAATCTAAAGCACTACGAGTGTTTTTTTCTGAGAAAGTTCTTGGTCTTCTGTTGGCCTGAAACTCTCCCTGATGGCTATATAAATCTTGAATACTCCCGCGATGAGATTTATTGGTGTGCAACTCTGTCTAAATGTGTCTTATCGGTGGTTGAACTCTAAACGATTGTTTCTAAAAAGTGTTTATGCTCCATTGATATGATTTATCGTGTGTATAGTGTTACATAATCGATAAAACAACTTCTCGTATTGCCATGTTCGGGGAGGCATTGGAAGATAAATTGTATCCTCTGTGTGGCACAAATGAATCGTGAATAGCTGTGTGAAAAGTATTTTTAGTTTGTGATCAATTTACGTGTTTAAACCCCTCAACAAAATAGTTGGTAAATATTCAGATTAGGAACATCCTTTTGGCTTTTAATGGGTTAAAAAAAAATCTGAAAAGGTCATCACACTGAGTAGAAAGGAATATGTGTGCAAATATTTAGGCGCCACTATAAAAAAACAATGGCCGCGTAGTTTTGTATTCAAAGATGAACTGAGGAGATTCCTATTTTCGAATCAAATGGAGAGAGGCATTGGATAATTCTCGTGCGGTATAGGCGGTATACCGATGACAAAGGGAAATATAAGATAACGATATTCGGTTTATATATTGTCACGATTTTTTTTTATTTTGGATTAAAGTAAGTCCACCAAAAGCGCTTTGCATAACTACGTCACAATATAAGCTTAGTGCGTACTTAGCAAAAGCCACTTATTTTTATTTGGAAGGTGGCCAAACCTTCTTTTATAGGTCTATAGCAGTAGCAGGCTCTTAAAATAAGGCTGAGCAGGACACCTTATAGAAGGGGTCCCTCTACAGCGTCGCAGCTCTAAGCCTTCTGATAAGTAATCTTATGACTTCGGTGGTTATGGTTATACTCGAGTAGTCTGTCTGAGCATAAAGCATACCTTCCAGTACTCAGAGATACTCTCACTATATTTTCAGAGTTCCTCACGCACCATCACCTTAATTTGCCGCAAGTGTTAAAGCTCTAAAGAGTAATCCGCTTTAATCTCTGGCTGTCCAACCATTAACCAATCCCCACTCAAAAACCTTTTTTATCTTATGGGAGTGGTGGTCATTGGCACTAAATGCACCGCTATCTTTAAGTGTATTCCCCTTGTCTTAAGGTGTACTAAAAGCCACCATGGCCTGTGAGTACTTGATTATTCGCCGCTTTGCTTTCCAACCAATGGCAGATTTTAAACGCTTTTTTTGCTGGGTTTACCATTTCAGTAATTCTAACCAACTTCCGCCGGAGTTCAGCCGTTGCCCCAATTTACTATCAAACAGACTTGCACAGTCCATCATTGTAGCTCCTCTACCACACTCTTTGTGATACGAACAGAAACGAAGTTCATCGGATAAAGGAATAACCTGAAAATAACTCACTGTGGTTTTATTAATATATTAGCTAACCCGGCGAACTTCGTACCGCCTAAAATTAAATAAATTATTAACATTTTTTGATAAAGTTGAACCTCTCTATTGAAGAAATGAAACTCCCTTGGAATTAAATTAAATTCAATGCATAGAAAGGACTAAAAAGAATTCCGGGTCGGCTTCTTCATCGTTTTTCTTTCGCGCTACTGATTTAATTGAGTTGGTTCGGTCAGATTTTTTCAATTAACCAAATCAACCAAAGCAGAATGTGGGCAATCGGCAATCCTTGCTTCTGCCATTCGACGGAGCACATCCAGAAACGCGATACGCACATACACACATATTTGCTTGCGATTTGCGCCCACCACCTACCCAAAGCAGAGAGACATAGACAACAGCGCCACCTATCGGGCTCAAAACTATCCTATTATTTAAGCTGCAACCATAACCATACACATCCACAAAATTTCAATTAAATCGGTTGAGAAGTTTCGGAGGTCGACAACAGAGACAATACTGAGACCAGCAACTCCGACCGATTTCCCGTTACTTAGCCTACAAGCTATATTTTTATGGGGTGGCAAATGCTAAGTGCGTTTGTATTGTTACATAGAAATTCGTATTGACAAATGTCACGTAACTTCAAAGACTCCGGCTCACCAACACACTCGCACCTTGCATATGCCACTTCCGCTGTGGGCAAAGTTGCTGCCAGCGTTCATAGAATTTTATCCGTTAAATTTGAAATTATTCGTTACGTTTGGATAATATTTTCTTTCATGGGTAAGTGTACATTTGCTTAAAATATTAATGAAAAATGAACAATGTAGATTGGTTGAAGGAAAATGCAAACATTTTTAGCAAATTTTCTTAAGTTGCCCAGCGGCAAGAGGATTGTGAGTTGGGGGTCTCAGTATCATTTGTCTCTGGTCGACAACACAGGAATGCTCACTAAAATGCCTATAGCTCGTATAACTAGAACACATGCAAAGACCGTATATCCATAGACACCTTGCTGTTGATGTCACCTTTCATTTTAAATTTCCAGAAGCAAAATCGGTTACGCATCAAGAGAACATCAATTCAAACACAATGCGACTCATTTTGATATATACAAGGTAGGCCCTATTGGAAGATGCTCTTATTTTTGCAAATGGCCGCCAATGTCAAATCTGTATTGACATTTTTGGAGTGACAAGCCATGCCAAGCCAGCCATACACTCTCCAAGAACGCGGAATAATCGTGTCTATTTTTTTGCGTAACAATTCGTCTGTAGTTTCGGCGCAGCGCGAATACCGTCTCGCTGATTCCACGGCCGTCCGACACCGACTGCGCAAACACTGCGCCGTTTGGCCACCAACCTTGAAGAGTATGGGACCACACGAGACGTTGCCAAGAGTGGCCGGCCCCGGAGCGCCCGTTGTGCCGAGAATATCGCCGCTGTTGACATTGACCAGACGCCGTGTCTCGTAATTAGCCATCAGCGGTCGTCACTAAGGCGAATTTTGGTCAAAGACTTGCGCATGTTCCCTAACGTAACCTACGCCCAAGCCATTCTCAATCTCGAGGACGATTTTTCGACCAAAATCATAATGAGCGATGAGGCAAAAATATCGCTTCTGGGGCACCAAAAATCCACGAGTAATGCACGAGGAGCCATTACACCCATTTTTTTTCGAGAACGCCGCTGGTCAAACGACAATAGTGAACGGTGTGTGCTATAGGACCATGTTAACCGAGTTTTTTCTGCCGACATGTGGTTCCAACAGGACGGAGCTACGGCACACACTGCGCGAGCCACAACCGATATTCTGAAGGCGGCGTTTCCGGGTCGCCTCATCTCTCCTTTTGGCGATTTGCACTGGCCCGCAAGATCGCCCGATTTAACCGTTCCAGACATTTTTGTGGTTTTTTTGAAGGCCCGTGTTTACGTGAACAAGCCCGAGACCCTAGAACCCCTCGAGGACAACATTCGACACGAGTGCGAGAATCTGTCGCCCGAAGTTCTCGTCGAAGTGATGAAAAATAACATAAAACGAGCCCGTATGGCAATAAATTGTGACGGCGCCCATTTGGCCGATATCATCTTCTCGACTTGAACAATAAAATTCCAAATGTTCAAATAAACATAATCAGAAAACAGAATCGAAGTTTTACATTAAGAAAAAAATTGAGAGCCAAACAACAAGGTCCACTAACGAGCAGATAGCTCTAAAAAAACCCTCTCTTGGAAATAATCCAAAATTACTTGGGTTTTGAATTGGTACTATCCAAACCTAGTTGTCCAGGCCCATATTATGTGTATAAAAATATCTAAGACGACGGGTCAAGTTACCGACATCAGTTAAATACTCAAAGAAATGAGGTAAAATTAAGTGCTACCAACTCGTTGCCAATATCCTGGCTTAGTAAGAGATATATACCTTTAGACCTGGGATACTAAATAGTTTGGTCTGACTGGAAATGCACACGCCTTAACTGATTTCAATTAAAGGAATCTGTTGGCATTGTATAGAAAGTGCTTCATTGATGATACATTCCTCCATCATCCATTGGTGACCCAATACACAGTCAAATCAGGCCAGCTGTCGCCAACTTTTTTTTTTTAGTAATCCCATGCCCTGATGGCTGACACTGCGACCTGAAAGATCTATTGTATCAATGGGGAGATGTTATTCTTAGAGACGTGTGACCTTCCTGATGAAGGCCAATAAGTGCTCCGTAGCAGAGTTCATCAGATCTGCTGGTACACGAGTCTCTCTATTAAAGACACGTTTTCTTAACAAATGAAAAGCCGGGCATTCACAGAAGATGTGTTCAGAGGATTCGACATCCTCCAGACTGAATCTACATTCTGTATCCGGACAGAGGTTCATTTTATTGAGGTGGTATCTTAAGCCATAGTGGCCTGTGAGGAAGCCCACTAGCTTTCTAATGTTATCCTTACTGAGTCTAAGGATTTCCTTGTAGGGCTTGATTAATCGTTTGTATTGTCTTAGACCAGAGACATTTTCCCAGTGGTTAAGACAAAGGCGTTGTTCCCATTCATTGATTAGTCTTAGCGCAGTAGCCCAATTGACTCTTCAGTAAGGTTCAGGTGCATATGGAACAGTTTCGGACGCAGCCCTAGCAAGTTTGTCAGCAAGTTCGTTGCCCGCAATAACTCTTAACTGTATAGGAATCCATTGTATTGGACGCTAAAGCTTGTAAAGCTGCCTGACTGTCGCCAACTTAGAGGTACGGGTGGGAACTGATATCGAGAGGCTAAAGTAAGAACACTTGTCTTTAATTGCGTCACTACTAAAAATCTGGGGTCAAATCGGCACTTCCGTGAACGAGCTATACGCTCACGGAATAAAGTTGATTTTACATGAGAAACAAAAACAAATTCCTTCACATTATGCTCGTTCACGGTCGACGCGATTCGACCGCCAAAGATGCTAGGTACATGAATCGTCGTTGAAATACGAAATTTGATATACAAAACGTAATCGTCATTTCTATCTTCGGGTTTCTATCTTTTAAAAAAACACATTTCTTGCTTGCATGCTTCTCCATTCCATAGAGCACTCCTCTTAAGTGCTTCCGAAAATCGAGCTAAACTTTTAAATAAAAGTCACCTATGCCTCTGTAATTACCACCTCCGGAAGCCAAAAGTATACAAAAGATTTCTAAAGCTTACACCTTAAGTATACTGCCACATGTTGCCGAGTTATTTGACACATTTCACACGCAAACTTGGACGGCACACTCAAATCAATCAATCTTGCAGCATTACAACCACGAGCTCATCAAATCAGAACAAATTCGGGTGTATGCTGTCTTCCCAAATAATATTATAAGGATACATGCAAATCTCTCACTCTCTCAGTTTCGACGCACAGCTGCGTGAAAGGTAGAATAACAAACAATTTATTTTATGGTAATTGGCTCCAATAAAATTGTCTGTGGCGCTATGAAGTTCATGGGTGTTAAGATGATAAACTTTGTGTTTAAAAAAAGAAAAAAACTGAAATGCCAAATCGTGTAAATAAATCATGGAAGTCTATAATTCATCCCTTTGATGTGAATTTGGGTTAATTGCATTTTTTATTGGGTGTCAAAGAATTCATCAAAGTTCCTACCTATCCCAACCCACCCTAATACATACTTAGATAATATTTATCCAAATGGACGAGAGTATTTTCTGATTGATTGATGTGATGGGATTTAAATTATATTTTTTTTTGCATAATTACCCTTCTGTCAAGGTATGGCTAAGTACCGGTATCGAGGTTGAGTAAGTACGATAAAATTCATTCCAACAAAATATTAATTGGACGTTTCTCTTTTTTCCTTATTTTTCTATGTCTTTATGTCAGTGGAACTCATGGCATACAATCATAAATAAGATGACGAAAAAATCGATGAGAGTGTTTACGCGGTTTGCCTACGCGAGTTGTTTTGTTTATCGGCGCATTAATTGAAATATTTCGTGACGGGCGCTTTATCGTTCTCTCGTCTACATTGTTATTCTGACGATAAGAGCTTCTTGGAAGAGGTATATTTTCTTCGACATTTTTTCTTTTGTCTTTTATGGTGGACTAGTAATGGGTATATCTGAAAACTGTAGGCATACTTTCGAGGATAACAATTGAGAGTGAGTGGGAACAGCTCTCTAATTGGGGGTCTTTAAATGTTATGGTGGTTTAGTTATTACTGTAACCGATTACTACTTATACAACTCGTGGATTGTTGTGGAAAAAATCCACTTAGCGAGGGAGGTTCAAGACGGAAGTTACAAAGTTACATAGATTAATGTGTTATATTAAGGAAGCGAATTTCTATTTAAGGATAATTCATCGATACTGCCCATACCGATAGGGCAATTATTTCTAGTTCAGTTTTTTGTTTTACTCGTTTAGTGACCTTTCTCACGAAATTTGATTCCGAATGAAGAGCTAAAAGGGCTGCATGTTGATTCGGAGAGAAGAGGTTGAAGTATTGAGGTAAAGAAATCTTAAAAAGTTGTGGATAAGAGTTAATTACTGTAGGTATACAGACGGGTCAATGTACACTGGTATATTAATGGTGGCTTTGCTACGAAGCAAGATGAATTCGTTGTTACAGCCAATTGTGTTTTTTTTTAAGTTCCGGCTGGCATTTTTACACAAAGGAGGAGTTACATTATTGGTTTTGATTGTTATTAAATAAAAATTAAATGTAGCTTACGTAAGCCCTTTGATATGGCTGAGAAATCCATACAAATTGAGTGGGACATTTTATAGTGATGTGGTAAGAACAAATCCAAAACTACACCATATCCACATTTTTAAATGTTCAAGTTTGCGAGTTTGCACCGCTTTTTCGACGTAAAGCTAATGAGTTTTATGGAGTGTTACATTTCAAATAAAACATTTTGCCTGCACTGACGACGTGTACTGCTTATGCATAGAATTTGAAACCGTTACCTTATGGCAGGGGTTGTGGTGAGGTGTGGCAGCATTTATCAGCTTAATATGAAAGCGGTATGCCGTGACATAAGGCTAAATCTGAGACTCTTTGGGAAAGCGTGATAAGGTCAAACTTTTATATTTGGCCATACTATGTCGGCTTCCGAATGCGTTATAAGGCCAAATTGTTTTGAGACATATAGGACCAAATATGTAGATATTTTTAAGGCCAATGCTTTTTGTTTTTTTAGAATTTGAGAAGCAAAACGCTTAAAAAAAATATCATGAAAATTCGTGCGATTAGTGCAATGTATAATGTGAGGCACGCTGCCCCCTTGCAACCCACCTGCTTGGGGCCACTATTTGGTGGTTGAAGTAGGTGCGAGATTTGGTATATGTAATTTTGTTTATATTCACGTTTCGCATGAATTAAAATTGAATTCCCATACCCATACTTCAAACAGTGACCTCCAGCATATTCGATATATCGCGTGAATTTACTTTTTAGTTATTCATAAATAAAAAAAAGGAAAATTATTTTCTTGCACCTTGGAAAGTGACATAAAGCCACATTAATTTTTTTAGATTTGGCGTCATATCGCTTGGCCTTATGTCACGGCACCTATAAAAGCGTTAGTCTCCTTTAACATCCTTTTGTTGACGTTATGATATCCTAATATATTAAATAATCTATATATATAAAAATTGAGGCTTAAGATTATGTTCGTTTGTCGGCGATTCAGGCCTTACCGCATTTACCGATTTTAACAAAACTTTCACACATCTTTGGCATTGGTCTATATACAGTTTTTATGAAGTTTTGTTGAAATCGGAAAACGGAATTTCAGTACAATTTTGGGTTTTTTCCACACCTTATAAATAAATAAAAATCAATTGCTGTGCGTTAGTCGGGTAAAAACTCAAGAACGTCTGGACAGATTTGAATGATTTTTTTGTTGCTTTGTTTGCCTTGAATCAGGGTTGGTTTAAGAAAAATGAAAATTCTCAACAGGTGGCGCTGTATGAATATTTCGTTTTTTATCTCTCTCCTTCTATAAAAGAAGGAAGTCATCCGATGTTGTTTGGCTCTCATTTTTTTTCTAAATGATAAACTGTTTTTTGATTATGTTTATCTGAACCTTTAGAATTTTATTGGTCAAGTCGAGAAGATGATATCGGCCAAATGGGCGCCGTCACAATTGATTGCCATACGGGCTCGTTTTATGGCATTTTTCATCACTTCGGGCGACAGATTTTCGCACTGGTGTCGAATGTTGTGCTTGAGGGGTTCTAGGGTCTCGGGCTTGTTCACGTAAACACGGGACTTCAAAAAACGTGTTAAATCGGGCGATCTTCCGGGCCAGTGCAAATCGTCAAAACGAGAGATGAGGCGACCCGGGAACGCCGCCTTCAGAATATCGGTTGTGGCTAGCGCAGTGCGTGCCGTAGCTCCGTTCTGTTGGAACTACATGTCCTCCCGTCCTAATTCGTCCAATTGCGGCAGAAAAAACTCGGTTAACTTATGGCCCTATAGCGTGCACCGTCCAGTGTTGTCGTTTGACCAGCGGCGTTCTCCAAAAAAATGGCCCGATGGCTCCAGCATGAACAGCGCACCATGCAGTAACTTTGTGCGGGTGTAATGGCTCCTGGTGCATTACTCGTGGATTTTCGGTGCCCCAGAAGCGATAGTTTTGCTTGTTCACGTACCCGCTGAGGTGAGCCTCATCGCTCATTATTAATTTGGTCGAAAAATCGTCCACTTTGTCCTCGAGACTGAGAATGGGTTGGGCGTAGGTTACGTTAGGGAACATGCGCAAGTCCTTGACCAAAATTCGCTTAGTGACGACCGGCTGATGGCTAATTGCGAGGCACGGCGTCTGGTCGATGTTTCCGGCGACAGCCTGACATCCTCGTCAACAGCGGCGATATTCTCGGCACAACGGGCGCTCCGGAGCCGGCCACTCTTGGCAACGTCTCGTGTGGTCCCATACTCTTCAAGGTTGGTGGCCGAACGGCGCAGTGTTGTTTGCGCAGTCGGTGTCGGACGGCCATGGAATCGGCGACGGAATTCGCGCTGCGCCAACACTACAGACGAATTGTTACACAAGAAAATAGGTATAAGCCAAAAATACTGTAAGGTGTGTTGCCTAAAAAAATTATTTTTTCAAATTTATCCCCTTTGCATCTTGACTACACAAAGAACTTCAGTTTCAGACATAGTTTCTAGTCTTTTTAGTTTATACCTAAGCTGATTCTCCTGGAGGCAGATTCCATATAACTTTGATGACCATAAGAAGTTATATTCTGCCTGAATTTGTTTTACTATCGTCAGCTTTCATTACATATTTGCAAAATGAACTGGATTAGGGTCTTAAAATCGTAATTTTGGCACTTAGTTGCTACTTTTGGAGGTCTATCGTTTCGACGATAATCGTCTGAAAAATTACGGATTGAGTGTCCTGTTCTTTTTCCACATTCTTATAAAGACTTTGTTCTGTGATCCACAAACGTGTGTCAATATTATATCATATATAACGAAATACAAACAATTTTCAAAAAGTATTTGTAGCAGTTCTATGTACCTACTACGTACCAACCCACGATTCAGCAATTTTCAGTAATGATTGTAAGTCGCACTTCCCTATTCATTTCTTACCAACTCTTCCTTAACCTTAATCATTTTCCAAGTACTTACTTTCAAGCCATCAAAAATCAAAACTAGTATTCCATCGAAAGTCCTCGCTCCTCTGCAAAGGAATCTCCAAACTTATACGCCTGCATCTGCAAAGCGTCTTCAAAAAAATTGATAAACGCCAATCGTAGTTTTTCATACTCTTCCTCTATTTTATTGACAAATGTATATTTTAGCTAAAAACCCGCATCAGTTATTGAAACCCACACCTTGATGCCGATGACAATCTCAAAAGCCAACCAGCCTAATGGATGCATCTACAAATACTCGTAAAATATAGAATTTATTGATATACGTATAAGCTCCACACGTCCATTGTGTCAGTTTCTTCCTCAGTCTTACAAACATTTATATAATATTTACAGTTCTGTCAAGTGCACCCCACACAACGAGGTAATACATTCCAGAAGCTGCATAATCTCCGAACAAATAGTGATTCAATGCAAAACGAAAATATTATTACACGCTCGCTCTCCAGCTGAGATTGCGACAAGTACCATTACCGTCCACTTAAGGGTGATGGTGCCCCTCGCTAGAGCAGCGATCCGTAATCACCTTCTGCAGCAAAAACGGTGTCACACATGCATTCGGCACACTGTAACCAGAGTCGTATGCAGATTGAGTGCTCGTCGTAGGTTCTTCAATCTCCTCCAACTCCTCGATGTCGTCGAAGCTCTTTTGCGGCCTTGACACCTTCTTCTTGACGGGGCCTGCTTCGTCTGCAGTATTTATTTGAACAATTTTGCTGTCGCGTTTGGGCGATTCACCATCTCCCAGGGACTCGGTAATGCTGTCGGCTCGCGATCGTATACTACTGCCCCGAACGGCCTCTCGTCGCACACTCGAACTGGATGTGCTGACATTCGTCGAATTCGTATGGAAAGTGCCTTTTCGGATGCCGTTCATCGACTTGAGCGCCACCCCCCTGCTCTTGTCGCAGCCGAGCAATCGCATAAATCCATCGCGGAACTTGGATGACATCAGATTGTAGAGAATCGGATTCAATGCCGAATTTAAGTACAGCATAATTCGGCAGAAATATAAAAGATTGTAATAGCCTTCGATCCCTAGGGCGATGATGCTTTCTGGCGGCATCAGGATAATCCACAGTGTGAATGCGCGAAACGGCAAAAGACATAGGAAGAAGCTCAGGACAACGGCGACGAGCATGAAAATCACTTGCTTGCGGTATTTCAGAACATTGCTTCGGTGCGGATGGTGGTGGTGATGGGTTTGCTGATTGCTGTTATTCTGGGGATACATCACGGGCAGGGGTTCTTGTACTGGGGCGGGCTGCTGGCGATGATGGTGTGATATTATGCCGGGATTACCCATAAGATTCCACGCAATAATCGTATACAGCACCAGGAGGATGACAAAGGGAAGCAGGAAGAACATCGAAATACTTCCAATGAAATAGAAGGCCGTCCAGAATGTGTCGGCCGATGTGAGACAAACAGCGACTTCAGACCCATCAATGTACGTCTCCATCTGGTACGAGGCTATTAGCAATATTGGGCTGCTTGCGAAATTTGTTTTTGGTTTTGTTTTGTATTTGAACAATTGAATTGGGGGAGAAGGAAATTCGTGTACACTTTTCGCAAAATAACAGGGAAGACAAGTTTGAGGAAAGTTTAAGTACGTACCTTAAGTAGGTGGGAGGAACGAATGGATGCGGGTATTCCCAAAGTCGTATTCACATAGCCCCTTCCCTATGTACAGACATTTTATTTGCATTTAACAAGCGTTGTAGTCAAACTTTTCCTAATAAATTAAATCACCTTAAGCTGCATTCTGACGCGGATACCTGCGTAGGGTAGTTTGTGTGACTCTAGAGCTCCTAATGTGTTTTTTGGTAAAATAAAATGGTAACGAATTTGTCAGTGGAATTGCTGTCTTTTTATTATTTTAATCAAGCTTTGTATGGCAATGTGAATTTGTAAAGATGCAAGGTTATTAACATCCTTGTTTGCTATGAGCATTTAAGGCAACAGGACGGAGAAGTACTTTCCTCTTCGACTTACGAAGGCTTTCAAAGTGTAATCCACCGAATAGAGAAAATCATTTCTAAAATATCTCTGAGACGGAATGATTTTTTATGTACGAAAATCGAGTCCAGCCATGAGTATTCGGAAGAGTTCCAGACTCTCAAAGGCTTCGTAGATGACTGCCGACTTTCTTAAACAAACATCACAAAGAGGGCGAGGTAATCATTTTAACGCCAATTCCACGAAACATAGACTAATTGTTAACGTTTTAAACAACAACAGAGGTATCATTTGCCTTTGTTAAAAAAATTATTGGATAACCACAGTTTGGTTTTAGGTCCCGTCTAAAATTGGCCGAATTTTCACATGTCATGATAGGCAACCCAATTTTTAAGTTTATACGTTAACAGGAAAAGTTCAAGTACATTTGAAGGCTTAAATCGATGCTATCCGAACGTACGGGATAAAATATGTTCGTTTCCCTATACAGACCGTCGACAGTGTTTATTTTTTTTAAAATCCCATCCGAATAAGAAAATCCCTGGTGGGTGATGGCATGGTTGATGGAAAGAAATGTAGAATATTTTGACAGTCTTTTCCATTCTTGCTACAAAAGTAAAGGAACACACCTGATAGGTTGTTGGAAGATGACAGCTTTATCACAGACAGACAAATGTATGACACGCAATTCGGTCGGCCATCTTTTTCGTTTTCGTGCGCACAAATGTTTTGCTCTAAGTTGCAGCAGTAAATCGTTCGTGCACACGAAGACGTTTAAACGTTTCGTTCGCCTTACAGAATGCCGACCCTGGGGGCAGGTTCCGTATAACAATAATCGTCGGGACGATATCGTTTTTGAAACTTTGATGACCATAAGAACTTACATTCTGCCGGAATTAATTTCACTATCGTCAGCCTTCATTACATACGTGGAAAATGAATTGGATAAATGTCTCAAACTCGTAATTTTGGCACATAGTTGCTACTTTTGGAGTTCTATCGTTTCGACGATAATCATCTGAAAAATAACGGAATGAGTGCCCTGAGTTTCCGACAAATCAAAATTGTGTCCTAAAGAAGTGAATAGAATGTTTGTTTCGAAAATTTTTTTAATATATTAGCGTATCGGTCATATAAAGGGTCATTCATTTTTCGGTTTCGAAAGTAAAGCTAAATAAAACACACAGCGATACATTTTTGATGAAAATTTTATTTCCACATAAAGTTTGGACTTTGCCGTTAAGTGTGAAATACAATATCATTCAAATGGCCGCCTCGAGAAGACTCGCAGCATGTGATTCTTTTGAGGTAATTTTCACTTTTTCGCACATTTCGGGCGGTACCTCGGCCGTAATTTGAGTAATGTTGGTTCTTAATGCGTCTAGAGTTTGGGGATTATTCGCGTAAACACGGTCTTTTGCGTAGCTCTACAGAAAAAAAAAAAAAACAAACCGTGTCAAATTACATGATCTGGGTGGCCAATTGACGTCGCAAAAACGTGAAATTACGCGACCGGGAAACTTGTCACGCAGTAAAGCCATAATTGGTCGTGTTGTGTGGCTTGTTGCCCCGTCTTGTAGTAAGTTTTAATAATTTTAACACGTTGTTCGATTGTTGAGCGATTATCTTAAATGGTAAACATTTAACTAGTATTATGACACTTCAAATGACAGATCAGTTTGACAGGTGTCAAATGCCAGCGCTGCCAATTTGAAACCACGAAATGAATGACCCTGTATGATCTGTTTCAGTAAGATGACGTGTTTTAAATCAGTAATGGAAATGTTTCTAGTTTATTGTAGGAAACTCATGTTAATTAACCATTATTTATAATGGTGGCTTGTTGTCTATGACACTTTAAGATTACGATTTTTAATCTCATTTTCACCACCTCCATTCGCACTGACAGCGAAAACAAAATTGTTCTCTCTAATGTCACGGATGAAATTGTGTGACGATGTAAATGCCCCATAAAAATTTATTTATGAAAGCCAGTAGATCATATTGAAATTGGTAGTTAACTGTACCCCACATTATTTATTTCAAAACACTTTCTTGTCCCCAATTATTTTGCGAAGAGTGTATGTACCATATGCTAAGCATTATCAATCATCTACGGATCTATTAATCAAACTGTACAAATTATTTCATCTACAAATTAGTTATGGTTTTATCTTATTTACAAAACTTCGTTAAAATTTCTCTGAATTTGTTTTAAAACCACTACAACTACTTTGGCATGCACTCACATCATTCGTTTCTAAAAATAGCTTGTGTAATTTTGTACATTTCAGTTTCAAAAAATTTACATCTGCGAAAAAAGTAAACAGAACTCTGTAAGAAAACTACGTAAAATATTTAATTAATATTTACATGTGCAGGCTAAGCAATACATTTTTATTTACAATAGAGAGGCCAATCAGCTGAAATCCGTTTTTCCGTTTTTTTTATGGGCAGTCATTTGTCAACTGGAAAAGGTCATTGGCACGCAATAAAATCTTCGAACTGTTAACAATAACGAGTGGCGTATAGCAGATGCTTGTTCCACAAGGACTTAACTTTGTGGTCGCCCACGCACACACACATTTACGTCTTATTCGACATAGTGGATTGATGTCTAATAAATAAATCGAAATGTGTGTAACCGACCTTTCTTTTTGACAGCTCCCATAAGCAGTTTATGTTGACATTGGAAGTCGTCGTATAATGTATCGTATCCTTAATGTCGTTCGATTTGCTTCTGTTTATAAACCGCACAAAAACACTGAATCGGAATTTTAATTACTTTTTAATTAAACCCATGCCGCAGCAGTGTGCGAATCAAATATCGATGATTTCCCAACTCGTGGCATGTCGCTACGAATTAGGGATAACGCAAAATTGATATCCTTTTAATTAGATTTTTGTTTCAGCTGATTACTTTGGTTTCTACGATGGAAAGCCGGCCGTCCGGCGACGTTTTTTCCGCAGTCCTATTACCGGCCAATATAAGTACTTGGTTTTCTTCGAAATTCGGTTTTCTTCGAAATTCGATTTGTATGACAGTTGAAAGCAGCTATTTGGACATTTTTTAAAATTTCGGTGGCAATACTCCATTCCAATGGTATGGGAATGAAAGTCTTTAGAATTCAATAGAGTCCTGGAGAGAAGCGTATTTCTATTTTCAATTATGTGAGGATAAAGACAAGAATTATTGGAATGTCTTCGATGGCGTATATTCACACATACGAACCGTCTGCAGTGTGAAGATAATTTTTCAATAATGTCATCGCTTTAGAAAAAGGGTTCTATTTCTGTCTGGGTATCCTTTCGATGGGGTGGCTTTCTTTTGAACAAAAGCAAATTTACTTCAGTGCATTCAAAGGAAGTGTGTCATGTGTTAAATTTCAAGTCAATCGGGGAGGATGTGTCGAACCCTCTGTGTGTCTTTTCATCTCTTTGTAAAGTGCAATTCGCATTGGTGTCATTTTTCCTCTTCAGATAGTAATTGAATTTCTTCCACGTAATTATACAGCGTATTGATTTGGAACGGAGTATAGTTTGGTCTCCAGGGTGAGTCCTTTTGCATGCATGAGGGGGCGAAGTAAGCCGAAGATATTAGTTGTAATAAAGCGGAAATTTAATAGACCGGAAATGGGATTCACTCGTGAAATGATGCACGAAATCATTGCGGGAATTGCATATGTGTCTATGAAGTGGGGGCATTAGTCAGTGGACAGGGATTCTTGGGATTCAACTCGTTTGGGTGTGCACAGGGGAGATTCCTATTCTATTCTATACGATAGACAACTATTTAAATATCGAAATATGCAAATCTATGAACTGACCCCTTTTTTTGAAGAAATAATCCCATTTTGAACAAAGTATACCTACCCTCCCAGCTAAAGAAACCCCTTTTGGCGAACATACATTTAAATAACAAGGCACATGAATATTATAATACCTATTCAAGTTTTTAACTTCGACATATACGCATGCCTATATTAGACAGTTATCTCTAGTGATGGACACTGAATTCAGTGTTCTTCGGGTTCGTTGATATAGATATCTTGAAAGTATTTAATGAACTTAACTTAAGCTGCACCAGATCGCGAAAAGAGCAGTCTATACGTATGCCAGCAAAATTGAAATTGAGAAGATAATTTTGTTATTTGAAAAACATTCCACGTATAGGCGTCGACGAAGTTGATAAGAAACGATAAAAAAAATTTGACACTTGAGGGTTATTAAATAAACATGACAGAAAAAAAACGTTTTTATTAATTTTAATAGGAGGACGTTGAAGTTGAACTAAAAGCCGAGACACTTAACAAAACATACCACTTTAACAAAAATGTCGTTCTGAAAAGTTTTATTCATTTTGTTTTGCTGAGATAAGTGTTTAGAAAAACTGGCCCATTTATTATGTAAACAAAAATTGAGTATGGCATATTCGGGCTAGAACTATCTCAATTATAAATATTTATTAATGAAACAAGTTCATTTGTCAATGAGCCCATACCCTTTTGTCACCACCAACTCTATACGAAAACCCACACAAGGATCACCGACAAAACCACCTTCTCTGCCCAATCCATTCAGTTAAGTTAATAATGAATTTTTGATTAGCCCTCAAAGTTGCCTATTAAATTGCCATATATCGTGATTGAAAAAAATCAGAATAATGTATACGAGTATACATAAACATTTTTACAAGTGTGACATACGCCACTTAACTTTGATTCTTATACTCGTAACGAGTAGGATATCCGAATTTCATTTTGAGAGGCTATTAACTGGTATTACGTAAAGGAAATTAAGAAATTCCCTCCTCGTCACAGTGAATTCGTTTATGTTATATGACTGTCGCAAAGCAAAACGGGCAATGTATTGAAATTCAATACATACACCTACAAATTTTCAGTCATAAAAATGGTAAAGTTGAACAAGGAACTCAAATTCAGGAAAACAAATCCTTAAGTACTTATTTGTTTTTTGTTTTTTTTTTACTGTAATAATATGAAAAGAACACAAACGTAATCCAAAGGTAGGAAGTTCATGTGAGAAACGTGTACGAAAGAATTGTGAAGAGAAAATCCTACTTTTGTCCGGAAAATACTCGTGTGAACTCGTATTTGCTTCTGGAGGGGTTTTCTGGCTTCGTCATTAGGTATATGATGAAAGAGCTTCATTTAGTACAAATTCTACTAAACATTCACCGGGCTTTGTGGTTCACACACAGCTTTGCAGCTGGTAATGCTTTGCTCCCGGTTGTATTTAGCCGTTTCGATTTGCATCAGTGCTCATAGTACTGTGGTAAGTAGCACACGTTTTCGTGTCTTTGGGGGGACATATTTTCCATTCAACGAAAAAGTCCGTGCAATGGAAGGATGCGCTTTATATTTAAAGTATCGAAATATACTTTCGGTTTGAATTTAATTGCATATGTCGAAAGAGAGCGAAACAAATCTTTCCATCTTAGGAAGATCAGTAAGGGCCGTTTGCTCATACGACTCTTAACGATTTAAGTTCTACTTAAATACGTATGGGTTACTTTTTTCAGGGCATAAACTGTCACATAAGAGTTAATGTCGCACTTAAATTCGCTATGACTCGTATCAGCAAACGGCCCTTAGTGATTACGAAAACCAACAGTGACAGTTGTTGGAAACACATTAGTCAATCATATGATTGACAAAAATGCTTTTAATCTTCGAAAATAGCTATGACAAGTCTAAATCTTTTAGGAAAAGGGATGAGTGGCTTAACACGGCTTTAAACACTAGCATTCTGTTCACACCATTAGATTATCTGGCATATAACAACGCAGGTAATAAACGAAACCAGATATTTTTTTGTCATTATAATGTATGTAAATTTCAAATTTCGATAGAACTAAAATTAGGTGTAAGAAGGAAGCACCTCGTAGTCCTTTTACTGAAAAGAATAAGTGCCTACACTTGAATGTAATACATTAATATTGAATAAATCAAAGTGGGAGCAGAGGGAACGATAGGTGTCAGTTCTTAAAACTTTTTGCGTTCAAATGTTATATTTTTTGTTGTATGGTCGACTTTATTATTATTAGTTATATGTTTACTTTTTGCTTACAAATAGGCTCATAATATTCATTCCATCAAGATCCGGACAAAACAATAAAATAGACATATGCATTTAATTAGAAAAAAAAATTATTAGAAATATGAAAAATTAAGAAAAGGAATAAACTACTTAAAAAAGTTAAATGAATATTGTTTATATTCGCACTTCGTTCTGGTAATTTTTTTATATTTAACATACTCTTATTAAAAATTACAAAAGAAGTTCTTCTAAATAGACGAACAAAAGCAATAACCAACGAACAAGGCTGAATTTGAATACATTAGTCCTTCGCGGGTTGGGCAGTAGTGCGCCACAAAATGAGAGCAAGCACTTTCCTGCATCTGCACATTATATCTCCAAACAACCTTTGGTTATAATTTGTAGTTCGATGCGTTCCCGTACTTTGAGAAAGTTCCTTAGCACTAAGGGGAATATGACATTTAGCCAATTTTAATCCACTAGGAGAATAGACCTGATCATACCATCGTATATGTATATGTATTTCATAAAAGGCTTGTTTGACGTGGCAGCACTAGTGTCCACTAGTGCGCACTGAGAAGTGTTAGCTAATTTTCACGCCTGTCAAAAACCCTGCACAACCCTGAAAATTGTGCTTCCATATCGAACGCGAAATATTGCCCTGTTGTCTGTCAGTTTTTGACATTGACAAATATTTATCGTTTGGTAACACTTTTTTCCGATTATTGTTAAAAATGAGTGAACTCAATTCAGAATTTGATTTTGCCAAAATGCAATTAGTTGATAAAAGCATTCGGAATATAGATGATGAGTTTGAAAATGAATAACAGCAAGCGCAATGACAGCCAACTCAGCACTGAATTCTTGCCCTGACAAATTAACTGGGGTCAGTTCAGGGCACAACTGGGGTGCCCTAGAAGTCATGTCAAACAAAGGTTAAAAAATTCGTTATACATCGGGAAACAGTTGAACGAATACAAATTTGAATCAGCTACTTGTGTAATGCAACCATAATGTCCTTGTTGTTTTTTCCTTACATTGCAAAGACTGTGCAACAATCCTTCCATTCCTACTTGTGCATTATTTTTCCCTTTCATTAAATCGCGCACAACATGGCCCCCAAATACAATTTATCACTCTGTTCATCGACCATAATTATGGGAGTTGCCAATCAAAACCGCTGTCGGTGCATACCGATACCATGGTCGTTTGTTTACGTTCAGGCACTCAGTCAACTGTAAAACCAATCAATTCTCGAAAGCGACAGCAACATAAAAAGATTAAAAAGAGGATTTACATTTCTCATTCCTTAGATTTTTTTTTATTAACTGGGCTCCAAGAAATTTTATTGTTTCTTTAAAGTATCTTCTAAAAAATAAAAGTTACTAACATTAAGCTACCAGTATACAGTATATGGTTGTGTATATACATTTACATAAATATAAATAAAGCTAACATTAAATTTACGTACATAACATATGTAATGTATTTTGAGCACACTAATGTCTGCCATATTTTTGGTTTCTATTTTGAACTAACATTTTGTATTGTTTTAAATAATTTTACAATTTCATATACGCAGGGTATAATTTAAACATTATAGAGAGGGAGAGGGAAATTTGCGGGCTAAATCACCCGACAAATCGATGAAATTCATCTGGATATCCCCACGAACAGACTACTGACTTGCCATTTACCATATCGTATACATTTAACTTATATAGCCAGATTTATTGTATCGCTACCGTCACATTATTTATCCTTAAGGCCACCGAACTCGACCCACATCCATCTGCTTTCATATACTATGCGCACAAATCGAAAGACACTGTAGTTGGTAACGCTTACTTTTGTAGACTGTTTCGCAAGCTTTTCGTTGGCAGAAAATTAATAATGCTCGTGTCCTTTTTGCTGACACAAATCTTTGTCTCCAGACTTGTTTGGTAGACGATCCTTTCGCCGTTTGCTTCGCGTTCGCTGTTTACAATGACATTCTCATCGAAGCTTATTTGTCTCTTGCATTTGACGCGGCAATTTGATGTCCTTCCCTTTGGCGTGGGATTGCTCTCACCCATTGTTGCTACACCGATAATACCGTCGTCGTCGTCGCTGTCAGCGGAACTCAACTTCCGCCGGGGATTTGCCAGCGATAGCTTTCTCTGCTCATCGATTACAATGGAGGAGTCGCACTTTGACAGCATGCCCACTTCGTACTCCCTTAGCTGGTGGCTTAGGTCAATCTTGGGGGCTACTCGGTTCCGCAAGTCATCCGATGTGCGACGGTTGGAGCTTCGCGACAGAAAACTCGACGAAGTGGTGGTGGTGTTGAGTGTTGCCGTGCGATGGCGGAACTGGAATGACTCGGAGAATGGCTTGCAGCAGATGCACAGCTTAAGGAATCCCTTGCGGAACTTTGTGGACATAAGATTATAGAGAATCGGATTGATGGCTGAATTGAGGTAGAGCATGATGCGGCAGAAGTACAACAGGTTGTAGTAGCGCTCCACACCGACGGCAAGGAACGTTTGATCGGAACTGAGGATAATCCACAGGGTGAGCACTCGAAACGGCAGCAGGCAGAGGAAGAACGAGAGAACCACTGCGCCGAGCATTAAAACCACCTGCTTGCGAGCCTTCAGGCTGAACTCGGGCTTGGTGGGACGAATTTTCATCATGGGTCCGCCCTTGGATATGAGGTTTTTTGCGATAATGCCGTACAGGACAATGAGGATGATGAGTGGCATAATGAAAAACATTGATATTGTCATTAGGAAGAATCCAATCGTCCAAGAGGACACGGCTTGTGTCAGGCAAACGGCTGCATCGGATCCGTCGACGTACTCCACGTACTTGTACTCGGCCACCCAGAGGATTGGGCTACAAAAGGAAATTCACAAAGTAAATATACAACAGCACACAGTGGGCGAGAGGCCTACTACAAACACCGATGAGCCCTCAGACCATATAACCGAGTGGGTAGTCCCTATCGACGGGGTGCGTGTTAGGGGGATGTAAAGGGATCTATGATTCGCTATATGATGATGGATTCCTGGAAAGTGATTTAATGATCTGTGATGATAAGAGTTTCAGTTTTCGGTCAGCCCCATGCTTGCATGAAAAAGGACATCCTACGAGGGAGCTATTTGCTTTTCGATTGATTCGAATGGCTGTTTATTCTAAGCTATATTATATTGGTCGCCCCGCTCACACATTGTCACACTCGAAACTCAAAGGATCATTAGATACAAAAAGGACACCGCACATATAGACAGATGAAGCACAATGAGAACTGTTCTACTGAAGGTCTTTGGATGGTAATAAATCAAATGGAAGACGCAATCATGTTTGCATTAGGAAAATATTGAAAAGGAATGATGTTTGTGTTCGGAATTGTCCGGGAAGTGAATTTATTATACCTACCCGATGGGCGGTGGGTGGGATGGGAACATGCAGGACACACATATAGAAACAAATTAAATACACCATCGCATGCAAAAGTATAGCAAAAATTAAAAGTATTTCAAGCGCGCTCTTTCTGGGAGTAGATACAGAAATGTCCTTTTTTGCGGATTGATTAATACAATACAAGGATGAAGTGGCCTGGGTGGGTTGCTGTGTAATTTAATTCAGCGAAACTTGCTGCGGATATATTGCTCCCGGGCCCCGGTGGCAATAAGTGTTTGAGATAATGTTTGTGATTATTTTTATTTTTTCCTTGTTCGCATTTTGAAGGTTTTCGGGTATAAGTTATGGCTTAATTTTAAGGCGGATTATTTGCTTGGCCGCCGAGAGAGGGCGTTTTGAAGGTTTCCATTTTATCAGCTGGGTTGTGTTTGTATAATTTGCTTTGTTATGTTCGCAACAGACAATGCGTACTTGTGGCCATGGAGGAGGTTATCGTAGAATAGCTTTTTCGATATTTAAGATGTAGACGGTAATTCCCCGAGTTAATGGAACGAGGGAGGTTACACTTTTCTTAACGTAAATTTGGGGCGAATTACAATGGATGAGCTGGTGCACAAGAGAAGGGTGGCTTAAGGGGAACTTCATGTAAGTTGAGCTTGAATAATTAATCAGAAGTCCTATATATCACACGCTGATTTTGATTTACAATGCCTGCGGCAGATGAAGATTAATAGAATACTGGGCAATTTACTATTTTTGAAATTGTTTATGTTTAATTGTGCGATATCGAGGCACATTTGAATTTTCACGATTACGACTCAGCTGTAGTAGAATTAAGCGTGTTTTCTTCTTGACTTGTCTACTTTGTAAATGCAGGTCCCTAACCGCATGGTACGGTACGTAGGTACCGCTTACTAAGAGATATCCTTCTTCCGGAAGAACTACTAAAAAATTCCACCAAATGGATCGTAAAATTGAAAAGGGGAATTAAAAACCGGGACTGACAACTCCTAACTGACTATGTTGCCACAAAAGATGCTTCTATGCTATAGTGTACAAATTTAAGCACAAGACGGTATGAAGACAATCTCTTGAATTCTTGACTATGTTTGTAAGAAAAGAGCTCTTCAAAAAAGGATGAGATGAATGTTCATATTCAATCATGCAAAACTCGTTAATGTAACTAAGTGCATCGCTGAAGGTCTTTTGGGGAAATTATTTCATCTAATCTTTCCTGGACACTGTGTTTTTTTTAATCTTCTAAGAGTAGGATCATCTTCAAACAGTGGTGTCTTTTGTCACAGTTCTGTAACATGTCCTACTGGCTACTGAACAGTGAACACCTACCATTGTCTTACTGAGGATATTTCATATTTAAATGAGGAAAAGTTATTAAATGCGATAACCAAGAAGTTCAGCCATCCCTTTTGTAAACGAGTTTCACGAGCCACAATTGCTTAGTTTCTTTTTTGCCTTTCATTTATTTCGTTATAGTTTAAAATGTATTTAATCCAGAAATTAAAACTTAAAAGCATCACTCCAGACTTAAGGTTGACGAATGGTTTTCACCGAATATAGTTTGTTTCATTTTCTTAAAAACGTGCTACCGTTGACCTTCAAAACACTCCACCCATTTAGCGGCCAAAGACCCAAACCGACGATTGATCGATGTAATCTTGATCGAAGGAATGACGTTTTAATAAAAATCAATTCAAGTGCAATGAAACATGATAAAATTGAAATAATGCGATGAGTGATGATATTTTTTTTTCAGTAAACCTAAATTTAATGGAAAAAGCCTCGACACATGCAAGCATTTGGAAGTCACTCTAGCAAGCGTATAAAATTAATAATTCACAACGAAAATCAAAAAAAAAAAACTCATTCCAAAACAAGGTCAAACACACATGTACAAAACTCACAGCGAATGCACTATATCAAGGACATATGCTTACCTAGTAAAGAGGGCAGCTAGCCCCCAGGCGAATACACAAATAAGAAGGGCGCGAGCCTTTGTGCACACGTATCCGGCTTTCAGTGGTTCACAAATGGCGTAGTACCGCTCGAAGGATATCGCCAAAATGGTGAGCACACTGGCATGGGCGACAGTTAATTCAACAAATGGCACGGCTTTACCTGTAAGTAAACACAAATCGATATATTATAAGCTATTCCTATATGGGTAACATTTTTTTTTCTACGGTGCCAGCAGCTGGTGAGCATAAATCAATGGGTGAACAACAACCCCCAAGCCCTCTCGCCGTCGGTTCACCCACACAAGTGTGGACACTTGAACCGGTGGAAGTCAGGAAGCATGTGGGATACCAAAATAGACGGTAATGACGACGATGGCGATGATGATAGTCATGATGATGATTGTGCGTTGTGATTGCAGCAGAGGACCACAAATATCTGGGTTAATTTGCAAGGAATCTGGCCTGTAATTCAGTGTGTTAACAATTTGCGATTGTGAAAGCCGATACGAGGAGGATGTTGTAGCAAATATCAACCCTTTTTGACGAAGGCGGGTGAATACCCTCACGCGTGTTTATTTCCAGGAAATTTATCAGTCTTATCGACCGAAAAAGAATTAGTTTTCCGACTATACAGAAGGACCTGTAGTCACTTGGTATGTAGGTATCTGGAAAAATTAGGAAATTGAAAGGAGTCTTGCTTTAATGAAGTGTTACTGTTTCCGATGCTTTGGTCTGTAAAGAGGTCGATAAACCATTTGGGTGGACACCCATCATGTAGGTGTCCGATGTGGGGTGGGTGCAGTGAATGAGAAAGCAATTCATAACCATAAGGGAGCAGATCTGAAAGGGTTGCCAATATAATGAACTTGTGCAAGATGGACATTACCATGAATTACCGAATCATTTAAGACTATTTCTTGGAGACCCTTTAATTTGGTAGTTCGTAGAGAGGGACAGTATTTAATTATGCAGAAGTTGAGGTGTGAGGCTTTAGTTAAGGGAATGCACATCAGCAGGATATCCATTGAAAACGGACATCAATTTATGTAAGTACCATTTGGTACTATAATAATTGTAAGTATGTACTTTAAATGTTGTGAGAAGTGGAAACCATTTGAGCGAATGTGATTGCCAGATGTGAGTGTGATGTGCAGGTTTCTACAAGGACAAAACAAGTGTGAATGAATTTTTCATCCAAAATCGTTTAAACATAACCCCAATGTTGAACTCGCAATCTTTCTAAGCACTGTTTAGATGGAAATATGTCGAGTTTCTCAAGCAGGGATAAAAGTTTCAACGATTTGATAAATGAGTTACGGATGAGGGAGCAGGTTTTTCGAATCTTTACTGATTATCCGCAACTCCTAACATTATAACGCTTGAAAAGATTGTACTCATTGAAAAAAGTCATGTGTGTTCAGAAATCAATCAGAAAAGGTTTAACTTAGAGGAAGTTTTCGACAACTTTTCCATCATTTCGAATTGAGTGTTACGCTTTCTGTGTACAGCAATTTGTACACACTTTGGTGAAACGCTGGGGTCTTAACTTTTTATGTAAAGCACTTATTGAATGCCAAAGACTGATTTAGGGAGTAAAGAATGATGTGGTTCGTTTTGAAAAGTGATAATATTTCTTTCAAAATGCGTTTCGTCATTGAGAGTATTCACCTATATTTATGTCTGCAGAGCTTGAAAACTTATATAAAGAGCTACTTTTCCATTTGAGGGCAAACAAGAATAATTGGTTATTCAGTCTACCTTTTAGATCCGAATCACCAGTTAGAAACCTTTTTATTTTAGGAACAGTAACAAAGGTAAATGCAGGTAAGTAAGGCGCAAATACTTTTCAGCTGCACTTGATAAGAACTATGGACAAATTTAAAATAAAAATTCATGAGCAACATAGGAGCGCTTTTTTATTTAGCGGTTTTTGGGAATTTCAATTTGAGATGTTTTTAGTGACAATTTCTGAGACTTTTTTTGCACAGTATTATCGTCTTTGAGCGCGTTTTTATTAGTAGGTATATTTTGTAGTATTTTCGGTGAGTTTTTCGTCCTTTTTTAAAGGTATTACATCTTAGAGCTATAGGTACCTCTAATGGTATTTTAAGACACGTTTTTAAAATCATATCTCGGGTTTTTTAAGAGAATTTGACATGTATTTTCGGGATATCTTTCAGGTTTTTTATTTAAATTTATTTTTTTAACATTTTTTTTTTGTAGATACGTATTTAGGGACTTCTCGTATTTATTTATTTGTTGTCTGCGCCTATACACCAGTGATGCCAACCCGAATCGAAGTTTTTATGCCTTACCCCGACAAATATGATGCGATTTCCAAAACTTATGCATTTTTGGTTAAATTACATATTTAGTATTCAAATATGTTTTCAATTAATTCAACCTTTTTTGATCTCAATAATCCAATGTTTAGAGTAAGTCAAGTAAAGAATTTGCAAATAAGCATGAAGCACAGTTGTAAATGAAAATTAATGATGCAACATTGATTTACCTAATTTAATATGTATTGATCGTAAAAAAACTAAAAAATGATGAATTTTTTGAAAAAAAAATTATTCCTCAATGCCTCAATTATCGGAATCATGCCCTAGTTGGCATCACTGCTATACACAGATGTTTTTAAGTGCGATGTTAGAAGACTTTTTTTTCGAATGATTTTTGAGTGATCGAGAATGATGTCAAAGTAAAATAATATACAAGTAATTTGGGCCCTGACAGGTATCCCTTTTTTAATCCCAGGTGCAGCCAGAATATCGCGCTTGCAGGAATTGTACGGAACATGTAATCTTACTTTTACTTAGGTGGCGCTACAATCCCCGTGGTGCGTAAGCCTCAACCTTTACACGATTCTTCAGTTGACGCGGTCTTTGGGTTCGAGTTGCGTACTCCAAGTTGGTTAAGATCCCCATTCTTAATCTTTCCCTTGGTATAATTTTTTTGACTTCTTTTTAAATTGAATCAGGAATCTGTCATTCTGCGTTACTGCGGATCAAGTCCAGGGATTTGTAATCACAGAAATTTCTTTGTTATCTATTACTCTATATATATTTCCAAAGGATGATCAGAACTTTAACAAAGATTTAGCTACCAGATTAAATACAATAGAGTTTAGAACGTTAAGTTTGAAGCGTAATTGGTTCGTCCTTCCCAAGAGAACGACCATTAAAGAAAATTGGTATCGCTTGTGGTCGAAAATCGACCATTCCTTTTATAAGTATGTAAGGTGTAATACTAAAAAACGTACCACAATTATTTTCGTTATTTATGTTTCTTTTTTTTTTACCGAAAATAGCGACATCTAGACGACGAAAACATACGTAAATGAGCTGCTCCATTGGAAACAGGTTGTAATCATAGATGATTTATATTTGAATGCGTTACTATGGTAATATGTCGGCGACAAATTAAATGTCGGCAAAATCCTTTTAATTAGCTGTTTTGTATGGGGAATTTTTACATCATTTT
The DNA here is from genome assembly GCA_916610125.1 of Cheilosia vulpina. Classification (NCBI taxonomy): domain Eukaryota; kingdom Metazoa; phylum Arthropoda; class Insecta; order Diptera; family Syrphidae; genus Cheilosia; species Cheilosia vulpina. The sequence goes on along the minus strand of OU744276.1, from coordinate 111,989,914 downwards.
ACCAGCCTTAATGGCGACATATACCCACGATTTTTGGTTTGTGCACATCTATGGCGCAGTAACTTTTGAATGATATAAGTTGTATTCTCCTCATTTCAGAATAAATACTTAAAAAGTGTACCGAAACTTTTGATGTTCACGTATTAATATAATGATAAAAATACCAAATAATTTGCAGCATCTCAAAATTTGATTAAAGAACTTTTATCACTTCGAGCCAGTGTGACCAATTCAATATTTGAAATCATGCTAAGTTCATTAGTTAAGCATGTTTTTTGGTAGAAAAAAAACCTAAATATTTTCTTTTAATCAAAACCTGCTAAAAACCTAAAAATTAACAAAAAAATATGTTTTAGGGAAAAATAAGATATTAGGGGTGGACCATCTAGTGGTTTGTTTGTAAGTGATAAGTTATTTTGACACTGACAGCTGTTTGCCGCTCGAATTCTTGTTGACACAAAGTCAGTATCATACCTCGCGGAACGAAATGAAATGAGTCGTTCTACGCTTGACCAACGTTGGGAAATATGGAAAACTTATGTCCAAAGTGAGTGCTGTGTAGCCCAAAGAGTGCGTTTTTTAAAAAGAAGTTTTGGCCCAAATAAAGCACCTGCCTGCTGTACGTAATACGTTATCAGGCAGCTCCGACTTTTTTTTTAGAGGACAGGACAATCCGGAAACGATTCGTGCACTTAATGCCAATATCATCCATATCATCCAAGCAATCCGTGAGCTACAGCCTGAAGCCAGAATGCGCTACTGCGAAGCCAGCAGAGGCAGCCACTTGAACGTTGTGTTCCATAATTAATGGTAATGTTTGCTCTAACTAAAAAAGCCATAATACATGGAAATTTAAATGTTGTTCATGTTTTATTGAATTTTTACAAAGAAACTTGTATTAAGCCCACTCTGTATTCCACAAACAATTATTATTAGCGGAATTCGTTCAATGGCTGTGTTCAGTGTTCACTGTTAAAAGAAAATTGTAATGGCTTGCTCACACTAAGGTTCGTCTTCTTGGATTTCATATTATTATTTTAATTCATAATTTGGCTGAATTGAAATCCGGCTACAGCCTGAAATCATGTTAAAAAATGCTGGCACGATTTGAAAAAAAGAAGCTTAAAATAAAATAGTTCTGCTAAATTTAGCAGGAATTATGCTAAATTGGTCACACTGCTTCGAGTATATTCCCAATGCTTTTGGAATCAAACACTTTACCGAGAGCTGTCTCACGCTCAGTGTTGTTATGGATATTGTTTGAGAATCGTATAATTTCTCGGTTCAAAATTATATCTGTCGTATTTTCTAATTTTACGAGTACAAAAAACGCGTTTAAGAGCGTAAAGTACTTAACCCTAGAAAGATAATCATAAAATAAAGAGCGCAAAAGATAATCATACGTCTCATACGCCAATTAGTGTATTTAATTAAACATATGAACTTCTTATTATTTATAATTAATTTAAATAATTATATAGATACTATTCAAAAAAAATAAATTAATGATTTTTTTATATATAGTGGAGACGGTCAACGCGCTGCGGTTTAGAATTTAAAAGTTATCATACAATTGTCCCGCGCCATACGTCTCGTGGACGTGGATTATCTTTCTAGGGTTAATTTGAGTGTTATTTTATAATGCTCGAGAAGCCGGACAGTTGTTGTTCACTCCGGGTGTAAATCAGGTTTAAGTTAATTTTACACCCGACCATAGAATCCGATTTTTTAGAACCTGACAATTTAAATCTATATACATAATATTCACTCGAAAACATGCATTAAGCTCGCTGGATTAAATATAGATTTAAACGCGGACTTAAAACAGTTTAAACCGATTGTAAGCCGTTTTAAACCTACGTAATGTAAAATTTTATTTTATTAAAATTGCATTTGTTTCTTGTCACATGGAAATTTATTTCATTTGTTTGCCCAGTTTTATTTTAAAGTTATGCCGAAATGTTTGTCGAATTATGTACAGAATGTCTCTTTTTTCAGGCGAAAACATTTCCGAAAATTACCACATCGTTATAGTCGACGCATACCCGCTCCTTGCATTCGATATATTCGACTACAAGGACGACGTTGATTTACCATCAGTTCTTCGACAAATTCGTCTTCTGACGATGAAGATATCAACATAAATGTTTTTTACTTTTCTACTCCCTGTGGTCGAAACGATGTCAACATTATGAAATTGAGTTTTAACCCGAGTTAAAGTACTTAAACTGGTCTCCAGAGTGCAGTTTGAATTCAGTCGGATTAAACGCCGTCAAGTTTAAAAAAAAGCGGGGTTTAAATTCGGCTTTAACGACTGAATATTATTTACATGGATTTCATTTTTGGGTTAAATTCACTTAAGTCCGGGTGTAAAATTTAGCCCGGATTAACGTGAGTGAATAATATGGCCGTAAAAGTAGCCATTGCCAATTTGACATAACCCAGCAGTAGCATAAGCGAGTACGGCTACTACTATCTAGCCTATAACGCAAAAAAAAACAAGAAAGGGTTCAGTAATCGATGCCGGCTAATTGCAAAGGGATGTGTTGGTAAGGTGAAGTCATATTAAATGCAGTTCTAAATTTTTGCGGGTTATTTTTCTGGAATTGTATTTTATTTATCGAGTCGTATTTCGGTTTACCCATGGTATTCAATGTTTGTATAATATCGGAAAATATCGGAAAAATATTTACGAAATCGTAGAAATTGGGGCGAAAAATGCATAAATCGGAGCGTCGTATCAACCTTCGAAAATCGTAACATTTACGATAAATACGACCACATAACAACGCTGCTCACGCTTGAACAAACGAAACAACTTTTAGGTTAAAAAATATTCTTGGGTATTTTTAATTATCTAAATAAAATGCAGTCTTCAGCAGGCAATGCACAGTGGTATTAATCATAGACTGGTAATATATGTTTTTGTTGATACATGTATTAAGATAGCACGTCCCACATTGATAAATAAAATAGCAAATAGAAAGCTTTGCTGCTCACAAAAATAAGTAACCGAATTAATGCAGATACAGAATGTGTAGTGCTTCAGGAAATGAGCGATATGTCTCGCCAAGCGTTAAATTATTTTGCTCGAAACCATCTGTTCCCGTCTGATAATACACTACCCAGTACCCACCTATATAATACTCCCCTCAGGCTGCCCATCTCTGTCCATCCACCCACAACATGTCTGAATGAAATCGTCAATGACTCGGAACATTCCCACAATTTGAATGAAAATAATTACATATCGTGGCACAGCATTCGCATTCTTGAATATGCACGGATGTCTGAGAATTATCCTTTTTAATTTTTCTAAAATAGAAATTAAAATTGTATGCCATTAACGTAAAATTAAAATAAGCATGTATTGGATTTACATTTTTTTTATGCTTTCTTCCCTCCTTAAGCTATTTGAATATTTAGAAGATACTCCAAGGGAGTTCCCATGCAATGTGTTTTTACGAGTTTGGCATGCAAAACAGCCATGCACCAAAATGAGGTATAAGGAACCTGATAATCATTTGAAGTTCTCAGAGGGACTAAACAAGGTGCATTTCATCGCTGACTTTGAAGACTGCTGCCATAGCAAAGGTGATTACTGACCCGGTTCACACATCTGTTAAATCAAATTTAAAATCTCCATTGCTGATGGTAGCAGATCCTTTGTGCGGTTGATTTTTGATTTGGATTAAGCGGGGCGAAATCCTGCCTCGACCGCCGGGTTGAAAAAAAAAAAAACAAATTTGCACAGCAAATGCTTCCAGCTGTGATGAGTAAAACACAAGACAAATTTAAATAAACGAAGTTTCACATTGAACTTAGTTCCCTTAAATACTTTTCAGTTGGGGATTAATCGACTTTTCATTGGGTTTGACAGACTTTTTACATTTTACTTTGGCAATAACTAAAATCAAACGGCTGATTATGAAAATAGACTTTAATAAGTAAAAAGAAATGCCCTCCTTCAAACGTCACAGCCGGAACGAACGGAATTTAATATCCTCCCTTTAGCAACGAGCCGCACAACCAAACTGCTATTTATTCAGCGGTGTAGGTGTAAATTGGTGTAAATGTGGCAATAGCAATATCCACCCGAAAAAGGAGAACAACGACTAAACAGCTTTTGGGGCAGTTATTGATTTTTGTGTTAATATCTTCTGTCATAATCACTATTTTAACAACTGGACCTGAAGAATTATATCACATTCGTGCATGGATTAACTGTTTTGGGTACCGTAACAGTTCGAAACTGATGCAAAATTGGTTAAAAAATCATCTTCAGCATCAAGGCGCATTTTGGCTGATTAGCTTCGCGATTTTGGATCTTTGAAATAGCAAAAGGCCTTTGGTAACACTTTATGGGTTATGATCGAACATCCTTGGAGCCTTGTAGGCCTAACCAGCGTCCAAAGGGAATGCTTACTTACTTGAAAAACAAAAGTATCCACTATACGGTATATACGTTTGCCTCAAATACCACTTTTATTAATTAAATTCAAATATATGTCACTGAATGGCCCGGACAAGATGCATGGTCACCTTCTAGTTAATCGGATTTAGCTGAAAGAGAGTCCTGCTCATAAGCATCATCGACTAATTGGCAAGCGAAAATCACGGTACCAGCTGAAGGGGATCCATTTAGATGATGGTTAATAGGGTATACGATCATTTTCCATACTCAGCAATCACCAGTCAGTGCTCGAAGGATATGGAATACACTTTTTCCAATTGGGTACTTGACACAAAGGCAAGTAATGCTGGCATTACCATCCATGGCAGGAGCTAAACATCACAACTACTACTCAACTTATAAACCTATTACCGATGTATGGTTGCTGAAGGGCTTCGAAACGGAACGGCGAATCCTTGCAATTGCTATTTGCAGTGCAGAGCTAAACTTCACGTGAAGCTGTGAATGATTTCTGAACTGAAATAAAATGCACTTGGCAGTTGGTAAAGAACACCAAGCAGCGATTGACGTAATTTTCTAATGCCAGAACATTTCAATTCGCTGCATGCTGTGCGTACTTTATTCAATTTTATTAGTGGCAGTGTCTTTGGCGAAATCAATTTGATCCGCTATCATGCTGGGCACATCCGATGCACGTACACGAATAAATGTCCCCCGAAATATTTCAAAACTGTTAACCCAGAAACTGAGGATAGTTTTGGGGGGACTCCGTGGTCGTGTAACCTCATCGCAGCTCTGATTATGAAGTTACTCGCTGAATATTAAGTAAAGTGGTCCAGGGACGAATTGCACAGTAATTAGAGCCATACAATACTTACACATCTCCTGGCCAAGGACCCATGTCTCCGGGCGAGTGTTCACTTCGACTAATACTGTTGGCGTACAGACTAGCAGCACCAGCAGGTCGGCTATACTGAGATTTGTCAGGAATATATTCGTGGAGTTTCGCATGTCCTTCGTCTTTAAAATGACTATTGGCACCTGGAATAGACGTGGGGGGATGGAAATCGGTCAAACAAATCATTCAAAACTCACCATAACATTGCCAATGACTCCCAGGATCATAATAGTGATGCAGAAGAACATGGACGTGGTCCGGATGTACGACGGAATTTGTGGCATCTCGCTGCTGCTGTTGTAGTGACCCTCCGACGATGCGCTATAGTTGCTGGCTGGGTTGGCGGTGACGCTCGAGGACCCGTTGAGGCTAAGCGCACCAGTGTCGACGGCGACAGCAGCAGTGGCAGCGCCGACGCCCGCAATACCCAACCCACCGCCGCCATCGGACGTGGAGGAGGTATATCCGGGAATTATCGCAGTGGACGTAATGCTGGTGCCACCGGCGGCGATGATGATGCTCTCTACCACAGTAGCACCGGCACGGTGGTGTCGCGAGAAATCGGAATTCGGTGTACAACTGGCCGGAATCACTGTTGCATTGAATAGGGTAGTCGTGGCGATGAGCACCTTCGCCCACAAGACATTCTCTGCCCTAAGACGCAGTAGTCGACGTCGCTGCCACCGCTGCTTCTGTTGGAACGAATCCACCCCCGGGCTATTAACACTAAATATCCGGTATTAGGGGTGGTCAATTACAACATCCGACACATTATTGTGTAACTTTGTTATCCTGAGAGCTAACGACTTGTGCCCGCTGTTGCGCCACTCCTGCAGTTGCTGTGGGACCTTCTCGCACACTCTCCCCCCGGTGCGGTGGTGGTAATTGGGTTATGACAGGATGATGGAGTTCCTGTGTGTGATGGTGGCTGGCGTTTTGTTATGTTATGTTGTTCACTTTCAATATCCTCACAGGGGGTGGATATTGTCGTGTACACAATATGGTGTATAGTTAACTTTTTGTTTTCACTTAAAGCTGTCGTTGCGTTGCAAGTGGTTTCGCTTTTGAACTTGAAACGCGTTTCAAATTGCTGCTGCTTTACTTTGTAGGTGGTTGCGGCTTTAATTGTTTAAATGATGATGCGACGTACAATCTGAAAATAGAGAGAAGATTCTGTTAGAATGAATCACCGCATCGTGTATCTGGCACGATGGTAATTATGTGACGCACTTCTGGCAGGCGTGTGCGGAAGTGAATTTGCTTGGGTGGCGCTTTAATTGCTCTGACAGACATGTTTATTATTCAACCCGATTGGACTGTAAATATTTTCGAGTTAATATCTGCCACAATTTGTTGTCTTTTAATATTTAATTGCGAAGCAGAATGGCCCATTAATCATGACGTGAGTTTCGTTCGTGTAGATGAAATTTATTTGACGGACTAGACGTGCTTTGCCAGAAAGAAATGATTTTTATCTTGTTTAAAGTGGATTTTGTAGAATCTGCGAGATCGTATGGGAGAGGCGTTCATGATGTTGGCATTTATGCAAGGTTGTGCCGGAATTTGTTAAGAAAATCGAAATAAGTGCTGACACCTGACAGGCGTGTCGAGTTGCATTTACATCAGGACTCTGAAAGATTGCGTTCAAGGAGAGACCTAGGTAAATTTTTTTGAGCGTTCTAAGAGATATTTATGAGTTTGAATTAACTAATGTACTGATAAAGAAGTTGTACCCTTTTGTAAATCAAGAAAGAAAAATAAAACAACATTTGAAAGAAAGTCAAATTAATTTTAAATAAAATTTTTAAATTCATTATTATTATTATTGTTTTGTTCTGTTTTTCCAGTTGTATTCAAAATTTCAATTGCACCCTTTTCGTTCGTTTGCTTTCTGTATTTTGGCTATTTCAAAGGTAAGTTAGTGATTTGTGAAAACTGAGTGCGCTTTATAAAAAGTTATGATCATTTACAGTTCGATATTTGTTACGATGCCAAAAAGAGGTCATGGTAACATTGATCGGCGTTCACAGAATGCATCACGACACCGAAATGTCATAGCACGTCATGACATTCAGCACGAATCAGAATTATTCAAAATCGTGCGCGACAGTCAGAAGAGATCAACGAAGCTTACAATGAGCAACAACGATTGAGAAGAAGAGAAGTTCGTGCTCGGCAAAGTGATGAAGCAAGGTCACAACGTGCGACTATTGAACGACAACGTTGGCAACAACAATTTATTCCGGGGAGCATTGAACGTGCAGCCTTTCGATATGACCCAAACATTCAATACAGTGCGCACGCATCACTTCAATTTGGTAAAATGTCTGTCGTTTGTCAGCATTGCAATGCACTTAAATTTGAGAAAGAACCGCCTGGATTGTGTTGCGCGGGCGGAAAGGTGAAATTGCCAGAGTTGCTTCCTCTTAAAGTTGGATCTGTCGTCATTATGCTAAGAAATCTTTATGCCCCGAAACTGTGCAATGGAACCCGACTGATTGTCATGAAGCTAATGAACAATGTGATAGTGGCAAGGATTTTGAAAGGGCTGTTCAAAGGAGAAGTATGCCTAATCCCGCGAATTCCCTTGCGTTCAAACGATTTGCCATTCCAATTCAAACGTATTCAGTTCCCAGTGAAACTTCCATTTGCGATGACAATAAACAAGTCACAAGGGCAGTCGCTGGAAGTGTGCGGCATAAATCTGGAAAAATCATGTTTTTCACACGGCCAGTTATATGTGGCATGTTCCCGAGTAGGGAAACCATCCTCACTCTTCATTTACGCTCCGGAGCAGAAAACAAAAAATGTAGTGTATCGTGCAGCTTTAAATTGAGTCATTAATATATTCTTTGTTTTAGATTTCAATAAATCTAATAGACTTTAAAGAAATTAATACTTGATTTTATTATATTTTCGCCAAATATTGGCCGGGACGAAGTCATCTGTTAAGTATCGCTAAATTTCGATCAAAGAAACAAATTTCAGGTGGAATCGTGAGTGCTTGAAATTAATTCAGTCAAAAAATATATTTTGGGCAAAACGAAGTTTGCCGGGTCAGCTAGTAAAGTATATAAATTCTGAATCACGATCACATTCTGAATCGATTTAGCCATGTCCGTCTGTCTGTCTGTCTGTTCAAAGGACGATAGCGCCCAAAGGGATTACACGGAAAGAATTGAAAATCACCAATTGCAAAATTTTGAGTTGCAATTCACGAATTATATCTTTGTCGCAAATTACAATGATTTTTTCTTGGATTGATATACAAATTCGTAATTCGACATTGAAAACGGCGTAGAATACAAAATTCTGCTTGCGATTAGAGGTATTAATTCGAGCTTCTTTTATTTGTAGTGATTTGCGATATTAATTGGCGCAATTTACCACTTCAATGGGTCAATTTCTCAAGCACTACTTCACAATCGCAAATTGCAAAAAGGATTTGCTGATTTACAAACACTGAGTGATGAATCAATGAAATCTTATAATAATTTAACAAATGTAAATTGAAAACGTAAAATGACGTAGAGAAATCTTGAATTACAAAATATTTTTTGTAATGTCCTTGGAATTAACTACCCGATGTATGACATTTTTGTGCGCACAGTCAGCCGACAAAAACGAAACGTCATATCATGTCCATGGTCCATGTAAAGAAATCCTTTTAAGTCCTTTCATTTTCTGCATGGACAGCAGTTAATTATAAGTATAACTCATTCGTAGTGATAGTGAGTGTACTAACCAACAAATTGTAAAGAATTTTGGAATATATCTTGTAAGTACATATTGAATAATACAAAAAAAAAATGAAGTAGGTAGGGCTATTAGAAAGAAGTTTAAATTGGAATGGAATCTAAAATATCATATGTAATTGAAAACGATTGTAAATGTTCGTATCAATGGCAAGTTATTCTAAATAATTTGTTTGTATTTTATATTTCAGCATAGACCGAAAAAACCACCCCATACAAATCCCGTTGTCTCCGGACGATATGGCGCCGTATGTGACTTTAAATATGTATTCGAAAATAACCTAAATAATTAAACTACGAATTTTGATTTGAAAATCATAAGATATAAGTTGTAAATTGTCATAAAACATAAGTTGAAAATTGAGAATAAAGTTTTCTAATTTCACGATAAAACAATTTCAATTTAATACGGTGATGCCTAAAATCACTACTCAAGAATCGTAAATTGCAAAATATGAAATGCAAATTGATAAAAAAAAGATTCAATTTACCATTACGAATTCGTAAATTGCAACTACTGAAGTGGTAAATCTACCCCTTTTGTTCGCAAATCAACACTTTTGAGTTGCAATTCAAGACTACATGGTTGTAATTTGTTAAGGGAAGAAATCGGAATTTACAACACAGAAGTGGTAATTTACGAATTAGTTCTGCAATTCACAGTTCATAGTAATAGCAAATCAATAACTATTTGTGTCAAATTGCGATTGGTTATTGCAATATGTATTCCTCATTTGATCGCATCACTGACAATAAAAAGTATCGTTTCGCGACTTTTGAGGGTCAATATCTTCACTTCGTACAATTTATAGAATTGCGAATAAAAAGTCGTGAATTAGTAAATCCTGAGCTAAGCTCTAAAACTAGACAAACTTTTCGTGATTCTGCGCTCATTTTTCTTGATTTGGTCTTAAAATTTTTTCCGTAATGACATAGACGAATGAAATTTGGTGAAAGGAGTTCTTTTTATCGTCGCCAGGTTGGTATTGAAAATGGGAAATTTCTGTCAAATAGTTTTGGTACCTCCCATACAAAACCAATATTAGGCCCATATGTCTGTCTGTCTGTTGAAAACACAAAAGCGTCCAAACGAATCAACGTAGGCAAATTAAGTTTTTTGCAAAGACTTATTTTTATCGTCGTCAGGTTGGTATTAAAAATCGGATTTGTCGGTGAAGTAGTTCCATACAAAACCAATATTAGAAAACAAATGTTAAAAACACGATATCGTCAATAGCCTAAGATCTTGCATGACTTGATGCAGTGGAGGGTATCAAAGCATCTGCCAGACCGATGATAACACTTTTATTTGTTTTCTTTTTTATTTTATTTATAACAATAGCTCTACCCCGAATGATACTACACCAGACCGGACCTGCTCGTCCTCGAAGATCTATCAGCACAGAGTGTCATATCACCACTGATGTATCGATTCATTTCTTCAAAGTGGTCCTCAAAACCCAGGCGCAGCAAGTATTGCCTACGAGCTCGATACCAGAGTAAATATTTGTGAGCAATTCAAGGACTCCCTATGCGTTGTCATTAGCTAAAATGATTGAAAAATATCAAAACACACCAATTGAGGAGTTCATCACCAACAAACTGTACGATGTCCTGCGCTCGGCCTGCAATTTAGTTGAGCCTTCAGATGTGTGTCGCAATGCCATCGTGATTCATGCATCAGAAATATATTTTTCGAATACGACAAGAATGACCAACCGATTGATTGTATGATATTTGATTTCCAAATGACAAGATCGGCTATTGATGTACTGTATATACCTAATCTCAATGGCGACCAGAAAAAATTGAGGATGAGTGCTTGGAGTACTATTACAATACCTTTGCAGACGTTATGACCGCTATGGGCTTGCAAAAGGAAATCTTCTCACTGCATGAGTTTCTCCAAAGGTGTCACCAACTGGAGTTAGCTGTGCTAGTTCTGAAGGCTATTTGCGCGCCAATTATGGAAATGCCCGCAGAACTGGGGAGTAAATTCGGAGCGAAGAACCCGAACGATTTGACTACTATGTCGACCATACTGGGATGTTCACGAGATTGTTCCTGGATATAAAGAGGTTGTTCTTGTATGGAGTACCTCATAGAGTATTTGAAAAGGGAATTGAATTTGTAAGGAATGGCTGCAAAATGAAGAATATAGTCACCACATTTTGTCTTTTTTTTGTTGTGATTTCCGTACCACCCTAATTGAAGGTTTATTGTAGTTGGCTTGGCGATAAGAACCAGCAGCAGAACAGACTCATTCCAAAGCTTAGCTAATCGTCTCAAACCATGTGCGAGATTGCCTTATCGGAGAGACACTTTCATATTTCTCTTATGCTACAGCTCATCTGCTTTTTATTATCATAACAAAACAAGACTACATCAGTTGATAGTGAAGAGCTTATTTTCAGATAGTGCAGTTTAGTCTCTCACACGCGTTTGATCTCGCTGGTGCTAGGCACAATGTTCGACTTTATAACAAAATCTGAATGCCTTGTGATTGTAAAAAACTCGTTTAAAGATAAGCAGTTCGACGAAAGGTGGGTTAAGCGGTACACAGTTGAACGAGTATCCGAGGGCTTAGTGGGATTTATGGGAGAATACTATAAACTGATTGTAGAAGTAGTGAGTGCTAAATAAAATAATAAAATTTGAATTTTACTGTAGAATTTATTCGGTTAGGGGTCAACAGAAAGCAGAACGCACTTACAAAGACTAAGCTTCTTTGTAAAGTCGGTACCCCTTTCAAATGAGATTCATCGAAAGGAATGTTTGGAAAAGGGATTTTTTGCAAAGGAAACACAACTGTATGCGAAGCTTCTCGGCGATTTGCAGAAGTATGGTAAGTTCATTAGAGTATTGGAACCAAACCATAGATAAAGACTGTTCCAACTTTGGTCTGGCTTTTTTGTTACTATATTTGTACAGCACCTAAAAAACTCTACCCTGAGTGCTACTACACAAGACCAGACCTCATTGTCCTTGAAGACCTCTCTACGCAGCCTTTGAGGCACATCACAACTGATGACGATGTATCAATTGACTTCTTTAAGGTGGCACTTCACACCCAGGCACATTTACATGCCGCAAGTATAGCCTATGAACTCGACACAGGAGTAAACATTGGCGACAAGTTTAAGGACTATTTACTGGAGCTTCAATTGTCAATGGAAAATTGTTGGTATGTCGCAGGTCTTAAGGTAAAATAATCAAATTTAAAATTTTATGTACCTAATTCAATTGTCTTAGGGCATTGTTGAGCTAGCGAAAATGATTCCGAAATACCAAAACACACCACTTGAGGAATTCTTCACCAACAGGCTTTATGATATTTTGTGTTCAGCCAGCCGTTTGACTGAGCGTTCAGATGTTTATCGCAATGTCCTGTGCCACCGTGACGCATGGACCAGAAATATATTCTTTAAATGCGACAAGAATGACCAACCGATTGATTGTCTGATATTTGATTTTCAATTGACTATCTACAGTCCGCCGGCTATTGATGTGCTCTTCCTTATCTCAATGGCGACTAGAAAAAAACAGAGACATCTCATTCAGAGTGAATGTTTGGAATACTATTACAACACCTTTGCGGCCATTATGACCGATAAGGGCTTTGAGGAGGAAATATTTTCGAGGGAGGATTTTCTCAAAAGTTGCCATCGACTAGAAATGGCTGTGCTGATTTTAAAAGCAGTTTGTGCACCAATCATCGAGATGCCCGAGGGTCTGGGAAGCAAGTTTCGGGCGGAAGAACCAGAACGATTTAATTACTACATGAATGTGGATCGAGTGGATATGTTCACGAGAATAATGGACACCGTTCCGGGGTACAAAGAACTGATTTTTGAACCAGTTGAGGAGCTAATTGAATACCTACGGAAGGAGTACAACTTATAAAGAGCAATGTCGTGGGGATGAAGTTTGAAAGATTATAGTTTCTAGAACTAATAAAACTAGACTGAAGAACTTACTACCTAATATGCTATTAAGTACACAAATCAAACACTAATGTCGACGATTAGCTGGTTGCGAGCTTAGTAAAAATGTACAGGATTAGTGAAACGGTACCAATAAACAATTAGACCTCCACATTTGCTAGAGTGCGACAACTTTCTTAGAATCTATTACATTTTTTGTCATCGCAGAATTCAAATTTCATAATTTTTTTTTTCGTGAAAAACAAGGTCAATGTTTTATTTCAGAACGAGGATTTTATTCTATGGAAAGGAATATTTAAATCGCAAATTAATTTGCCCAACAGATATGTTTGAAAGGCCTTTTGAAGCTGAATAAGCAAAAAACAAAACACAAAACAGGAAATGCACAAAATATCCGCTGATTTGTCAAATATCATATGCAAATCAGTAATGCCCACTCCTTCGCCCGGACACAATTTTCGGTACTTTTTATAGTACACTTTTCCTTTGTTTTCTAATCCTTCACGATTGATTTATGAGTGCATTTGTGCCGGAACACAGTTTGTTAGGCTGATTATGCAAATCGAAGCCTATTGATCTAAAGATTGAATGGTTAGCAAGTGAATATTTTTGAAAAAAGAAATAATAGCCAGCTTTTTTATTTAAGAATAAATTAAGAACTCACGTAGGAAGCTAAAAGCGTTTATGGCTATGGCTTCCGTTTTTAAATTTCAGTGCCTTTAAAAGTACATATATACAAATATAAAAATAAATACAATTTGATCTTTTTAAAATTGTATAGCTTTTATTACTTAATTCGAGAAATTCTGTATATCTTGAATTCGCACATACTCCATGTTATTCTTCCAGAAGTTCCTAAATTTATTATTTAGCGGGGATTTTGCTGAATGCTGACAATTCTTATATCTATATTTCCGCGAAGTCAACCTTTTCACACCAACCATTGATTCATTAGAAATTCTCATTCTCTGGGAACAAACTCCATTTCCAAAGAGGGTTTGGTTGCAGCCAAATATCAACCTGAACCGCCTAAGGTACTGAGAGTTGTAGAAAAATGTAGGTAATAAACTAAGTATTAAATAGACCGTCAGCTCCCAATAAAATTCTCTCTTAAATTTGCCTATCTGTGAATGCATGTGAAGCGCAAAAAAAAATTCTTAATAAAAGAAAAAACCTGAATAAAAGTGAACGACTCTCTCTCTCTTGGAAACATCCTAAACTTATATCAAATTTATTTTTTACTACGTATGCTTTCGTAACTTGCAAACTATTTAAAAAGGGAAACCAATGAAAAAGCAAGCGCTTGCGGTTGAAAAAGATACCAAACATTCCATTTAATGAAAATATTCGAAATATATATTTCAAGTGTTTAGAAATAAAATAAGAAAGGCAATATTTTTCAATTTGTAAACGTTCAGGCTGAGCAAAGGTGTCTTTAAATTCGCTTCTATAACGAAATTCCATGCCGCCATTTTCGGTGGATGGGCAACACTCGTCATGAAAATGACATTTAGGGAGGATTTATTTAGCTAATGCCCGAGATAAACATGGGTTTCTCAACATTAACATTTAACCCTACAGTTAGCGATATTCTGGCAAACAATATTTGTTTATTGGTAAAGCGATTTTGGAAAGTGTGGAGTCTTTGCGTAAACTGCCAGACTAAAGTTGATTATTGGTAAGGCAGACTGTGTTCTTTCGTTTATTTGAAGATTTACACTGTACGTTGAATTTCAGTAAAGGTGGTCATAAAATGCCAATTTCTGACAGTTCTCCTGTCAAAAGATGGCCATACAATGTAATGGGCATATCACATATGCTTTAATGACCTAAATGCCACATATATGACCAGGCTGAATTTGACAGACAAAAATGCTCAAATAGCATAGTGTATTCGGACAATAAGCAAGAATGCCAGCATAAAGCCCTATATGCCCATAAATGCACTTTATTGAAATTTCGTTATGGCTGGCATTTTTGACGGTAAAAAGAAAAAACAAAATTATTTTGTTGTCATCGGCGTTTGAGTTCGCGGAATTGCGATTTATTTTCATTTTCGTGGTCTTTTTTCTACTATAACATTTGGTAATAAATACGAAATGCCTTAAATGACCGTCAAGGCAAATATGATAGTTTTGGTCATATAGTCTAATATACAGTTTTGATAATCCTGACATTTTGGTATGACAGCTAATCTGGGCATTTGCCTGTTGGCATTCATATACAGTCTAATCTTAAGCATGGACAAAAAAATACAAAATTCGAGAACGTTTCTGGAAAAGTAGCTGTATATGATTTAAATATATTTGAAATGGTTTCTTACTTTCTGCAACTGAATTTTTGTTCTTGGGTAATTCGTAGCAAACTCTTTTCTATAGATTTACCCTGTTTTATGTGTGATATATTGAAAATCGAACATTCGAAAATAACTGATTAATATGAAATAATTTAAATATATTAAATAAAAAAAATTAAATTAAAAGATAAAAATATGTAAAATAAATATAATTCATTCCAGTTAAATGACCATTTTATATGCGAATGTTTGGGTGTTTGCTACTCAATCATAAATCTTTACGGATAAATGAATTTGGATGAGGCTTTGTTGAAAGAGTTGGCTCTAAGACTTGTGTATCCTTCAAATGTAAAAAAGTGTGTCGTGCGACAAGAGTTGTAGGATTATATTATGGAAAGCGTTAAAGCTTTCGTTAACCGAAAGTTAAAACAGGAATGGAAAATATTAACACAATGATTCCAGGACTATAAGAATATTATTATTCAGAAAAAAATCATGTACACATACAGCCAAGAATAAGGAACTTATACAACCAAAAAGTAGGAGCTTACTCCATCCCAAATCGGTCAGAACGTCACGATAGAGAACTATAACTTAAAGTAGTGCTATTACTTCTAAAAAGAGACAGTTTAGAGTACGCAACTAGAGGCAGTTGTCTAAAGTTCGGACTTTCTCAAGAGAGACACTGGTTTATTCTGAACTGTAGTAAGAAGAAGGCAATGGGCCTTACTAATAATCATTTTTAACCTCCACACTAAATATTTTCTAGGTCACAATATGCAATTTTGTATGGAAAATTTCCCCATTGTGAGTTCGAAAAATTTAGCCTGGACATTATAAAAGATTATTAGTATCACGGAATGTGGATATAGACCGAATATTTAATACTTTATACTTGAAATTGAAGTTACTGTCACACTTCAATCACTAAAAATGCGGTCACTCCCTTAGGTAGCTACGAAAGTTGATGTCACCAAACTCAGGAACCATGAAATAACTTTCACAGATTTTATGAATAGCACCAACCGACGAAAAAGACAAAATTGGACTTCTTCATTAAGGTTCGCCACTTAATGACAATAAGATCTGACCGCCCTATATTGAGATGCAGTTCCCACCAATAGAAATAGATTGTACATGTTGTAACAACGTTAACTATAATCTCTACTACGTAACAGACCTAACGTGCATAAAAGTTAAACCTATCATATGACAAATGAACAAAAATATTACAAATATGCAACTGTTACCCCGAACGCTTTACAAAACGATATTTACACGCAGGGCACACATGCCGTGGCGTAATTGATGATAGCCATTTAAAATGTACTACAAATGAGTTTTCTTAAACCTGTCTCTTCTCATACAGATACTGTAACAATGAACAAACTTTTTGGTAACTCCAACAAAAGCCTATGGCAAGAGAAGGGTTACCTAAAAAACACGCCTGAGATGGCGAACATACCTCAAGGCATGTTTTCTAATTATGTGCGACTGTGAGAAATGCGTAATTACTTCCATTCATCTCGCTAATTTATATCCCCCAAAGTGACACATTCCCGTAAGCTCGTGTAAATATTGTCAATTGCTGACAAATTTACTTGTTTTCTACGTACGTCGTATGCGTGCATAAATCATCACATTTCATATTTGCTTTAATTTTATTTATATTTGTTTGAATAGACATTTCCAAATTCGCAACGTCTAAATTTACTTGGCCAACAGCGAGGGCGTATACGCAACATTTAAACTGTCATCAATGTGACGCACTACTGACAGCCAAACAAAATAGAGAAAAAAAGAACTCTGCGCTGATTGACACACAGACATCTGGCGATTACTGTTTTTATCTTTTGTTTTTCTGGGGGCCATGTGGGTGTGGGAATATTTTCCAATTGGACGCACAAAACACTCTCCCGAAACGAGACCCTGTTTTTTTGTTTAATGAAAAAAATAATATTTACTATGTTCCGATGGTGGACTTTGTATTTTACGAAAATCAATATTCGGCCCCAGGCGAATTACGGTTGTATACGACTAATGTACCTACTCTCTTGTGCGAACAAAGATACAGTTGGCGGTTATAAATAAACTAATAACCGATCGACTGGGCGCCAGTGAAAAGTTGATTGAAAAAGAAATCTGTTGAATCCGATTAGTAGATGATGAGGAGCTGCGAGGAATCTTTGTGCTTTGGTCTTTCAAGGAGTCGCCTTATAAGCAATTGCGTGTGTCCTCCATTGACGTCAACTGGAACTGAGTTTCTTTTGTGGGAAGTCACTTTTAATTTCCGGCGCCAAAATTGAAGCAAGTACTGAATATAGGGCCGCCTCAAGCCGGAGGGTGTATCGTGTATGTCGTATAGATAGGGACTTGCATAAAATACCGGCGGCTTTATGCCTATGAAGGTAATAATTAAATGTGTGTCGGTAGCCATAAATCTAAGTTGTAAACATGCAAATGCATAGGCGGATAGGAAATATTATCGCGATAGGTAATAGATTTTTGCCTTGAGGGCAATGCAATTAAGGGTTTACGGAAATTAAGCTTTATTATGCTCAAAGTATCTATCTCCTGTTTAAAGTAATATTCTTCCATAAAGAGGATTTTTATTTGATTTTATTCCATCTTTGTGAGGGGTGAAGAAACATTCCAACGGAGGCTACAAATGGTTGAACAACAATTGAAAAATGTTGGCAATCTAATAAGGGTGTGAACTGAGTTGCAATTTACATTTAACAGTGAGCGCAATAAAATTCAAAGGAATCCAAGCGAAAGTGTGATATCGCTTTGAAGCATTTACAAATTTTATTGTTCCTAAAAGATATAATTATCTTTTCCAACCGACAACCGCTCGGGTTCGGCTGCATTAGTACAGTCTCGCCAATTTTATTTCGATATTTAATTCTACTTAGTACTTACAGTTTGGGGTGGACCTGGGTTTTAGTATCCAGTTAGCGCGGTTTTTGACCAACTGGATTTGAAGACTCTTGAGTTGTGATTATTTGAATTTATTGGAGAGCCGAGGTAGGCTGCAAAGCTGTCTAATTTCTAGGTATTGTTCTACATTGTTTATTAAGTCCTATATCTTATCTGCTTTTGCTAACGTTCAAGCGGTTTGCGAAACAGAAACAAATTATGATAAAAGTCGTCAAAAGCTTTTTAATGTTTTTTGATATAACCGTTGTCTGACTTCTGACTTTATCATCTTGGGCCAATAAGTTTTCGATTTGCAAATAAAACTCATCGGTTGATTTTTGACGTCGACCATATCAGAATTTAAAGCGAAGTCGATTTGTAAAAAAACCCAACTCGATACCTAAAAAAATTCGTAGACCTATCGTCCGCGATAACCTTTGTTTTGCCATTATTCTCAGCTGAATTTATTTTAGCGGATTCTATTCCAATTTTTTTTTGCTAATGTTAATGCTAATGATTATGCTAATAATCATATTTGGTGCCCAGTCTAATGACATTGAAGATTTGGAATGATTTTATTAGTAAAGCCCTCAAAGATTTTGAAAAAAATAAGCTTTTGATGTTGGGTTGCAAATTTCGGAGGCATAATATGGAAGAAGTCACTCGACAGTTTGTCTGAGTCTTCTTTTGGTGTCAAAGGTCTATATGAAACAATTTTTGACTACCAACGTAAGTAAGTTCCCTCATCGTCCTTCTCCCCCTCTATTTCTCAGGGGTCCGTGAGTTGTGGTCTCAAAACGGCGCTCACTTGCGTTATTTGTGTATTTCCCTCGTATGGGAAATACAGTCACCTAAACCAACCAACCAACCGCTGCTTCGTTGGTTGCGTTCTCCATTTCTATTCTTAATTGGCAAGTATATATATATACACGAAATGATCACTCCGGACTTATTGGGCTTATTGATTGTGGACTAAAACTGCGCGTTGCCTTTCGTAGAAGCTCATCAGGTCGTTGACAAATCGTTGCTGGTGGTCAGACGCAGAATCTTGTATGCAGTCGGCCTTACCAATAATCAACTTTAGTCTGGCAGTTTACGCAAAGACTCCACACTTTCCAAAATCGCTTTACCAATAAACAAATATTGTTGCCAGAATATCGCTAACTGTAGGGTTAAATGTTAATATTGAGAAACCCATGTTTATCTCGGGCATTAGCTAAATAAATCCTCCCTAAATGTCATTTTCATGACGAGTGTTGCATATCCACCGAAAATGGCGGCATGGAATTTCGTAATAGAAGCGAATTTGAATAAATTTTTGTTCAGCCTGAACGTTTACAAATTGAAAAATATTGCATTTTTTATTTTATTTCTGAACACTTTAAATATATATTTCGAATATTTTCATTAAATGGGATGTTTGGTATCTTTTTCAACCGCAAGCGCTTGCTTTTTCATTGGTTTCCCTTTTTAAATAGTTTGCAAGTTACGAAAGCATACGTTGTAAAAAATAAATTTGATATAAGTTTAGGATGTTTCCAAGAGAGAGAGAGTCGTCGAGAAGACAATAAAATATCGGTTCACTTTTATTCAGGTTTTTTCTTTTATTAAGAATTTTTTTTTGCGCTTCACATACATTCACAGATAGGCAAATTTAAGAGAGAATTTTATTGGGAGCTGACGGTCTATTTAATACTTAGTTTATTACCTACATTTTTCTACAACTCTCAGGACCTTAGGCGGTTCAGGTTAATATTTGGCTGCAACCGAACCCTCTTTGGAAATGGAGTTTGTTCCCAGAGAATGAGAATTTCTAATGAATCAATGGTTGGTGTGAAAAGGTTGACTTCGCGGAAATATAGATATAAGAATTGTCAGCATTCAGCAAAATCCCCGCTAGGAACTTCTGGAAGAATAACATGGAGTATGTGCGAATTCAAGATATACAGAATTTCTCGAATTAAGTAATAAAAGCTATACAATTTTTAAAAGATCAAATTGTATTTATTTTTATATTTGTATATATGTACTTTTAAAGGCACTGAAATTTAAAAACGGAAGCCATAGCCATAAACGCTTTTAGCTTTCTACGTGAGTTCTTAATTTATTCTTAAATAAAAAAGCTGGCTATTATTTCTTTTTTCAAAAATATTCACTTGCTAACCATTCAATCTTTAGATCAATAGGCTTCGATTTGCATAATCAGCCTAACAAACTGTGTTCCGGCACAAACTCACTCGTAAATCAATCGTGAAGGATTAGAAAACAAAGGAAAAGTGTACTATAAAAAGTACCGAAAATATTGTCCGGGCGAAGGAGTGGGCATTACTGATTTGCATATGATATTTGACAAATCAGCGGATATTTTGTGCATTTCCTGTTTTGTGTTTTGTTTTTTGCTTATTCAGCTTCAAAAGGCCTTTCAAACATATCTGTTGGGCAAATTAATTTGCGATTTAAATATTCCTTTCCATAGAATAAAATCCTCGTTCTGAAATAAAACATTGACCTTGTTTTTCACAAAAAAAAAATTATGAAATTTGAATTCTGCGATGACAAAAAATGTAATAGATTCTAAGAAAGTTGTCGCACTCTAGCAAATGTGGAGGTCTAATTGTTTATTGGTACCGTTTCACTAATCCTGTACATTTTTACTAAGCTCGCAACCAGCTAAACGTCGACATTAGTGTTTGAGCATTAGTAAGGCGGAATGTTAAGAAGGCTGATGTTTCCGCATTTGTTGACACAGTTGGCACAGTTCCAAGGGTTTTCTTCGAAATGGGGCCACTTTTCTCCTGTGCAGCAGTCTTGTTGTATTACATAATCACAGAATTTCTGTCGGTTTCTGTAAAATCACTTTATTTATGCAGGATAAGTTCCCTCTAACGATTGAATATCGAGTTCCCCAAGTCAGGCGATTAGCGGAGTATTTATACCTTGCCACCGGGTCGGCCGTCCTTTAATATGTCGTGTCCCGACGACCTGCATCTTCAACTTCAGGCTCGTCAGCAGTTTCCCCAACTCTGTTGGTTACGGGGTTTACCAGGAAGATTCCAGACGTCGTCACTATCAATAGCCCCTCATCTGGTAACTTACACCAACGCTTCAACTTGTCAGCACTTACGATTCTGGTAAGCTTGCGCTGCGTTCTTTGCATTCCCGGAATTTCCTCAATTACGTACTGATCATGCGGTAGGATTCGTGTAACCATATAAGGTCCTCGGAACAATGGTTCGAGCTTCCGCGAATCACCAGTTGAAGTTGCTTCTTGAAGAGTTCGTTCTATAAGAGTGTGCCTCTGATGATGTTTTTCATATGAGTTATGTACACGCACTCCGTTTGCTCTTTCCCCATATTTTTTGCCTGTGCAAGGAAGTTTTCCATATCAAAATATTTTTCTTTTTGATAATTACTTTCCGCGATACTAATAATCATTTTTCTGCTCACGCTAAAGTTTTTGAACAATGGCGAACTTTTCCATGAATATTGAATATTGTGAACTACAAAATATTTAGTGCGAAGATTAAAAATGATTATTAGTGAGGTCCTTTGTCACTTATCTCTAAATAAATAACCTGCGCTCCTCCTAAATCCCGATGTTGCTGAAATTTCTATAACATCAGTTTAGGGAAGGCTATCGCCGTCTTGATGGTGTAACGCGTCAGCTACAATAATGTTTTCACCAGAAACAAAATTAGCATAAAGTTTTTATAAACATACATATAGCTTATAGCTGTTTAAATGTACGATTTTATTGATGTTTGGCATGCCTTCAAATAAATCGCTGCTTATTCAAAATAATATTTCCTAATTGAAATGAGTTTCAGTGAGGGTATTTTTAGAGAAGGGTATTTTTAGAGAAGTGAAAGAAACAAAGCATGTTGTGTATCCAAGGAAATTCTGTCTGAAGGTTTACGGTAGGTTGGTTAAGTTTGCATGGGAAAACCCATCAAATTAAATAGAAAATATGATTTTACAACTTGAAAAGGTCGTTATTTAAACTAATTGGCCTTTTATTTTTTATTTGAAAATAGCTGACGAAAGATTTTATGTTGTTTAAGAAAATAGAAACATATCAGCGGCTTCGTCTTTAGATGTAAGTATAAACTTTCCACTGAAGGCGATTTTGTTTTTATTTTAAAATATATTTTCTTTGTCAATGCGTAGCAACATTTTCCGAACTGTTAACACATTTGTCATTTAGGTTGTCCTTGAAGCTTGTTGCCCGTTTAATATCATAACCTAAAACTCTTAAAACCAAACCATTGACTTGAGGGCAGTGCGTCTTTTGACTGAAATAGCAAACAGAGCTAATTAGGGCTGATTGAATCTATTACTTTTTTTTTGTGAAAACTTAATTAAAAAGAATTAAACATTGCAATTGGAAGTAAGTTCGCAACGTTCAAGGAAATCACTTAATTAAAGAAAGATATCTTCATTAGGGGTTAACTTAAATTACTAGACCCAAGACGAAATGCCTCAAATTCTAAAGGACTTGTCAATTAGTACAACAATGATGATGGCTGATTATGCTTAACAAACCAAATAGGGATTTTGTATATTTCGAAGGTAAAATGACAGAATAGAGCAACTCTAACCGACAACTAGTGTTACAACTATTTCGATGTCCATTCCTCGACGTATTTTGGCTTTTCCGACTGCGTGGACATCTCGGTACAGATCATAGTTGAATTCTTCTCCTTATTCTCCGCTTTTAGCAAATCCAGGCATAAATATTGCACATTGAAATATGTGCACGATGTTGGATTTGTGTCCAGCATTTATTAGCACTAGTTCAATTTGGGTGGTAGTGTTACCGCCTTGTAAACTGTACTACGAGCAGCTGCTAAATTGTTTAGTCGGCACCATTACCTGTTGTTATTTTCTGGCACACGTTAAAGATATTTCCACTTCCGAACCCGGCGTTGTCATTTTTGATTTAAGTTTAGGTGGGTTGGTTGATTACTAAATTTAGCCGCAAAGCAAAACTCTCCTCGCAATCTAGTGAGTGATTTGGTCACGCATTTAAAAGTCCCGATTGTCGTCGTTGATGAGTTTTTACTGTCTCGAGGCTGTATAAGAATCATTAAGCTATTTGAGCGCAAATGTGACATTGTAAGACGGACAGGGTCCGCAGGCTATGCCCATGAGATGATAAATGATGAGCCTTCTTTAACTTCGGGCAGGGCATGTGCATATATATGTTTCAAGGAATGTAGAGATTTGATACGGAGCAGTTAACATACACAGCTGGTCAAAAAAATAGGTGTGCAGTGCTTTGTTACTAGTTGATTTGTTCTTGTTGCTAAATAACAGTTGTTTTGCTATTAAGAAATGCTTAGTTCCGTTAGTATGACGCCAAGCTCATTGCATTTACTAAGTGTACTGTTAAGTATTTTATTAATTTTCGTTGCAATACAATTTTGTACGTTTTAAGAGTTGGACATAAAAATAGGTGTGCAAAAATAAATTGTTAAAATTTAGGGATTTATTGCACAAGTGTTATTAAAGAGTGATTATCTTCAAAGGTTAGTTTGTGTTTTAATCACTTTATCACAATGTTTGTTTAAGTTTTATGTTAAATCATATTTTAAGATGGGTCGAAAAGTCCACTGCTCTGCGGAAGAAAGGCTAGTAGTTCAGCGGTTAAGGGGTGAGGGTAAAACCAATAAATTTATAGCAGATGCCATTGGAAGGTCACAGAACTTCGAAACCAATGCTCTTAAGCCAACATTGGAAATAGAGGAAGGCCGAAAAAACCACAGCTACTACTGACCGCCGCATTTTAATTTTAGCAAAGTCAAATCCGTTTGTTTCATCATGGACTATAGGCGCACAAATTGGGGATCTGTACACGCACAATCTGCAGGAGACTACAGAACTTTATTCTCCCAGGAAGAGTCGCCAGAAAAGTTCCACACCTAAGAGCTAAGAACGTAAGATCCCGAAAAGAATTTGCCTTCAGCCATAGAAGTTGGAATGGACCTGAAGGTGTGAAAAAATGGCGGAACATTCTGTGGAGGGACGAAACAAAAATAAATTTCTTTTCCTCGGAACGTAAGGCGACTAAAAGGAAAATTATACCATCGTCGCTATACACTGAAGACCGTTAAAAATGGTGGAGGAAATATAATGGTATGGGGCTGTTTTTCCTGGTGTGGTGTTGGTCCTATATTCCGTGTCAATAACATCATGAAAAAATATGGATATAGGGACACCTTGGAAAATGTCATGCTTCCATTTTCCATGCCCCTCCGATGGCATTTCCAACAGGACAATGATCCAAAACATACAGCCGGCATTGTGAAAGATCAAAGATCAATGATCTGTATAGATCATTGATATTCACGGTTTACAACAGCACAAGATCCAACTTTTGTTGTATACCATGGAAATCAATGATCCACACAGATCATGTGAGCACAATAAAAAAACGCCTAATATCTCATTCAAAAATAAATACCTAGTGCTAATGTTAGAAGTGTAAAGTGGAATCTATTTTTCACAATACATGCAAATTTCAAAAACCACCCACGGGAAAGATTCAATAAAACAACTAGCAACCTGCAATTTAAAAGCCACCCCCAATCTTGACATCGTATTAAGCCACAAATCGTATGGAACCATTCACATTTCAAGGGTGTACCAATGGGTGCACTCAACTAAAACTGCAATCCTACTGCAAGTTGCTGAAGTACCCTTTATCACAAGTTAAGACATCCGAATGAATCGCTTTCAAAATACACGCACCAACTGTAACATACTTGATTAAACATGAAGTGGCAATACTTTAAGTACCTTCGTGTGTATACTCAATCTTTATCTTGTTTCACTTCACACCGATAACCTAGATACAAATCGCAGATTCGCCACTCACAAGTCATAACTGTTCGCGTCATTATATTGAGCTCTGAAACGTCGATTTACTACAAACATTCACGTCTAGAACTTAAAAGACGAACCACCTGGCTATTGTTTGGATTTAAATATACATACTAGGCGCCTACAATTCTCGCCCGCATTTTGGTGTTCCATTGTGGGAACCACTCTCGTGAGTAATGAAAATTGGGCCCAGGCCAAGCAGCAAGCACTCTTAATGGACAATAATTAAAAATAAATAAAAAATTCCCGTAATTATAAATATCACTCAAGTGGATTGAAATTTTGATCACGACGCGATGCGACAACGATGGGAACATTCGCAATTGTGTCCTATCTCCGTTCGAGGCGATACGCGACGACACTTGACACAACTCCAGCGAGAGTACATCCTTGACCATCAATGCGTATTACGCCATTGTAATGATATCCCTCTTCTGTGTGAGCAATGGATTCCGCCAGAGAACAGAGGACATTGGACATCATCATTTATTCTGGATTGAAGTGTCGCTTAATTAGTTTTGCGTCACGACTCACAAGAAGGCGTTGAACTCCAAGTGGAAATTCACACGCCCTATGTACTGGCGTGAGGCTGCAGAATCACACTAATGGTCCAAGTGCATGTCTCTATTCAACTGTAAACATTTGTTCCCCCTATTTGTCGAATGCAAATTCCTAGCGCAGAAGTTGACTTTTGCAGCAACCTATGACCCGTTTTCTTTTCTTACCGTCTCCCCACTGTGACGCACGAGTCTGTCGAGTTGAATAAGCTAGCTCGGGACCAAGATAAATACGAAAAGAACACTATGCAATCATCCGGTGGTAGATAAAAATTCAAAACACGCTCCTTCATCATAAGTGTTTCCATATTATCGATGGAATTCCTTCAGCGACGCACCCGCTGGTGGTGGCAATTTATTCCAGCAGATGCTGGTGGCATGGACCCAGCTTAAAGTTCACAATATCATTGGTAGCGGCCTATCGATAAATCTCGGACATCCCTTTTAGTTCGCGTCAGTTTCGATAGGGATAAGGGTGCGTTCGAGTTTTAAATGCCTGTGGCAACAATCACATGAAGGTCACAGCAGATAGGCCGAGCCGCTTCGAACAACGCCTTATCGGCGAGATAATATCAAATCGTGGACACCTCCACACACCGCCTATACACCACAATGTGATGTCGAAGCTCGCTCTGGGGGTCAATGTCCTTTTGGGTGATCCCATTTGGGGTGCTATCGCCCGAAATCTAATGAAAATTAAACAGAATAAGCACTAAAATGGCCAATTATTTCGCAAGTTCCACTGAAGGAAATTAACTTGGACGGAACTTTTAAGTGATATTGGAGCCATCTTGGGAGGCGGTGAAACTATACGCGCCATGACGCAGAAACTAAAATAGTTTTTCCTTTGAAATGCCAAAATGAAAATCACGGTGGAATAAACAAAAGCGGGTCGCAAATTTTCTGCTGATTTCGTTTGAAATTTTTACTTTCAGCTGAATAAACACAGATTGAATGTGATTGGTGGGGTTGAACTTTTCGCACAACATGAACTGTTGCTGTGACGTTGGATAATTTATTCTTTTAAATCAGTTTAAATTACGTTGGTTGAGATTATAATTATATTTTTCGGCAAATCTGCAAAGTGCTGTGCGTAGCATGGCCTTATATGAAGCCATCAAGTTCAATGAACGATAGAAGAAATCGATTCGATAACTTATACAAGAAAGTGTTTAAATTATGCGATGCGAAAAATTGTTTTAAGAAATAAATTTACCGTGTATTTTGGTAGAACAGCAATTGAATATTTGAAACTTGGCGTAGACCACGGGACCAAGTGCCACCTGCTCAGGTGGGTGAGTAACCGACCTACCGGGTAACTAAAAGTTTAAACAGTTAACAGATCAGATATGGCATCTTATGTACCGAGCCCGAGCGCCTGAATTGGGAAGCTAGCTTAAGACAATTATACAGAAGTTTGTCAGACGCTCGCTAGAATGGTAACAAAAATTCGTATTTGTGTTTTTGAGGAAGTTGTATGTGCAACTTGAGACACGTCCAATACACTAACTGCGTTTAGTGTATGAATACGATTACAAAGACATTTTTTCACACAGAATACTGAACTAAGGAGCCCTTTTGCAGCTCTTGTGATGTAGCCTCACCCGACTAAAATCATCATACATATTGCCACACATCTTCCCTATTTGCCTGATATATTTTCTAAATTTCGTCACCTACAGCCTAAGGACAATTTTTGACCAGACAGTGCGTATAAGTCTTTATTTTTAGATGAAGAATGATATCGTACTGGAAAAAAATACAAGGCAAAGACGATTAATATATTTGTGGGAAGAATTTTAAATCAAATTGTTTTGCTTTTAGACGAAAGGCACAGGAATCCGATGGATCAGTTGGGAAAAAATTTAGGGAGGTACTCTTCTTCGGGAAATTTGCCAATATTTTACACACGAAAACGGATAATCCGGCTCATAAACGAAGTATTATATAGACCGTCAGCTCTTTCAACTTAAGAGAATTTGCCTACAAGCTGTTTTCCGTGTTACTATGTGGCAAAGTATGCGTGCCATGTTAAAGTAGACTAGACGCACGCATACACTCGCACCTAGGAACCTGACAGATGCATGACAGTTCATTCTGTGGTAACATTGGCAAAAATTCAAATAATTCAAATAATTGGCTGTTATCGGGTCGTGTTAAGAAAACGGTGGGTAGGGTGTGGTGAATTTAGTACCAAATTTATTAAAACGCATAGGTATAGAGGATTTCTCTCATTTTACCAGGATAATGTATATAGTACGGGATGTTTTCATTTATGTTGTAAACAATGGAAATCGATGAACTATATGAATCATCGACAAAAATAAAAAAATATCCGTTTACTAATCATTATTCGTATGAATAAAAAGAAAATGCATGCAGCAAAACTTAAATGCGTGAGACATATCAGGGTACAAATCAGCAAATATATTTATTTCAAATTTTGCTTATATACATTTTGAGTTTCGTTCTTTCCCGTACATTTGAAAGAAAATAAATTTTCGTTGATTGTGTCTTATATACTTTTTCTTTTTATTATAAATGCACATTATTCATATTCTCGACATTTTATTTCAAATGTAATTTCATAATTAATAATTTCATTTGTTTCAAATTTCCTAATAAATTTAATTTGTTTTCCATTAATAAACGGAATCTTCATGGAAAGATTGGGCCTTACCAATAAACATTTTTATTTTCGACTCTTATTACTAGTAGTTCACAGTGGTTTCATTTTATTTTCAATACAATTTTCGCAAGTGTGAGCTTCTGTAAATTTAAAGTCGATACTAAACTCTATAACTCAAAAATTATACCCGAACAGAAATGTTTATATCTTTTCCCTGAAACATATTTTAAATTTTAATATTCTTAATCAATTTTTCTCTTTGGCTGCAGTTTTTCCATCGACATTCGCCGGTGAAATAATTTTTCGCCAAAAACAACAAACGAAAACAGACATAATAATTATAGGAAACAAATATTTTATTTTATTTCAACGAATGAATTTTCACACTTTACTCTTTCATTTATTTATATTGATTCTATGCTATTATACATTTGGTAGAATACATGTTTCCGTGGTGAAATACAACAACGAATATAAACTCTCAGAACGCATCCATCAGCTGACAGAAACTTACCAAATACACTAACTCTCAGTCAGTGTTCTTAGCAATCTGTCTTTATTTTTCCCACTCTTACTCTTTTCACTAAACTCAAATAACCTCGATTTTTTTCATGAAAAAGACATACTTTCAAAAGTATTTGTATTGTTCGGAAAAAAATCACACAAAATTAATCTTCAATATAAAAATCGCAGTTTCCTAACATTATAATGACCATTTTTTGGTACTAGAAATTGTTGCTAAAGGCAAATCTCCATTTTATGTACATTTGCTTTGATATTCATGGTGAAATGTAGTTTGAATGTTTTTTTTCAGATTATTGATATTCCCACAATTTTGATGTTTTTTCCTTTGACGCTCAGAAAGTTTGTGAAAAAATTTAATTTCCCTCAAAAAGGTAGAGATCCCACGATGTAGGAACACTGCTAAGTGTCAGTATTATATTACACCTCCCGCCATTTAGAATTTCATTTTTTGCTGCTTCACACGTATTCACAGATAGGAAATTTAAGAGAGAATTTTCTTTTCAAAATTTGCGGGGGGAATCGGGAGGGTGCGCGGGAGCTGACGGTCTATTTAATACTTAGTTTATGGTCCGGCTCGAAGGACCAAATATAACCTTGACACTCTTACACTTTTAGATCTACGAGGTGGGCCAAAAGAGATCACCCTATTGGAAGATGCTCTAATTTTTGCAAATGGCCGCCAATGTCAAACAACAACAAGCGGCGGTGCACGCTATAGGGCCATGTTTACCGATTTTTTTCTGCCGGAATTGGAAGAATTGGGACTGGAGGACATGTGGTTCCAACAGGACGGAGCTACGGCACACACTGCGCGAGCCACAACCAATATTCTGAAGGCGGCGTTCCCGGGTCGCCTCATCTCTCGTTTTGGCGATTTGCACTGGACCGCAAGATCTCCCGATTTAACTGTCCCAGCCTTTTTTTGTGGGGTTTTTTGAAGTCCCGTGTTTACGTGAACAAGCCCGAGACCCTAGAAGCCCTCAAGGACAACATTCGACACGATTGCGAGAATCTGTCGCCCGAAGTTCTCGCCGAAGTGATGCAAAATGCCATAAAACGAGCCCGTATGGCAATAAATTCTGACGGCGCCCATTTGGCCGATATCATCTTCTCGACTTGACCAATAAAATTCTACAGGTTCAAATAAAAATAATCAAAAAATGAGAGCCAAACCTGTATTAATCAACATTTTTGAGTTTAATATTTATGTAAAATAATTTGAACCTTTAACAGCAATTTACCCGGAACTAGTAGTGTCGTAGGACAACAGATTTCTGAGTGTAATTGGTGCAGAATTTTAAGCCAAATAGCTTAAACAAGATTACTTCTTTGTAATGCTATAATAGTGACCTGCAAATATTAACAAGCGATTTTCGAAATACCCAAAGCCAAATAGATGCATCCATTCATTGAGGCGTTTCAAAGACGTCGCACCTTAGATTTTTATCTTTCTCATGTTTAAATATGAATACGATTAAATATTTAAGCGAACCACTTTTAAGCTACAAAGATTTACCGGCCAAATCGTACTTCCAATTTGTAGCTCGAGGAGACCGATCGAGAACAAATTTTCACATAATTCGTAGACGAAATACATGTGCACCTAATTTGATCAATAATTTCAGGCTAAAAGAAGAAGTCATGAATTTAATTGAAAATTAAATAAACAAATAAAAATTATATTAAAATAAAAAAAAAACAGAAGTTAAAAATTAAGAAAAGAGAAAATTAAAAAAAAATTAAAAATAAAAAAAATATTCTCTACACCTCCACGCGCTTTTAAATATTTTTCAAGCTGCATTTTGTATAGAGAAATTTGACCCTTCCAGAATTTTGACCCCAACCATCTAAAAATATACGAGTCTACCTATCCATTAGTCCCATTAGACACACGAGACACTAATAGAACGACATGCACATGCGAACATACCTTCTCTAAATAAATTACCTACTGACACTGTATAGTTCCAAAATTTAAATTCCCATGCAAAACAAAAGGATACTCGGTTTTCGCTGTCGGCAGTTTCCACAGTGAAGTACTTTTTTCGGTGTGTGAATGTACTTTTGGCATACATAGTTGACAGATGACAGTATGCCAATAGCGCAAAGTCCCCTTAGTGTAACTTTCATATGTGCAATAAACGGGTCGTATCTTTTCGCTGATTGGCTGTGCTTGGTTGTGCTTTGTAAAATGCCTTCCGACATATTCAGTAGGTACCTAATTCAATATGCTCTACCGAATTCTGAGTAGAAAAACACAAAATGAATGTAGGCAGGTCATAAACTTATTAATATGTATATAGAAACACTTTGAGTAAATTTGACGGGGGATTCATTTGCATACAGAAGAAAAACGATTTAGAAAACTGCGTCACGCTTCTTAAAGCCTTTAAGTTGAGAATACATACCTGTGTTATTTGTAATAATGAAAATGTTGACCTTCGTGAATCACAGAACAGTCAAAATTGACAATCAAAATATAGTGGAACCTATTTCCAATCATTTGTCGGTGTATTTTTTTTGAAGTAAAGGAAGGGACCCACAATTCAATGAAAAGCTTGTTCAAAAAAGTTTTACTCTTCGGCGTTTTTCAGGGATTCCCAAATTCGTTGGCTAAGTTTAAATTTTTCGGCGTTAAACCTGGAAGCCAGTGCCAAAATTAGAAGTCTAACGAACTCTTATTGCAAAGTTGTAATAGCGCATAAAATATAGGACAATCACGGAACTTATTTAACATGGTCTACTGAAACTAACCTTCAGTCAGTCATAAACAAAATTATATTCTCTGTCCATATCATATAGGCGATCGTGTTAAATATCTGAAATGGCTGACTTCGTTTTGCCATTGTAAATATCAAGTCCAGTTCAGTAGGGTATGTAATCGTTTGTTCCATGACGAATGAAAAAAACCCCCAATTCACTTTGTTGTCGGAAACAACCGCACATCCCTTCCTAAAAAAAATGTAATTATTTCATTTCCCCAAAGTAACCGCATTTCCATTTCTTGTAACAAAAACTTCACTACCAGATTTCGTTCTTTTTTCAGTGGTATCCCATTTCCCACAATCAGTCGATACAACACAAAAAATATTCGACTGTATTAGACCCAAATAATACGAGCAGACACATAAAGTGTACACATCTACATAAATTTCAACATAAATGAAATAATTTAAATCACTGTGAGACCTTAATACAGTACTCTAGCATCTATGCAAAAAGTAATCTCAAACGACTTAAAGTGCTGTCAAATTTGAACATAGATACAATGAACTCGCTACTGCTAATTTGGGATAGGAATGCTAATTAAGTAAGCACTTGGGATTAATAGTTAAGGGACAACCGTCTGGCATATTTGAAATTTTTATCATAAATTAAATATATTTCAAATGCAGAGCTTCGAACCATTTTTCTAAGGAAACGAGTTTGGCAAGAGTTACAGCTTCACCAACTCAATTCATTGGGCTTACACCAACTAATTATTCTAAAGAGTGCAGAGATCCAGGACTTATGATTTTCAAATACTTTTGAAATTCGACAGTTGTATTTAGATGTTGTAATTTTTACAACTCGAGGTGAAATAAATATCTGAAGATTTCGAATTAAACATCAAATTATCGATATTTGGAGTTTAGATCCGCACACGGAGTGTGAATGTGTGATCAATGAATTCAAAAATTTGACATTTACTAAACCGATGCCAATCAGGATTAGAGATAACACCCTTATGTCTATTGTTTACATTTTATTGAATGAATTTACAAATAAATAAAGGTCTAAGTTTTTCGAAAGATTACTGACAAAAATTGCTCAACCTAAGGTGCAGTTGAAGTTGAAGTTCCTCAGCACTACAAGGAAAATGCCGGGATTTCCGATATTTTTCATGATGATGTACTAATTTTTGTACAAAAAATATGGTCTTATAAAAATATTAAAGGAGTTGTTTCCAAATGCTACATTCCCCATGAATAAGTTTTGACATTTACAGATGGTAGAGGGATTTCTTAAATTTTTATCTGTCCAAATTGGGTTAAATTCTGATACCCAATTAACCAGCAGGATATGTTTAATGTGTTTTTACAGTTGACGGTGTTCGAATACAGTTGAAGTAAGTACCTACCTAGTACCTGATGGAAGTATAAAAAACATCAATCAACTGACTATTTATTGACTTAATTAAGGTGGCGTTAGTCAGGGGTGGACCTGGGCCTCAACCACCAGGCGTCCTCAGCCAGCATTTTATTCAAATTTGGATATGAATTGACCATTTTTACTAACAACCCTATTAGGCCACATGTAATTAAATGGAATGTGTATTGTTTAATAATTTGTAAATAAATATTTGCAACGAGAGTCAACAATTTATATTTATCGCTCTCTATACATAAGGGTTGCAACATGAAACATAGCAAATTATGGTGGTATTCTTTCGCCATTTAAGACTCAACAATGAGTCTCTAGATGTGACCCAACGGTTGTTAAATGTAAATTCATATTTATATATTTAAGTGTGTCTAGTAGACTGCGTTTACATTTTCTCGGTCTACAAAGACCTTTCAAAAACTTTCAAAAACTTCTTGATACAATGCGGCAATTGCAATCAAAAATAAAATTTGGAAAACAATGTGTGTCTAGATTTTTTAAATAGACGATGACCAATGAAGAAATAGTTTCTCGTCCTGCTACTGTTATATAAATAATCTTATACCACCTTCTTCTCTCAGGAAAGGTAAGTTTATACAGCGTCAACAGGGCACCGAGATATGATTTAATTCAGCACTTAAATGGCTTTAAGTTGAAGTCCTCTGTAAATATGTGCCCAGGAAGTGAAATCCAAAGTCTGCTCGTTATTTAGTCTATAGAGAAATGTTACTACAATAATTATTTCGGGTTTCCATTGCCTCTGAATATATTTTAGGCTTTTAGTGTCTAAAAACCCACAAAAACCAATGAGGAATTTGAAAAAAAATAAATAAAATAAAAATATGTGTCAATTTATTTGTTATAACAAATTGGATTACACCATTCGTACATTAATTATTTTACTTGAACATTTTCCAACAAATTGAACAATTGTGTGCGTTTTAATTTGACTTGACAGAACAAATCGATTGGAAGTAAATTTTTATATAGCCGAGAACTTCTAGGCAAGCAGGACAATGTAGCCATTTGAGATTTGACTAAAATATTTACTTGTTATACATTAAACATTCTTTAAGGAGTCGGAGTGAAACTTTCGATACAAAACAAACCTTGTTCTACTTTCAAGTCCCATACTGGGTACAGTTGGTTTTAATTAAATGTGGTTGCGCTTTTACGTTATTTCTATCTTAAATTTGTGTATTGGGTTTCCCCAGAGGAGAAGGGTGCAGTTCCCTACATTATATACACGAAAATGAAACACTTTGAATATGGCCCAGCGACATGCAACATACCATTCTTATAAAAGGTATGTGTTTCAAATATGGTATGACCATGATAAAACAAAAAAAAAACAAAACAGACATATATGTCTGACTGTCTATTTATGCTGTGTAGATTTTTCTAAATTTTGACGGTCAGAAATTCGTCCCTTTTATTGTCAAACATGTGCTGGTTCTGTTTACAGTCGTAGAACGTATTGAGTGCAGCGAAATCGGTTAATAACTCTGCAGAAAGCTACAGCCGGTTATATGTATTAATAAGAAATCCAAACGGTAGACAAACACTGCACAATTTTGTAGTCATGCTTGCTTGCGAAACGATTCATTCATTATTTTGCAAGATCTGACTGAAAATGGATCCCAAATCCCAGACAGATCCGGCTAATGGTTTAGCAGGTTTCCCCGTCAGAATTTCTTCCACGTTTTCGTCGCGAGTCATGTCAAAATTATTTGAATACTTACTACAATTTAATACCAATTTGGGGGCTTAACTCAATCCTCAAATTTTGGATATTCATTTCACAGACCGCAGCAGTGTAAATTTATCTATTATTAGGGAGAAATTCACTGACGACCCCTAACCAACAACTATCTCTAAATCCATTCAGATGGGGCATGGTTGGTGGATTTAATTTGCTTAAATGTTCAAGCACTTAACACTTAGTTGGTATTCACCGCATACTGCTTAAAATATTACTGACTAAATAGTGCCATGCACTTGGGCTTTGTTTTATGACTTCTGGTTTTTGAATGTGTTCCATGGTCTTAGGTTTCATTACCACTTTAAGGGTCGGCCATAAACAAGGAACAATAATTTCCAACCCCATCAGTTTAAAATCAAATACTGCGTGATATCACTCTGCAACCCCATTCATCTGTCATTCCTTTTGCACCCCGTTGGCCGAGAAATCGGTCTATTAGAAGGTTTTGACCTCAACGAGCTGAATCTTTTTGATGTCTACTTATGAAAGGGGTGATGTTTTATTAAGTAAATGGGTTTTTAGAATTCTTTAAAAATGGGTGGGCATAATATTTAAGGTTTTTAAGTTTTTAAGTTTTCGAAACATCTAAAAGGCTGAACCAAGCTCGATAGCGAATGGATGGTTGTTGTTTTTCTTTCACTGTTCTGGTTCCCAGAACTTAATGGCATTTGGATTGGATAACTTTAGTAAGAGGAGTTCACATCTGAATAATTATTAATATTAACGCACGCTATAAGTACGGTGACCATCCGTTCATTATAATAATGAACAGTTCTGTATTTGAAGACGATGTTCATTACGAATTATTTTTTTTTTTTTATTTATTTAATTGTAACAGACGTTACAAAATTACAAAATCTACATAATAAGAACAATGTTTTTAGGATTTTTTTTTCTTCTTTAAAATATAAATATATAAAACAATAAAGATATAAACTTGTCTCTAGGTACAGATACATCCATCTCACTATAGACGCTGTAGAAAGCAAGAATGGCCCTCGATATAGGCTCGTTTTGACCATAATTAGTTCCGTGACTTTGCTGAAACAAAGGACGCCTTATACTTAATGGTCTAGATGGACCATATATGGGTACCATCGATAGCAGAGTAAAGCATCTTTTCTGGTAGCACAGTAGGTCCCTCACAAACATTACATCATGAATCTCTCTTCGGGATTTCAGGGATTTGATTCCAAGTAGAAAACATCTTGCTTTGTAATTGGGGGAAGGGATCCAATGCATTTTATAAAAAATAAATTTTGTGAAACGCCTCTGAACTTTTTCGAGTCGATCTGAATAGGTAGAATAGTCAGAATTCCATATGACATCGGCATATTCAAGAAGCGATCGAACTAACCCAGTGAAAAGTGACAACAAAGCAAATGGATCTTTAAAGTCCGAACCGTTTCGTTTTATAAATCCAACAACTGAATTAGCTTTTGCAACGACATATTCAACGTGGGCTTTGAAAGAAAATGAGGAATCAAGCATAACACCTAAGTCCTTGATTTTCTCTACTCTATTCAAACGCGTTGAGTGAATTGAGTAGTTAAACTCAATATGAGACGAAGATCTGGTAAAAGATATCGCGCTGCACTTACTTATGTTGAGTGTCAAGTCATTGGCGTTGCACCATTTAATAATACTGTTAAGATCCGATTGGATCAAATGAAAATCTTCTATGCGCTTAATGGCTGAAAAAAGTTTTAAGTCATCTGACTTAATGATATTACTTCTGTCGTCAGAAATTGTCAACACTGACATAATAATCATTAATAAAAATAATAAAAAGTAATGGGCCTAAATGACTTCCTTGCGGTACGCCAGAGGTACAGTTTATCATTCTAGATAGGGAAGCTCCAATTTTTACTCGTTGAGTGCGACTAATGAGAAAAGAAGAAATCCATCGAAGAATGTCAGAATGAAACCCAAAATATTCTAATTTTTCAAGAAGAATTAAATGCTGAATAGAATCGAAAGTTTTACTAAAGTCGGTGTGTATGACATCAACTTGACTTCTGTTCTCCATTTCATTAAGAATGTACGAAGAAAAAGAAGCCAAGTTTGTAACTGTGGACCGTCCAGATGAGAACCCATGTTGAACTTCGGACAAACATTCCTTCGTCAAAAACTCAAGCCTATTTTTAACGATACTTTCAAAAAGGAATCGCTGACAGTTTACAGATACCTCGATAGTTCTCGACATTATTTTTTGAACCAGACTTATGAATAGGTACCAAAAATGACATCTTCCAAACCTCTAAGAAATTGCCTTCGAAAAGAGAATGGTTAAAGATATTCAACAAAGGAGTACTAAGAGAATTACAATAGTATTTTAGTATAATGGCAGGTATACCATCAAAACCGCAATTTGGATTTGGCTTGAGAGATTGAAGAGCCCGGAGAACTTCTTCAAAGCCTAGTTGTATTGACCCAATGTTGACACAATTACTCATTTGTCTTCTCGAATTGAAGAAATTTACTAAGCTAATTTTGTGTACAAAAACATATAAATGTTCTGTATTTTAGAAGTTGTTCATTTTTTGTTCTGTACTTCTTTTAAATTCTTAAAACCAACAACGTAAACATTCAGAAAACCAAATTTCAATGAACAAAATGCTTACGTGACCTCACTTGCTGAAGCTTGGTACGCTGCTTGAGCTAAATTTTCGCTCCCACTTAAGCGAACCCATTTAGCTGAGCGGTACGCAGCTCGAGCTAAATAATCAAACTTTTGTTTCAGAATGTACGTGATGTGTCTGTCAAAATTTAGCGTGCCCATTTAATGGGTCGGCACATTTTCTCATGCTAAATTATAGCAGATTGTTGTGTATTTGTTTTTCTATTGCGGAAAAGTATGCAAGGATGAGCTTTTTTGGACGAGAAGTACCTAGAATCAGAAATAGTTCAAATAAGAGAGAATTTAATTTTTGAAGGAAGTTTTTTCAAAGAACAGCTGTTTTCTGTGACACTTATCCACGGCGTACTCTATGTCAAAATTTAGCTAGGACTTTAGCTGAGGTTTGGAGAGAAAAGTTGGAGACCAGATAAAATTTAGTTTAGCTCGAGCAGCGTACTACGCTTGAACGAGCAAATTAATCTAGTACTAAAAAAAGGGTACTATTTGAGTGTTTTTTTACCAAATGAAGAATTGTATAGTTAAATATTGTGTTTCAATCTGTTTCTTTTTCTATTGTTCATTATTTGGAATTCTAAAAAAAAATGGCCACCGTAGCTATAAGATGAGCGGCAGAAAGAGCCATTCGAAATGATCAATCGTAGAGGTGTCAATCATCTGCCTTATGATTCAAAAATTTGCCCCAATATAGGTATATTTGAAACTCTACTAAGCCATTCCATACGACAGTTGTGATCAAATATTTGAAACAATAAAAAAGCATGTAAGTCTTCTGAATGATGAGAAACTGCTGTAAGCACTACCAATAATTTTCATAATCACAAAATTGCCAAAAAAAAATAAAAAAATAAATAATTGGCGGAACAGGTCCGTATGGACCCAAGCCTAGCTTCTCACAACCATTCGTCTTGTGTGAGTTTTTATTTTTGGGACGAATGGAAGGGATCTACAATTTTATGCCGAGTCCAAACGGCCAATTGAGAAGCTCTTTCATGACAGTTATACTCTCGGA
The DNA here is from genome assembly GCA_916610125.1 of Cheilosia vulpina. Taxonomy (NCBI): domain Eukaryota; kingdom Metazoa; phylum Arthropoda; class Insecta; order Diptera; family Syrphidae; genus Cheilosia; species Cheilosia vulpina. Next base: position 111,951,540 of record OU744276.1, on the reverse strand, counting down.
TGTTTGTCAGACGTTCGCGAGAGGTGGCGCAGCGAAAAAAACCTTAAGTTGAAATTTGGGTTTTTCTCGGGATTCGAACCTGGGACCCCTCGCTTAGTAGTCCAACACACTAACCACTAAGCCACTGCGCCCCAAAATTGCCAAAGTCAACCAAATAAAGTAGCAATTCGCCGGCAATTTATCCCAAATTATTCACTCCAAAACAAATCCTGAGCCGCACTAAATACAAACTATTAATTATCACCAACTCAATTTAAACTTTTGCCGGCAATTTCAAAAGTTAGTCGAAACCGCAAATTACCGCACAAACTTCCCAGAACCAAAATACCGATTGCCATCCATCTCCATACCGCAGGTAGGCAGACAATAACAAATTATTCTGCGTTTATCCTTTTCAGCATAAATAATGTTTCACCTTTTACTGCTTGTAATCCACTCGAATGCTTGGTATTTTTCAACCCAAGTAAGAGAATTATTACAAATGAGCACATTTCTCTTTTTAATGGAATCAATTTCCTCCAACGCCATAAGAAATGAATAATTTTCCAATATTTTTGCCATCCCCATCCCAAGCCACTGTGCGAGGACTTTTCCTATCAAAATGCTAAGTCATAGCAATTTGTTTAATCCTCACCTTTGCATAGGTTGGTATCACCTGCCCAGAATCGACAGGGATCCAAAAATAGAGACATCCTAAGGTGGTGTCTTAATAAATTTTTCAAAATTTTCCATTATGAAGTATTATTTTAAGGACACAACTATAAATAGTTTCAGAATAAGGTCAAAGCTGCGGGTAAATAAAAACAAAGTACACTGGCTAAAGTTAAACAGTTTCCCATCGTAATAGCTCCGCAAATTATCGGCAATCGATTAGGGAAAGACATAAAAATGAAGCCCACATACACATCTGATGGAGGGAATATGATGCCAGCAATGATGCCGATCAAAGGTGCTATAGTGGTGCTGGCCAGCAGGCATCTCGCTTAATCACTTAAATTAATATTCGCGAGCGTGTATACAAACTCTTCTCCACATGCTTTCCGTGGTTTTAATGTTTAAGCAATGTTTAACACACAAAAAAGAAACAACACACTTTCGGAGCTGCTCTAAACTTGAAAATCCACTGGGATTTTGGAAGAAAATCCTCTAGGCCGCTCGATATTTTGTGTTAATGTTCTTGGTAATACATTTTTGATGAGGCATGTATTTTTATTTGATTGCGATTGCTAACATTTTCGCATGAAAGTTTCAACTCCCTTGGCAGGACTTAATTTTTAAGACATACCCAAAGCGTTATAGTTAAATCCTTGCCGTGCAAGTTGTTGATCCTCTATCCACTGTAAGCCAATCTAAATACACTTGATGATCTATGAGAATTTTGTTGTCGGAAATAAAATTTTCCGTTACTTTTTTAAACACACTTTTTTACAACGCACAATGGATTGAAATCTGTTAAACGACTCAAATCACTCAAATGACAAAGCACGCACAACGAACCGATGCAGAAGACATTTTCGAGTGGACTGAATGCGTCTTGAGAAAAACTCCGGTATAGTATCCAACATCCATCGTATCCGCTAGCTTCAGTATCTCTGAATCTGATTGTTGTATGTTGTGTTTGTGTAAAATGCCGGCAAACTTTTCACGCTGCTGCTGTGGGGGAAAAACGCCGGCAGAAAATTGGAAAAGCACATTCACTAGTCGATTGGGTGGTTGGTTTCGATTGTGCTGCTGGCAGCATGTTGCCAGCGAGGAAAAGCGGGTGAAAAGCTTCTGTGTAGTTATGAATGAAAACGGAGCGATTGACAGATTTGTGTTTTGATAACAGCTGCGCTGTTGTTGTGATAAGAAATATTTGAGGGAGGATTTTTTGTTGTGGTTTTCTATGTGCGGACTGGCTGGCATTGTCAAATTCGCAGAAAAACAACAAATCACTTGTAGTGTGTCATGGCAAAATGTTTGATACATGTTTAAGAAGGATTTACACAGGCTTTGGCTACAGAAATAGATTTAAGTCAATAATCCAATCCAGGAAAATGTAGCTAAAAGGAGATGACAATAAGCTGATTCAATTAAACTTTGAAGTTGCACAACTAGGTATGTATTTAGTTGGTAACTTATCGAATGGCCTACCCGTTTCCTTCCGTAGAGGACTCGCAATCCTTTGATTCTATCAGATTATTGAATCAAGATAATTGGAAGAGCAAATTGTGCCGTTGTTATAGAAACAATGTTTGTAAGTAGCTCTGATTGCCTACTTAAGTTTTAAACGAGTAGATTCCTTTAAGAAACACCATTAGCTGAATATCCTACAACAAAATCGAATTTACCGGATTTAAGGATTCTGCTTTAATTGTTTGGTTGGCTAATTGAAGTAGTGTCATAGTTAAGGTACACTGGGGCTAAAGTAGGTACAATGCGCGAAACTGCGAAATGGTAGGTTGCTCCTAGAACCTACTTCCAAATCTATAAATGTATGCCGCACAGGCATCAATTAGATCGCTCCTTAACCTGTAACCGTATAAATATTTGCACTTTTCTTTCTCTTTTAACACCATTATGTACACACATCGATACGTATAAGCCATTCAAAAGCTTAACCACAATTTACGTAGGTATTTGTGTGTTTGTATTTTGGGATAAACTCGGTGCCCATTTCCGTAACTTCCTTTGGTAATATTCTGAATTGGAAGGTGTAGCAGCACGCCCTCCCAAGTACTTATGGCATTTGGAGCTCCAAGATATGGTGATGAAGATGTAAATTGCTCTACTACACAATTTGTGAGTGAAATTATGCGGAATAGCTTAATGTGCAGGTATTTTTAATGTTTTGCAATTAATACACATGGGAAACATTTACAGAAGTGTACTATATCTTTGGACTGTAAAAGGCATAAACAATTTTTCTTCTAAAAACAGTCAGAACCACCCCCTTATCGACATTTTAATAAGTTACGAATGCGTTTTATGTAGGGAGTTACTTTGCGATTACTATACAAATTTCATCCCATTATTAGGCCAAAATCGATCATCTGTGATGAAGATAATATCGCTTCTCCGATAAAGTCAGCATGAAAACTACCGAGTACCGAACCCGCATGTCAGTTTTAACCTCATTTATTAAATAATTGTTCGTATCTCACATTCCAATTCCGGAAGTATACGTTCTCAAAGGCGCCTTGTCAACTAATTGCATAATAAATACGGTAAAAACTGTGATTCTTAGTTGTGCCTTGAGAATCATTCAAACGGAGGCTCGCAAAAACTGGTTTTGAAGTTAATTTATGACAAAACAATGTATAGATACTGGACTCTTAACATTGGCGACTCGGTCGAAATGTAATCTTGGGAATCTGAGTCCCTACAAATGGCACTTCGTTTCTCACTCAGAAACAGGATCGTCCCGGACTATACCGCCAGCTAAGCCCATCCATGCAAAAATCTTTAAATCCAGCGACTTACCCAGTGCCTCAGCTTGCCCCGTTGTTCGCTTCCAAAATAGCTCCATTAATTAATTAAATCTTTTTATTTTTATCTGTTGCACTTAAACATTCACCTTGCACTAGTTTTTTTTTTTTGCGTTAGTTCGCATTATTGTCAGACAAAAATTAGACCCGTTTAAGTTTCATGTATAAAAACATGCAAACTAAATTCCTTCCACAACGGTTACAAGTCCACTGTTATTCATCAAACCAACCTAGGTATTCAGACATCATAATTACAGTTTGTTTAGTTCACACTATAAAAAAAACGCAACTAATTGTCATGTGTGCTAAATTGATAAAATAACACATAAAATAGAAAGAAAAAAAAATGCGGTGAGCCATCGCCGGAGTTGCACGGCTCCAACACAACACAAAGGCCGATGACCTCAACGCGCGCAAATAGATACGTAAATAATGTTTTTCGTTTTTATAGTTTTATTGTTTATATCATTACAATCGAAACCGAAATTAAACATGTGTTAATTTTCACAAAATGTGCGAAGTGTATTTATTTTTTGTTGGTCCAAGAAGAGGGCGATATTATTCAACAACCTACTACTATAACACAATACCGCCATTTATAAGTAAATTACACCTGACCCACAAAATGGGGATGGGTAGGGTATTGCCGCACTAGAACGTGCGCGCCAAATTCTCATCAAAAAGAACCCCAATTAGTACTGTGTTGGAACTTTAAGAATGCAAACAATGACTGGCGAGTAAACAAAGTAAAAATAGGTTTACAACACGAAGTCTTGTCCAATTACTTTCGCTTTCAAATGAGTCAAACTGTCATTGTTTGAATTAAGGTAGCCACACCTCGCCAGTTTTAAAATCGCGAATATTTTCGCAGAACCCGATTCAATTCACGCAATTTGCTGTGAATGGCCTAAAAAGTGTTTGAATCAGTCATTTGCAGCCCACCCTTGAAGGGGTCTCAAAAAGCAGTTTAATGCATAAACACAACACAGCCCATTATCTGCAGGCACAGGCACACTTCAGAAGTAGTTGCACAGAGCGAATAGTCCTCTCGCTGTTCACTGGACGATTGTAATGTTATTCCCAGACTAATATGGCCGTTCCACGGAACTCGTTGATAGATGCAAATGCGAAGAGTTGAGAAAAAGAATTGGATTTGTATATTGTATGTCGAACCGGTCTAAATTTAGATTTATCACTTTACAAAGGTGTACTTGGGAGACAGTTTGATGACTTTGTTTAATGTTCCATAAAATAAAGGAAGCGGTTGGGTAGTGTCAAACAATTAGATGGCTTAAGTTCACGATGTAAAGTGTTTCAAAAGGGCACATTTTACTCACCAAATATTTTGTATTCAATGATTGACATTTGATTAGTTTGAAGTCTAATCGGAGGAAGGTATTTCTTTAAATCGCATCGACATCTAGTGGGGATGCACATGATTTGTAAAAGCATTTATTATGGCCTGTCAATCATCATTGGGAGTTTTGGAAAGAGCTCGTAGTATTATAAAAACTAATAATCAACTTCACGACAGCTTCTGCGACGACGGACATTTTGGATCAAGCATGATAGTGAATTTCAGATTGGGGACGTTCAAGTATCTCGTTAGGTAAGTCTGACAGCTCTCTCACTAAGTGAATCTCGGTTTTGATTGGTCGAAATCGGTCATGTGAGCAGCTGTTTCAGTTGACGTCTATGGAGGGGTAGCCGACGAATCTAGTCAAAAAATTCGTGACTGAGTACTAAGTTGACAGTTCGCGTATGTCAATGACGTTGGAAAAGTGACGTTCCCGACCAATCTATTTTTTGCGTTCAGGTTGCATCTCATCCAGACCAATCTAGTCGACTTTATACCATGTTCCCACCAACGTGATTTAGCTAAATCAACTTGATTTAGCTAAATCATCTCATAAATCACGTGATTTATCATACATTTTCGGGATTTATATTTACGTGATTTATAGGTGTTTAACTTTTAATTACGTATCTGTCATCGCAAATCCACACAAAATAAAATCGAACAAACCTGTTATTAGCTTCAGCACTTTATTCAGCACACAAAAAACAAAGAAAACTGTCAAAAAAATTATTTCAAATTCAATTTTCTAATTTTGTTCGTGTTTCGATGAGTTTTTGATATTTTTCTTGGAAGGTATGGCAAAAAAACAGAAAGAACAAAAAAAATCACTTAAAGTTCGGTGGAGACGCCTTTCGTGATTTATAAATCACTTCAGCTAAATTACGTTGGTGGGAACATAGTATTAGATGACTAGATTCTTGAATGCGGCCAATATAAAATTGGTTAGCTGTCAAAATGATTGCTGCGCTCAGATTTTTAATCAGACTTCACCCATTCGACGTTGATTAAAGGTTTTTTTCGTACTTTTATATTTAAGAATGTGTTTCACCTCGAAAAGACAACTAAAGTATAGAAAATCGTATTTCGGAGTTCAGCGAACTCATAAATTGAACACGGTTTCACACAACCTACTGTTATTATTTACAATTGAGCCAAAGTAGAATTACTTACTTCACTCCCTCATTGAACTCATCGCTAGTTGTGGCTTATGTCGTTTTCCAACGGTTTCACTCGCGGATCCACTCATTCTGAAATCAAAACAGCTTCTGAAAACATCCACAATAGTATTGGTGAAATGCCAAAAAAATAATCTACGGCTGCTGTCAGCTGACTTGTATAAAATACATAAATTACATTTGTGCTTCTTGAGTGGATTCTGACTTTAAATCGAGAAGCGAAATACTCTCCTCCGAATCACCAGAAGAGTATTTTTTCTGCCAATGGAACGGTTTCAGAAGTGATTTTTTCGATTCCGGACTCTCCCGGACGCTTCTTTTTGCCCAATGAAAAACTACATTATAATACTATTAACGGCTAACGGACACACAAGTAAGATTCAAAATAACGTTCATGGTCAACTTGCGATGGTGCTCATTAGACTCCTTTTCTTCAGCCTGAGAAGAAAATTTTGCATTTGCATTTTGCTGCAGAGCGAGCAAATAACACGTTAAACAACAACAAAACAAAAGGCCTTTTTTTATTACAGTCATCGACGGATATAAGAAACACTCATATAAGAACATTTCGCTTATAAGAAACGCATGTGGAAACACCGTAGGCTTTGTTTCTTGTATACGTTTTCGCATATAAAACACTTCGGATATAAGAAACAAATTATTTTAAATTTTAAAGATTTCTTATATCCGTCGTGGACTGTATTAACAAAAGTTGGACCTTGTATTGTTGTTGTAAACCATGGAAATCCATGATCTATACAGATCATGTGACCGTAATAAAAAAGGCCTAAAGATCACTTAGTGCAAATTCACCAGGAAACCCGGATATTTGACTACAATAGTCGTGTTTTTTTGAGCTTCGTTCTCAGCAAAGCACAGCAAAGTAAGATTTTCAGCACACAAATACTGCGAGTCTCGAAGTGTCAAGTGAGCGTAGTTGTTGTAATTGCGTGCTGAAAATCCTACTTTACTTTGCTTTGCTGAGAACGAAGCTCAAAAAAACAGGCCTAATCATTCCCTAAGGACGCGATTCACTAGATGTCAAAACAAATTGGGATAAAAAAAGCATAATTTCAGAATGACTTGGACGTAACATGGCTGAGATATGATGTTTGTTTTAAGTCGTACAACAAAAGCAAACAAAAATGGACCAATCTTTAAAATTTGATATTTCTCTTGGTTTAGGGATTGGAATCTTAAATTTTGCATGAGTCAAAGTGCAAAAGACCCGGGCGACTAATATAATAAAAAAAAATAAAAAAAAATAAATTCCGAATACGTAACAAGAAATCACCAGGAAATTTCGATTTTTTCACGGAATCGGGCCCTTGGGGTTACAGCATCACAAACAATTCTTTTGCATCACCATCTATCGGTGAATAGACATCCTAAGCATAACTGTTATACAAGAATTTTCATGTAATTTCGGCACTGTCAAAAAAATATGCTGGAAAATATTACCAATTTCAATCAAAATTAAACATATTTTACAATAATTTAATGAATTCTTTTACCAAAATTGAGAAACTTTAAATTACGGCCAGACAAATGAACCGCGACATAGTAGCCCACATCCTTGACGTTCTGAAGAATTCCACGGATAAAAATGTGATTCTTAAGGGTTTGGTCAAACTACGAACCGATGTCGTCAAAGACCGTGACGGAATTGTATTATTCCATGAGTGTAATGGCATTCCGCCCATGGTGCGGTTCCTCAACAAACCACACGAGCAGATTCTTGAAGTAGTTCTTAGTATTCTCGGGAATTGCTGCACCAATTCCGATTGCTGCAATGAGGTGAGTTCATAAACTTTTTTTTGTTGTTTTCGTTGTTGGATTCATGTATCTCGTGTTTGTAGGCACTTGACAATAAGATAACTGTTCCGCTAGCAACAATCCTGAAAAGCATTCCAAATGCCCTCATCCAGTGCAGAGCTTGTAGACTGTTGGGAAATTTGGCAAAAGCCAACAACGCCAAGTTACTCTCCACTCACTGTCCAGCCATAGCTAGTGCAGTTTGTCAGATTATTGAAGAGACCAGCGATGTTCAAACTCAAACTATGTGCTTCCGAGCTTGTCGGTTTCTTTTGGGCGACGAACAGTTCGCGAGGCACTTTCTCACTTCAAATGGCTTCGTGTTGGTGCTGAAGACACTGGTCGCAGTTATGAAGAACACAGAAATTAAGGAACCGCTTCCAGTTGTTGATGTGCCACCAAAAGTTGGCGGCTTGAAGAAGAATCAGCATCGAGAGAAATATTTCGAGGAAGTAGCTCGACATTTGGAGGGAGTTCGTAGTGATATCTTCGACAAGGAGATTCTTAAGAACTTAAAAACTTGCACAGACTACGTAATGCCATCGGACAAGGCGATTGTAGATTTCGCAAGTGAGATTCTAAAGTGCCTTCTCATCATATCAGAGATGAACTTAACTGTCCAAGCTTGGGAGGTGAGTGCATTCTCCAGTTTATTGCTTCCGCCTTTGGTTCTAATTCACTTGATTTCCCGCCGCTAGATGGTAAACAGAAGCAATAGCTTTGCAGCCGTTGTATTCTTTGCCACAGATGACAACCCTTATCGTGCGACTGCCCTGAAAATACTGTCGAATTTCGCAAAAAGTGTTGGAGCCGTACATGCGCTTAGTTCAGCCGATGCAATTGTGGCCGCATGCGAACTGCTCGTGTGCAGAAATATGGGTAAGCTGACGTGATTTTCTTCCAGAACAATCATATTGATGGTCTTGTTTCTAGAAAAAAATCTAACTGAAAGCGAAATGCGCCACTGCATCAACGTGATATGCATGCTGTCCGGAGACGCATGTAACCGATCAAAGATACGGCGGTCAGGAGCCATTGCCAGACTTCTGGATATTGCAAGGGTTTCCAAATCGCAAAGTGAAATATCGTCGGTGGGTGATTAATTTCTGAAAACTTTCTCGAGTTTGTGTAAGGAAAGTCCCGGTTCCGTTTCAGATCCTCTATGTCCTCAATAACTTCCAGTACGATAGTATAAGTATGGATTTGATGCTGCGCGAAGGTCTTGTGAGTTTACTCATTAATGAACTGGACAGATATCTTCATAGTGACGATGAGCATCGAAAGAAAAAACGCGAGGAGAAGAAGAATTCGTCGAAAAAACGAAAGTTACCTGATGCTGCAATGGAATCTTCGTGCAAGGTCAGTACATTTACTGTAAAGAGGCTTTATAGGTAGTCGCAGCAGACAAATATTTCGAATAATTAGGTCACAAATATCAAAATATATCCCGAGGAAGTAGCTGCATTGGAATCGTGTCAGAATGCTTAAGGGTCAACCTTGGTTGAATCGTTTTTCTTCAAACCACGCACCACACATGTCGCTGGTGAATTAAAAACTAAATTCCTACTGAAATGTTGAGTTTGTTTCTGCTGACATGCGATTGAAAAGTTCGCATGCAACACAGCTGACTGGACCAGCTTGCAGACTCTTTTAGATGGTAATAGCCAAGTTGCTGTTATAATTTGCGCAGCTATTTTCTTTTATTATGACAGATTTGCCGGCTATACGCCTGTCAAACGAATTACAAAGAAGATTCACAGAGAGAAATTAGCAGCACAAATAAGGCAAGAACGAGATAAACATCTTTAGAAACAGCATTCTCCAAAATTCTATGCAATCTTCGGGTCTCCCTCTCCATCAATAGGTAGCACATTTTTGTCTGCAATGACTATTGATGTTTTCAAAGACAAGAGTAATTCATTTCAGACAATTCCTAAGAGAACTTCTACTAAAACATAACTTCTGCAGTCAGCCAACAAACTCAACTAATTCAATAAATTTCGTTTCAGGTACAAAAAATCCGGGAAGAATCGGTGTACGACTATGATTCTCCATGTAGCTCGCCCCGATCTGTGATATCTCCTTCCAGCCCGTGTAGTTCCAGAAGTATGTCACCAGTTTGCAGTGGTTTCAAAATTACCTCAGGTGCGATCTCTTTTCAAATTCGTTTTAGAAGCCATTTGCTATATTTTTTTGCTGTATTCGACAGAAATGGATTCCGATTCGGAAACCTATTCTCCCGTCTGCAGTGATGATGAGGGAGCCGATGACGATGAAAACAAAAAGACTGACAATCATGATTCTGATATTATGAAACTTTTAGATATAGCTTGTAAGACGGAGACAAGTGTCGAAGATAATATTCTAGACAAAGAAGACGACGACGATGTTAGTCAAGGTAGGTTCAAGTTGTGTTTGAAATAGGAACATTTTAAAAAATGCTCTTGATGTTGCAGACGTGCCAGCCCTGAAATTGCCAAAAGTAGTTAATCTACCCGGCAGTGCTATAGACATTATTGAGAACCTACTGTTTCGCGTGACGCTGTTAGTGAACAAACGTGGTGAACTCAGCAAGCCCGAAACGTTAAATACACTAATAGCAGCCATTAAGACATTTGGTCTCAACAACTGCTTCTGTGGCTCGCTTACAAATATTTTATCGTGAGTTGTTGGTATTTAGATTGGATCTGATTTTTCATTTATTTTGTTTATAGTGAGAGTCAGTTTTTCGCTCAAATAATAAAGCTGGGAGTTGTGCATCAGCTCTTTCAGATGACTAAAATAAGTGAGGTAAGTGAGATGTGTCAAGGGAAACGCCATGGTAGAAATTTCTAATTATATTTCCTTCTTTCCTTCAGCTGAAAGTCGGTGGTAGTGGATTCCTCGATACCCTGTCCAGCGTAGGCGAATCTAACTACGGCAAAGGTGAACTTTCGGGTCTGTTGCGATTGGATGACATTAGCCAAAAGAAGTCGTCAATTGCGGTGGCATTTATAATAAGAAATCATCGCATTCTGTACCCCCTATTGACTGAGTTTGGCGCCCTGTACACGCTCGTAAGTTTGATTCTTAATAACGATAAGGAATTTGCTGGAGAAGCTGTTGACGCCCTAACAGCCATGAGTCAAATTACGCTGAGCATTGCCATCCCCGACATAGACAAGGAATCATTCGTTTGTGATGATGTCTTTGATGAGAGCGCCCCCTCCGCCGAAGACTGTGACATGAAATTCATTGTCCACAACAATGACGAAGAAATCTCAGTGAGCTGCAACAAGAAACTTCTCTCGGATGCAAGCGAAGTCTTTCAAACGATGTTGAACAGTGACTTTCGCGAAGGCAAAGAAGGTGAAATTCACCTCAAAAACTACTCGGCCAGTGGATTGCGCTATTTCCTTAACCTCATTGAACGAATCTCCCTACAGAAGCTACCGAACATTCCACCTGCCGCACACTACACATCACTCATCGAGGCTTTTGAACTATCCCGTGTGTACATTATACCACAACTGGAGAATGTCATCTTCAGCATAATGGTGCACTTACTGGACGAGACGAACTGTCAAAGTGTACTCGAGTGGTCGATGAAAAACTACCACGCTGAATTAACTGAGATTGCCATCAACTATTACCTGTGTTCAAATATTTCTGCAGAGAGTAAAGTTGAGTTGTTCCGAAAGGCTGACTTTTCCATGTACTCGAACGAATGGAATCAAATGATTACGGACGCAGTACTTGTGAGATGCAAAGACACCGCCTACTACACCGACTCCACGATGCAGTAAATACGTTTTTGTTTTCAATGTTTTTATGTTTGTCAACTTTTGTAAAGTCTTGTTAAACCAATAAACCCATTTTAAGTTATTTTCATTTTCCAAACAAAACGTTTTATTTTCCAGTGTTGACAGACTTTCTGGATGTCTTTTTTGATCGACTTGCGGCAATTTTCTTTTATAATTAGGGAGACAAACAATGAGATTCTAGTTTTGAAGGTCTGTAGTTTTAAAAATGCCCTGGTTCTGACGAGCCATGTAGTCGGAGTTACAGAACTTAGCAACAAATTTTGGTGCATGATCTACATGTGCAACTACGCAACATTTTTACAACCCTAACTTAAATAAAAACTAATCTAGTTCTAGTTTTTGGGTCTAATTTCGAGTCTGGCTCATATGCTTCCAGATGTTTATGTTATCAAGGCCCATTCTTATGTTTGAAGGAATAGAGACAATATGAAGCCAGCTCTTTGTTACTTTTAGTGGACAGCGAGGCTGTGTAGGCATGTAGCAATCACTTGAACCAATCTCTTCTGGTAAATGGAAACAAAAACTTTTTGTTTTTTTGCTGGTTAAGCTGAATGACATTTCCATTAACGTTTACTAATGTGGTATTCGATTGGGCGCTCTCAGAGCACTTTTTTTGCTCTCAGAGCTCTTTTTATGTTCGTTTGATACAAAAAAAAAGCAATGGCTGAATTCGAACGTCAAGAAAAGCACACTGCTTTTCTGATGTGAGGTTATGAATGCTTTTGCACTGCTTTGCATTTGTTATGCATTTGTTACTGCAAATTAAAGTGAAATTGGCAAATTATTGCAAAATATATTGTTTAACTTACGACTCCGGCGATGAATCCATTTTATTTGGCGGTTCAACTAAAATGTCATTTGATTTATGTGGTTTTCCATTGGGACAACAAATCCATTTTTTTTTGATCTTAATCACTTTTCGCGTCCATTGGGAACAAAAATCAATTTTTTTTTTGATTCGGATCACTTTTTGCAGATCTCGATATTTTTTCAGATTTACACATTCTACCAAAAATACATCACAGCTGTTTACGTCATTTAAAGAAGTTTGTTTTAAAACAAATGTGCAAAGTTTCGTGAGAACCAAAATAAAGAAATACATAAACAGCAATGGACATAGTTTTAGAGGAATTATTACCTTCATTGTCTTCCTCATCATCTGGAAACTACGAATCACCAAAACTGCTCCATTTGTATCTACAAAATAGGAAACATTTTTCAAGCCGATTTCCATGGTTGATTTTATCAAAAACAAATGCAATTTGAGCAGCTGACATTGTTGTCAAATAAAGCACTAATCCATTTACAAAAGCAGATCAATTTCATTGCATGTTCCATGAGCCGTATGAAATCTGAGATCTGAAAAATATATCTGGCTGTCCCAAGGGAAAACGACATTAGTAATCAGCTTGCGTCTTGGAACGCTTGATTAAGAAGTAATGCAGAAGTACTGCGTTTTGGAATTCAGCCAATCTTTTTCAGATTTCAGAGCTTCAGGTTTACCAATACAGGTACGTTTGAGTTTGACATGACTAGTGGAGTTTGTTTACGTTTTCGTGAAATTTTTCAACTGAAAAGAAACGCATTGCATCGGGTGGATCGATTTTTGTTAATTATTTATGTACAAATGTTTAGAAATCAATCTGGGTGCAAATTTAGAATGTTTTAATGTTAAATTTAAGCAGTGAATGCAAAATGTTTAGAAAAGTGTCGAAAGCTACAAAAAAGAGCAAGTGACGTTATTATGTTCGATTAGACACACAAGAAATCTGAAATCTGAGAGCGAATCTGAAAAATCCCAATCGAAAACCGAAGAGATTCTTTTGTTGCGCTTATAGAAAGGTGGACACGACAACTCACCACAACCAAACAGTTCGACATTTTTTGGCTGCGATAATTGGCCTGGACAATATCAGAGTAATATGGTTGATTGTTGTAGAGACACTGGACCGGGCTAGTGATCATGCCGCACTATAGAAATGTTTCAACGATTATTCTCACATCACACATAGTAAAACAATTTCCAGGCTTTTTTTTGCATTTTTTGTTTTATTTCATTCGTTTTATCATTTTTCCTGTTGTATATTTATATTTTCCTTTTTCTTTTGCATAGTAATTAAATAATATAATCTCTTAAAATCGCTTCCTTAGTACCTACATATATAGATTTACGTTCTTTTGTATTTTCTGTAATTTCCAAGTTAGATATTTTATCTAAATAATACAATAGATGGTTTTTTGTTTTACTTTCTTAAATAATACGTTCTTTTCTCATACAACTAACCTCTTTCATATTAATATATATTTTTATGACTTAAAATCATGTTCAGTGTTCAGTTTGATCACACAAATTGATTCTCACAATTGATTTTCTATACTTATTTTTTATATTAATAATAATAACTTCCTTGTCTCAAAAAAGGACGACATAAAAATCGACATAAAATGTTTGTTTGTTTGTTTTAATTTTTATCTTCTATTTTACATTTATATTAGTAAATTTGTTATCATTTCAATTTTTTACATTCACAATTTTCTTTAATAAAATATCTATTTTATTTCGATTTTACTTTTTATTTATCTATATAAATCCTTTCTACAATTTCATATATATAAATTTAGTACACTTTGATTTGAATGTTTTATTTTATGACTATAGTTTTACGATAAAGTTTTAATACTCTTTGCTGCATATTTAAAAGAAATTGTATTGCAATCTAATGAAATAAAATAGCAACAGCTATTTAAGCTGAAGCTGTTTAAACAATATTCAAAAAGACTGTAGTGTTGAGATCTCTATATAATGCGTTAATTGTAATAAATGTATATTGGGGATAACCGATGACAAAGACAAAATATATTTCAAAGAAGCACATCTAAAATTGCGTTTTCATAAAATCTATTTAATTGGTGCATTCTGATTTATGATGACAAAATATCATAATTTCCGGGGCTAAGGTAAACAATATTATAACCCAAGATGAGACGATGCCCTCCATGACAAATGGACATAAGATGAAGGATTGATAGCCATTGAAATGTATAAGAACATTAGTTTCGACAGAAGCTGCAGAAAGCAGCAATGCTTGTTGTTTCGAATAATTGAACTGCCAGGTGAAGGTGGCTGCATAAACTACACAGTTGGCTGAGTTGTTGAAAACACCTTTTTAATAATGGCGACGTTTAAGAATCTGTGTTTCAGTTTTTATTGGTCACGTGAAAAGTTTCTTCAGTTGACGTTTATGGAGGGGTAGCCGATGAATGTCTCCTTGGTCACTTCAAACGCAAAATTCTTCGGGTGATTTTCGGTCCCGTTTGCGTAGACGGGCTGTGGAAGTGAAAATTTATTGGCGAACTCTACGACCTATACAGCCACATCGGCCTGGTTAGAAAAGTACACATCCGTCGTCTAAGATGGCGGGGACATATCTTCGATTGAAATTTGGAGGGAAAACGTAGTAGAGGAAGACCTCGCCTTAGGTGTAAGGGGACCTCAACCAACTTGGAGTGTGTAACTGGAGGTAGTACGAAAGAAATCGCGCCAACTAGAGCTTATTTGATGAAAAACATAAAAGCTTGGTACAAAAAAAAAAATGGCAGTGCTAGGGATCCGTCCACAAGGGAGCTGTCAGCAATGAGAAATTTCACTGTAGTTGGCTCCACAAACACGATTGCTGCGAATTATACCAAACGATATATAAACTGGATAGGTTTTTATAGAATGTCCTTAATTGATTCAAATAAAACTGCATCTGTACCACCTTCACAAACGAAAGTGAAAGCATCTATCTAAAGAAGCTTGCTTGTTTAAGTCACCGCCTAATCTATAACAGAAAGGCTTCAAGAAACCCAAAACAAGAATACTCAACAAAAACAACCTCCCAAGGTCGAGTTGAAGCGAAATAATAAAATAAGAACCCAATTTCATTTTACAACTTAAATTTTTATTACGTTTTTTTTTATGTACCTCTGTCGAGTTTTCTTATTATTATTATAATTAAATTCTATGCATAATCATGGTATGTAAAATACGTAAAAATACAAAAAATAAACACATGCAAACACAAACGCTTAAAAAAACACTTATTAATTAAGTTTACTAGTTGAGGGAGAGGGTACAAATGAAATGTCCGAAAACAATAATAATAATGAATGCGCATTAAACAAAGAAATTGTTATCGTTTAGTTTACTTTCTGTAAGACCTTTAGCTTTTTACAGTTTGTGTGTATTTTAAGTAATAATTAATTCAAATTTAATAATAATAATCATAATTATGTAAAAAGTGTACAAAACCAGTCTTTAAATATGTTTTTCTCATCTATATATAATATATATTTGTTTGTATGTTTTCTATAATATACATCCTTTTCATTTATTTTTTATCATATTTATGGAGTATTAAAGTGTATTACTATACGTACGTATTTTTAACTTAATGAATATTTACAAAATTATTACGATAAAACTTATCAAGCACACAGGGAGAGGAGGAGAAACACATTTTTCAATAAATTTGTTTTCTAAATTTTTATACAATTTACAATGAATGAAATGAATTTTTCTGACACTTTAGTTATGGAAACAATAATAGATAAACCACATTTGGGACGGAGGTGTTTTTTGTTTATAAACTGCGGACAGACGGACAGACAGAGTACATACATTTAGACACATACATCATCATCATCATCACATTTGCGCATTTATACAGAAGAAAATTAGAAATCAGAAATTTAGTCGAATTTCAACATGCAATCATCACCGATTTGTGTTACTTTCGTATAAATTGTTAATAGCTACTGTTTGTTGATTTGTTTTGTGATTCTCTAGTTTATATTAATAAAGGGTGCGCTTACTTTTTATTTGCTTAGAGTAAGGGTAGTTCGATCTCTACTCCAAGTGTGATGCGTTTGTTGAAGCTCTTAAAAACACTATCTTTACATTATCGAGAGAAATAGAGATAGGTCTGTTGGAACATAGGTTGTATTGATGAAAGGAAATCGGTAGTTACTGGGGTGTGGGTGGTTGGTTGTCTTTTATTTTCGTTTAAATGAATGGGTGTGTCTACTATTTTATTTGTGTGTGTGCTTTGTGAGTGTTTTACTTAAGAATATTAAATTTGTTATACTAAAATAATTTATTTGTTTTATCCTACAATATCTAAGCTTTGAGCATCCGTTACAGCTTTAGTTTAAATTCATATTTCCATTACCAGTTATATTAACACCATCACCATCGTTACCATCGTCATTACCACAGGTAAGATCGGTGGTAGATGATGTATTTGTTGGATTAGTATCGTAAATAGTAGCACCATCACCATCACCAGCATTACAATTACCATTAGCATTACCATTACCCAAATCGTTTATTGTTGGAATGATTGGAGTTGTTTGATTTGTTGTTGTTATTGTTGAATCACCGTTGTTTATTATAGTTGTTGCAGCATTATTTATAGTAATGTTAGTTAGGGTATTTGAATTTTGAAACGAACTACTAATATTACCATTGCTACAGATTTTACTGTATAGATCCGGCGTTGCCGTCGTAACATCTTCAAATTCTGTACGCAAGGCAGTCCGCTTGAGAAGCTGCAAATTTCGTGGTAAATATGACAAGATGTTGTATATTAGGCGGATGTCTTCACTAGACGTCCATACGCCCGGTCGTTTGTTGTGATACAGCTTGGCATACTGATAGATGTTCGCCGTATTACAGTATTCCATTTCGATGGAGAGGGATGAGATCGCACAGAAGGTGCATGCCTGAGCGCCGCCGTATCTGCAAATGAAAACATGGAAAATATGTCAATTGAGTGCTACCGAGAAATGCAGAACAATTTAGAGCAGAATGGCCGTCAATATTATTTGGAAACTAAACAGACCAGCCACTGTTCGCAGCGTCGACCTAAGCGAGGAATATTTGTGATACCCACATATTATGACATGTCGAAAGGATGCTAGAAAGAGCAAAGACTTGAAAAGTTCTGTATAAGACATTTACTTTGGGTTCGGGACTTTGTTGCATGATTTTTAATTGCAACAAAACAATTACGACATCAAAAATTAGGCAAGAACGGAATCAATATTTATAATGTTCTGGCAAAATTTATTTTCAAACAATAATATATACTCCTGCTATTAATTCACGGGGTATTAGCTTTGCAGCTAAGAGTAGTTCCTCTCGAATAAATTCAAAGACCTCAGTCACAAGACCTATAGTCATTTTAAGCCGAGACATTAAACAGGAATCGTTAGATCAAGTTCTTCATAATGAAAACCAGGCAAAACATAATGCGAGTACATTTTTGTACAGGTCCATTCCTTGAACACTAGTCCCTTGGTTGGAATCTACTTTATTCTCCGATACACCTCAATGTACGAAGGCCCACAAAAGTACCCACAATCTATGTAAACTTTTAAAAAAGTCAATAACTCACCTATCAACGACGACAATTGGTCCATTCCTGTAGTCACTACATCTCTCGTGCACGTCCACAATGAAATCATAAATACTATTCGGATTGGTCATCTCTGGCCAACTGGGGCAATGCAGCATCTTCACGCTCAGCTCATAGTCGTCCTGTATCGATTGAATGACAAAGTCCCGACTCACGTAGTCGCTCTTGTTGGTCTTGCTTAAGAATTTCACGCGATAATAATCGCTTTCGATGGGCGTCGTATCATCTGGCCAGAACTGCGCAAAGTTCTGCAAAAACAAAAAAAAAGAGCACACGCACACCATTATCACGTATTACAACGGCAAATCAACCACACTTACGATCTCATCCAACGACGACAGCAGCACAATTGTTTGCGCATTGTGATCCCACACCATTTGCCAGAAATCCTTAACAGTGTGTGACATTGGATGCTGGGTGACGATGAAGTCTCTTAGCCGCCTGAAACCATGCAGCCAGGAGGCGTTTATATAGTCACTACCCTCCTCGCCAGGTTTCGGCGTTAAATGCACCCGACTGCCTTCAATCGGAAATATGGCACCACGATTCTTGATTGAGTTGACTTGCTTCATCGCCGATGCGATGTGAATGTCCTTCGTTTGGAACTGAATGATGTTCTTGTACTGATTCTCTAGGTAGCTGGTCAAGTTTTTCAGCTCTTCGATTTGATCTGCACGAAGATTGGTTTCGCCGCTGGCGATTGCCTCGACGAGGGCGTCGTGCAGGAAAATGTATTGCTCCTCCGTTTGAACGAGGAAATTTCTCTGCACACGAATGTGTCGCAGGAAGCCGAAAACGTTTACGACCCCCTTTTGTTGGATTTGCTTGAGCATGGCATCTAAAACGATGTATGTTCCGGTACGGCCAACACCAGCGCTAGATGGAAACAAAGAGTGGCATGTTAGTGGTTTTCAAATGTAATAGTTTTTGTTGAGGTATTTACCTGCAATGTACGACAATTGGACCTGCATCTGGAGGATTGGCAGCTGAGGATTTCTTAACGAAATTTAATACTGGCAGTGGGTGGTCGGGTGTTCCGTGATCCGGCCAATTTGTGTAATGGTACTGATAGACGATTTTCTCCGTGTTCGACTGTTTCTTCTTCTTCAGCTAAAAATGAACGGACACATACCAGTTTCATCAAGCACATACCAACATGGGCATTAAATGTCAATTGTAACCTACCTTGAGGTGTTTAATCTGTAACGTCCGCACCGTATACGTGGACATTACTTCCTCCTCAATCAATTTGACTTGAATGACACCGTACGTCTCGATGCCGTCCTTTGGCCAGTACATATCGCACTTTCGACGACCCCGTTCAACTAAGTTTGTTATCATCACAATAATCGCCACCCGTTGCTCCCAAATCATACGCCAGAAGCAATCAAATGTGTCCGGCAACGGTCCCTGTGTGCCAATAAACGCCCGGGTCTTCTGGTAGCCGTCAATGAAATTGGCATTAATGTAATCGAGGTTCTTCTTCTGGCCCGGTGTCGGGTGGAGGTGCACTCGGCTGTGGTCATCTGGAAAGAATCGATTAGTCCGATAGAATGTACAATGGTTTCGACCGTGTACTTACATGCAGTTATGTTGAGATAACGATTCTTGCGTTTGTTTTCCGGATGCTGTGAGTGTTCGCAGGGTAGGTCGTCGGATATGCACTCGTTTTGAATGGCTTCATACTCCCGACTGAAGCCGATGTCACCGTCTGCGTGAAGCGACGCTACATGCTTGCTAAACTCATTGACGGGCACTGCAGCACGTATCTCGCCGCCAATCTCGACTGGCACTTCCCAGTCCACCTGCGGCACTGACGGGTGATGTGGGGGATCATCCAGATAGTAGTACGCAGCATGAAAGCACTTCCTGCTTTTGAAAAGAAATAGAAAACGGTGGACAGGAACATTAAAATCATGAGGAAATGAAAAGAAATAAAACGGAATGATTATTGGAATGGGCAACGATTGGGCGGGTGCACGCATTGAATGTGTCATCCAAATAGATTAAATTGTATTCGCCATTTAAGAGGAGGTGTGTTTTCCAAGTGGAAATTGGCTATAAAAAAGAACATGATTGTCATAAAGAGATGCTAGGGTTCAACGGGGGTGCTATGTGGGTCATTTTAAACGAATGTTCAGCGATATCTCGCGTAAGTACGATGTAGTAGAACACCTCTACAGGGGGACATTGAAGGCGTTTTTATATTAATAGAAACAATGAAATCGATTGTCGTCTTTGAAGAACTTTAAGGTCTACAAGAGATCAGGAATGCATGTGGACAGATTTGGGATTTGCGACTTTAGCGTAAATACCAAAATCATCTATAGGAATTGAATTTATGCAAAACGAGTCAAATCGACGATTCAATAGGCCATTTTTTACTATACCCACATGATGTATATATTTAGATCATTGATTTCCATGGTTTACAACAACAGTTGGATCTGTTGTGAGCTTTGAAATCAATGATCTGTATAGATCATGTGGGTAACATATAAAAAAACGCCAAATCTAACTGACGATGTATTTATTAATGATGATTGATTAATATCCGAAAGATTGTCACTGCAAGAGGTCGCTGCTACTACTCATCGACAACTTAGAAAGGGTGCATATTAGTTTTGTTTTTGGAGGTGTTTTCAACAAGCAAGACTTGAACTAACTGTGACAGCACCTTAACTGAGAACTCAACAAATTTCGCGTAATTGTATTGCAAATCCGTTGCCAGATATCGTTTAACCCAAAAACGTTGCTTTATCTTATCAACGTCGTTCTCAATGTATGTCTGCAGTGTCCTCATAACCCCGTTTGCAAATAACTTGCAAAGATTCTGCTGATTTCCAAACAGTGATATGAGTTGAGGGCACAGCGAAGCAAAGCGCAATAACAAATACCATCTCAGTTCTTCTCCTCCGGGTCTGTGCAACGTCGGAACAATAAACTCGAAAGTATTTCCATCATATTCAGTTGAATGTTCGATAAACTGCTTATGTGCTTAAATTTCATCAAAATTAGATGCAAAGAAACACGAACACTAGAGTACCAGGAGAAGCTGAACGAGAAAGAAAATCAAATTTTACTTTTCACTTACATCACGCACGGAGAGAGGAAGCCAGTCCCGATTTGTCCCCCATATCCTTGCACAGCAGGGCGAAATGTATTTGTGCAGGGAAAACGTCAACAGAAGAAAAACGAAACTAACGAAATTGTAATCCTTTTGAATGTTTTTCTCCTTGGCGGCGTCTTATTTTAAACGTTATATCCCCCACCCCCCCCCTCACCCAAGCTATAAGAGAGCAAGCGGTATGTCCTCTTTCTTGTTTTCTGCTGATAAACAACGAATGTGCAATTGAAAGCACTTTTCACAGTCCTCATGCTAGTAAATTGGACTCGATTATTATGAAACGAAGGAGAGCAGCAAGAAAATTCATCTTTAGTAGTTTTTATCCTGCGGAAAGAAAGCATTTTCCTCACATGTGCATTGGAAATAAAGTAATTTATATAAGCACATTTATTTTTTCCCGCTTTACATGGAATTTTTTTCGATGCATCAAATTTAATTATAAAACTTTATGTGAAGTTCGCATGCATATGCAGTGGATAACATTTCACGTTTATGCCATATGCGACCTGGGGATTACTACCTTCACCATGACACCTTCCAAGTGTGCACTTTTGTATTTTTTTAACTTTTCAGTTGTTTTGTTTTTCTTTTGATTCAGGTAATTCGAAATCAATTAAATTTTGTTTAGTAACATTAATTTGTCGAATACAGAAAGAAGGAATAATAATATTAAAAAAAAACCAGGATGTTTTGATGGTATCTAGGGACAGAGAGTTTCTGTCCACTGTATTGCAGTGCTGCGGAATGTTTATGTTGTCAAAGTTGTTGTTTTCCACAGCGATGCTGTTATTATACGGCATACACTTGTTTTTGTTTGCTTTTCGAATTTCACATTAATTAGTGGAAGCTATTTCCTATGGGAAATTAGAGTAATAAACCCCATCACACCAGCACCCTGTGGAAAGAGGCGATAATTGCGTGTTTGTGTGCAGATTATGTTGTTTTGAAAATTATTTCAAACAAATTGGATTATTGTTGGGCGCAAATCACTGGTTTAAAGCGACAAATCACTAATTTAGTGCTATTAGGGTGCTCAATTAGAAATGTTGTCGTATTAGTTTGGGACAAGGACAATCGGTATTCGGTGGCGTATGCGTAATATTTTTTTTTGGGCGTTTGGGAGAAATTGTGTGCTAAAGCAACCCATTTCTACAAGATTGTTAGGAAAGACTAGACATTACGCTGTCAAATTGCCTTAGTTCTATTAATGAATTTTATAGAAAAAAAAAAATTAACAGCGTTTGCCCTACAGCTCAACTATTATAAATGTAAATAAGGATATACGCTTTATCCTAATCATCTGACGGTCAAGGTCGGGCAATAGCTATTTGGGTGTTACGGTTTTGAAAGACACAAGCAAATCTTTCCATACAACGATACCAAAGCGGCTTAAACATACACGCTGCGGATAATTTCCTGAGCACACAGGATCAACACAAGGACAAGTTATGCTACCACTTAGCTTACTGATCTCACAAATGAACCTACGGCGCGTCACTCCGACCGACATTTTTTAAATTAGCATAACACACCATTCAGTTTGAAGATCTTTATCAAATATTCCGGTGCTGAAGTGCCTGGAGGAAATATCTACTAGATATGTGGTCTGTTGTCTCTTATACGATCTAAGCGAGCCAACCCGGCAATACAACGAAGGCATCTCATTTTGTCTGCGATCGTAATCCCCGATCTTAGTTGGGTAACTTAGCGCGGTTCTTTAAATAGCGAATTGACCATACCAAAGCGCTACTGGAAAGCCTATTAATTTTGTATCTCAGCTTAAAAACACAGATGGCAACAAGACTCTGGAGTGCAATCTAAAGTTCAGTCTGGGATGATCTAAGAATGACCAAGTCATCAGCGACAAACACGTTGATTGAAAGTTCGCACCCGTTTTGGGTTGCATGGAACATGGCGATCCGTAGATGTCCAAAATGCTGTGCTTTAGGCCTGGCTCCAAAGGGCGCACTAACTTTATAGTACACTGGCAATAACAGAGGCAAGCTTTCCTATGTTCTAACTGAGCTGATCGTGAGCTTATTAATCATAAACGATTTCTGTGGAACACAAAATTTATGTCATTTTCCTATTCTATCTATGTAGCCTTTTATTTCCATCCCTTCATTCATCGACATCGAATACGAAATCGTGAAACAGCCACTCTCCGACCGACCAATGGTCGCAGCGAATACTGAATTTACAAACTCTATCCCTTAATTCGATATGCCGATGTTTTGATATTCCCCCCGTCTGTTATTTGAAATTATAGGAAAAAAATATAAATTTGCATTTAATCTGCCCTTTTTTAATGCGTATTAGTCGGCTAAGCGCTCATTTAAATTTTTAATTAAATCCCTGCGTGTATACTGTCCACAACAAATATAATGTAACTGTCAATTAAATCGCGACCATAATTCAAATCTAATTGGGATCATAATAGAATGTTCAAGTAATTCTAGTGGAAATTAATTAAATCTGGTGTATAGGTAGTCTTACAAAAGAACACAAAGCCCTGGCGCTCTCTCGTAACCAATTAAGCGAATATAACGTTTCATATAAAAAAAAATATATGTAAGACGAAATGAGTTATTACCCTGACCTATATATCCAAAATAAATTCCCTATTCCATTCACTGACTGTAATATTAGAATATCAATCAAAATCACTGTGATTATAGTGGTAGTCACCCACGCAACCCACAACACTCCTACCATAAACGAATAAGGCTCAACCCTCCACTGGTTAAATCACTAGTGCATAAAGTTGAACCAATAAACCATCAAAATGCCTCACATACGCTTTGATTCATTTACAGGACCATACTGTGAGAATTGAGAGCGTGTGGCGACAATCCCTGCAGAAAGACTCAGACAAACAAATACACAAGCTATTGATAGACAGATATGAATTTAATAATAAAAAATAAAACTGCTGCCAGTAACGGTTGGAGTCGTTGCTATTTCCACAAGGATATCGCAATAATAAATATAAACACACAGCGCGCAACCTTTAAAAAGGATTTTTGTTTTTCCTTTCGCCGCCCCTATTTTTCTGACTCTTTTTCTCTTTTTAGTATCTTTGGGGCATGACGATGACGACGACGACGAGTGAATACATTCCATTTTAATATCGCAGTTGTATAATATTGAGAGGGTGTACCGAATCTGTCATCGGGTCAGAAAGGGGATTTACGATGAAAGCCATATCCATGGTTAACTATATTATTTTTATGAGATATCAAGTAAATCGTCCTCTTGCGACCACCCGGCCTTCTAGGAAGTTTCACATCTGCATAAAGACACAGACAGATCTGTTTATCCGTAAAAACGTGACGGAAATGTTGAAATAACATAACCTCAACATTTGATGATTGCATTCGGTCGGTCGCAAAAGGACTTGTTGTATGGATGGATGATTATTGTGCGGAAAATCAATTTAATAAAATGAACTCCAATGAATGCGGGACATGAATGAGACCGAAATTAAAGGAATTCCATCCATGCCAAGGGAATGTCGTGTGCGGTTTTATGGTTCATTCAAACATGTGTATATTGGTCCAGTGTATTAATGAGATTAAGGGTTTCCACGACTGATTTAATATACATTAAGGCGTAAATATGCGCTCTGAATTAATCTTTGAGAAATGTGTTGGCAATAAACTGGGACTGGGTTCAGTTTAACAGATTATGCTGGGAGACATCACGATATTGTCCCTGACCCTTATTTTTAGTTTCGACTTTAAATTTTATCAGTTCAAAAAAGGATAATTTTTCATACAAAATGTGTAATTGTGAGCTTCCGAAAGTTGTAATTCGAGACTAGAATCTGTTACGTTTCAAAAAAAAAACCTCAATCAAGGATAAAAGCAGAAATAACTGCCATTAACTCAGTCTCAATTGACTCCAAATCGGTCTAGCACAGGTTACAAAAACTCAGCTTTACCAGCTCTTCTGGACATGAAATACTTGAAAGCATTAAAAGTGTGAAAATCTCTTTCCAGGATCTGAACCAATCGAGAGCAATCCGAAATAGTCAGTAAATTTAGCTCTAACATGGCAAGGATCGTGCGAAGATCGGGAACGGATCAGTCCATACTGGGGTTGTTTGGTCAAGTTTAACGTATGTCTTTAAGTCGGATTCCAAGACGTGGTATGGAATCAGTGGGAGGCGTCCTCTAGGTAGGTCCAGGATAATGGTTTGATCAAGTCTGACATCTTTTCTGTATGCGAATTGTCTCTGATAAGCCAATGTACACGACTGGGTCGCACGACACTTTCTCTTTTATTGCGAGTTTGCCGAAATAGCAGACGTCACAGGAACCACACGATAGAAAAACCTCGTCGAGCATCGACTCTTACTGTTTGTGGTTGTATGAACCTTGAAAGCTAATAGCCAGCTTGCTGCTGGCAGGTTCTATATATATAGATTTCGAGAGATATTCGAATCAGACCCGACAATGGGGGTCTCTTTTCGTCTCTCTACCCCTTAATCTTACTCAGAGAGACTCTCTGGATTTCTCCACAGTTCTTCTCTGGGCTTAGTTCCTAGTGTTAACGCTAGCATCTGTTTATGGGAGATCTGTTTCATCGACTGGGTCTCGACCCAATGATGTCCCAATATCCTCATTCTGCCAGCCAACGCCGGACATTGACACAGTATATGTGCCGCTGTCTCAGATTCCTCCAGGCATAGTCTACAGGTATCATCCTCTATAATGGCAGGTTCTATATAGAGTAACAGTGGCAAATATATGCGAATACTCTGTCCAAAGCATTCATCAAAAAAAGTACAAATCGTGTTTTCCCCCCGATAAAATGTTGAAACAGTCAGGTATAAAAAAAAGTTCTCAGAAAAAGATTACGTTGTTTTGCAACTATTTATGTCAGCACCTCTTACAAGTGTCAATTCAAGAAAGGTGTACTCGCATTATCAGTGAATGTAAATATAACTATTACGAAAATAGGCTAAACAATCATGAAGGTGCATAAATGTTAGTACACTCTTGGTCATTTTATTGCAGTCATTCGATTTGCAATTTGCAATTTGTAAGCAATATGAGTGAAAAATATTCCGCAAGTAAAAATAAAAGAAACTTAAAGAACATCCACCGATGTCGACGACGAATAATCTTGGCAGACGGAGACGGTGTTTAGTTTACACAACTGAACGACTATTTTGAATGTACAGCGTCACTATTTCAGAGCTTCGTTTCGATGTGAAGCAATTCATGGTAAAAATTGTACTGAATTGACGTTACGAAAACTTGTCTTCTCAAGTCAATCGGTTGATAAATATCATATTTAATGTTTACATACCGACATTGAAGATGCACTTTTCACATTTTAAGAATCAGCGTCACCTCAATAATATATTAGTTGGCGATAAAAAAGAGCTGTTTCTCTCTCTCTCTGTTTATTGTAACAGCTTTTGTTTGCTTAAAAGCGGTCTCTCTCTCTCTATTTATTGTAACAGCTTTTGTTTGCTTAGGTACAGATTTAAGTCAGTCAATTTTAAGCTTATTCAATTAAAATAATCGGACAAAGCAGAGAAAATGTGTACATTGGGCTTACGGGATCAAAAGAGGATACAAAAATTTGGCCGGAAAAACATGTAAACTAGCAAAATAGCCATCAATTGGGATTACTTTAGGCTGTTCTTTTTTAAATCGCATATTATACACAACTTCTGATAGCAATTAAAGTCAAAGCATATGCATTTTTTTCTACCACAGGTAAGAATGAAAGCGAAACTGTTGAAGGCTGTCGATTAGTACAGTCCTTCATTATTTTTAAGTTCTGAATATTCATTGTTCCTTCGCCATCTTTATGTTTCATTTTCATGAATAGTTTTGTGGTAATAATTCCATCCCGGTTTTTCGCTCTGTTTTTTTTCCATTCGCTCCAAATTGAATTATCGACCTATTTACAATTTACATCCGTCATAAATGCGAACAAAAACCAGACTTGTAGAATCCATCTTAAAACTAATTCACAAACCAGAAGATATTTGCCAGGCAACGAGCAACTCTTCTGCCGGCGAAAAACTTCATTAATTTGAGTATTTCCTGCTTGTGATTTGCCCTCAGTAAAGAGAAGAAAAAAAACGCAACACAAAAGTAAATATGTACACTTCTCCTCGGGCGCACTTCAATTGTTACAAAACTTTGCCCCTAAATGTATACTTCTCAATTCTACTTCTCGCCCCCCTCTCGATCATAAATCCATTAAATTAAGCCGCAACTTTCCAACGAATATCCCCGAAAATCTCCTACAAATCATCATAATAAATCGCATCCTTAAATAATTTACAAGGATCGGAGGAAGAAAAAAAATTGTTTCTGGATTTATTTCTGCAAGAATAAAAGGAAACCTCTAAATAATATTAAAAAGTATCCAACACAACTCAACTCAATTGCTTCAACTGAACTCGAACCATCCATCCCTGGGGTAGAAGAATAAAGTCGAAACTTAAATACACACTTTGAGCGGTGGGTGCTGCTGCTGCTGCTGCTGCCTCCTCTATCAACACATAAAGGAAGAATTTCAAAGGGAATATGCTATGCACAAAAACTTACTTAGGTAAATGAATAACGAGGCCAAAGGGGATATACCTTACCACATCGTGAAGCCCATCAACCCCCAAACCCAGCACTTGTTCTTTAAAGAAGACTTTTCAACAAAACTTTCATTCTATTCGTTAAGCCCTCGAGGTGCGGTCGAAAAGTTTCCATCCCACCACCCTCGATGAATCAACGTAATACTATTAAGTGCTATTCAAATGTTAAAGTGTTAAAAATTTAATTGCAAATCTGTGAAAATTGCGTCTCGAGGGAGTAAAGTTGTTGAGTTTTTTTTTTGTCCACGTACTATTGCATCCCACATCCAAAAGACTTCTTATGATCGAAGTTGCAACACTGCGTCAGGACAAAGATACTGCATATTTGCACCGATTAAACGAAGAAGCTCTGAGCTTACTCAAAAGTGTAGAAAATTTGTTTAGCAAATAGAGAAATTCACTGAAGGATTGTTTACCTATATATGAGGGATGCCTGCCAGAAGGGAACCGTACACCAAAACTTTACTTTCTTCGATGAAGAAGCCACCTGAGAGAATTCCGCTATCACTCACCACACCATAATACTGGCGGGTTGTTCTCGTCTGTCTTCGACGAAAATTTACATAAATATTGGAAAAGAAAATAAGTAGATGGAGGAGTATGCATAAGCAAGGAGCGATGTGAGTTGATCGTTTTGGTTGGAAAATTTAACGTTCGAGAAATATGAAACTCTTTGTGTGGGCACCTATTTTCTGCGTTCTTCAACGTATTTCCAATTCGAAGGAGGTGAGAGTTTAGTTTAATTTACCTTTTCTGGTTGTTCTTGTTTTCCATCTATTTGCATACACTCGGCGGAGTTTTCGAAGAAATTTGTTTGAAAGGGGGGGAAAAAAAACGGGAAAAAGAAAATATTCAAAATCGAAAAGTTAGAAGAGGCTTTGCATTAGAAATCGTGGAGGGATATTGGAAAAGGGGGTAAAAGCTTACAGACAGAGAGTAGTGTTGCTTATAGAACAGGCCATGGAAATGAAGTTCAGCTAATCTTTTAAGGATAATTAATTCAAAACAGGCCAATATGTTTTATTCAACAGGTTAAACGTTAACCTATGGCAGTAGATGCCTTTAGACGACTTTTGTTTTCTTTGGATGAGTTTCGGAGGCGTAGGGTGGACTGATGCAAATTGGAAGAAGCATGTCAAGATGTTACAGTTTTGTAATCTTTAATTTGGCCATTCCAAGTTCAGTGGAGTATCGAATTTAAGCTGAATCGTAAGTTGGATTAAAAGTGCCTTGAAGGTTGTTGATGCTCTCGAATGAAAGATTTCTACGGTACGATGTTAGGGACAAGTGTTTGGGGCCCTAGGACCTTTAAATAAAACTGTCAAGTGTCATATTTATTGAACCGTGAGTTAATTCCTATTACCATGCCCAAAGCTGATACTACGCGGCCAGGGGTTTGGGATTATTAACATCCTCCCAGACAGCCAAGCAGCTCTAAAAGCCCTAAGATCGTACTCGATCAGGTCGAAGCTGGTCTTAGAATGTTTTAATCTCCTCGAAGATCTGGCCAAGTCACCGTTGCTTGGATACCGGGTCATGAGGGATTTTAGGGAAATGAACGAGCGGATTTCCTGGCGAGAAGAGGCACATCAGGCCTGCTCACTGGTCATCAGCCCTACTTCGGGTTACGTACGCTCAAAATTGAGGAAATGGGAAGATGACCACCTTGCCGAATACTGGACGGAATCCAAAGGACAGAGGCAGGCAAAAAGATTCATAAGCCCAGCTCGTAGTAAGACAAAAAAGTTACTAGAGCTAAGCAACGAAGATCTACGGATCCTAACGGTTTATCTTACTGGTCACTGGCCACTAAGATAGCATCTCAAAAAAATGTGACTTTCCCACGATGACTCCTGTCGACTCTGTGGAGAAGAGGAGGAGACAACGCAACACATACTCTGCGAATGCCCTGGCAAGGGGTAGAGCGATCCACATGCAAGGGACGTTTTTAAGTCCTGCAGATATAGGAAACATGCAACCAAGAAGGGTACTGAGGTTTATAAAGAGCCTCAACAACTCCTTGGGTTAAATAACGGAGGCCAACACAATAGATCTGTTCTGGTACAGGGCCTATTAATTAAAATACAATACAATACTAATCCGAACTTACCTAAAACTTACACAAACGAATGGCTGTTAGACAAATATATTTTGGAATCATCAACTAATAACAAATAAGACACTGACAACGCAAAACATTTTTTACATTGAAAAATCGGTTCTTAAAATTCTACAAACTAAAAAAAAAGCAAATCGTCTTTTTCACCCGCCTGAAGTTAACCCCCCACTTCAGATCGCGTTCAATTGGTTAAGCAACTACAAATGCAACAAAGAGGTAGATAACCTAACCTATTCTATGTCGATGTATGGTCATATTCATTCTTTTTTTGAAGTGATAACTTCTTTAGGCGCGTTGGGCATTTTTTCCCATAAAATCATTGAACAGCGACACCAATGTTGCCACACCAGTGTTCGTGAAATTGGAACGGAAGTTGAGAGGATATTAAAGTCATTGTATATAGATAAATGTTTATATTTGTGATTTTTGTAGACAAATGTTTATATACAATGATACAGTAGATAGTTGTACCAACTACCAACTAAAGAAACAGCGACACCTAGCAGATAATAGACCTATCATACCTCAAAGAGAACAACAGACGTCTATGGTATTTAATGTAAGAAATAAGTGTTCCCATATTGCAAGACATATTGTGTTATTGTTTTGGGAACCATTTTGTGAAATTATAGTAGGAGCTACAAACGCAGGTTATATTCACTTATGAATACTTACACACATGAATGGATGAATATCTTTGCGAAATTTGTTTTCTCATTCTCTAAAGTTAAAACAATAAGTTTTTTGAGAAAATAAATTGACTTTTAGCTTCTGAGAATTTGAAAAAAATAAAAGTAAGAAAATCGCGCGATTTTGAGAACGTAAGTGTCCAGTTGCAGAGATGAGATGAAGACGTCGCTAAGTGCAGGGAATGAGTTGAACTCGCAGCACAAATGTTGTGTTAGTAATGTTGCGACACCAGTGTTCGCGTTGCCAACCACTTTTGACGAAAAAATGTCTAACTTGAGAAAAAAGATGCCTTTTTCAATAATATAATGCCTAAAATATTTTTTGGGACAACAAATCAAAAATTAAACATAAATATTTTACGAACAATTTATCTGTCAATCTTTAAAAATAATTCCAGCTTGCACTTCCAGTAATCGGAATGAAATTGCAAACAAATTCGATAGCTGTTTATTTTTTTTATATTTGAGCTTAATCTTTGATTTATTGTTCCACTTAATTAATTTAAGAGAGAATTTTATTTTCAAAATTTGCTGGGGCAATCGGCTTGCCACGAGGGATCTGATGGTTTCATAAGTTCAAAGAATACCAATTAATTGAACTTAATATTTCATGCGTTTGTAAATTTACGTTTTAAGCAACAGATTGCAATTTTTGTATGTCAAATTCATCCATCAGTCCACTCTATTATATTTCTGTAGTTTCTGTAGTAGTATATTTACCTCTTGCGGTTCACACACTAAACCAATCTTAACAAATGAAGTGTCGAAAAAAATGTATTTTCGGGGTGCATATTTTTGCAGTTTTACTTTTTTAAAATATTAACAATTGATAAAGTTGAATTTTACTACATTCAATTTCAACTACGCAGTTGTGTACAAACTATGATTTCTTTCA
Organism: Cheilosia vulpina; assembly: GCA_916610125.1. Classification (NCBI taxonomy): domain Eukaryota; kingdom Metazoa; phylum Arthropoda; class Insecta; order Diptera; family Syrphidae; genus Cheilosia; species Cheilosia vulpina. The sequence goes on along the minus strand of OU744276.1, from coordinate 111,920,013 downwards.
TTCATGTTGCCCGTAGCGCCGTAGGCTACAATCTACAATGTACAAACGACGCCACGAAAGAGAGTCGACGGCCGAAGAGAGTTACAGTCATATGAAATCTAGAGAGAGAATTTTCAAAATTTGCGGGCGAATCGGGTAGGAGAGGAGCCCTGTTATGTTATTCAAAACATAGTTTTGTTGTCAGTAGTTGTCATTTATGCACAGAAATTTCAATTAGGATATAATCCTAATATTATAATTGCGAAAGTAAGATTGTTACCTTTTAAAGACCGCAAAACCAATTTTTATGAATTTTGGTATAGGGATAGATGGGACCCCTGGGAATGACATATTATGCTACTCTTTGTCGCGAAAACAAAACTTGAACTGGATGAAGTAGGGGATTCATGTTTAAATGGCGAACCGATTATTTCTCAAGTTAGGGATAATAAAATTCATCATAAGTATTTATATTTATATTTGGTAAGAAATAAATGCATTTGCCGCATATTTTACCAATGAATTTAAATGTGTAGGGTGTTGAATGAATTTAATTGGTTGTTTTGAAAGATAGGGTAGTTTTTGACCCCATTGATATAAATATTTTAATGAGTTACTCGAAGTACGAATTCTATGCAGACGAAATCGCGGGCAGAGACAATACTGAGCCAACCAACTTCGGCCGATTTCCCGTTACTTGCCTACAAGCTATATTTTTATGGGGTGGCAAATGCTAAGTGCGCTGGTATTGTTACATAGAAATTCGTATTGACAAATGTCACGTAACTTCAAAAACTCCGGCTCACCAACACACTCGCACCTTGCATATGCCACTTCCGCTGTGGGCAAAGTTGCTGACAGCGTTCATAGAATTTTATCCGTTAAATTTGAAATTATTCGTTACGTGTGGATAATAATTTTTTTATTTGAATAAGTGTTCATTTGCTTAAAATATTAATAAAAAATGAACAATTGTGGCAACACTGTTTGAGGTAATCTATTAGTTGTTCTGTTTTATCTTGCTATCTTCTTATACCCTGTTACATTTTCCATCAAAACCTCATGTATGTATGTATGTACCAACACCCATGTAGAACATAAGAAGAGTAGGCATGCAAAAAGACTTTTTTTTACAACAGTTTGCTACACAATGTAGATTGGTTGAAGGAAAATAACAACATTTTGAGCAAATTTTCTTCAGTTATCTAAGAAAAATTTACACATGAAATCGAAGTTAAAAATATTCAAAAGCAGAAAATACGCAACCATGTTTGTCCTAATAAGTTTCTAGTATAAAGAACATCTCGATTAGATAGTTTTATTGACCAACAAAATCGAATTATTCGCCTTTTAACAACATATAATAACTAACCAATGGCATTCAATAATGAAAAAATGTGGTATTCCCGAACTCTAGCACATTTCCCAACGGTTGCCGAAGTTGGCAGCATTTATTTTAGTATTTTTTGTATGTTTTTGCATGTCACACGGATTCTAAATTGACATAACACCGATGGGAAAACAAAATGGCGAATTTGAAAATAAATTGAGGGGGCCAGCGCAAGAGGATTGTGAGTTGGGGGTCTCAGTATGATTTGTCTCTGGTCGCGGGTACGCATTATTTTTCATGTACAATAGCGCATTAAAGGAAAATGAAAATTGTAGTATATAGTAGTTTATAATAATGAATGAGAAAACACCTCATTTAAAAGAATTTCCTGCACATTAAAATATTTCCTGACGATTCAAAAAATACACACGTAATTGTTCAAGTTTTCACTTCTGTCGGCACTCCCGGATTGCTATTGTTTTTTTTAACGCAAACGCAGCAAAGTTGTTATACAGTTTTATTCCTACTTTAGGTGGTTTTCAACCAATCGTTTTATCTATTTTTCAGAAAGCTTAGGGTAAATCGTATATTTTTTTAAGATTTAGAAAAGAAACAGCCCTTGTTACTGAAGCTGATAATCAAAAATTTAAGCTTGCTTTCAAATATAGGCACGAAGTTTTCGACTTTTTTCAATAAACTGTCCCAACTTCCTTCGCTTGCATGGAATGCGTTTTATTTCAGTTTGCATTTACAATGCAAATTTTTACAACTCATTCAGTGACACTTTTAGTTTTTATGGCCCTCAGCGATACAAAATTGTGAAATTAGCTCACTATGTCTTCAACTCCTCCCTTTAACTGAAAATTGTAGGTCTCACACCTTCTACAAAAATGAAGAGATTCACTCACAGTTGCATAGTTTAAATTCTTCACTAACTATCAACAGTCGTAGCCAGACGAAAGGTATTGGTCGAATTCCAGATACTATCATCAACCCGTGGCAACTCTTTGTTGGAATGTGACCCATTTGGGTATTATTCCCAGAGACGAATCACTCGATTAAACATCCCATATGTTGCAGCGCTTCTAATTTATTTAAATGCCACTCAAGTTAAATGACCACTACAACAATAGACCGTGTCTCGCTCTTCGGTTATCAAACAATGTCAATTCAAGAAAGTCACACACTCATATACGGCGAGTACAAGAACTCATATACACTCGGAGACTAATTGGGAGAAGCGGAAACTTTCATATGTAAACAATTCAATTTGTTCAGCTACCCAGACAATAGAAGTCATTAATGTAATTGAAAGTACCTCGGCAATTAAAGAGGTCCGCATACTCAAATGTAGGTACTGGTATACAGATGGTGTTAGACACACAAGTAACAACCGAGAATTCCCGGAATATTTAATAGGATTTTTTTTCCAAAGAAAACCATTTGAATGATAACACTTCTCTCACGTAAGAACATCAAAACAACATACTATCACGTGGTGACGGTGGTCCCCCATTCAACCCGCGCGGTTTTCCACAGACATTCGCACAAAAATGAACCAGCAAAAAATAAGAGAAAAACAACAACGACGTAGTTACCGTACCGAACATAAAAACGTAGCAACGCACTGCGTAAATTGTTGTCAACTTTCTATAGCAATTTATTTTCTTTATTTTTTTTTCGGCAGATTAAGGTCGTTCCATCAAATGGGAAAAATTACTAATTAATCTATTTATAGAGAGCGACATAAGGAAAGATACACATTTGAGGGCACTCTTTCAAATAAGAGTGACTTTCATCAGGTGTTGCCGATGATTATGATGAGGTCATTCGTTACACTTTACTATTGCCCGATGTGCATCACTCACAACAATTTGATCGAACTTACGTAAACCAATTGCCTCGCTTCGGGCTCTTCCGTTCTAGCTTTGACATTGCGCGAACAAAATTCAAATCACTCTGATTGAAATCAAAATTAATTTTGTTTTATTTTAATGACCATTTAAGATGGGACAAACTATTATGACACTCGTATCGAACATTGGCCGACCCCGGTATGTCTCGCTGGCTTTGCTACCGCACCCGGTATCAGTAAGTCCTAGACCGAACTATAATTATAATCACTTGTTCACCGCGTGTGTGAACACGGCACGACACAGCATTCGATTGAAAGAAACTCAACGTAGTCGCTGTCGGGACGGGGACGCAATTACCCCATCATGGAAGGGAGGGCGCAGTTTAGATAGACTACGTTATCTTATCTAGCAATATAACCGAAACCGAACCATCGTAGCAGTTGATAATTAATCTTTGTGTGTGGATGGCGAATAAAATCGACAAAAATAAAACAAAAACAAAACGGAAAATGAATCTACTCGAATTCTTTTTTTTTATGTATATTATTGGGTTTCTGGTTGTCGAATGGGGCTCTTATCTGGGAGAGAATATAGCTTGCGAGATTGGAGGTGTTAATAAAATATTTGCCGACATGCACGGCCGTTCAGTGGATGGTTGTAATTAATTGTATGTATTTACACACAGTGTGTGTGTTTGTGTCTATGATAAATGTAGAAGTTGAATAAGAGGGGTGGGGTAGGGAACGACGGTGGTAGATTAAGTGAAAGTGGATGGACGTTGATGTTGACTGTTTGTGTAGATAGATTTATTGGTATTTAAATAGAGTTGAAGTAATTTACTTAGGACAATTATTTATATACGGCTTAAGTGGTTGCCCTTTTTTGGGAAAAGTTTTTTTATCTGGCGCAGTGGTTAGTATTTTGGAATACCAAGCGAATGGTAGCAGGATCGATTCCCGAAAAAACACAAATTCCATCTTAAGATTTTGTTTCCACTGCGCCACCTCCCGCGAATGTCTGACAAACATGCGAGAGCATAACTGTCTTGGAAGATCTTTTCAACTGGCCGTATGGACGCGGCATAAAATTGTTGAAAAACTCATACAAAACGATTGGTTGTGAGAAGCTAGGCTAGAATTTTTGCCTTTTCTAAGTACATAAGCAGCAACCTCTAAGATACTTGCTATCTTCTGTCCTCAGCATGGTTAGCAACCTCTATACCTGCTATCCTCTGTCAGTAGCATGGTTATAAACCACGTTTTTACAATCGCGAAGTCTATACAACAACCGTCAAGAAAACTGAGTCTAGCCTTAAGCGCAAGCTCAAGCATCACACCAATAGTTTGCTTGGAATAAATTTTGTACAAGAACTCATATAATGGCAGCGGTGTAGTTTCCGAATTACTAGGACTAGAACTGAGGGAGTGGTGATATCTGGTAAATTTGTTGTCCAAAAATTACACTTCAGCGATGGGCTTAACATTCACACCCTTACTATAATAAATCTGTAACTTTTTTCCGGCCGTAAGGTGTTTGCCCCCAATAGATTAAAAAAGTACCGCACGAAATTGATTCCGGTTTTCACAGTTGCATTAAAAATTGTCGAGATTAAAAGATAGGATATGTTTTATCATTGTCCGCTGTCCGGAAGCGGAAATCTAAGCTGATATCTAAGAAAAGTTGTAATTCTCGAAGGCCTTCTAGCTCCTAGCTTTGGAATGACTCATCCAAATGAAATAGGATTTTTTTTAAATAGAGTTCAATTACGTACAAAGATTTTAAGATATAAATCATCTTTGTACGTTATCCTGAAGTTGAACAATAAGCCATAAACTAAAAATTTTAATTCAAAAAAGTAAAATGTTCGATTGAAGCTAGATCGTTGGATTTTCCCAGCGTTGAGTGGAGAAAATTTTGTGTGTTAGTGCGAAAAAGTGTGTTTCTCTCTCTGTACCTTTTGTGCTGTCGCTGTGTGCTTTTTCTTTAATACTTTTATGCATCTTTTGTGCTTTTTGTTGTTTTTGCTCTCCTTTTTTAAATTAAACTGGAGAATATATGAGTATATATGTATTAATGATATGACATATGACTATGAGTAGTCGAGTAGAGCGAATGTGGCGCATGAGATTGAGATGGAGTCACACTCAATTGTTATATAAATTAAAATGCGCTGGCGAAGCAAGGCGAGCACGGGTCATATATAAGTTTGCGGCCAGTGCGAAGAAACTTCATGGAAACCTTCAGAGTGCATTTTCTGCTGGTGATACACATGCATATTAAGTACATCTGCTACGTTTAAAAAAAATAGGACGGAAAGGAGTACATACGTTGGTAGTAACAGAAAAGCTGCAGTGTAACCCCGGCTTCGAAACTGTCGTTTGACCTTAAAATCTCTCATGTGGTCACAAGCCTCAATTTTTGTAAAACGAATCGTGTTCTAGGTCACACTGTCAACCAGGGGAACGAACCGGAGATATATTTTTAACACAAGGTTCAGAAGAAGCTTGGTTTACCAACATCAGCTGTTGGGACTTTCATTGATAAGTAGGTGCCACTGCTCTTACTGCTACGGTAACTCCAAAATCCGATGGAAAAGCGACAGGTTGATGGGCAGTAATCCCGAGCTCTGATTATATTAAAAAACGAGGAACTGCAAGAGGGTACTTAATGTGGTGAGGCTGCTCGGCCAGTGTATATGGCCTGTTGGGCAGTATTTCCAAACTCCGATGAAACGAAAAAGCGATAGGAAACGGGTAACAATAGTGTCCCTACTCTAGAACCGAGTATGGGCGGTTTCCGTCGGTGCCTTATCTAAACTTTAGAAGCAAAGGTTTTAACCAATTGAGGAAGAGGTTCGCTAGATTCACACCAACAAGTAAATACGTCAAAGGAGCTTCATGTAAAATCCTGACCAATCTTGAAATATTCGAGTCGAATGTTCGCGTTCCAAAAGAAGCAATCATTGCTAGGGCATTCAATCCAATTGCGCCAAAAACTATACAAAAAACAATGACGTTCTGACATGGACTTGGAACGCCTGGACTGATGAGCCTTAACAAGCCGTGTAACTACTAAGGGGGTGTATATAATATAGACATATTTGCTATCCGAAAAGTGCAGTAAAATGGACCGTATTTGAAATAAATTTGAAAAACTGTGCCGTCTTTTACGAAGGATTGCAAGCAGCGGTGACGAAAGTACCCCCATGCGAGTATTGTACTACTTTCAACACCTGCGTACTCCTATCTCCTAAAATATCTTACACTTTTTTTTACACTGAATTTTTTTATGATTTTTGTTTAAATAAAAATAAAAATGTATGTACTCCTATTTTTTTTTCAAAATACTCCCCTTTTCTGGCCGCAGTACTACCTAATAATATTTCTCTCCGGCAACGTTGATTGTAGGTCGGCATTCTGTAAGGCGAAAAGTTCAAACGTTTTCGTGTCCACGAAGAAATTTACTTGTGTAACAAAGGGTAAATCATTCGTGCGCGAAATCATTCTAACGAAAACGTTTGATCGTTTCGCCTTACAGAATCTTACCCCAGATTTATTCTAGTAAGGAAAGAAGCCTTAAGCTTTAGATATGTCATGTTATAATCCGCATTAAACAATAGACAGATGCAATCTTTTCCCTAATGGTAATTTCTATAATTAACAATTATTATGACAATAATTCAACAAGTGACCAAGTTTTTCATAAGAGATTTATTGCACCTATCTCCTGTCATACTTACAAACATGGAAACATTAACTCACTCACCCAGACTACATCTAGCGAAAAACATTTTTTATTCTGCATGGTGTATGTTTACGTTTTGTTTACCTACGATTTGTACAATATGCAATACTCGTTTTATGGCACGTTGCACTACATTGTATTTATAAAAGGTTTAAAAAAAAAACTAAATCTCGTCTGTAAAACCTGAATTTCAAGCGCCCATTTGACAGCTGAATAAGCTATAACACTCTAGATCTAATCTTGTAAGCGTAAGCAACAAATTAATAAATTATATCACTTCATACTCGTTGCACATGCACAAAAAGGTAAACATTTTGTTTTAACAGCAGCAATTTTATTATGCAACGACTACAAAATGGGATCAGTTGATGATTTATTTATTTTTCTATACGAAAATTGCCGCTTAAATAGTGTTTGTTTGTGTTTGTTTTTTTAACCCACTAAGGGATATTGACCTGAAGGAACAAGAAGTGGCATATCAATTACAGTTCGTTCGAAAATTTCTAAAAATGCCAAACCACAGGACAATAACAATATCAATATAGAAAAATGCAACCAATGCTAGAAAACACAACAGAGAAGGGATGGAAAACCCATTGAGTGAGCAGAATATCGCATACTTGTCGACCATAAACAATACATTCTACCAAACCCATTCACAAGTGTCACATCCATAACGAGACAATTTATTTACGTAAGCGAAACAAAATGTTTACTCATGTTAACATCTTTTCAACTGCGAATACTTGCATCACGCCACAAGTTCGACTGAGTTTCTGTTCCGGCAATGAAGAAATAATTGCAAGTCTGTTAAGTACTTTACACAAGATGAGCAAACCCATTGTTACAACTTGATAAAGCGGAATGTTGTACCAAATCACCTTGTAATACGCCGTGTGATTTTCTGTAAACAAAAACGACAAGCTCCACAAAGATTGTACTTTCAAATAAAAAATGTTGACCAAAGCCAATTTAATTAGCGAAACAAAATACAAAAACAGCGAGTACACAACCTCTTATTAAGCTAAAAGTTTTCAGGCTTTGTAAACTCCAATCTTTGATCTCGGCAAAAAAGAAGTACCCACGAATAACGTTGGTTAAACGAGATTGAATCGAAAAGTTTATATTTACTAATTAGCAGGGAGGTGGTTGAAAAAAATAAATAAATAAACCTCAAACCGTAGGAATCCTTTCAGACCAATTAAACCTTTCATCGTGCGAGATCTTAATGATTCATCCAAAAGAGTCGCTGCCATTCTTTTCAGTATACCAAAGCAAAGCTAGCGTATTTATGTTTCAATTCCCAGAATTATGTCGATAGTAAACAACAAAATAAAAAATAAAAAAAATTAAAATAAGCTTTTACCATCAACTCGGATGAGATTTTACACTCCCGTGACAACTGCGGAGATGATTTCCACCTTCTTATCTGTCTGCTCTAGCATTTCCCTTTCACACAGGTTGAATTGTATCCTTAATAAACTTTCCTCAACCCTTTTCACTCATAGTCATGCGGTAAAATGTGAAACTTTCTTTATATACCATTGGCATGATGAAAACTTTTGAATACTTTATGCCATCATCACCTTGGAAAAACATCTGCGAACAAACTTGCGAAAACATAAAAATGCATAAAGGAAATACTCGTACCTTTTGCGCGACTGTGAAACGACTGTTGACGGAGGAGAAGGATGCTATTTTGCATCTGTGACCAAAGTTAAAGTTGGCACCAAAAAAAAAATGCATTCCATGTGGGATAAGGACTTGATTGCGGGAAAAAGTTTATTAAATTGCTGATGTTACGGTAAAATGCGTACAGGTTTGAATTAGAGGTTGTTAACTTTTCGCGCCATACATGCAGCAGGTGCGTTCATGTGTGCTCGCTTGAATTCATTGATAGATATGTATTTTAGTCAAAGAGATTATTTTTTTTATTTAAGACGTGTTTAGGGTGGTCGTCTATTCATTGGCAACTCGGAGGATAAAACTTATATAGAGAGCTAGAAGGGCGTGTTGACTGTGGCGAATACGTACTATTTTTTTTATTAGAAACTAACGATGGAATAATAAATTTATTTACAACGAGCGAATGAGTGTAAGTTCGTGACAAGGTTTTGCATCACTTACACAAGAGGTTAGATCATTTAAAAAATCCGACATTACTCGGTCGTTTTGTGCCTGTCGCGACATCTATTTCTCAATATAGCGACAAGTAATTATAGTATTTTAAATTTGTTAAAGTATGTATTTTTAGATTGAAGGCAGAGTTGTACATACATACATCGAAGGCAGGGAACAAATTGCAAAATAAGCAGATCACATGATTTGTGACAGGTAGATGTTTTAGTCATTAAGAAATAGTCATTCAGATTACACAGAGCAATTTGTTGAAAACAATAATTAGTGGTTTGGAAAAAGCCCCGTGCTCTTAATTACCACGGGGAATTTTTTTTTTTACATAGCGGAGCGAGAGATAAGGACGAAGGTCTTTGAAGAATAGACATCAGGCCTGAGGTGCAGTTGTCGAGGTGAAATATGTTAAACTCTTATAAAGTATGTAAAGTTGGATGCCCACAGCCGATAGAAGGTCGAAACTGTGACAATTTAAGTGGTGAGTGCTACCGAAGACAGGACAACGTATGAACGTTAGGCTTTCAATCACCTTTAGATGTGCGAGTGAATAAAAAATTCACAACGAGGGTGCCGGTGCCTGTGCGGCTGTTTTATAGTCAACTTGCATAAGGCTTTTTGTTTAAAATAACAATAAAACTACATATAAAATTTAGTAATTTTAGCCGCAAAAAGACGTGTACTCTTCCTTTTTGGTGCCATCAAGTTTCAAGAAGTCTCGTGAATCGCGATACGAAAAGAAGCATCAATAAAAGGAAGGATAACTCGATTATTACTGTAACAGAACATACTCGTGCGATAGAGCCAGCCACAAAGCGGTACCCAAAGTTGGCAAGTAAAAGCAGGTCAAGAACTCCCTGATCGTAAATTAGTTAGTAGAAAATCTGCAGAATACATACAGCATTTGGAATGGAACCAGGACAATAAAATCAGAAGACGCTAGAAAACAGGTTGTAATTTAAGAACATTGAGTAGAAAATCCATATGGAAGTTCAAGAATCTTGCTTATTCCAATTCTTCCACCTAACAAAGGACTTGTGTATGCCAAATGAATTCTATTTAAAACAGTGAGTGTATGAAAACACAGTTGATACGTCCCAAACCCAAGGCAATATGCTGACACTGTTTTTCTTATAGAGCGATAACCATAAAATTGAGAACAATATCTGGTTAAGAAGTAACAATTGCAGCTTGAATGGTGTCTATTGACACCCTCGTATATGAGCCTGCAATTGTTTTATTTCTTGCTGCATTACTTCCCGGATTTAATTGATTCCTATAAAAAGGGACAAACAAAATAAACCGGACAGATTTACCTTACGTGCCAGGGATACGAATAAGGCCCTTCTACTGGAGACCTGTTGAGCTATATAACCCAATTGTGGACGCAGGCAATCGAACAACATTTAGTGAGCTTCGGACATCTTAAAGGATTTTTACCTAGTCTGGCATAGAGCTTTAATATATAGATTTCGAGAGATTTTCGAATCAGACGACCATTGTCGGGTTTCTTTTCGTCTCTCTACCACTGTAAATCTTACTCAGAGAGACTCTCTGGATTTCTCCACAGTTCTTCTCTGAGCTCAATTCCTAGTGTTAATACTAGCATTAGCTGGCTAAGGCCCATTGGATGATACTTGTAGACTATGCCTGGAGGAATCTGAGACAGCGGAACATATACTGTGTCAATTTTGGGCCGCTGTTTTCTTAATAAATAAGTCTAGCGGTTAGATCCCCATGATGACTTTCAATGTTGGGGTTTTACGTATTGCACCTGTAATTCCTATACATGCTAAACGTTGAACCCCATTTAGGTGATTCCTCACAGTTTTCTGAGAGGCTTTCGCCTACCATACAACCGAGATACTTAACCTTGTTAGTTCCTAGAGCTCTAATAAGGAAGATAGCCTCTTAAGGATTATAGGTAAGGCTCTTGTGGATCGCCCCGTCTTTAGTCTTTCTTCACGGGTACATAGAGCAGCCTTCAGTTTGTGTACCATTCTCAAACTATTGACGTTGGTGCTGCACTTACCAATAATAATAATAATAATCGCCAGATCATTAGCGTTAACAATGGCGGTATAGCCTGAAAAAGAGAAAGCACACAGCTTTAACCGCTTTTAACAGCCGTTTATTCGACCTTAGGCCTTTTTTATTATGCTCACATGATCTGTATAGATCTTGTACTGTTGTTGTAAACCGTGAAAATCAATGATCTACACAGATCATGTGAGCATAATAGAAAAGGCCTCTTATAACCTTATTCAACCTTGGCTAAGTTCTAGTTGTTGGTGAGACCTTGATAGCTCTTGATAAGTTTTACCTATATATGACAAATCCCAACCTCAGAATCATACTTTCTATCGCTTTTACTTGTTCAGCGCAAATATTTGACAATCAGCTTACTAAGGGCCAACTTTTTAAAGCATCGCCATTAAAGTTAAAAACCACTTAACATACATTTTACATTGCATTCCCTTGTTAGGACTCCCGAGTACCGAACCAATGCCACCGATTTGTTGCATTCAAAACCAAACCAATTAAAACCGCAAGTATTATTCTCATTCATTGCTGCCGTTTCTATAGCCAAGGACATTGCAGCACCAATATTTTCCACATCATATTCTCTTCGAGGAAAATCCTTGAAAATATCTAGAAAAATAAAACTTTAACTATATCAATTCAACGAAACCTACTATCTTCTTGGAAACACAATAAACTTATACGAAGTAAAATTAGGTCCTGTTTCACTTCTTCTGCTGCTGCAACAAAGAGGACCCCGCACAACAATGCATTCACAACCGCCTCATTAGAGAAACGACATGCGATGAAATTCGTTCGAATTGCTCGCGCGCACAAATACAACAAACAAACAAAACCACATTTAAGAACTCCACTTACCTCCACAAAAAGAACGCCATCACAATGAGGACAATCCCGAAACAACTAAAAATAATTCCAACGAGCACAGCCAAATTGTAGTCGTTATGCGATTGTCTCAGCAGGGGTTGAATTTTCTCACAATTTTGTTGCAGAACTATCTGCAAAATACACAAAAAAAAAAAAAACAAAAACATACAACATTATAAAAGAAATATGAAATTCCTTATAAAACAATAATAATTATTATTTTTTGTGGTGCAAATTTTTTTTTTGTGGTTTGGCAATTGCATTTAAAAAGGATTCCGCCATCCAACTAACTCTAAACAAAAGCTAATAAATTTGAAAAGTTAAATAAAATAGAAAAAAATTTCCGCACCCCTCGTACATGTACTCGCATTGTGTTTTATGCAATTCTTTTAATTTAATGAATAAATGCAGGAGAGCAATACGAATCTATGCATCAGAATAGGGTGGCATGGAGAGATGTATAAGTTGTTGCGTCCTTTTGTAGCAGATAAAAAAAAAAATTCAATGGAAAGGACAATGTCATTTTTATTTATGACAACCCCGGGGTCGAAAGAACACAAGGATACAACTTTGAAAACTCGAGCTCGATTATGGCACGAATTAAAAAAAAAACACACACACACGCCGATTCCAGAGAGGATATATTATTTTTTTTTAACACCATGAGTCAGGTGTATAGCGTGGGCGGGTTAACCCTTACATTAAACTATAAAAAAAGAAACTTAATAAGGACCTGCAAAAATGAAATCACGTATTCTATGGAGTATTTGTCACAAGCAGCACCTGGGTAAGAATATAAAGTCATTAAGGAGGTCCCTTTGTGTGCGTTATTTTTTTTTTCCATGGGAAAGAATATTTATATTAAAGGGGGGAAGACCGCCGTTAAACAAAAGGATTGTTCCCTGGTGGAATTTTTATTTTTTAATATTTATGTGACCTCCACAGGACGACAGAATTCCGGACAACGAATGTAAAGTGCGGTGTAATTAATGTTTGGCCGATGATAATGCGTTTCTATAAACTTTTCATAGCAAATATAAAATAACCTTACTTAAGCGATGCCAAAAGCGAGTGCATTAAGCATCATTCAGGTTTAGGTACTGCGGGGTAACCTTTGATTTATACAGCTTGTGACCTGTAAATTATATGCAAGGACGTATTTTTTCCGCTGGATATGAAAGGGAGAAACTTTTTAATTTGTATAAGGATTAGAAACGCTGTCCGGCGAAGGTTTGAGTGTCTTGAGATAAAAAAAAATGTGTGGAGGGCAAAAGTAATTAAGGAACAGAGCGCGAGATGTCAAAGCGACATCTTGACACTTAGGAATCGTCAAAGCATTGTGCTACTTTCTATAACTGACAGCCGCTCAAAGGGGGCAAAACCACCAACCTTATACAGAGTCCATAAAAATGAATTCAAAGAATGTTTTTCAAGACGCATTATATTCATTCGAAAGAAAATGTTAAAACGGAAGAAAGTCGCGACTTTTGGTAGCGCCTGGCTGAGATAAGCCCACGCAAGGTTACACAAAGAAATAATGACACTTTCAGGAATGTCGTTCTTAAAGTCGTTCTCAATGAAAAACTGGTTCTTCTTTGGACGAAGAGAAAGCTGATTTGTCCGTCTCGGTTACATTGCCAGTTTACAATCCTGTTGAATGGCTTGTGTCGGAAATTTTACATCCGTCATCGCTGATTGAATCCTCATGACAGATGGCGACTTGAGTTGTGAGAAATTTAAAAAAAGAACTCTTTGCAAAAATCATAAAATCCAAAAAAATATCAGCATTTTCTTTAGGGACTATTGCCAGCTACCAATCTTCTTTCACTAAATGTGAAAAGGAAGAACTGAAGTAACTGCTCATTGCCTTTCCCATAGTTTAAAATGCCCCCAAAACTATTAGGGCATGCAAACTAATTTGTTGAAGGCTCTCTCGTAACTTATCTTTGACGATTTAAAATCAACCTCTTTGCACTTTAATCGTCAACTTGGTCAGAAAAAATCACAAAATTTGTAAACAGTGATCCTCTCTGTATTTCGGGCAAACAATATCTGAATTACGACTTTTAGAAAATCTTTTTTTCCCGAAAATCTTAGCTACAATCGCCATAATCCTCATCGTTGTGTAATGAGTGACACACTTTATCGGGTGTAGCCCTCCTTTGTGCTTTGATAACTTTTAGTAGTTTCCTTTTAAATTAATTGACTCCGATTGGCTGTGTAGACATTTCAAAATGGATCCGTGGCGCCAAACTTTATGTCGCCTTAATATATATATATAAAAAAAACAGCCTCATCTAAGTGCCCAGAACATACATTATTAAAATATTTTGAATCATCTTTCGACCGAGCATGTTTTGTGACCGAATTTTATGGTACCCACTGTATAAATCAATCGCATACATATTGCCAATTTTATCAGTTGCCAAACCCAAAAAAAAACAAAAACTCCCTCATCTTTCCATCGACATCTCACACGAAAACAAAAAATCATAACTTACCCTCTTCGGTTCGGAGAATTTTCCAAGTTGAGCCCTTTTCGGATTTATGACACTATACGTGGCTGCAGCAACTTTGACCTCGTAAACTGAATTCGTTGTCAAATTCTGCAAAATCATCTGAAATCGGAGAAACGACAAAAATAATTATATGCAACAAACATCTTTCTTTTTTTAAATCACCATAAACTTTATAAACATAAACAACAGTCTTGGCCAATGAACCAGACCATACGATTAAATTTGAAAAAAATAAAAAAAAATAGAAAATATATGCCACGTGTGTAATGTACATTCCCCGAAACCACTTAGGACAAAAATCTAGCCGGAGGAAGGAACTCCGCTCTCTGCCTCCCTTCACCATAACCAGAACCAGCAGTTTATGCCAACGGACATAATGAAGAAACTGAATAACTCCGTAGTTTATTCGTTGGAAAATGAAAATGAGGCGAACCGAAGGCGAAGGACTAGGTAAGGGACTATACACCAAACGAAGAGTTTCTCATAGAAAAATGCGATATAAACAGTTTTGAAAAAGAAGCGCACCAGAGCACACAGCACAGTACATGATGTACCAGAAGAACACAATTTGTTGCTAGGGAGCGGCAGCATGTGTATACACAGATACAGCCGAAGCGGTGGCAACGGGTGGTGCCTTAGTACTACAAAATTATTCTCTGGGTCATATGACCCTCCATTTGGGGGAGGAGGCGGGTGGGCAGCGGCAAGTGGCATTAGTTCCAAAGACTTTATTTTCCCTGCCAGAGTTGCTTATGCTAAGTAAATTATTTTTAGACAAAAATTGTTGCTGCTGCTGGTGGAGGCAGCGGAGTATCAGCAATTCAATGGGGTTAGGGGAATTAAACCTGCGTGAAAAGATCATTAGAGCCAAGTCGTCGGTTGGCAGTGGAAAAGAACGCTCCCTATATATCGTCATCTTGTGAGCGCACAATGGAATTTTTCTCTTTTAGGGACTTTAAGGAAATTCAACAAAATGTTAATGAAATCTTCCATCCGAAACTGAAGCCGTTGTATTTGTGTAAAGCCTGTGCCTACACGCGTGTGTTGTTTTTAATTGGCAAGCAGTGGGTATATGCAGAGAGCACTCTATCTATTCATCTATGTCTAGTCTGTGTCATTACAAAGAACATTTAACTTTATTTTATTGGCAACGATGAATGCCGATGTCGCACGCTGCTTGGTTGCCAACTTGGTACAATGGTATTAACAAAAGAAACAGCATAGAGAGCACGTTTGTTTATGCATTTTTTCTACACTCAATGAATCTTTTTTTTTTTTTTTTGAAACGAAACACATTGCAATAATAATAACGACATTCAATGATGCTCGACTTGCATGGATATAAATCCAGGGTTCAGTCTGCCTTCGTGTTCTATTGCATATACAGGTGGAGGCGGTTTGAAAGATTTATTGACATACTGCAGTTGTTTCCGAGTTTTGTTTCTTTCATTTCCTGGTCTAAAATTGGTTGGAGAAAAAAATTTAAAAGCCAGAAAGGTACAATATGTGTATATAGTCAGAAAAAGCTGTATCTACATGTCCTTTGTTGAATTGCATTCTTGCAGATGGAAATGTAATTTGGGAAAATATATTTTGCGGTAACCTAATTGGCAATGGCAAGCAATTGATTTGGGAAACGAATACGAATTTAGTTTTTGGCAGCCAAATTTGCATTTTGATTATTAAATTGTTGCCTTTTCGACAATTTGGTTATAACCCATTCAGATGATTGTTGTTGGTTGGCTCATCAAAATTGGAGAGCTTTCTGAGAGTGGATGGTGTATAGCGACGCAAGCATGTAGTTCGATTATTATTTCACATAATTTAGCTTTATTCTATAGTTGCTTTCACAGAGTGGGTCACTTTGGTGATCTTACAAGGTGGGCCAAAAAAAAATCACCCTATTGGAAGATGCTCTTATTTTTGCAAATGGCCGCCAATGTCAAATTTGTTTTGAAGAGTATAGGACCACACGAGATTTTGCCAAGAGTGGTCGGCCTTGGAGCGCCCGTTGTGCCGAGAATATCGCCGCTGTTGACGAGGATGTCGAGCTGTAGCCGGAAACATCGACAAGACGCCCTGCCTCGCAATTAGCCATCCGCCGGTCGTCCCTAAGGCGAATTTTGGTCAAAGAATTGCGCATGTTCCCTAACGTAACCTACGCCCAAGCCATTCTCAATCTCGGGGACGAAGTGGACGATTTTTCGACCAAAATCATAATGACCGATGAGGCTCATTTCCACCTCAGCGGGTACGTGAACAAGCACCGAAAATCCACGAGTAATGCACGAGGAGCCATTACACCCGTTCGGGCCATTTTTTTTTCGAGGACGCCGCTGGGCAAACGACAACAGTGGACGGTGCGCGCTGTAGGGCCATGTTAACCGAGTTTTTTCTGCCGCTATTGGACGAATTAGGACTGGAGGACATGTGGTTACAGTACGGAGCTACGGCACACACTGCGCGAGCCACAACCGATATTCTGATTCATCTCTCGTTTTGGCGATTTGCACTACACCGCAAGATCGCCCGATTTAACTGTCCCAGACTTTTTTTGTGGGGTTTTTTGAAGTCCCGTGTTTACGTCAACAAGCCCGAGACCCTAGAAGCCCTCAAGGACAACATTCGACACGAGTGCGAGAATCTGTCGCCCGAAGTTCTCGCCGAAGTGATGAAAAATGCCATAAAACGAGCCCGTATAGCAATAAATTGTGACGGCGCCCATTTGGCCGATATCATCTTCTCGACTTGACCAATAAAATTCTAAAGGTTCAAATAAACATAATCAAAAAACCGAATCAAAGATATTCATTCAGAAAACATAAATGAGAGCCAAACAACATCGGATGACTTCTTTTGGCCCACCTTGTACAAGATGCCGCTTGTTATTTGTTGACGATACGTCCAAGAAGTATATTTGAATCAATTAAGTGTTCAAAGTGTTATTTGATAATTTAGAATAGATAGCTTTAAAACAACACACCCACCTATAATTTTGTAATGCCGGCGGTTAAAATGCAAAATTTCATCTCTGACGTTCAAGAGGTACAACGAAATTCAATCTACATGAAAGTGGTAATTGGAGATATCCAAAGACGTCTTGAAGATATTTAGAGGTTCTTCTGAGATCGCAAATACCATAAAGGAACAGTCAGAAGAGGTTTGGACTCTGCAGACATGTATGGACCTCATATGCCTACATATCTGCGCCATTTCATTTGTGTCTAGTCTTTTTATATTAAAACGTTCCAGTCACCAATTTTGACGACAGTCAATGTATGTTTGATTAATAGCCGGAGCTGTTCTTACTAGAGCAGTTTCGTTCATTTAAAAGCTGCCTCAAAACCAGAGAAGAATGCGTAGAATTTTGCCCCGCTGTTTGTCGCAGATTAAAGCATGCGATGCTTGTAAGTAAAAATACAGCATTCACTGTCAAGTACTATCATTCCAGTATAAATAATTTTAAATCGCATAAAAACTAAAACTATAAACGATAAACGTAAAAAAAGATGTAGAAAAGATAATCTCAGAATATTTATGTTTATCGTTTATAGTCTTAGTTTTTATGCGATTTATTGATTTAAAACTATTTATACTGGAATGGATAGTACTTGACAGTGAATGCTATATTTTTACTTTCTTTTCGTACCGATTGCCTTTTTAACTATCGCAATTTTTCGTCATCGTTTTCATTACCTACCCACATTAATGTCCTTTTTTTCTTGTCGTACCGATTACGACGTTATTTTAAAACCGATTTATATGAAATATGGACCAGGTGAAAGGTGGATCTGCATAGGTCTATTCCCGCAGGTCTATTTCTTTGCCACAATGGAAATAAAACTGACAAAATACAGAGTTATTCTACTACACTGTAGAATAAACTAAAGACTGCGTTGCATACTACTAGGCTACACGCTTTGTCCTACCGATTGTAAATGAAACAAGAGAAAGAATATAAAATGCATGATCGTAAGGGAATGTTAAATGCACGAGATCTAAGCTTGGTTAGAAAAATGTCTCCGTCCAGGGGAGCTGTCAGATTAAATAGTGCTTCCATTTTACAAGAATTGAATTATCTGAAAGGCGCATCACTATAGAGTTTACGATATCAATCATTAATCAAGTTAGGTTTTCCCTTGAATCAGGCTGAAGCGCAAACGAGAATTTATAATTAATCACGCCTCACTGTCATTGCAATCAAACCGTTCCAACGACACATCTACTAAATGAGAGAATTCATAAACCGACTAGGCTTGATTTAAATATTCCGGCAGTATGTCTGATTTGATTTAAGTTTTTCTTGCAGTTCGTGAATAGCAAATATGTAATTTGTATTCAGAATATTTTTTATCATATTTTTATCACAATACATTTTGTTTAATAGCAAAAAAGTTGAATTTGGTATCCTCATAGAAGCCTTAGCTACAAGGAACCTGTGTCATAGTTTTAAATTACTCAAGCAAGTACTTTTATGCATCCTACAAGCTCTTTTGCATCAAAGTGATTGAGGATGTACTGATTTATCCGAAATTCCGACTGCCCCTTGTACACTCATAGCTTGATTGCGAACTTAGAGCTCACACCAAATATTTTGCTTTCTTCTTTGCTACAAAATACCTCTTCATTAGTAAATTTTTTTAAATCTAAATTAAAGTTCTTTTCGTTGGTCTCTGAAAGAATAAGTCTATTAAAGAAAAAATAATAATTTCCCAATAGAAATTGTCAGCAGACTCTTCCCCAATTTCAAAACCTCCTTTATACCCTCATTTCACATCTCCAAGACTTATGCTATTCAAAGCTCCATACCTGTTGTAACAGAACATAACCCTAACTTTACTGTGAAGTGAAAGTTCTATAGAGGTGCATGAGGAAAGAGCGGCTTTAATTTGGAACGGGGACCGTAAAAACAGCCATATGCAACTGCCACCAGCTCTTTACTTAGCTCTAGCAAGGCACCATATAACTTCCGGTAACAATATGCAATTTGCAAAACTATAAATGATTTATTTTCATATCATTAATGGCTTATTGTTTTCAGTTGATGTCAAAGGTTGCAAAACAAGTAAAACACAGTTGCAAAGTCACATGCGCGCTTAATAGTCTCCTTGCCTATAACCAGCTTTTTGCATATGAAAACGACAAGTAAAATAATATAACCATCAAGGTAATGACATATAAATATCATTAATTGCAATTATTACAAATGCGTCGTCAATTTGTGACTCCGAATGATGCAAGTTCGCCTACACTTAATTGATTATCTGCCGTTCATTTATATTTGTTTGTATGCAATACGACGCTAGTCCTCGAAGTCGATATATTTACATATCTTAACTGACTCTCCACCAGTACTTTGTCTATAAAACTGGTTAGTGAACTTTGGAAGTGCTTCATCTTATCTCTGTTAAAAGAATTTGACAAATGCATAAATTCCTCGGTCTTGTGCCGGTGTGGTCGGGAGGAAAGATGAATCAGCTTTAAGTATTTTTTAGTGTGTATTTTGTTATGCCGATAAGGCATACAACAAATATGTACGTGACGTCACTAAATGTGTTTCCCACCGCAAATAAGCAGGCAACGTTCGATAATTCTGTACGATAAATAATAAAACAAGTTTTTGTTTTATTTTTTTGTCTGCCAATTTCTTTTTTTAATAGTCTTCCAGATCCCAGCGATGTTCCAATTCCAACCATTCAAGCCGCCTGAGTGTGAGTAATATTATTTGCCACACTCTGCCATAGAGGCATCTACTGTCAGTGCAGCAGTACCTAAACTATTCACTTAATTTAAATCTCTGGCTTGCTATTTGCATTCTCGCAACCTTTAATTTTTGGAATCAGAAAATATTCGCGCTAAATAGTTGATGGCGAAGCAATTTGCAGTGACATTTAATTTTACCGCTGAGATGGCGGGTGTGTGAGCACCGAGCTCGTCCACCAAGCATTTTAGAGCATATGGAGATGACTAATTGACGAGTGTATCTGTTGCGGATATTAAATAGGCATAATTGGCAAAATTTCATAGCTTTCTAAGCACTGAAGTGAACGCATCCCTTTGCAAATGTCAAAAAAACAATAAACCACTGAACTATGTGTTCCACCACGTTGGAATTGACGTAAGTCATTTTCTAATCGACCTTTTCAATGGACACACAAAAGTATAAGTTAAAGAAAAAAATCGATTGTAATCTAGTATAATAAGTATTCTTTTACATTGTTCCTCATAGGAATTAAAAACGCATCAAAATATTCAAGAGGACTTGTTATTATTTTTGTCCCCCTTCCCAAAAAGGTCGAACAGTATCTGTGTTTCATGGGAGTGCCTTAAATCATTTGTCAATAACCTGATTCGGCTCTATATGTGCTGTTTGAAGTAAGGAAAGTCGATAAAATGTTCGGGGCTTAGAGAGACCCTGGGGAAACGCAATGTTTTGACCGCCGCACCTGTAACAGCGGACCTTACCAATAAACATTTTTACTTTCGACTCTACATTTTAGTAGTTCTCAGTGGCAATATTTTCCATACAAATTTCGCAATTGTGAGCTTCCGTAAATTTAAGGTCGAGACTAAAATTTGTTATTAGTACGGTGCATCATCTATAAATACTATATTCAGTTTTGGCATTCTTCAAAACATCGTTCTCTGTAAAATGATAAGAGAGATGATGATAGAGAAAGTTTTCCGAAAGAAAACTACAAAAACGGAAGTTTACGAATGTACAGAACACGTGTTCGTGAGTACACCTGTCTACAGTCTTGCATTCTAAACAAGAAAGTCAATACAGTAGAGGATGACTTCGCCAATAGTGGATGTCGACCAACTTACGAATCCATGCCAGAAAGATTGTAGGGCATACTTGAGGACTTTGGAAAAGACTCCTGCACCAACTCCTTCGGGGGTCTTCAAACCGTTGCAAAAGCCTATAGTATTCTAAAGATGGTAGCTTGAGTTCGCTCAAGGTCCCTTGACGGAAAGATTGTAGGGCATACTTGAGGACTTTGGAAAAGACTCCTGCACCAACTCCTTCGGGGGTCTTCAAACCGTTGCAAAAGCCTATAGTATTCTAAAGATGGTAGCTTGAGTTCGCTCAGGGTCCCTTGACGGAAAGATTGTAGGGCATACTTGAGGACTTTGGAAAAGACTCCTGCACCAACTCCTTCGGGAGTCTTCAAACCGTTGCCGAAGCCTATAGTTTTCTAAAGATGGTAGCTTGAGTTCGCTTAGGGTCCCTTGACGGAAAGATTGTAGGGCATGACTGAAGCCTTTGGAAAAGACTCTTGCACCAACTCCTTCGGGAGTCTTCAAACCGTTGAAAAAGCTTATATTATTCCAAAGATGGTAGCTTGAGTTCGCTTCAGTGATTGCCTCTTCTATGACGTTGCCTTTCTTGTCTTTATCAACGATGTTCAAACTAAGAATGCTAATCAAGCCTAGTCAAGGTAAGAGAAGGAGAGGTTTTCAATGCGCATGTGACGACTATGCAAGCAAACCTCTGATTTTTATCCAGGGCTCTTAAATGGAATTTAAACGATCCTATTAGAACCGACCTTATGCTAGAGTTTGAAGCTGCTTACTTTCCGGCACTCTCGGCTACGGTCTCTCTCCATTACAAGCTTCCTACCCATCTAGAGTATCAGATTGGACACTTTTTACAAAGCGATTTAAATTAAGAGGTACAAAAGAAGACTACTTGATCCTCAAGGTAAATAATCGCCTGCAGATGACTAAATGATGGTTTACTCCATTTTTACTACGTCAAATCATATAACTCGAAATAATGTCAAACGATTGCTCAGTGGAAAAGTTCATAAATAGATTTGTCGTTTGACCCTTCGCATATGGTAGCTGAAGTAAACTGTTTGCTTCGTCAATCTAAATAAAATTAATAAATAAATAGGTTGGCCTAACAGGTCCGTAGGGACCTTAGCCCTAGCTTCTCACAACCATTCGTCTTGTGTGAGTTTTTCATTTTTAGGACGAATGGAAGAGACCTACAGTTTTATGACGAATCCAAACGGCCAATTGAGAAGCTCTTTCATGACAATTATACTCGCGGATGTTTGTCAGACGTTCGGGAGTGGTGGCGCAGTGGAAAAATATTTTGTGGAAAAAACCTCAAGTTGGAATTTGGGTTTTTCGGGATTCGAACCAGGGACCCCTCGCTTACTAGTCGAACACACTAAACCGACAATCAAGAACAATAACAAGTAAAAGTGTTATCTTCGGCCTGGACGATGCTTTGATACCCTCCTATGGGAGGTACCAGAACTACTTGATCGACATAGCCCATTTTGAACACCAACTTAAGGACAATAAAAGTCCTTTCACCAAACTTCATTCACCTAGGTTGATTCCTTTGGACGCTATCGTGCTATCTAGTAAAGCTCAATGAAGATCAGAAGTTCTTTCGTTTGAATTAGTTAACCTTAGTTATTGATGACAAAATGGTTGGTTTAAAGTCCGTGGGGAACTTTTGTGAGATCTTGCTCGTTTTGGGAATGAAAATAGCCTTAGCCTCCATCCAAGGTGTACCCAGTGCTGAACAGAACTACAGTCTTAGACAGTGGCTAAGAATGTCATCGGTACCGGGAGATGGATCTGGAAGACATCATCAGGAGTCCTCTTTGACTTAAGCGTCTTCTGACATATTGACATATGGGAGGGGTCGGATAACTTCCTCATCAGGAGTCCTCTTTGACTTAAGCGTCTTCTGACATATTGACATATGGGAGGGGTCGGATAACTTTCTCATCAGGAGTCCTCTTTGACTTAAGCGTCTTCTGACATATTGACATATGGGAGGGGTCGGATAACTTCCTCATCAGGAGTCCTCTTTGACTTAAGCGTCTTCTGACATATTGACATATGGGATGGGTCGGATAACTTTCTCAAACGGGGAAGCTTCAACGTGAAATTTTAAAACCAGTCAGTTGTGCTGCCACAATTTTTGATCGTTACCACAATTAGACCAACTTATCGTATCGGTCAGCAGAAACAACTCCATTCCCAACTTACCGCGGTTTCCAGCTCCTTTTCCGATGCATTGATTTTAATTTCGCGTTGTACATCCTGTCCCAAAAGTCGCAGCCTTATTTCATAGTAATCTATCGAATTGGAGAACTCAAGCGGTCGCTTCCATCGAATCGTAATCGAATCATGTGAATGGCATGTAACATTGACACCAATCGGTGCACTCGGACCACTGACATCGGTGCGTTGCATAATCGGCTCCGATGAGTCGCCTTCGTTCTTAATGGTGTACGCTTTCACATTGATTCGGTACTCGGTGAATGGCTCTGCAAAGATAAAGAGAGAGAACAATGTCATTAAATACAGTTCAGTGCAAGCACTCAGCGGCGCAAAATGTATGTACAAGTACAGTAGGACGAAGAAGTGAACAAGCAGCCAGTTCTAATTAATACGATTCCCTGATGAGGGGGTGGCGCGATCATTAAAAATTATATTAATGGCAGGTCGACTTGTCAGTTGTTCTGATGAGGCTGACATTATGACCACGCTATGTTGGCCCCGCAGACGGGCAATGACAGTTGAGGTTTTACATTTTTACATGCCAAACCAAGCTCCATTTAAATGCACTGCAATTAATGTACTTACTGTTCAGTAGTCATGTAGAATTATAAACATTTAATTTCAAACTTAAAATATAAACTGCCGACGTGAGACGGGAAGTAGAGGAGACGACCCACAATCAACGAGAAAAAAAAAAACTTCAACTGCAAGTAAAATACCCACGAATCGAAATGTAATTAGTAAAACAATATGGAACATGGACGCGGGCTGGCGCGTTTTTTCTACTGCGGAGGGGTAGGTCAGCATCGCCACATCAACAAAATGAAATTCCTTTATTTTAATTAATAAAACATGTCCCAGAGGGAAATAAAATTGATGCCTGAAAATAAATTACGACATGCTGACAGGATTTAATTTATAACCGATTCAAAGGGGACCCACTACTATGTATACAACTTTGGTAATAAGTCGTCCAGGTCCACCGATGCCACTTTGAAAAGTGCGGCTGCAATACACAAAAGACCACACCATATCTGACGCGCACAGAGACTGTATTGCAAATTGCTTGCAAAGAACTAGCGTCCTTGTGGCTGGTCCTCATATACCTATATACCAGGAGGAAGTTAATTTTTAAAAGCCAACATGAGGTCCTTATTTTTGTTCTGTACGGCCGGCAGGTCCCAGTCGGCCAATGCGTATGCAATAACACAAAATACCAATTAAAAAGGGTTATGCGAAAAGGAAATGAGATCTACCGCAGTATTTCCAAGGGGGAGGAGGGCTGGAGAAAATCCCGGCGCATGGGATTGTAAGTGTAGCCAGCGCAAGTTAATAGCGCGAAAGTTTATGGATTATTATGGAGATTTTTATCGCCCCAGCAATGTTATTAAGTCGGGGATTCGGGATGTGCTCTCTGAATAAGGTTTTAAATTCCTTTAACTGTTGTTTTACAACCAAAAAAGGGATTCTGTGTTAAGCGTCGATGAGGTGAGTGTTATTGGTTGGCTTCGCACGTGGGGTGTGCTCCTGCTGCTGGACTGCAATGTGGGTATGCATTTAAACAAGTCCAGTGAATGGGAGCAGGGAGAAATTATATTTTTCTGTAACAGTTTCGAAAATCAAAGGAACGACGAGAAGTGGTTGTTTGGGGAAAATTGTTTTAATACAATTTCCCGTAGGCAAGTGGTGAGCTGCAGATACGTATTTTATAACAGGGACGGCCTGGGGAAAAAAATGCATTTCCCGATATGACGTGAGAGTTTTTATTTTAATGACAGGTGTGTATTTGAAAGTGGTTGGAGAATGCAACTGCTGGGACACTGATGAATAATAATTGGGTGTACTTTTCTGGCCAATGGGAATGGCTATATGCATCATATGCAAAGTCTTAAAGAACGGGTTGGGTTTTTGTTACGGATTGTGGTTAGTCGCGGAAACATATTCTCGAATAAGGTGCGCCTTGGTCTGCAGCATTACAGTATATATTGATAAAACGGAATATTTCATTAGCCGATTAGACATGGTGGTGCAAAAGTGATCGCGTTTATTTATGCCAACTCTAACCACAAAAGAAGCAAGAGTTTAAAATAAATCTCCGTCGCTTCATTCAGTTAGTCAATTCCACTTCACAAGTGTGAATCAAAATGCCTTGAACTTTTAAATCGTATACAACTTAAATGGATATGCTGATTATATCCTGTACGAACATTAGGATGTAGAAAGACTGTAGGGAAGATAGAACCCGCCTGGGCTCGCTGTTGATCACAAATGGTGGGGCAGGTCGAACAATAATCAAGTGGGTTTTGTGACGATACAAATAACTGAAAGGACACAGCCGAAACAATTGGGGTAAATATTCCATAGAGAACCCTGAACATGTGCTGAAAAGAAAGCCAAAACCGTTTTAAACTGAGTCACTTCTGACATTTTTACGGGGCTCCTGAAGACCGGAATTTTACAAACCGATAACCAAGTTGTAACGTTGCCACCGGCTTTATGTTTAGAGCCCAAAGAAGTACCCTTTTTTTCCCGTGTAAGACTTTGCCTGTCATGTTGTATGAACATTTGAAAACGTTCCAACAACCAAATATTCAAACTACGACAGCTACTGGAAAAACTTAAGTGAAACTAACCGTTACCACTGTGTATCCTTTTATCGACTCTAAGCCCACCGTTGACAAATTTTTACAAAACTGTTAAGCAAAAACTCGACGAACAATCTTTCAAAAATCAGTCCAATTTAGCTCCAACGACATCGGCATAGTGAGCAAAACGGGCTTTGGGCTCAAACGGCAATTGGGTCGGTAAGATCCTGTCCCAAACAACTAAGAAGGCAGTCCTACTGCAGGATGTTTCGTACTTAGTTCTACGCAAGATAATTGGTCCCGTGTACGATGATACCTATTAAACTATAAGGAAGAAGTTTTGAGACCTATAAGCACATCAATCTAGTCAGAAAATTCGAATTGGCTAGGGTGGCTACAGCACATTCACACCGAATTGAACCTTCGATTTAAGCCCAGAGGGCCAAAGTAGTAAAGAAGGAGTCAATGCTCTGCACTTTCTTTTTTTTTTATTTATTTTTCAAAATTTTCTCAAACATAAAATATACAGGATTTTGTTTTAGCAGACATAAGGTATATACAAAAGAAAAAGAGAATATGGTTGGCGACATTAATATTTCATATGAAACAGAGAATATGTCACTTCAAAAACGGACTAAATTTATTTTACGTAATAACAACTTATGTAAATAAAACTACACAATGTAACGCAGCAATACTTCAATTTCATTGTGGTCGAAATCAAGAATTATTATTCATTAGCAGGTGGTGGGTTAAGCAATTTGCGGGAAATAATGGCGTAAGAGTTTCCGAAGTTGGTAGTGCGAAACGCCGGTATGACAATACGACTTTGTGAGCCATTGCGTAAGATGTAAGTGTCGAAAATCGGACTCTGCGTATATCCACCTCCCAAAAAGAAAACCTTAAGCACTTTAGTAGTAGTAGTAGAATAGACTTTATTGGACTAAACTCAGTTTACAAAAGTACATTTACTAGTTTTTTTTTTTGGACCTGGTTTACAAACCGTCGGTCAGATTAACAGATTATGAATTGAAAAGTAATTTAAAAAATAAAAAAAGGAAGGAGCGAAAATGAGAAAAAGAAAAAAAAAAGTGATAGGCAACAAAAGTAAGTCAAACTACTTTACTTGAGTAACAAAACAAAAAGAAAAATTAAGTGGACTAATTTTAACTCAAAAACTTTCTGTTAAAATTCTATTTCTATATCCCAAGGCTAGTTTAATAAATTTGTAGAGCTTCTCCCACCCCATCATACCGTTTAGAATTTGTAAAACTTCTTCAACTTCCAATTTGATTCTTCCGAAAATGTTCCGACGAGTTTCTCTTAGAATGGGGCAAGACCCTATGAAATGCGCGATATTTTCTCTTTCGTGAGTGTTGCAGATCTTACAATCTACAGGATGTTCTCCCAGATCGAACTCCAATCTACTATAATATTCCCTATATTGGGATGCTTTGGCCTGAGTGATGAAGTCCTTCCGAAAATTTGAGTCCAATTTAGAGACCAGTAAATAGAGTTGTTTTTTGAAAATTATCAAGTCTTCTATATTTAGATTCATAGAATCACCCAGAGAATTAAAAAGGTTTTTCCAGGTTTTCACACAATTGAGTTGGTTTGAAATTAGAAATTTTAGGATCCTGTTGACTAAACGTCAGGCGTTCATTTGCAGTATCGTGAGGATGTAGTCAAAGTGGATTTTAAGAGAGTCAACAAACATAGGTGGCAGTCTTAAGCACTTTGTAATAAAATAAATGTCTAACTGGAAGGATGCTCGTAAGACGAAAAAGCTCAATAGTATGGGCTAGGCGAGGACAGTTACAAACTTTTGCGCATTTTTGCAATACAACCAACTGCTAAAGCGTATTCCGGTAAGCGCCTCCCCAACAGCTTATACCATACTGAAGTTTTGAATGAAAAATTCCATAAGAATTTTCTATTAGAACAATACCTTCTTAGATGATAGAAGCTACGAATGGTTGAAAGAAGATATTGCTTTAAATTCGAAATTTGTTCAGACCAGTTAAGGTTACTGTCGAAAGATGTATTTGAAATGGTTTACAATTTCGATTTTTAACTGCAACTGTCATTACACGCAACATTTACATTTACAGAACACATAATATCATGAAACAATTTGTACTTTGTACAATTAAACGAATGAAAAACTATATCTATGACTTGACACAGTACTGAGACTAGAGAACATTAATTTGGTTTTACTACTAACTACTAGTTTATGTTTAGCAAACCAGATTCTTAATAAGTCAACATCATGATATATATCAGCTACAAAGTTGAGATTAACTGACTCATATGCGATAGCTAAATCATCAGCAAAAGCCTTTACTTTGCCCACAAATGGTTGCAAAAATAAGGAATTGATGTATATCAGAAACAAAATTGGCCCAAGAACAGACCCTTGATGAACGCCAAGGTTGATTGCTGTTCTTGATTAATACTTAAATCAAAATTTCGTTTATTCTTATGATATTTGTTCTTTACATGGCATTTGCCAAACATTACACAAAATTCCCTATAAACAACTGTTAAACTTTACAGTCCACTTTTGAACTCTACACAATGTAATTCTCCACAATGTAATTCTCCACAATGTAAGATTATTAATTTTTGCCTTTAACTGGTCTCTTTCGTTACTGGACCGTCATCGAAGCAGCTGGAATAAACAGTTTGTATAACCTTGCGTTTTGGTTATTGATTTTTTTTGTTGATAGAAACGGACTTGGGTGAAGTTTCTTGGTCGAGTCATATGTCGTTTAAATTTTTAATATCGGAAATTTCTATCGTCACACACAAAATTATTCATTGTAGTATGATTCTACATATCAGTGGCCACAAACCATAACCGCTTAAGTCGACTTAAGACGAAATTGAGATTTCTATGCCATTAGATTCAGCGTACCTAAATCTATTTTGTAAATTTTTTTCAGCTTTGTATCTTTAAAAAAGTGGCCACAATTTAAAAAAAAAAAACAACAGCTTAAGTCACTAGAGTCAATGGAGTAAAAAAACTTTAAACTGCTCTCCTGAACGATGAGTAAAACAGACTTAAGCGGTTTTGCCTTGTGACCACAGATATAATTCGAAAACATTTTTGGTCCTTCCAGCCGGATAATTGGAAATTATTGTTAAAACTTGACCGCCATACAAATCGAAAGATTAATTAGTGTGAACAAGTGTGGGTGCTCCTCGTGTTGAGATATGCTCTGTGATAAGAAGCATCAAAACGAGCTTTACATTTTTTTTTTGTACTGCATGCAATTAAAATCATTGAATTAAACTATTTGGCCCGGGAAGTGTGTGCGAGAGAAATTGGAATCTATTGAACTATTTATATAATGTTGCTTGGGCTAGTTCCGACTTTAACTTTTTGTTTTCTGTCCTTAAAGTAGGAGGCAAAGCAATAATGAATGGATCAACGAAAACATACATTAAATAATTTTTTTAGGGGAATATTGTGATCAACCATGTCAAAGGCTTTGGTGACATCTACAAAGAGCCCAGCACATGATTTTTTATCATCCAGTCCTTTCGGTATAAGAGAACAAAATTCCAGAAGAGCGTCTTTAGTAGATAACCCAACCCTAAACCCAAACTGCATCGAGCTGAAAAGCTTAATTTTATTGAGGTATCTTACAATTCTGCTTTTTCAAATATTTTTTGAAACAGCGGGTAATAGCGAAATTGGTCGGTAATTTTTTTTTTTTTCTTTTTTGCTTCCTTTTTTATACAGAGGAAGCAAAATTTTGAGCTCTTCGGGAAAACTTCCAGAGAGAACACTCCGATTAAAAAGGTGTGCCAAGACATCAACTATATTAAGAGCAATTCTTTTAAAAACATGGTTAGAAATACCATAGGTACCACATGAACTGGAGTTGTTCAAAGAATTTATACTTTTTAATACTTCGAGCCCAGAAATTGGTTCAAAGTCGATTCTACAACATCCCATCTAGACTCATGAGAGCAGCTACAGGTACTAATGATCTCACTTGGAAAAGATATATGTCCAACTGAAGCAAAGTGATCATTGAATATGTTCGCAACTACAATAGGACTCAGAAACGCTAACATTACCATTTTGTAATTCTATGGATTTCATTTAATTACCAACACTACGATTGACAATCCTGTTGACTACCTTCCATTCTTTTTTTAGATTCTCTGGGTTTGGTAATAATTGTCCTTACATGTACGGATTTTTTTTTTGGCACAAACTATTATAACGGTTTTTAAATTAGAATTAAGTGGATATTTCTTGCATTTTTCCCCAGTTTATGTTTCAGTTTTATTTGTTTAAGAAGAGGCAGGCATATCCTCTCTCTGATTTTCTCTGAACAAGGTCGAAACTGCAAGCAGCAAAACAGTTTTTTTAAGGCTCCCAGAAATATGTCATATGCTTTAGTTACATTTTCTTCAGTTAAGACCTCAGCCCAATTATTGAATCGCAGAACATGGTTCAGTTGATTAAAGTCAATTTTGGTCAGTCTATTCGGTAGAGAATCATGCATTTCGCTGTTATTACCTTCCAAAAAGGTAAACATAATACCCGTCAGAAATTTGGAGGTCAACATTAATTGCAGTAACTTGATTTGAACGAATTTTCAAAAAATGACCAAAGATATGATCATTGTTATTTCATTGATATACGAAGTTAAACCATGATCAGCTAAAAATACTTGGTAAGAATCTAAAGAGGGAAATGACTTTTCTCGCCTCTAACTATAAACAAATGACTCGATTTTCAGATCGAAAAACGCTTATTCTACCAAGTTTTTGAAAGGCCAAAAGCCCATGGAAAACCATTGACAAAATCTGTCCACAGCTAAAAGGTGACTAGACCCAATGACTACTGTTAAATTCACCATCCATTTCGAAATCAGTTCAATGATTTTTTGAGTGCACATGAACACTGAACCGTCACACCCACAATTGGACACAAAATTCAAAATATTATTTCGAATGCAAGTAAATACATTTGGAGCAACAATCCGTGTGCCGAAAGCAAGTACTCCTAAGCATAACACGCAATGTTATAATTAAATTACGTGCACATCACAAGCGATAATACGATAACATCGACAAAAGCCATCTAAACAAAGCCCCCAAGGGTCTGTTTGCATTGCATGCAGTAGCAAAATATTTTACCAGACGCATTGGCGCCTGTCAATATTCCTAATTGTTGACTAAAATCAGGATAGCCCAAAGTGGACCATGTACACTATACCAGAAACAAAGCATTCACCTCACTTTCACACAGTCACTAAGCAATAATTCGCATTGAGAGCACGTTCCGTGCGTCGTCGTCCTCGTCGGTACAATGTTATTGTTTCGGCTTGGATTAAGTTTATGCTAAGTTTCTCCAAGTCCTGGCCCTGAACATTACTCGTGTCAGAGGCCAATGCAATATCTTGCAATAAACCATAATTGTATTGCTTTAATCATTATTATCGCTGTAATCATCTATGGACTAATAAAGACTATATGAAGCTAATCATTCAAAGTCGGAGTATCTTGCACCCTTGGGTAACCTTATATCTTTTGCGTGGCATAATACAAATTTGCATAAAACTATGTGTGTAACTTGATGTTCGGCTTGCACCCTTGCACCCTTGCACCATCCTGTGATGGTAGTAACTAAATTTGCATGTCTCGTGAATAATTCAGACTTGGTTCGTTGACGCACTTGGCTGTCTAATGACTGTTGTCACTCATTTCCCGATGGATTATTGAAAAGGAGTAAGTGCGCTCATAAGTCCTCGCCTGTGAGAGGAGCGCCCCGCATAAAGGACTAATTAAAATGAGTACTATTGACACACAAACGCAGAGCGAAACGAGTACACGAAACATCCTTTCATCCTTTAAACAATTCGTGTGTTTGCGTATACTTCATTATTGTATCTAATGGTTGGTTAGATGAATAAATATGTAATTGGTGTTGTCGCAGTGGTGGCAAGTGGCAACCAAGCGTGCGATTGCGTTGTGTTGATGTGCCTTTTTGCCTGAAAGAGTTGTCTGTTTAAAGACAGATAAAACTTTCTGGCAGAGTGGGAAATTATGCGGAACATTTTGTGTGGCGCACTCTTGCGCTGATGCCAAGACGTGGGGTATTACAAAATGTATTAGACCGAAGAGCACGGAATGGGAGGGAAGATTGGGAAATTGCTTTTAGCAATAAGAATGACATATATGACAACTTAAATTGTTTGCTGGTTGCGCGATCTTCTATTCGATGGTGCGTTGAAGTCATTTAAATTTCTAAGTCGCAGTGCGGTGTCAAATAGTAGGTGACTTAGAAAGTAGGAAGTTTACTTAAGTAGGCATTAGGCAGCGGATTTAAAGACTAACGACTGATACTCTTTACAGATTGTATAATGGGCATGAAGAGGCGATGGTGAAGGTGGATGAGGAAATTAAATAGCAAATTCCACGGAGCATACAAAGCTATCGATCTAGGCGGAACAGTGAGCGAGGGTAGTTGTCTGGGGTGGTTGATTATATATTAGAAGGGCCTGGCTTGAGGCGACACCCACAAGCACCGACTTAGCGGTTGAGCCCCAGATCCACCCGGTTCTCCCTTCCTAAGAACGTAAGAAGTAGGTTCTAATGTGTGTGTATGTAAATAAAAAAGTAAGGAAGTAGGTCAGCGACGATATAAATAGGTTATGATTTTAAGCCCTTGGTTTTGGTCTCCGATGCTTACCCCGGGGGCAATGTTAGAACAATACCCAAGTACAGCTTCCCATACTCAAAACCAAGGTATTTCCAAGTAAAAGGACGATGTAATTGTGTCGCTTCGGTCATTTACATTTCTCAATTGGAGTTTTAATTGACGACAAAAGGGCTTTAAATGACGAGATAGAGGAAGAGAGACTTGCAGTCAGTTGCACAGTGTGTCAGGGCAAGGCGATGCCATATTTATCGGGTCTCAAAGACTATACCAACTGTCAGACTGCAACATTCACACATAAACCTTATGAGAAGCATTGGAGTCTTAAATGTCGACAAAAGGGCTTTAAATGACGAGATAGAGGAAGAGAGACTTGCAGTCAGTTGCACAGTGTGTTAGGGCAAGGGGATGCCATATTTATCGGGTCTCAAAGACTATACCAACTGTCAGACTGCAACATTCACACATAAACCTTATGAGAAGCATTGGAGTCTTAAATGTCGACAAAAGGGCTTTAAATGACGAGATAGAGGAAGAGAGACTTGCAGTCAGTTGCACAGTGTGTTAGGGTAAGGGGATGCCATATTTATCGGGTCTCAAAGACTATACCAACTGTCAGACTGCAACATTCACACATAAACCTTATGAGAAGCATTGGAGTCTTAAATGTCGACAAAAGGGCTTTAAATGACGAGATAGAGGAAGAGAGACTTGCAGTCAGTTGCACAGTGTGTTAGGGTAAGGGGATGCCATATTTATCGGGTCTCAAAGACTATACCAACTGTCAGACTGCAACATTCACACATAAACCTTATGAGAAGCATTGGAGTCTTAAATGTCGACAAAAGGGCTTTAAATGACGAGATAGAGGAAGAGAGACTTGCAGTCAGTTGCACAGTGTGTCAGGGCAAGGCGATGCCATATTTATCGGGTCTCAAAGACTATACCAACTGTCAGACTGCAACATTCACACATAAACCTTATGAGAAGCATTGGAGTCTTAAATGTCGACAAAAGGGCTTTAAATGACGAGATAGAGGAAGAGAGACTTGCAGTCAGTTGCACAGTGTGTTAGGGCAAGGCGATGCCATATTTATCGGGTCTCAAAGACTATACCAACTGTCAGACTGCAACATTCACACATAAACCTTATGAGAAGCATTGGAGTCTTAAATGTCGACAAAAGGGCTTTAAATGACGAGATAGAGGAAGAGAGACTTGCATTCAGTTGCACAGTGTGTCAGGGCAAGGCGATGCCATATTTATCGGGTCTCAAAGACTATACCAACTGTCAGACTGCAACATTCACACATAAACCTTATGAGAAGCATTGGAGTCTTAAATGTCGACAAAAGGGCTTTAAATGACGAGATAGAGGAAGAGAGACTTGCAGTCAGTTGCACAGTGTGTTAGGGTAAGGGGATGCCATATTTATCGGGTCTCAAAGACTATACCAACTGTCAGACTGCAACATTCACACATAAACCTTATGAGAAGCATTGGAGTCTTAAATGTCGACAAAAGGGCTTTAAATGACGAGATAGAGGAAGAGAGACTTGCAGTCAGTTGCACAGTGTGTTAGGGTAAGGGGATGCCATATTTATCGGGTCTCAAAGACTATACCAACTGTCAGACTGCAACATTCACACATAAACCTTATGAGAAGCATTGGAGTCTTAAATGTCGACAAAAGGGCTTTAAATGACGAGATAGAGGAAGAGAGACTTGCAGTCAGTTGCACAGTGTGTTAGGGTAAGGGGATGCCATATTTATCGGGTCTCAAAGACTATACCAACTGTCAGACTGCAACATTCACACATAAACCTTATGAGAAGCATTGGAGTCTTAAATGTCGACAAAAGGGCTTTAAATGACGAGATAGAGGAAGAGAGACTTGCAGTCATTTTAAATTTCTCAATTTCAGCTTTAAATGTCGACAAAAGGGCTTTAAATGACGAGATAGAGGAAGAGAGACTTGCAGTCAGTTGCACAGTGTGTTAGGGCAAGGGGATGCCATATTTATCGGGTCTCAAAGACTATACCAACTGTCAGACTGCAACATTCACACATAAACCTTATGAGAAGCATTGGAGTCTTAAATGTCGACAAAAGGGCTTTAAATGACGAGATAGAGGAAGAGAGACTTGCATTCAGTTGCACAGTGTGTCAGGGCAAGGCGATGCCATATTTATCGGGTCTCAAAGACTATACCAACTGTCAGACTGCAACATTCACACATAAACCTTATGAGAAGCATTGGAGTCTTAAATGTCGACAAAAGGGCTTTAAATGACGAGATAGAGGAAGAGAGACTTGCAGTCAGTTGCACAGTGTGTTAGGGTAAGGGGATGCCATATTTATCGGGTCTCAAAGACTATACCAACTGTCAGACTGCAACATTCACACATAAACCTTATGAGAAGCATTGGAGTCTTAAATGTCGACAAAAGGGCTTTAAATGACGAGATAGAGGAAGAGAGACTTGCATTCAGTTGCACAGTGTGTCAGGGCAAGGCGATGCCATATTTATCGGGTCTCAAAGACTATACCAACTGTCAGACTGCAACATTCACACATAAACCTTATGAGAAGCATTGGAGTCTTAAATGTCGACAAAAGGGCTTTAAATGACGAGATAGAGGAAGAGAGACTTGCAGTCAGTTGCACAGTGTGTTAGGGTAAGGGGATGCCATATTTATCGGGTCTCAAAGACTATACCAACTGTCAGACTGCAACATTCACACATAAACCTTATGAGAAGCATTGGAGTCTTAAATGTCGACAAAAGGGCTTTAAATGACGAGATAGAGGAAGAGAGACTTGCAGTCAGTTGCACAGTGTGTTAGGGTAAGGGGATGCCATATTTATCGGGTCTCAAAGACTATACCAACTGTCAGACTGCAACATTCACACATAAACCTTATGAGAAGCATTGGAGACTTAAATGTCGACAAAAGGGCTTTAAATGACGAGATAGAGGAAGAGAGACTTGCAGTCATTTTAAATTTCTCAATTGCAGCTTTAAATGTCGACAAAAGGGCTTTAAATGACGAGATAGAGGAAGAGAGACTTGCAGTCAGTTGCACAGTGTGTTACGGCAAGGGGATGCGATATTTATCGGGTTTCAAAGACTATACCAACTTCATTCAGCACAGATAAAAACACTTAAGCATAGTTTGACAGACATTGATGTACGTTCAAACACGAATTCGACAGAGCGATTTTGATTGTCCGTCTATAGCAGTTGCGTAAGGGTCGTAACTCATTTACGATATCATTTAAAAAACTACTACACTGTCTTTGATTTTAATAATAATATAAAAACTATTGCGTCCTTGCGTCTAGTTATAAAGAGACAAATCATACTGAGATCCCCAACTCGCAATCCTTTTGCCGCTGGCCACTTCAATTTGTTTTCAAATTCTTCATTTTGTTTTCCTATCGGTGTTATGTCAATGAAGAATCCGTGTGACATGCAAAAACATACAAAAAATACAAAAATAAATGCTGCCAACCTCGGCGACCGTGGGGAAATGTGCTAGAGTTCGGGAATACCACATTTTTACATTACTGAATGCAGGGGCGACGCATGATTAAAAAGTTTAGGCGTTCAGTTCATTGATTTTATTTTTTCTTAATTTTTGTTTTGATTTACACAGAAAAATTACTTTTATTCTAAGTCGAGCCTTCTAGACTTGTTCAAAAATCCTATACAAATTTTCCATTTCGTTAATAGCCTTTCAGAACTAGTAGAACGTGAAAGCATAATAATTATTACTCATGCTTTCTTCCGACTTTATCACACCCAAACCCAAAATACAAGCACCACTCGAACGTCGAACCCCATACAAACCCATAGTCATACAAAATAGTTGATTTCGTTTACAACTGAGCTGAACGAAATAGTGGGTACGATGTGCGTTATACAGGGTGGCGCACGAATCGTGCTACAAAAATAAAACGTAATAACTTTTTTTCTGTGTGAATAATCGGATTATTTTTTTTTTTTATTTTGTAGGTTACTATTTAGATTTATAAAAATGGATGCTTGGGATACGGAGAAAAGAATTTGGATAGTGCAACGGTACCATGCTTTGCAGTCCGTCATTTCCGTCCAAAGGGAATTTAGGCGGGAGTTTGGCGGTAATCCCCCGAGTAGATGGACCATTGTGAGGTTTGTAAACATGTTTGCCGAATCTGGAAGCATCGCACGAAGGCCGTACCATCGAGATGCCAATGTTCGGGTTCAGGATACAATCGCAGCAGTAGCATCTGCAATACAGGCCAATCCGAGCGTTTCGACCCGAAACTTATCGGGGCAAATTGGAGTTAGTAGACGGTCATTACAACGGATACTTCATGACGATTTAAACTTGTTTCCGTACAAAGTCCAAATTACTAGCAAGTTAAACCCTCAGGATTTGCCTGTTTGCCTGGAATTTTGCCAAAAAATGATATCAATGGCCGAAGAAGACAACACATTGATCAATTGTTTGTTCATGTCTGATGAGGACCATTTTGATCTTAACGGCAATGTAAACAAGCAAAATTGCCGTATATGGAAAGAGTCTAATCCAGAAATGCTCCATGAGACGGAACTGCACCCAGAACGAGTCACTGTGTGGTGCGCAGTTTCATCAAGGTGTATTGTCGGGCCGTACTTCTTTGAAGAAAACGGTGTAACCGTTACTGTCAATGGGGACCGTTATTTAAAGATGTTGAAGGAGTTTTTTTACCCAGAACTGCGCCGAAGACGTATACCATTCAACAGCGTTTGGTTTCAGCAAGATGGAGCAACTGCACATATAGCCAGACCAGTTATGGCGGAGCTAAACAAAAAATTCGCAAACAAATTAATTTCTAGGAACTCCACTCTTCGCTGGCCCCCAAGGTCACCTGACCTGACTGCACCAGACTTCTTTTTATGGGGTTATGTCAAGCAAGAGGTGTATAAAACGAAGCCCAGGAATTTAACTGAATTAAAGCAGTCCATAACGACAATAATTGAGGCGATCCCAACTTCAACTCTTCAGGCCGCAATGAATAGTTTTTTGATCAGGTGCCGCATATGCGTGGGTGAGCGTGGAGGTCATTTGCGATCTATAGTCTTTAAAAACAACTAACTATTTAAAATAAAATTTAATTTTCTAACCAATAAAAAAAAAAATAAATGAAATACATCGATTAAAAAAAAAGTTATTTGAATTTCTTATTGTAGCACAATTGGTGCGCCACCCTGTACTTTTTTGTATAGCATTTATTTTTGATGCATACATTTCGTTTGCAACTCATTTGAACGAATGAGTGGAAATGGAATTGTTTTCGCTCGTGTCGTAGTCGCAGCCGCTGGTCGCAGTTTCGCAGGGTAGTTTTTCGTATGAATTACGAATGGGCCAAGTGCACAAGAGACTGGCACGAGTTGGGAAATTCACTAAAAAATCTACGGAAGTTTGGTTAGGACTAAGGGAATTAGTGGATATTGGAAACTTTTTTTAAATTTGAATGAGAGAGAGTATTGCTGTCGGAGGTAATGACTTATGAATTACGATTTGGCTCAAGTAATCGAGAGGTTGGCACGAGTTGGAAAATACACTAGGACAAGACTATAGTTAGGACTTAGAGGACAAGGGAACTAATTTTTTTTATTTTTGAATTTTAAATATTTATTCTCTAAAAGTAAG
Source organism: Cheilosia vulpina (assembly GCA_916610125.1). NCBI lineage: Eukaryota > Metazoa > Arthropoda > Insecta > Diptera > Syrphidae > Cheilosia > Cheilosia vulpina. The sequence goes on along the minus strand of OU744276.1, from coordinate 111,881,561 downwards.
GCGTTCATGAACGAAATGAACAATATGACGCGTCGCCACTGACTGAATGCCATTGGTTAGTTATTATAAATTGTTAAAAGGCGAATAATTTGATATGTTTGGTTAAAAAAACTACCTAAAGGAGATGTTATATTTACTAGAAATCTATTAGGAAAATGGCTGTGTATTTTCCGCTTTTGGATATAATTAACTTTGATTTCGTGTGTGAATTTTTTTAAATAAAGAAGAAAATTTGCTCAAAATATTTTTATTTTTCCTCAACCAATCTACATTGTTAATTTTTCATTTATGTTTTAAGCAAATGTACACTTATTCCTAGAAAAAAAAACTCTATCCACACGTAACGAATAATTTCAAATTTAACGGATAAAATTCTATGAACACTGACAGCTACTTTGCCCCATAGCGGAAGTGGCACATATTTTTTGCAAGTATATTGGTGAGCCGGAATTTTTGAAGTTACGTGACATTTGTCAATACGAATTTCTATACAACAATACTAGCGCAACCACTCCGTAAAAATATAGCTTGTAGGCTAGTAACGGGAAATCGGCCGGAGTTGGTGGTCTCAGTATTGTCTCTGGTTTAAACCTTGGAAAAAGGTGCCGGAGTACATCCTAACTATCGGACCATCTTTCCCCATGACATTCAGCTTGTTCTAATAAATGAAAAAGTCAGAAAGTTCACAAAAGTCAAGTTAGGTAGAATCTTCAAATGGCTCTACCGATATTTACCCAAACATTTGTCTTGAATGAATGTAAACCAAAACCGTAGTTCCGATTTGCGTCGTTTTGAAGTTGCGTCATTTAAAAATGATCGTTGTTTCAAAGCTGCGTCGTTTTTATTTCGGTTTGTGTCATTCAGAATAAAATGAAATAGATATTTGTTTTTTTTTTATTATTTGAATTAATATTAAAAATCGTTATTTCGATTTGGGCCTTTTTTTTTGTCCCAATTAACGACGCTAATCGGGGTTTTGGTGTACCTTGGAAGCAACTCAGTTTGTAGTACTGTAGGCAATGTCCACGCTGATTTTGATTTCTGGTATGGTCGTGAGTATGGCACTGCGCCGATTTGCAAATGCAAATGATTTGTTATCAAATTGCAATTGAAATCAGTTTTTAGAAAATTTGTTTCCGCCAGGTTACTGACTCACGCAGGTAGTGCATCCGTAATTTTTATTTTCACGAATTCTTTTATGCATAAGCTGAATGTCGATCACTAGAATATACCAGTTTTTACCACTTTGTGCAAATGATTGCATACTCTCAGGTGGTGCTCCATACTGCTTCTAAGTGGATTTATTTTTCTGCGATGGCGAGAGTGCCGAATGCAACGACATGCACTTCTCTGCGTCATTTGAACGAATGAAATAGTAAGCTATGAAATTCCCACCCTACATTTTATTACATCGCCGATGATGACGAATGAGGACTCGGATTGGTGTTGTCTTTGTTCGCCTGCTGCCTGAAGGTTCGACTGATACTGTTGGCAGTGTACTTCGCGCAGTGATAGAGTTGGCGACGGGTTCTATGCATTTTTGACCATTTGTCTACCTTAACTTTGCTAGGATAGATGCTAAAAAAACAAATCTTTTTTTTTTCTATAACCTCATCACGAAAGAATTTATTTATATAGGAAATTTGCGATTTACAAATCCACATCATAATCGAGTGCGTAAATTTATTTAAAGAAAATATACTCACTTAATTCCGCCAGGACAAATGTCACTGATGGTCCACCAGGATTCTTTACTATTCCAACTCCAGTTTGATTTTCATGCAAATGGAATACATGATAACCATTAATGACACCATTTTGATTTTTTGGTGCCAACCATGTCATTGTTATAGTCGTTGATGTAACATCCAAAACAGTTAGATTTAGGGGTTGACTTGGCACTGGAAAGAAAAATAAAAGGTGATTTATTAGAGTTTTTATATTGGAAACATTCAATAAGCTTGGTGAAATTGTCAGGGCTTGTGCTATTGATTGGATACATATATCAAGGTGCTTCAAATAACATAGCAGGGAGCATAGGTCCATCGGCCATATACGGCATTATGTCTATAGTTCCTGGCCACCTTTATTTTTGTTGTTTTGTTTTTTTCCAGTACAAGCCAACAAAATACAAACTTTCAGATGAATATTAAACTCGCGGCGTGATTTGGATGAAACTTTTGGAGTCTTCTCCAAGTTGAAATCAAAATTGGAACGACCTTCCGTAGCTGATGGATCGCCATTCGAGTTGGCCGATGTTATTGAAGGCGCTCTATTTTTTGGACCGTTTCTTCTTAGACTTGATATAGTTATCTGTTCCATAGGCGATCAACGAATGCACTGTATTTAGGGAGCTGCTCCGAACCGCTGTTTAAAAGCCAATCAAGGTAGAACGTCTTCTTTAGAGACTGGTCTTACATATTCTTCTTAAACTGGATTTCATGTGGACCCAAAAAAGTCAAAAAGACAAATCGTTCGACTAATTCGTTTATTTGCAGTAAAATAAAATCACAAGACTGCGCCATACAAAGCTACAATGTTGAAGTTGTCACCTCTAGTGAAATTGTGCAGCTTGTCAAGGTTTGAAATTTTGAGTTTTTTCACCTTCACAGGGCGGCACTGTTGCTGCAAGCTTGCCAAAACTACCCTATGAAAGCGTACATTCTCTAAAGACTTCCAACACACCGTATATAAAAACCTACAATATTACAAGATTACCTAAGCATATATGCTGGGCCATTTTTCGACACTGTCCATGTTTGCCTTGCATTCGGCTACCGGCAAAGCCAACATCAAGTCATTGTAAAGTGAAAAACAAATAAACTCCACAATCTAACGTTCTTATTGCACAACAATCACCCCGCGAGTGATAGACAGGATAACAGTAGTGAAAGCAGAAAGAAAAGTCAATTTGAAAACTTCTGAGAACAAACTAATTTCCACTCGCTTGTAAAATGACACGTCCCGCTCCCTCTCTGCACAGCTAACACATGAACTGTTTATCTACCCACGCCCACCCAAAGGATCCACAGACAAAGTAAGGCTTCACTCGTTGCTCTCCAAACTAAAGGGGATAGCTGGGAAAATAGAATTAAAAATTCAAGCACATGAACCAATTAAACTCACTGACAAACGAGCGGGAGGCTGGCTAAAATACAACTGCAAATAGTTTGCCATCTAAATGGTTTATCTCTCAGTGTTCAGCCTCCCCCTAGCTGCAGTGAAATAGTGAAACAGTAAAAATACAGATAATTAGTTGAGATGTCTATAAGGACAGTTTATTGTCTTGCTGTCAGTCCGTTTGGCAACGGCACTGGGATGAAAATTAATGGAAGATTGTATAGAGAGGGCCGTCACGTATGCCTGGCAACGCAAAAGCGAACATAGTTACTTCGGATGATATACCGAGCAGAACTTTGCGCACAACCAGCCAATGGATGAGACGTGTTGTTTGGGAGCTGCTTAGTTACCTACATCACTCTCAGTGTGAATGGATAAACAAGAATGGGCAAAACAACAAGAAGTCTTTGTTTTGATTCTTTTCATCCCTTTCGGGAGCAGCCACAACCGAATAAATTCGGACAGCTGGATAAACAATCTGCTGAAGGCCTGTTTCTTCACCTTCTTCTTGTTTGTCGACGGGTAGGTATTCCGTATACGCGCTCTCCAGAAAAAAAGAAGAAAGAAACACCCCTACCACTTCACAAAAGAGCGAAGAACGTACAAGATACACTATCACGGAAACAATGGGTTGAACTGTATGGGAAACCCGGACACAATAGGATGGAAGAACTTATTTATTTCCGGATTTTTCACCTTTTCGGGATAAGATACAGTGTTTGTGTTTGCGTGCGTGTTTCGAGGGAGTGCTTCTTTTGTCTTCGCGTTGTTCTCTCAACTGTGCGCGGCTGTCTTCAACTACGAGTGTACGTAATACGTCAAAGGTGCGGCTTTAAGGAATCTATTTTCAAAGCAACGACTTCAAACTTGAGACCTTTTTCTCAGGCTTTGTCACAGCTGCGGATGTTCTAAAATTAAATAATCCATAGCGGGTTGGTTTACCTTCGTTAATTAAAAAGCGGCGGCCTTTGAATTTGTTCAGTTTGGCATGGCTTTGTTAGTAAAAATAATTATTGGCAATAACTTTTGTTGAAACCCAGAACTTGGTGCGTTCCAAATTACCAACAAGAGGTAGTAAAAAATAAAACCGCAAATGAATGAGGTACCGATTGTAAGGAACAGAATTATAAACAAAATCAAGTGCAAATATTGCAGTAGCCTTCATTTAATTATAAGACGAGACATTTTTTGTTCATCCTAACGATTACAGCGTTATTTCGAAACAGAATTTCAGGAAATATGGACCAAATGAGAAATGACTTTCCATAGGTGAATTCCCGCATGTAAAGGCGTTTCTAGTTTCAGTGAGATTTATCTTGTCATAAGGCCAAAAACATGTGCCTCCATTAAAAGAGTCTTCGCCAAATCCCCAATTGCTTCCAGAATGCTGCCAAACTTTGGCAGCTGGATTTTCCCTAAACTTCCTTGAGCCCTAATGTCTCTGAATGATTATGAATTATTTTCATCGCACAATCCTCATAACCTAGTGAGTCCATATCCATGATAGGCTTTCTTGTAATGATTTCGAAGGATGTCACCATTTCCGTTTATAGAAAGATTGAGTTGTTGTCCTGTCAATCACTGAGTGGCTAATCTGAATCAGTGGCCCTGTTGCTACTGTACTTGACAATTAAAACTGAGCTTCTAGGATGAACTCGGTAGAAGAAAAACCAATTTAACCTCGTAGTGTTTGTCATCTGTTTTTGAAGGTTATGTCCATTTGTGCCAAAAATAAAACTTCGCCCTCCACTCTTATATGAACTTCTTGTGAGAGTATTTATCTTTTTTTTTTAGCTGTTGGATCACTGGCTATGATCTGTATTCAAGGGAGTTCTTCCTCTACTGCGTTGCAAGTTGAAAGCTCTTCGGATTGGAATCTTACACCGGTCGTCCACTATGTGCGCAAATCTTCAACCAATTGTGTTTAACATTTTATTCAACTACATGTTTAGTTAAGAAAAGTCAACTTGGGCACAAACTCACATTGTTCATGTTGATCAACGTAATTCCAGTTCAGCTTGAACATAATTAAGTATTGAGCGCGTTGCGCGGCTCATACTCCACGGTAGCCAACTCATTCAATTGTTGAATGACTCTGTACTCTTAGTTGAGTCTGATTTTCGCGTTGGTTACCTAATATTGACAGCGTCGTATATCGGAGCTGAAAGAGTTAAATTCGAAATTGATGCGTTGCGTACGACCGGGATTTAAGTTTTTACTGCGGCTCGAACAGAAAACAAGAACCATCTAGATTCACTCCGCTATACCAGTAATCATTTTCAGTGTACAGGCTAAACTTTTCAAACTTACAATGGCGTAATTTTCCATACAAAATTGAATATTGTGACCTACAAAATATATAAGCTAAAAATTAAAAATAATTATTGATAAGGCCCGCTGTCAGTAATTTTAGTTGAAGATTAAAAAGAATGATGACGCTAAAGACGCCCTTGCCATGGGAATTTAAAGTTAAAGTCAATTGACGCGTTAAAAAGGTCTGTATCAATAAAAAACAAGTAAAAGTGTTATCATCGGCCTGGCCGATGCTTTGATACCCTCCACTGCATACAAGTCATGCAAAATTGGTTTTGTATGGGAGGTACCAGAACTACTTGACCGAAATAGCCCAATCTTAATAAAAACCTGACGACGATAAAAGTAAGTCCTCTCACAAAATTTCACTTGCCTAGGTTGATTTGTTTCGACGCTATCCTGTTTTCAACAGACAGAGATACACATGGGCCTAACATTGATTTTGTATGGCATGTACCAGAACTACTTGACCGACATAGCCCAATTTTAATACCAACGACGACAATAAAAATAAGTCCTCTCACAAAATTTCATTTGCCTGTGTCAATTCCTTTGGGCGCTATCGTGCTTTCAACAAACAGTCAGACGGACAAACAGACAGGCATGCTAAATCGACTCAGAATATACATAGTTAATGAGGTCTCCGGTGACTCCTTCTTGGCGTTACAAATGTAATGACAAAGTGAATACACCTTCCTGTGGAGGGTATAAACACAGCGAAAGCAGCTATAGTTAGCGAAATTTAGAGCATGAAAGTTCAATTAATATGTTGAAGTTGATGCTCGAATTCGAAAATTCGCTTGAGAAAGGTACACATTTTCTTTCTTCTTGCAGGTTCCGATTCTGTCGTCCGCAAATTTAACGAAAGCTCTGTCAATGGTACAGCTTTTAAGATGAGTTAATGTAATTATTGGCAACAAGTGCATTTTGCCTTAAGAACAGTCTATAGAAGCCTTCGCTGATATTTTCAAAGACTGTTATTTATTTCTCAATCAGTTAAGCTTGGATTGGGTAAGCTTTCGCTCTTTACGTAGGTCATAAACGGATCCGGTGGAGAAACAGTACTATTCGAGTTTTTATGGTTTTAACATCTAAACAAAGGATCTGAGGCCTTTTAAATTATGAAAAGTCACTGATTTTCGAAGTTTGGACACTGCAACTGAGGTGGGAACGTGCCATCGTTTAAATGGCCACCAAGGCTGTGGTTAAACTGGCACACTTGATCCAATTTCTAATCAATAATTTTTTGTATACATCAAACAATTTAGCTCCTAAAGTTGGTCGCATTTTTTAATGATTTCCGAACGTTTGCCAAGCGCAAAACTCTGAATTATGAAACTGCAAACTATTCTCAATATTTGAACACACGGAAGTAAACAGAAACTGCAACTGGAAGGCCCTAAACAGTCCAAATCAAAGTTTCTTTCAAAACTCTTCATTCACCTTCAAACTTCAGCTATTGGATTTGAGGAAGATCTGTTCAATGGTGGGACTGGTCGAAAGAATGTACCCCAAAACATGTAAATATATCAGCAACTTAAATTTAAATTTCCGCATGATCAGATAACTTCCCATACCTACTGAGGGAGGCAAATAACAAGTCAATTAGTTAATACTCGTTCATTTCTGTAAATCATTATATCTTCAGCAGATTACCCACTGTGCTCAGCTTCACCCCTTTTCCACAGCGTTAACACAATACTACATCATCAATTACTAAGCAAGCAACTCAACTGTAGTTGACAGTGTTTATAAACTCTCAACCATGATGTGCTTAAACAAATCACTTTGCTAACAAGTCACCTGTCCAATTTTATATATAAACGAGATCAAAAATTTGTCGAGTGATTAATGATTGTCCCCAATCACCGCATAATAAATTATTTAAATCCTTCCATCCAAATCGAAGCATAGAACAAGAAACAACGAAAATAAAAAAAACTTTATAAATTCATCACAAAATGATTACCTCTGACATTATTTGTGAAAGCACAATCAACAAGAAAATAAAAATTGCAATAACCAACCCTATCGTTGGCGAAATTCCTAATCATCACTCTTTTTAGTACACCACAAGTTTTGGAGCGAAAAAGCCAAATTGTTCCACCCCGTCATTCATTAATCATGCAAACGGGGCTCCGAAAACGCCAGGTCACCCGAGTAATTAATTTTCCATCAAGGAAAAAATTTAAAAAAAAAATTCCGCTCAAGCTGGGCACATTTTGCACAGCAAATAAAACAAAATGCTACGGTACCGCCCTCTATCGCCATCAAGAACAGACAAAACTATATATACAGACCCGAACGTAATCACTTTCGAGTAGTATGCTTTGCAAGTGGTGTACACAAGTACTCCACCACTGTGTGTGTATAGTTGTGAAATAGACGAAATCCTTCTTAAGAAAGGATAACCGTGATGGCAGAGAAAAGAAAATGACACCCGACAGCGGCAACATCCCCAGACAGCTTGCTCTACTTGAGAAAGTCTAATGATCCTTAAGTCGTCATATAAGACAAACACACACCTATACACAGCCCGAAAGGATGAATCGTAACTCAAAAATATTGAAAAATGTGCTCGTCCTGTGTTTTGCCTTGGGTTGGATAATGTTTTTTTTCTCCTTTCTTCTTTCGCTCATCTTTCTTTCGGTGTGGTGCTTCAAGGCTTCTAGCTTTATCGTGTCGGTCTAATGGCACGTTTTTGACGATATCTCTTTCGCTCCACGGTTAGGAGCTCAATGACAGCACACTACCTCTAAACTAGCTTTTTAGTTCATTGGCTTCATTATTGACACGGACGGCTGGCGAAGTGGTAGTGCCGGCAACGTAGTCGCGTATAGTAGACGCGAAATGTCGACCGCCATTGTGGTGCGCGCGATGAATCCTGCGAACTCAGCGGAAGAGGAAATTTCCATTGTTCTTCCGTTTCACAACAAATATGACACTTGAGGATGGAAAAAGGGTTCCGCAGCCAAAGACAAAAGGACACTCATACCGTTGCCCTGAAAATTGTTGACTTGTTAAGTTGGCCACAGGGTACACATGGAGGTATCATGGAAATGCTCATGTTGTCGTTGTCACTAAGAATGCACTGATGCTGAATTTGACGACGTCATGGTGATTATGCTTTTCACTATTATTGAAGTTCGGTTCGGACAATGTGTGACTTTTGAATGACGGTGTCGTTTCGAATAGGTATGGTAGAGAGGTGTATGTCGGTGTCCCTCGGATGGCTCCGCAAACCATTTGAATGCATATTAGTTTCCAAGGTGCAGGTTACGGCTTTTCGGTTGACGAGCTAGGCAACAGTCAGCGAATTCCTGTGGGAAAGCTTATATATACCTTTGTGCGGTTGAAACCATATTGTATGGCTTCTGCATAGTCACCGGGAGAGGTATCGTATACGCATCCAATTGAAAGAACAACAGTATGGCTCTAAGTTTGTTCAAACTTTGGGATGTATCGTAGGTATCTACGGCAGAATATTGACATTTCGAAATGTCTCTATGTATTGTATATGTATATATATACTGTAAAGGTAAAGTACGACGATGGGACGTATAATAAATTTTCCTTGGAGGCATTGCAAAAAATACTGCCTTACTTGGTTAACGTTTGTCTAAGACGAGTTTGATGGGCTCATGGATAACGATGTTCTTGGAGGCGTCGTTTTCTAAATGGGGAGCGTAGAAAATTATAAAGTGGAAGTACTGGTGCACTGGACTCATTTGGCCTTCGTTAAGTTGGATAAGTGTTCATGTCATTTAGGTTATTAAGGAGGAGCTACAGGGCCGAAGGAACATTAAATGGTCCTTTATGCTAACAGGTTCATTATAAATAAAAATACATTCGTTTGGAGCATCTGTCCAGGAGCCAAGGTCCTATAAGAATACGGATCCTGAGTTCTTCTGGCACAATTAGCAATATCTAGGTCCATCCAGCAATAGATAATCTTTCCGTCAGACGCATTTTCAACTTCAATGCTGACTGCCAAAACTGAGGAAGAAGTTGCAATTCCATCGTTATCAGCGCTAATTTGCTTTAAATTTCAATTGAAAAAAAAAACAACAAATATTTTGCGCCAAGTTCCCTCTCAGTTTAAAGACAAAACAAGCGAAACCCCAAGGTTCAGGCTTGGGACTGTCATCTTGGATTTTGTTTTCATAATCCTTCAGTTCTTACAAGTTAAAAAAAACCTATCATCTCCGATATGACCTTAGGGCAAGTTTATTACTAGTCTATTCCATTCAACAACCACCTGAAGACTTCAGAAGAGCGGACATCTAAAATGTGTCTGGACTTGGACGCAGCTGAACACTGCGTAGGTTAGGTTAGGTTAAAGTGGCTGTCGGCTAACTTAGACCAAATTATAAGATTTCTTTTGATACCACATGAATCTAAACATAGTTATTCCTCCTACTCATTAACATTAAACAAATTGGAGCTTCTGATGAAACGTAGGTCATTTCGAATGTTCGTGTTTTTTTATAGGTCGCTTAGATCACTATAGTAGAACGCTCCCAAATGGAGTTTTCGTCTTTGTGAGAGAGCCGGACAAGTACTGAAAAGACGGAAAATAGTTCCCTCCTCCTCTTCGTCAAGACAGCTTCTGCAAAAATCGTTAGATAATAATTTTCAGGTTAGCCACCCCGTAAATTTGTAACAAGCGTCTTAAGTATTAATCAGTTACAAGTGTAAAATTTATCTTATCTGCTTTGATGTTAAAACAATTTATTATATTTTATTTTATTTTTATTTTATTTTTATTTTATTTTTATTTTATTTTTATTTTTATTTTTATTTTATTTTTATTTTATTTTTATTTTATTTTTATTTTATTTTTATTTTATTTTTATTTTATTTTTATTTTATTTTTATTTTATTTTTATTTTATTTTTATTTTATTTTTATTTTATTTTTATTTTATTTTTATTTTATTTTTATTTTATTTTTATTTTATTTTTATTTTATTTTTATTTTATTTTTATTTTATTTTTATTTTATTTTTATTTTATTTTTATTTTATTTTTATTTTATTTTAATTTTATTTTTATTTTATTTTATTTTTATTTTATTTTTATTTTATTTTTATTTTATTTTTATTTTATTTTTATTTTATTTTATTTTTATTTAATTTTTATTTAATTTTTATTTTTATTTTTATTTTATTTTTATTTTATTTTTATTTTATTTTTATTTTATTTTTATTTTATTTTTATTTTTATTTTATTTTTATTTTTATTTTATTTTATTTTCAGAGGATACAATATAAATGAATTTATACCGTCCGGATTTTAAGCCGGGGAACTATGCCCATATGGCTGTTATATTTTATAGTTACGAGACTTTGAGTAAATGTACCAGTGCAAAAAATGAGTTTATCAACACGTAAACAAAACGATATACTCTTACTTGAATGCCGGAACCTTGAGCCACTGTTTTCTGAAAGAAACATTCAAACCATCTTATGCACTAATAATACATTCGGATGGAAAAATATTACTTGATATTACAGATAAAAAGAAGGTTGACCGCTTACCGATTCACGTCTCTGGAAGTGGTTTCGAAAAATTATTCGGTGTACCTAAACTGACTGCAGGGACGGGAAAAAACACGTCTGATGCTGTTTTCGACACCATGCGACAGTGGAACGTCACAAATCAAGTCGGAGCAATAAGTTTTGACACTACTGCGGCTAATACCGGCGCCAAAAAGGCGCATGTGCTCTCCTAAAAGCGAAAACGTGATCTTTTTATGGCTTTTTTGTCGGCATCACACTGTGATTTGGACCATCCAGTTCTCCCGAAATTCTGTTATTCAAGAGATTCAGCGATGCCTGGGACACATTTTCCAGAGATCACTACGACTGCCTTCATTACAGTTCCAGTACGGAACAGTTTGCTGAAAGTACTCTTGGAAGTCTAGCAATTACTTTAGCTGGAGAAGACAAGTCCGGGATGATTACAACGAGCTGATAGAGCTCACAATGATTGTTCTGAACAAGCCATTGGCGTTCTCCGGGACCAATACATCGTGCTAGATGCATGGCAAAACTGCTGTTTGCTATAAAAACATTTTCTTTTTCGTAGTAATTCAGGCATATTCAAGCTGACCAAAAGAGAAGAAAAACAAATTACTAGATTTGTAACTTTTGGTGCTCTCGTTTACACAATGATTTGGATCGAAGCGCCTTTGGCAGCAGATGCACCAATAAATGACTTACAACTTTGGAAGAGATTGAAATCATATGAAGCAATTGACTCCGAAATTGGTGCAGAAGCGAGGGGTGTTTTAGAGCGTCACTTCTGATACTTATCCGATGAGCTAGTATAGCCTTTGCCCTTTCCTTTTTCCGACAAGGTGTGTTGAGTTGAGAAAACAGCTATTGTTCAAAACATGAACAGTCACCTCGTTCAGTAAGAGGAGACTCCACTGTACTATCAATCGAAACCACGAACACTGCAAACACTCGCAGTTCTAGACATGAAGGACTCGTTCTTGAAGCTACCACCTGAGACTTTGGGTGAGAATAATGATTAAAATTGTTTGACGATTCTAATACGATACTAAGTAGAAATGAGGAAGAACAACAATTTATACTTCATGTTGTGGAACAAAACCGAAAAATACGAGCCCAAACGCAAAATAGTTGGCCTAGTATTGTATTTTTTATCACATACATTTTCAAATGCGTTATTATTATGCATAATTAATAAAAAGTTGATTTTGTTTTTCTTAATATTATCCATGAACATGTGTTCTTTACAAAGCAATCAATAAGTTAAAACAGTTAATGTTTGTTGCCACAAATTTCAACTGCTAACCCATTTTTTTCTTTGCAAAATAGTTGGCCCGTTAGTTTTTCGCGGCAAAATAGTTGGCCTAAGATGGATAATGTCTTTGTTTCTTGACATTTACCGTTTATTGTTGCGTTATTTAAGTGTGGATGTCTCAAGTCGGGCAGTCGCAATCAAAGTTCACTATGGCGCGTGGCAAGTGTTTATCGGAAGACATACGTAATTTAATAATAAAAGCGTACAAAAAAACGTTTCGGCATCGCAAAAAATTTGGAAATATCGAGGTCTTCAGTTCGAAACATTATTAATTTATTCAAGAAGACTGGAAATGTGAACCTACTGAGGAAAACTGGAAGACCATCAATTGCTAACGATCGCAACAGAAGGGCTTTAAGAAAAATTCTCAAGAAAGATCGTCGTGCTACAACGGCAAATATCACCTTAGAGTGGAAAAATGTGATTAAAAAGCAAGTTTCAAGAGACACCTGCATTCGAGAAATGAAGAAAATGGGATACAAATTTTATACAATAATTTATAACCAAATTGTTTTTGTTTTACTAACTTAGAAAATTGTTTCTTCTAAAAACCCGCCACTTAGGCAAAAGAAAAAACAGTCGTGATCATCAAAACTGGACGCTAAAGCAACGGAGGAGTGTAATATGGAGCGATGAGTCTCGATTCGAACTTTGTGTTGGAGGCTCACGATCAACAGTTTTAAAAACGCCAGCTGAAGCATTTCACCCAGGCTGTTTTAGACGAAAAACTAAATTTACCGCTTCAATAATGGTATGGGGATGTATGTCAGCTCAAGGAGTAGGTATCAAGACATCCTAGAGCACCAACTTTTACCTTCGATTCCAAGGCTGCAAACAGAAGATGGCAGTTTTACATTTCAGCAAGATGGTGCATCATGTCATAGAGCCAAGCAAAATATGAGCTGGCTTCGAGAACACACCATTCCAGTTCTAACGTGGCCTCCAAATAGCCCGGACCTCCAATTGAGACTTTGTGGGGAAAATGAAAAAAGAATTAAGAACAAATCCGGCTAAAAACTTGAATGAATTGAAGGAAAAGATCCAAGAAGTTTGGAATGGCATAACTCCTGAATACTGCTTTAATTTAGTGGAAACTCTTCCAAGTCGAATTACAGCCGTTATTAAAAACAATGGTGACGTCACTCAGTGGTAAAAGACAGTTATTTTTATATTAGGCCAACTTTTTTGCGTCGATAAAAGAGTGGGTCAACTATTTTGCGTTATATGAGTTACAATAATTTCGTTTATTTAATCATTAAATGAACTGTTATTATTTTATGAAGAATTATTTTTAAATGTATATGTCTAACACTTTCACAATATCGAAATAAATTTTGAGTTTGTTTGTTTACTTTGGAGTGCCAATCTTTTTTCGAATTTCATAAGACGGAAAGTAAACGGGCCAACTATTTTGCGTTTGGGTCGTAGTTTCTACTGAGACATCAAAAAAAGCGTTAACAAATTTAGTTTTAAGTTGAAAAAAATATAACTGTATTAACTTTAATTAATGTTCTGCTTTGTTTCTCAAACGTTTTACGTATTTAAATAATATTTTAAAATAAAAAAAAAATGTTTTTGAAAATAACTTACTTTAGGGTTTTTTTTTTCGTATAATCAATATATTTCAAGGTCGATGAGCATCCCCTTTTACGTAAGGTAGGAGGCTGCAATTTTATACAGGTAATAGAAAGGGCATGTGTAACAAAATAATGGGGTGGAGGGGCTTCTTGTTGAACAAATTTTTGTTGCCATATATGTGTGGACCACCCTAATGCCAAGCCTTGTTGCATGCCTGCCTATGAGACAGTGTCCAGTCCAGTGATGACACCTACTGTAGCTCTGATATGCTTCCGATCGAGGGAGAAACAACAAATCTTAGGTGGAAAACCGGTTCGACATGTCAGACAGATCTGGCCTGGAATGGTTTATATCCAGCTTAGGCCATTCTAGAATGTTTTAGATCCAGCTTTGGCCAGATTTGTCTGACATGTCCACCTAAGAATTGTTCTTACGATACCATTCAGCTTTATGGTGAGTTTCCAAGTGGCAATTGGAATACCTAAGGAATCCTTGACTCGAAAAATAGTGTAGTTCCGTGTTTGGCAAGTTCATCAGCCTTGCAGTTACCCGTGATGTCCCTATGAACCGGCACTGCATACACAATGCCAATTTTTGTTAAATCTAGAAATTAATACTTAAAAAAAAAAACTTTAGGGAGCCTATTCTGCTCCGGAAAAACTACAGACCAGTTCGATATCAACAGCATATTCTCAGTAGAGCTTAGATATTTTGTGAATGAAACCAGGGTTAAAAAAAAGCATTCGTACTGAGCGATCGGTCTTCGGTTTGATCCATGAAAAAACACAAATAACTTTTTTAGGTTGTTGTGAGAAAATAGCCCGAACTATTTGTTTTTTTTTTTATTTAAATAAATACGGCTTACAACTTTAGTAATACAACCCCTTTCCTTAAACAACATCGCAAATTTATTGAATATTAGTTCAAATACTTGAATGAGTCTGATAAGGAGTTAGTGGTTGGCAATAGCTATAATTCCAACCAAAGTGTCACAAAAGGTTAAACTGTAGTTTTACACTTGTTTTTGTTTCATTGACTGAGAAATATATTCCTTTCGACAAACAAATTGCTTCAACGTGGCTTAGGGACATCTTATCTTCGGATATTTGTTCTCTTGTTTTGCTTGGGCTTGAAGCCAGCTCTTCGTGGTGGACCCTTCTAATCACAGATGAAATATTTTTCTGGTATTTTCGAAACTATGTCAGCTGTCTTCGCCCCAAAATTGACATTACTGCAAATATTTCGAAATGTTTAAGGGTCAAAAGAAAACCGCTAGCACTTGGAATAAGAATGCTTTCTTTGAATTCCAATTCATTGGTCTAATTTTAAGCTTAGGGTACCTTAGGACTACAGTCACCAATAATTTAAAATCAGTCAGAGTGAAGAACTATCTCAACCATTTCCATTCAAGCCTAAAAATCCATATTAGCTAAGGAGTTTCATGATTCATGGGCGATAGGTTCAGATATACATACGGGGCAAATAGGCGCGACGTCCAAATCGAGATGAGCTTTGTTGTAAACCAACTGTCTTATCATTGTACTACATGGGGATGTCTAGCGATGTAATGAATGGACTGCGACGACACACCCACCATAATTGCTCCTATTATTAGCATTCTTCAGACACGGCAGTGCCAAAATAATTTCCAACATCCCCATCCATTTATGAGCCTTAAATTTTACCGAGTAACCAGTTACCGGGCCAATTCCATCGCCATTAGCTTCAGTTAACCAACAGCCCCCCTATCATCTGCAGCAGACAGCCATATCTTTGGCGCGTGCAGAAAGAAAATCATGGCAAAAAGAGCATAATAAGAAGCAGAAGAGGCACTTAAAAGGCTCTCATCGACGCTCCATCCTCTATATGCCAGTGAAAAGGACAAAAACTGTGTGTAATGAACGTGACATTGATTGAGTTTAAAAGACTGAACTTGACGTGCAAAGTGAAGGGTTTCACTTTCCAGAACTTTTCGACATTCCCTCTGGTACTCATTAATGAATCCAGTATCGCCAGCAACCAAGATAGATCACACAATTTAAAATGCGAGAACAAAATGAAGTCTACGCACGTACCATGATGATGATGTACGAAGTTGATTAGGTTGGGGGTGCGCTGCCGCCAAACACCTTGAGAAAGGGACAGCAAACGCCATTCCAATAATCCTACCCCAATGGATGGGAACTTGCTCTTGCCACCAAAATAAAGGCAAAAACATATAATTTACCGTCAGCATTCCATTCCATGTATATAAGGGTGGGCCTGAGTTGGGTATAGGGCTTTCTCTCTGTCAGGTGAACCCGAACGGTGTCGGTAATATTTTATGATGTGAAGGGCTGCGTATGTAAATGATGTAAAATTTACATATGGCGGGTATACATTTAATGAATTTAGATAGAAAGTTACTGGAGGTACGGCCATATTTCACACGCTCGTCATTGCTGTTTGTTAATTGGAAAGGCAACCCCAACAAAAGAGTGCCTTTCCATTGGAGACAGGAAAGGTGTTTAATTTTGACTTTTATTGAACGTGTAACAAGGTAGCGAATTTCCTTTTATTTATACACACACTCACATGCGAGTATTTGAATGTCAAGATTATTTATGTTGTTTTAATGAAATCACAACATAAAAAAATACAGAAATACAAAAATGGAGCTCAGCGCAGTGTTCGTGTTTTATTTGCTTTCTTAATTGCTGTTTGCACACAAAAGTGTTTGACAAGTGAGAAGGCTTATGGCCTTGCTGCTGTTTCGTGTGAAATGAGTAACGCTTATGGAAATTAAATTAATTTTTCATTTATAGCGTCAGTGAAATTGCTGGCGATGGCGTTTGTGTGCCTGCGGAAAACAAGGTTTTTCGTTTAATTTATGGTTTCACCGGGCGTATACACATACGTATTCTTTCCGTCAAATGACAAATTGGATTGCATAAACATTTGACAGGATGTAGTATCGGTGCGTTACTTATTTGGTGTTGATTTTGGATATACCCATAAGCAGTGTCTTTTAATCATTTGGTTCAGGGGAGTTTAAAAACTGCCACCTATCGTCATGCGTGGCCAATGTACAAGTCCGCAACCGTCTGGATCAAATGCTTGACCCATCATATTCTAACATCTTTCACGACGTGTCAATAATTTCTCTCCATATATATCCGTATGTTCCAACAGCTTTAGAACGAATCAAGCCTGACCCCTGACTTTAAGCCAACAGAGTCAATTGTCGTCACAAAAGTCAAATGCAGTCAAAAAATATTCAATGCGAGTCAAAGATGAGACAAAAACCAAAATTAACTCGAGCAGGCTTTAGCATTTTGGAAAAAACTCAGGTTATTTATTTATTTATTTATTTCAATCAAATGAGTACATCTACTGTTCTCGCTAGATTAGATACTTAATACAAAAAATTATACTTAAAAATGACCACCAACGGGATTAGTTTATTCCTAAATGATTCTCTTCTAATATTAAAATCACAATATTTATTGGATTCCCTAAGGCATCTAGAAACTGGTTCATTGTAACCATAGTTAACCCTATGATAGGGTATATGAAATAAAAAGCGGTTTCTAAGAACTCTCGCAGGAGCATAAAATCCAACTAATGATAGTAGAAAAGTGCAATCGATATGACCATCTATCAAATCGCGAATAAACATAACGAAAAAATATTGCCTCCGTCTGAAACGTGGTAAGATACCAAATAATTACCATCGTAAGATGGCATTTCAATATTCCATCGCAGTCTACGAACAGCTACTCTAGTAAGACGCTTTTGGATCTTCTCAATTCTAAAAGAATGGACTTCGTAAAAAAGATTCCATACTATACTGCAGTATTCAAGATGTGACCTGACAACTGCAAAAAATAGACATTTAAGAGTATGAGGATCTTGAAAGTCTTTCGAATTCCGCAATAAAAAACAAAGCATCTGATTACCTTTGGCAACCAAAAACTCAATGTGCTTGCAAAAGCTAAGTTTCATGTCAAAAATAACTCCAAGATCTTTTTTGGAGGAAATAATGGACAAAGGGGTATTATCGATTACGTACGTAAAGGGAATTGGAGAGAGGTGACGATAAAAAGAAAGGCTTTGACATTTAGAGACATTGAGATGAAGGTCATTGTCATTACACCAAATAGAAAGACGTTTAAGGTCTTCTTGTAGAAGAATACAATCTTGAACTGAACGTATTGGTCGGAAGATCTTCAAATCGTCGGCAAACATAAGACATTTTAATAAAACAGCCGGTATTTTTTTAAATCCTTTGGGTTATTAACTTTCTCCATTACTTAGTGCGAGAAATATGTATTGTATTCGTACAAAATGTTGAACTCGAGATGTTAATCAATTCTGACATTACAACTCAAAAAAGTGGGTGGCAAAATTCGGTCCGTCTGTCTGTATGTCCCGGTGCCTGCAGCCTAAACGTCTAGCCGGATTTCGTTCAAACCTCGGACGCTTTCAGTTCGGGGTCGTCTTTTTTTTTGCACTTTAACCTCAATATTAAAGGTACCTACTTCCCATATAAAATGTTCATACCTGTTTGAATTGTTCGAAAACAACTCTAAAGATTTCAACAAAATTGAAACATAGGTGACACTGCATACTCAGTTTTCCGCTAAAAAAATCGAATAACGGTACTTTGGACATATCTCGAAAGCGGTCCATACGATTGCAACAAAAATTCATTTCTAAGGTAATATGGTCATTTTCAACTTAATGGCAAACTCAGTTTTGTTTAGTATTATCATAAAATGGATTTTTGAAAAACGTAATTTTTTAACAATTTAGTTTTCTTGAGTTTACTTGAAAACGGCAGCCGATTTCGCCCAAAATGCAAACTTAGAGTAAAATTGATGTTTTCAAAATTATTGCGTCCTTAATTTTCAAGTCGATTCACCGAAAACGCTAATTTCAAAAATTGATCATATCTCGAAAACCCCATTTTCGATTTCGAAAAAAAAAAACTTTAAAAACTGAGTAATGCTTAAATCCCGAACAATAACTTGTACTTGGTTTTCAGCTAAATAGTTAAGCAATAGTATTTTTCAAACCAAACATTGCAATATTCTTCGTCCATGCCAATTCTTCTATGGAACTCATTACCCATTACACTACGGAGAACCACAAACACAAGCACATTTAAAACTTACCTTTTCAAACACTTGGCCAGTGATAATAAATAAATAAATAATTGGCGCAACAGGTCCTTATGGACCCACGCCTAGCTTCTCACAACCATTCGTCTTGTGTGAGTTTTTATTTTTGGGACGAATGGAACTTGGCCAGTGATACATAAATATAAATCTAACAGATTTGTCAAATATTATATTTTGTTATTGTTTTTGTTATTAATTTTCTTATGTTCCAATTAATTACATGAAGTCTGTCCTCATCTGTCTAATGTTAAGTTTGCTTTTGAACTCTAAATCTTTTAAAGCCTTCACAAACTATAAGATGTAATCTTACCGTGAACCTATTCTTTGAAATAAATAAATAAAAGAAATATTTGGTACTGTTTTGTCTGCCAAATTTTACAAACACCGCTCTAACGATTTTGAGCAAAATGCTTAAGGATAATAAAAGTATTCTACATAAGATCCCGTACTTAATTTTTCTCAAAAAAATCGATTGATAATTATTTCTCAAAAATTACTTCACAAATCCCGATTTCTATTCACATATCTACGGTATATTTTTGTAATAATCTCAATTTTCCTCTTCTAATAAAAATGCAATAACAGCTAATCAAAACATATTTTTAACAAATATAAACCTCTTCTTTTTTTTAACCATATTGCACCTTAAGAAAATACCAACCGCAAACAGAAACTCCCACTTCATTTTCACACCACACACGTCAATTAGGATATTCAGTTTATAACTTCTAACGCGTATTCAAAAACAAATCTCCGAATTCTTACAATACACATCTATGTAAAGATATAGATTTATCACGAACCCTGCTTCCAATCATAGACACCTTATACCAGCGTTACTAATCAAAATAAAAACATAGCCTAACAGATCAGAAAACAGAAACTCCTACTACTACAAGCGTACTCCAAAATCTTGTAAAGTGTAAGAGCCAATAAAATAGTACAGTAGGCACTTATTACTGTCTAACTAGAACTTGCGACAATTCCCTTTTACTGAGAGCTTCATAACTTTTAAAAACTCACATTGTTATTTATATTCATGTACTGCCTATCAGATGAACTACCCAAAAGTGAATTTTATTTAACACTATTCCTTTTCATATATTCCATCTATGCACTTTTCTTTTATCTAGTATTGTTTTTCAGTTTTTTACCCATATATAGGTACCTAGCTAATAAAATAAGAAAACAACCAAGCAAACTTTTGATGAACGAGAAAGTTTCGTTCGACCCAGTCGTGCACTTTATTTTTTTTTTCTTGCTGCAGTTTGGACACATCTCTCTGGATGTGTCACAGTCTTTCACAGAATTTAATAGGAATTCTGAGGAGCATTTAGCCATGACTGCTGCGAGCGAAATTTGGACTGATTTCAGTGTGAACAATGGAGGGTTGGGCCTTGCCTGACCAGCTACTCAACTCTTTCGTTTTCATAAACGTTGCGATACCCTGGAATCCAAATTACGGCAACTTTGAACTGATTAATAGACGCCAGCTTATTTCAGCATTCTAGTTCGAATTTAGGGGTTATATTGACTGAGGCGATAGCCCTGATGGTAGCTTGGCTGTGAATATTCATTCACAGTCTACCTTTTGATTCGGAGTTATATTTGTGCGTAGTTTCCTTGAATAGTCATTCCATTTTGCTTCGAAAATATAGTTTTGGACTGAAAGCTATTACCTCTCGTTCTTGGTTAGACCTACATTTTGTTGGTAACCTACAAAACAGCACAAACCAATCGAGTTGAGAACATCCACTTACCTAAAAAGAAACGAAAGGGAAATCTTGATTAGAATTATCTCAAACAAATTTAGACAATAAATAAATTCGAGTGGAAATTATTAAATTGGAAATGAACCGATCAAGAGAAAGAAACACTTGAACTTCAAGGGCCACCAAAAACTACATATGACTAAGACCATAGATATTATTTTCAAGATGAGTTCACTCCTTAAGTTTCTACAATTCTTTTCTATTCAGCAGTCCCGAATATAAATAATATTTACTTTTTTCTAGGTAACTCCAAGCGCTTGATATTTGTTCGCCAAACACCCATTTAAGACTTGCGTGGTCGGAATATATTTCAACCGACAAGTAACTTTCAAACTGTGTACTTACTACCGACAAATTCGTGTTTTAAGGCATGCCTAGTTTGATATGTTTTGCATACAGAAACCTAGTGTTTGTTACAATTCGCAGGAGTGTTCCATAAGTTACTAACCCTACAATACTCCACTTTTGATGAGGTAACGCTAAAGTTACCTTGTGAAGACGAATTCGAAAAAAAACTCGATTACTAACCGAATCAATTTTGTACCTAAAGTATAGTTTTGTCGGGGTGTCAGTTGAGCTAAAGTCGTTCTTTCAAAATATAGCCTGACAGTCCAATGTGCAATGAACCACCAAAGATGGGAAACTTTAAGAAAACATATTGCGAAACCTTGAAAGAAATATCTGGACATATGATATTTATTCTTCTTACCTACCTATCAAAAAGCATTACCCTTTTGCAAATACTATTGAAAAAGTTAAGCAACTCCAAGTGGCATCAACTACAGTTTTCTTAAAACAAAAGCTCGCACTTATCGAAACGAACAAGGATATACTCGTAACACAACCAGATAAGAGGATGAGGTTGCACGGAATGAAACGAGGCGAAAGTACATTTAAAGCACAAGTCATGTGCCAATAAAACTATGGGGAACTACACAGAGAACTTCAGCACCGAGCTACTCATTTATTCATTCGTCCAGGCAGCAGTATAGTACCAGGAAACTAATGGAACTCTTCACAGTGAAAAAAGAGAAGAAAACGAAATCTGATGCCGTCTTTCCAGATGTCTTGTCCACAAAATCCTTTATTTGGCATGTTGTTTTTGGTTTGGGCTGGCCAGCAGCAGCAGCGCATAGGCCAAAGGATAGTCATTGTGTGTGCAGGAGAAAGTGCCTTAGACACTTGAGAATCCTTTTGCGCTTCTGACATCTGAATGAAGGCTAAGGCAACGGACACCGAAATGAGAGACTAGAGAGCCCAAAATTGTAAAAGTGAATCGAGATGGAAATGATTACGTGAGACGTGGACCAGCCTGGAGGAGACACGACACGACACGACAAGACAAAGCAAAAGCAGAAGGAGCATCTTCTTCGGTCTCAGAGAAGACATTTATGTCAGGACAATCCTTAAGATGATTATATAGCCTTTGATATGGACTGATCCTAAATGGTATTGGCCATGGCCATGCTGATGATGATTGGAAATTTAGCCCAAAGCTATTCGGCAATAACGTCCCGCATCCCACACCCTCACTGATGCTCGGCTGTGTCTGTGTCTTTGTCGATTATCCTCAAATGGCCTCTCACCCCGGTGATGAGAGGGGGCGGTGCATTTATATTCAGGTTTGTCCCTCACATCCAATTGGCCATTATGATTCTGTTTGTGTGTGGTTTGGGAAAAGCCAGGATTTCGTTTTTTTTTTTCGACTCGTTCTCCTATCAAAACACAGAGAGCGATCTGTATTGTGTATGTCGGAGGTCGGTGTCGGGGCTCGTAGGAGCCAATTCCAATTTTCGGTGTGCAAAAGGATAAATAGAAAATGCGACCCACAATCGAATTCAAGTGCCGGCAAGCGAGGGAGAGAGGTATCTCTCCAAGGCAAATAGAAGAGCAAAAAAAAAAAAAAACAACTATCTGCATAGAGTTGAAGTGTGTGCTCCTTTGCGAGGCGAGGAGACAAAGAAGGACTTACCCAATCCACCACCGCACGATGAATTTATTCAATTCAATAAATTTCCATTCTTCTTCGGTTGGTTTTCCATTTTTTATCCTTGCCCTGGGATAAAAAATCGGTTCGGCAAAAGAAACGAATTCAAATGGAAATGATGATGGTGGTGGTGGCGGCTGCAGAAGAAGCATCCCGAAGGAAAATCAATTAAGAAACAAACGAACCATCGTTGTCGTCGTCGACGGGGTCAATTCCACTGCGCTACGTGGCAGAATGTAAACTAGATATCCTTTGCGATAGTTAGTGCCTGGCGGTGATGCTGCAGCCAGCTAAGTGCTGCTTTGTAGTTTAATAAATTCGACGTTGTTGCCTGGACTGAAGTTAGCCATTATGTGTCGGTTAAGGGACTCTGCTCCTTTCGGATCAATATTTATTTTTCCATTAATTTTAAAGCAAAAACGACTTCGTGAGAAAAAAATGTGAATATAGGTATGCACATTTGTTTGGCTTTAGAGTTCGCCATTAAATCTTTTCATCTCGACCGGATGGATGGATGTAAAGCGGAATAAAAAAGAGAAATTGAAACGGGAAATACAATTCCATTTCCATTTTAGATCAGACGTTTTATTTGTCTGGCATTTCTTGTGTGTATGGAATGAGCATTCACATGTTGCAAATTCAGCGCGGTGTATATATACCGCGTACTTTTGCTGAATTTGAATTATGATTGAATTTTAAATTGAGGAAACTTATGGTAAATTGACAGGCCTTGCAGAAAGAGCTGGTTCTCCTTTGATGTGCTGTTACTTGTTACTTTTAAATTTGATTTAGAATCGATCAAAACCCTTTTCAGGGTGCAGTGATTGCTCTAGAAGGTTTTATTCACGACTGATTTTGATTTAAGATGAAATGGACGACGTAGAGCAAAAGTATTCAGCCTGAACAGTTGGTCTATAGTGCGACTATTACACAAGGAAATAACTAAAACAATACAAGGAAATAAATAAAACAATAACGCTGTTACTTTAAGGTTGGTGGGAAAATGTGTTGTTGATACAGCTTTCGTTAGTGGAGTCCAGTATGGGTATTACGTGAAGCATATGGGTTAAAGCGTGACAGCAATTTAGCGAAGTATCCTCAGCAAAAGTAGGGTGCATTTCTTTTAAATTCCAAGGATGAAAATTGCAGTTTTTTTTACAAGGTGTACACCATGAGAACGTCATCAAACTTTGACAAAGTTCTAACAGCCATTTATGGTGGTATTGTTGCCAAGCGAGAGGGAGGCACACCTTGATCCACACTGCCGTGGGTTAAAATTCTACTGTTTTTTACAGTTCAATCTGCAAGCATTGGAACGGAATGAAATGGACCCATTCATTTTTGGTCAGGGTTTAAGGACACTTTTCCCCTTGCGATGAAGTGTAGAGAATTAAATTGGAGTACAACCTTCATAACTGCGGTTGGACGTGTTCGCATAGCCCCAATACATGACAATGGTAGTTTCTACACTTTGCTTAAGTGGCTTTTGTTGTGGCTACAGACTGTTTCGACAAGCCCAAGAAATTGCTCTCACAATATAGCTTAAAAATACATCCCATTGCCAAGCTCGACTCACAGGACTTGACAAACGTCAAGCATTAACATGGTGGACAACCGGAATCTTCACTGTGTGCCGTCTAGATTTTTATAAGTTCAATCATGTAATTGATTTCAACCTAACAAAATTAAACTCAAAACAAATTTGGAATGAAATGTAACATAGATGGATAGATAGTTTTTTTTTTTTACAATAGGAATTGTTACTACACATTAATTTTACAATTCATATGATAGTTTGTATCTTTCTTCTGAAATATTATTTTTATATGTTAGTGTAATTTTAATTATTTCATTAGGCAAGAAATATAAGTTCTGATGGAAAATACGAAAGAAACCTTCAATTAAATAAAAAAATAAAAATTAATAAATAGATAAATAAATAAATTTATAAATTAATAAATAGTTAAATAAATAAACAAACAATTAAATCCAAAATAAAAAATAAATAAATAAATAAAAAATAAATAGATAAATAATAAACTAAATGAATAAATAAACAAACAAATAAGTAAATAAAAAAATAAATTAATTGATTAATCAACAAATAAATAAATAATCGAATGAATAAATAAATATTTACATAAATAGCAACAATTGTTGCTCTTAAATTTATTGTTTTTATTG
Source organism: Cheilosia vulpina (assembly GCA_916610125.1). Classification (NCBI taxonomy): domain Eukaryota; kingdom Metazoa; phylum Arthropoda; class Insecta; order Diptera; family Syrphidae; genus Cheilosia; species Cheilosia vulpina. The sequence goes on along the minus strand of OU744276.1, from coordinate 111,856,612 downwards.
TAAAATTTAAAAATCAAAAAATACCTATACTTGTTAGTCTTTTCAAAAATTCGAAATCTATGTTTAAATTCTTATTGTATTCTGTTTTTCCTAAATGTTATTATTATTATTTATAATTTATGTATTTATATTGTTGTCATTCTATTATTCTCCCGTATTTTATGTACTAGTAAAAGAACTTGGTTCTTAATTGTACGAAGCCACTCTATTTCAAATAAACAAATAAACAAACAAAATAAATAAAACAAATAATACAAAAAAAAACAAAAGGCTATTCCAATTATCGATGAGATATAGTTCGTATTTAAAGTATTTACTAGAGGATCAACTGCAGAATTACAGCGTTCTAGAAAACTTTGGTTTATTTTTTTAATTCTTTGGAAGATCAATTCAATATTCGCTTTATCGTGAGTATCCACGAGTGATGCCACGGTATATTAAGCATCATTTGTAATAATTTATTTTGGGAAACCTGTAGTTTCTTAATATGACACATTGCACAATTTCCCCATACTTGGCACCCATAAAGCAGAATTGCTTGAAAAACTACTTTGTGGATGATAATTTTGTTTTCATTTGAAAGCTGCGACTTTCGATTTATGAAAGGATGCAGCATCCGAATGGCAATTGCATTTTTTTAAGGGTATTTGCTATATGCGTCACAAAAGTCAACTTGGTGTCCAAATAAATTCGTAAGGATTTTACGGAAGGTTCCCAACAAATATTTGTACTATTCACCTGTAACGGTCCACTAGGAAGATGACAAGATTTTCCTTTTCTTGTAAAACAGATGGCTTGTATTTTTCCTTAATTAACTTTAATTTTCCATTTGTTGTAATATTTCTTCGGCAAAGATAGCTGCTTCGCATTTAGGTAGACATGGGAAATCCGATGTGTACAAGTTATATAAAACGGGCCCAAGAACTGAGCCCTGGGGGACACCTGAGTGAAAACATACTACATGAGAGACTCCACTATTAACGTGCACGACGATTTGATAAGAAACTACGGACAATTTGACAAATATACGACGGAAAATTGAAATTTATCATTTTAAATATAAGTCCGTCATGCCAAACGGTATCGAAGGCTTTCTCTATGTAAAGTATGATCATACCACTTGGTTTGCCTATTGAATGATGACTGTGCTTAAACGTTATTGCAAAGAAATGTAACATTATCTTAAAATAACTACCTTTTTGTTAAATTATTAATAACTGATTAACTGTGGTTTAAATGTTTAGTAGTTATAAATATAGACCTTTGAATGGTAAATGACAGATGGGTGTGTTTGAAGACTACTCGCAGTTAACAGGTTCATCTTGTATACACAGCGTGGAGTATGTGTCGTTTCATTTCCCTAGGTCTTAGAAGTTGTGAATTGCATCCTTGTAAATTGTATTTAGTTGTTTTTACAGTTAATATCACTAGTACGCATATTATGCGCGTTTACGGCTTTGTTTACCTTTTGGAGCCAGCCGCTCTTTTGCTTACCAACGAATGTGGTTTGGCCAAACTTGAAGGTGTCAAAATGTGACTCACCCACAACTTGTTTACTTATGCAAATACCAATAACCAAGCCCCACGAACAGCAATGCGATATGATTGTATTGTTTTCATTCGGTAGTGCTCGCTTTCAAAACGTAGTTTCCTAACCGCAAAATTATTTCATCACACGAAAGACAGAGACCTGTCGCGGTTTTTTTTTTTTTTAATTCTGCCTTCCAGTAACTCGTTTAAGGTCTGCTGTCAAAACGATTACCCCCATTTAAATAAAATCACAATTACAGTTTATAAAAACCGCTGCAGCAGTAAAATCAATTTTCTTTTCTTAATTATAGTGATATTCAAAATACTCGGCGACTTCCTTAATTATTGAGTGTTCAGGTTCAGAGTACGACTTGCGTAACAAAATCGAAACCAGTCCAGCCGGCACGGCATATTACACTTTATTGTATTCATCGGTAGATAATCGTTTATCAAAGTCACAAAATTACAGCCCTCACGGACAGTGAATCATTGTGGCTCAAAAAATGCTGTATATCATCGCGGATTTCAATGATTTAGATTTAGATCACTATCGATGGCATCTACAATAACATGAAAATTATTGTTGTACAAAGTTCGAGCGGCGCACGTGATAATTATAGCGACCACAAAATAAAACGCGATACAAGAGTGTGCGGGGGTGATTGCCGCCGCCATCTTCGGCATCAGGGGAAGGCGACATCACATTGAAACTTTGCTCAGAACCGACTAGGTTTTTATTGAAGTCACAAACAATGAGATGGTCCTGTATGAATACAAATTACTTGCTTAGAAGTTGGAATGGATTATCTAATTGTCGGGTAGACATTTGAATCGCAGTTAATGGCGTTTCATTGACGCATGATATATTAGTTGCTGCGCTGCGCCATTTAATTGAGGGGATTTTTATGGAAAGCAAGTAATAAAAGATTTGTTTTTCTTACGGGTGGGAAATGTTAGGATCATTTGCATTTTGGGGAAATGCCACTCGTTCTTTGAAGGGAAAGTATATGGCATAAAGTGGGTCAACAACTATTGTGGTGAATGGGTCAGAGTGGCAAAATGTCGTCCAAATACAGGCGTGGTTACGAGAGGACCTACGACGGAGCATGGGTCCTGAGGCAGGTTGGCAGAAAGCGTGTTTCGAACGTGTTTCCGAGAGAATCGTACTTCAAATCGTGGTTCCTCATAGGACACAGTGACAGAAGCTACCCAACGATACCGTCATTCCGATAGTGCCCATCGACAAACTTTGGGTGCTGCCTAAGTATTTTTATGACTACTCCGTCATGTTGTATCATCATCGCGGGTGATTAGTTCCGTTTGTTAGTTTGCTATACTCCACCACTACAATACCACAATAAATGCACAACTATCTCTTTGCACTTTGAATCCCTAAATCTCATCTGAAGTGTTAATTAATTACCAGATTTGAAAGGAACAACAAAAGTTATGCATGCCCGCTTGTTCAACGGGCAGAGATCAAGAGGTGTTCTTTTAACACAACATATACAGCACAACAATTTTGCAGAGCAAAGTGAGTCACTTCACTGAAGAGCTCTCATGTATATTGACCCTAAGAGGTGGAGTCGGAGTGTTGCGCGCACTCCCAAGTGAACTTGTCATTTAAAACCAATGTTGCGGACTAAAATTCAAAAACTGGATACATAAAGTATTTTTAGAAACTCGTTTTGTTACTGTTATAAAGAAGTTTGTTTTTGTTTCGCGGAGAGTGCTCGTATAATTTATGGAGTTCCGCACTCTTGCACCAGCAGTCGGGTGTGAGTTAAGTTCTCTTATAACCACACATGTATTTTGGAGCGCAATTTGAACAAGACTGATGTTTATCACAAGTTCGGAAACTATTCATGAAGCGCTGATTAGTCCGGGGTAATTGGAAAAAAAGAACTGGCCACAAATCGGTCATAAACCCTGAAGGAAGTACATTTTTCTTGGCACAATTCCTGCCGTAATCCGATTTTAATTAATAATTTAATGCGCATTTTGAATGGCCAGTGAGTGAGTAATCCAAACAAATTTGCATTTGTTTTGAATGAGCTTCGAGTGGAATCCTATTGCGAGAGGGCGGCGCGCGGGCGTATGCTTTTTATACAGAGTTTTTTTGTTTCAATTAAAAACACATAACTAGTTTTGCGTAGCCAAACCGAGAGCGGGGAATAATACCAACTAGGCGAATGCTAATTTTGTTTAATTATATTCAGTGTTCATTCTTTATTCGCAAAGTATAAATCGGAAGTGCGGGAAGAGGTAATCGCAGCTCGACAGCTGTTTTTGTTGCATAAGAATGCTTTGTATATGGATTGCTGTTGAATGCCAATCATCACGTAATGATAAGTATTTCCTAGAGCTCTAATACTGTTTTCCGCAATTAACTAATTAAAACTTGCATCGAGAATCAGTAGACATAAGATTTTGTTAGATCTACGCAGTTCTGTGCCACCTCTCGCGAATGTCTGACAATCATCCGAGAGAGCTTCTCACCGTTTGGACTCGGCATAAAATTGTAGATCCTTTGCATTCGTCCCAAAAAATGAAAAACTCACACAAAAGGAATGGTTGTGAGAAGTTAGGCCTAGCGTTTCTGAGGCCTTGTTGCGGCAACTATTTGTTTCTTTTTTAGATGTTTTCTTCTAATGGGAACATATAAAAATATTAAAATTTGCTGCTTGCGAGCTGCCCTTGAAACAGAATAGTTTCACTTACAATTTTTTGTAAAACGATATGTTCTGTTTATGTTAGTACATAAAGGGTGGGCCATCTAGTGGTTTCTTTTCCAACCATACGTTATTTTGACACTGACAGCTGTTTACTGTTTAAAAATGGTGTTATCAGAAGTCTTGGCGATGCCAAATTTCTGCGATTTGACCCCTTTGGACTTTTCTTTGTGGGGAACCGTGAAGCACCGATGTTATGCCAAATAATGTGGAAAATATTGAAGCACTTAAGTTCATTCTAATGCAAGCAATCAGTGAGCTACAGCCGCAAACCATCAACAAGGTCTTGGACAATTTAAGTGACAGAATGAGCTACTGCGAAGCCAGCCGAGGCAGCGACTTGAACGACATTCCATTATTAATGGGAAAGTTTGCTGTTACTAACAAAGCCATAATATATGGAACAAATTTAATTTTGTTCGTTTTATTGCATTTTTTGTATTTGGCCCACCCTCTGTATATGAAAACTCCGGTCACTATCAAGATTTTATTCTAAATGACTAAAATTGTGCTGCGACGCCGATAACAGTTCTGACTTCACTTTTTGTAGAGCTAAAATTCAGGGTGAAACTTGCCCCAACCAGTTCAATGTAAATAAATCTGGCTGCTCTAATTTGCGCACATCATGTCAACTTCCAAACAGTTCCGACACATTACTTAGGGTTTTCCTGATGTACTAATTTCCTTGTGAAGTTCTTATTTCACAAATTCTTCGAAGATTCTACCGAAGTGGTTTAAGTTCACCCCCTTGACTAGACCTATACCGCCATTCTCCTTCAAAAAATATACAAGAGTTGGCTATGAAACTGAATTGGAACAAACACTTAAACAAAAAAAAGTTTAACAGCAATTAAAGCCAGTGTCGTCGGACTTCTGCAGACAGGACTACATAAATGTTGTCTAAAATTATTACAAACGATATATAGTCCAGCGGTTTAGGATCCCATCGATTATGGGATTCATGAGGATAGGTGCCGTTTCGCCATCTGGTCTGCTACCACTGAATTTTCGGCCTGGCCCTTCATATCCAATTTGACCTAATACATGTTTGTCTCAAAACAATTGAAAGTTTATTCCTAGGACTTTGTGCCTTATCTAAAACGGATATTTTCTAACGCAGTTTTTACATCTTACTCAAAAATAATAAACCGCAAGTATTTTCTAAAACAAACAAATACAGTTCACTTCAAAAATGCAGAGCACATAGCTTATAGCCAAATCGAAATTCCCACCCAATAAATAGCTGTAACCAAATGTATTGACAATAAAAATAAAAATGATCACAACAAACTTCTTTTGTTTACATAATTCGAACACTAAGAGGCGCTCAATAAGCCAATCGCTTTTTTATACCCTCCAGAGGAAGGTATATTCACCTTTGTCATTACCTTTGTAACGCCAAGAAGAAGTCACCGAAGACCTCATAAAGTATATATATTCTGAATCAGGATCACATTCTGAATCAGGATCACATTCTGAATCGATTTAGCCATGTCCGTCTGGCTGTTGAAAGCACGATAGCGCCCAAAGGAGTTGACATAGGCGACTGAAATTTGGTGAAAGGATTTCTGTTTATCGTCGTCAAGTTGGTATTGAAAATGGGCTATGTCGGTCAAGTAGTTCGGGTGCCTCCCATACACAATAAATATTAGACCCATGTGTCTGTCTGTCGGTTGAAAACACGAAAGCGTCGAAAGTGATCAACCTAGGCGAATGAATTTTGGTGAAATGACTGATTTTTATTGTCGTCAGGTTGGTATTGAAAATGGGCTATGTCGGTCAAGTAGTTCTGGTAACTCCCATACAAAATAAATATTAATGTGTCAATCTGTTGGAAACACGATAGCGTCCAAAAGAATTTTGTGAGTGGACTTCTTTCTATTGCCGTCAAGTTGTTACTAAAAATGGGCTATGTCGGTCAAGTAGTGCGGGTACCTCCCATACAAAATAAATATTAGGCCCATGTGTCTCTCTGTCTGTTGAAAACAGGATAGCGTCGATACAAATCGACCTAGGCAAGTGAAATTTTGCGAGAGGACTTACTTTTATCGTCGTCAGGTTGATATTAAAATTTGGCTATATCGGTCAAGTAGTTCCGATACCTCCCATACCAAACCAGTTTTGCGTGACTTGTATGCAGTGGCGTGTATCAAAGCATCGGCCAGGTCTTTACTTGTTTTTGCTTTTAGATAAACAATTGGTAGTAGTCGCATTGTCAATTGTTCAATTGTTGACTTCATGGCAAAAGGCAGGTTCACTTCCTGACAGAGGTAAAGAGACAATCGACTGTCACAATTCAACTGTTTAAACAGTCGGTTAAGGACGGCTGCGGTCAGATTCTGTAAGGCAAAACGATCAAACGTTCAAATGAAAACTTGGAAAAAAAGTCCCAACAAAAATTTGTCAGTGGCTCCTCTCCAATGTAAGGGAGAAACGAAGTTACTCCCAGATGTGGTTACGGTCCATTACTACTGGGCTTAAGAAGAAGCCAAATCTTGGTCCAACATTCTTTACGTCCACAGCGAGTCCGCTTTAGCTACAAAAAAACTGAAAGTCGCCAAATCCTTTCAGGCGCCCGATTTGTTTGATGTTTTCCAAAGGATTTTTTTTTTGTTATACATATTTTACCTGTTCACAAAATTCTAAACACTGTCGATAACGCAAATGTAAAGCTTACAAATGAGCTGCTACATGAAATAAAAATCCCTTGAGATTAATATTTATGTCGCGATAGAGAGCTGGCGCAAGGTAGACAGAGTCAATGTTGCCGCAGTTTTTTTTTTAAGTGTAACAAATTTGTTCAAAAAGTATAACAAATGGAAAATGTAACAAACTGAAAAAAAAAAAAACATTGTCAACGGCGACGCGGCTGTTGTTGTATTTTCTCGATCCCTCCCATTCCCACTCGCAGTTTGACGTCTTGCACAACTTGTGCTCTGTGTAAACAAACAAATACATTGACAGAAATTGTTAGAAGTTTGTTCGAAAGAAAAAAGTGCTGCTTTTTCAACTTTTCAATATTTCTTAACGAGAAAAATAAGAAAAGATTTTAATGGGAAAAGTGTAACAAAGCGAAAAAGAAAGTAACATTGTAACAAAATTATAAAATAAATACATAAATTACACTTGTATCATTGTGGCAACGCTGGCAGAGTCACTGTAATAAAAAATAATTTTCACTTAGTTTATGTAGAGAGTTTGATGAATAGCAGCAGACCCTGTTCCCGCTTCTTAGGATAAGCTACGGGTTTCCACATTCCGAAGGCAGACCAGTGCTAATGTAGCTGTACAATGTGAATTTTAGAAAATGCATCTTTCAAAAAATCTCCATTCTTGTGTCATGACTTTAACACATGTGTGCATGTATGGGAATCGAAATTCCCACTCAATAAATAGCCCTCTTCAAGCTGTAGCCAACTGTTTTGCTAATAAAATTAAAAAAAGAACACAACAAACATCTTTTGTTTACATAATTCGAACACTGAGAGGCGCTCAATAAGCCAATCGCTATGAACAAAAACACAAATAAAATAATAAAAGAGAAAAAAAAAACAAAAATGAATTTCCCTATCCACTGCATTAGGTACCACAATTCAATATTTAATGAAACAAATTAATTAAAAACCACCAGCAGTACCTAGACCTACGTATATGTACGACTTGATTGCAATTTCCAATAGCCGAGCACAAAAACTGAATCACATTGACTCAGCAGTCAGTAGATGCGTTTAATACGCGTATGTGCCGCCTAGACTGACCTTGCATACGGCTATGAATTAAAATAACACAACTCGGACTCGCTTTAATGGCATTAGGCACCGTTTAGCGTCAAGCCTATTCCATATAGTGCAACCGATTTAGGTCAATTGCAAGAGCAGTACCTACAGCCACCCGCAAAACTTAAATAACAGTACAAATCCCAACAAATTATTACACAATAAGTATATACACAAACTAATTACCATAATTATCATCTTTGTCGATGGGCGATGGATAACCTTCTGTCGTTGTAGTTGACACTGGCGCCGCGGATTTGGATTCTGGTATTGGTACAGGAACTGGCTTTGGCTCTGGTACTGGCTCGGCAGCGGCATCGTCGGCGGCTGCTGGTAATGTATACGGGATTATTCCCGACTCAATAGGTGCATCGTTGGGTAATTGAGTTGTTTCGGTTGGGTACGCATCATCTGCAGTAACTGCCGTGTCCCCATCGTCAGCCAGCGTTGTCGATGGCGTCGATGATGGTGGGTTGGCGATGACATGACTTCTTGTTATCGGTATCCACCAGTTAATCGAAATCAATAAAACCAATTGAATTATGATCTTCCCAGTCGCGAACATTTTACGTATAGATTATACTCGTGAATGTGTTTATTTTTTTTTGTGCGTATTTCGATGCGAATTTATCCTAGATAGGTATTCGTTGTGGCGGTTTTTTATTTCTTGATTTTTTCCAACTTTACTGGGATATTTTCCCGACTTTTATCGTATAGCACTCACGCACACATACTATATATATGTACACTGTACAGAGATAGTCTTTCCGGCGGCGCTAGAGTACGCGGGCGATTCACTCTACTCCAGAATCATTTTTGAAACGTTCGGATACTTTGCGCTTTGTTTTTGTTTATATATATATATATTTTTTTGTTTTCTGTTACTGATGTGTTACACAGGGGGTATGGTGATGTATTCGTAGTTAGAATTCTATATTTACGATACACACTGTACGAATCTACATAATTCCGATGGAGTTCGAAAATCGCCCAACAGATACTAAACTGAAATGCAAAACAAAACGTTGAGGAATGTGTGTGAGTTTATGGGGGAGCTCTAGCTGCCCATGGTGTTCGCGATTGTCGCTTGCACTGCCGCCGTCGAGTGCCGAGTGCCGTCTCTGGGGCCATTGATGAGTATTGATAACTTAAATTGAGTTCTGGCTCTGGCGCTGTGACTCAGTAGTGGCAAGCGGGTGTTGTATATAGGGATGGGATGAGATATCTTTTTTTATTTGTATTCGCATGCGGTGATTTTTCATTTTCATACCGAGAGTGAAATGTTATTTTTGAGTTCAACCCAGTTCATAGGTGCAATGCAATAAGAGGAGAAGACCGAGGATCACAGAAGTTTAAGGCAACTTTTATTTAGTTTGGGAATTTGCATAGGGGTGTGAAAACGAGCCGGGTTTTACTGGTGCACACACTCCTTGTTTGCATTCGAAATGTATCTACAGAGTTGGTTGTGAGGATAACTCGAAACTCAATTTGTTCTGGCTTGGAGAGGGTACGCAAGGCACACGTTATTGCCAGCATTAAGGTCGCACAGATAATTGTTTTGGGAAACTTTGCAAAGATAAATTTTGTTGTGTAGAACTTTGTTTTTCTTGTTGTCGCAAGTCGTGACAATGCTGTCGAAAAAAAACGGTGTCGATTTACGATAAGTAATTGGTTTTGTTCAGGGGTAAAGGACCCTTTGTTGTTTGGGGGTCAGCGACATATCGAATTACCGTCTTTAATCAGGGAATGTTGGGGATGAAAGTTCTGGTTGAGTTTCACCACCTAGAGGGGTTGACACGAACAACTTGAAGGTAAGTACTGAGTTAATTCTATAAATTGAGGTGAAAAAGGACTTTGTGGGCGTTTGAGAGTATAAACAGTATATAAAAAGTATATAAAAGTTTGTGCTTGTGGAGATCTAAGGATTACCTCCGAATCTGCAATTGCACGTTACTGCTTTGCATATTGCACAAACATGTTAGAGTGCAAGGTAATACCGCGAATTTCAACACTCGCGGCTTGTGGACCGCCATATAGGCGCCAAAAGATCAAAGATTTGAAACCAATTCCAGGTGATAGTCTTCGAAAACTTAACTAAAAGTCACTTTTATGAACGATTTTTGGATAGCTTCGGGTAATGGCATGTCTTCGCTCATTTAGTTCAATAGCGTTCAAGTTTAAGTTTGCTATGTAGGCGCAGCATATGTCGAGAACTTATGGAAGAATTGTAGCTAAAACAACGTTAATCCATAAGCAAAATAGATGCGACGCCCGAACAAAGCTTAGATTTATTGCGCTCTCAAAGAAACGGATACATCATTTGAAAGTCCTTTTCAAAATCCTCATTTTCTCTATATTCCGCAATACAAGAGTCGAAAATCTAAAATGTTCCAAACCTTCTTAAACTCTTGCTCTTCTAAGAGTTATGGATCCATTAGGGTCAATCGAAAGTAAAATATCGATGTTGGACTTAGGCTAGGTTAGGTTGAAGTGGCTGTCGGCTAGCTGACTCACTTAGACCATTATAAAGTCCCACATGAATCTGTGTATACAATTCTTCCTACTCGTTGAACCAGTTGGAGCTACTGATAAAGCGTATCGGACGAATGTCCGTGTTTTTTTAGATCGTTAAGATCGCTGTAGTAGAACTCTCCTAAATGGAGTTTTCGTCTTTGTGAGAGAGCCGGACGAGTGCATAGGAGATGAAGAATAGTTTCTTCCTCTTCCTCGTCAATGTTGGACTTAATCCAACTATTTTATGTTCGATTTTGAACAGTGTAAAACGTATTTGAAATATGGAGAACCCTATTTTTAACTTTAAACTTCAGACAGGAATAAATAAAAACTTTTTGTGAGCATTGAGAAAGCTTTAAATTAGCCAACGTTTTGTCTAGACCACCTAAGGACCACCAAAAGGCTTAAAGTCCAATTCAGAGAAAAATTAGCCACCACCTTAGAAAAAAGCCCAGAAATCAGAAACCCCCTCATTTAGTACCCATTCCAGGTGACCCCGCTAGGCAATGACTCGTTTGGTCATCACGACTATATCTCCAGTCGCCTGCTTTAAAGTCGTCTTAAATTTGTTGGGAGAGTTTAACTAAATGAAACTGAAATTTCCATTTATTTGTTCTAGCAGCCAAAAAGTTTCCAATCTGCCCTTCCATCCTTTTGGGACTGAAAGTTCACAAAAAAACAAAACAAACTTTATAAAACAACGGATGGAGAACTGACCCTGTAAATATTTAATGCACAACATTCGACACTTATTTGCGAAACATGTCACGTAATGGAATTCTCATAGTAATTCAATATTGGAAACGCGTTCCTTAGGATTCAAGGGCTCTGGCAATGAATGGGACAAAGCTAAACATAATATCCTTTGCTACAGGCTTAGGCTTACTTAGTGGATATTAAAAAAACGTCTCTAATCGAAAACGAACCGACAGATGATCTGTTCACTAAGTGAAAGTAGCGGTCAAGGTATAGAGGACTCGCACCTAAAAAAATGAGATATCTGGACCCATGAGAGATTGCAATCGGGGATGATATCTCTTCAGAGTTTACCCATGCCACCACAAAATTTAGAAACATCATCCATTACTAAAACCGCCACTATTCGAATCGCAGCTAACTGAAACTCATTACTTTTGGTCTAAATCCGTTGCCGTACATTACATCCAACAAAGATATCTCCAACCCGCAAACATCATAGCCTCCACTCAGTTAGATATATCCCATATCCAAAACCCTGTGCTCCAATTCATGGTGAACACCCGAAAGCATATCTCCCGAAAATCTAAAAAAAAAAAAACACTTCAAAACCAAGTGACTTGCCAAAGGAGGGCAATAAAAGTGCAACACAAGTATATGTGCCAATTTATTTGCACCGAACAAAAAAAAAAAAAACTTCAGCATTCCAAGATAATCCACTCTCGCTTTGGACACAATTCCCAAGAGCAAGTTTCGAACTCAGCTTGTTGAACATTTCCTAATGGGAGCCCCCATTCGTTTTTGTATAAATACGAGGATTTTCATTTTACTCATCCCACGGTTCGCTTTCTAGTTTGTCCTTTTCATATGTGTTTACATTGCAAGGCAAAAGAAAGATTGCAAGGAATTAAGGAGACTATGCGACATTCATGTGCTGGTTATCGTATGAGGATAACATCAAATAGGAGTGGCATTCGAATGTACGAGTATTTAAGAACGACATGGTTTCTGGGTCATTTAACAGTAATTCTATGTACAACATGATGACGTATGCAGTGGAAATTACATTTTCTTTTCCGTGTCGGTATATATACGAACATAGTTCAATATTTGTGTGGGTGAGGAGTTATTTCGGTAATTTGGCCAAATATCAGGCAACTTTGATACTCCATAAACGAGAAGGCTCAACTTATACGGCTCAATCTTGTGCCAAATGTTGTCGGCGCTCTGACAGAATTTCAAGACAGTTTCATACTGTTTTAATAGTCAGAATGGAAGAGATAACAAGTTATATTCGATAGATATTCAATCAATTTCATTGGCAAGGTCTACATTTTCAAGTACCAATTATAATGGTGTGTAGAGCACTTCAGCAAATGCTATAGCTGATGTCATTCGTGAGTTGAATATGTATGCTGGACATACGAAGCAATTTATCGTGTCATAGAATGAGGCAAAAACCACATCATCAAGCGGTAAACATGATGGCCATAGTTGAACTGATCATGTGTTAAGTCGGATTACATTGTGTCGAGGTGCTGGAACGATGTTGTATTATGTTTTGGACGCCTCCGGCGAACGCTACCGGACTATACTAGTGTCAGGGGTCTTTCTTAAAAGCAAAGCACTTTCTCACAATGAACTGGTCCTTAACAAACAAAAGAATTCCTGCAGGAACATCGAAAAGGAGTGTCAGCAGCCTTGCTAGGTATACATCTTACAGTCAAGCTCCAATGACAAGATGGAGGCCTACGACCATAGAGCTAATGGCTCGGTGGTTGGGTCACGTTAAATGCATACCCCCATCTCGGATTCCAAGGTGTGGTGTGTAATCCGAGGACAGTCGTCTACTTGAAAGGTCTAGAATAAGATGGTTGGATAAGGTCTGGCGTCTCAGTTATTTGAACTAATGCATTCATTTTATTACTCACATACAATTCCCTGGAACATTTGCTTAGTATGATCAAAAGTGATGAATTTGGTAATTTTATTGACAAGGCGGTCGCTTATGGGTGTTCAATTCAAACTCGAGTTCGAACCAGAAGTTATTCAGGAAGTACACACTGGCTGTCGTAACAGCAGTACAAAAAAGAAAACGCGTTCGACAGGCATAGGCAAACTTAACTATTTTACAACTGGAAACGGCTGCCTGGCATACAGTGTCTTAGCCTCACAAGTCGCATACCCCTTCAATCCAACCGTTTCCATTCCCATTGTGTAAGTGCCTGTGTACACATACGTTTAACAAGTAAAAGTTGACAGTGCAGTGCAGTTTTATGTTTCCTAACAATTTCCAACACTTATTAAACCGTCTCAATTAAAAAGCCAACAAACTGTGAAAGTGCTACCAATAAAACTCTTATAGAGCCCCCTCCCACGGGCACTCGGTGCAATCTCAATGATTACGAGAGAAAAATATTATTTCACAGAATTCAGCTTCAGCGGCTCCAGCTTGCTTTCGTTTCATATTCAGTGTCCGTTGTGGTGTCGATTTGTACAATGTGGACAGCATGAAACTCGTTAAAAACTATGTCATTCCATTTTTCTTGTTTCGCATTGTCCACACGTCATAATGAAACAGATTTTAGTGGGTCAACAATACGAATATCGGCGCCAAAACAAAACTCGCACACACAATTGTAGATTTGTGTGTTTTCTTCATAGAGGAAGTGAAGTTCAGACGTCACCTCTATAATCAAAGCCAAGTGTCTTGGAGGGTTATTGACTCTTTACCGGTCGACGAAAATCGTCTAACAAATGAATGGTTGTTTTGATGGTGGTATACAGAGAAGGAATACGTGAAACAATGCAAACAACATTGACAAAGGCCTACTCTCTTCTAGCAAAGGGAGACAGAGCAGAGTCTCTGATTCTAGTCTCTGGTGACTGAACTTTGGCGACAAATAAAATTTCTAAAAGCGAATTACTTAACGTTAAAAATAAGTTCGAACAAAATCGCGGGGGCTGGATGTGGACGGTGGTCGCTGCGGTCTTGGTCGAGCACGGGGGCAGTATGTCGCCGCGTGTTTTTTTCGTTTTTGTTTATAGATAGCTACATAAATTTGTATAGGTATCTTGTTTGTTTTCGTATTTTTTTTTGTCATCTAGTTTGACGGCGTGTTTTGTTTTCGGTTCGCGCTAAAAGTCACGAAAAGTCACGAAGCGGGCAACATTTTGTTTGCTAAATTTTTTGCAAACCTCAGCACGTAACAGTTTGTGGGAACGGGTAGATACTCGTACCAAAACCAATATACAGGTGGTAATTTGGGATTTTTATTTGGCTTTGCGTAACCATAAGGGAGGTATACGCCTCAGGTAATTAATTAATTTCTTCGTAGAATCTTTGTCTGTAAATACACACACGAGTACTTGTGAGTTTGTGCTGCAGCTGTTTCTAGGATCAATATTTGATATTAGATAACGCGATATCCTCGGGAGCTCAAGTGGTGCCACTTTTCTATTGTATTGAGTTGTTGGGGCGGGGGTGCGCGAATGGCGATATTCCACCATAATGCTATAGGTAGCACTCGGGTTGTTTGATCTGATAAAATAAATAATTGTGTTGCCAACCCCGTTGGTGACGATGCTGGTTGTTTGCTGGGTGTTTACATGTTCACAATAATAGGGGTTTATGAAGACAATTGAGACAATGAGACGGTTTAGGGCTCATCTCAATATCTGTCGTTCAACCACTTCAGATGACCTAGAAAGATTCCCGAGCAGTGATGGACAACGTTTATAAAAGTGAAACCAACTCGTTGACCAGCGTTCTTGTTCGTCTTTCGTTTTGTATAATTAATTCACTTATTAAAATTGCATATGGAAATTTCGGAATCCTATTAGAATGAACGAGAATAAATCTCTCTATTTATGGATGGCAGCATAAGAGGCTGGGGCATCAAGCGATATTGTCGGTGTGAATGAGTCCAATGGCTCGAGGCGTCAAATAAATTTATAATCCGTTCTAATTTGGGACAATAGTTTTGAGAAATGGTAACTGTCACTCAATTCAAATTGAAGTGTCTGCGAGAAATTCAAATCGAATCGTTGTGCAACTGATTGAAAACTGCTGTCTGTGTTGAAAGGGTACCCTTAATTCAATTAGATCTTAGACAATGGACTGAGTTTAAGTGGGCAAACTAGTGTAACGCAATCGGAAGGGTTCAGAGGTCGCAATCATTTCATAAATACTAAAAGGTGCACATCTTCGGCAGTCACTCAAACTGTGAGTTAGTGGCATATCGCGGGTAGGTATATCCGAGCTGTCTTGAAAAAAAAAAATTAGCAGCCACATGGAGAGTAATGCAGAACTTATTAACTGAGCTGTGTATGTAGCGCGCCGTCTCGTTTTGTTTAGATAATTCTGATATCAGATCAGAGTGGTGTTCGGGTGCCGCACTTTGGCCAGCTCGCACATGACTGCTCAGTGCTAGACATCAGGTTCATTGTGCGCAAGATCTGTTTGAAAATAAAGTGGTCAACAACAACTAGCAACACGGCGTACTAAAGGCTTCGTGAAGTTTCTAGTCTTGACTACTTTTCGGTGACAAATGTGCCGATGCAACACTAATGGCACCAAAAGTCATAAGGCAATTTTGAAGATAGAGAGTTCAGGGGTATACTAGCCTCCCATTCGTTTGTTCGAGAAGGACCAACAACAACAAGCGCAAAGTCAAAACATGGAGACTAACAACAACTAACTTTCCACTTACTTAAATTGTATACGCTACAGTCCGGTGTGAACCTCGGCCTCAACCTGACCTCACCTCTCCAGTTACTGCGTTCTGCGGCAGTAGCGAAGTAACCGCTTTAAAAAAAAAGTAATTGGTTTCTGGAGCGAACAGTGTTTCCCAACCGTTCTTCCCAGTGACAGTACAATCGATTTTTATTACATATACTGAATAGTGTCCAAGCCTCTAAAGAGAATTTCAAAGAGTTGCAACAAGCTTCTCAATAAGACATTTGAACCATTCCCGATGTCTGGCAATAGAAAATATACATACATGACTAGAAATTATCAGATCAATCAAAACAAAACTGATCATATTAACGAAAATATGTGGCTTGCTAAAGTCGTAGTGGTTATAAGGCCCATAGGTGTCTATAAAATGATAGTTGAGATAAATAATAAGATCTAGCCAAACTTATCCTATGCCCTGTAGTTGCGAAACCACCAATAGAAAGATCGTGAGACATTTCGATAACTGGAGCACCTAATTAATAGCGAATTCCTCAATTTTTAGCGCTTGCGACTTATATACCTACACTTTTAAGCAATTTAGGCCCACACAACCTGTTTAAGTATCTCATTTTAGAAATTAGAAACACGAAAGAACATTCGGCTCCATTTGATACTTTTAAATAATAGAAAAAGTGCATTCGCAAGCAAATTCGTATTGGAACCCACGCCCAACTGAACTTTGCACTCTCAAAATACCTTACAGCTTACATGCAACCGTGTCTACACCAAAATCGATAGACAGTCTCCAACATCCATCGGCCCACACAGAATAGCACTCGAGCAACTGTGATATTTAAATATTTCTCCTTATTCTGCTAATAAAACGATGTAATCTCCTCCTAACCCAGTGCTGTTCGCTAAAAGACGATTCCAATTGGAATAAATAAAAACTTTGTGCAAGTGGGACTCCACTCCACGTCCTCTTCTGCGCCCACAGTGTTGGAGCCGACCACCAGCAGCAGAATCCTGTTTGCCAACTTTGCTTGTCCAAAAATCGTGTATACACACAAGTTCCTCAACCCATCTTCTATGGTGCCAGCTCCAAGCTCCGCCATATGACGTAAACCTCGTCGAGTTCCTCTGAAAATTTGAAGTCATATTCCATTTTTGGATGGATTCTGCAATACCCTCCACTCGCAGTCGGGAGGAGAGCAAAATCTCTCGGGAAAAAATAACAAGGAGAGGATGACGACGACTGGCAAACAGAGGAAAATGTATGCATCATCGCCAATCGGTATCTCATTCCCAGTGCCATCCCAGCCCAGCCAAATGTAAAAAGCCCATACAGCAACAACACCAACAACAACAACCAAAACAAAGAGTAAAAACGAATAGCGGCGAATTGCCAAAACCTCCCGCCAGCGCCTTTCCGAGAAACAATCAATTCGCCTGATAATCCGAACATGGCGGCTATGGCTGGAAGCACGTGTACATACACGTAGAACGTGTACATCCACTTTCTATGTATTGTGACACATTTTATTGATTTCCTGAACGATAACACAGTGGTAGTGGAGAGCTGTCAACTTGTTCTCTTTCTCTTTCGTACTACCATCAAGCCTTAACTTTTGCTGTACCAAACCCAGATTTGTGATGAAAATTTTCATATTTCCACCGCTTTTTGAGAAAATTATGAATGAAAATTAAAAATCCATATGAATTGCACAAAAATATAACATTTCACGGAGCAAGCATAGCTTGAAAAATCGATTCCAATAGGATGCGAGACACAAAGGGAGTTAGGACAACAACAAAAAAAAAAAGGTACGGGGCGAATGCACTACCAAATGCGAATTTTTTTTTATCTTCGCTGCACTGAAAGATAGATGAACACTTTGTTTCTTATTTTTCACACGGAATTTACGACTTTTGGCTAATATATACGCGTTAATAATACGGCAGTTGATTTGAGCACTTTGTGGAAGAGAATTATTGTAATTATTTGATAAGGAAACTGGATTAAATTTGAGTAAAACGACGACTTTAACACTATTCGAGCACTTGACGACCGACGATCGAAAACCGACTCCGAACTCCGAAATGTCAAATTCGAAACTAGAGATTTGCGTTTGTTCGTTTGTCGCATTCACTCGCATAGCAAGGGGATACATGATGGTTTGTGCGGCAGCTGCTAAAGCAGATGAGAAAAACAAATCAAGCAGGCAAGGCACACAAACACACTCGACAGTAATTGGAACGAGTTGGTGGGAAAATACGAATAATTTCGGAATGGTAAGAGTAACCGTTGTCCGATTGGAAAATAGGAGTAGATCCCAATTTCTACCGCAGGTCTATTGGAACATGTTAGACATTATAGGAAAGTTCTGCATGTTGGCATTTTCATAGCAATGGTTAAGGGAGTTTCGCTTTCCCACAAAACAGAAGGTTTCACGCAGCGATAAAAGGAAAATCATTTACGAGTATATTGATTGACCATTGGATATGTTTTAAATCACTAATGGGAAAGTTTTCTTTTGATTGTAGGAATGAATGAAGTTATTGTACGTCGCCTGAACTTATGTTTATTTCCGTTTTACATATATCTTAATTATAGGTTGAATATCCATGACACTTTAGGCATCCATTTTGTGATCTCATTCTTACATCTTTATTATCATTGAATCCGAACAAACGGACCTAACTGTTGCGAAAATGCTCATTATTAGTTATTTGTTAACAGATTAATGTCTTATGAGGAAGCTATAGAAACATTTTTTTCTTATTGCTCTCAACCTGAACTTAAAAATTCAGGCTGGAATTAATAAAATCTGCTTTTATAATAAAATCTGTTAAACTAATTCAAAACAGCCATATCACTTTTTCCTGATTTACTTCATGAAATAGATAAACTAAAAATTTAGATATTATTTTCAAGAAATTTATTTATATTAATTGTTGATTTTAAAATGGTTTTGCATTATTTTATCTATCAGTCATGTTCTGTTTTTCTCCATTCTTTACATAAAATGCCAAAAATATATTAAGCAAGCAAAACATAAAGCCAAGTCCGAAAATGAAGATTGGCATCACTGTACTCCGAACGAGTACAAACTACACTACACGTATTTTTCTTTTCCTCTTTCTTCCTTATACACATTCGCTCTCATCTGAACTGAACCATCCATGTGAACTGTCAATCTACACGAATAGTAAAGTCATTGCCAGGGTTACGGATTTTGAATCCGCAATTCAGATTTTTTTTTTATCGGGGAGGTTTTCTTCATGTGTCAAATAATCGATTTGCAGTTGTTTATTTCATTGAACTTGTTGTGTCATTAACAGAAAGAACGAGCATGGTGGGTTAACTGAAGTCTATTGTGTGGGTCATGAGTTTGAATAATCGGTGTGTCAGTTTGAAACAGAAACACATTCGAACCCAATTGCTCGACAATTATTTTGTGACACTCTTGCCGATTCACGTCATGATTATGAACATGAAGTGAATGAGCGCAACTTTTATTCCAATTGGGCGTAATTGTGCTTCTTGGTTGGAATTGGAATAAGCTTTGAACATCGTTGCTTTACTTTTATGTAGTTCTAGGGGTTCTTTCCATGTGTGAGATGTTGACGGAAGTCAAGTAATAGAATGATTGGGCTGATTTATGACAAGTTGACTGATTCTACCAATGAATAGGTAATACATATTTATGAATTTGTTACCGGTGCCCAAATCAGGTACATAGTACGTTTCAACTTTGGTAGTATCTACATAGTAGGCGCAAGCAGTTATTTTCATGAGCAATTTGTTCCAATTGAGACATTTGTATTTATGCACTAAGTAGAAGTAACTTGGAAAAGTGTTTTTTTTTGTGTAAAAAAACTCTAAAATCATACGTTATCGTTAAAATTGAATATGGGATTTAGAAAAGTTTTCTCGTACAAACTTATGATATCTTGGAACCATTTTCTGCGACTATTACAAGTATAGTCCCACCGAAACCTACGTCCGAGATTTGTGTGTCAACAGACACACTCCACCATATGTTTTTGAAAGATACCCTAAGGTTGTATAAATCTCTATGCGCCTTCGCATTTAGTTCTTCCGCGAGTGAATTACTAAATCGCAGGCGATTCTTTTTTAAACTATCGCCATTTGCTATTAGCTTGTTGATGTACCTAACGAGTTTCACGGTCAATTTAAATTTTAATGCCATTTAAACAGTTGGTGGTCAATTTTGTTCTGCTGGAATATCGTTCGGATTGGTTTTTGATTATTTCTAGTTTGCCAGTTAACTGGGTCTATTTTATTTTCCTGTACACCGAAAGACAAACAAACCCAGTATAGGTACGTATGACACAAATGTTTTCAGCTCCAACTGAATCTACTGTTACTGGAGTCAGACATCAGTATTTATATAAACGAACTTACTTCACAGTTATTCGGAAATTCCATTTGTTAAAGAAACACTTCCCTACCAGAAATATCTTTTGTATCGTCATACAACCGGGTTAATTGAAGTTGGACGAACCAAAACTAACCTTTAAGTCGCCGACAGAGATATCCAGTTAAGATCCAATTTCAGGCTCCTGCTTCGAGTGCAGGATCCACGATAGTAGATTTATCCTTATCCACTATCTCACATTCCAACTAAATGAAGAATAAATATTTCGAGAATATTTTGACCGAAAACTTACTTTATCTTTCGATTTAGTCTGAAACGAAAACAATGGATGCAACCCAGAACAAATACAAGTGTTAAGGCATTTCCGTACTACCCCTAGATACAACAATATCTGCTGCTCTGCTTTGTGCATTAACTCGAGATTAAGTTTGTACTGCAAAAACAATTATCTTTTATCTTCCCTCATATATTCGTAGTCATGCACCCATCCAAAATTTGAGTAGACTTAGAGTTTCATGAATGTTTACAATTTATCCTTCCCCACATAAGCATGGTCGAGATGGACTCCCCCCAATTTCCAGTATCGTAGACAAAAGTTTCTCGATTATCCTCAGTAGTTTGGAGAAGGCAAAAGATTTTCTTAACTTGTTAGCATGACCATCCTCAAGTCGTTCACTCAAAATTAAATCTATGTGCAAATAATACAAAAGGATGTGCATCAGGGGCAGATCCTTTGGCACCTGCTGAGCTTAAGTTCTTCCCTGCCAAAACCCACACCTGGCCCTATAGCCAAAATGAATTCTTAATCAGCAAGGAGTAGATCCTATGCACCGATAGCAACAACAGACTCCTATGCGGGGGCAGATTCTTATCCTTGGTGGTTTGCATGCATGCGCAAAGCCCATTCTCCATGTGTCGGGGGGTAACCCACGGCTAATGGTGCTTATACAGCTTAGCTCGAACCAGTCGCCGCCATTTCGGAGACTGAGAGTCATTTGTTGTGCCATTAAGACCACGTGGGCAAGGACTACAAAAAAATACCGACCAGAAAATAGGGCAACCAATTCTTCACACACCACACACCACAGACGTCGACGACGACGACGACGACGACTGCTATTACAATGAGAGTACCCCCCCGCACTTTTCGCCATTTCCAGGTGAGTATCCTTTTGTTGTTGCTGCGCTTTCTGGGACTGTTCACTTTTGTTTGTTGTTTGTGAAGCCAGATACCATTTGGAAGTTATTGCATTTATCATTTTCATTTCCCACGTTCAATTTGTTTTTTTGTTTTTTTTTCCTTTTGATCGTTACCCCTGCCACCTAGAGAGGCTTGATTTACGAGGTGTCATTAATCCACCGCCGACGGCTGGCAGAGAACAGGGAACGCGACTAGGTGACTTGTACGTATATTCTGAGTCCCGGGGGGTGTCTCAATGCCAGTATCTGGGTATGTATAGCATGGGAAATTGTGTCGGCTTAGAAAGGACTTTCGTGTATTGCAATCTGTGCGCGGTGATAGTGCTAAAAAAATGAACAAAAATTGGAAAGAGTGGGTAAGGGCAGAGTTCGAAGGTTCATAACCATTATTTGTTTTCGTTGGGTTGGCTCCAGGACTATATATGAACAGTTTTATTGTGCACTTTTATTTTTTAATTTATTCGAGATTTCGTACAAGGGTCGACGTCTTCTAATTGTAAAGAGAGGAACAGCGGACCATTTGAATATTATAGGTAAGACTGGGATTATCTGAAATTATGATAAAGATTAGGCATGGACGCACTGACATATGAATAATTCAGTCTGTGGCCGTTACAGACCTTTGAGGTGTCATGTATGTAATTAAAGTGAAATCCCTTGCTGAACAAGCCAAAGAAGTCGAACTTATAACCTGGATTCAGATAGAGATACCTCCCACTAAAAATGCGCATTTTGATGCTTATACAGTTTGGACTTGCATGGTGTTTTTATTGTACAGAATAAACAATAGCCCAGGGGGTAGTTGGGCAGACACGTGAGAGTAAGACGGTTTCCAGCGATTGATTGTAAAATGTTCTATAATTTTCAGTATAGAGGGTTTGACCAAGGTCGCTTGATGGTTGAAATTTAATAAAAGGAACTGTGGAGGTGCTCCTTGTACATCGCGCTAGAGTTTACCTTCAGATCAGAAGTTGTTGCTAGCCAAATTGGCGTAACCCAACCCAGAGATCTTAGGTTAGGTTAGGTTCTAAGCATACTATAATCTTTGTAGCAT
Organism: Cheilosia vulpina; assembly: GCA_916610125.1. Lineage (NCBI taxonomy): Eukaryota > Metazoa > Arthropoda > Insecta > Diptera > Syrphidae > Cheilosia > Cheilosia vulpina. The sequence goes on along the minus strand of OU744276.1, from coordinate 111,834,026 downwards.
GCTGTCTTCGTTTTTGTCTATGAAAAGTAACAGAATGTTAAGCTATGTATAGTATTGTATTTGAATCGGTGATTGCTAAAACAATATAAGTGACATTTTAATATTTTTACAGGAGATACAAAAAATGGTAGAACAACTTATGTTGTCTCAGTACAAAATGCCGATTTCGCGCTCGAATTTCTGTGTGTTGTACATATTAAATTATGGTAATTTTGTTTTCAACGCAGTTTATACACACAAGCGGTCTAAAAGCGTAAGAAAACAGATTTCGAAAAATCTTTAACTTAGGTATGTTGTTTTAACAATAACCGATTCATTTACTGAATTATTTACATTAAATGGTCATCTCATTTATGACAGCTGTCAAAATAAACACTCCTTGACTATATGAATGAAGAAAATATAAGGTTGCTACATTCGCTTTCAAAATTGTCACGTCATCTCTGGTTGTATGCACAAAAGACAATACAAGCGCATGACACTGCCTTGTTTTAAAAATTCCGCCACAAGTGCCTTGTATTTACTCTTACCCTGTGCATGTACGTCACGATACTTAAATAACTATCCGTCATAATATAACTTCCAAAACATTTTGCTTTCGACAAACTGTCAAATTTTACACAAAAATTGAGGAATGACGTGAATGTGGCAATCATGCATTTTGCGTTGTTTCCGTTTTGTTATTGGCCGCATTCAGGAATCTAGTTATCTTAAGTCGACTAGATTGGTCTGGATGAGATGTAACCTGTAAAACTGGATTGGTCGGGAACGTCACTTGATACTTATACGAACTGTCAACTTAGTATTTAGTCACAAATTTCTTGACTTGATTCGTCGGCTACCCCTCCATAAACGTCAACTGAAACATCTGCTCATGTAAATGACCGATTTCCCCCAATCAAAACCGAGATCTAGTGAGAGAGCTGTCAGACTTACTAAACTAGATACTTGAACGTCCCCATTCTTAACAGCCTCGTGTGTGCGCTGGTATAGGGGGAAAACACAACAAAGGGCAACAAGATAGCCGCTGAATTGCGGTCATGCAAAGCTGGAAACAGAAGAAAGCGAGATAAAAAAAGAAACCACTGTTAGAGACGTCAATGTTCCAGTCTTCCTTCTTTATAGCTCCGAAATAAAATTGCCGACTCGTTTTTATTTAAATCAAATGAAGAAGTTTATTTCAATAAACAATAAGAATCACCAAACGAACCGTCATCGATCACAACCAGAACGCCACTCTCCGGCCACCATTTTCTCCCTCCCCGTTTCTTATATCTGTTTCATCTCGACGTTGCCAGATCTCTAACACCACTTTATATCGATCTAAACGATGAAGGCGAAAAAACGTAGTGAAGTTAGTTGGGGTTCGGTTTTGCGATCTATGACGGAAAATTGCTCTTGCTTAAGTTTCTTATCGCCTAAAATGCTGCTCGCACTTAAATTAAGCTCCCATACAAAAATGTCTCCAAAGATAAAAGCTTTTAAGCCAAGCAGTACGCAGTTCAAGCTAATTTTTTAGCCACTGTACGAAAAATCTCTACAGAATTTAAGTAAGCGTTTTAATGCCAAATACATTTTTCCACAGCTAACTTTTAATAGATCAGAGAAAATATTGGTATTCGCAACAAAATTTCAAGCGAAAGCGAATTAATAGTATGGAGAATGGTTCGAAATTCGTTGTTGTTAATTTAATTTCTTTTAGAAATGGAATATATTAACGAGGAGTAATGGAAGAGGTAGCTAAACAGAACAAAGTCAAACGGCTTTTTTTTTGACGGAACTTAAACTGTCAAAATCAAACGAACATTAATGTCGTTTTCCATTGGTTTCACGCGGGGATCCACTCATTCTGAAATCCAATGGAACAACAAAACAGCTTCTGAAAGAATCCACAATAGTATTGGTGAAATGCCAAAAAATCAACTACGGCGGCTGTCAGCTGACTTTTATAAAATATATAAATTACATTTGTGTGAGTGCTTTTTGAGTGGATTCTGTCTTTAAATCTTGAAGCAATTTTCTCTTCTCAGAATCACCAGAAGAGTATTTTTTGTGCCAATGGAACGGTTTCAGAAGTGATTTTTTCGATTCCGGACTCTCCCGGACGCTTCTTTTTGCCCAATGGAAAACGACATAAGTGAAGTGGCGGAGAGAAACATTGGAGAGGCGCTTAATATTAGCTTTCCTGGAACAGCATGCTAGGCTTATAGATGGAATTAAAACCGACGAAATGACATACTGGGAACATTCAGATATTTGGTTATCCTATCCCAACTTGATTCGTTTGGACTATAAATGTTCCCTGAACGCTAGTTTTTGCGTGGTCTGTAACTAACGTCAATATTCCTAGGTCAGCCACTTATGCCAACTGGCAACTGAATTTTATGTGACGAATTTCTTGACTAGATTCTTCGACTAACCCTCCTTAAACGTCAACCGAAAAAGCTATTCATATGACCGATCAAAACTGAGTCAGCCAGCTGTCAGACTTACCAAACTATATACTTGAGCGTCCCAAATAATAACAAAAGGCAAATTCATAAACTTCAACGCTGTGTAAGACAAGAAAGGTTAAATATCTAGCCACTGGACAAGCTTATTGGACATACCATGCTGAAGTATAATTATCAGGAAGCCAAAAACGGTGCTATGTGGTTTTTACAGATGACACGGAACTGTAACTAGCCTCACCAGCCCTGCAGAATGTACTTCCGAATACCAGGCAGAAATAACGATTGCACTACTGTGTGGGTTGGATTACTTAATTAGTGAAAATTCTTTATATCTTTTTTTGTCGGAGGTTGTTACTATCCGATGGAGCACTCAGACACAACTACAGGTCCATTGTACTGCCAAACAGATACCTTACATTAATGTACTTAGTTTTCCCGTCTTTCGAAGAAAGATGAGAAGGAGCTTCAGTGATGAAGAGCTTAGATGTTCGGCACTCACCACATCAGCCCCAAAGATCCGCCACCTGATGCGAGCAAAGGCGGGACAGCTACAGAGGAAGTGTTCCGCTGTGTCATCCTTCTCTCCGCAAGCAGGACAGATGGTGGTGTCGCTCAAGCCCAACACATTTAAGTGTTTGGCAAAAGCTTGGTGGCCCGAAAGGATGCCCACAAGCAGTCTGCAGTCGATTCTCCTAAGAGACAGAAGGAAAGACGCGGACCTTTTACAGATGTCCGGACGCAGTCGTTTGGTCTGCCTACACCCAGCACAGTCACGCCACCGACGCTCGTGTGTACGAGAAACCCAAGTATCAATGGATGACCTAACCACAGATGCAGGCAGACCCAACGCAGGTTCAGGTCCTGAGAAAGCTTCTTCTGAACCCCGTCTGGCAAGCTCATCAGCGATCTCATTTCCCTGGATACCAGTTTGACCTGGGACCCAAACAAGATTCACTGTGTTAAGCCTTCCGACCAAGGTCAGAGAAAGCTTGAGTTCGAGCACTAACTTGGACGAGGTAAGAGGGTTAAGCAACGCTTTTAATGCAGCTTGGCTATCACTGCAAACGCATATGCTTCTATCCCTCCACCTGTTTGTCACAAAATAGCGCATAGCCATAAGGATAGCGAAAATCTCCGCTTGGAAGACAGACGCATGGTTACCTAAGGGGTAGTGTAGTCTAATGTTCTCGCTTTCCACAAAGACTGCAGAACCAGACCCCTGTCCGGTTTTGAAGCCATCCGTGAATACACGATGGCATTCTTTCCCAGGCTCATAGTCTGGCCGAAGCCATTCAGTTACCTGAGGAAAGTTGACGTGGTAGTATTGTCGCAGTAGGATTTCTGGTGTCATTGCGTCAGACGGCATATCCATAAGACAGGGGTCAAAGGATAATTCTCGCACAAGTTCCTCAAAATTCCAAAGCGCATGGTACCAAAAGCCACCTCTCTTTAACCGAGAAATGGTTTTCAGCGTACACCCCTGATAAAAATATCAAGAGGGGGAGGTTCATCATAGCATCTAGAGCAGAGCCCGGAGTGCTAGGGAAGGCCCCTGTGCATCCAAGACAAACCGTTCTTTGAAGTTTGGCAAAAGAGGCAGTAACACGTTTCCGCGAAAGCCTGTTCCACCATACAACCGATGCATATGAGAGAAGTGGTCCAATCATTGCCGTATAGATCCAAAGGACCCTTTTAGGAGATAAGCCCCATGTGTTGCCAAAAGCGCCTCTGCACTGCCAGAAAGTTGACAGCGCTTTATCGGTTTTTGATTCAACATGCTTGGACCAAAGAAGTTTTCTATCGAGGATAACTCCCAGATATTTGACTTCATCGGAGATCGGGATAGTGACGCCTTGAGTCAGACCAGTGACCTTCCTCCTTCTCGTGAAGAGAACAACCGTAGTTTTAAGAGGATTCAATGAAAGCCCATTTCTTGTGCACCAATCATCGATTTGGCCCAAGGATCTCTGCGCCTGAGAGCAGACAGTCCTTAGGTGTGAGCCGACAGACAGAACGGCGACATCGTCCGCATAGGCTTGTGTGTAGGTTCCAGGAAGATTGAGAGCCGTTAACAGAGAGTCTACTACCATACACCATAAGAGGGGAGACAGAACACCACCTTGAGGGCAGCCTCTGTTTACCCCAGTCATGACGCATTTGCCACAATCCGCCTCGGCCATCAACGTCCTGTACATTAGCATTGCTTTAATCCACAAAACCAATGTTTCATCTACACCATGATGTCTGGCTGCATTGCACATGCTATCAAATGTCGCATTATCAAAAGCACCCTCAATATCGACGAAAATGCCCAGCGCGTACTCCTTCCGCTCAAGAGCACTTTCAATCCTACCAACAAGGTTCTGAAGCGCAGTTTCACAGGATTTTCCACGCTGATAGGCATGTTGCATCACAGAAAGAGGATGCGATCGAAGAGCAACATTGCGCACGTACAGCTCAACCAGTCTCTCCAAGCTTTCCAGCAGGAAGGAAGACAGAATTATGGGTCTGAAACTTTTGGCGAGAGTGTAGTCAGTCTTACCTGTCTTTGGTATGAACACGACTTTAACCATACGCCAAGTAGAGGGTATGTAGGCCAAAGCCAAGCTAGCGGTGAAAATTCTTTTCAGCGTCGGCATCAGCTGACAAAAATCTTGTTTCAGCATAACCGGATAGATTCCATCCGGACCCGGTGACTTGAAGCCTTCAAAAGATGCAATTGCATATTTGAGTGCGTCATCCGTCACCACTCTGGATGCAATATAGGGGGAGATGGGGTACATTGATACATGGGGCACATAGATACAGTCGACATTATTTGAAAATGAATCGCAGCAGGCCGCTCAACCACGCGCACAACGCAACATGTCTATCAACGCAAACACATATCCGTCGGACATCTCTGTTCAGTCATTGTATTTTGCCCAACGAGAACAAACCTGTTTTCCCACTCCGTAAGTAATTTTTTTTAGTTTCTTTCGAGTGAGTTTTTGTTAATAATATGTTGTGTTATCAGTTTTATATTAAGTTAGATTGTGAGAATATGTCAATAACAATGTAATATTTACCTAATAAATCGTTTCTAAGCATTGTTTTAATTGCAATTTATATTTATATTGTGTGGGGACAGTTGGGGCACATTTATACACCCAACCTCCGGGTAGTTTGATACGTATCAATGTGCCCCACAAATCTTTTCTGTGTAGTTAATAAGTTAGTGAAATATAATATTTGTATTTCTTACAAGGACAATGGTGCGAACATACAAACAAAAAACGGAAAGAAATAACATCAATGAAGTTGCTGTGGCTGCTGCAATATCCGATGTGGTGGAAGGCAGATTATCCATTAGAAAAGCAACAGATAAATATAATTTAAAGCCTGCCACTCTTCAACACAGAATTAAAAAAAATAAGAAGGCAGATGAACAACATGTAAGTTTTTTATCGAAATATACCGTTAACCAAGTATTCAACACGGAACAAGAGTAGCATTTAAACGGATACATAATAAAATGCAGCAAAATGCATCATGGTTTAACATTAACTCAAGAACGACAGCTTGCATACCAATACGCAAAAAAACTAAATGCCAGATGATAATAAAAGTGCCGGTTGTGATTGGATACATGGTTACCGTAAAAGAAACCTGAGAGCACAAGTATTGCTCGATCATTTTCTTTCAATAAGGCTGCTGTGGACAAATTTTACAAGAATCTAGAAGATGTTCTTTTAAGATTTAATTTTTCACCTAATCGAATAATTAATTTCGATGAAACCGGCATTACTACGGTCTTAAGAGGGGAATTAGTGACTTTTGGAGGTATTATAACTGCTTGTGGTAATACCATTCCACCAGTTTACGTATTTCCCAGAGTTCATTACAAAAGTAATTTTTTGAATGGTGCTTCAGAGGGATCTTTGGGTCTGTCATCTAGATCTGGATGGATAAATACTGAACTATTTTTGGAATTCCTAAAACATATTCAAAAACATACAAACAGCACAAAAAAAATGCCAATACTTTTTATTTGTGATAATCATGAGTCCCATATTTCTGTCGATGCAATTAATTATTCCCGTGAAAATGGAATAGTTTACCTTTCGTTTCCTCCACACACGTCCCATAAACTACAACCTCTGGATGTTGGTGTCTTCGGCCCGTTTAAGGCAAAGCTTAAGGTAGCATTTAATGACTGGCACGTTAATCATCCTGGAAAAGCATTAACTATTTATGATATTCCGAGTCTTGCTAAGTTGGCTTTTCTTGAATCCTTCACTGCAAAAAATATAACGAGCGCATTTTCTAAGCCCGGAATTGTACCATTTAACAAACTGGCATTCTCAAGTGAAGATTTTACTCCTTGTGAGATTTATAGCAACCAACAACCACAAGATGCCTCTGAAGGAAATTTAAGACCTGCCAATCGTGTTGTCGAACCTGAAGACAATTCAAATTCTGTTAATTTCGTCGAGCCTGGAGAAATGATAATGAGTGAGCAATGTGTGACACCTCCTCCTACTACCGAGCTGTCAAATGCTACAAATGACGCTGAGTTTCATAATATGCCTTCCACATCAACAGCTTTTCAGGTAACTTCAGTTTCAACATCAAAACTATGCATAACTCCTTAAGCTGTAAGGCCATACCCAAAAATTACAAAAAAAAACGACACTTAAAAAAGGAAAAGGGTAAATCAAGAATCTACACAGATACTCCGGAAAAGACCAGATTAGAAGAACTACAGAGCTCTAAACATGAAGCAAATATAAAAAAAGAACAACGAAAACGTGCAACAGATCTAAGAAATGCTCAGAAATTACTTGGGCTAGGATCCAAAACCTATTAAAAAGCAAAAAAGACTATAACTATGGATATGGAATCAGACTCTTCATACTGTTCTGCTGAAGTTGAGTTACAGGAATCATTCGATTCCGAAGAATCATTCGAGTCCGCAGAAATCAATATGAAGTTGTCTGATGATGACACTATTAATACTGCCCGGCCTGTGGCCAGTGATCTTCAGGAAGGCGATTATGTTATAACAAAGGTAATAAACTTTGAAAAGAAGCGACCTTTCAAGCATTTTGTTGGGAAAATAGTATTACGATACGAAGATGCCCGAGCAAACGATTTTCACGTCTGTTTTTTGAAACGCAAGCCTACTGGAACTTTTGTACTTCCAGATATTAAAGATGAGGCTTCTGTTAATATTTCTGACATTATCCTGAAGTTACCAAATCCGATAGTCAAGAAAGGCACTAGCAGAACAGCTTCTCTATTTAATTTTAAGATAGAGTTTGTAGTTTGTCAATAATAAAAAAAGCATTAAAAATGCTAATCAAAGTGATTTGAAGACTTATCGTAACAATCTGAAGACTGTTTGTTTTGTACCGAAAAAAAAACCTTATTTCTACTTATTTAATACCTAAGAAAGCATTTATTTTATTAAAACTTATTCGAACATTAATTACAAAACATTTAAATACTGGTTGTATTAATATATGTTATAAAACTATTTAAAACTTGTTTTATTAACTAAAAGTTTTCAATAAATACTGATTTTTGGCTATGAATCAAAGTGCCCCTGATATGTATCAATGTACCCCGTGAGTGGGGCAGTTTGATACAAATTTCATTTTTTAGTAAATAGCTCTTAATTTTTTTTGTAGCTGAATTTAAGACTACATTCGTCTACAATAAGATAGTTAGAACGACATTGAGCACAATAAATCTTTTACTTTGTTATTATTGTCAATACGCAGACTTTTTTTTTAGTTCCAATGAAAATCGTATCAAGGTGCCCCATCTCCCCCTACCAGCTACGCCGCGAGGTGTTCAGGAGTGGCCACCGTTTCCGCTACCACTGAAGAGCACGTAGTGACCTGATTCTTTATATCACTGAACAAGGAGGCATATGGAACAGATGAACATTACAAAATCATTAGTGCCACAAAGGCCCTCTTTTGAATCTCAAAAAGTGTTCTTTTAAAAAATAGTTGCCGAAGGCAAAGTAAAAGCTGACTTCCTTGCAAATAACGGGTCAACCAATTCGCCACTGCAACTGCAACCGCAGTAGATTAATACACATTAAAAGAAGCTAGTTCCATGGTCAGAACATGGTATAAGGTTGCACAGAAAATAACCCTCATATTTGCATTGCAAATCTACCGGTGTAGCTCGACTTGGCATTCATTCCCACAAAAAAATTACCGGCAACACAGTGAAGTCCATTTCACCAGCTACAATTCTATGAAAAATATTTAAATATATGTTCCACCTGAAAATAGGTCCAACATTCCTCTGCATAAGAAAATATTTCTGCCATGTGTCAATATTAATTCTATCAAGAGGATAAATGTGATCGAAATCAATATTGAAATTCCTATCGCCGATATAGGTACCTACGAAAAAATAAAATAAAACACAAACACGCATTCGTGCATTCCAACCGACAGGATAGTCTCCCGTACCTGTAGCACCTACACAGCACACACACAGCTGGCTAAAACCCTTTCAATATCTCCCTATGCATATTCATTCGAAGGGCAAAATCAAAATCTATTGTTATACTGAAATTGACCCACATCTCAAGGTTCATTTGCAAGCAAAAACCAATGATCCAGGACGTAGAATATTTATATTCGAAGGAAATCATAATTTACATAAGAATTCAGCCAGAAGGGATAAGGCTATATACGAGTATGTGCATATACAATCGAGCAGAAGGTCACTCTTCCACATCGTGACCGAAGAAGTATGCAGACTTATCCTCTTGTGAATGTAATAAATCATCTTGATATGAATGCACATCAGATCGATTTCCCTTCCAATATTAATATGAATGACCGGATGGAACGTCCATCCTCTGAAGAGACACAGAATGCACACGGAATACAAAGAATCCTTCAAGGATTTCAGTATTTCACTATTTCACTATTTCACTATTTCACAATTTCACCCCGGATTTTGGTCATTCTGTAGGTGAGCTGATGTGTGCGGTCAAATGGGATTGGCAGATGCATAAGTGAAGCTTTCAATCGTCTGCATCGAGCGTCTCCTTTAAATGGACGGTAGACGAACAACGACGACGATCGAGTATGCATGAGATGGGATTTTTGTGAAAATTCAAAGCAATGCCATGTGTGAGCTGTGGTGTGTTGTCTCGGTGTTGGTATATGGAAATTTGACAATTTTCCATATTCAAGAGGACAAATGGACGAGGTTAAAGCTGAACTAATTGTTTGCTGAAGACGAATTTAATGGAGATTAGGCAGACGAAGATAACCCGAACGGAGCAAGATAGTTCTGTTTCTAGCCTTCGTATACCAAACCAAATAGCTCATTAGAGGAAGGAAAAAAACACCATCTGGGATCTGGAACCACCCTTAACGACCCATTTTATTGGGCACTCAAATTATTCAGTAGATTGAATAGGTGCTAAGCAATACTATCATATCTGAAGGCGAACTTCAGCATCGAAAACCCATTCAAGTACGGACAGGGCAAGCATCTCCAGTCCCCCAGCAAGTCTCGTTTATGACCCGCATTTAAAGGTTGTTTATAAGACTTCTAACAGTTCATCTTACAGTCAGTGCCACAAAAAAAAAACACAACATCTTCCCTCAGCACACCTCGAGACAACCCATTCTCGCATTACATACTATATGTCATTACAGATAGGTAGCCCGCACATGCCTGTATCGGAGGACATAAAATCGATTACCCATTCCGGCGGACAGTGCTCTCCGGTTAAAATGAAATGTACTCGCACTTAGTGCAATTTACGATAGCATGCCGCTTGTAATCACAAAAAGGCGTAAAAGGATTAAGGACAGAGCGAGAGCATATAATAGGAAAATGAAACAATAAAAACCGTTTCGCCTCCGAAAAAGTGAAAACGAATTCCTCAAGCCAGAGAGTTTGGTTCACTGACATCCGATTGTATATGTGTATACAAGGATATCATCTACAACACATTCCACACATACGAGGAACCGCAAAAACGTAGAAGAAATCATAAAGTTTTATGACTCGAAAAAGTCGGTTTATTGCCTGACGATGAATGCTTGTTGTTTGTTGCTCCAGCTCTGCTCTTGTTTATTTAGTAGTGGGCCTGTCAGTTCAAATGACGACCCATCATTCTTCGTTTGTTCAGTTCAGTAGTTTTTTATACCTCCTTTTGGAGTGCAATAGGGTATTTAGAGGAATAACAAGCATGTCTGTCCGTGAAGTGCGTGCGAAAGAATCGTGCATCTGCAGGGGAAATCTTTATGAGCGCTGGCTCATATTTAAGGATAATTAACTCGAAATGGGTTGAGCCTTTTTCCTCAATTTGACTGTGGCTGTGGTTGGGCTATATATATTTTAGTTTTATGGGCCCAGAGGGTAGGTTGGAATTTTTGGCAGATTATAGGGAAATCACTTGGAAATTTGCACGTTCTTCGGGTGTGGGCTGATGACTTATTTTGAAGTTGGTAATGGTATACACATTTTAATGGGAAAAAGAAAGACATGCTGAAATTTGAAAACCTCTTAAGAGATGAAGACGCTGGCTCCAGTAGAAGTTTTTCGATTGCCGGGGAGTACTTTCAGTGGATAAGTCATTTTATATTGTGGTTATTTCATAAGCACAAATTAAGGAGGAAGCCAAGGTTGTATGCTGTCACCCATGCTATTTTAATGATGATTGATGGGGTATTGTCTACTGGGATGTAGCTTCAATTAAGGGACAAATAGTAATCGGTATTATGGCGACGGTTATGAATGGGATGCCAGCTAAGATAATTTGAGGACAAACATAATGTACACATATCTCTGTCAATTGAAACGGGACCGAATACCTTATCGTGAATACTTATATCTCTGGAAGTTCTGCTTTTGCAAGAGACTAAGACTGGGATATTTCAGTCTTATGCAGAGCTCCCTTAGTAATTTCGCAGACGGCAATACGCAGACCTTGGCTGAAATAAATCTTGAGTTTTGTGTTCTTCGTTTTATTTTCTGGAATCAAAGTCCCTTCGAACCTTCCAGTAGGAAAAAAACTACATTTTCTTTTTATCTTAGAAATAGATTCTTCTCGGGCCACCGTGAGAATAACGATAGCTCGGTTGTAAATATAATCAGCAATATAAAAGTGACAGGCTTTGGCCTCTTAAATTCAAACAAGCCGAATTTCACCTATACAGACCGGCAGTTGAGGCAACGGACTGACTTCTGACTAAAACCTTCGAATAGAAGTCGATCCTAAAGTTAACTATTAGGATCGAATTTTAAGACTTAAGCAGCTTCAAGGTGTAAAGGTGATGGAATTTGCTGACAATATCACAGTCTTTACGATGGCCAAACGCATCCACGGATGAACCACACATATATCTAAATTTTCGGGAACCAAATTATTAAAATATACGAACCTAAGAACCTATTTTGTTGACTACGATCTGACACTTGTTTTTGAGTGAGTTCGTCTAAAACCGAAAATGACCTCAGTTTTTGTCTATCACGTCAGCTTTTTAAGCTACAGGACATCAGGATATATAGAATATGAAACAATAACCAAACATAATGTTCAAAGAAAATAATTTTATTCAGAAAAGTAGTAAACTTCTGCAACTAAACGGCAAACATACATTTTAAGTAAAAATCTTCGTTTGTTGCTTTTCCTGGAGTGTTTATTCTCTGGGCAATCTCGTTTGATGCTTCAACAATAGTCAGCCATCATGTACATCCCCTCTACCGTGATACCGTGCCTCAATTGTCTTTAGATCATGGTGGAATCGTTCGCCATGCTCATCACTGACTGCACCCAGATTTTTCGGGGTGAAGAAAATGAACCTTGATGCTCATGTTGCAACCAAGCATTTTGCTGGACAATTTCTGTGTAATTCTCTGCTCGCGTATTTCCAAGAAAGTTTTTTACAAGGTTTTTGAATGCCAACCAAGCATTTTTTTGGAGTTCTGTTATTGTCCCAATAAAAGAGTGTACACCATAGTATAATTCATAAAATGTTTATCTTTAATGAGCTGTCGAATCTGTATGGACCGTCAAACACACCTGCCTTTATCTTTTCAAAAGACAGTCTAGGAAATGCTGAAATGAGGTACTTGAAACAGTTTGCTCCAGTTGGCAAAGCCTTAGCAAACTGCTTCATGAGACCAATTTTTATATGCAGAGATGGAAATACAATACTCTTTCCAAGGGCGGATCCAGGATTTATTTCTGGGAGGGGCACAAAGGCCAGATAGGTGAAGAGTGTACCCCATAGTATTGCATTGCAATTTGTTTTTGGGATTCATTCTTTATCAATGACATTGAAGAATAACAAAGAATAAAAATTACTTTTTATAAAGGTGTAATAATGAAGCGAGGGGTCCCAGGTTCGAATCCCGAGAAAAACCCAAATTCCAACTTAAGGTTTTTTTCGCTGCGCCACCTCTCGCGAACGTCTGACAAACATCCGAGAGTATAACTGTCATGAAAGAGCTTCTCAATTGGCCGTTTGGACTCGGCATAAAATTGTAGATCCCTTCCATTCGTCCCAAAAATAAAAAAACTCACACAAGACGAATGGTTGTGAGAAGCTAGGCTTGGGTCCATACGGACCTGTTGCGCCAATTATTTATATTATTTTTTAATAATGAAAAATACGATTAATTAATGACAGTTTTCTTTTATGTTTTCTGCTGAAGATATCTAGTACTTCTTCAGGGTTCATCTCTGAAGCAATGTCTTGATGTATATGCATTAGGGCTAGTCCATTCAGGCGATCTTCTCTCATATTGCTGCGAGGATATGTCTTTATCCGGCGTAAGGTGGAGAAAGATCGTTCGGCAGTGCTGGTTGTCACAGGAAATGTGCACATAGGGTTCTTATGTTTGGCAGAGCTGCTGCTTTTTTATAAGCTTCTGCTGGTGACTTAAGAATATTTTCTTTCATTTGTTGCCAAATTTGTAACTCTTTTTTTTTTGCGGCCGTCGGAAACACAAAAATTGTACGATTAAAAATGTGGTCTATACGACTTTGCGCTTAAGGCTAGAAATTTCATGCACGCGCCCAAAATTCACATATATTTCTAGGTTCTAGCATATGCAGACATAGATTTGGGTAATTGTTCGTCTTGATTTCCATCGTTTGTTAGAAAAGTGACTTTTATTTTCGCACATAGGCGAAGTGTCTGTGTTGTTTCGATAATGGAATGAGCAAGCAGTAATATTGCAGTGCTCTCTGGGGGGACACGTGCCCCTATGCCCCCCTCCCTGGATCCGCCCTTGACTCTTTCTGTCAACAAGCGCCTGATGTAGACTGTTTGGATCACCAGGTTTGAGTTCAGATCTTGGCGGCCAATTCAACTGTACCCAATGTTTCTCACGAGCTCTGCTGTCCCACATACACAAAAAACAGGGATACCTGGTATATCCTCGCTGTTGGTCAAGAAGGAAGTATACCATTTTAAAGGTCTACACAAATGATCCATTTGTGCATGTGGTATTGCAACAACTCAATGACTCTCTTTATGTCTTAATATTCTTCAGAATTCGTGGTCTATTGCGACTGCACCAAATAAATTTCCATTGTGGAGTAGGACACACTTCAAGCTGCGCTGTGAGCTATCGATGAACAGCCGCGATTCAGTTGGGCTATAGGCTAGAATTCCTAGTTCCTCCATTAAACCATGTACGTTATGGCAATACACAAATTCATCGTCACTTCGAAAGTATTGCAGAAATGCACTTTCTCTTGATCGAAAGTAGGATACCTCAGCTCCTTTTTCAAGCAAGTTTTTCTCGTAAAGTCTTAATGCTAAGAGCTCTGAAGCCTTTTTAGATAGTCCCAAATCCCAAGCCAAATCATTTAACTCATTCTGATCAAATCCCTTACGAATGAAGACATCTCCTATTTCAAAATCTTCATCGTTGGTGTTACTTCGATCTGCACCATACTCGTACTCTTTTATTTCGAAAGAAGGTAGTTCCTTGAAAACTGGTACTGGGATTTCAGCTGAATGAGGCACTGGGCGTATGGCTTATGGTAAGCTAGGAAATTCTATTTTACACTTGTTTTTTTTTTTGTTATATCCGGACGTTTTCACTATACAAAAGTAACAGTCAACTGAATGATCTTTGGGCTCTCGCCAAATCATAGGTATACCAAATGGCAATTTGTGTCGTGTTACCTTTGTCCACATCCGTAAATTCTCAACACACTCTTTGCACAGCTTGTGGGGTGCCCAACGTTTATCTCGATCACCAATTTTCACTTTAAAATATTCAAAATACGCTTGCCTGACAAATGCACTGATAGTTGTCCTTTGACTGGGAATGGTAAAACTGCCACACATTTAACAAAATGAATCAGAGCTGTTTAAGCACTTGCGACGCGAAAAAGTAGGGGCAGACATGATCTAATGTCGTTTTCCATTGGTTTCACTCGGGGATCCACTCATTCTGAAATCCAATGGAACAACAAAACTGCTTCTGAAAGAATCCACAATAGTATTGGTGAAATGCCAAAAAATCAACTACGGCTGCTGTCAGATGGCTTGTATAAAATACATAAAATTACACTTGTGTGAGTGCTTCTTGAGTGGATTCTGACTTCAAATCGAGAAGCGAAATTCTCTCCTCAGAATCAGCAGAAGAGTATTTTTTGTGCCAATTGAACGGTTTCAGAAGTGATTTTTTCGATTCCGGACTCTCCCGGACGCTTCTTTTTGCCCAAAGGAAAACGACATAAATGAAAGGGAATAAGTCACGAATTTATCACACATCACACCGTTTTGTGTGTTTTCAAATTTTCTGTAGTTCTCTTTTCTCAACCGACTGTAAACTTGTGTTTATCTGTTGATATTAATCACTTAAACCAAATTCCGTTATTTTTCCGATACCATTCTACTTTAGTTTTGTAAAATGCGTTATTTCTGTCACTGTTTTATTCTGGACACGATTTTAGCACAATATTAACTTGCTCTTATATTTACGTTTTTTTTTTAATAAATCGGAATAAATTATCAGTTATTTATGCATTTCCTTGTGATAAGTTTCAAGTTATCAAAAAAGTGTTATTAGGTATTTCAAAAGGGCGATGGTGTTCAGAGGAAAAAAGAGTTCTTTTTTTGCAAATGAAAGCTAAAGGCCGGAAGGTTGCAGAAATTTCGGAGCTATTGCAGTGTTCAAGGAAGTTGGTATACAATGCTTTGTATCATGTTGAAACTTATGGGGTCACTAAAAATGTGAAACAAGTTCCTCCAGCTAGGAAAACGACACCAAGACCAAATAAATCATCGGACTTCAGCTAAAGATCCTTTTGAAAGCTCCAACATCATACAAAACGAACTGTCATCTGAATATGGTATCAATGTTTCGTCAAGGACCATAAGGCGCCGACTTAATAAAAAAAATTACGTGGATGCATAGCACAACAAAAATCGCTTGTGTCAAAAAAAAAATGTTAGGGCCAGGATTGACTTCGCTGAATACCACCTTGCCAAGCCACTAAGTTTATGGAAAAATGTACTTTGGAGCGATGAATCCAATTTGTGTAGGTTCGGATCAGATGGGAAAAAATATTAAAACAATTTACCGATATTGTGGCGCTTCATGCACAACAATGACCCTAAGCAAACTTCTAGGCTAGTGAAGAGTACCTTAGAAAATAATAAGATTAAAGTGCTGAAGTGGCCTGGGCAATCACCCGATTTGAACCCTATCGAAAACCTTTGAAATGATGTTGAACATCATGTTACACAAAAAAAAACGAACAATTTATCCGATTTGTGGAAGGAAATTCAAAGCGCCTGGTTGGGTTGCGAGGCATTGGTAGAAAGCTTTCCTAGAAGATGCACTACAGTGATAAAAAATAAAGGATTTCCTACAAAATACTAAATAAAGTAAAATAGAAATAAGGGGTAAGTTGTTTAAATAAGTTATTATTTTTGTGTATAATCTAGTCAAATCCGTAAATGTACTAAATTCATGTCCAAGGTATATATTGTTTCAATATATAGTCTGTTCTTCTTTTTTTTGCAGGTACAATATATAATTCTGTTTTAAAAAAATACGAAGGCTTACTTATGTATGTAATATAAATATATGAATAGAAAAAGTTTTTATTTTAAAATAAAACAAGAATCATCACTTTCGTATTCTTTGATAAGATGTGCTGCATTCGTGACCACTACTGTATATCGTCGGTGAAACCAGAAAAATGTGTTACTCCAATTTAAGTGAAAATATGGTTTAAACTACATCTACTTTGCAAAATGGGAATCCCCTATTAAATCAAATTATTCTTCTATCGCTGATTTATAGTGTAACTCCATATTCAGTGTTTTTGCTAAGAAAATTGTGTATCTCCGCTTTTAAGCGGTAATAAGAGTGTGATTCACATCGTGTTCCTAAAAAGTGCAGACAAACTGTGAAAAGCGGCTTTATAACACACTGGTCATTATATTTTCTTAATATAAAATTTAAGGTGAGTATATTGCTGTTATTTTTAAATATCGCAGTTCTATAGTTTTCACACAAAGTTGTGAGAAACATAAGAAAGGAGTTACACAGTTTCCTTTGACTTAGCTTTTCAAGAAGAGATGAAGATACATCTTTTGCGTCAGCAAAAACCGCTAAATTCAGAAAATTAACGTTTTTTTTTTCAGTTGTTCATCATGTCTCGTGGTATGAAAATGCTGAATATGTGCAACATAAAATTAAAAAAAAATAATAATAAAGATTGGAAGGGCTTACCATTAAATCATAAGGAAAATGAATATAATTTGTTTGATGAAGCGCTCAAAAACGACATTTTTATAGCTACAGACATTGCCGAAGTTGATACAACAAAGTTAAATTTTAGTGGAAATGAGTTTTCGCCGGAGGAACTTAACATAAAAACATCAATTAAAAATCAAATAGCAACGAAATTGGTAGAAGCCAATGAAATAGAAGAAGACATTGATGTTAGTTATGAACCTTCATATTCAGAGGAAAGCTCTGAAAAGGGAACTTATCGTGACGAAGACGATCCAATGATGAAAATCAAAGAGGAACTGCATAGAGATGAAGAAATGAAATTGGCAAAGAAACATAAAGAGAGATAACAACTATAAAGAAAATAAAAGGAAGAGGGAAGTGGGATTGCCTTATAATGGTAAAAAGAAATGTGACGGAAAGTGGGAGTATAAGATAGAGAAACCAGGAACATTTTTAAGCAATCCATGCAAATGCAAGTTGTAAAGTAAACTGACGGAACAGCAAAGACGTTCGCTATTCAACTCATTTTGGAAAAAAAACTTGGCAGAAAAAACGAGAATATATCAGGGGCCTTGCTAAATTACAAACTGTTACACAATACAATTATATTACGTATAGAGTCTGCAAAAAGATGTTCAATACCACTCTTGGGCTTAAACATAACTGCACTCTTTTGTGGCTTAAACCTTGTCATGATGATGACACTTAGGGTAATAATAAGTCTGTAGATCATAAAATAAAAAACTCGAAACCAAGACAAAAGGAATACGAAATAAGTTAGTCGCATTTTTCGATTCACTGCCAAAAGTGGAATCCCACTATTGCCGTGCTTCGACTCAAAGGCTCTACTTGGAACCGATTTGGCAAACCAAACAGGAACTCTATCGTTTTTATTTAAATACCTATTGCAAAGAACAAGATGTGGTAGCCCCTGCTTCGAGAACCACATTTAATGATTAGTTTCTGAAAATGATCAAAAAATATATCAGAACAGGACTACCAACACCACCTTCTACTTAAACAGGAAGCATGCGGACAAAATTGAAAACACATCTGACATCGTATTGACAATGGATAAATGTAAATAAAAAACCTAAATCTGCTTACTTCCTGTATGATAGCGATAACTTGGACTCCACTTCACTATTTTCAGTATATATTTATAGATCGACTAACAAGTCTATTTAGAAAAAAAAACTTGACGTAATAGAAGAAAACTAAATTCAGTTTTGAAATCAGCGTACCTTTTTCACATTAAAACAGCTGAAAAATCCAACTCAACAGAAATTGTGATTAAAATTGTTCCCCAGTGATTGCTCGCCATAAAGAGCAATCAATGTGGTGCCAAATAAATTTGAACGAAGCTATAAGAACTCAATATATGAACAAGAAGAAGTAAAAATTTCAATAGTAATTGATAGGAAAGGAATTTTTAAGAAAAGGTGATTCTTACGACGGGCAACCCGAGTACAGTCTCGCTACAAGCTTTTAAGTAAAGGGTTTTCCAATGAGAGGCGTTATTTTGGTATTCAAAGAAAAATGCCATTTTTTTGAGATAAATGATCGGATGTTTATTTCATAATAAAGAGGAAGGTATGCCGTTAATAATGAAAAAAAAAACATCACGCATACAGGACCATATCCTTTTCATGAAATTTTCCATAACCAAATCGCAAAGTGGCTGCCCTATGTCCTCGATAGCCT
Source organism: Cheilosia vulpina (assembly GCA_916610125.1). Classification (NCBI taxonomy): domain Eukaryota; kingdom Metazoa; phylum Arthropoda; class Insecta; order Diptera; family Syrphidae; genus Cheilosia; species Cheilosia vulpina. The sequence continues at coordinate 111,815,124 of OU744276.1, read as the reverse complement.
CACGAATTTTATCTTTGAGGTCTTGAATCGACGCTGGGCTGTTGGCGTAGACCTTATATTTTACGTGGCCCTAAAGGAAGAAGTCGCAAGGTGTTAAATCACAAGATCTCGGTGGCCAATTGTGGTCACCTCTTCGAGAGATAACACGGTCCGGAAACTTTTCCCGTAAAAGATCAATGTTTTCGTTGCTTGTGTTTTTTCACCATTTTTGTAGTGAATTTCAATAATTTCAATGCGTTGTTGAAGCGTGTATCCTGCCATTTTTAGTAATGGCGTAGTTTCTACTTGTCAAATGTCAAAGAATAAAAGCTTCAAAAGTGACAGCTACCAAAATAGCGGGTCATTCACAATAACACCTCTTATTGGAAAACCCTTTAGATCTTGAAGACCTCTTAGCTTCGTAGTAGTGAGCTGGCTGTTGAGCACTCGATTTATAGCTGTAATGCCGATTTGGCGGGTGTTGCAGTTTCATCGTCTACCATTACAGACACCGAAGTAATGCTTTCCACATATTTACCTACATTAGCGGTGAGGTCTCACCAAGACACCTTATTTATCGATCGTGTGCCCTTTCAAGTCCGCCAACATGCCTTTACTTTACTAAAAACAAAAATAATCCTTTAATCTCCACCATTTACTCCTTTTGAAAATACCTTCAAACGATTTCGTCCTATTCTTGCCATTACAAATCAAACTGTCCATTACAAACAAACACGAATAGTGCGCTGTCAATCTTCTAAATGTCATAAAATTCAACAAATCATTCTCCTTTCTGGCCGTTTATTCTCTCCAGACTGGCACTTGGCTGGAGGATTACACCAGCGACAAGAAAAACGAAAAACCACTCCTTCGTTAAATCAAAGCGATGGCACTCCAGTTCAAAAGCGATCTATCTGTGTGAATATGACATCTTACCATAGAAACTCCGCACCGAAGGACTCTGGGTTGTCTCGCTTTCTATTCTAAAATACTTCATTTTCCGGACACACAACGAACTACTACACGCGCCGCAGAGTTGGTATCTCTAAAGTAAAGTCGTAAATCTTTGGAATTTATTGAGCCATGTATTTTTAATTTATATCCACGCCTTCTTGAGCACCAACCAGAATGCATAGGAGCGGGAAATCGGCTTCCTGGTTGCAGCACAGCACACATATACACACAGTGGCACCTATAACAATCAGTGTTCAGGTCAAAGGATCCAACAGACTCGAATTCGAATTCAAATCCTATGTGCGCGCGTTATGTTCGATGCTTTGTCTTTTTTGCCTTCTCCGAAACACTTCTACTTTGCCGCTGGTGGTATGGTTCTGCTTCTGGTGGTGGTTCTTCTTTGGCAAAGTGGGTCATGGAAAGTGCAAAAACGGAGCTAAAAAGAATAGGATTCCAAACTTGTGGAGCACCCTCAAAACAGACAAAAGAAGGATGACAACAAAATGAATTCAATGCAGCGAAGAGCACGAGGACAAAGCGGAATCGTAAAAATGTAAAAACAGCCTCTTGTGGTTGCGCTAGCCAACCGTACACAAACAACAAAAAAAAAAGAAGAAGGCTAAAGGTGGGTTCTATGCTCCATGCATCATGGTGGCAGTTGTCGTGTAGGTGGCGTGTGCTGGTGAGTATGCACTGTGCGCAAAAGGATGCGGCTTATATTTGTCGCCTTTGAGCGTCCTCAAATTCTGAGATTCGCCAGCAGGTTAAGCTGAGCGAATCTCGCAGATGAGGTTTCATTGTGTTTGCCCGGGTGTCTCCTTCCTTCTTCGGTGGAAAATAAATTCTACACCTGATAGCGAACGGGTCACCTCTACTCCTCTTTTGTCAGGCAGGTACATTGGAACAACAGTCAATGTCCCAGGTCCCACCCACAGAATGCGTGAAGTTGCACATAAAGCGGTGGCGTATACGTAATGTGAGGCGGAAAGTTGACTGCCAGCAGTGAATAGTTCGGAACATCCAATCCCTTAGCGAGCATGTGTGCAATGTGCAAGAAAGTAATAACTTGCCTGAATTCAAGGGTAAGAGGGCGGTGTGCATGCACACACCTTGAACTCGCTTCGTTGCATTTTCTACAATTTTCAAAATTAATTTTCACTGCACGCATTTTGTAGATTTACTTCGGGCGACAGCAGATGGACGGCGATTCGCGGGGTTGCTGATGTGTTAGACACTTCGAGATCGAGATGGATGCTACGAGGATAATATGAGCCATGCTGTGTGGACTCATCAGAGTAAGAGGAGAGGTGGTGGAAAAATTGCTTCCATTGTGATGAGTGATGTATTCCGAAATTGTGTAAGGGATGCATGTGTATACGAGGCCCTGTTTTCGTTTAAGATTTTTGACTGCTAGTACGTGAAGAGCGATGGGAAACTAACTGTAGGATCTTCTAGACCTCGCTTTATATAGGTGGCGCGGACTAGAAGATGGGGACCCCAAACACCACTGTTTTTCCTCAATTTCAATTTGATTTAAACGAACAATAAGAACAACTATTTGTGAGCAACCACTTCCTGATCATCGCCCGACTCCTCGAAGTGATTTTTTTTTAATTTTTGTACTCAGTTGTGGTTACAAGGGTTGGGCCAGGACCAAAGATACCAGAGAGCCACTTATTGCATAATGTCAAATAGGTACTGCGTGTACAGTATTTTTTTTAGATTTACAAAGACATGTCTTTCCTTAGTGTCACATTCTGGATACGTTTCCGTGCGTTAGGGCGATGAAAAACAATGCTTGGTGTGAACAGTTGTATCAGATTGCGTCTATAGCCAACTACAGTCTCTAAGCACAAGCTGCTGCATTCCTCCACCGCACCGCAATGCAAACAGCAAATTAAACTAAACGCCCTTTCCTGTAATAATAAATAAAACTCGAGGGCAACTTTAAATCCAGAACCGCAGATCAATCCGTGAACAAACTCCGTCCGAAGCAACCGAACCCACATGCTTTCAAAGAAATACACAATTTACAAAGTTAAACTTTACCGGAAGAGCGCAAGAAAAAAAAAACCCCAACCATCTCTTCCACTGTTTCCGCATCGGCAGCTCATATGCTATGCACCCACGCATCCTGCACACACTAAAATTGTACGAGTATCAAATGTTGTTTCAAACTAGGATTAATATATCAAAAAACAAAGTTTTCCCCAAACTTTTCCATTTGGCGAGCCGCAACAAACGAAATGCGAACATTGTTTTTTTTTCGGGGTTTTCCAGGACCGAAGCACATGTTATATCATACTGAGTCGCGTAATTGTGGCTCTCACTTTTGATATCGCATAAGCGATACAAGAGCGAGTCCTTGTCCAATGTAGACATCACAGAAAGTCTGGAGGTTAGCGGGGCATTCTTCTTCCTGTCGGATATGCAAAGGCCAACACTTAACTTTTTCCAGTGGATCTTTTCGCCAGGATAAGCGCGAGCGAGCAGGATACAAGATACCGTGTCTGCCAACCGCTATAAAATATGAAATTTTATTTCCTCCATTCCTTTGAGTTGTTAAAATATCTCGCATCTTGTTGTGTAGCAATATTGAAATTTTACATGATTCAGGTCAAAGGTGGACTATAAAAATGTAAATATGAGTTTGCTACAATATTTTCCATTTATCCGCCACCGCAGCAGCAGCAGCTCCACATATATACAGTTGCCGACCACGAGGTATTTTTTTTTTTGTTTTCTTGCATTTTTTTCCATTCAGGAATCCGACAGTAAATTTCTCAATTTTTATGTTTCGTTGTGGGGAAATTAGTGAGGCTACTCGCCTAGTAGTTGCGCATTGTTATGACCGAGAGGATATCTCGGCAGCTACAGCTGAATGTGGTTAGGAATTCAGGAAATTTTCCAAACCGTAATTTCCGACCGAATTTAGAAAACGGAAAGGTAAAGTATTTCGAGCGGCCAAGCCGTTTATTTCTTATATACACACGTGGTTGAGCATTAAATTAAAAGCGGTTCGGGAACGTTTTATTATATCTACCCTTCGCAGAAGGAGGCGGATTGCCCGGTTGTTAAGTGCCTACTAATTGCTATACTAAAATGAAATATTACTAAGTAATAAGAGTATAAATACAGAGCGGAAGCAGGCATGCTTTTGCTTTTGCTAATGGCAGAGTGCATTCTGCGTGCCGGGGCGGTTTAAATATTTTTAACAAGTCAAATGAATGGAAATAGTTTTTATAACTTTTTTCTTTTTACTTTTCCATTTGTTTATTCCTATTTGTATTTGAATTTGCATTTCTCACAAGCTGCTAAGTTTTTTTTTTCATCTTTTCGGACAGATAGATTTCTCCTTTTCAGTACATTTTTTGACGCAAGCCCTGTATAACTAGTATGCATGGGAAAATGTTTTATAAATAATAATTTTTGGGAGGGTGTATAAACGCTGTATGAATACTTATACACTGCATAACTATACAGGTGTTTAGGCAGGTTTATTTTTGTTTTATTTCAAAACACTACTTGGAAATATACGTATATTTCGAATATTTTGATTAAATGAAATTGTGAGTGCTTTTCTGTGCTCTATCTTGTTTAACCACTAGTGCTTGGTTTTCTTTTTTTAATAGTTTGCAAGTAACGAATGCCAGTAAAAAACAAATTTGATACAAGTTTGGAATCTTACCAAGACTTCCTTGAGAGTCGTCGCAAAAAGAATAAAATATCTGTTCACTTAAGATTGGCCAGCTGATACCAGTATACCTACTTTTTTGTACAATTCTCAGTACCTTGCGCGGCTCAACCGAACCCTTTTTGAAAAAAAAATTTGTTCCCCGAGAATAATAATCTCTAATGAATCAATGGTTGGCGCGAAAAGGCTGATTTCGCGGAAAATATAGGTACAAGAATTGTTAGCATTCAGTAAAATCCACTCGAAATAGTAAATTTAGAAACTTCTGGAAGAACAACAGGGAGTATGTGCGAACTCAAGATGTACAGAATTTCTCGAATTAAGAAATAAAAGCTACACAATTTTTAAAAGATCAAATCGTACTTATTTTAACATTTCCATTATATTTACTTTTGTAATTACTGTTTCGTTGCTTGGCAAATTGTAATTTAAATAGAAATGAATTAGCAGGCTATTATTTCTTTCAAAAATATTCACTTGATAATAATTCAAATGCGATCTTTAGACTAGGTACCAATAAGCTTTGATTTGCATCATCAGCCTACGAATAAATCAAAGCATTCTAATAAACTGTGTTCCGTTTATTCAACAAGTTGAAAGAGATCTTACTACGAAATCAGAAATCAATTTTGAAGTATTGGAAAACAAAGGAAAAGTACCGAAAATTGTGTTCGATCGAACGATAGGCCAATACTGATTTGCATATGATATTTGAGAGATCAGCGGATATTTCGTGCATTTTGTGTTATTTTGTGTTTTGTTTTTTGCTCATAATAAGCTTCAAGAAGCCTTTAAAAGACATCTGTTGGACAAATTTATTTGAATTTTATATACTCCTTTTTTAGAATAAAATTCTGATTGTAAAATAAACCATTGACCTTGTAGTAAAATTGACCTTGTTTTCACGAAAACAAATCATGAAATTTGAATTCTGCGATGACAAAAAATGTAATAGATTCTATGAACGTTTTCACACTACCAAATGTGGATGTCTAATTGTTTATTGTTACCGTTTCACTAATGCTGTAGATTTTTTCTAAAGCTGGCAACCAGCTAATCGTCGACATTAGTGTTTGAATATTAGTAAGGCCGATTGAGGTCTCAGTTCGGTGAACGTGTTTTCTCGAGAAACGGACGTGTTATCTCTATTGGCCGTCGAGATCGTGTGACTTAACGCCTCTAGACTTTTTTTTATTTGGCTAAATTATATCGTTATTTTATGCCAACAAGCCGGCGACGTTAGAGGAGCTCAGAGTCAATATGGAACGAGAAATAGCGGCCGTCGAAATGTGCGGCCGAGTCTTCGAAAAATTGGGTTCAACGTATCGACCGATGCATACGTTCCCGTGGTGGACATCTGAACGAAGTTGAATTCCATTTATAAATGTTTTCATAGTAATTCAAGCCAATACATTTTTTTCTCAAGTAGGTTGCATTTTATATGAGAAAGAATTTGTCAAATCATTAATGAAAGACCCTTTATTTCCTCAAACTTTTGTAAGGCAACCAAACTGAGGATCACTCAACTCTCTCTTGTCCACTCAATTGTGAACCTCTTATACTCATCCTATCCCCTCCTACACATTCGTATCCTTAAATGATTCCACTTATTGTTTATGGCTCAGTCGGTTGGAATTGCTCCACGAAGGCGGACATCAATAAAAAAATATAAAGAGAAATTGTCTTTCATTCAGTTGAGGAAACCAACACTTTGTTGGTAAAGTATTTAAAGTAGACAATTTGGAGGGCGCTTCGGTTTTTTGGAGCCTCACTGTTTTTGGTCATTGTTCCAAATAAGACGATTCTGTAGCTGTGGCAGCAGAACCAATTCTGATTATGATAATATTCTACTCCTGGCAATGGGTAAATTCCTTGCAACACTGAGCAACGAAATTAACAGAGATCTTCGACACTTGGATCAAGAGAAGGATTTTTAACACCCAAAAAACTACTTCAACTACAACTCAGAATTTCTAACAGCTCAAAAGACTTGGGTCTTCTACTTGGCAAGATACTCAATTGTATAATGACCACTTTCAAAAGCCAGCAACAAATTCGTAATATCCTTTCTAGGTGGCGATGTGTTTAGTTTTCAGTTCATAGGTTAGGCCATTATTGGCATCATCTTGTCAAAGATGGTTCAGCGGTTGTTAAAATCGATAAAAAAGACCCGTCTTTTCCAAGGAATCCTTGAAATTTCTTCAAGTCACAGTCAATTCAAAAATAAAATCGCAGCACCAATTTCGTCCTCCAAGTGAAGCTACAAATTGAAAACAAAGAGTTATTCCCAGCCAGGTTTCGAATATTGCTCCCATATACGGAGCTCGGTCCCAACGCACATTCGTTTAAACTACTTGACAGCATACCAGAACCAAACAGTCCTAAGGAACTTTGGGGAATTATTTCTCAAGTACGACATTTGAGTCCACCACAAGATAGATCTACTAATGCATATCACCTATCGGTACAACTAGCATATCACTCTTCCAAAACAGAATTAGGTACGGGACAAGCAAACTTTTTAACACTCTACATAGTTACAATCACTTTCTTAGAGGCCTTTAACTTACAACAATTACAATTGAAGCCCCACCTATCAGCTATATCGACGGGGGGTGCTGTTCAAGCTTTATAGGTTCGCCTTTTCCGAGTTAAGTAGGCAGCAAGTGGAGGAGTTAAAGAGGAGTTCGAGATCAAGAAAAAATACAGGTTGTAGTCCAGAAACAATATTCGAATGTTTCGATAATATACTGTGAAAAGAAGAACAGGATTCGAACAGAAACCTGTACGCGAGGAAACCTCTTGTGGAGACACAGTCATATGAAATGTTGACCGAAATCCGCAGCTTTTAGACGAAAATTATCATTGAACATAAATGATGGAAGCCAAATAAAGTGAACTTTGGGCTACAGTCAAGTCCAACAAGGCTGCTGGACCAGAGGGTCTACTATTTACCAACTCCGTGACTAATACAACCCAAATCTTAAACAAACAACAATTAGATGTCAAAAAATCACTTAGACAAGGTCTATTATCTGTCGGTCATGCATTGTTTGTAACATCTATTGGAAAGAATTGTGCGAAACTCACAAGGCAAGATCAGATCTACTAAGAATTATGCTTGCCAATGGTTGGTCTTTGATGTAAGGAGGCAGTTGAGCAGCAAAGTCTTGTCAAGGAGCACAAAGAAGGTGGTATATATGAAGATTCTATGTATGGCCATCATTCCTTTCACGGTCTATTCCGCAGAAGCATGCACGTTTACAAAGATGGATGAACATGTTCCTACGTCCGTATAGGCATTTGTAATTACTCGAGTGACTATGATCGCTCCCGTGTAATCGTATGATGACGAAATTTGAAGAAGGAAATTCAACAGCGAACTGTACAAGCAGAGACTGGTCAGAAAAATACGGATCTCAGAAGGGTAGGTCGGTGATTGGGCACCTATACGCTTCGACCCGAAAGGCATTTTCCTCTTACTGAGATATACGAGACTTTAACCAACTTGGAGTGCAGTGGGGCCAAAGACCATGATGCTATATTCGAACTTGAATTTCGTGATGCGAATAGCAGTAGAAATTTAAAATTCTGCTGGGTACAAAGAATTTCCTTTGGTTATCAAATATTTGCCCCAACCTAATCCGTATTAAATATACCGGCACCTGCAGCTTGAATCTAATCTGACTTTCATAGCTTTCGAATTTGGCATTCAAATATAAGAATAATAAAATATTAAGCTACCTATCATCTAAAGCGCGGATACAGAATAAAAACGAAAACTGACAACTTCCAGGAAAATACAAGTATACCAACGGATTTACTTTGAACGGTACACTCCAAAATATTCGGTTTGATTTTTACACTACACATTTCCCAGACATTTGTCAAGGGGTTTTTAAGCTGTTAAGCTGTCATAATATTACGTTCTAGGTAACGCATCGAATAACCCATTAAACGCCAACGTTCCTTAAGTCTATCTACTTAAAGCCACAGCTAAAACTCACTTCCACATCGCATACTTCGACACGAGAACCAACCCACCGATAAGCCGTTGAATATTTAAAATAAAAAAAGGACCAAGAACACTGCTGAATAAATACATTTCCCCCCGGGTTTCACAAACACGAGATTTGAAACCCAAATATCGCATATTCTTCAATCCGCACTGTGGTACAGAGAGCCGCCTCCACGACCATCACAGTTTCGCTTAATACATTTCTGGCATTCGAATTTTTCGACTGGCAAATGAATGTCTAGCCCGAAGGAGCGATGTGGAGCGCGCCACAACTACACCAACCCAACTAGCTGGCAAATAAATACTCATTCTGAAATTAAATCCCTGGGATTTGTTAAAATCCGGCTGAGTGCAAAACATCGCTACATCCCTATATACACAAGCGCAGGGGTTAAAATACAATTTCGCCTCATAATTTACGTTAGATTATCAGCGGGAATATTCGAAGGAGTAGCCAAATATAGAGCAGCAGGATAAAACAACAGACTCCAGCGCTCGCTTAATATGAAAATCAGTTCGGAGAACTGTGCTCTAGAAAGCCACACTCCCAAAACTGTGCGCTAGATGCTGCGAATGCTAATTATGTATTTTTTCCGTGATGTTGCACTTCCGCTGCGCGTCCTAGTTTGTGAAACTTTCGGCGAAAATAAAAAGGATAAAATGCACAGAAACGTGATCCGATTTTTAATTTTTTCCCTCGTTCCAGCACAAGAGCTAACCTAACGCGAAGCTTGTTTGACGCCTCCCGCCGCTTATAGTGGTGGTGTGATACACTTAGCGTCTTACACCTGAACGGTGAACAGAGTGTACGTTTTCGTTGACGTTTGGCTGGAGTGAAGGTGAGCAAAAGTAATATTCTTCGATTACTCGCAATGGGGCCTTCAGTTGAATGGATCATATTTTACACCACCCTTTTCCATTTTCTAGGACTCTCTTCGCTTCCGGCAGAAGCGAAAAATATTATTGATTTTAAATTGTGAGAGGTAAGTGGCAATCGTCTTTTTCATGTCTCCTTAGTGTCCACGCGACGGACACGGAGCACTATTATTGCTATTTTATGATTAGTGATGGTTGTGTCCTCTTTTGAGAATGAAAAAGAAAAAAGAAAGCACAAGCAACAAACTGCGGTACGAGAAGAAGAAGTTTCGTTTCTCTTTTCATGTCCGTTTTGTTGTAGCTGAATTACAGGTCACGCAATGCGCTTTCGAGCGGCATGTCCTTGTTTAGTGTTTATTTTCCTTTATTCTTTACCCTTTAACTGTTAAAGTAACAGGATTTCCCATTACGTATCCCAGTGCATACCAAGCAAAATGCACTTAAGTTGGTTTAGTCCTTTGCGAGGATCCTTCAGTCGTGTTTTTTCTTCTCCTTTGTAACAAATTTCATTTGGAAACGAAACCATTTGAAATCAGTGCAAGAAGTGTCATGGGGTGATTTTCGTAATTTTGTTCATTGCCACTTGCGAGCGTAAACTCTGAAAGGTGGCCATTAAGATAAAAGAGGAAATGAAATTTCATAACTTGGAATGCACTTTAAACCGGAATTCAATTGGGGGCCCGTTGAAATTGGCTGCGTGCATGCCCGGCAATGCAATTAGGGGAAGCAAATGCACTTAAGCTTGACACCATTGTATTATTACCTACTAATGCGGTCTAGAGAGCAGAGTTATGGTCAAGAACTGTCAAGCAATGGTGAACTTATTATTTGCATCGTTAATCGAGAAAGGTTTTATTTTTGTATGACGTACCTAATTGACTGCGGTTACATGCGTGTGAATAAGAGAAGGTTCTTTTGCAAACGCGAGAAGGCATTTAAAAGGCGACCCCAAAGTTCGATGTGTTGCTAAAGATTGGTGTGTTGTTGAAGTTTGATATCTCCACCGGACAGAGAGACAAGTCAGCTAAGAGCGCATATTTTTTTCTATTGAGCATTTACCACCATACTTTCTGTGGAAATTAATTTTAAATTAAGTTGACCAAATGTTGGTGAAAGCCTATTCTAAGAACCAGGACACACATTTGTACGATTATTGTAGGAAGGACTCCGAAACGCTTAACCTATTCCACATCCTTAACAAGGATTTCTGTTACAAACTCGCTTTAAAAATCAAAAACCCAATAGGAAGATTTTCCAATCAGCGTTGCCACTTCAAAAAAAAAATCAGCGTTGCCACTTCAAAAAAAAAAATATGCGAAATAGATTCGACCCAAAAAGTGAAGTAGATTCAAAAAAAGGGAAGTAGATTTCACATCCATAGTTTTAATGATATATTTAATTCCATACAAGTTGATATTTGATATTTATTAATATATGAAACGCTGTACATCAAGATAGACTTATATTTAGTACAGGATATGACAATACAATGTGTGAAGTAATTATGTAAACAATAGTAAAGAATAAAATAAAATTTAATTTACAATACAATGAAAACAAATTTGACGTTAAACAATAAATAAAAAAAAATAAATAATTGGCGCAACAGGTCCGTATGGACCCAAGCCTAGCTTCTCACAACCATTCGTCTTGTGTGAGTTTTTTATTTTTGGGACGAATGGAAGGGATCTACAATTTTATGCCGAGTCCAAACGGCCAATTGAGAAGCTCTTTCATGACAGTTATACTCTCGGATGTTTGTCAGACGTTCGCGAGAGGTGGCGCAGCGAAAAAAACCTTAAGTTGGCATTTGGGTTTTTCTCGGGATTCGAACCTGGGACCCCTCGCTTAGTAGTCCAACACACTAACCACTAAGCCACTGCGCCACTTTGTTAAACAATAAAACATTAGATATATGCGCAACCAAGGACAAGTAATAAGTAAATAAAAAAAAAGAGAAAAAGAAAAAGAGGAAAAAGGTAAATCAGCTCAAGTTGGAAAGATGTTCAAAAGAGACCGTAAGGAATTTTCTGCGTTCAACCTTAGGCTTCACATGATTGGGAAGATTGTTGCACAGTTTGACAGCATAAATGAAAAATTGCCTGCGTGATGTTAAACAGGTGTATGTGGCAGGTCGCAATACTATATATCGATTAGACGAGCATAAATTAATTTTATTAAATAAATAGTTTGGTTCTTTCTTGTGAATAAGTTTAAAAAGTAAAGAACAGCACCGATACTTGAAAAAAACATCCAGGCTACATCCAAGAAGCTTCAGATGAAATATGATCAAACCTACGAATATTAAATACAAATCGTGCAAAAGAATTGAAAGCGACCTTTAGTTTTTGAAATGAAACGGAATCAAGGTCTGCAAACAGCTCACAGCCATATGATATCTGTGGCCACAAGTAATAACAGCTTAAGTCTGTTTTACTCATTGTTCAGGAGAGCAGTTTAAAGTTTTTTTTACTCCATTGACTCAAGTGACTTAAGCTGTTGTTTTTTTTGAAATTGTGACCATTTTTTTAAAGATATAAAGCTGAAAAAAATTTACAAAATATATTTGGGTACGCTGAATTTAATGGCATCAAAATCTCAATTTCGTCTTAAGTCGACTTAAGCTGTTATTGCTTGTGGCCACAGATATAATGGGGATTATTAATGCTTTGACCAGTTTTAGTTTAACTTGTGTGGGTAAAATTGTTCTTGTAATCGATAGTCCTCTAAGCGATGCATATACTTTATTTATAATAGAGTTAATGTGGGCATCCCATGTTAATTTGTTGTTGAAGATAATCCCCAGATTTTTTGCGTAGCTGACATATTCGACCTGACAAGAGTTTAAAAAGATAGGAGGAAAGTCGGGGAAATGTGGTTGACGTTTGGAGATTGGAATGGCTTTCGTTTTGTCAGGATTAAGTTCAAGTCCATTACGTGTGGACCACTCAAAAATAGAACATAGATCGTCGTTTACTTTTGATACAGCGTCCTCAACCATGCCCATAGGAAAACTAAGGTACAGTTGGACATCATCTGCATATATATGAATTCGACAGTGAGATAAAACGGAAGGTAGGTCATTGATGAACAGAGAAAACAGTAATGGACCAAGAATAGATCCTTGAGGGACACCATTATTAATAGGAAGAAACGAAGACAATGTACGGTTACACGAAACAGCTTGCAGGCGATTAGTCATATATGAATAAATTAATTTGCTAGAAGTGTCAGAAAAGTTAAAATATGTCAGAAGTTTATCACAGAGAATATTTGGATTAACACAGTCAAAAGCTTTGGAAAAGTCTAGTAATGTTATCACAGAAGTGTAATTTGCATCAATTGCCTATCTTATATCGTCAGGAACTTTTAATAATGCAGATGTGCAGCTGTGTCCAGACCGGAAACCTGACTGAAGAGGGCTAAGAAGCTGTTTTTCTTCTAAGAATTTTTTATTTGTTTACTGATGATAGATTCAAAGACTTTAGATAAAAAGGGAAGTATGGCCATGGGTCTATATTCTGAGTTTGTGCCCTTTTTAGGAATTGGGATGATCTTAGACTTTTTCCATGCAATTGGGTACGTAATGGTGTTGAATAAGTGGGTGATGTACGGAAGAAGGATTTTTATAAAGTCAGGATGAACATTACCTAGTCCGACAGACTTGCATTTAATAGAGAAAACTGCGTTTCCTACGTTCTGTTCATCAACTGCAGCTAATGAAAATTCTTTTTTCCTATTGTGCAGCGCAGCGAGTGAAAACAAATTTTCATTATCATGCTGAGCAATCCTGCGGTCTTCGGCTTGTGGCGGGATGGGTGTGGAGAACCTTAGGTTCAACTCATCTGAATCAATATTGTCGTCATTGTGTTGTATAAATATAAAACACGTCCATAAAAATTTTTTAAGATTTAACAATATTAATTTTTTTCATTTTTACTATTTTTTGCAAATCTTGATTGTACGGATTTTTTTTTAGAAAAAAAAACAAATCATAATTATAATTTTGAGTGCCGATCTTTATTCACATTCTGGATTATGCTTCAAAATATTTTTTCATTGCGTTTGTATTTGTATTGTATTCCACGTGTTTGGCTAAACTTTTCGAAACAGACAGGAACCAAAACCAAACCAAACGAATTACCTCTTTGACAATAGCCCTGTTTTTTTGTATGAACTGCGTTCACAGCAAAGTAAAGTAAAGTAGGATTTTCAGCACGCAATTACAACAACCACGCTCACTTGGTACTTCGAGTAGCTGTGTGCTGAAAATCTTGCTTTACCTTGCTTTGCTGAGAACGAAGCTCATAAAAACACGCCTAATAATAAAAGTCAGAAAAGTTTAGTAAATTTTGTGTTTAAAGTGAAGTTTGATGCAATTTATTCTCTTGAAATGTGAATCTGGGCTTAAATGAAAGCGTGTAAAACATATTTTAAACATTTTTTTTTAGATTTAAGAATTTTTTTATTAAAATTGTAACGGATTAAACGTGTTTTCTAAATAATAGATATAACGAATTTAACAATAGTGCGAAGTAGGGAGCAGATTTTAATTTTTTTTTTCCAAAATTGAAGTAAATCTATTTCAATTCTTTTCAGGCATGGAAGTTAAGAAATAAAAAGACCGACGTTGGGCATAACAAAAAAAAACCTTTAGGCTCTTAGTCAAGTGTATATTTTTAAGACTTTTGCTAATGACTTATTTATTTCAAAATCACACTCTTAAGGAAAAGCGATAACCATTTCATCCAACAACGCATTATCGCGTCCTTCTTTTGAAATATTTCCAGCTAACACAAGGAATGCTCGCTTCACTGTCAAAGAAAAGTAGCCCCTTTTGTTCTTCAGTGCTTCTTGCAGCAGGCAATCTTTATCTGGCAGTTATGCAGCTCTTATCTCAATACCTAATCCACGTCGTGTTCTGTGAGACCTTTCACATCAAAGCCGCTGCTGTATTTACTTTGTGGATAAGGACAAAGACGACGGCGCCAAGAATCTCAGTCAATTCATCAACACAACAAGCTCTCACAGCGTTAAGTCAGCCATTTATTTCGGAATGAAATTTCACCTCCTTTACACACTCTTGAGCTGTAATGTTGTACGTACACCCAGAACATTTCCTGCCTCCACTGGAACACACTTTACTGCACTTTACTTCTCGCTCAGGATCACCTCGTCTTTCCCAACAGATACAGATAACACCTCTGACAGACGGTGAATGTGTAACACCTGAAAATCTGCAAAGGATATTTATTGTCGGCAAGGAAAATCTTAAATTTCCATCACCCCACTCTGGGAGCAACACAAATCGAACCAACGTGCTAGACACGAATTAGGATATCTCGGCAATATATTAGATATCTAACCATCCGATTCATCTGGAAGCAGCACCTTTGCGCTGCTGCTCCTCCGGGCGTATGCATAAATCTCAAATAGACGAAACATACACCAGAAACGAAAAAAAAACCGCCCCCCCCCCGTCTCCATCTAAATTTATATTTCGAATGCAATGAATCAACCACCAGGATTACCGATTTAGTTGAATATCTCTGCCACTACGTACTCTACTGTGTTCGCTGCGATTTGGTAAAGAGCTGAAGCGATAAAGTACTTCTTTGCGGCTTGCACCTACACTATATACCAAGAAAAACAGCTGCACTCATCCTCCCGTCGTCGCACTGATGACACGGAGCAAGTGTTAAAGGAAGTACGCATCAAGGATAATATTTAAACAGGCCCGAGTGCATCTCTATGTTTGGCAGAGTGCCGTGCAGGTGAGATTCCGCTTAGGTATCCTTGCCATTCATTTCACAGTCCATCTATTTAATGAAGGTGCAACTCAAGTTCCATTTGACTCAAACAGATGGTCGATTGCAATTCGATCCCCCTATGAGTTCTATAGCTATATTGTGCCATCTCTGTTGGCATCAAAGTATGCAATTTATACTCAGCTATTTTAACAATAAGGACACCGGTATACAGCTCGTTTCCTTTTGGTGTCAATATTGAACCCACACCAGCAGGATCAAATGGGTTTTGGTATTCTGTATTTAATTTCCATAAAATGTGTGCAATACCCATAGTTGTCGCCAGTACGAGGACACACAGAGGATCCACTTGGGACCGACACCGAGCATATCGATACATCAGAAATAATAATACGAGTAATAATCTCCTGCAGTTTTCTGCATCGTTTGGTCTGCAACTGCTCCTTGTGCTGCTGCTGGTGCTGCTTCGAAGGACCTTTGAGAAAACTAGAGCGGTGTGGGGGATCAATCGCAGAAATGTGTTTTCTATGTATTTCTTAAGTAATTGGGATGAATCGAAGTGTATTTTGGGGGGTGAGGGGAGAGAAAGGATGTAATAAATTTGCAGATCCTTTTCACAAAACTATGTGCTTTGTAGTTTTTTGGTCTGTGTGTTTGCGAAGGGCTTCATAGAGCTGGTACCCTCTGCTTGCCTGTCTGGTCAAAGATGTGATGGTTCTCGATTCGATCCTTTTTCTTCCTTCCATTCCAATCCACCCGAGATATTATTAAATCTAAGTGTACACCATCAGACTGTTTTCAGAGTGAAATTGTTCGAAAGTTTCGCAAAGAGCAGGACTTAAATACGTAGATGCATGCATGCCAGGCTTGCGCTGAGTATTTATGCTACCATTGGACTTTTTGTTTTGTTGTTTTTGCTCTTGAGGCGGTATGGGATATAAAATTTGACAAGCATCTGTATCCCTGTCAGAAATGGATTTGCTTTTTGATCAGAACAGATAGAGTTCGATGGGTTTGGGTGAGGCCTTGGAGCTTGGTTCCTAACTCCGATCAAATATCTCTATTTTCCATTAGGAAATACAAAGGTGACGTCGTCAATTCGGTTAGACAAGGAGCCTTACGGTGTTCTATGGTCAAGTAGAGTGTAAATACTTTGGTAATTGGAAATTAAATTTTGTTTTAGCCTCTGGCTGGTGCAGGAGGTAAAATGCTGAAATAGTTCTTCGTTTGTCTACAGTAGGAAACGCAGGCCATGCAGTTGTCCTATAAAGGGTATAATTGGAGTTAGCTTCTATAAGTGGATATATAAACCCATGAAAACTGTGGCAATCTCCAACAACATAACCAGTTCGCATTTAGAAAAATTAATCATCGTCTGCTGAGTGGACATTCATCTATATACATATAATAAAACTGTAGACGTGTGTAAACGGTTGGCGTGAAAACCACTGCTCAGATATCGATGAAACTTTTTTTGAAATATCCCTTAGGATCTTGAGAAGGACATAAGCTATTGCCATGCCTATTTTTGGGAGCGTTTTTGACCAAAATGTTTTTTTTCTGACTTTACTTTAATCGCTTTACTCAAACAACTCATAAACAATGCAAACAAAAAAAAATACCAACCAGAGCCAACATTTCCATAATTATTTTAAGCTATCAATTTTCTGTGTCATCTAGAAGCTGAGCTACAACCCAAAATCTAACATGAAGGAACTAAATTTATCAGTAACCGTTGTTCTTAATCGCTGTTCTGTTTTGGGGTGGGTGGCTGGCGCTCGCCGCACAAGCAAATACATGTCAAGAAAAACTGCGTGAAGTTTTCTCCGATTTGAAACGAAAATGAAGTATGCGAGGTGAGCGTGGATGTAATCAACAGCGACAATGTTTTTCCGAGGAAATGCGCATATGGCCGATGACGTGCGATGATGGGCGTATGGTGGTGTAAATATATATTGAGTTTAAGGTTTTTGTGATGAAGTTGAATCGTATTACTTACGTTGTTGAATTTGAATAATAAAACTGTAACTTTTTTCCGGCCGTAAGGTGTTTGCCCGCAATAGATTAAAAAAGTACTGCACGAGATTGATTCCGGTTTTCATAGTTGCATTAAAAATTGTCGAGATTAAAAGATAGGATATGTTTTATCATTGTCCGCTGTCTGGAAGCGGAGATCTAAGCTGATATCTAAGAAAAGTTGTAATTCTCGAATGCCTTCTAGCTCCTAGCTTTGGAATGACTCATCCAAATGAAATATGATTTTTTTTTTTAAAATAAAGTTCAATTACGTGTAAAGATTTTAAGATACAAATCATCTTTGTACGTTATCCTGAAGTTGAACAATAAGCAATAAACTAAAAATTTTATACAAATCAAAAAAGTAAAATGATCGATTGAAGCTAGATCGTTGGATTTTCCCAGCGTTGATTGGAGGAAGTTTTGTGTGTTAGTACGACAAAATCTGTTTCTCTCTCTGTACCTTTTGTACTGTCGCTGTGTGCTTTTGCTTTATTTCTTTTATGCATCTTTTGTGCTTTTTGTAATTTTTTGTTTTTGCTCTCCTTTTTAAATTGAACTGGAGAATTTATGAGTGTTTGATATGACATATGTACGAGTAGTCGAGTAGAGCGAATGTGGCGCATGAGATTGAGAGGGAGTCACACTCAATTATGATTTAAATTAAAATGCGCTGGCGAAGCAAGGCGATCACGGGTCAGCTAGTATGTATATATAAACTTTAACTGCCTTTTAAACACAACATTCGCTTGATTTTTTTTTTGTTGCGAAGTTTGTGCAGATCTATGCAATGCTACCTGTAATTTGTTTTCCAATTTATGTTGTGTATAGTCCAGGTCACTTCAATGGTAGAATTTCTACCACTGGGCGAACTTTAGTAAATATGATTGCTCTTGGCGATTTATGTGAACGAAATTCAATTAATTTGTTTACAGGAACCGATTCGGCTCCTGTCAATTAGTTACTATGCGAACTCACCTCCAGGCACACCTGTCATGAGGTCTATTTACAATAAGAACTTACTGCAATGCTCTGTTCAAAATAGTTCTACATACCTATACAAACAACTATAATAATCTGTTTATGAAGGCTTTCGGCTGCAGAACTCCTGTCACTTTTGCCAACGAAGTATCAATGTCCGGTGATGGTTAATTAAAAAATTCGTACTGCCTTACTCTGTATTTCATCACGCCACTCTTCATATAGAACAACCACACGCCCTTATTTACAAATGTAAATTGTACAAGAGCACGTACATAGTACACATCCTTGAGGTTCATTTAAAATTGATATTGTTATGCGAGTAATATCCTTCGTTGGCCATTATTACACATCATTATGTGCATAGATGCTGTTGTTTAGTAGTTCGATTGTTAACAATCCAAGATGAGAGTCCCGTAGATACAAACAATGGACCTGCATGTGTGTGAACCATACTCACGCACGTATTCATTACAGCATTCATTTGAAGCAGAGTCCCTTGATATGGAGGGTGAACATTAGCATTCTTAACAAGAAGCTTTCTAGGTCCACCCACCCTACCCCCTCTCCGATGAATGCTATTTAAGTCATGCTCCGACGAAGCTTTTCCAACCGGAGAGAGGGAAAAAATCCCAATTAAATTTACAAACGCAACCGGGAAAGAAAGTCAATCTCAGTCAATCCGCTCCACGAGTGTACTGTCGAAGCGCACGCTCAGATCACAGCCACATAAATATAATGTCAGTAACTCATAATTAGAGAATTTCGCCAATAGCTATAACGCTGTTCTGCACTGACCGTAATGCGAGTATGTGACACTCGGAGCAGAAACAAAACGCACAGGCAAACATTAATTACTACAAATTAGCTTGTAATTAAACGCATAGGCATACTTATTATTTAGCGTCAGTGCACATGCATTCATCATTTAGCCTGTATCATGCGGACGAAGTCATTAAATATTATTTTCTTTTTCAATGCATCGCGACATACCTAGCCGCGTGCGATGTCCCATGTCCATCGGACAGGGTTCATGTTTGGCTAAACTCACTACATAGTCGATAGTCCGGCTGCGAGCGGACTAATCAGCAAATTACTGTTATTGTGGGGCGTCGCGTCTTTCACCTTTACACCGGCGGCCCATTCCATTATATTTAATTAAATTGTTTGAATGGCGTATGTAATTAGAAATATGGAATTTTATAATGGGATCAGGACAGTCATTAGAACTGGTGTTTATTTATTTGGCAACGTTTCGATAGTGGTGCGAATGCGAATTGGATAACTTTGTCGGGTTTTGTGCAGTCATTTAAATTTTATTTCAATTTTATTTGATTCGGCAAATACCTACGTATGGAAACCTGAATTTTGATTGATAACCAAATGTAATCCAAGTGTGTGGCAGCAGTTTTTTAAACTATGCACTTACCTGAAATGAAAAAAAAAACCAAAATGGAATTTTGAGTTATTGCGAATTTTGTAATTTGGGTTATAAGGATATTTTTAGTTATTATCGAATAGATATAAATGCATGAACGTATTTCAGTAATACTGTTAACCCGCACACAGAAAACAGTTGGATTCAGTTTGAAATTGTTTTGGCATTTGTGGACTAGACAGATGTAGAATACAAGTAAACAAGCCATGGACCGATACACTCCCCACGTGGAGCCATTACACCCGCTCAAAATTACTGCAAGTTGCGCTGTTCACGCTGGAGGAGTCATCGGGCCACTTTTTTTTTCGAGAACGCTGCTGGTCAAACGACAACAGTGGACGGTGCGCGCTATAGGGCCATGTTAACCGAGTTTTTTCTGCCGCACTCGGACGAATTAGGACTGGAGGACATGTGCTTCCAACAGGACCACATCGCGGTGTCGCCATCTACGTACGTGATGATGTTGCCTACCAAACTCCAGATTCTTATGGCCAATGTTCCAATTCGGAATTTAATTTCATATGGCTCAAATTCCATGTCCGTAGGCAAATCATTCATTACTGTTTCATCTACAGAAGCCCTAATCTTGACAGCAACTCGACTTTTAACGAATTTGATGTGCTGTCTGACTCCACTAGAATTGTCTCCCTTCATCCTCATACCGAAATCGTCATTGCGGGCGATTTCAATTTCCACAATTTTAATTGGCTTCGACATACTGGACTGTCAAAATGCCAACACTCTGGACCTATTTCTGCACATTTTGTAGCCAGCTCAATGCTCCCAGATTGCGCTTAGCCTCCACCTGTACTTGAAAGTGTCGAATACACCACGGGACAAATCCATTTTTGCACTCGTACAGTGCCAAGAGTACTTCATGATCTCAACATAAATAAATCCGCTGGTCCAGATTGTATTTCTAAAGAGTTTTTCCACGTTTTTCCACGTTTTTTGGCAAAACCACTGTGTAAGCTTTTCCATCTGTCCTATTCTTCTGGACTCTCCCCGAGAAGGTGGAAAACAGCATTTGTCCAGCCCGTCCCTAAAAAAGGCGAATCTTCTTCTCCCACCAACTACCGACCCATAGCACTTACGTCCATTCTTTCTAAGGTCATGGAAACGCTGATAAATCGTCAGCTAATGAAATATCTTAAATCACGAAAACTAATGAGCGGCAGTACGGTTTTCGCGGCAACAGATCCACTCGTGATTTGATGGCTTATCTCACCGAAAAGTGGAATCAATCTCTACATCACTCTGGTGAAACGAAGATTGTTGCGCTTGATATTTGGCATTTGACAGAGTTTGGCCCCAAGCTCTTTTGTCGAAAATGCGTACTTATGGGCTCGATGCGTCTCTTCTTCAATGGATTAGAAACTACCTTTCTGGCCGTTCAATTCAAGCTGTCTCTCAGCTCCTCAGCTTCATGTCTGAAATTCACCATATAAATGCTGGTGTTCCCCAAGGCTCAGTTTTGTCACCGACTCTCTTTCTCATTTTCATAAATGATCTCCTGTCTGCAACTTCCTGACAGCACCCTCAGCTTCTCATATTCATTCCAGGACTCACGTCCCTGCTCTTCGGCCGTAGAACTGGAACGGCAACGTATGTTAAGCTCATTAAATTCTGATCTCGACAGCATTATAAAATGGGGTTCATCCAATAGAGTGGAATTTAATGCTTTCAAAACACAATGCTGTCTGCTGCCATTAAAGCGAAATCAGAATCTTCAGCCATTATCCATAAATGGCAGTTGCATCGCCGAAACCGAAAGACTGTCCATTCTCGGTGACAAACGTCGTTGGAATGACCACATACACAAAGTCGCCAATTCTCTAGGTTTCCTCAAACGGTGCAAGAAATATTTTTGCCCCCTCTGATCTGGCTGCCATATATAAGGCGTTCATTCGCCCCAAACTTGAGTACAACTCTCATATCTGGTCTGGTGCGCCGAAAACCACACTGCACCTCCAGGATAGGATTCAAAATCGAGCCTTAAAACTTTTTGGAGACACAAATATCGCGAATTCAATAAATTCGCTTGAACATCGCAGAAATGTCGCATGTCTCTCATTGTTTTATAGGTTTTTTTTTAACAAACAGTGCTCAAATGAAATCGCCAGCTGCATTCCAGCCCCTTCAACAATTTAACCGCAATACTCGCAAAGCCAGGAATGCCCATCAGTTTACCCTTCAGCCTATTTTCGGTCATACTGTGAAATATAGAGATTCTTTTATAAGCCGTACAACCCGAACGTGGTATGCCTTGTCCAGCTCAGTCTTTCCTCCTCAATGCAATTTGCAGGCATTTAAAACCAATGTGCATCGGAATCTCCTATCTCCTCTATCCCAATTTCCTTAACGCCCGCGCTGTGTACTTCAAACTACACCATAAGAGTAGTCATAACCTCTTTAGCGCGTGTCTATTATAAAATAAAAGGACGGAGATACGGCACACACTGCGCGAGCCGCATCCGATATTCTGAAGGCGGCGTTCCCGGGTCGCCTCATCTCTCGTTATGGCGATTTGCACTGGCCCGCAAGACCGCCCGATTTAACCGTTCGAGACTTTTTTTTGTGGGGTTTACGTGTTTACGTGAACAAACCCGAAGCCATCAAGGACAACATTCGACACGAGTGCGAGAATCTGTCGCCCGAAGTTCTCGCCGAAGTGATGAAAAACGCCATAAAACGAGCCCGTATGGCAATCAGTTGTGACGCCGCCCATTTGGCCGATATCATCTTCTCGACTTGACCAATCAAATTCTAAAGGTTCAAATAAACCAGCCAAACAACGTCGGATGAATTCATTTGGCTCACCTCTATTATTTGCGGAGTATCCCAGGTCGGGAGTGGCGACTTGTCAATGCAAATAGACGTCACAATAAATAAACACCAGGGGGTTTGACCATGGAATTTTATTTAACAAGACTATTTATGAAATTGTGGTGGTAGCTCGGTGTTGCGTCTCATACTCCTGGAGTGCATTCGTCGTTTTAGAATACAAAAATTGCATGTACCATTAGGGATTTGGAGGGGAAGATCTAACAGCGGGCCTGAGAAACTACACTGCTGCGAATTAGTTGCTTCGGCCCGAGCAGAGAGACCACGACTTAGGTGTCGCAAAAGTTGCAGGACCTCAACCAAATTTGGCGCAGTGAGCCAAGGGCCATGCTTACTCGCTAGATGTAATGGCTGATGCCCAGATTCACTCCGGACTACAGTGCTGGCAAATAAGAATATAGCGCTCCCTTCTGCTATTTTTCTCGACCAGTCACCCTACTTTCTCATCTAAATATAAAATATGTCGACCTGTCTCCAAATATGCTTAGAAAGGCATCAAATTTACGTTGAAAACTTTGCGCACCTGGTCTTTAAAAGTCAGCCTCCGTAGTGTGTTAGACTTCACACTGTAGTTTCCACACCTTATCAGAGCATGCTTGGTTCGAAAATTATTCAACAATTTCTAATAACATTCATTATACGAGAATGCCTTGACTGAGAGGCTTGCATCACCTCGCTACACCTCTGCTTGACAAAATTGGGTCCACAATGTTCTTAAACAAATTGAATGTCGTTTTTGCTTTCACCTTCGGTTTACAATGTCAAACCATAGTTATTCTACTTCGTTGAAACAAGGTCCTCTAGGACCTAATCACCCATCAAAACCCTACAACGGGTAAGACAAATTTCTGCCTAAATTAGTTACCACTCATATTACAGCCTTAACACGTAGCATAGCCTGCTAAAAAATCCATTCTAAAAATAAATAACTTATGCACAACTCCATTTTTACAATCCTCCACGTCATTACCCCAGAATGTAGGAAAAAATTTCCATTTCCAAGTCAGAAACTTGCAAACTACTCACTGGGGTGCATTTTTCTATGATCTGACGTAAATCCACCCGTGCCGATAAATAATGTAGTAAGATTGCCGGCAGCGGCGTGGTCATAATGTTACTTTGGGATATACGAATACGCCTTCCACGTTCCACCCTTGGCATCCAAACAAATCCAAAAAGAATTCCTCAAGCACACTCAACACATGTTTGCTCTATTTCTCGGCTAGCACTCTCATTTTATATTCCACAGTGATGTAGACTCGCCTTATGCTCATACATTAGTACCAGGAATTCTAGATTAGGACGAACGGAATTTCGTTTTCCCACATGCCTACCAAAGATTCCACATCGGTCGTCGTCGGATGGCATGAAGATGAAAATCCGCCTCCCCCACCCCCCACCCCCCAAAACGATCGACAAAAGCCGAAAGACGCAGAATAAATGGTTGGGATAGGATAATAAATATTTGCGCGGAAGTCACTCCTTATTGGACCTCTGTGGATGGTTCAACAGGAATCCTTTGGTTGCTTTCTCGTTTTTGCCATCCTTTCAATATTTGCACTTTTGCCGAAGAAGAAAAATCCATGTGCCTTTTGTATTTTTTTTATTTTTTGTTGGCTTTCTTCCGCCACCGCCGCCGCATGGAGCATACGGCGGGTAAGAGCTACGATGACACGGTGCGGATGAATCTTCGAACGGCAACTGGAGCGTACTCTAACAACTAGCACACAAAGAGAAACGTCTCTGGCTCTCGAAATTTGGGAATACAGAGATTTATTGAAATGCACTTAGGGACCGTTTTGAATACTTAAGTAATTCGGGATGGGGCGACCAGCAGCACCAGCAGCAACATCAGCAGCGAGCGAATATTTGCTTCGAACAAATTGCACATGAAATGATAAAATATTGACGCACACAATCCGTGCGAGGAACGTGTATAAATTGCCACTTAAATTTATGTCCGTTCTTATGATCCTTTTGCCGGCCGGTGCGCGGTGCTGTCCCATATTCCATTTGCGAGTTTCGTTTGCTCTCAATCAACGACTGTCGACTATGGCACCGCAGTGGTTGACAGTGCACGGGTGGGCTGGCATGACTATGGCAAAGGAAATTAGCGTGCGAATCCGAATCCGCATCGTTTTTGGAAATTTATTTTCCGATCGCTTTGCGAGTGATAAATCGACGAGCACAACCGCATGTTGATGGTAAAGAAATGTCATGAACAGTTTGAAATAGACGCCTTTTTCCAATGGCATTTGGAATGAGTACAGCTTGGGGTAAAATTTGATTTGCGCTTAATCGAATTGCGCCATCTGTAAGTCGTCGTTTTATTGAGTTCTTGTAAATGTAATTTTAGAAGTCAATGCAGTTCTCAAATGCCTGGACATTTAGTAGCCTCCACTCCAACAAATGCGACTTTTTTCCATAAAAAATTGAGGCAACACTCTTGAGCAAGCTGTTGTTGAGAAGGGGTTATGTGACCATATTAGCCATTATTTCACATTATTTTCCTTTCATGCTGGGGGATACCGAGATGAAAATTTTAAGCTAAGCTTGAGAGTATACATTATGTCCGCGATGGTTGCTAGAAGCCTCTGTTCAAGTGATCACGCTGTATTTTTTCTCTGTGGACAATTCTTCCGAGCCTCATGTTAATGGGGACATATGGCAGGGAGTCGACTTGTTATAAAATCTTTTGTTAACACTGAAGACATTGGTTAGGTCGCCTACGACTGGGTTGCGAGCTTTCTCTGTCGCCATCCTACATGACGACCACATGACTCAATTTAGGCCTTCTCTATGATTTGTTGTCATATAGACATCATTGAAATCGATGCTCGACTTATTAGTTTTCTTTGCGGACTTGTCCAAGTTTATAAATTTGAAAGAAGGTAGTCCTTTTCAGACAGACTAGACCAGTCACATAATATTGCAAACAAGACCACGTATAAAGAGACTGATGCTCTGTTTTTCACCACAAAAACCAAAATACCAATCTTCTCACTTCCCCACTTAAATACCCAAAATCTTCCTTAATCCACCATGTGCAAAATACCTGGGAGTAATGCTTAACCCTAAACTGCACTGGAAGTCGAATATCGAACATCGAGTGCGGAAGGCAAGCATAGCTTTCTATGCCTGAAGGAAAACTTCCGGCAAGAAGTGGGGGTTTTAACCAAAGAGGGTTCGTTGGATCTACACAGCGGTGGTACGTCCCATCCTCACCTACGGATCACTGGTATAGTGGCCCGCCCTAAGCAAAACATAATTAAATTATGTAGAGTCCAAAGAACAGCTGGAATTGGAATCACAGGGGCCCTACGTTCAAGTCCGACCGATGCGCTCAATGTGATGCCAGTGGCTCTGCATATAATAAACATTGCGTCATGTAGTGCAGTTAGATTGAAGGAATCCAAATGTTGGTCCGAAAGGCCCTATGGCCACACCAGCATCCTACTCTCCCTTCCTGACGGCATTGGTCGCATATCTACGGACTACATTATACCCAAACTCAACTACCATAAAGGCTTCTCTGTTAGATTCCCCTCTAGATCAGAACGGGAGGAGATGCGGTCGTTAACGATTACGACACTCCCATCTTCAACCGTGAAGTGGGAGCGGGTATTTTCTCAGCAGAATTAGACATCTCCAAATCTTTCCACCTCCCTAACGCAGCGAGCGTCTTTCAAGCAGAAGTACTTGCAATCGAGGAGCCGTGTAGACTGCTCCTTAACATAACTACACCCAGAAGAAAAATAGGCATCTTCGTCGGTAGTCAGGCCGCGATTAAGGCTGTCGGGGCAACTAAATCGACGTCCAAACTTGTTGTGAACTGCAGGGAGACACTAACCAGGGCTGGTCATCGGTTTGAAATCACTATGAGAAAGCCGATGAACTTGCCAGACGAGGCTCTGCTCAGTGCGTGTTTCAGGCGGGGGAGTATCCCTCCGCTGGGATACGTTAAGAGAGAAACCCTCCTGTACTGCACTTCAAGGGCGGAGACCAGATGGTTGAACCTGACGAGCTGTGTCATTTCGAGGAAGATCTGGCCAACCTACGATGATGCCAGAACAAACAACCTCTTAGGCAGAATGCGTGTAGATGTCGCCAGACTAACGGCAATTAGTACGGGTCATGGGCCTTTAGGAACTCACGCAGCCAAGCTTGGCATCCCCCATAACACCCACTGCCGAAGTTGCGCTGACACAAATAAGAATGAAACAGTGTTCCATCTTCTTTGTGAGTGTCCGGCCCTAGCCAAAACCAGACACAGTGCTCTAGGTCATCCCTTTTGTGATGACTTTTCGGCCATAAAAAAATATCCATTTCAACAAGATCATCAAATTTCTCAACTACACAGGCTGGTTTTGAGCTCCTTTAACTTCCTTCTCATCTTTTTATCTTCAGGTTCCGTTAATTGTTGTCTCAATACGGCGCTCAGCGGGCTTTTCGTGTTTTTCCCTCGTCAGAAGACGGGAATTACAGTCACTTAAACCAACCAAGATCCCATTCATTGGGCATTATTTTATCTGACAATAAATTTTACAAATAAGTCGGTACTTTCTCTCTAACTTGGAGGTTACTTCCATGCCATTCTGCTTTCATGAATACTAGAAGTCCACGGTCCATTCACACATCTCTCAAGGTAACTTTGTCATTATTTGGTCTTGCTAAGGCGCAGTGCCAGTGGTTAATATGTTGGAGAACCCAGGTTCGATTTCCGAAAAAAAAAAACAAATTCTGTCCTAAGATTTCTCTTCACTGCGCCATATCTCGCTAACGTCTGACAAACATCCGAGAGTACAATTAGCTGCATTTGGACTTGGCATTAAATTGTCGAACACTTCCATTCGTCCCAAAAATAAAAACTCACACAAAACGAATGATTGTGAGAAGCTAGGACTAGGGTCCCTACGGACCTGTTGTGCTAACTAGGTTTTTTTTTGATTTTTTTGTTAATCAAAGAATACCACACGATGAGCAACTAAACACATACATTCTCCACATTTAAAAGTGTTGAGTAAATTTGGAACTTCCAAGGAAACCAAATAAGAACATTTATGCGATATTGGTTGCTTAAATAGCTTCAAATCGCACCGCCACCAACACAATGAGTAAAATTAAATTCAATTATAGAATAAAACTCCCTTGTGTACCATGATCTACATATATCAACCCTCCAATTCTGAATAAATCCATTCAACGACAACAATCATCCAATCCATCTTCACACCTACTTATCTTTCATTTGAAAGACAGACAAAAGTGTATCAAAAATCTGAATCCGATTACCATTTACCCGCGTTAGCGTCTTCCACTTTGACACTAAGCCAAATTGTCCTTTTCAACTCCTCACGCAACAAAAGCAAACGCTGTCCCAGATTTTTCATATTCTATGTACAGGTCATCCTCAATTATTAAATTTCTGTTCTTTTTTCCAAAATTCTTAGAAATCCTCCGCTCTCCCCCATCTCAACGCCGTATCAAATCAGATTGCAAGGAGGACCTTCAAGCAAATGGTGTATGCAGATACGAGAGGCAGTGGAAGGAAATATCTTGGATCTCTAACCTCCACTGTGTTAGTATTTTCGTCATCTTATCTCTCGTCCTTTTTGACATTTCAATTCAATGACAGCTAGGCAAGATAAATGAAACACAAAAACAATCACACAAGGCTGCATAACACAATCATCAAAAGCAACAACAAAAAAAAACAAAGATTTTTGTTTGTTTTGCACCCGGACTGTTTCTGTTTTTTTTTTATCAACCTTAATACCGAACAAAAACCTAAAAAGATAAACAGAAAATTCTTTCAAAACACTCAAAAAGAAAGGCAAAGTATGTGTTGAAAGAAAGGGTGTCAATATGTGTCGCGTACACAATATCATATATTGACACACTTTCCAAAATAGATACTCACATTCGACAAAACAAAACATTCAACGAATCCCCGCATATCCAAGTGTGTGCTTGTGTGTGTTCCTATATGGATGGGGGACATTGCAGATGAAATGTTTTTGACAGGTCGAGAATAAAAACTGAAAAAAAAAAATCCTGTCCTCTCACAGAAAGAAAATAAATAAATAAAAAAAAAAGCCAAATCCTGAACAAAATACGGATGAATGCACGAGGGTAAGCATTGAATTACCGCATCAATGGGTAAAAAGTTTTGAATAAAATTTAATTTTACTTCGACAGATGATGTCGAGTTTTGTGTGGTGGCGGTGCGGGAGGACATTTGAGCCACTACTGTTGTATTGTTTGAAAAATTTCACTGCGAATGGTAAGGCTTTTGCTATTGTTAATGCTGGTTGTTTAAATTTTAATTGACAATATTCGAGAACATTGATGCAAATGGGCGGGGTGGGGCGAGAACAAAAATTGCAGAACATGTCGTGCACCTTGTGCTGACTTAATTGAGAAATATTTGACATTTATTTGCCAGAGTTGTCAATTGCAAAAGTCAAGTCAGAGTTGGTGTAACAGCAAAATGCTACATGAAATCGGTAATTGGATCCGAGTCGATGATTGACAGGAACAACATTCGAGGTTGGTAAGAGCGATTTATGGGCTAAAGTGTCTTGAAGTGGCATTTGCATACGCTCTCTCACGCTCGTGATGTAGTGTGACGGTATTTTTGAAGAGACAACGATGGAGATGGAAATAACAAGGTATTTGGGTAATTCTGGGAAAGTACCTTCAAATGAATGAAGAACTACCTAATGTGATGGCTTTTTATCGCCCAATAATTCAAGTCTGTTTGTTTGTTTTAGTGACGAATTAGCCACTAGTGGAGTGCGTTCGAATTCACTTTGGTGTCCATATGTTACGTATTAATAAGCCAGCTGTCTTGGCATGAGGTTGGACATTCAAGTAAGTCTGAATTTGATCGAAATCGGTATTCCTTAGTCCAATTATGATACATACTGGACTCGTGTCTTATCTCACACGCTGAAATATACTTCATTGGGGAATTATCACTTGTAACGTACTCCAAATAAGAAATTAAGGACGAAGCGTACTGCAGGAGAAGAAAGTCAATTCACACGGACTTAACAGCTCCATTCAGAGTTTCAACTACCGTCATTACGCTTTCTCTGTTATGACGTGGATACCGCCATTAATGTGGTGTCAAATGCATTCAACTTTGGTATGAAATCTTTTTTACCAGACCAAAAGAAAAAGAAAACCTTTTTGCTGTTAGACTAAACGAGTTTAGTTTTTACTTAGCACAAGGCCAACCTAGCAGAGAACAACTGAAGTTTAACTGAATCGGATATAACTACAGTGTCTTCATCAATCAAATCTAAATGTGATCAAAAGTTAAGGCAAAAGATGCTACAGTCTCATAGGGGTAGCTACTTAAATAGTTTAATAGACCAACTCGCAGATTGATATTTCTTTTCTTTAATTTACACCCGCAAAAGGGGTTATGTCTACTCTCATAGTGCACATTAGTTTTTAATATAATTTAAACTGTACTGAGGATAAAAGACAGAGTTAGACAATATTTCTTTCACAGTTCGAATAAAACATAGACCTACACTCTCAGGTGGTCAGTACTCGGCAGATAAATAACTTTACTCAATTTTACTTGGAACTCCATTTAACCTGATTCCACTGCAAGATGAAAAATGAATTCCGACAGTAACAAACCCAAAATCCCCTTTTAGAGACAGCTACATTGGTCCGGGGGTTAGCGCAGTGGCTTAGTGGTTAGTGCTTTGGAGAACTAAGTGAGTGTTTCGAATCCCGAAAAAAAAACATATTCCAGCTAAAGGTTTTTTTCACTGCGCCACGTCTCGCGAACGTCTGACAAACATCCGAGAGTAAAACTGTCATGAAAGAGCTTCTCAATTGGCCGTTTGGACTCGGCATAAAATTGTAGATCCCTTTCATTCGTCCCAAAAATTAAAACTCACACAAGACGAATGGTCACGAGAAGCTAGGCCTAGGGTCCATACGGACCTGTTGCGCCAACTATTTTTTTTTACATAGTTCCGAGTGACAACCAAGCAGAATAGTAAAGCTAAAACCCAAATACACCGTCCTCAAAATTGTGTTGCCACAATTTTTCTGTGGTATCTTAATGGCCACCTGAGCGTACGTTTCATGTTCAAAAATAATAATAATAATAAGAACGCCAACTATTTAGAAAATTCTGCATTTTGCTATAAAGTACAATACATCCTCGTGTTCTCTGAGACCTAAAGTTGGCATGGACTTAGAACCATCGGGTGCTGTGGAATAAATTTCAATTTCAACATTTCAGCTCTTGCTATACTTTAAAGATTAGTACTTTGTCTGCCAGATAACTGCTCAAAAATAGGTACTATCGTGTACAGCATGCGATCTTTGTGTAAGCGAAACTCCTTTTAAGTCGACAGTAGGATTTTCACGGCAGCAGATTCACTGCCTTAGTGTCTAAATTTTATTAATACGCCACAAAAGATCGAAGTTGAGGAAGGGGCCAACAATTTTATACCGAATAACAACTACTGAATTGGGATTGTTTGCCAAGTCCTTCGGGTGTAGTTTCTAGTTCGTCTTTTTTTGGGGAAAGATATTGAAATTTCAAACCAAAGAGCTACTGCGCCCAATACAAATAGAAACAACATATGCTTGCATATTCAGCGCAGCATTACACAGTTTATAGCTCTTCGTGATCTCTTGTAATGCCTTTTGAATATCGTTACTTTAAACCTCCTAGGTGGTCTTAAAATTTAACCTGAAAATGGCGAATTCGAAAATTTATCATTTCATAGACTTATATTCCCAATCCATTACACGATCAAACCATTGAGCTCTTCAATGTAGACCACACTCAATGACAAGAAAAACCAGCTGTAAAACCTATACCTACCATAAGTCACAGTCGAAATGACCCCGCTCTCGAGTCACTCGAATTCAATTGAAGTTTCCTTTGAATGATCAACAAAATAAAAAAGGTTACGTATACGCCACAGAAGCCCGACTATAAAATGCCTTTTGACTCCTGTGGCGTGTACGTAACCCTTTCTCGTTGCATTTTTCAATCGAAATCATTTCAAATAACGATCGCTATAAAAGTGAGAACCTCATAATCACTCCAACATCAACACCTGACTTGAATCAAATGCCACACTATACCATTTTTATTCGCTATCCCAACAGAAACATCAGCGAAACATTCTCGAGGGTAAACAACAATTTAAATTTACTACCACTACTCGGTCATAGTTCATGACATCTGTTTGGGAAGGGGAAAAAAAATTGTTTTCCAAAGTACCCTTCCATTCCATTTTCAATGTTCTTCTCTCCCTCAAGACCACACATTGCGATTTTCGCAACCGAACCGCATTGAAAAACTCCAACCGAAAAAAAGGGGGCGAAAGAAAACTTTCAATTCTCAAGTTATGGCTGTCGAAACTCAAACTCGATTCGGTGTACGTATCTATGCATTTATCTATTCCTTCGGAATTAAGGTTCGCTTTTTGTCGACATCGATGCTGACTATGACATCGAAAAGAAAGAGGTGCCGTGCAAATGCCACCCGAGAGAGCTGTTCCCTTTTATGAGCGATGCCATGTATGCAAAGCACCTACGACCAATGCCTGGGATAGATAAATATCCAGATAGACAGATGGGGAGATACGTGGATACACAATATGAGAAGCGGCGGGGTGTCCCCCGGGCGGTGCCTGTGCCACCTATTGGCACGTTGTCATCACATTCGAGCTGGCATATGTGACAAACAACAGCGCACGGGTTCAGCTTGGATATGAGTTCTAGAAGAAGATTTGCAAAAAAAAAAAACAATTTTTTCCGTTCGTCTTGTCGCTGAGGCTCCTTGAATCCTCTTTGGATGACTATGGCTACGGTGAAGACAACAACAAAATACGGCTTCACTGTGTTAAGAGCGGGGGAGTAAGTGATTTCTCGTCTCTTCCTTTTAGTGAACAAATAAAATCGATAGTCATTTCGAAAACACATTTCATCAACAGCATGTGCGGGACTGAGTTGTATGCGTGTACCCATAAAACGCGCTTGTTTTTTTTTGTTCTGTTTTTTAAATGCTTTCTGTATAGATTACACCCACACACAGCGAGTCGTCACCGTGGAGGCTAATGATTTTCGGTACGGGATAGGGCAGTTGATGGAATCGTTCTATTTTTATTCGAAGGACGGCCTTTGAATGTGGCAGTGACTCGTAAAAATGGCCATTTAATCGTAAATAGGCGGAAATCAAAGACACAAAAGTTGTTATAGTTCACTACAATAAAAGTTGGATACTTATCTCAAGTGACTCGATATTAAGTAGATTGCAGTGTTATTTGATTTCGGAAACACTTTCAATTAAATGTAGGAGGGAATCCGCGCATTTATGGTTCACCTGCAGTCGATTTAGCCACGCGAGCAGACGGATAATGTTTTTCTGTTCATCATATGTGTCGGTTGGTATACAAAAGGTGTTACGGTACAGGAGACGGAGATATTTGTATTTTTTTCGGGGAAAATAGTTGACTGTAAGGAAAACATTCGAGTTATATGCAAAATAATATGTAAAAAACACAGCTTTAACTTGAGATTTGGCAAATGAATAATGGTTGAATGTGTAATGTCTGTCCTCAATTCCTTGCGCATTCAACAAAATGCCTATAGAAAGGTTACCATTTAAGCAGTAAGAGCATTTTTCAAAGCATCTCGAGGAAAAACGAAAATAGTTTCAGACTGCTCCGGGATAGACAGACCGCTTTTAGAAGGTAAGACTGACCCGCGTAATGCCTTAAGTTTTCCAGTTTTCTGTGGTTACGAGCATACTATTAGCAAAGGTGCTACGTCCTACGAGTACTCTTTGACTCACAAGCATATTGAAAGAATAAAGAAACCCTACACTCATAAAAATATCGCAAGCTGAATTCTAGTCCAATCAGGCTTATTCTTAATGTTCTTCATTCTTACGTGCTCAATCTCAAAATAAGTCGATTGATTCTTGAAAAAATATCAAATATCAAGAATCAAGCTTTTTAATTTTAAATCAAGCCTATGCAATATTAAAATCTGAACCATATCACCTGAATTATGTTTTTTGCACTCGAATACGGGATCGAATAAGAATTATACTCTCCAATTAAGCCGAAATAATTTTAAAATCTGAGCCATATCATCTGCATGATTTTTTGCACACCAATACACGTCAAGAATTATACTCTGCAATCAAGCCGATCTAAACGATCATGATATGCGAATTTACATTCTCGAATCAAACGCAACCAATGTCAAACTAAGATCGAAACATTACCGATACAAGAATTGTATTCTCCAATCAAGCCGCACAATGTAAAACTTGCATTATGGATAAAGAAATTTCTTTCATACTGAGTGTCTAAAAAAATAAAAGAGTGAAAAATTGAAATAACTACATGTGATAATAAAAATGGATAGTGTTTTGACTTATGAGTATTTGCTGGACAGTGCGGAAGACAATTTAATTCTCGTGTCGAGCAATAATAATCCATTGCAACAAGTTGCCACCGATGAAGATGACGATGAAAAACAACTGATGACTCTGCTCGAAACATTATTAAATAATATAAAGAGATATTTTAGTCCATTTAATCGTTTTTCTTTCAATAAATAAAAATGTTTTAAAAAAAATAATAATTTGTTTTATTTTCTTAAACAGGAAAGTGACGGAGTTGATAATAAATTTTGATATGACATTCTTGAAGCATTCCAAAAAATTGAATAATTGAAGGATAACTTGTTCTTATTTAAATTTTTGAAAGTATATTTCAAAAGTAATTATTTTGGGCTTTAGGGAGCATTTTACTTTTTACTGCTAATAAATAAGCTTAAATTAAGCCCAAAGTCATAATCTTAACATTAATCTTAAACATATCGCAATGAAGAATGTGTGAGCTTAAATAAATGTTAAGATTATGACTTTGGGCTTAATTTAAGCTTCCACGTACTTAATACTGTTATAGAAGAATCTTAAAATAATAATTAAATGTTAATCAAAAAACATACTCAAAGTAAGATTTTTGCACTTGGATTAAGAATATCAGAGCTTAACAGACTTTCGTCAACGGATAGGCTTGATCTGAAACTGATTACCTTGATTTTGTCTCGGTTTTCCCCTGAGTATATGGCGTTTAAAATAGTTGCAGTAAATATTTATTGAAATCCCCAACCAGAAATAGTGAATATTTTTGGAATGTCCAATGTTGAGTTTTCTTATTAAATTTTCGTCCCAAGGTTGCCTTAATTATTAACGGCCTATGGTCGATTCTTCCAGCATGAATCTACAAGCAGGCGTCTTGAAAATCTAAACAGTCCCCCCACTTCCATAAGCTCTACAGAACTTTGCAACTATGAAAATTTTCTATATATTTTCAGTTGCAGATAGGTTGTGCTGGGCTGACCTCATCTAGCTGTCGACAGGAAATTCCCGCTCTTCCCCATCTCTTACTGTCATCTGTCACACTTGTTCACGTTACGAATCGAACAAAAATTATTTCATCCTTCGTCGGTCCCTTCTTTGATAATTGAACAATGCAAAACCCTGTTAGCTGCCATTGACCATGTCGATAATTTACAAAAGCAAATAATATTTTCCACTATCTGACAATTTGACAATTTGTATTCAACTTACCCACCGTGTCTCGTTCGCAACTGAACAGACGCACACACACACACATACAGATATAGAGACACTTGCCTGCCTCAACCTCCTACTGTCTGTCTTCGTCGTTGATACATACAACTCAAGTGCGGTGCGGTGTCCGTCAGCCTGCTTGCCTTTCTTGGTCTCGGGACGGGACACTACAACAATTCGCTCCTACTTGTTAACATTTGCGAATGCAAGCTCCGGAATTTGGATATTAGTATCCAAATGTTGTTATCATCTGTTCGAGAACATGAATAACACACTTCTCGGCAATCGCATGGCAGTGTTAGTCGGTTGAAGCCAAATGCTGCGTGTCTGTGGTAAATCTGTTAACCAAGAGTGAGCTGAGTTTGGGGAGGCAGACGAGCTGCATCCTTGTCCAAATCTAATGGAAAATAACTTTAAAGCGTCGTATGGTGGTGGTAGCTCTCTGAAGAACGGTACAACTCCTCCGGTACGATGGGCTTCTGTTGTTTTCAACCAAAAGCCGACCATTTCGCATTCGTCTATACTGCTACTACGATTGGAATGAGAAACATTTGAAATTGTGGTGGAAAACACTGACAGGATGCAAAGTGGAAAACTAATTTTATAAAAATCCATCAAATCCAATGGAATGCAGCTCCTTCATCACGGTAGTGCTGAAGGGATATATTCTGCTTTTTCATTCAACAAACGGAAATGTTTTTACTTTCTGTGAATTCGCTATGCGATAATGACAGCTGTAACTGAGCTTAAGGTGATTCTCTATTCTGGATGCAGGAAGTCTTCCTCGATTGAAATCTCTTTGCAATTTATTGGATAGAGATGGAGGTGGAGAAGGAGATGGAGATGGAGATTTGTTCCTTCATTTAGTGGGACGGTAAACGACTGTAATAGTAGTAAAACTTTGAAATCAGATGTAAACGTTATTGTATCATCTTCGCAGGTGCAACTGTGTAAAAAGGACGTTATTTAGACGTAAACGAGGACATAACATTTGCACGACTTTAAGAAATTGAATTCGCTTACAACAACACGTTGCTTGGAATTCGTACCCTTAAAAGGTTCTGTTGCTAAAGCAATTTGAGGTAAAATGGGAGTGCCCCTCGAAAAAGTATAACTTTAAAGATCCACCAAAATATAAGACAGGACGGTGACTTAATTGCATTTTGAAAGAACACTGTCGATGGTCTCAGTATGGGAGTTTGTTGACAACTTTGAAGCCGATGTTCCAAAAGGTTATTCCTGGACGGATATTCGTCTCAAAAGTGTAATTACATATCCAAAATTAGGCAAAACAGAGCCATTCAAAAACCCAGGCTTACATTCTCACAACCAATCCTGATGGATATTTTTAATTGTTATGACAAAATGGAGGCAATTTCCGAGCTGAGGAGTTTCGCATATTGTTTTCAGTATTTTGTTATCAAGATGAACATTTTAAGTGAGTTTGTTGTGAGGGACACGCCTTCTACTCGGAGACCCTTCATATCGTACTTGAAAGATGTCAGTTCTGGAAATACAAGTTGGTCGTGAAGAATTTAGTAGCAGAGATAGTCTTGAGACTGTCTACAGTCTTGAGACTGTCTACAACACACCGCGAACAATTTTATATTGCAAGTGAAGTTTCAAAACACGCTGCACGTTTCTGTAACACAGAGTTACAAGCTGCAAGCTAATCTTATCGTCAATTGTAGACGAACTCAACAGTCATCGTTATGTTTGAACCTTCAGACAGACAGAATTCTGATATTCAAATCGTTTTTGAATTTATTATAGGAAAAGTACCTTCGGCAAGTTTGGATATTTGTTAATTCAAAAGAATTTTTTGCCGGGGGTGGCAATGCTGCTCAAAATCAGACCAGTGTGTGCTACAAATAAAGTAATGGGGGCCATTCAAGCTTGCGGTTTCGAGACTTTGATGCAGAGTAACCATCTAATAACTATATAGAGGGACATTTACAGAGATGGGAATGATCCTTTTCTCCCTTTTATTGTTGCAACTCGTACAAAAATTCGATCTTTTGGCATATTCTTCCATGAAGACACGACTCATGATACCAATAGCTGCGATGATGTGTGATCTTCAAAGCTCAAGTAAAAGCCTCAATCTTCAGGCACTTAAATACAATATTAGTCGAGCTATTCGAGTCAAAAACCATCCAAACTAACTAACTCACACTCTAAGGATTGGAAGAAGCTTCACCTGGGCTGTACATTTATTTGACATTCTTTAAAAACATATTGCACAACCCTACTTTTCGTTATGTGCAAATTTTTTGAGTTCACCATGAAGCATATATCACAAAAAAAAAGTCCCTCCGAATGGACCCTCTTCTATCATGCCTTTCAAACTCAAATGCCAACCCATCACTCTTCGAAAGACGCACTCATTTCTATTTCAAAGCCATTTTTCTGCTTAATCGATTTAATAGGCGCTCTGCTATTGACAAATTTGACAGCAGCACCCGAGCTGAATAATTGATCGCTATCACCGTCATTTATGAGTGAGGACTTTTCGTTGTCTTCAACCGAAACTGTCAGAACCACTCACAATTTATAGACTCGACGGTTACGCAGGAACCGTTCTTATCTACATCTAATCCACACGCACTCTGGCTAAAAGCCCCCAAATAGCTTCCCATGGGTATACTCCTAGTTGATGACATTTCCTTACAGTTGTCATGAGCGATTGTCTGCGGCTATTAATTTTATTATAAGCTGACAATATGTCAAGTCCTTGATGAGAGCCGATTTATATAAAATGAAAAAAAATCAAAGGGATGAGAAAAAACAAAACAAAATAGGTATCCCCTCTCTTAAATAAATCAGAGCAAGTTTCGGCAAAGCGTATAACAAATGTTTTGCTCATGAAACAAATTCTTTGGCATTATCCCTTATGTAGGAAAAGACGTTCGGCTACAACCAAAGTGCTAACATGGCAAAGCTATGTTGCGCCAGACAACAAGAACAATTCGAGCATTCTTCATTGGGTAAGAATTCATTCCGGGGAATGGGGTGGATTCATTGAATTCCGTTCCCCCCCTCCCCTCCCCCTGGGTCCAGCTATAAGTTGTTTATTTGTCTGCCATTGTCCTGTTGTAAGAAGTTTTGTTATACATTCACCCGTTCGGTTCGGGTAATTCCAGGAAAATTGATTTGCTTCTATCAGGAAACGAGAGAGAAAAGAATTAGGGAATTCGCTTTCCTAGGTTGGAGTCTGGAGATTTAGATGCGGAAGGTTACGTGCATATATATGTGCACGTAAGTGCACTCTTTGTGTGCAATTGCAGCGTGTGTATACTGCGCGCATGTTTTCGAGTGGAACCCCAGCCAAAGGGAGCACCGGAGTGCGCACGGTTTGTTAGGGCGGTAAGCGAAGCATTCGGTCTCTCTGCTTCTGAGATTGAATGGATTCTGTTTATTATGTTTTGAAGGGATATTGTTAATGGGGTTTCTTTTATTGTAGCAAAGAGCATTTATTTCTATTTGATAGTGTCATCATGTCGAACAAAGGGTTTTTAGAATCTTACACTGGATTTCTTTGACTGTTCAGTTGGGTGAGCTTGGTGTTCATACGGTGGTGGATACTCGTTGGTTGTTTTTTTTTTTTTTTCTTTAATTAGTTTGCTTAGTTTGCGATAGAGATAGCAAGGCATTTGTTAAATTTTCAAGTGTTTCATCATCATTATCATGGGTGTATCTTCTGTTGAAGTAGTAGGGCGCTGCCCTTGTGTCGGAAAGGGGTGCGTCGGGTAAAAGACGCGCTATTCGACTGCTAAATAAATGATGACATTTGGGTTAGCAAACTGATAGAGGTTTGAGTACCACCCGTTCTAGGAATGAAATGGCTTCCAGCTGGCAGTGGCTTCTTTGAAATTATTAAGACGGACGACGAAAGAAAGTAAACACATGTTGGCGACTGTCAATATCAGGCAAAGTTTCAAGTTGGAAAATTTAAATTTGAAAGTAGTTATTAAAGTGTATATTTTTAAAAAATATGTAAATGAGTTTTCTGCAAAAGTAAGTTAATCGGTACCATCAGGGTTTCGTTAAGGGAAAAAACTGTGGCCCAGAACTTGCCGTATGCAATGTGTTCAACATGGCGTACTCTTAGGTAACTTTTTCGGTGTTTCCATAAATTAAACACTTTCCCACAAAAGAAAGAGTATGCTTGCTATCTTTTTCCCACCCTATCCATGGTTAAAAATGTCGAAAGAGTCAAATGTATTTGACCATGGAAAAAGGATCGATTGATAGCAAAATAAACAAACTTTTAGTGTTATCATCGGCCTGGCCGATGCTTTGATACCCTCCACTGCATACAAGTCATGCAAAACTGGTTTTGTATGGAAGGTACCAGAACTACTTGACCGACATAGTCCAAATTTAATGTAAACCTGACGGCGATAAAAGTAAGTAGTCTCACAAAATTTCACTTGCCTAGGTCGATTTGTTTTGACGATATCCTG
Organism: Cheilosia vulpina; assembly: GCA_916610125.1. Lineage (NCBI taxonomy): Eukaryota > Metazoa > Arthropoda > Insecta > Diptera > Syrphidae > Cheilosia > Cheilosia vulpina. The sequence continues at coordinate 111,775,450 of OU744276.1, read as the reverse complement.
TTTTCAACAGACAGAGAGACACATAGGCCTAATATTGATTTTGTGTGGGAGCGACCAGAACTGCTTGATTGACATAACCCATTTTTAGTAACAACTTGACGACAAAAAAAAGGAAGTCCACTTTCACCATATTTCATTCGCCTATGTTAATTCCTTGCTTTCAACAGACAGACGGACACACGGACAGACAGATGGACATGGCTTCATCGATTCAAAATGTGATCCTGATTCAGAATATATATACTTTATGAGGTCTCCGGTGACTCCTCCCTGGCGTTACAAATGTAATGACAAAGTGAATATACCTTCCTGTGGTGGGTATAAAAAGGGGTTTATATGGTGCTCGGCTCAAAATATTTACAAAACACATTTTACAGCTTAAAGAGGCCAACAGTCCGAGTAGTATAAGATCTTCTACTAACACAAAATCTGCAAACGATGTCACTCAGAAGAACAACTGCTCGTTGCTCTGATGAACTTATTGAACATTTTGCCCAATTCACAAGTTTCAAAAGATCAAAAAACTGCTTACCCTGAGCGCGGCGGTCGCTACTCACTTGTCCCTTGCCCAGTGGTCCCAAACTGTGAAGACTGTTTTTCCTTTTTTTTACCAACGCCTCCTGTTTAAATCAGGCGAGAGAAACTTGCAACACAAAGCAATCTAGTGGCTTGGTCTAACATGAATCTTTAGGTATTAAATTGAAAGTGGGAGTTTCGGTCTGTAGGCGATTTACGCCTTAAAAGCCTTTTCTTCGAGAATATTTATTCGCGCCCCTTTATTTTTGCTTACAAAAATTATTGCTGTAGTTCAAAAATAAACACAAGTTCCAAAAGGAAAACATTTGTGTTAACCAAGATTATGCTTCGTAATCAGTAATTCTCAAAGTTACCATTTCCATTCGGAAAGGCGATAACCGAATTTCCAAACACCTATACACGTATATCGTTTTGTGAAGTGCAGTAAAAGTAAATTTTCAAATTTCCGAAATGCTTCTCCATTAGGAGATTAAAATAAATCAGAACTACTCTCCCGCGAGATATGGCGATGGCGAACAGTACAAAAACCACTGCTACAGCCATTGTACACGCATACAAAAAATGCTACATTAATTGGATTTCTTGCGCCAACATTGTTGAAGATTCTACGTCACCTCATTGTCGGCATCATCGTTCTCTTGGTCTACATCTTCGAAAACTACCGCGAAAATACTCGTAGCTTGTACTCTCTTCCCATCCATTACAGTTTTCCAATTTCCCAAACTTATTCTACCAATGGGCGATGGGAATACCATTGCAGTGCACTTACCCCTCTGCCAGCTGTCTTACTGGGAAAAAAAAATTCAACGACAAAACCGAAAATTGAATTTCGATACAGTAAAAGTTTACTTCGCAATGTGACGGTGTCATTGCCAGTGAAGTGGATGTGGTTCCGAACAGTCTGATAGTGCTGATGAAGATCGTTGTAGTCGTCGTCGCTGTTGAGTTGAGCTCAGCCCCGCAGAGAAAATGAATTTTCACCAAATTTCAATTTCACCGCGGAATGCTTTCAACAAAACCCGAAAACTTTTCCATTTCATGGATGCAGCGAAAAGAAAAAAAAAACAACAAGTATACAGCCAAAGAAACGTGAAAGAGAAACTTCAAATGAAAACTATTTTCCCCTGTGATCCGTTTCGATTTTCACTATTTTCACATGATTTTCACTCAGATTTCGCTTTGACGGGCTAAAAGAACGAGCGAAGAACATCGAATGAGGAACGAGTGTTTAGGGGTTTCAAGTTGAGATTCAATCAAGAAGAAGCAGCTGATGGATATCCAAAGAGGACTCGGCAACAGGTGTTTCAAAAGCCCAGAAGGACAATGAAATGGTTATTACAAAGTTGAGTGTGTTTTTTTGTTTGTTTTGCGGTGGGTCCTGTACCTGTTTGTTTTAAATTTAAATCCTGTAATATTTAGTGGTAGATATTTTCTATTTTCATGTTTGTTTCCTTTTTGTCCCTAATTAGCTGAATTTCTTTTCTCTTTAATGAGTTGGAATTTGTTTTACAGATTGTGCCAACGACAAAGCAAACGAAAGAACAACGGGGGTGGAATGGTAGTGGCGTCGTCGTCATTTTGTCGTGAGAAAAATCCCAGATGGTGTTGTCCTTTCACGGGAAATTGCTCTGTAACGCTGAAGGGTTGTGCGGTTGGGCCATCATCAACCCACTCGCGCTCTTCATTGGGGCAAATTAAATGAGCTCAGCACAAGTTGACCTTTAGTGGGATATAGCATGGCAAGTCACTGACAGTGGTGATAGATAGTAAATGGACTGGCCTTTGTTGAAAATATGCTAAAGAAGCTTATTCAGTGCTAAGAAAATAATCAGGACGCAGTTCAGTTAGGCTGAAGTCACGGAAGTGCTTCCAGCTACAATGTGAATTCTTGCGGAAAGTTTTTTTAACGCACTTATATAAAGGGTCCGCCATCTAACTTTTTTTTTTCGCGAATGGTAACACTTAGCTCATGTCGGATTTGACAGATAATTAGTTTTATCCTTCCGCTGAACGAATATGGTTGTGTATACGCTTGAACAACGCTGGGAAATATTGCGACATTACTTTGAAAATCGTGGTAATGTGGCAGAATGTGTGCGAAAATTGCGTACGGATTTTGGAAGAAGAGAAGCACCGTCAGCTCCGTATGTTCGTTATCTTGTGAAAAAAGTGAAAGAAACTGGCATCCTCATCGATAAACCAAAGCGTGAAAAGCCAAAAACAGTGCGTACACCCGAGAAAATTGAAATTTTGGTCCAGAGGCATAATTGGGCCATTTTTCTTCGAAAATGAGCAAGGAGTGGCCGTTACAGTCAATGGCGATCGTTATCGGGCCATGTTGAACGAAATTTTGTTCACAAAAATTGAAGAGGAGGATATTGGCAATATTTGGTTTCAACAGGATGGCGCTACGTGCCACACAGCCGAAGCTACACTAGATGTTTTGCGCCCTGTTTTTGAAGATCGCATTATCAGCCGCAGAGCTGATGTCGTTTGGCCACCGCGGACCTGCGATTTGACACCGTTGGACTATTATTTGTGGGGTGCCGTAAAAGATAAGTGTTACGCCAACATGCCAGACACAATTGACGCTTTAAAGGACAATATTCGTGAAGCCATTGGTGAAATACAGCTGCACACAATCGATAATGTGCTTAAAAATTGGACCGATCGTGTAGGCTACTGCATGGCCTGCCGCGGCAGCCATTTGAATGAAATTATTTTCCATTATTAACCGGAAGGATTGTACTTTCAAATTAAAAAAAGAAATTTGAGAAAATATTCAGTAGTTTTTTTTATAGCATTTTCAAAAAAAAAAAGTTATTTGGCGGACCCTTTATTTAGTAGGCCAGCGGTGGCCTATGAATTATCCACTAAGAAAAAATGGATGTGATATGAGTATGAGTATAAAAATGAGGCAAACAGACTTCTAGTGCAGGCTTTATTCCCAATATAAACTGGCAATCGTTTGGTCTCTTTAAATATCTGTGTTTGTCAATAGTAAAACCAAAAAGCTGTCAAAAATGGTCGAGCTCCTTTTCGATTATCTTTAATAGTTTTTAAGATCTTTTTTGTAACAGTCCCAAACACTTTCACCCTTCTCAGACAGATAAGTCAGTTGTAGTATGAAATCTCGTACTCGTACGCCTTAATTCGTTTTTTTTTGAAGTTTTTCATAAGAAAACGAAAGAGTAGACGTGCGAACTGGATTTCCAAAGAAGTGACAGTTGTTAATCTTTTTACTTTTTGACAAATTTAGAGAACAGCGACAAATTGTTTTATTCCATGAATTAATAGCTAATGAACACACGCTTCTCTTGAGATGTGCCGTAGTAGGATTCGAACGGAATGTATGACTTTTTAATATTTCGTAGGCTTAGCTTACTTTTTTTCTGTTATAAAATCAACTTTTGACTTTTTGACATATTTCAGGATAAGTAATAAATTATTTCATTCTATAGCTAAAATAAAAGCTTTTTTCTTTTTCTATGTGGCTTAATAGAATTCAGACATTTGTTTTTTTAGTTCTTAAATATTTTTTGTTTCTGGTAGGTCTAGCTTACCTTTTGGGCCCATTTATGAAAGAACGATTAAATATTTTATTAAATAGAGTAGTAGCCGAAACTAAGGCGTACGCTTCTTTTTAGATACTTGAAGAATTAAAAATATTATTTTTTTTTTCTTTTTGGAATAACAAAAGAGTTTTAGTGGTGTTTGAAAAAAAAAAACCTACAAATGGTAATTGTGGGCTTGTCTGATAGAAATAATTTGTACATTTCCGCCGAGCGATTAAGTAGATGTATTTACAAAGAAAAAAGGTTTAAAAAGTTTTAGATTTTTCATTGTTTCAGTTGAATTCGTTCACTATTTTGCTTATCTCTAATTGTTTAATGTAATTCATCTTTGTTAGCTTGATTAATTAAAAATTGTATTAACTTTTGCCACAAATGGACTTCAAGTCTAATGTAAAAGATATTTTCGAAGTCAATAAAGTCAATGTGGTGCATTCAGCTTTACCGGGTAAGCTATGTCCTCCACAAAATCCCCCACTTCCCGAAGAGCGACAAAATAAAGTAATTGAATAGGGATTAAGTCCCATAAATACTTTGTTTGGCGAAAATCTACTGTAGCGGACCCAGCCAAAGAACGCGGTAAATGCAAATTTTACAAGCGTAACGCTGATTATAATCTGTTTTCCTGTGAATTCTTTAATGACCCATAGAGTAGAATCTGCTCAACTTAGAAATTGTAAACACGTTTCAAAGTATACCTTCACTTTCAAGCCCCACTATGCGATTCCCGTGAAATCATTGATTCCTTGTCTTTCCTTCCACACGCATTCATCCCGTCGTTCTGATAATCGCAACATAATTGAAATGCACTGCAATTACACAGCGTAATTGAGCTATTACTATGCTCAAAGGAAACGCTCATCAAAACCGCTCGCAACATGCATACACTCTCGACACAGATACACAGCTGCACACATAATTTGAATTAATTTCAACGCCATTACCCACCTGTCCCGATTGCTTATTCCGATTTTAATCGAAACCGATGGCGAACGCAAAAGGACAACGATAGCGCCATCCTCGATGATTGGCAAAATATACCCATCGTATTCAAATCGGATTACCCGTCGGGATTCATTTCTCCATCGACCCCACGAAATACCATGACAACGCCAGGGCAAAATATTGAGAATCAAAGACTTTGGAATTTAAGGAATTTCCGAACAGAATCACTCCCAAAATACGAGAAGCACATCCCTAAGGGATGGGTCCTGCGAGCACCCAGTTCAATATACACACCTGGGTGTTTTAATTTGCAAAGGGCATCCAATCGGATTGTGTAATTGAATTTTTCGAATATTTAGAACTGCTTGGGAATGGGACCACTGCCACAAAGCAAACAAAAACTCATAAAGAACGAGCACAATAATATAAATTCTCGCTCGGGGGCAAGACGGCAGGAGTGCTAAAAATCAATTGATTGAAAAAAAGAAGTGGCGAGTGCGAGCGGGGTGGCTGAGAAAACATTAATCTAACCGCCATATGCTACTGCGAATTTAAATTCTTCGGCGTGTCCTTGCACCGAGAAAACTCCTCCATCCACAAAGCAGACACACAAATGACAAATCCCATGGAGAAGCAGAAGAAGTTTGTTGCAAAACTTTCTCAAAATCCCCCATTCATTCCTTAATTGGCTGACATATGTTCACTTAAAAAAAAAAAAAAACGCACAGAAAAAAAGCGAGCAAAGAAAGAACTACGACTACGACGACGACGAATGTCATTCTCTTGTGTGTCCGCTTCGCTTAGTGAAACTTTATTGCATTGTCATGGGGTGCAGCTGGGGAACGAGCAATATGGCATGTGCGAAGGATTTTTATTTTAAACTTTCCCCAACTTCCCCACCCCCATCCCAAAAATGTGCAGAAAAAAAATATTAATTTGACATCATCACGATGACGATGTGGAAGAGATCCTCTCAAAGGATCTCTCAGCTGCAACGTGTGGAATTCCTTCCAAAGACATTCCCTTTGTTGCTCCGGCCAATCGATTATGTGTCTCGAAATTGATTACGGTCATTTTATACCGTTGTCGTACAATTTCCGCTTTGTTGTGTTTCTGTGTGTCCCTGTGTGCGCACTATGTCGAGCAGTAGTTGGCGTTGGTAGTTGGTAGTGGAGCGAACTCGGCAGTCGAAGTCGACTCAGTCCACAAATAATATACAAAATAAAATTGTGTGCAAAAACAGAGAGAGAAGGCGAAATTAAGCTCTGTTTGACAATGTCTATGTCCATGTCGAGTCCACCTGGCCGTATAGGTGTGGATTTTTTCCCGGTTGTAAGCTAATTCATACACCTCTCATCGGTCGAGCTGTTATGAGGGAATATATGATCACAGAGAATTAATTACGGGGAATTTCAGAGTTGCTTAAATTGAGTCCTGGGAGGCAACTGTTTGTTGCGCGAATACTCGATCAATGGAAGGTAGTCGCTTGTATAAATGTAAAGCGCAGCAATGAGATGCATTGTTCTGGCTGTGAAATTCGAGGCAGTATGAATTGTAAAATATTTTTTTGGTTATAAGTATTCAAAAGTGAAAATTCATTCGCATTTTGAATGGGCGTTGCCATAGCCTTTAGTACAAACATTCAGTTGAACGATGTGCGGTAATTTTGGACCAATGGCAAAGGAATGTATATACTTTGTTTTTTGTTAACGAACGTGGTCGGATGCAGTTTCTTTCGATAGTGCAGGACTAACCCTAAATATTGACCCGCAAATGAGCGTCTTTTAGAAGCAGAACGCTAGTCACATGCATTTTTGACAAAACGAGGAAAAAGTGTGATACTTTTGTGGTGACAAGTTGTTGCGGTTGTGTGGGTATGAAGTCCTAACCAACCTTACGATGGTAAAAAAAAATTGACGGTGCCAGTAATGTTTCGGGACGTCCCACACTCGCTAATCAGGTGCATTTCCTTTAGTATACCGGAATGGATAAGACGGCAGCGCGGGGGAGTTTCACGACCTTGTACCCTGAAAGTTTCAATTCTCCCGTCCATGGACAGTGGCATATATGTTCCGGTGCCGTAATAGACGTCTTGTCAGGAATCGAGTGCTGTACAACTTATGATTCTTAAAGATTGTCGTTTGCACAATAATGCAACAGTTACACGCGGATCCACAGTCTAAACAGCAAGCCATTTACTGCTCCATACCTAGACGCCTTTGGTTGTCTATGAGTCGTCTCTCGAATGCAACACTTTCAACCACGAACCAACGTTCCGCAGTAGACGCTGCTCGAACTTCTCAAGTGAAAATGGAAACAGGCGTTTACTAGAGGCAGCTGATGCCAGAAGGATAAGACTTGAGCTGATGTTCACGCGCCAAAGATCCAATGAACGTAAGCCAATGCTGGAACCCAAGGCTATATCATCACTCTCGATGCTCCTCATCGAGATCGTTCGTAGAGCTGCGCTCCTAGTCCCTAAAGCGGTTACGACCAGCTGCAGGGATAGGCCCCATTGCATGTCTCAACACTAGATCGAAGATAGCCCAGATTTGGCCCACACGTCAGCGATGTTCTCATCAACCAACTGCAATAGTGCCAACAGCAGCGCGAGGTTAACAAAGACTTCTGGTGACTCTGAAGTAGGGAATATTTTACAACCTTATAGAACCGCAAGAAATGGATGAATATCGAGTCTAACATTCAGGTGGATCGTCCGCGTACGGCATAAAAACCTGCCTCCAAATAACTATCTCTGAGGCCGTACAACCCGGCACCGATGAATTGATCCGCAACATCACTCCACGACCACTAAATCAATATAAAATACCTACTTGAGGAGGGTCCACATTTTGAACTGTGGTAGTCGACCGAGCAGGATGTTCTTTGTACATCTCTTCAGTCTTTTCCGCCCGCTAGCGCTCACATTTCGTCTGTAATTATGAGCACTTAACCGTCTTCGGTTGTCATATCATCGCCTACCTAATAATTCACAGTGGTGCGCTGCCAGGCAAATTCATATGGAGCAGTGCAAATGCAACATCCTCCACCTAATGCCAAACCATAGCATGCGAAGATGATTAGTGGACCGTGCGTCTCGATCATCTATTATTGGCAAAGGACAACTCACTTCTAATATCAATTAATTATGGAGCTCTTTAAACTTCGTTGGACTGTATCTCCCTCCCATGCAGAGCTCTGTACGCACATCAGGTGTGTGCTGTACGGTACCCTGCTCATGTACATGCGAGCATCATGACATTTAAAAATCACGTATAGTTTTTCAAAGCTACATGTTATCTAATCCTCCACATGGAGATGGATGGAGCGGATTTGAGTCAACAATTCAACTCTACAACAAGTGTGTGCCGTCTTTTCTTACTTTTAACGAAAATCGTTTACTTTATTCTCAACACAATTTATCGAAAAAGAAAATTAAATTCCGGAAAATAAGGAACATCCTACCACTACTACTACTAGAATGAGGGTTTTGCGACGCAGCTCTATGGAAAACTTTTCAAAAACCCCAGGCAGACAAAACGTTCCTTACACCTGTGTCTTCTCTCATACGAACGTTTATTTTTCCCAACATTACCAACCTAAACAAAAATTGACAAGCTACGTCACTAACCACCGGTATCAGTTTGCCGAAAATTGAAACCATTTTCGAAGTCAATCGAAGAGTTCTCAGCTACTATTTATTTTGATAAAATCCGCCACTAAAGGCCAAATTAAAATAAACCCCTCTCACAATTTAATGGAAAATAGACTTTAAGGTCGCACCCGCCATACTCCATTTCAAAAGAAGCGCTCATTAAATTTCATCATCCTTCCACGGACTTTTCTATTAGCAATTTATTTAAAGGTCGAAGGCTGCGCTGTTACAGATTTTTTTACTCTTGGCCGACTTTCCGCTTCCACGCCAATCATAGTGGATTTTCCGCGCCATAAAGTCCTGACCGACAGAGCAGCACCTTCAAAAGCAACATAATCGCCACCATAATCAGACTCCATTGGCGAGCACAATAGTCCTTTTGTTCGGATGGCAAAATAAGAAATTAACCCAAAAGTATAAAGTTCCATCTGAAAGAGGGATTTTGTATTTCTTCTCGCAGTGTTTTTAGAAATCAAATCGAATTGCCCAACCCACTCCTACAGCATTAAGCCGAAAACCCGCTCAAGGAGAAACACAGAGAGAAAAACCAACAAAAACAAAACGCTAAGTGAAAGGATAAATTCAGAGCAAAAGAAAAATACGGAATAAAACTAAATACGACGTCAATTAGCAGCAACCTTTGTCTCTTCGTCCCCGCCTCACATCCACTGTCATAGCAGGACCAACCGCAGACAATTAATTATCCTTGTAGGTGGTTTTTCTATAGGTCCTTTCAAATTAAAAGAAAACATAGAAGCAAAACGGCAAATATAAAAACGGGGTGATAGACTGCTATATATACATCAAAACTACATAAAGTCTCTGCCGAAAAGGACCTTTCTTTTGGGGATTCCTAAATTTTATAAGTTCCACCTGCGGCCGTCTCTTAGAAAGAGGAAATTCAACTACAAACCACACCCAAAGCAGGAAATTAATTTTCGTTTTGTGACAGTTTTATCCTTTTTTTCTGTTTTTTTTTTTGTGCTTCGTTCCAATCAACAACGACGACGATGGCATTTTTGGCAAGCAACGAAGACGTCGCCCTTAAGTAGGATCCTTTCGCAATAAAAATTAATAAGTAACTTTAAGTCTGTGGTGGGTAGATGGCATTTTCTCCACTGGACTTTTACATAAGACGAAGAAGAAGAAATAAAAAAAAAAGTTTTTTTGTTGCGACCTATATTTTGTGGTTAGGATACACAGAAGACGACCCGCCTCCTCCTCCGTTTTCAATAAGCCATATTGAAGGCGACTGTTAGTAGTTGCTAGTGGGCTATATTGCCGACAGGAACAGGATGTTTTCTGGAGCTGATCGCTTTGCAACAAAATGCACAATTTGAAGAATGGAAAATCGTTCAAAATTTCTCCCAAGGATACAAACAAGCAGAAGAGTAGAGAAAAATATTAAATCCACATTTCTTTCATAAGGACGTTTTGTATTGTGCACATTTTGCATTCTCTTGTGACGTTGTCGGTCGACGGTTGCATGGCGATTCATGTTTTTTCTTCTCACACACACTTTGTCAGGAACAACCCCAAGTCGTACAACTATGATCCTGAATGTGCAATGGCTTAGCAGGAAAATGTATGTTTTCCTTAAGAAGAAAGTTATATTCTTTTCTGACACACAAAACATCGGGTTCTTGCCGTCTGTTTTGTTGTTTTATTGAATTTGTTTTACCTCCCCAAAAAGGGGCCAAAAGGATATTGTACGATGGGTTGGGGAAACGAAATAAAAACATGGCGCGTAAAATAATCCAGCTTAGTGTATTGCATTATTTATAATGTTGTTTAAAACGGAGTTATTTGCTTTTCCTTTCCGGTCGCACCAAAAAAAAACAAAAACCTCTTTCATTTGAAGCCGACATGCACGATGTATATAGCGCCTCTCGTCTGAATAATCTTGAAGATTAAGCGAAATGGAAATATTTTCTTTTTGATTCTTTTTGAGTTCAACATGAAGCGAACTATGGATCACAAATACATCCCTTTGCATACAGAACAATTTGAAAATTATATGTAGGTGCTTATGTCGGAACAACGATAATGAAGTTTCGCAAGCAGCCACTACAACGAAACTTGTGTCAGACACAATCAGATTTGCTCGAAAAAAAGTTTTCGGAACTCATCCAGTCAGAGGGTAGATACAGCATAGGTACAACACACTCTGGTATAAAAAACGTTGAATCCCCTTCTTTTTTTGGGAGAAAAGATGGTGGTAAAAAAGGGATCCCTCTGGAGTCAAGGGAAGCATATGCTGTGATGAAGATTACAAATTAAATAAAGTTTCTCTTGCTGAAAGGATTGATTTGAATGTGTGTATGAATGCGTTGTGCTGTGTGTAGCTTAATTGTTTTTGCAACGAAGCGTATTATGTGAGATTACACACTGTGATTGTGGGTAGTTGAGTGAGAAAGAAAGGGTTTGTTTGGAAATGATGGAGTGGGCGCTTTTAAAAGGTGCTCAATCGATTGCCTTAATTAAATTTGTATGAACATAAATGTGTCGGACTATTGTCGCCTTTAAGTGGGCTCCATTTACCGCCATTTTATGAATAAAATATATGTTTGGTTGGTAGACTGTACAGCCTTAGGCCATGACCCCTCTCGATTTTGTTCCTATTGTTCTAGATCTTGAAGGAAACGTTGTACACCAAGAACCAACCGCAACCTTGATACTTGATTTTTTTCCGAAATTTTAAATTGGTATTGAAATTTTATAAAATAAAAATATTCCTTAAATAACTCGTTTTTTCGGCAGGACCAAGGAAGGACAACCTACCCAGTAAAAATTATAAAATTTTCTTTCCTTTAAAAGTGGAAATAGAATACAGCGACACGAAAAATCAATAGCTCCCTGTATAGAAAACCTATAAGGGATTTTATATACACTCTGTTCCAACTGAATAGGTACAAGCTTTTCCAAATCTATGTGGCTCATTATATCCACATAATGTACATGAATCGATCATTTCATGCTGCTTACTGTTTGTCAGTGATGTTGCCACAAGAAATGGGGAAGAATAATTCAAAAAGCTCGGTTTTTTCTTTTCTGGCATCTATGATTGGAAGCAGGGTTCGTAATAGATATATATCTCCTTACGTAGATTTATATTGTAAAAATTTGAAGATTTGTTTTTGAATATGCGTTAGCAGTTACAAACTGAATATCCCAATTGACGTATGTGGTGTAAAAATAAATTGGGAGTTTCTGATTGCAGTTGGGATTATTTTTAGGTGCATACTCAATATCGTAAAAAAAAGAAGTGGGTTATATTTGTTTGCATTGCATTTTGATTAGAAGTGGCAAATTGAGATTTTTACAAAACTATACCGTAGTTATGTGAATATAAATCGGGATTTGTGAAATAAGTTTTTAGAAATAATTATATATCTGATTTATTGGAATTTTTTGAGAAAAACTAAGTACGGGATCTTATTTAGAATACTATTGTGCTTAATAAGCATTTTGATCAATATCGTTAGAGCGGTTTTAGTAAAATTTGGCATACATAACAGTAACAAATATTGCAATGAGTAGTTTGAAAAATACTATTGCTTAACTATTTACCTGAAAACCGAGTACAAGTTATTGTTCGGGGTGTAAGCATTACTAGGTTTTAAAAGTTTTTTTTTAAATCGAAAATGCGATTTTCGAGATATGAGCAGTTTTTAAAATTAGCGTTTTCGGTTAAGCGAATTGAAAACTAAGAACGCAATAATTTTGAAAACATCAATTTTACTATAAGTTGGCATTTTTGTATCGTTGTTGCCGTTTTCAAGTAAACTAAAGAAAATTAAATTTTTAAAAAAATTACTTTTTCAAAAATCCATTTTGCGGTAATACAGAGAAAAACTGAGGTTGCCATTAAGTTGGAAATGGCCATATTACCTTAGAAATTAATTTTTGTTACAATCGTATGGACCGTTTTTGAGATAGGTCCAGATTTCAAAAGTACCGTTATTTGTTTTTTTAGCGAAAAACTGAGTATGCAGTCATGGTAACCTCACCTACTTAAGCTTAAATATCAATTTTGGTTGAAATCGTTAGAGCCGTTTTCGAGCAAATCAAACTGGTATGAACATTTTGTATGGGAAGTTAATATTGAGGTTAAGGTGCAAAAAAAGACGGCCCCGAACTGTAAGCCCTCAAGCTCCAAATCCGAAGTTTGAACGAAATCGGGGTGGCCGATTAGGCTGTAGGCATCGGGACATACAGACAGACAGACGGACAGAATTTTGCGACCCACTTTTTTGAGTTATTCTATCACCGTAATGTCAGAATTGATTAACAACATCTCGAGTTCGAAATTTTGTACGAATACAATAACTTTCTCTTACTACGTAATGGAGAAAGTTAAAAAATGGCGAAGGTAGGAACTTAAATTTCGACTTTGAAGAAAGCTCCGTGGATGCGGCGCTAGTCACCTCTTCACAGATCGAACTCAGTTCGACTTTGGTAACCTTTTAACAAAAAATATCACATCACAGGGCTACGCACGTAAACTCAATAACTCGAGTCTTATTAAATCAAAGCTCATGCTCAATATTGAAATTAGCCTAAGTACATAATACACGCACACTTAATCTATTTTATTATGTTTACGTATTTGCAAACTAAATAGGAGCAGACCGCCTTCAATAAGACCATAAATGATAAATCATCTTTGCGTTCGCCCATAAAATACTCATGTGCCAGCAATAATACGTAAAAGTACGTATATATATATACATACATACATATATAGCCACTTTGGGGAACGCAAATTATTTTCTGATAGTAAACACAATACAATGTCCTTTTATCCATGTGTTTGCTGTGTGTTGTTTGTCTTTACATTCATCATCAATAAATTTATGTTGATGTAGCAGCTTAAGTAATCATTTAGTGAGTATATAATAATCGAAAACTCAGTGTCTACTGTGTGGGCCAGCAACTTCATCATTAAAATGCTCTCATTTAATTTCCGGTCTAGACAGTAGTCATATTTTGGTGGACATTGTCAGGATTACAAAATTTATGCCCTCGTCCGTGTGAAATGGGAGTTGAGCATTAAGGTAAATTTCAATCAACTTGTGTGGGTGTGTGTGTGCGTGGTTTGATATTATATCACTTTTGGGGGCCATAGTCGCCGGTGTTGGTAATAAATTTATGTTTATTGTTGACGATGAAGTGTGCGACATGGGTATTTGGAGATTCAATAGGTGCCGTATTATTTTGTCACTGGTTTAAGTCAATGTGAAGGGGAAGATTTTCCCGAGCACTTTAAGTGCAGTTCGGGATGTTTGTTGGTACTTGGGGAGGAGGTTTAGCATGTAATGTTTGAAATATTCAAAAATATTGTTTTAGAAATTTAACTGGAGCAGGACACGTACTTCGAATTACTTCAATTTATTGCACAAACAGTCTCGCTTATTGTCAGGATGACAGACACATTACTTCAGCTATTTCGACATATTCGGATCTGATGAGACATTGCGTTAAAGAGCACGATGCACCTTATACCAGATTATCGGACCTTCTTCCTACAAGTCCAAAGAAGGGACATGCCTTTCAGGTTTGGTAACTTTCCCAGCGCACAAAAATAAAGGCTATTTCAAAACAATAGCCTTCGATATGGATGAACAAGTGTTGAATGTTTTATTTGATGAATAAGGAATGTCCGCACCCTAAACAAGCCATGGCCTATGTCGATATTACAGTCATCCATCAAGTGAGATAAGATGGACCATGAAAGTTTGTGGAATCTACTGAGGCGAGTGTCATAAGGAGCAAGGTCAGTATCTATTTTGATGCAGATTTGTTTAGGAAGAATTAGGCCAGAAGGGATGGGGAACTATAATCTAAGCCTCGCCTCGTGACAATTTTAATCAGAGCCAAATTCTCCTCAATCGATGAGGGCCTTGTAAGCTCTAACTGAAGTCAAATAGATAACTATGCAGGTATTTGCTTAAACTTGGTTTTACCATAATGGACCATCAAAAAATTGTTATTATTATTATTATATATATTATTATCATTATTATCCATGACCCGCCGAACTTCGTACCGCCTAAAATTAATTAAATTATTAACATTTTTTGATAAAATTGAACGTGTCGATTGAACGAATGAAACTCCTTTGGAATTCAATTAAGTTCAATGTATAGAAAGGACTTCATAGGTTTCCGGGTCGACTTCTTGATCGATATTTTCCACGCTACTGATTGAATTGAGTTTCCGGTCAAATTTTCTCAATTAACCAAATCAATCAAAGTTAAATGTGGAAAATCGGCTATCCCCGCTTCTGCCATTCCACCGAGTACATTCAGAAACGCGATTGTCCGAAAACATTGTGCTTAACGATGAAGCCCTTTGAAAAAGCGTGCGATATGTCATGGCGGTCGTCCAAATGTTCCCGGGAAGTAAGAATAAAGGTGCTATAAACCATTGAATATCAGTAGTTGCGACTAGTGAACACAGTGGCTCAGTGATTAGTATGCTGGACTACTACAATTTGTAAAAATGATAGTATACGAATAATGAACACAATATACCTCCCCTTCATTCTACCAAGCGATATATGCCGCAAGGCCTACCCACTCATAGGCCACATGCCACATCACATATTCTTTAATGCTTGCGATTTGCCCCCATCACCCCAAAGCAAAGAGGCATCTACAACAGCGCCACCTATTGGGTCGAAAACTATCCTAGTTTCCCAACAGAAACCAAACATACTCATCCACAAAATTGAAATCGTGAGTGGTTTCGGAGACTGACAGCAGCGCCACCTACCGTGCCCAAAACTATCCTATCCTTTAAGCTACAACCAACCATACACATCCTCAAAATTTCATTTAAATTGGTTGAGGGGTTTCGGAGATTGACAACACAGGAATGTTCACTAAAATGCCTATAACTCGTATAACCAATAAATATACAAAAACCGTATATCCATTTATACTTTGGTGTTGAAGTCACCTTTCATTTGAAATTTTCAGAAACAAAATCGGTTAACGCATTAAAATTAAGAGACCATCACTTCAAGCACAATACGACTCATTTTGATATATATTTATAGAAGGAGATAGATAAAAAACGAATTATTACAACAGCGCCACCTGTTGAGAATTTTCCGAATTTTCATTTTAAACCATCCCTGATTTAAGACAAACAAAAAATCATTCAAATACGTCGAGCCGTTCTAGAGTTTTTACCCGAATAACGCTCAGCAATTGATTTTTATACTTATAATATGTGGAAAAAAACCAAAATGTACTGAATATCAACCAAACTTCACAAAAACCAAATATACACCAATACCAAAAATGTGTGAAAGTTTGATTAAAATCAGTATATGCGTTAAGGCGTGAATCGGCGACAAACGAACACAATTTTAATGCTCAATCTTTATATATAGGTATATAGACTCATAAATGAGTTATGGAAACAAATGAGAAATTATAGCACTGACCTTAGGCTAAAATTTACAATAAAGCCTAGTATGCTGCTCGCGCTTAAATTAAGCTCCAATACAAAAATGTCTCCAAAGATAAAATTAAGCAAAGCAGTTAAGCCAAGCAGTACGCAGTTCAAGCTAAATTTGTTAGCCACTGTACGAAAAATCTCTTCAGATTTTAAGTAAGCGTATTAATGCAAAATACATTTTTCCACACCTAAATTTTCATGGATCAGAGAATATATCGGTATTCGCAACAAAATTTCAAACGAAAGCAAAGAAACAGTAGAGAGAATGGTTAGAAATTCGTTGTTGTAAATTTAATTTCTTTTAGAAGTGGAATATTCGAACGTGGGGTAATGGAAGAGGTTTTTGAGGAGGGAGCTGTAGAAGTACAAATAAAGAAACAGCACAAAGTCATTCAGCTGTACCAACGCAGTTTTTTTTTTTTTACGGAACTTACACGGTCAAAATTAAGCGAAATGGCGGAGAGAAAAATTGGAGAGGCGCTTAATTTTAGCTTTCCTGGAACAGCATACTAGTTTTAAATTGTAAATAAAGGGTCTTTCATTAGGGACTTGACAACTTTAAAGTTTCAGTGTGAACGCACCCTTAAACCGATTACCGAACTGTCAAAATATTTAGTAAAATCAACATTTTCATCATGGTGAAGTACACGAAGGAACGACGTTTACAAATGATTAAAATTTACTACGCAAATTCTGAGACGGTGGTCACAACTTTCAGGAGCGTTAACGTCAATTTTCGGCCGTAATTCTCAACCCAGCAGACAAGCCATTTAGAGTCTAGTGAAAAAATTTGAGTCAGAATATTCTCTGCTTGATGTTGCTGTGCCAGTTTTGCCCGTAGTGTGGAGAAAATTGCTTTAGAGGTGTCCGTCGCAAATGAGCCAAATCGTCAATTTCACGGCGTTCTCAATAATTGGGCCACCACATTATATCGAATTTTCCGTAAGGGTATTGGCCTTCACCCTTACAAGATCAAGCTGACTCGAGAACTAAAGCCACTAGATCATATGAAGCAACGTAAGTTCTCGAATTGTGCTCTGGACATGAGGGAAGAAAATGAAGAATTTTATCGCAAAATTATTTTCAGCGATGAAGCGCGTTTTTGGTCAAACGGCTTCGTCAATAAGCAAAATATGCAATACTGGACAGGTGAGAGCGTTGATGTGCTTCATGAAATAGCCCTTCATCCGGTGGCGTCATTGGGCCGTTTTTTTTCGTCGATGAAAATGACTGTCAAGTTACGGTAAATGGTATTCGCTACAGAGACATGTTGGAAATTTATTTCACATCAGTGATATGTTTTTCCAACAAAATGCTGCCACAAGCCATACAGTGGGTGCAACAATCGGGTTATTGAGGTCTCAGTTCGGTGAACGTGGTATCTCGAGAAACGGACCCGTCTATTGGCCGCCGACATCGTGTGACTTAACGCCTCTAGACTTTTTTTTATTTGGTTAAACAATATCGTTATTCTATGCCAACAAGCCGGCGACGTAAGAGGAGCTCAGAGACAATATTGAACGGGAAAAAGCGGCCGTATCGGTCGAAATGTGCGGCCGAGTCATCGAAAATTGGGTTCAACGTATCGACCGTTGTCTAATTCGATTCACAAATGTTTTGATAGTAATTGAGCCAATAAAATTTTGTTTGATATATTTCAAGTACAGGGTGGCCCACGAATCGTGCTACAAAAATAAAACGTAATAACTTTTTTTCTGTGTGAGTAATCGGCTTATTTTTTTTTTATTTTGTAGGTTACTATTTAGATTTATAAAAATGTATGCTTGGGATACGGAGAAAAGAATTTGGATAGTGCAACGGTACCATGCTTTGCAGTCCATCATTTCCGTCCAAAGGGAATTTAGGCGGGAGTTTGGCGGTAATCCCCCGAGTAGATGGACCATTATGAGGTTTGTAAACATGTTTGCCGAATCTGGAAGCATCGCACGAAGTCCGTACCATCGAGATGCCAATGTTCGGGTTGAGGATACAATCGCAGCAGTAGCATCTGCAATACAGGCCAATCCGAGCGTTTCGACCCGAAACTTATCGGGGCAAATTGGAGTTAGTAGACGGTCATTACAACGGATACTTCATGACGATTTAAACTTGTTTCCGTACAAAGTCCAAATTACTAGCAAGTTAAACCCTCAGGATTTGCCTGTTCGCCTGGAATTTTGCCAAAAAATGATATCAATGGCCGAAGAAGACAACACATTGATCAATTGTTTGTTCATGTCTGATGAGGACCATTTTGATCTTAACGGCAATGTAAACAAGCAAAATTGCCGTATATGGAAAGAGTCTAATCCAGAAATGCTCCATGAGACGGAACTGCACCCAGAACGAGTCATTGTGTGGTGCGCAGTTTCATCAAGGTGTATTGTCGGGCCGTACTTCTTTGAAGAAAACGGTGTAACCGTTACTGTCAATGGGGACCGTTATTTAAAGATGTTGAAGGAGTTTTTTTTACCCAGAACTGCGCCGAAGACGTATACCATTCAACAGCGTTTGGTTTCAGCAAGATGGAGCAACTGCACATATAGCCAGACCAGTTATGGCGGAGCTAAACAAAAAATTCGCAAACAAATTAATTTCTAGGAACTCCACTCTTCGCTGGCCCCCAAGGTCACCTGACCTGACTGCACCAGACTTCTTTTTATGGGGTTATGTCAAGCAAGAGGTGTATAAAACGAAGCCCAGGAATTTAGCTGAATTAAAGCAGTCCATAACGACAATAATTGAGGCGATCCCAACTTCAACTCTTCAGGCCGCAATGAATAGTTTTTTGATCAGGTGCCGCCATATGCGTGGGAGAGCGTGGAGGTCATTTGCGATCTATAATCTTTAAAAACAACTAACTATTTAAAATAAAATTTAATTTTCTAACCAATAAAAAAAAAATAAATGAAATACATCGATTAAAAAAAAGTAATTTGAATTTCTTATTGTAGCACAATTGGTGCGCCACCCTGTAGTTTGCATTTTATTTAAAAAAAAATAAATGAAGAAATTGTCAGGTCCTTAATTGAAGACCCTTTTAAATTGCCTCTCAAACTGTAATCTCCCCATAGCCAAATTGGGGCGTTCAGTTCATTTAGGGCATGAATTATGAAAATTACTTTTACGGCCCAGTTTATGCTTTCAGGATTTCTCAGTTTGACAAAGGTATAAACTGATTTATTGATCGAAAATCTACCTAACCAACTAGAGATAATATTATTCCCGTGCAATAATATCAAAGAACTAAATTATTCACAATCGAATAGCTAATACCATCCATCAACAACATACCCCTGCCGATGAAAATTTGCCCTTCTCTATATTTATATCAAATAAACACTTGCCTAGTATCCCCATCGGAGAAGGCTAATACTCACCCTCGGCTTGTACAAATGAAATCCTTTTAAAGAGCAAGCACCTTTTACCTACCACCCGAAACACGACTCTTCCGGTGCGCACATAATTCCTCACAAGAAACATTAACATCTGCTCGGAATCCATCTCGCTACGCCGACTTAAAAACACACTCACATACAGGGACCAGACTAAGTTGAACAGCAAACGCGAAAATGACAGAGCAAAGGCCAGACGCCAGAGCGGCAACAACAACAACAGTTCATGCATAATTTATTCCCAGCCAAAAGTTGATCCTGTTCACCTGATTATAAAATAAGCCCTGCCAAGGCAGGACGCATAACGCTCACCAAGAGTGTTTAAACTTCAGCAGGCATACACAGCCCAGGCCCTGCTATTTGTGTGCCTGAGTGTGTAAGCTAATCCCCGAAAGGATTAAACAGAACGAAAATAAAAACAAAGACGCAAAAAACCCAAATGGGTGTAGGTATGTAGTACAACAAAACGTTAAGAAATCCTTGCCAAAGTTTATTATCCCCTTTAGCAAAAATTGAAAAAAAGAAAAATTCCCATGTACCTATATGTAAATCAAGACGATAATTTTTGCAACAGGAATCCATAGCAAGGATATCGCCTATCAGTAGTAGCTAGTTGTTGCGAAGTCCCTCCAAGTCGAACTCGTCGAAAGGTGAGAGAACATCGACGAAATGTTACATAGTTTCCATTGAAAGGTATATCGACGAAGTGAATCTGACGACGTCTTCGCCGCTTCTCCTGTTTCTCGCAGTCCTCGTCGTTCTTCAAGAACCCTTAAAAATTTATTTGCACTTTCGGTTCGATGGTGGCGTGGCAGTGTTTTATGTTCCACTGCAAGGCGAGCCACCCACATCAGTCGGCGACCGTGGCGTCGCTAGTCCTTCGTTTATCATGATGGCGAAGATAACTTACTTTGGTTCGGTGTTAAACCTTTCAGTCAGTCAGGATATACGCGGATACCGTGTGCAAGCAGCTGGGGGTGGATTTTGCCCTCCTCGCGGCGCCATTGGGAGGTGAGAAGGTCAGATACAATACAAGTTAATATTTTCTTTGGTTTTCGTCTCTTTGCTTACCTGTGTTGATCCACTCGAAAGTTTTTTATTACCCAGTTTCGATGTGGTTCTATTTACGCTTGGAACACCTCAAGAGGTTGAGCGGTTGAGAGGTGGTGACATCAATATTCCTAGGGGAAGGACGAAGTCCTATATAAGCGGGTTAAAGTGTTTGCTGAGGTGTAGGATTGTGTTGCCGCTATTAATTTTTCTTGGTTCGTTTTTGTTTTTTCGTTTTTTTTTTACCGTTCTGTGTGTCTTGTGCTTGGTCCTTGAATTGTGTTTGTATTTTATTTTTGAGCGAAACAATCTACAAGTTCAAATATTGTTTCCCCGTTGTTCGCTGAATTTCTTAAGGCATCTGCGAGTGTTTGTTGGAAAGGGTTAAGTGGAAAATTTTAGACAGCGCGAGGCGTTTGTTGTTGTTATTGGTGGAAATTTCACCGGAAACGGATGGAAAACAATAATGAAATATGGTTTCCATTAAAAGAGACTTTGCATTGGCCTTATTGGTTTTTGGGTGCCGTTCCGGCTACGCTATTGAGCTATGGATGTAGGCCACGTCGGTGATTTGGTTGTGTTTTTTTTTTGCCAAAAGTGAGCAGGTATATATAAAAGCTTTAAGGTAGACTTGAAGTTCTTCTGTCATTGCTTTTTCTTTTTATCTCTTCTCTTGTAAGTGAGTAAGACTATCGTCTGCTGATGAGCCCACCTACGACATCGGGGCGAAACTTATTTTGGAGTACAGATTCAAAAACATTTTGCAACTTCACTACTGGCATGCGGTTAATGTGTAGAGTTTCGCATGTCCCAACGCCAGGAAGGCAAATTAAACCGAATAAATTTTTAACTGGGAAATTGTTTTGTGTAAGATCGAGAAACGTACCTATATCTATCTCTAGTACCTTAAGGTAGATAAGTAGAGGCGTTTGTCAGGTTTGATCGATGAAAACACAATAAGCGCTGATTTGCGAGCCGTTTCGATACTGGTACCGTGAGCGACCTAGACGGTCCAACCCGTTTAGGTAATGAAGCTAAAGTTGTTGCATTTATACTATAAAAAGAGGGATTTTTTTTGTCGGAGGTTGTTACTCTTCGATGGAGCACTCAGACACAACTACAGGTCCATTGTACCTGCTGCCAAACAGACACCATACAAAGAGGGACTACACTATAGTGTTAGTTCTTTCTCTTCTTTTGGTCTTAGGCAACTGCGGCAGTTGATGTTTAAGGGAAAGCCTAGCTTGGCAATTGGGAATTGGGAGAAAGTGGTTGAAAGTTTTACACTGAACCACTCCTATTAAAGGGCCACTTAAAGGGATCCATAGAGCCTAGCGCATCAGGTTGCTCGTCCATAAACTCGAACTCTTATCAAAAGAAAAAAACAATTTCAAGAATCTTAACAACTCGGACTCACCTCCATGCCTGGGAGATGTAGTCGATTCTCAACGAGCTTCCATTCATTCGGTCAAAAGGAGTTCGAGATATTCGTCGGCGAAATCTGTTCATGTACCTACTGTCTTTTTGTTTAATGAATGTCGAACAGGAGCGTTTTTTTGAGAAGATTTTGCTAGGGAAGTACCAGGCTTGAGAGTTTTGGTAGATTGACAGTAGTCTGACCAAGCTAGTGCCTTATAACGTTTGTGTATTCCTTAAGGCAGACACAAGATATAACTATTAGCTAAAAAAAAAATCGCATACCCGAATGGTTGTTAGAAGCTGGGAGTAGGTTCTCATATGGACCTTTTGGAACAACTTTTGTTTAGAGCCTTTCCAGTGGGCTAAGCACGTATGACTGTAATCGTGGTCAGTTTTCGGAGTCTTTCGATTCGACGAATATATTTAAAAGAGCCACATGATTTATCTAAGTGCTTTTCAGGTGAAGGCGTCTCTTTTTAGACTTTTCAACATCCGTTCAAGAAATGCTTTTTCTTCAGACAACGTGTGCTAACATGTGTGTGAGATTAGGGAAAGTTGCTTTTGACCATTGATTTACTCTTTCAAAAGGTTTTACGGAAAAAGGTCCTTTCAACTCCGCTCCATTGATAAGATAACTCAAACTCAAAGTTTCGAGTAATCTTATCAATGGACGTCATTTACTCCGCTAGTGATTTAAGCTGTCATTTGTACTTACATGCAGCTTTACGCTCATTGGATAAACTGTGATGGAAGCTTCGTTAAGGGTTGTAAGGTCTGAAATAGTTTTCAAAAAATAGCCAGCCTTATTGTGAAGCCTTAAAAAGAGCCTATATAGCGCACTCTCAGCTATCTAGCCACATATTCGTTACCCTTACTCAGATGCGCTTTTATTTCCATATCATAAGCCCTGCTTTTATAAGTTTATGATAGATTTTTTTTTTCGCCTGGTTAGTGTGTTGGACTACTAAGGGAGGGGTCTGTTCCCGAAAAAACACAAATAACAACTTAAGGTTTTTTTCACTGCGCCACCTCTCGGAAACGTCTGACAAACATCCGAGGGTATAACTGTCATGAAAGAGCTTCTCAATTGGCCGTTTGGACTCGGCACTAAATTATAGATCCCTTCCATTCATTCGTCTCACACAAGACGAATGATTCTGAGAAGCTAGGCCTAGGCTCCCTACGGACCTGTTGCGCCAACTATTTTTTTTATTTTTTCGCCTAGTTAAGCAACTGTAGTTTCATGTTTCTCTGAACTCCCGCCCATGCTAACTCATTTTACTATCAATACGTTCATTAAAAAATATATCTGTTAGATACTTTTATGGCACATGCCGATTTTTAAATCTGCCTAATTGGAACCCTAACCTGGAAATGATTGAAAGTAAATTCACCACGAAAATCTCGATATGAACGATTTTCCAGGACTGATTGAATAAGGAATAACCTCAAACGAATTCAAAAACTCCATCATTAGCATCATTTCCTTTCATTGAACGGATATTAACTCCCGACATCTGTGGTTCTCTTTCAGAGAAAAAAATTACCAAAGGCTACAAGAAAAAAAAAAAAACAAGGAAACCACTTACCTCCTTCATCGGTCATCACTAAAATGGTAGTTTCTGGTCCCAGTCCCTCAGGATTGAACACCTGCACCGACACCTTGTACTGTGTATAAGCCTCCAGGTTATGGATTTCATGATTCTGTAACGAGTAAGAGAGAGAAAAGCAAAATAAATTAATGGGACAAAACAGGTGTTTGACTTTCAATATCAACAACTATGCATTTGCATTCCGAGAATCCTTAAATGAAATATCCTCTCCAGACTGTGCTGTGCTTCTGTAAGAAAACTTCTGCAGAAGTTTGTCGCAAACTGAAATCGATTAGTTTCACAGTTACACAGCCATCATTGAATTGGTGTGCTTACATCCTCCCGTCCTATCGCAAATCTATAGGAAATTGAGTTTTCACCGTTCGATAACAGACCTCTAGACAAGCCAGGGATTTTCCATCACCATTCACCAGCTGACTAGGGGTTCGGTTCAGCGTTGGTATAAAAATTGACAACGCGGCACGGGGGCAGTTGTGGCAGCCGATATCATTCACTTCCTCCTGCATCCGAAGATATATACTCGTATTGAGGATATGCACTCTGTAGCGCAGAGGGAGACGGCAAAAGGACTAGCTCCATGCGAAATATGGGAAAACTAATTTTCATTTGGGAGTCAGAAACATAAGTGACTGGAAAAATGTCCAGGATATCTGTGTTGGCAGCGACGACGACGACACTGTAACTCTGCATGTTTCCCCCGAATGAAAAACAACATTTTGATAGTATCTCAAATCTGCGAGCAGTATATATGTGAGCTCCCGATGTGTTAGGGAGGTAAATACGTTTCCACGTCACGCCGACACCGTCTCTGCCCAATTTTGTTGTTCGTGAATCGTGATTTTTATGCGCTCATTTTGGGAAATTCCCCAAAAAAATTACCATATACGAGTACTCGTATCTCGTATGTAGATTATACGTGTTCATGTGAATTTCATGCAATTTCCATTTAGCATGTTGATATGAGGACTTTTCTCTATTGCATATCCCTGAAGTTGAATCATTTTTTAGTTTAAAGCTCACCAATAGCCAGAGGTAGCTACATTTATTCTCTATTCCGGGCCGTACCTACTCCTAAGAGGGTGAGTCGCTGTCGCGTAAAATTTATTCAGACCAGTTTTCTAAAATAATATTTTATTAAAATGAATATCTAAACTTGTGTGTTTTATTTTTTGCTCTTTGTTGGCCTGCAGCCAGGATGTGTGCCTGTGCAAATTGTACATGTGCCACGATTATTTCATTTGCAAGCGCACGGTGCCCTTGTTAACATTTAATCTGTGAGAGCTTTTCATATAATCCCCGGGCCGAGGATGTCTCCCTAACCGTTGTAATGCGAAAATTGTTCCAAAATTTTGGCTACAAACTGCGACTAGGGATGACGTTGACGATAACCCAGGACATATGAAAGAGAATAAAATAAAATCCGTTCGGCATGACTGATTTGGTTGGTAAATTAGTATTTCATATTTTTTTCGGCCCCACTCACACAACACAGCAGAGAGGGACACTTGTAAATTTTTATGTTTGGCGGGCATAATTTTCTTCTATGAGATTGTAAATAAAATTAAATGGATGACGATGCGGTTCCTGTCTTATACAACGACAGAGAGCGAGATAGATATTAATGGGATACCATTGTGGAGCTTTAATCCAATTGGAATCAATTTGGAAGCATTTTCATGACGAATATAATGGATGGCGATTAATGGAGCAGGAAAAAAAAATATAAAAATGCCATTTTGAGAGATTATAATGGAAAATGCTATCGGCAGAGGATTTCTTTGACAACGACAAGCACTGAAGAAAAATGCCGACTAATTGTGAGTTGACAGCGGAGACGTGTTTCGGTTTCGGTTCTATGGGATGATAGATAGATGGACGTTTGGAGATTGAGATCGTTTTCGAATGAGTCCAATGGGGGATGGCCATGGCATGAGCAACATGACTCTAAGTTATGGGCGAATTAGGCTGGCTTAGACTTATTATATATGAGAAGCTAATCATGTTCCCTAAGGCATGCTTCCATAAATCAAATAATGTATTCCATACCCTAGTATTCGGTTAGGATATTAGCGATAAACTCCTAAACATTTCTGCGTCTGAAAGGTCTCGCGTCGGCCGTACTAATATCAAATTTTAGTCTCGACTCTGAATTTAAGGAAGCTCACAATTACGACATTTGTATGGAAGGAATAGCCTCTGTGAACTACTCAAAATTAAAGCCGTCACTAAAAATGCTTGTTGGTAAGGCCCCTGGTCTTTTAGTGACCTCTCTGAAATGGCCTCAAGCTGGAGATGATTAAGGGCCCCCGCATGCTGCGGAACTTGGTGCATGAAGCATTTAGCTCTTCCAAAAAAATAAGGCAGTGACCAGATAAGACTCCTAAACTTAAAGAATTTCCTTTGAACTATTGTGACCCACTCCTTGCTATATGCTACATCATATTTTCCGTACATGTTCGGCCTCCTTGTTTTTGTGCATTAAATATTCCTTAAAGCATTCAATGGTGGATTAGGGACTATTTCCCGTTTTTTTTTTTTTGTCAATTCAATCGGTCTTACCAATAATCGACTTTAGACTGGCAGTTTACGCAAAGTCTCCACACCTTCCAAATACCCTTTACCAATAAACAAATAAAGTTGGTAGAGTATCGCTAACTGTAGGGTTAAATATTAATGTAGAGAAACCCATGTTTATGTCTGGCATTATCTAAATAAATCCTCCCTTAATGTTGATATTGTAATTTTGGCTAAGTAATAAAAGATTATAACATAAAAGAATAGTTAGTGTCGCCTTTTATTCGTATAGGCAACGCACTACCTTTGAAGAGGAGTGTTGCCCAACCATCCAAAATGACGGTATTTAATTCCGTTATAGGAGCGAATTTATATGCTGCTGAGTGTTTATAATTATACCCTCCAGAGTCTGTCTGTTGAAAGCACGATACCGCCCAAAGAAATTGACATAGGCGAATGAAATTTGGTGAAGGGACATTTTTTTATCGTCGGCAGGATGGTATTAAAAATGGGCTATGTCGGTCAAGTAGTTCTGGTACGTCCCATACAAAACCAATATTAGAACATTTTGAAAATACGATAGCGTCGAAAGGAATCCACCTAGGCAAGTGAAATTTTGTGACAAGACTTATTAGTATTGTCGTCAATTTGGTTTTAATAATGGGCTATGTCGGTCAAGTAGTTCTGGTACCTCCCACACAAAATCAATATTAGACCCATGTGTCTCTCTGTCTGTTGAAAGAACGAAAACGCCCAAAGGAATAGTCTTAGGCGTATGAAATTTGGTGAAGGGACTTTTTTTTATCGTCGGCAGGATGGTATTAAAAGTGGGCTATGTCGGTCAAGTAGTTCTGGTACCTCCCATACAAAACCAATTTTGCATGACTTGTATGCAGTGGAGGGAATTAAAGCATCGGCCAGGCCGATGATAACACTTTTACTTGTTATAAATTTATTTTAGTCAATTGTACCTATATATGTTTTCTGATTTCGAAATCTTGCACAAAATTGAAAAATATTGCATTTTCGTTTTATTTCTAAACACTTAAAATATATCTATCTGTGATTTTCTCTGTTTTATGTTGTTTAACCGCTAGTGCTTGCTTTTTGATTGGTTTTCCCTTTTTAATAGCTTGTAAGTAACGAATGCATGCTTAGTTATAATAAATTTGATATACATAAGTTTGTGATCTTTCCAAGACTTCTGAGAGTCGTCGCAAAGATAGTTAAATATCTGTTCACTTTAGGAAGCTCATACTTGAATACCTACTTTTTTCTACAATTCTCAGCACCTTAGACGGCCCGGGGAGATATTTGTCTGTTTGAAAAAGAAGTTTGTTCCCCGAGAATGAGAATCTTTGATGTGGGTGTGGTTTTGGTTGGTGTGAAAAGGTTGACATCGAGGAGAATATAGATATAAGAATTATTGTCAGCATTCAGCAAAATCTACGCGAAATAAAAAATTTGCGAACTTCTGGAGGAGTAACAGGTAGCATGTGTAGAAAAATGTCCACGGTTTTTTATTTTTCTGAATGAATTTAACTTTTTTTCGATTTCTAAGTTTCCCGAATTAAGTAATATTCGCTTACAAATTTTTAAAATAACAAATTGCATTTATTTTTATATTTCTTTATACTTTTAGAAGCACTATTTCGTTGCTTGTTAGATTGAAATTCGAAAACGGAAGCGATAAATCCCTAAAACGCTTTTGGCTTCTAACGTGAGTTTTTTATTTATTCTAAAATGAAATAGCTGGCTATTATTTCAATTCCCAAACATATTCACTTGCTAACCATTCAATCTTTAGATCAATAAGCTTTGATTTACATAATCAGCCTAATAGACTTTGTTCCGTTTGTTGAATAATTGGGAAGAGATCTTATTACGACACAAATTCGCTCAGAAATCAATCTTGAAGGATTAGAAAACAAAGGAAAACGTAGTACTATACAAAATACCGAAAATTGTGTCCGATCGAACGATAGGGCATTACTGATTTGTCTACGATATTTAACAGATCAGCGCATATTTTGTGCATTTCCTATTTTGTGTTTTATTCTTTGCTTATAATAAGCTTCAAAGGGCCTTTGAAATATATCTGTTGGCAAATTAATTTGCGGTTTATATATTCCTTTTCTTAGAATAAAATCCTCGTTCTAAAATAAACCAGGTCAATGTTTTTTCTCTAAGACAGATTATGAAATTTGAATTCTGCGATGACAACAAATGTAATAGATTCTAAAAAACGTTCTCGCACTAGCAAATGTGGAGGTCTAATTGTTTATTGGTACCGTTTCACTAATGGTGTACATTTTTACTAAAGCTGGCAACCAGCTAATCGTCGACATTAATTTTTGATTATTAGTAAGGCCGAATGTCGATTTACTTTTCCTTTTATAATACAGTCCTCTGTTACCCAGCCTAACCTCCCACAGTTCTGTGCGCATTAGGTCTGAATCATTATGCGACACCCTACTACCACCACCAATGCGCACACAAAGACCGAGTATCACAAACCTTGGTTCCTAAATCTTTAAATTGTTATAGCTTCTTAATGAGATGAAAGAAAAGTTTAGTTATGCTCTATGATGAGTCCTGTCTTTTCTCAGAAATCGTTACGGATATGTGGGTAGTTATAATGTGATGCGGGCTTAAATGCACACACAAAATGTCAGAGTTTACTTCAATAAGATACTAGGCCTTTTAAGAGATGACAAATTTGAATTTAAAACAAGTAGCATAGCACAAATGAAAAAACGACTAAAATTGAAGAAAAATTATGTAAACAAAAAAATATTAATACAGAAACAAAATGCAAGTACAAAACTTATTAAAATGTGGGCAATACAATTACAACTGGAAAAATTGATCAAGATGAATTTTATTAATGGTATTGTCATATTAATGGAAATTAAAGACGCGAAATTAAGATCTACCATAATTAGTACGAGAACGAGGAATATAAAAGAATCTGTTATTACGGAAATTAAGCGATGGAATATTTAGACCTAAAAGACTTAAAATTTCAGGACAGTGAATCTCCCCAATAAGTATTCTGTGAAGAAAAACAACTCTTGACACCTCTCTGCTAACCTCAAGGGACTCGAGTCCAATAAGTTGTAATCGGGCTGTTATTAATATCAGACCAAGGAAGACGTCTGAGGGCAAACCTAAGAAATATTTTTTGAATAGCTTCGATTCGTACAACATGAGTATTGTAGTATGGACACCAAACACTGGACGCATATTCCAAGAGCGATCGAACAAACGTCAAATATATCATTTTTAGCGTATAGGTTTCGGTGAACACCCTAGCATAACGTTTATTCCCCACGCTCTATTGGCTTTATTTGTGATGTATTCATAGTGGTAAATGTAGGTTAGTTTACTATCTAACATAACTCCTAAATCGTTTATCAAAGTTACACGCAGAATAACATTACTGTCGAAGGAATAAGCGTGAATGAAAGGCGAGGTACGACGGGAAAAAATATTGACCGAACATTTACTAAAATTAAGGGACAAGTAGTTTTTAGTGCACCACAAAACGAAGTTTTGGAGATGTGCATTCAATCTATCAAACTATTCGAATCAATGCATGAAGAGTATAGTTTGAAATCATCGGCGAACATCAGGATATTGCAATGTGGAACAAATTTTACAACATCGTTAACGAACAAAATAAATAAGTGTTGGCCTATGTGACTACCTTGAGGGACACCGGATGTTACCAACATTTCTTTCGATAAGTGTCCTCGAAACTTAACAAATTGGTATCTGTTTCCTAAATAGGATGATAGCCATCTAAGGAACACTGTAGGGAACCCTAAACGTTCAAATTTGTAAAGAAGAAGCTTGTGGTCAACTCGGTTACTGAAATCAGTGTAAATGGCCTCACTAATAACAAAATTTGTAAAAAGGAGAAGATTAGTATCAATGGATTTGTTTTTTACAAAACCGTGTTGGTTATCGTAAATTAAATTTTTCATCAAACAGTTTAGAGATAGGCGATTGTTTACAGATCCCTCTATAGTTTTCAATATTATTTTTTCTACCAGACTTAAATATTGGTACAATAAAAGAATTTTTCCATAGGGAAGGAATCAGTCAGATATCAGTCTTCAACGATACATTACCTTTAAAATAAACACCCAGATACATAATAGCTGTTTTTTATTATCAGCGTGATCTGATCCAGATCAGATCATGGAAATAAAACAAGACGGATCATTGAAAAGTTTAATTTTTGAGTTGTGGCAACAGTTGCTTTCACAAACAAAACAGATAATACAGGGTATAACAAACTTCACATTGCCACCAGCCATTTCGCTTGCATTGTCGGGGGTGTTACCATATTTGAATCAAATTTGAATAATTTTTCTTTTCCATATTTTTTAGAAACAAATGTAGTATTTTATGTTCAAATATGCAACACATGAATTGTTCCGCTGCTTCCGTTTATTTTGGCATATTAAGGTGTGTCCAGATCAGCGAAACTTTTCAGAAATGTTTCTGAAGCAAATCGGACACATTTCATACACATTTATAAAAGATTTCTGAAATTTAGTTATTAAAAATGTTTATTTATATTTTATTCTTCTAGTCCAACTAGAAGAAAATAATGTGGTAGGGTTATTAGCAGCGAGTAAAGTTTATATTTTTGTAATTTTGGTCTCGGGAATCACGTGACACACGATTTAATTCAAAATT
The DNA here is from genome assembly GCA_916610125.1 of Cheilosia vulpina. NCBI lineage: Eukaryota > Metazoa > Arthropoda > Insecta > Diptera > Syrphidae > Cheilosia > Cheilosia vulpina. The sequence continues at coordinate 111,744,570 of OU744276.1, read as the reverse complement.
GATTCATTTAATTCACTTTCTCATTGGGTATTCCAAGCTTTTCTTGACATTTTTATTTTATTTAAAAAAAAAATATGTAACAATCGAAAAACAGCGCTCACTTTTTGCAGTTAAACTTGTAAAACAAAAATTATTTCCCATCACGATTGGGAAACTGTGAAACATTTCATAATTGTTTTTTTGGTGTACAGATCCAAACCAGCAAAACATTTTATATATTCATAAAACATGGACGTATATAATTGTTTATCAAGTGTTTGGTTGGTCTTGGCGTACTATTATAGAACGAAAATAACTCGGAATACGGACGGGGTTTTAATTCGTGCGCGAAAAAATCAATGGCTTTTTTGTGTTTAATTTTTTTGTCTGGCAACGTGATTAGGTGGCTATCGTTTATAGGCACACCATCATTTAAAAATGAAACAAGCCAACTAGTGGGTAATAGTAGAAATAATTTTCAGATCATGATCCGTGATCTCGATGAGAATCAGGATCATCTGCTGTTGTTGTGCATGTGCATGTAAATCGATGATCTATATGGATCATAGCTGATAATAAAAAACAGCTAATGTTGCATATATGAAAGTAGCTAAAGTTAAAAACAACTTTAGTTAGTTAAAATTAACCCAAAATCAAAATTTTTAATTTAAGAATAACATTTTTGGCACTGATTTAATAAAATAATAAAAAAAAATAGTTCTTATTCAAAACAATAGTTTAAACAAGAACTTTTAGCTTCAATTTTTTTTTAAAAAACAACAAAATTCTTCAGTTAACAATATTTCTGTTTCTGAGTGTATTTACCCTTCAGCTTGTAAGCAAACTTGTATTTTTGTTATAAAGTGGTAAGTCTGTATTATTATACGTGCTTAACAGGCTAAATATATGTGTAGGGCTGCGCTCGGAGTAATTGTAGTAACAATTCAGCGGCTCCGGAGGATATTCAACCAAACTTAGTGCGAAATAAGAAAAATGTATTAAAAAATACTGCGAAGATTCTTCGGTCGAGATCAGGCTCAGGCTATATCTGAATAGCTCGGACGGTCCAGCCCGTTTTTTATAGACTAAAGTTTAGACAATCTTTTTGAAGTATTGGCTTTCGTTATCCAGGGTTAATGGTTTGTAATAATATGAAAATCGTGAGCCAGCAACCCTAGCTTGGGTCAAACAGGTATGAACATCATCAAATATACTCCGGTCCGAATCTAGAGAACATTTTCGGGGGCACACACAACTATTTAGCTACACTGAATGAATTCAACTTCGCAATCGTATTTTCTTGATAAACTTTTTAAGCGGCGCAATAAACTCCATGCATAACTTAAGCTGATCCAAGCCGTACATGTGCAAACAATTAGCGATTGGACCTGAAAGGAAATATCAAAATTTTCCACATCCGTTCGATGGCCAATTTGAAAATTCCTTTCTGTTTTTCTTCAAACTTTCGAAACCACCACGAAGACACAACATCGCTGTAACCGTAAGCTGATACCTGCTGAATACTATATTTAAACCCCTCCACACAGACATCATTATCCAGATGGTGTGGTCGCCTGTCAACGAAGAAATACCAACTAATCTCCACTCGTTAAAGCTAAACCGTATACGTGTCATTTTCGCAACAAAGAAGGCGAACCATAACCCCCCCGCTTTGGGGTGGGACGCCCATCGCACAACCTTTTAAACACCCATTAGTCTTGCTGTTGGCAAAATGTATATCCGGTTGGTGGCGCTGCCAGTGTCCCATTCCTGCGACAGAAATCGCAAATCTAAATTCCCTTGTAATTCATGACAAGGACACAGATAAAACGAAACTAAAAACGAAAAGTATCCTTCAACTATAATCTCCTGATGAAGCAGAACAGTCGTTAGTGTGCTGCAGCTTGAGTTGCCTGCCTGCCCGCATGCCTGTCATGTGAGTAGAGATGCGCTCTTCACCAACTGCCAGTACAAGTATAGTTAGTCCTACACTAAGGTTCTTCTTCACCATAATCACATTATTCTCATCCACATAAGCCGATTCGCCTTAAATGTCCTTTCGTCTTTGCACGCGGAGCAAGAATAAATGGCATTTAAACTAAATTCTTCTTACACTCGTATTTCATTTCATGCACCTTCCCAGCCCCCAGCAGCCCTCATTCCGCATGAAAAAAGTAACCCTCACACTCAGGTTAAAGTAAACTTACTTACCTCGACAGTACTATCACGGATGTAAATTTCCTTGGTGTCGTTCGGATCCCGGTCTCGAGGTCGGTACGTTATGCGATATCCAAGGAATTCACCTAGAATCGTATTAGGTGGCGGTGGCTTCCACGATACGTACACCGATGTAGATGATGTATTGTGGGCGGTGGTAGGAACTGGCTTTCCAATTGGCGCTGAAAGTAAGAACAAACAGAGTTAAAAAAATATCATCAATTATACATGGGAGTTCTAGAAATGTATGCTCTACGGCTGTAATTGGAGCGAGAGGACAGTGCCGCACAAGAAAACAGAGCCACTGTAATTAGATAGATTGCGATGGTAAGGTGAAGGATTAGAATTTACACAGAGAGCGTCTTAAAATGTCTCCCTGTGCTGTCTTTGGTGCCGTCAGATGTGATTAATGCGAACCTAATGGCGTTTTGCAATTGCAAAATGGAATGCTACTTCACTTTTAAGGATTGAGAAAGAAACCGATTAAGGAATAGGCAGTAAATGGATTGCGGAGCTAAATTTACGAGCAGCGAAGCCATCAATCTTGCAAGCGATGACATTCATCGTAATTCGGCAAAATCGAACACAAGAGCGGTACACGCCGAACGTACATCTTTGTTTGAAAGGAAGTACCTATCCAGAGGCTTAGGCTTTGTGCGCATACGAAATAGTAGAACTCAACAAGCAACGATGCTCAAACAACGCGTGGAGATGCAAGGACTGAAATGGGTATAGTGATTGGAGATATTAGACAAAAAAACGTCTTCGGCATCCCTGGGGTGCTTGACAGGTATATAAGTAAAAGTAATCTCGTAAACCTCCACAAACTGCGTAAACAATGTGGCAAAATTCTACGTGGGATTATTCGCCGTTCAGTCGATATCCGTAAAGAGCCGATTAATTCATTAAAAGTCTGCTTATCTATTCCGCGATAAAAGGTTATCCCTGCCAAAGCAAATCTTGTTCGTCGATTTTCAATGTTCAGCGCGACGATTGCGCAAATGTAAAGACGATTCTCGACTACTTCAATATGAACCTCGCAGTCAAATTAGACATACAGCCCGCGATCGGTACAGGCAGTTGACAGTTCCTTCATTGATTTCTTTTAAGACAATTGTGGCTAGGAACGATCAAGGAGCGATTCTGTAAATTGCTGTTTAAATTTTGAGAGTCAGGTGGCTATCTGCTGAAATCATAAACCAATTGCGTTTATTGCGGATTTGGCAATACTGTGTTACAATATGCGAAAAATTATATCCTGTAAGGAATAGGATATGCAGATGACGTAGCAATTGTTATCAGTGGCAAGTTCAAAGCACGGTCTCAGAAATAATTCCAGTATTTACACTCTATCTGTTGTTCAGAGATGGTGCAATAAATAAGGTCTTTCTGTTATTCCAAAGAAGTCAACTATAGTCCCTAGCTAACCATGTTTGGAGAAACCATTGAATTCTTTCGGGAAGCCAAATACCTGGGAATCACCCTCGACAGCAAACTATCATGCAACCCAACAGATAAAACGTATCGTAAACAGAGCCAGCAGATGTTTATAGATCTGTCTTCGAGTTTGCGGTAAAAACTGGGGTCTTAGACCTCGGATGATATACTGGCTTTATTCGTTCATGGTAAGACCAGCGATTACCTATGCTGTCGTGGTCTGGTGGACGAAGACTAACGAAGTCACCGCAGTCAAAAAGCTAGAACGAGGTCACCGTATAGCCGGAGACTGCATGACGGGCTGCCTACGCTTCAGCCCGACTATGGCACTCAATGTCATCCTGACACCTATTTAGACACATATTCAAATAGAAGCTAGACTAAGTATTCTCCGTCTATTCCTATCCCTTTCAGGGAGGTCGTCTGCCTTTGCTAAAAAATGGAGCCTACAAGCCCATTTTGCATGCTCCTAGATCACTACCGGAATGTGGATTCCATGAAAACGTCTCCATAATTGCCCTCCCTAGGAAGGACTGGGAAAAATACAAAAACCCAATCCATCACGACATGACCTCGTCTGGTACACAGACGGTTCTAAGATGCAGTCAGAGACTGGGTCTGGAATCTACGGAGAAAATCGCCTTAGGTCAACTTGTCAGTGAAAAACATATCCATAGTCCAGGCTGAAGTCCTTGCAAATCAAACAATGCGCTAATCTAAGTTCTAACATACGTGGAAAAACCATATTTATCTTTTCAGCCAAGCAACTCTCAAAGCTCTTGACTTAGCTGTCACAAAATCTAAACTAGTAATAGAAACATTTACAGCCATCTACGAACTTGGTAAGAAAAACTTAGTCATCCTCCACTGGATTCCAGCCAACAGGGGATTTGAATCAACTGGTTAAAATTGGAGCAACCACTACACTTATCGGACATGAACCCTTCTGTTGGGTCACCATTTTTGGAACTATGAACCTATCCAGTGTCGAATCCAATGAGATCTAGCTCAAATCACCTGAACAAAATTGCACCAGATAATTTTTCCCCAAATTCTCGCCCAGGAAATCACTCTTCCTGATTAATCGGGACAAAAACAACCTGAAAATCCTGACACGAATAATTAGCGGACACGGTCTGGTGAAAAAATACCTTCACCGGGTTGGCGTCTCACCGGATCCTACTTGTAGAGTGGTGAATCCTCTCTTCACATACTCATGGAATGTCCTGCTCTATATCGTCTCAGAATAAGAACATTCTTCGTATTTCATCAGTCAATTCAGCTACCATTGCTCACATACACCCAGAGAAGATACTTGTCTTCCTGACTGCTTTCGAAGTGAAAAGATGGCTCTAGGACCCTACCCAGGGAGGCGCAAAGCCTCTTGATTGCTCTTCCGCACTTTAATCTAATCTAACGGGACCCTTCAAAGACCACTGTAAACTGATTTCCAAACTGCATATGCGAAACTCGTCCAATTCGTCCCAACTGCGAAATAGAACGTCCTTCAAACAAATTTAATTTCATCGCTTTAATACAATTAAAAGGAAGCCCTGACAGGAAACAACCGAAAAATCACCAAGAAAATCCTGGTGGCACAAAAGAGAACCTTTTGAACCTGGGAAGCCAGAGCCATCCGGTCGACAGGAAACAATTCGTCAAAATGGTTTTTAATTAAAATTTTTTAAGTAAATTAATCATAATGAAACAATGACATTGTAGCGTTTTCATCTCATTACAAAATGACAAAGCAGGGATTTGCCTCCTTATGGAACGGATACGAAAGATACACGCCTGTCTGTGTACAGATGCTTGCTTCTCTATGGGTTGGCGAAAGCACTCCTTCTTTGTTTGAGGAGGAATACTGAGCAAACAGCTCGACAAGGATACTCAATTCGGAGCAATTACTTTGTTAATTCCAGCTGCTGCGGTGGTTCAGAGTGATGATAACAGTTGTTGCTGTTGCTGTCTTGCTGAGTCCTCTGGCTAGCTCTTGCACCCACCCATTGTGGACAGCCATCATTATGTAGGTGCCGATCCGCACTGTCGCACACAAACCTGAAACTATAGTTTGCCGCATGTTGTCGTGTAAATCGTGTAAATTTTATTCTTTCTCGCCCCTCGATGACCGAACGATGAGTGGACAAACGTAATCGTCCCACCAGAGGACAACACTGGAAGTGCTGTTGTTTGCTCTTCGTGCATATGTATGCCAAATTTGTAGGTGCAATTATATAGACATAATGGCAGGTATCCTTTGGCTAAAATAAACGCTTCGATTGAATGCGGGCCGGGGGCGTGGAGCGGGGCTGCCGGAAAGCGGTTCGTCGCATATACAGATTGTTTGTCCCTATAGCTGTCGTGCCAGTTGAATGGGGTTGGATCGGATTGTCCAATTGGTAGGTAGTTGGGTTGCAAATAAGCTGTTTGCGGTGTTTAACAGCAGGATAATGTGCGATTGTTATCGCCTTGATTTAGGATTTGCGCACGTATTTTTCTGTACATTTTTGCCCATGAAAGGGAAATATATACCGAAATTATTATCTCAGTGAAGGGTTATTTACGGCATGACTCTGTGGTAGTAATTAATCGTTATTAGCTAATGTTGGCACACTCTGGCTTGTAGAACGTGACAGACGCTCCGGCTCTTGGAGTAGGTGAGTATGCATACTTATTTTAATCTTTAATTAAATTTGAAACGTAAAATAATTGTTTTGTTCTCATTGTGGTTTTGGTCTTCACACATTTGGAGTCTCTATTTGCCTTGGTTCTTTGGAAGTGTGTTCTTTGCCAACACATAATGAATTGGTATTCTAAATAAAACGCGCTTGGCAGACCAATAGTGCTCTTTCAATATGGGTTAGGTTTCGTACAGCTTTGCTTATTCGAAATTTCTTAAAATGGAATTTATTTGTTGAATCAGTTTGAGGCAGAAAGCTTTAAGTCCTAAACTAGGGGCTTCAGAAACTATCCTGCTCAGTGTAACCGCCTTTTTGGTAGCTTTTTGAAACCCATGTAGCTTGAAGCTACAGCAGCTGGTGAGTATAAGAATACTGGAATAAAACTTGCCATACAAAAGTTTGAAATGCCGATGACATATTCCTAAATTCTGGGAAGATTTGCCTAAAGAACAATTGTTTTTTTTTCTTGGCAAAAAAATAAAAACAACCACAAACTACCGCCTTTCACCTTCGTCTAGGGATGCCAGAGGTTCCATACAAAAATGCTGTATGTCCCCCCATAATACACACCACTGTCCCCTTATTAAATTAAAATTCAATAAAAGAAAGCATTCAATTGAAAATTTTAAAAATACTTTCTTTTAATATTTCTAACAAGATTCTCTGTGAACACATCCATTTGAAGTGCAAGAAAACTTTCAAAGCTGAATGCATCCACTCACGAACTACATCTCACTTCACGTGCTAAAGTTGTGCTCCTGTACGTTTTTGTTTTGTACTTTCATCTGTCAACCAAATTGAAAAAGAAAAAACCAATAAAAAAAAAAGAACATTTTGTCCCCCTTTTTGAACCCTTGTCCACCCCAAGAAAACTCACGATGTCCCCCTTTTCGTATTTTTTAATCTGGCAACCTACATTCGTGTTCGAAAGCAGATTCGGGCTAGAAGAAATTCTGACATAGGAGAGTGGTTTAAAATAAAAAATTAGTCATTTCGGAGGATGCCAAAGAACTTCGAGATGCTGACGGTGTAAAGATGTAATCGGTAAAGGCGCAGGAACCTTCTGTGAAACTCTGGCTTGAAGCAAATTGTACAGAATCAACTCTTATTGCAGTGTCTTTGAGGCAGAGCTATGTAATCAGAAGACTATATCACCGTGTACTCTGAACCCTATAAAAGCCACTTAAAGATCTGCAAAACAGTGCTAGAAGCGCTTTGCCGAAATGTCAGTTGGGTGAAATAGACATTCACTTCTGGCTTAAAAACCTCGCTGAGTATACTTGTACAGATTATTCATATTGAGAACAGAACAACTCTAAACTGGTCAATACTGATGATCGGAGCAACCCACGGACACATTTGCGTTTAGAATGCAGTACATACTAAACACTGATGCGCAATATATAAATATATGCTAAGCCCCTGCGTACCTACTGCTACTCGAATACTGCAATACTTGTAACCACGTTGAAGTGAAAAAAATCATTCATGACCTACATACAACATGTGACTTTGAAGACCTCAAGAACAGCAGCTTATAGAGATAATTGGCAGCTCCTTCCATTGATGAAGTATAGAGGATCCGCAGAACGTCGAATTAAAAAAAAGCCTTCCAGTAATTAAAATTTTACAATATATGTGTAAAATGGTTCAGTGATTGGTATGCTGGAAGCTGGACTACTGAGCGAGGGTCTTAGATTCGATCGTCGGAAAAGAACAAAATAACATCTTAAGGTGTTTTTTATACTACGCCACCTCTTGAGAATGTCGGTAAAAAAAATAGTATATAAATACACGGAGAAAGCTTCTTAGCTCACGATTCCGGACTAGACATTAAATAGTTGGTCCCTTCCATAAGACCCAAAAGTAAGAAACCCACTATGAAAAGAGGCTAAGGATGCCTACATATGAACCTGCTGCATCTGTGATGTTGAATAAATCTTCTATAGGTGAACCGTCTGTGAAGCTTCAAAAGCTGCTACCAAAATGGTATGTCCTACACTTAAATATAAATAAGTTCCAAATAGGCACTGTTTTTTTTTTTTTTCCAAAACGTAGACCAGTAGTTTGCTAACAACCAGCACAGAATGTTGATTTTGAATTAAATCGACCTAATTTAGACAAAAGGAAAGGACCCTCCAATCCCTGATCTTACCCAAGAGAAACTTTCAAATTGAACATAAACCCAAACCAGAACCACTTATATAGCAAACTCCCGACTGCCAATATTCCATGGTCACAAATAATCCTTTACAGTATCCTCTCCCCATTATTTGTAATTTTCGAAAAACTAAAAACGACGGATGACACTCAATATATCTAAAGCGGCACATAAAAAATGGTCCAGCCCACCCACCGTATATGATAGCAAAAAAAAGGCATTCCATGCAAAGTACTTACGTTCACGTAGAGTCACAATGTAGTAGGACTCTTTGGACGGAGGACTAACACCCAATTTGTTAACAGCCAATAGACGAAAGCTATAGACCGTAAATGGTATAAGGCCAGTCACCTGATATGATGTCGCATTAGTTTTAGTGAAAAGTTGCGCCACTTGGTCCCAGGGTCCATCCTCACCGACTCTGAAGTTAAAAAGGAAAAAAAAAAAACAAAAACACATATAGTACACTCACGTAAACATAATTGTGGGGATATGGGTAACAAGAAATAGGGTTAAATGGCGGTACAAGATAGATACACTGGTTATCGGTTGGCATGGCACAGTTTTACACGATGACAATCGACGCATGCTCTTTTTCATCCGCTGGGGGACTGCATGTTCCACTTATGCTTCGTCGAGCTAAGCCCCATGGAAGGGTATAATTTAATTTTGATTAATTTGATGTTCTTCTCACACATGCACGTGGGTATGGGCGCCTTTCCTTTTCCCTGCAATACCCATTGATGGCTTATGGAGGCAGTTGTAAGGATGTTGTCATTCTACGCGCTGGATAGAGAAACTCCAAGGATATGTGTGCTTGTGAAATAGTTTAGCTCGACAGTGGCAGTGCGGGCTCTTTGCAAACCCGCATCCTTCTCGGGATGATGCTCGGGGTGGTACATAAACTAACAACACAAGCTGTAATTCACCAGGATAACTCATTAGTAAGACGTTTCGTTAATTCTCTGCTGTGATAGTCAAATTTATTTAATTTGTAAATATTTCACTTTGCCAAGGCATTGAGTTGGGTAGTTCGTCTAATTGGAAACACACTGGAGGGGATGCTACCACCACACACCTAACTCATTCAATTAGACATTCCTGACAGAAATGAAATTGGTAAGTCGAGCATCGATTTGCAACCAAAAAAAAAAAGAAGGACTAACAGATTTTCTTTCACATATAGGCAAAGTTCCCTCAGAAGGGGGTAAAATGAGAAAAAGTTTCGTCAAGTTCGGAGCATTTTTTATGCCTCCTGATGGCTGTAGGGTTGCAGTTCACTTAAGAATTTTCCACATTCCGATGAAGAAGTTAAACTACCTACCATCTGAGAAGTTCTTAAAAAATAAAAGCTTATACAACGTGTGTAGGTACGTACTGTGTACCTTGTAAAGTGCTCTGCCCCGGATGACACTAAGTGAAACAATTTAAAACTTTGTTAATGGCACCGCCTACCGTCTTGCCTGGAATAATTACACAACTCTCGTATAAGCAAGAAGTTTGTGCAAGTTTCTTTTCTCAAAATTCATTACGCCCGCCAGCGTTACAAGTTAGCTTTTGTTTTGACTTGTCAACATAGTAGAGCGACCGTTTAGCTATTACTCCCTCATGTGATTTACAAAATGTTGTGCTCTGCTATTCGTGTGGGGTTGTTAACAAAACTCCCTGAGTAGCAGCAGCCTTCGGGAATTATTGGATGCGCTCCTTATTCTGTTTTAGAATTCCCGTTTAAACTGTATGGTATGTACAGTGTTGGCCAAAACTAAAGCACGAAAAGATGTCGCTTTGGAAAAAAGTGAAGAAAATTCAAACAACCTTCGACAACTTTCTAGCTTTATTGTTTTTACAAAAAAATACGTATCAGTCCTCAATTTCTTATAAACAATTTTATTATAACCCTTAACTTGTTTAAAATATAAAAATATAAACTAGATTTCATTAAAAACTAAGTGGACAAAACTAAAGCACATGCACCCTAGATTTAGAACAAGATAATGAGATGTTCCCGTTTACTTTCAAAATGATACGAATTCGACGTTTCTTTCTTTCAAGCTTGACTTAAGCAAAGGGAAAACAAGTAGTTTTGTTTCATCGGCTTTGCATATCGAATGTTAGAATTTATTTAAAAAAGACATTAAATGGCGCGCAATAAGTATTCCGAACAAATAAAACAAAAAATAGTGTCCGATTCTAATAGGCGAATCCGTTACATAATTTGATATAAGCCATAGCATTTATTTCTCGATTCCGCGACCGGGGAAATATTCAGACGGTTCATAGTGGTGGTAGACCCCGAAAAACGACCAGTCGCGAAGACAAAAGGATCATCAGATTAATAAAAAAGGACCGCCTCATATCGTCCACGTGTATTCAAAAAGAATTCAGTTTAGTGATCTCAAGCAGGACGATTCGGCCAAGAGCGGTTGATGGTGGCTTGTCGTCGTATCGAGCAGTAAAAAAGCCATTTATTGCTCAATGGAATTGCCGTGCAAGACTTGAATTTGCAAAGGCACATGTAAACTGGACTGTGGCAAAATGGAGAACAGTGCTTTTCTCTGATGAATGCAAATTCAATTTGAAGGGATCTGACGGATTTGCGAGCGGTACGGAGACCAAAGAGGGGAGCGACTAAATCCACGTTTCACAAAGTCCACGGAGGATTGAATAAAATTGTGTGGGGATGTTTTTTCCAGTCAAGTAGTCGGGCCAATTCAAAAGATTTGTGGAATAATGGATCGTTTCGTGTACCGGGAGATCCTGCAAAGTGTCATGCTTCCTCATGCTGAGGAGAATATGCCGTTGCGATGGATCTTCCAACATGAAAACGATTCTAAATATACTGCAAATCTTGTGAAGGATTGGCTTAATAAAAACAAAATTACAGTTATGAAGTGGCCAGCACAATCACCTGATCTCAATCCTATAGAAAATCTATGGGAAATTGTAGATCAGAGAATTGATCGTACAAAATGCTCCAATTTAGACTCGCTGCTCGAACAGGCTTAAATTGCCTGGAGTAACATCCCTACGCACATTATTGACAACCCTATTGGCTCCATGCTTCGACGATGTGCAGCAGTGATCAGAAATAATGGATACGCCACCAAATATTAGTAGAAAATGTTTTTTTTTATTTTTTTTTATTTATGAATTCTGAAATGTGCTTTAGTTTTTTCCACCTAGTTTTTAATGAAATCTAGTCTATGTTTATATATTTTAAATAAGTTAAGGGTTATAAGAAAATTGTTTATAAGAAATTGAGGACTGATATATATTGTTTTGTAAAAAAAATAAAGCTAGAAAGTTATCGAAGGTTTTTTGAATTTTCTTTACTTTTTTCGAAAGCGACATCTTTTCGTGCTTTACTTTTGGTCAATACTGTAGGTGTGGTTTTCACAGTACTTGGCACTTAAAGCTATTTTTGGGCAGCTGTTATGGAATGCAAGATTGTTCTGGGGAAGAACTTAAGTAGTAGTTGTATATAACAATGGGGTTAACAATTTTAAGGAGCAAGGTGTGTTTGCTTGAAGGTTTTTTCGAACTCGTCATTGGTCTCTTCCGTTCGCTCCAAATAGAAACTCACATATATCGAATCGTTCTAGGAATCCAAAAAAATTTCACCTCACCTCTAGACATGCCTTTGTATATAGCTCGTTAATAGAATTTGTCGTAAGCAGCTTCAAAATTGCTGGAGTTCTTTTCTCGAGGATCTGATGAACGGCTGACTTTCCAGGTCTTAAACAGCACCATTGAGGTTATCTTGGAACGATTTTAGGCATTGGCACAACATACCAGTCAGTATATCGTATGAAGTATGAAAGAGACTGATGCGCTTGGAAATAAATTTACTGAATTTAATCGAAAATGAAAAAGAAAAAACTTTAACAGCAACGTATTCCTTACAATCTAGCCAGTACTAGCCTCAATTATCCTGGCTTCGTCAGTCTACCACTTCTAACATTATACAAATATTTTGTTCTATCGGGTTTGTCAGTAAGGACGTAAGAATCTTTTATTTTAATGAAAACGCGCTCTTATACCTTTTTTATGACCTGTCATAGTCAAAACGTCGGTGGTGGGGTGTTGTATGAATAGGGTAGACACTGATTGGTATCAACCTGGCGATGCCCAGCTGTTGCAACTGTTTCATACACATCAATTGTGCTTATTTTACCTCCCCGTGGTAGCCACCGGATACTGGTCTCGTCCACCCGGGCTTGACTTGCTAAACTTATAAGCGCGAGTGTTGAGCACGAAGAAAATAGCAACACTATAATGCTCTGTCGGAATGACTGCCTGATTGAGTCTCAGAGGTCTTACATGAGCCCATCAGAAAAAGGACATACAGCGGATGAATCAACAAGGTTGGATCAACGGTGGTGCCAACAGTCAAGATGGCAGATACCTTACGTGAGCTACTCTGACGTATTTGGAGCTAAGGTCAGTAAGGAATTTTCAGCACTAGTCAGGGTGTTGAAATAGAGATGGTGGCGGATGAACCCTCTATGGGCCAACGGCAGCACTCATATCCCCGAAGTGGGTTACTGACAACGGAATATCCGACCCGCTGTCCTAGGGTCAATCTAGGGCCTGGTCCTCCAAGTTGGGGGTTGTGCGTGGGGCTAACTACCCAACCACGGAAAAAAAAAAATACTGTTGCGAAGCAACCAAAAGCCTCGGAAAAGGACGGATTCACTGTTGACGACCCTGGAAAACGAAAAAAGGACAACGACGTTCGTATCTGCACGTGGAATGTTCGAACCCTGAACCGGCCGCGTGCAGCCGAACAATTAGCGGAGGCCCTAGACTGCTACAAAGCAGATATCACCGCCATCCAGGAAGTGCGGTGGGATGGGCCGGGCAAAAGAAGGATGAAAACCTGTGACATTTACTACGGTGATTGCTATAGGGAACGAAAGCAGCGTCTATTTGGATGCGGATTTGTTGTAAGCGGCAGACTTAGGCAAGAAGTCTTGAGCTTTCGACACGTTAGTGAACGCCTTACAACAATCCGCATCAAGGCTAAATTCGCCAACATCAGCCTAATATGCGCTCACGCCCCACAGAAGAAAAAGACGATGCTGCCAAAGAGTGTTTCTACGAGCTCCTCGACAAAGCATATGAGCAATGTCCTAAGTATGACGTTAAGATTGTCTTAGGTGATTTTAACGCCAAAATAGGAAAGGAGGACATCTTTGGTAGCACAATCGGAAAGCACAGCCTACACGACATTACGTCTGGGAACGGACTTAGGCTAATTGACTTTGCTGCGGGGCGTAATGTTACTATAGCTAGCACACGGTTTCCTCACCTCAATATCCACAAAGGAACATGGCGGTCGCCAGATCATCAAACCGTCAACCAAATTGATCATGTTGCGATCGACGTAAGGCACTCCTCCAGTGTTCTAGATGTCCGAACTTTCCGAGCGGCCAACATAGACTCGGACTACTACCTTGTTGTAGCCAAGGTGCGTATGCGGATATCTCAAACGCCACAACAACGGGGAAATACTGTGAGGAGATTTAACGTTGAACGGCTACAATCGCAACAAACCGCCAGAACCTTTGCTGATCGCGTATCCCTCAACCTCTCGAGAAGTCCTATGCAGCCAGCATCAAGTGCTGAAGACCAGTGGCATAGATGCCAAGACGCCATCAGAAACGCCGCAACCGATGTGCTGGGTTTCACACGACCACCCTCACGAAACCCCTGGTTTGATGAAGAATGCCGACAAGCACATGCAGCAAAACAAAGCGCGTACAAAGCGGCGATGCACAGAAGGACGAGGGCAGCTCGTGAGCTCTACGAGCAAAAGAGGAGGGAAGAACATCGGCTTCTCCGGAAGAAAAAGAAAGAGCACGAGAAGCGCGCGATCGAGGAAATAGAGAGGTGCTACTCCAGGAACAATGTTCGGAAGTTTTACCAAAGGGCAAAAAGAACGTGCAATCGCAACAAGACCCGAACAGAGACCTGTAGAGACGAACAAGGAAACCTTGTGGTAGAGTCACAGTCGGTGCTGAGGATATGGAAAAACCATTTCTGCAAACTGTTAAACGGCGAAGACAACCCAAATTCCGCTGTCAGGCAGAACGAACCATTCAACTTAGACGATGAAAGCCAAGACTTCCGTCCACCCGACCAAAACGAAGTGAGGATAGCAATATCCAAGCTTAAGACAAACAAAGCTGCTGGACCAGATGGCTTGACTGCCGAGCTTTTTAAGGCAGCGGGAGATGACTTGGTAGAGAGCATGCACCAACTCGTTTCCAAGATTTGGTCGGAGGAAAGTATGCCTGATGAATGGAACCTCAGCATCGTTTGCCCGATCCACAAGAAAGGAGACCCTCTAAACTGCGCCAACTATAGGGGTATCAATCAGTCTTCTTAACATCGCATACAAGATCCTGTCTGCCATACTGTGTGAACGCCTGAAACCTTTTGTCAACGATCTGGTTGGTCCCTACCAGTGCGGTTTTAGGCCCGGTAAGTCCACAACCGACCAAATATTCACACTACGGCAGATCCTGGAGAAAACCCAAGAAGTCCAGATCGATACTCACCATCTTTTTATCGATTTTAAGGCCGCATACGACAGCATTTATAGAGACGAGCTGTATAGAGCTATGTCTAGTTTTGACATCCCTGCCAAACTCGTCCGATTGTGGTGCGTTTGCAAGTATCAGTACAGAAGCGGCAAAAATGGGCTTAGTGGTGAATGAGGGCAAAACAAAATATATGCTGTCAACAAGAAGGGAAACACAACATCGACGAATCGGTCAGAACGTCACGACAGACAGCTATAATTTTGAGGTAGTTAGGGATTTTGTCTACCTCGGCTCCGCTATAAATTCTGACAACGACATCACATCAGAAATCAATCGAAGAATTACACTTGCCAACCGCTGTTTCTTTGGCCTAAGAAGGCAATTGAGAAGTAAGGCCTTGTCAAGAAACACTAAGGAGACTCTATATAAGACCCTCATCATCCCAGTCCTACTCTATGGCGCAGAAACATGGACGCTATCAAAGCCGGATGAAGATCTCCTTGGTCGTTTTGAAAGCAAAATTCTTCGATTGATTTTCGGTCCCGTTGACGGGCTTTGGAGGAGGAGATTTAACAGCGAACTCTACGAGCTGTACAGCGACATCGACCTGGTCAGAAAAGTACGCATCAGTCGACTAAGATGGCTAGGACATGTAGAGCGAATGGACACCAACGCTCCGGCCCGAAGAGTCTTCGACTCAAACCCGGAGGGACAACGCAGTAGAGGAAGACCTCGCCTTAGGTGGCGCGCGCAAGTGGAAGGGGACCTCAACCAACTTGGAGTGCGCAACTGGAGGCAGTTAGCCAAAGATCGCGCTAACTGGAGAGGCGTATTGGTTGAGGCCCAGGTCCACCCCGGACTGTAGCGCCACCTAAGTAAGTAAGTAAGTAAATAGGTGAAGTTCACGAGCAAAATTCTGAGTCGCAGATCGCAGGTTTGAAAGCGTTTAGTTGTTATAATTGACCTACCACTATCTACGTCTCCTGTAGTTTATAAATTCGAGTCAACTAATTGACTACTGAATGTTCTTGTGCCGGTGAGATAACGCACCGATCCAAGCAACGAAAATATCACAGCCATTAAGTGCTTCAGTTCAAAATGAGCCAAATATGTCGATTCCATGCCTTTCACATAATTTGGGATACGTTCAGTCTACAAGATCTTGCCCTTCACCTTCAAAAAACCAAATTAACTCAAGAACTGACATTGTGACTCTATTTCTATTGAAAAGCAAGCTTTTTTTGACATTTGGTCAGAAGAAAACGAGATTAGGTGGATAGAATATATATTTCCTATTGTACATAGGGTTAAGTCAGCCATCTTCACAGTTCTTGACATGAGTTTGTCTTAAATCAAAACTATTAACAAAATAGACCGCCTTCCTCCAGTTATTATAAACATTTTAAACGAATAAACAAGTCACAAGAACTGACTGAAAAACAATGGAAACCAGTGATGGACGGCAGGTAACTGGTGATGGCGATATGCAAAGTACACTTCTACTCTTGTGGTCAAGCAGGACACGGATAATTTGACTTTAGGAAAAAGAAATCGATACTGCTATAGCTCATATGGCTTACCACAAAAATAAATAAAAAAAAACATTCTCTCCCTGAAAGTTGCAACCGTTTTTAGATTCCATGCTCCAATAATGGATTTGAAAACTCAATTTAAACTTCCTTTGCCCCATTACGATGTTATACTCCCACACAAGCCAACACAGTATGTAAAGCGATTCCCACCCTCAGCGCAACCCGCCCCCCGAGAAAAGTTGGACACCAACAAAGTTGGACACCAAATTTTCTGCTGCAATACCAAGGCCGGTATAGTTTTCCTTCTCATTTGCTGCCACCACACTGGTAGGTATACCAAATCCCAAAACAGCACAAAGTGTGAAACGAAGCAAAAACTTCCGCTTCATAATCACATGGGAAATCCGACTCTCACACATAAACAGTCAAATCGAAACAATATCCAAATCACTGGCAGAAATAATTCTTTTTCCCCACGTTTCCTCAGGACAGAGTTTTATATGACAAAATGCACATGCACAAGTCCCGTATGCAGATTTTTGACAAGCGCTCAACACAAAAACAACGACCAACACAAAAGGGGATAATATTCCGCACAACGAAACTTCATCAGCATAATAATCCGCTAAAAACTTGTTTCGCATTTTATGCCAACAAGTTTGCGATAGTTGCTCCTGGGGTTTTTTTTTCTTATTTTTATTATTTAAGGGATATACAGGATATACATGCATTGGCGGATGGCGTACTCCAATTTAAGCGAAATTATTTCTGTGGCGTATATAATTTTGAAATATCTCTATACGCGCCCCCGGAAAACGCCATCCATTTTACCGGTTGCAATTTTACATACATCCATTTGGGTATTAGTTATGGTGGCGGCAGAAACGAGAACTAGACTGAACTGGACCTATAAATGCATTCGGTTTTTGGTCAATGGGAACTTTGCCGAGCAAACCCGCTGTAGTCCGAACTAAAAATCCTTTTACACGAATTAAAAACTCGTGTATAGTTTGGGTATTAATTTCAATAAAAAAAAAAAAGTAAATAAACATCCATTTGCGGGAGAGCTAACTTTTGTTCGGAGACTCTAGGCTGAAGCCACAATTCATGCGAGTTGTTGATAACAACAAATACGTGTACAAATCCGGGATGGGTGTCGAGGAGCGGAAGTGATCGTAATAATCCTGTCGGATGAAAACCGCACATGTTTGCCGCTCTAGATGTAACATAGCAGCAGAGGGGTATATCTCCATCCTCCATGGTATATCCTTTTTTGCGCCGTCGTTATTTTTAGGATTTCAATTTTCATGATTTCTGTTAAATTTAATCAGGAGCGCAGTAGAGCGCGGTTGACTGGTAATGCTACGCTGGTAGATGTTTCTTTTTTTTTCGTGCTGAGGTACCCCACCTAATATGGTGCTCAGCGTACATGACTGAAAGGATATTTTTACATTTCTGTGCTGTTTGGCATTTTTTTTTTTAAAGAGAGAGAGTGGGCTGTTTTTTTTTATGGTACACATACATGGACCACTTGCTGCGAAGTCCTTCCGCTGAGTGAGCATGTTTTGTGAGTTGCCACAGAATTAGTGGGAATGCAGTTCAGGCAACCATGCTGGTTACTGGATGCTAACTGCGGTTTAGTGATTAGCTGATTGCCGAGCACTTTGGGAGTCATTTTTATTTGGTTGCACGATCAAAGGGAGACTTGATGATAATTATTATGGGTCAGCGGGGCCATTTCGCGAGGGATTATAGACTTATGCGAGTAAACTGCTGCGGTATTATTCGTGTATGTGTGGCCTGATAGTGAGGGACTTGTATGAACATTTTTTTCTTGTCTGTGTAGGAGCATGAGTTAATACGCATGCAGGTTGTTTGGGAGGATTAAAAGGATTCACAATGTGATTATTTTTTTGTGCAAATTACAAAATGAGTGCGGTATTTAAGTGCAGCTACAAATTTTTAATTTGTAAAGGGGTCTCCTTTGAAATGAAGTGCGAAAAGGTGATGTAGGTCTGTGAATGATTTCAGAAATGTTGGTGGACTCATGTCGGTTAGAAATAGAATGGCTGCTATTTTTAAGGGGCGCAAAAAATGTTCCTAAACAAAAAAGGGTGGCGAAGACAAAATTTTCATCATGCTTGAGTACAAAATCTGGTCAAACTAAAAGTTGAAGGAAAAAGTGGATGGGCGGGTATTGCACAATCGGGAGCTGGAACTTTAGCCAAGATAAATTGTAATAATCACGGGCAGGCTAAAGAAGACCATTGTAAGAGACCCATAACAAGATTAAAACGCATATGGCACGGCACTGGAACTGCAGGAAGTCACAAGGGAGTAATAAGGATCCTGCTCAAAGTTGAAACAATTAACACTTATAAATGAGTTTACGAACTTCCGGGCTCCTGAACGAACATTAAGAACTTATATAAATTGTATCAAGAAAGAAGGTACCTTTTAAAAGGCTAGAGGAAGAAACTTGAAGCTCTTGAGTCTTAATATAGCTTTTGGCAGGCGTTCAGACGTCTGTTGCGTCGGACACATGTTGACATCTATTGCGGTGATGGCCAATAAGAGCAGTAAATACGGTTGTTTCTGTTTTAAGTTGCCATACGTGGCAGACTTAAGCACGTTAGTTATCAATCTGATTACCTGCATCCATACATATGAGCTCATTCCCGCACCAGAGAAAAAACTCATGTTTCAAAGGCAGTTTCCATGAGCTCCTCGAATAGACTTAGCACCAGATGATGTATAAATTCAACCAAATGACTTAAGCGTAAAATAGGAGAGGGTAACATTTTTGTCGGGTAATTTGGTAAGCACATCCTCTAAAACATAACTTCTTTAACCGACTTAGGCTTATTGACTTTACCTCAGGGTGAATTGCTTCTGTTGCAAGCACATGATTTTCTCATCTTAATGACGGAAGTACTTTTTCTCTATACCTCATGAAAGGGCACCACTGGCTTACCTTATATACAGAAGAATTCGGATATTCAACATAACCCTACAAGGAAATATCGTGAGGAAATATGAACTCGAAAAGGTGCATTGGGAAAAGACGGGCAGAACCTTCGCAGGCCGAATATCTTGAGATCCAACAACCAGCAGTTCTATAGCAAGAGCTAGAGCAGAAGGCCAACTCTGTCAGAAGTGCTGAATTTCACAAGATAAATAGTACGAGGCTCTCGTACCGACTTGAAAAACAAGACTCATTTACAGCGATATTGTGAAAGTGGGTTAGATCTAGACGGGAGGAACGTCTTGTGTCTGTGACAAAAACTTAGCTATACAGAGATGACGATTCAAACCTTAAAGTTAAATCAAAGCCGAAGCTTAGAGTAGGGAATCTTACTCCTGCAGACCATATTCAGGCGGCGAAGATGTGCATCTCGCAGAACGAAAAATGTAAGCTAAGCCGTGATCAACAAAACATGATCCACGAATGGATTCTATCAATTTCCAATCAAGCTACAGACCAACAGTGCTCCTGAGGCCCGACAGCTTACCTGTCGAGGTTTCTAGATAATTTGGCAGAGCGCAATGAGTCGGTTCTCATTTCAAAGATTTTGTCAGCTGAATGAATGTCTGGTGATGGAGTCCTCGCATGATTTTTTCAAGCACTTACAATTATAACCTGGTTGCTCACTAGCATAACGGTTTTAGGCCAGAAAAGACCACAATCGATGAAAATTGCCCACTAAGACAAATCCTGGGCACTCATTCCGTAACTATTCAGACGATTATCGTCGATAGACCTCCAAAACTAGCAACCAAGTGCTAAAATTACAAGTTTGAGATCTTAATCAAGTTCATTTTCCAAAAGTATAATGAAAGCTGACGTTTGTCAAAAGCATTCGAGCTGAATATGACTTATTTTGGTGATCAAAGTTTCAAAAACGATATCGTTTAGACGATCGTGGATATGCGGAATCTGTCGCCTGGTAAAAAAAGCAGGAATCCCAAGAATCCCGATACGAACGGTCTTTTAATTGTTTTCATCATTTCGGCATGTAGACAGAGACAAACTATAGTCATGCCTTTTGTTTTGGCAATCCTGCCAAACTTGGTTGACAATAAATAAAGCCCACCTTCAAAATTACTAGCGACGGATCTGACTGAAGGAAACTCAAAATAAATCTCCAAAAGCTCCTTGTTCATCCGCTTCGTCTACTTCCAGTTACATCTCAAATGGGTATTTGTACCTTAGGTTGGTTAAAAGTCGGCAGGTTTTTTTTTTGGAGAGAGGCAGAGGTGTTTGTCAAAGTTACAGTTCCATCGAGACTTCTGTACACTGCATTTCAAAATGCTTTCGACCAAAAGCCTTCAGTAAAATGTTGAAAGGCGTCTTCATAAAAGCAGAACAAGTCCGACAGTTTTATCGGAAATCAGCTACATTTTCACTTCAAACACAACCTTGCTCATTTATTTAAGAACTCTTATCATATGCTAAGGACTACTTAGATGGCTAAAAACCATCCCAACGAAGGCTCACGTCATATACCTATGCAATACGTATTTACATTGACGATAAAAGATATCTCCTGACCAAATAGAATACCCGCTCAGTAATAAAAGTGTCATTCCGTCATGTATCACCATATAAACGACGAGCATAACTAGGGCAAACAACAACTGCAAATGAAATGGACTTTGACAACAACAGCGCATAGCACAGGACTTACCTCGTTTCAATGATGAAGTGCGTAACTGGAGCATTCCTCGAGTGCTGCGAGTGAGCCCACGATAAATTCACCGACCGTGACGTAAAGCTTATCAATAGTGGTCTCTCTGGCGGATCTGGAACATCTGTGAAATAAATAAACGATGCGCATTCAGAGAAGCGTACGGGATTATCCTTGAAATGAGAAACCAACAACTCACACACTGGGGATGCGCCTCACCATGAGGAGACAGTCTCCAGTTTGACACAAAGGGATTTCACCTCTGCACCGCATCCGCAGTTTTAACAACAACATCAAACACTCGCTCACACTCCCACATGAAATTAATTACTCACCCTGAACTAATAAATCAACAATCGCCTCCGGAATATGTCTGTCATTAACCAGGCATATGTACTCGGCAGTGTCCGCTGCAATTGCCGGTATGAATTGCAAGCCGAAATTATCAGAAAGCAGTTGAATCTGTAAAGAAAGAACGACAGAGACGGCTATAGTGACACAGGGTAATGTGATTGTGGGATGAGTACGGGGTACGGGGAGAACTAGAAAGGACCTTATTTCGACTGATGATTTAGTTAGTTTTTCCCTCACCAGCAGACATCAGTTTGTACGAGGGAAAAGTTTTTCGCTTCGGCATATCCAAGGGAGGATGCCCACGAGTGGTGCCTGGTGTGCCGTCGAATATCGGAAGCGGAATAAGGAGTATGTGTGGAATCCTTAATTAAACTAATAGGTTGAGCAATTTTGCATCAGTTCGAGTAGGAACGGCGGGGGCCAGGCTAGGACCGGAAGAAATGGAGGTTCCTTGCCGGGCGGTAGCGCGGTGACACAAAAGTCTATGAAACGACAAAAGGAGCTTAAGATAATTGATAGCGAGGGAGTAACATGTTTTTTTTCTCTCGCAACAACAGTTCAGGCCGCCGGCTGCCCCCCGTAAGGCATCCTCTAAGGATACACATACCCTGTGCAGTGCCGGCTTGTGGTCGGAAATGTCGGTGATGGTGCGGTGCTGTTGGTATATGGAGCGACATGGCATCTCGCCTCTCCTCTCCTCGTTCCCAGAGTGCTAACTTAAACAAGTGACTCTTAAGCTTTTAATATCTTATGTTTAAACAAGAGATTTACGAGGATGAGGCTGCCGCCCTAGGAAGTGTGTATCGTTCCTCGAAGTGTGTGTGTAGTTTTACCGTAAATTCAAGCGGGTCGTGGTGCTTGGTGGTGGTTCCTCTTCGCATCCGATCATAATGACGACGATGGGACGAAAACTTTTGCGGCACCACTACCATTTACAACACTTCCCAGATACACACACAAAAGCGTATAGACTTTTGGCGGTTTATGCGTTCACAGCTCACCCTTGTGGCTGGTTAGTGTTACCTATAGTTGCAGGGCATGTGTGAGGTGGGATGGGTAAAAGTTCAGATTGTCGACTTTTACAACTATTTTAATTACAATTATTTTCGTTTATTCAGTTGTCAGACTAAAGCGCTTCTAATTTGAATACATCCTATGAATGCCAAATTTTACGCCACCATGAGACACGAGTGGAGGGTGTCGGGTCTAGATGAGGTGAGCAATTTGACATCTCTTGCGGAATTTAAATTCCGCGACAGAGTATACTGGCGGAATACGAAGGTATGGAATTCTGCCTTATGCAAAGGTTCACGGGAATAATTTATACCGTCAGACAAAGTTCAGCTCGATGTGGGATTGTCATGATTAAATCTGTTCGGCAACTCCGGAGTTGAATCATCTTGGTTGTTGATAAGACACGAATTTAATTAAGTTATGCGCAGGTGAGTGTTTCGTGACACGTAATAGCTGATTATGAAAATCGAAAATTTTGTTGCCACAGCCGATTACGACTGACTTTTCATTCATTTTGTCTGCAAGCTATCGTTTCATTAGAAAAAGCAAGAGTGCACAAAAATAGGGAAAACTAGTCGCTTCTGACAAATCTGATGTTTTTAACATGCTATTAAAGGCTTTTATATGATACAGATTTTGCAAACGACATAGCTTTCTCATTGTCCCACTCCAAGTTAAAAAAATAAGTAAATAAATAGCTGGTAGGTAAAGGTAACCATCCTTTTTACTGTTAATTTTTGAGACGAATGCAAAGTACCTACAAGCATATGCCGAGTCCGAACGAGAAGCGCGCTTTCATGGAGTCTGTAGTCTCGGATATTTTTCTCATATTATGGTAGCGACAGGTGGCGTAGTGAAAAAAAAACGTATTTTTGAACCTGTGACCTCTCGCTCAGAGTCCAGTGCACCATCCAATGAGACACTGTGCAGCTCCAAGTTGGTCCGACTTAATTTGTGCGTGATCTATAAGTAGATTTCCCCCAAGGTACGATTCAAACACTCGACTTGATAACGTTTAATCGTTTTGCTTGCACGAACGGTTTCTTTTATGGAACAAAAAATAAATATAATTTTTGTTTGCGCGAAAGTTGGGACATAAAATGGACTCCTATATCTTTTTTTGAAGTGATAACTTCTTTAGGCGCATTGGGCATTTTTGATATGGGTTAAAATCATTGAACTCGCAACACCAATGTTGCGTTACCAATATTGCGATACCAGTGTTCGTGAAATCGGAACGGAAGTTGAGAGGGTATATAGCGTCTTTGTATATAGAGATATGTTTATATAAAGGGTGTTATTTTGGTATTCAAAGAAAAATGCCTTTTTTTTTGAGATAAATGATCGGATGTTTATTTCATAATAAAGAGGAAGGTATGCCGTTAATAATGAAAAACCACATCAGCCAAATGGCCACCACGAGCACGCATACAGAACAATATCCTTTTCCATAACCAAATAGCAAAGTGGCTGCCCTATGTCCTCGATAGCCTCACGAATTTTATCTTTGAGGTCTTGAATCGACGCTGGGCTGTTGGCGTAGACCTTATCTTTCACGTGGCCTCAAACGAAGAAGTCGCAAGGTGTTAAATCACAAGATCTCGGTGGCCAATTGTGATCACATCTTCGAGAGATAACACGGTCCGGAAACTTTTCCCGTAAAAGATCAATGGTTTCGTTGCTTGTGTTTTTTCACCATTTTTGTAGTGAATTTTAATAATTTCAATGCGTTGTTGAAGCGTGTATCCTTCCATTTTTAGTAATGGCGTAGTTTCTACTTGTCAAATGTCAAAGAATAAAAGCTTCAAAAGTGACAGCTACCAAAATAGCGGGCAAAGATAATAGAATACAGAGATATATATCTTTCCAGTGGAAGGGCGGCTGCCTACAAGCTGTTTTCCCGAAAAATTCATGAAGTCACGCACATATGCTCATTTCTTTTCTAGTATATGTGAGTTCATGAATTGAACTTTAATGCAAGAATTCGCTATTCCGAAATGTGTATTTCACTATTTTTTTTATTTCAATCGAAGCCTTAACAAAAACTAAATAAGTTCAGCACCAAACACAAAACAATTGAACAGCGCGATGCCTATAAAAGCAAAAGTAATGTTGGCCGTCCATTAGCAACATGCTTTTTTGTAGCTCACATGTATTCACAGACGGGGGTTGAGATTACAAAAACAACAATGTAAACAAATGGGTTTTGGGGGGATAGACGTACGAAAGATATCCATCTCTTTTATTCATTCATCTCTGATAGCGGGCTATTCACAATAACACCTCTTATTGGAAAACCATTTGCAATGATAGAGTGGATAGATGTAACAACTAAGAACCAGCGACACCTAGCAGATAACAGCCCTATCATACCTCAAAGAGAACAACAGACGCCATTAATATGGTGTCATCGGAAACTTACCTTCTCACTATATCGTTTTGGTTGTAGTCTATGGTTTTTAATGTGGAAAATAAGTGTTACCATATTACAAGACATTCGGTGTTATTGTTTTGGGAACGAACCATTTTGTTTTTTTATTCTCTAAAGTTAAAACAATAAGTTTTTTGAGAAAATAAATTGACTTTCGTTTTCGAGAATTTGAAAAAGTAAAAAAATCGCACGATTTTGAGAAGTTAAGTGTCCAGTTGCAGAGCTGAGATGTAGATGTCGCTAAGTGCAGGGAATGAGTTAAACTCGCAGCACAAATGCTTTCTTAGTAATGTTGCGACACCGGTGTTCAGATTGCCAAACCACTTTTGATGAATAAATGCCTAACTTGAGGAAAAAGGGGCCTTTTTCAATAACATAATGGCTAAAATATTTTTTTTGGTGAAGTGGTACAATAAATCAAAAATTAAACATAAAAATAAAAAAATAAACAAAACATTTTGCATTTATACAACAAACAGCTTTCAAATTTGTTTTCAATTTCATTCCACTTACCGAATGTGGAAGCTGGAATTATTTCTAAGGAATGACAGATAGAGTATTCGGCAGAGATGAATGAATAAAAGAGATGGATATCTTTCGTACGTCTATCCCTCCAAAACCCATTTGTTTACATTGTTGTTTTTGTAATTTCAACCCCCGTCTGTGAATACGTGTGAGGTACAAAAAAGCTAATGGCCGACCAACCTTCCTTTTGGTTTTATGGGCATCGCGCTGTTCAATTGTTTTGTGTTTAGTATTGAACTTATTTGGTTTTTGTTGAGGCTTCGATTAAAATAAAAAAAATAGTGAAATACAATTATCGGAATTGCGAATTCTTGTATTAAAGTCCAATTCATGAACTCACATATACTAGAAAAGAAATGAGCATATATGCGTGACTTCATGAATTTTACGGGAAAACAGCTTGTAGGCAGCCGACTTTCCATTGGAAAGTTATATATCTCTGTATTCCATTATCTTTGGTATTCAGAAAATGGACAGAGTTTGAAGGTGGAAACACATTCTTTAAGAACGAGGTTACATTTAATTTTAATTTTGGCAAAGATTTTTTAACAATGTTCATAAGTTTCATTGGTATTCAGTTCATACACTCAACCAATCTAACAAATGAAGTGCCAAAAAAAAAAAAATTTTTCTGGTGCTTAGTTTTGCATTTTTACTTTTTTTAAAATATTAACAGTTGATGAAGATGAATTTTACTACATTTAATTTCAACTACGCAGTTTTGTACAAACTATGATTTCTTTCATTTATCTTGCCCATAGCGCCGTACAATCTACAATGAACAAACCAGAGACAAATCATACTGAGACCCCCAACTCACAATCCTCTAGCCTCTGGCAACCTCAATTTTTTTTTCAAATTCGCCATTTTGTTTTCCTATCGGTGTTGTGTCAATTAAGAATCCGTGTCACATGCAAAAACATACAAAAAATACAAAAATAAATGCTGCCAACATCGGTAACCATGGGGAAATGTGCTAGAGTTCCGGAATACCACATTTTTACATAACTGAATACCATTGGTTAGTTATTATAAATTGTTAAAAGGCGTAAAATTTGATTTCTTTGGTTAATAAAACTAGCTAAATGAGAAGATCGATACTCAAGAAACTTATTAGGACAAACATGGTTGCGTATTTTCTGCTTTTGAATATATTTAACTTCGATTTCATGTGTAAATTTGTCTTGATAACTGAAGAAAATTTGCTCAAAATGTTTTTATTTTCCTTCAACAAATCTAGACGTAACGAATAATTTCAAATTTAACGGATAAAATTCTATGAACGCTGGCAGCAACTTTGCCGATAGCGGAAGTGGCATATGTAAGGTGCGAGTGTGTTGGAAATCGGGGAATGCCAGGAAATAAATACATTTGCTGCGTAATTTACCAATGAATTTAAATGTATTGGGCCAATTTTTTGGCTTAAAAGATAGGATAGTTTCTGACCCGATTGATATAAATATTTTAATGAGCTACTCGAAGTACTAATTCTACGCAGACGAAGTCGAGGGTACCGACTAGTATGCATTGTTTTTCATGTACAATAGCGCTTTAAAGGAATCTGAATATTGTAGTATAATTTTTGTAGTACATAGTAGTTTGTAATAATGAATAAGAAAACACTTCATTTAAAAGAATTTCCTGCACATTAAAATATTTCCTGACGATTCAAAAAATACACACGTAATTGTTCAAGTTCTCACTTCTGTCGGCACTCCCGGAGTGCCATTGTTTTTTTTTTTTAATTTTGACAGTTAATATTTAACAAAATTTATTTTTGTCGAAAAGCGGGTCTAAAAAACGTTTGAGTGATTACTGAGCAATATCCATTTAGGCGAGTGCCTCTCGGACAATAAAAATGACTTTGATGTTCGAAATTTGTTCCTGCATGAGATTTACCTGGATTGGTTTTTGCATCAGCACCCAAGTTGATGTAATTATTATGGTAATTGTACCCCAATTTTGCGGCCAGTTTGTTTGAGATCAAAAATTATGCTTTCCGAAGGACATGCAAATTTGTAAATTTTTCTCCACCCCCCAGCAATTGGTGTTTAATTTCCTGCAAAATATATATCCAAGAGCATGTCGAGAATTTGCATTTAATAAAATTCACATTTACAGTCGTGCTCATGCTCCTGCCTATACTGTCGCTCTAAAACTACACCACTTTAACAGGGAGGCGGCAACATGTAATGCAGTAGTTGTTTGATGTAGCGAAACTAGAGCATGTCATCAGTTCAAGTTTAAATTTACTTTAAATGCACTCGGAGGTTTAATGCATATGAATCCTTTGCGTTGTGAAACTTCATTAACACACATGCTTTCAGTGAACTCATTAAAAGTTACCCCTTTTGCCATCCAGGATGCACACACCAAAGTAAGACCAACATCACTTCACTACACCGTACACCCGTTGATGCATAATATATCCGTATAAGCATAAGTATAAGTACAACTTGCAGTTCTCTTCTTACGAGACTGACGCTAGGATATTTATTTGCATTCGGAGAGTGTCATCCCTGAAATGGTTGTGCTCCTTGAAAGTGCACACTACACACATCCCTCCATATGAGGTATTGAATATGTGCAGGGATTTATTGATTCGATTATTTGATCCGATATCCATACACATTCAGAATTGATGTTCGAATAAATTTCATTAAAAACTGTCCTGAGCTGGAGAAATGTCTATGCTTCAGCTCAATATATCGTATATGCTATGTGTGAGGAAGCAGAAGTTAATTGAAAGTCTGAATGAACAAGCAGGATTGAAATACCGACTTCATTCCGACATTTCGAACGAGTATACGAATACTCGTATCGTATAAATATAGTTCCCGTGGACGGATTTATTTGTTCTGTCGATTTTAGCAAATGATGTATTGTTATAAATGCCTGCATGGAAATATTATTTAAAACAACAGAAGGGAATGCATTTGATGGGCAAATTTAACTCCCCAAGAGGCAGGTATGGTATAGCCATTTTAAAAGTTGTAAACTGATTTTTGTTAAACTTTGTTCGATCCTCGAGGGCCTGATGTCTGCACAAGATGGTACTCAACTGCAATTTGTTCGATTACCAAATTGACAGCTGTATCAATACTTTTGACAAGCTGGTAGAGTACCTGACAAAAAAGTTGTCAGTATAGATACGAACGTTTTAAATACCAATACACTATGAACCCATACGTCTGGAATATAATCCTTCACATAGCTTCAAGGCTTTCTATTGCAGAACAAATTAAATGTAAAAATCCTTGAAAATCCTTTTCAATAAGAAAATAGTAGTCACAATTACAAATTTGTCCATATAAAGCTGGATACTGTTATTTTGTGATCCAAAAAAAAATTTAACTTTTGCTCCGAGAAATTACGTTTGATATGTGTTTTTGTTGGTGTGGGAGGTTCAACGGCCCTTTTTTGTTACTGCCACATTGTGTAGAATTTAGAATGCTTCCAATACGCAACACCTCAAATTTCAAAGCCAAAGTTAAATTTAAAAAAAATTAAATAATGTTGTTGTATAAAAGAAAGTAATATTTCCCATTTTTTTAGCCCGCCTTTTATCAGAATTGTACAAAACTAGCTCCGAAAAGTGTCGCGAAATAGCGTTTTAAATGTCTTTTGGCTACGGAAGGAGCAATGTATTTTTTTTTGTAGGATTTATTAGACTTGGGTGACCTAAATGAAGCTAGGCAAACCTGTAAATAAGCTACATATAAGCTATCGACCTTTGGACCAATAGAATTAGAACTTGAGCTGTCGAAAAGAGATTTCCTCGTTTTATAATGCTGATGTGAAATTGTGGGATGGCCAGTGGCCAGATCTTGTATAGCAACGATTGTCTAAACGATATCGTTTTCGAAACTTTGATCACCATAATAAGGCATATTCTGCTCGAATTTGTTTGACAAACGTCAGCTTTCATTATATTTTTGTACAATTAACTTGATAAGCTCTCAGACTTGTAATTTTAGGACTTGGTTGCTAGTTTCAGTCAGTCAAAGTTACGTTAGTTAATGCCCATATTATGAGCTATTTAATGTCGAGCAAAGCGATTTATTTCAAATGCCTACCCCCAACCTGCGCCTTCCAAAATGAGCCCTGAAACCCATTCCATCAGGTGCTCTGTTAGTAGGCCACATACGGTTGCATGCGAAAATTCCCCAATTATTACGAATCCTTGGCAGAATCTCAACAAACATTTAGCTAAGCCGTCAAATAAAATTGCGGAAAATTCTCTTCACCCGACATCTGCCTCAAATTGCATTTATCGTCTTTCAAATTTAAAGAATGCAGGAAAAAAATCCTAACAATGTGGTTATCCCAAAAAGCTAATCCGCTTTTCATGTTTCCACTTTCGAAGCGCCAACTGCCACCGTCACTCTGCCAACCGTTGAAAATAAAAATAATAACAAAACCCGGACAAAATCACTTCACCATTCATCGTCGTCGGCGTATCTACTCACATTACCATGGTAGAAGGGAACATTTTATTTTCAATCTAGATATCCATCAGCAACAAATCTGCACATTAAGCAATGCCTTTGTCCAAATATAACCTAATTCTCCACCTCCTCTGCGAATTGTAAAAAAAAATTCATTTTTTCCTCAATCCATTCGCCCAATAGCCAATAGCAACAATAACTTTGAGGAGGGGGAAAAATTTCCGAAATGAAATCCAAATTGTCGCAATAAATAAATTAATTGCTTTAACACGTGACTGAACTTCAAAGCATTCTCGTCCAGAGATGATGTGGCCAGAGGGGGGCACGACAAAAACGAGTATTGTTTGCCTTGTGAATGTCACATTTAATATGATCATTCAGCTGAATAAAGAGAATATCTTTGTCGTCTCTTGTTCAGTGTGCCAAGGTTGGATTTATTCCGGAAGCCAGCTAAGATGGACCGCTTTGCGTAGTCATGGCGGTATCGGGGAAGTCGCACAAATGAAAACAATAAAACAAGCAAATTGCGAGAAAGGTATAAATAATTGTTTATGTTGCTGATGTATGTCTTGCTAGTCTTTTGAGTTTATTCTCACGCAAATTTGATTTTTCGTATTTTAATTTAAAAAATATTAAAAGTTATTTAATTAAATTTCACTGCTGAAGTCATTGTCGACGTGGGAACGTGATTTTGTTGGCGGCGTTTAATATTTAACCAACAAACGGTTACGAGGAAGTTATTGTTTTATGCGGAGGATCATAAAAATTAGGATAATTCAATAATTTCCAAACACTTTAAGAACTCTCAACTATACAAACTGTTCTGTTCTGAAATCTGAAGAAAATAGCTGTCCTTTTGTCTGGACTTTTTCAATTCGCAGACACTGTTTTGTTCAAAATATCTAAATCTGAGTATAAATGAATGGAAACATGTTTATTAGGAGGGCCTCATTTATTGTTTGAAGCCAATATTAGATATTCCCAGGATTGAAATTTTGTGCATATCTTCCGGCGGGTGACTTAATCAAAACAAAGTAGATGGCAGACGTTTTTATGATTTGAGTTATTAACGTACCCACCATCGCAAAAGTTAGGCCAGTAGAATAAACCTCAAATTTCATTTTGGGTTTTTATGGGGGTGCAACCGGGTCGCTTAGTCGTAGGCTACACCATTCGCTGCACCTTGAATGTCGCGTGTGCATTAACTTATCCGCATATTTTGATAACGCCTCTACTACAAATACTTACGACCTCTATCAGTATGCTAGAGAAATCTTCTTTGGATATAAATTGCTGTCTAAGTAAGCTCCTTCAACAATAGCAAGGTGTGACCATCGATACTCACTTTTAATTGATTTACAACCGGACGATGACAGCATCAGCACAGATTCTAAAATCTGTGTATGGGATTCATCTGTGTTGGATGACGACGGAAAAAGTTCGCGGCTCCATCAACCTCGTCAGGAACTTTACTGAGGCGTCTGACGTAAAAAAAAAGTTTACATAGAGCAGCGCGCTATCGTCTGCCTTCTTCTATATCGGGATTGCATGTTACAGTCCTCGCGCTGACAACGAGCTACTCGTAGCCAATGGCTAAGTTAAAGTTGTAATTCTCAGATGGTTATCCTCGAAAAAGACACAAGTACATCCAACAGTACGTTGAAAATTACCAAGAAACAGAATCAATTCTCGACTTAGTCAAAGCCAGCGGTCATCCGGACCAAAGACAACCTGATACCCTAACTTCTGAATAATGTGGGTCGCCAATTGCACGAAGACCCAATTTCATGGACACGACACACCAAGCTCAATCATTCCCTCCACAGATGCAATGCAATTTTCGAATGTTTTCCCCGACAACTCCATCCGACGTGACACCTACCTACTCCTACATCCTTTTTAATGCTTCGTCCACCTACACATATCTACGGCCGGTTACTGCAGCAGATCGGAATATTGCTTATGCTGGCTTATCAAACTGACTATAAAATGAGCAAAATATTGAATGCAATGTCCTGATATGCAAATGCCATCCGACAAGTTGTATATTTGCCAACAAAGGATCCCACCGACTACGTCGTCGTCTGCATTGAAACTGCATATCCTATACATTCTTGGCACTCTTGACATTTCCAGGACGAACATGGATGGCTGCCCTCTCCGCCTCCTGTTCACATTCATGGTGACGGTGTCACAAGGTGTGGAGTAGACAATTTTTCGGTTGCTCCGATGGAACAGAGAGAGAGAGATAGATATACAGCCCAACAACAAGGATTCGGATCATGACTCCTTAAATAAAATTACAACTCAAGTTTTTGCCAATTGTTTCTGGGTGATACTGACATTCGTGGTGGATGCTGTCGGTAATGGCTGTGTGTATAGATAGAATTTTGACTTACCCTAGGGCTGTGTAACAGCGGTATCCGATTGGCAAATTGTGCAATAGTTGTTGTTGTTGTCTTCCACGTTAGCGTATCCACTAGGGAGTGTTCCGTTACACCAGGACACGTTATGGTGACATTCTTACCAGCTTCTGCTATTACCTTTTCCGTTGGGATGTTTGTCACGTCTGAAAAGATGTAAAGAAAAAAAAGTTCTTTAAATTTTGCACTATCTATGGAACGAGCTGCAGATAATCCAAAAACCAAAACGCACCGCAATGTTATGCATACACAGGTTGGTATATAGAAAGTTTCCAATGTATTTGTGAAATACAAGGCAAATATGCAGGAAAAGTCTGAACGAAAATATTTGCATAACTCAAATTGAAAACGAAAAAAGTTTTGAATTTCGAATTTGAATTTTCGGTCAGAAGTGGCATAGTTTTCTGGATGGCGGGTCGGTTCACAGTTTACCCAGGACCTAGTTTTCATCTTCAGTAAGTTCCTCATGGACTTTGAACTTTAAATATAGATTCGTAATGGCAATTTACAGTTCGCCAAACTGCAATTAATTCGAAAGTTGAATATGGGATTTCCTGGAAACAACGCTTACATACGAGTCCTTGGCATTAAGTCGTTAGGCAAAGCTGACACAAGGGCAGAACGAAGGACGAAAGTGTGGTGGTTGATGTCTTTCATGATACATAGAACCTTGATTTACACACACTATCGACATTTGATAATCATTTTATGTGCTGCATTTCAGGTTGTAGGATTGTTTTTGATTTTGTTCCTAGCAACCCCAAAAAAATATTAGTTTCGTCAAAATGTGGTGTGCAGTCAGACAGAGAGCATTGGTGAGAAATGAGAATGTATCTGTGCAAGGTTACGGGTATAATAAAACGGTAGGGGATCTTAGGAAGCTATACATTTTATTGTTTCATAGCCACGCCTACTTTTTGTGAGCGTTTTTGTGCAAAACGTATTTTTTTCCGACGTCACTGCCTTTAACTTGCCATTACTCAAACCTTTCTTAATCAGTACAAATGCAAACAAAAACGGAAAAGAAAGCCAGTCATTTTCCATAATCAGCTTTCTGCTACAGCCGGAAGTTGAGCTACGCACTAAAAGCCAACATGCAGCGTTGTTATGTGATCGTATTTATCGTAAATGTTACGATTTTCGAAGGTTGATACGACGCTCCGATTTTCGCTTTTTTCCAATATTATACAAACATTAAATACGATGGGAAAACCGAAACACGACTCGATAAATAAAATACAATTATACAATTCCAGAAAAAGAACCCACAAAAAATTAGAACTACATTTAATATGACTTTACCTTACCAACACATCCCTTTGTAATTCGCCGGCAGTAACAGTTTAATGTGGTATTCGATTGGGCGCTCTCAGAGCAATTTTTATGTTCGTTTGGTAAAAAAAAAAAACAATCTTTTTCAGAGCACTTGCGAATCTTACCAATACAAGTACGTTTGAGATTTGACAACTAGTGGAGTTTGTTTACGTTTTCGTGAACATTTTCAGCTGCAAAGAAATGCATTGCATCGGGAGAATCTATTTTAGTTAATTTTTTTATGTACAAATGTTAAGAAATTAATTTGAGCGCAAACTTCGAATGTTTTAATATAAAATAAAACTAGTGAATGCAAAACACGTAGAAAAGTGTCGAAGGCTACACATATTCGAACCGAACGAATATCAACACAAAAAAGAGCAAT
Source organism: Cheilosia vulpina (assembly GCA_916610125.1). Classification (NCBI taxonomy): domain Eukaryota; kingdom Metazoa; phylum Arthropoda; class Insecta; order Diptera; family Syrphidae; genus Cheilosia; species Cheilosia vulpina. The sequence goes on along the minus strand of OU744276.1, from coordinate 111,710,433 downwards.
TGACGTTTTTATGTTCGATTAGAAAAACGAAATCTGAAATCTGAGAGCAAATCTAATAGCATGTTCCCACCAAAGTGATTTAGCTAAATCATCTCATAAATTACGTGATTTATCATACATTTTCGTGATTTATACGTGTTTAAATTTTAATTACGTATCTGTCATCGCAAATCCACACAAAATAAAATCGAACATACCTGTTCTTAAGTTCAGCACTTTATTCAGCAAACAAAAAAGAAAGAAAAACTGTCAAAAAATTTATTTCAAATTCAATTTTCTAATTTTGTTCGTGTTTCGGTGTGTTTTTGATATTTTTATTAAATTAATGCAATGAACAATTGTTTTATTCTTGGCAGGTATGGCAAAAAAACAGAAACAATAACAATGGTGTTGGACACCTAATGTCAAAGTCGACGAAAATGTCAAACTAAATCACTTAAAGTTCGGTGGAGACGCCTTTCGTGATTTATAAATCACTTCGGCTAAATCACGTTGGTGGGAACATGGTATAAAGAAGAAGCCCAATCGAAAACCACATAAAACTCAATTTCATAATGTTGACATATTTTCGATCGCAGGACATTTAATTTATGTTGATGTTTTATCGAAGAACAGATGAAACTACAGCAGATGGTGAATCAACGTCGTCCTTGTAGTCGAATATATCAAATGCACAAGTGGGTATGCGTCGACTATAACGATGTGGAAATGTTTCTCCAGAAAAAAGAAGCATTTTGGACATAATTCGACAAACATTTCGCATAACCTTAAAATATAACTGTGCTCAAAACAAATGAAATGAATTTCGAAGTCACAAACAACAAAAAACAAAATATAAAATTTGGCATTACGTAGGCTTAAAACGGTTTACAATCGGTTTAAACTGTTTTAAGTTTCCGTTTAAATCCCTATTTAGTGAATATTATGGATAGGTAGGTACATATAGATTTAAATTGTCAGGTTTTAAAAACTCGGTTTCAATGGTCGTGTGTTAAATTAACATAAACCTGATTTACACCCGGAGTGAACAACAACTGTCCGGCTTCTCGAGCATTATAAAAAAACAACACTCAAATTAAGTAAAAAATTACCTCTATACTCTTAAACGTGTTTTTTGTCCTTGTAAAATTAGAAAATACGACAGATACGATTTTGAACCGAGAAAATATACGATTCTCAAACAATATCCATTACAACACTGCCAACATGATCAAATCAAACGTTTCGGTACACTTTCTAAGTATTTATTAGGAAATGAGGAGAATAAAACTTATATCATTCGAAAGGTACTGTGCCATAGATGTGCACAAACCAAAAATCGTGGGTATATTTCGCCATTAAGGCTGGTAAAATTAAGTTATGAATTCCCCAATCCCCATATAAAACAGGTAATTGAAAGGATTTTGGCGACATTAAATTTGTCGCCGACATATTACCATAGTAACGCTTTCAAATATAAATCATCTTAGATTAGAACCTGTTTCCAATGGGCTGCTCATTTACGTATTTTTTCGATATGGCGGTGGCGCGCTCAAGTGGAAGGGGACCTCAACCAACTTGGAGTGCGCAACTGGAGACAGTTAGCCAAAGATCGCGCTAACTGGAGAGGCGTATTGGTGGAGGCCCAGGTCCACCCCGAACTGTAGCGCCACCTCAAGTAAGTAAGTAAGTAAATACGAATATTTTGGTGTACAACACTGAAGCCATGACACTCTGCACCTTGCATACGGATTAGGTAATGTTCCAGTTTTAGATGAACTCAGCATTGCTAGTTAGAGAGGTAAGGGTTGCCGAATAATCAAAGGCACTTCGATCAAATTTCAAAAGGATAATGTGTTACACGCGAACGCACCTTTCATTCGATTCGCAAACGAAAACATGCACGCTTCGGAAGTACACACATACACCCATATAGGCAGTAGGCACCAATGTACATTTTTAAAGTTATCAGAGTACGTAACTGATTTAAACGCGCAACAACGCTCCCAGTGTAAAAATATATTCAGCATAATTAACACAATTGTTTACAAAACACGTATATGGGGATGGCAAACAAAAAATATCCATTCATTCAAATCAAATTAAACAAATGAAATCAAACAATATCCTATCGGTCAATTAAGCTCCGCTATCAACTCCCTCTTAAATCGAATCATTTGATTTCATTTGTCGTTGCCACGTTAATAATTCGCACACATAGCGACATATGTGCCTAAGAGCTAGCTTTCACTTCTACCAAACGCGAATAATTAACTTAACATTGGCGCCAAACAAAAGCCAACAACTGGCGCTGTTACAATTCGCGGAACAAAAAATTCCTCCAATTTGGGCTAATTTCTCTTTGTCGCTATTATAATGACGGAAAAAATATACATTCACAGCAATCAAATTCAATTTGTGAACCGATACCATAGTAACTGCATGTCGACGTATTGCGATCTCTATCTGGGATATGTGCCCAGCATCCGTTGGAATGCACAAACAAAAACCCATTTGACAAAAGCAATTTAAACACACACAGACACCGACCCACCATCCCACCATCCCAGCGATGGCGGTTTTTCAATTTTATCATAAAAATGTGTGCGCTCAGAAATGTTTATTAAATCCGTCGAGCAAAACAAACAGAAACGCCCAACGGGCTGACCACTGTTCGGGGCATGTGTGTAGACACAGCAACAGCACCCATCCGCAATTTGGAGCAAATGTCCACCACGAGCCCCACATAGAGTTTTCAATTTTATTTCAATTAATGTGAAACATTTTTCATGTTTCAACTGATGCCCGGGAATGATTTGTTATCCCCTTTTCCTTTTTAAAGGAAATTTACAACAATAATTCACAACTCGGAGAATGCGTCCGTTTATTTTTTTTAGGGAAAATTTACTGCAATCGTTTCACAATCTACTTTAAATGATTAAAACCCAGCAAGGCAAACCGGGTTGCATTAGGAAAAACATCCTTCGCAGTTGTAGGGCATCGAATGACGTGTGGTGCGCGAAAAAAAAACTGCGGAATTAAGCGGGATTTAGCGGAGATTGCGTCACACAAGGGTGACGATGCAAATTGAACGCCGAAAATCCAAAAGACCTCGTGAATTACCATCGATGCGTGACACACACCAATTGCCCATTCCGCTTGTCTACACATTAGCTGCGAGAGTATCTATCTAGTATTTTCATGTCCTTAAGTGGCAGAAGAGGAAGTGGGTGGTGGCGCGCGAAATGGGATTGGATTGTTGAGTAGATATATGTGTGTATTTTTTTATCGCCAAACCGTTTTCATTTCTGCGAGCGAAATTAGATTTATCAGTCCTCCAACTAAATTGGACAGGATATGGCGAGCAGGATGTCAGGATAATATGCAAACTGAATGCGCCCCAGGATTCGAAGGGCATGGTGTTTCCAAATGTTTCGATCAAATTTGATTTCACAAGCTGTATTACTTTCTCCCCCCACCCCCTATTCCGATGGAGTGGATGTGGCAGCCAGCGCCAGAAGGGGTTGAGCAGCGTCTGAGTAGCTGGCGGGATGATGTCATGTCGGCGTATTATGTGGGTGGGCCTTTGGTTTTTGTTTGACCGAAATTTATGGGCGATTCGGTTGGCAGCGTAGGAGTGAAATACTTCCAAGGGACTGTGCCATTTTGATTCGGTTTTGTGGTTTACTGCTACAGGGGGGGGGGGGGGACGCGCCTTCTAACGATCCCTGGGACAAATCATCATTCTCTAGATTAAGATGGAAGAGCATTAATTAATAAAGTTGTTTAGTGCCAGAAGTAGGGCCTGCGGTAATTATTATTCCCAACCGCAATGAATGCCTTACCAACAATATATGTGGTGAGTGTATCTGAATGTAAGCCCATCGGGGATAGGCAGAGATGCGAGCAGCAAGTGTGTGTGTCATTAGAGTTGTTGTGAGAGTCGTTGATAGTGACGGAATTATCTTAATCTTGTAATGGAAGTTTGTAAGTAGTTAAGGCCAGTAAAGAGGGTTATCACAGATGGAAGACGAACTATTGGGACTTTGTCATTTCTCTGATGACCATGAGCATGTGAGACACGTGGCGCAATGTATCATGTATGTCATGTATCGGTTGATAACACTTCTAAATAATTTTCAGGCAAATTGGGGAACCATGTGTAATGTGACTTTTTTGCGCAGTGGTTTAACTTGAAATTAATATGTTACTGAAGGCGATTTGTCGTTGGGCCTTTAAAGTTGATTGGGATAAGTGGGCGATTAATTGTTGGAAACTCTGTAGATGGGCAGGGATGACAACTGAGTTTTAGAGTGGATTGACTGACAAGATGTCGAAAAGAATCAAACTTCGACGCGACGCTCTTAAACTTAAATGTGATAGACATTGCGATTAAGTAAGTAGTGTCTGTACAGGGAAAGGGGTTGCACAAAATACCTAAAAAATGAACATGAGTGAGGTGAAACTGACTCGACATGTAGAGACATTCACCCCTATCGAGGTATTTTCTCCGATTTGTCTGAAATAGGAGAAATTATCCGTTCCGATGCAACTTTCGATAATATTCTCCGATGACATATAGCGCACCTTGTCGCATTGTGTGGAACCGCCTTATATCACTTGCTTTTGACAGCTACACTTCACATTTTTTCGCCGACAACTAATTGCTGGGGAATAATTTAATGCGAAATGAACGCGTCTATATTTCGTTCCGAAACGGATACCTCGAACGCAATTCAAGTTCCGATCGGATTTGACTTTCGTATTGGAATTTTTTCCGAACGGATACCTCGATAGGTGTGATTAAAGCGCAGAAAAGTCATCTTCAGCTCCTACCAATAAAAGGAGAAAGAAATCAGCCTGTGCTGAGGCCTGGAATTATAAAAGTACTAGTTCGTTTCTTTGGACGGATGTGACAGGCTGCAGGCGGGTGCCTCCGTTCGTCTGCATAAACCAAATTGTCACCAGTTACCCTTTACCTTGATCAACTTTCTGACACCCAATCAAGGGTTGTGTATGGTGGACTGGTTCTTTGATTCGTTGTCCCTACGGAAGACAAAAGTTCACCCTCACTGCGTACTTTAAACCAGCCAACTCCACCTATACCTTATTAATTTATCCACAATTGCGTGAAATTGGATTTGACGGTCGCCGCTTCTTAAAGTATGCTTATTTACAGCGAAAAGGATTGTACTATAGGATATCCGGTATAGAATCTCCGGTCACCTTCCTCTCGCCTCGCTCATGTGGTCTCACAATCCACCTAAATCGCAGGGCCTTCAAGGCAGCCACCTAACCCAACCTTATCTACCTTAGCTTCACCGAATACGAACAAGAACATGTCACAAACTCAAGCAATGCTCGGGTATAAGCCTGAGCTAAGCTTTCGTTAAGTTGAAGTCAGACGCCATGTGCAATATTGTGTAAGGTTATAGTATACGCAGATTTAAAAAAAAAAATAAGTTACAGTAAAACCCTTCTGCCTTTTTTTTAGATTCAAAACTCTGAGGATTTTTTCATATAAAACTCTTCTTATAAGTACCTTTCCCGCTTAATTGCCTTTTATTTTGTAAACTTTTCTTGAAATTTACCTGAAAAAAAATTCTTTAAAGTACACATTTTAGAAATCAGTTGAAAAAATTCCTTTATCGCTTCCCTGTGTTTCATGCTTTAAAAATCAAAAATAAAAAAAGTAATAATCTTAATCTACTACAATGGTGGACATTGACTGGCTAGCTGTCACCGTCAAAATTTAAACTGTCAATGTAATTTTGTTTGTTTATATTTATGTGCACTTAAGAGGATTTTTTTCATAACTGCCTAACCCGCTTAAGTGCCTATTAAAACGGGGCATTTAAGGTGCGGCACTTATCCGGGTTTTACTGTAATTGTTTGCTGGTCTTATGCTTCGCATCCTCTTCGAGGTAGCAACGAAAAGATAGTCAGTAGTATTCCAAGCACCTGCTAGTCTATCATTGGCTTCATATGGAGAGTCGGTTAGGGCAAGAAGAGAACCTACGTTCAGTCATATAAGGATCTGTTTCGTCATCCAACAAGGAATTCTGGATGACTTCTTTCAAGTGGACAGTATATTTCTATAGCCATAGAGAAAAATTTCACTTGCCAGGTATAAGTTTGTGAGCGACCGCAATGTCTGCCATATGTCAGATCATTCTGACTCCCTTTGCCCACCATGGCACCTTTTGATCCCGTCTGATGATCACATAAACGACAACACATTAAGTCCCACTTACGCCAGGTCATACGAAGCACCAGTCTAATCAACCCACTTGGCAGCCTCCTGTCACGATGAAGCAACCGTTTTCATTAAAAAATCACATCCACTTGATTTCCAATGCATATGACATACGTCAAACGTCATACACCACCCATAAACCTCCATTTTAGTGACGCTGAAAAAGTGATACTCTAATGGATACAACCGGTGTAACAGATGATGGGATTTCCAGAAATAATCATTCTAATGCTCCGTTGGATCGACTCGCTTCCGACGCTTTTATGTAAATTGAAATGTTCGCCGAAATTAAAATAGATCACACCCATGCTGGCTCCGCGAGCATGTCAGTGCCCTTGCATTATTCATGCATCCCATAATTCGAGTCATTACGCGCGCAGGCGATGGGTGCAAGCCCACCGTTGATACCGCATCAATATGGGAGAGGAGTTTCCATATACCGCACAATGGGATCACTTGACAGGCATTGTTGGCACTTCACCTGTACACGCGAAACAAGGACAGTAGAGCGCATATGCTCACCCATGGGTGACAGATACTCCAGATTCACCCAGGACGCGTAAGCTGCCGCGTGCAACCACCCCACCTGCACCGGCTTCATTCAAAGTAACGTTTAATTAATCATTTAAGCATCAAATCCTTTATTCACTGCGATCTGGTCGTGTCCCTATGTGTGTGCGTATATCTGCATCTTCATGCTCTACGCGCAGTGCAAACATTAAATATTTGACGTTCAGCTAATCAAATTTGTATTTGTCTTAGCTGTCACTTGGGGGGGGGTTGTACATTGTATCTACTATAGTCGCACAGTAAAATGTGCCAACCATGTCGTTCCCGTTGAGAAGTGAAGCAACCCCGTGATGCTACGGTACCAGGCACCAGAGAGGCACGGTTCTCCTGGGTAGGAGGATGCGAAAAAGTAACAATGATGTTCATTAAAATCCCCTAAAGTGATGAGATGTTATGCCGCTTAATGCATGAGAAGATTTGCATATGGTGTGTGCTATTAAATCACCACCACCGCCGCCATGCTGCATGCCCTCATTTATCCGACGAACGCCAGTACATCTCGTTGCTGTTTCGTTACAGGGCCAGGGCGCATACTGGCTTTCGCCTTTCGCGTTGACTGGCTATTTCGCCGCCTTCGTTACTTGGATATTAATATTTACAATTAAAAGATGCCAGCCTATGGAGTGGGTTCATTCTATTGCGTTGCGATTTTGTGTATCTATTTGTAGATACATCACGTAGTCCACAACGGCAGGACATCACACCCCTTCTTCGTGGATATATGGCTCTGTGCTTAGAGCAGGATAAAGGACTCACAGAGTTGCGCTGTTAAATTTAATTGTTGGAAGTTAATTGCATGCCGCTCCTGTATGCGATCCCCCGGGAACAGTTGATCAGAAAATTATGACGGCACAGCGAAAGAATGCTGCGCTTATAGGGTGGGGGTGGCGAACACTACGAGGGATGCTTGGCAATTTATGAAGGCATGTGCGCCAGTGATTGCATTACAAATTGTTAAATTGGCATATATCGTTTTCGCTTACGTGGGACCGTTGCCATGAGGAATACGAGATTAGGTTGTTACATATAGAGTCGTTCGATGCGAGAGTGCAGTGTGGGTTCGATGTGCTGACAGGGGAGCTGTTGGTATGCTTTGGAAATTGAGATGTATTCTGAGGAATGTGTGATAAAGTTAACCTTTAGCCGTTTATGAAGTTGGTTTAGGAAATAAGGGCATGAAGGATACCTACCGAACTGATGCAGTTTCCGGGTGATGCAAACACAGAGAAGTAAATCCAGCAATCGAAAAGTGTACGAGTAGGTACCATCAGTCATTTGCTGTGATCAGGTATTGGAAAGCTTTTGGAGGGCCGTATTAAAAGGCTTGGTGTGGAAAGTTGAGCCAGAATCAGAGTAGGTTTACGTAGACTCTGTTGGTGTTACCGAATTTTATAGACGCCTCTAGGCTAGGTTTTCTTTAGCAAATATTTGCAAAAGCGCATATTTGCAAAGTACATTGACTTTCCTGTAAAGATTAAAGAAAATGCTGCAAGACCCCTTACCGCTGGTGGGGGGAAGTCTAATGACAAATCTCTAAGGTCTTTTATTTACGAATGAAATCGTTTTTATTATTCTTCTTCCTTAAATACTAAAATATTGCTTCCGTTAGGTACAAATATTTACAACCTAAATTACCAGGTGTCAAGCAGAGCTAGCGATAAATCGTGAGAATTTTTATTCTGCTGACCTAGCTGAGAACAGAAATATGAAATCCAAAATAAAGCAAAGAAGAAAGATAACGCTGCCTGGTATGGTCACCATGACATTTCATAGATTTCATTTATCTGTTAGACAAGTTTACGAAAGAACCCTGTCAAAAATACTAGCCGACTTGTGGCGTGGACAAAACAAAATCTGACTTTCTTTCCTGTCCCAAAACTAGGCAGTGAGCGACAAACGATTAAGCGACGCAAATGAATTATTGCATATAAAGTCGTATGATTGTGGCCACGTAGTCGCTAAGGGATGGGAGAATTTGGTAAGCCAATCATTTGTCGACCACTAAACGGTTTAAGCCCAGTGGAATTGGCCCTAAATCCCCCGCAATTTAGAACCAAATATTAATGAAAGGTGGGGACACATAGAGGCCAGCCTAGCCCGGATAATCTTTGACCCTTCTAAAGAAGGTCAATTCGCTAGAGTGCGAATTTATACCTAAAGAAGGGCGTTCCAGTTTCAAGAAGTTGCATGCGCAACTGGTGGCAGTTAGCCATCAAACTAAACAAACAAAAAACGCCCGTTCGTTGAGTTAAGTAAGTAATTTCCCTTCTAAAATAAAAAGCAATTTAGCTTTGTTTGTGAATAGTTTGAGGTGGCAAGAATCCTTACAGCTAAGCCTTGCTGCGATGGTTGTAATTTAATCGTGGATTAAGCTTAAAATAATGAATTAGCTTTAGATTTTTAGAAGTTGTGGACAGAAATCTGTGATTTTTAGGGACTAAATTTACAAAAGGAGAGGCTGAACAGCCATTTGAAGTGGAATACAGGGTTTCGCAAAGGCACTAAGGGGTTATGGCATCCAACCCCTTCCAAAATGGATGGCAGGGTGCAACCTCCAAGAGAGATAAATAGATCTACGTCCTGAAACAAGTTTACGATGTTTTTAAACCACATATCGAATATAACGCCGATAGGCATGACTAAGCTGGAGACACTTGATCTACTAAAACCTGCAGCTACATACAGTTCCATTATGATAGGAGAACCTACAGTAACATTTAATCCACAAAGTCAATGACCAATGCGTATTTTTTAACGGGTACTTCCATGGCAGATATTCCAAGAAAAGACAATTCCTTGCAGCAGCTCCCAAAAAGTTCAGTTTTAGAGTAGATCCGGCGATATTCTGGTGTTACATTGACAGTTTTTCAGCTTGGTACATTGTATAAGCCAGAGCATCCTTACCTTAAGCTGAGTTGCAGTAGTTTCGAAGCAAGACTGAACTAGAAAAGGCAACGTTGTTGTGAAGGCAAGAGTAACAGGTAACCAAACTGCTGAACTATGGCTAAATTGCAGACCAAAAATGTTTGTCTGAAACAGACAATTATGATATTCGCAGAATATAATGTAGAGTTTTTATTGTAGCTTTGTTTTTCGAAGTACACCAACAAATGGGACAGCTCGATAAAAAAGAACCTCAGTGGCGTAGCGTGGGTTGGGCCCGCTCGGGACAGAACCAATTTATGCCGCCCCTAGTAATTTGTTCACGCATTAAAAAAAAAAAAAACTTTGTCTTCGGTTTCAACCAGTTATACATAAACTTGGTAAAATGTTGTCAACTGTTGTTCGTACTACTTTCTAGCAAGCGAAGCAGAAATGAAGCCGCAAAATCAGTTACTTTCCGATTTCCCAAGGATATCAGGATATCAAATAAACAACGGTGGGTAATTCCCATTAAACTTTAATTATAGTCAACGTGGGTAATTGTAAACAAATTTATGATTTCAGAAAATTATTGACCTCATAATTTTTTTATTAGAAGACATTTAGAAAATTTCAAAATAGCTATATAAAAGTATTGTATTTGTCAATTATAACTTGAATTATTTATTATGTTAATAAAAGAATACAATAAATTGTTTTTTTTTTTTTGTTTTTTCCTAAATCCCGGGGCAAAAGTAAACAATTATTTTAGTATATACAAAAGATACTTAATTTCGCTCTCGACCTCTAACGGTAAAGCATTACCACGGTCCTGTCCAATTTTCTCCAAAGAGTTTCTTCTTCCGTTAATCCTATTATATATAACGGACCCTGGTACTCCATAAGCCTCTTGGCCTGCTTTAAAGGTCATGTTTTTATTTTGCACATCTGTCACTGCTTTGACAACATCATCTACTGAATATGATGGCAGTGGTTTTTTCAATATTCATTTTCAAGGCATATTGACACCTAAAAATGTATTATTTAACACTAGTTTTTTTTTTAAATATAACAGAAATTTTAACTAAAATGTATGTTTACATTTACCCCCAAATCGATGTTTACATTTCCCCACATAACAATATTTTCTGAGGTAATTGTAAACACAAAAAATATATAGATCTTCTATGAATTACTTAAACATTTTATTTTAAAAAGATAACAAATCAAATTCTAAACTTACAAAGGTCGTTAAATAATTCCTACCAATTCAATTTTTTAAACAAAATTTACTTTTCACTTAGGAATTCCGACTTGCACAACACTTTAAAAAACAACCTTTTTCCAAAAATGGCTCCGACCTGCTGAAATCGCTATTAGCACGAAAATATTCTTTGTGTTCGAAAAAAACATGCACACGACCGCCATTTCACTCAATGTGTGCGTTAGTGAGACTATACTCTTGTAAAGTATAGGCTGTGTTTACATTTACCCCTGTTTACATTTACCCAATGTCAATCTATCTAAATTAAAATTCTGTAGTATATATAAAAATGGATCTTGGTTTGTTCGGATTCTTAAAACTCGAAAACGACTTTACCAAATTGGATACTTCCTTCTGTGGATTTGTTCGTAATTGCTCCGCGAAGGTTTAGGAAAAAAGAAAAATTGAAAAATTCTCAACAGGTGGCGCTGTAGGCGGTCATTCCATTTGATAGCACGGGGGGGGGGCAATGAATTAACTAATACTGATAAAGAAGTTGTACCCTTTTGTAAATCAAGAAAGAAAAATAAAGCAACATTTGAAAGAAAGTCAAATTAATTTTAAATAAAATTTTTAAATTTACTATTATTATTATTGTTTTGTTAGATCGTTAAGTGTTTTGTTCTGTTTTTCCAGTTGTATTCAAAATTTCAATTGCACCCTTTTCGTTCGTTTGCTTTCTGTATTTTGGCTACAAACTATTGGTTGAAATTCATATGCCAGCGCCAAATCGTCAAACTGTAAGTGTATTGAATCGTGAATTGGAACGCGAGCATGCTTACGACACAACAACTTTGCAACAACAATTACAAACATATGTTCCGCTGCTGAATGAATAGCAAAAGAGTGCGTATTATCAACTGATGAAGGCTGTCGATGAAGGAAACGGTGGACTATTTTTCCTTGATGCGCCCGGCGGTACTGGGAAAACGTTCCTGATATCATTGATATTAGCAGCAATACGTGCTCAAAGTGGCATTGCGTTAGCTCTCGCATCTACCGGAATTGCTGCAACACTGTTGGAAGGTGGAAGAACAGCACTGAAGCTTCCGTTAAACCTGCAAATCAATGAAAATCTTGTTTGCAACATTTCAAAGCAATCAGCCATGGCAAAAGTGTTGAAAAATTGTAAATTGATCATATGGGATGAGTGCACAATGGCGCACAAACGATCATTAGAAGCACTTGATCGAACATTGCAAGATTTGCGCAACAATAATCACCGGTTTGGTGGCGTGATGATACTGTTGGCGGGCGACTTCAGACAAACACTTCCCGTGATACCGAAATCAACAGCGGCGGATGAATTAAATGCATGTCTGAAGTCATCGTATTTGTGGCGATACGTGAAAACCATTTCATTGAGTATGAATATGCGAGTGATTCTGCAACAGGATAGAACCGCAGAAGTTTTATCTAAAGAACTGCTAAAAATCGGAAATGGACAAATTCCGGTTGAAACTTTAAGTGGTTTAATATCCATTCCACCTGTCTTTTGTCAATTCACCTTAACGAAAGATGAACTCATTACTAATTTATATCCGAACATTGGTCAAAATTATCGTAACTACGATTGGTTGAGCGCACGCGCAATTTTAGCAGCGAAAAATATTGATGTCAATGACTTGAATTGGACGATTCAAAATCAAATTCCGGGAGAGCTGCGTTCATACAAATCGATCGATCGCGTTGAAAACGAAGACGATGTCGTCAATTATCCAGTGGAATTCCTAAACTCTTTGGATTTGTCTGGCATTCCGCCTCATCATTTGCGTCTTAAAGTTGGATCTGTCGTCATTATGCTAAGAAATCTTCATGCCCCGAAACTGTGCAATGGAACCCGACTGATTGTCATGAAGCTAATGAACAATGTGATAGTGGCAAGGATTTTGAAAGGGCTGTTCAAAGGAGAAGAATGCCTAATCCCGCGAATTCCCTTGCGTTCAAACGATTTGCCATTCCAATTCAAACGTATTCAGTTCCCAGTGAAACTTGCATTTGCGATGACAATAAACAAGTCACAAGGGCAGTCGCTGGAAGTGTGCGGCATAAATCTGGAAAAATCATGTTTTTCACACGGCCAGTTATATGTGGCATGTTCCCGAGTAGGGAAACCATCCTCACTCTTCATTTACGCTCCGGAGCAGAAAACAAAAAATGTAGTGTATCGTGCAGCTTTAAATTGAGTCATTAATATATTCTTTGTTTTAGATTTCAATAAATCTAATAGACTTTAAAGAAATTAATACTTGATTTTATTATATTTTCGCCAAATATTGGCCGGCACGAAGTCATCTGTTAAGTATCGCTAAATTTCGATCAAAGAAACAAATTTCAGGTGGAATCGTGAGTGCTTGAAATTAATTCAGTCAAAAAATATATTTTGGGCAAAACGAAGTTTGCCGGGTCAGCTAGTTCTGTAATAAAAACAGGGTTCGATTATTTTTTGTAATTTATTTTCTATTTATCTGCATAGTAGGAGTTGCAATTTATGTAGAAATGGCCGATTTTCCATAACTTTCAAACAAGCTATATTTTTACTGGGTGACAAATGCTAGATGCGCTAGTATGTTACATAGAAATTCAAAGGAAAAGTTAAACGCTGCCTGTTTATAGAATTTTATCCGCTAAAATGTTTATTTTAGTAACAAGTGTACATTTGCTTTAAATATTTATGAAAAATTGTCAATGCGGAATGGTTGTATTAAAATAAAAACATTTTGACCAAATGTACACATGAAATCGGTCTTAATAATATCGAAAAGAGATAAATACATAACCATGTTTGCCCCAATATGTTTCTTATATGTAAAACATCTCCTGTGGATAGTTTTATTAACCAAACAAATCAAACTATTCGCCTCTTAACAATTTATAATAACTAACCAATGGCATTCAGTAATGCAAAAATATGGTATTCCCGAACTCTATCACATTTCACGGATTCGATTTAGCGTTTTCGATTTTTGCGGATTCGATTTAGCGTTACACCGATAGGAAAACAAAATGGCGGAATTTGTAAGTGGGTGGCAAACAAATCTTTTCTCTTTGGTTTTCATTTTTGTCAACAGTTTTCTATGTTTCGGATGTGGTTTCTCAGAGCTGTGAAACTTCTGACTTTGAAAGATCTTGTTACCTAAAAGATGGCAACTTTGACAATCGTTTCGAATTTAATGCGTTTTGTCTTCGCTATTGGTACATTGCTTATGGTAAAGTTATTCGATGAGCAAAGATCTGAATTGTTTATTATTTTGGGTGCTAGACTCGTTTTAAGTGTGCGTTTAATCTTGTTTACGCTGATTCAAAATTGCTCGTTTTCCTACAACAATTTAAGTGCAGAACTACTTTCCATCATAAAACTTCTGGAGTGTTGTCTAGGCTTTAGAAGTTCGACTTTTTCAAGAGGTTTGAACTTTGAATCATATCCAAAATGTCCGAATTCTCTTCGAAGAGAGAAATAAATTAAATAGATCTATTTCATGTCTATTGAAATTTTTTTAAACATCAGACAGGCCGATGGAATAAATGCGAAAGACCCACTTTAGTTGCAACATTAACTCCAGGATAGAGGGATCGATAAATTAACATCACCTTGTTGTAGTGTACCTACAGTCACTCTTCCTAAAGAATAATTGACTAATCTGTCAAAAGTCTGCTGACTGCTTTAACAGTGACATGACATGCTTTGTTGCAGCCAATCACTGTGCGCACCCTCTCAATCTCAACCGTCTCCATCTCGTGCCTCAAGTTTATTTTATTCAATTAATCTTAATTTCAATCACTTATAATGAATTTTATATAAGTGGAATCTGGCACTTCAATTGGGGTCACCCAATATTGTCCCAAGCAGTTTGTTCGAGAACAGGCGACAGGAGACTGGTGCTGCACACACGCCGCTGTGACAAAGGCAAGACCAACGACCATACCATTCAATTCCATTCCGAAGCCGCACTTGCATGTGCAATCAATTAGGGTCCTTTGAATTCGGTTCACCATTCACTCAATGCCCGGGAATGTAGGCACACATAATGCGCTCCATCTTAACCATAAAGTTTATAATTCAAAGCGATGCTCTGGAGGCAACAGCAGCAATATACTCGTAGCATCCACCGTCTTCGCACATGATTGTGTGTATGGTAATGTCAACGGAAGACGTATGCGGTCGGCTTAGGGTCGGGTCACGGCCGAGTACCTTCATCTCAGTTGTGTACACAATCGAGGTGTGTGCATTATTCAGATTCCATAAGCAATTAGCAGTCGGGTGATGTTGCTGCTGGTACATGGTCTACATCAGGTGCGTTATCAGAAGGGCCTCCTTTAGTACTGAACATCAACAGTACCCCTCGGAGAGAGAGAGAGAGTTCTTCTTTACGCAGCGCTGTTCCGCCCGAGATGGACTCTGCTAGATTAAAAATTAAGGCAATTTCTGCACCTCAATGAATGCGCGCCTCTGTCGCAAGGGGGTACGGGGCGGGTCTTCTTTTTCCATTCAAGATATCTGAAAGAGATAAAATGAGGGCATCCTGTGGCTTGAGGAAAACGGGGATAATTGAAAATAGGTACAGCATCCCAGCCCAGATGAAAGGCGCACAAAAGACTCAAACTGAATGGCTTTGTGCGGTGTGAACTCTATTATTTTTGAACATTACCTGAATTAGTTATGGAGGCGGGCTCGACTGTGTAGTGGAAAGTTTGTCGTGCTTCTCCGTCTCCATTATGGAAGTTTTAATTTGAAATTTGAGTCGGTGCAGCGAAAAAAAGTGTTAACAGATTTTTGTTTTATGCGAGCTTCCTTGGAGGATGCTTAATGCGGGCCTTTAGCTCTATGGAGCTTTGAATAGTCTTCTACCGAATGGTTTTCATTCAAAATCGTAAATTAGTATCTCTTCTCACAATGGGAGCCAATTAGAATGGCCTGTTCCGTTGGTTGGATGAATTGCGAAGGAAATAAGTGTTGCGAGGATGTTTGCATACAAATTGTCTAAGAGGTGGCTCAGGAACTGTGAAATCTTCGCGTATATTCAGATTAAATTATATCGTTTGTTGTATTACGGCATATGGATACGAAATCTGTGTGAGTAGGGCAAATGCAAGCACAGTGAAGAGGTATGAAGCCAGCGCAATTTTGCTTTAAAATCCTTAGTACGATATTAGGGTTGAGACCGTAAGAGAATAGCCCTTTCAAGATAAAGCAAAGGTAAACTCCGTACAATGTATTGCTTTTGAAGAACTGGGGCGAGGTGTCAGTAAAAGTATAAAAGAAGACCACGACTGGGTCGCACGAAACTTTCACGTTCATTGCTTGTTTGGTTGGTTTCGGTTTCATTTTTTCTTATAGTTTGCATCTTAAAGACCGGAGTATCGAGTATCGCGATTTAATAAATACTAGAAAAAGTAGTGAACACAAAATTTATATTCTTTAATGGTACAACCGCCATTCGATGCTCTATTTAAGAATATATTTTTAGACATAAATCTAATTGTGGTGACCGATGACAGCCGAGACTTATTTTTGCGAAAATCAAACGAATCTGTTCAGCCTGTATGCCTTAAGCCAACGGAGAGACAGACAGAAGTACTGACTGTCGGTTTTGCGAGAGGCCAACTTTTTTTGAATTCCCCTATCATCGTAATGAATGTCAGAGTCGATTAACATCACGAGTTCGAAACTTTGAACAAAATCTTTGTCTGCTTCTCACCAGGTATACGTACATTGAAAGGGAATATAAATTTATGTTCCCCACTCGGAGCAGTACCAATTATCGCGCTTGTCATATTGCTCCTTGCAGATAAGTCCCATCATTTCCGCTTCAGGAAAGTCCTTACACAGTTCTTCTCAATACTTCATCCCCTAAAATATTTATTTAATTGAACCTTTATATATCACCATCACCATCGAGTTCCAATCACAAAGGCAATTTAATAATTTCCAAACAAAAAACGCTCTTCTCTCCAGTGCGGCGAAATAATAAAAAAAATATACACCAGAGAAGAGCAACCGGATGTTCAACCGGCAAAAATCTTGACGAAACGAAAATGATAATAATTTCGTATGTGGCTGTCTGGCAGTATCAATTTCGAGTCCCTTTTCGAATACAACGAGCGGATTTCGCTACTAATTGCGATGCGACTGAACAAGTGCTTAAACCAGCCCTCTCGCTGCTCATATCCTTGTTTTTCAGTTTGGCCATCAAATTGGAAACTCGTGTTGCACACTCGAGTGGATCTCTCTTATGAAGGGTCGAACAAAAGAATAACCGGCAACAAAATTTAATAACTCTATCCACTCATTAAAAATAATAATATTTTCCAGCATAGATACACCGATACACGTGCTGACATACCAGCTAGTGGCCACTTGAGTGTCGAGCAGCAGCTCGCCTGATTAACAAAGGTACCTATATAAATATTAAACTATGCGCATCCCCGTGCGGTGTAATGCACACGCATCCAGGGATGAAAGGATAACTCAAACAGAAGGATGAGCAAAGAGAGTTTTGTTATGGTTACACTATAGCATAGCTAAGGGTGCGTGTACGGCAGCATCCCTTAAAATTCCCGCGAAGAGGGCTGAAAGTGGAAAATTAAATTGAAATGTTAACAAATCAAAATTGGGTTTCACGCTTCTGCGAATCCATGCACACACACACGACACAACGTGTCCCTGCAGCTCATTTTATCTAAAACGATCAGTCTAGCTGACAGGATAGCAATTGTCTGCGCTTATTCTTTTTTTTCCCGTGCCGGTTTTGAAATTAATTCTTCCTCCTTGAAATGGCGGCGCCACGCCGTTGGGGTGAACTGCTTTGAAGCCTTTTGTTGTGCGCACATGGGGATGGTGTGCAACCACCCCCCAGAAAGTACAGGAAATTAAACCCTATGCTCATCGGAGATAGCTGTGTGCTTGATATAGCCTAGCGTTTTAGCTGCTTCTTTTGCAGCGGCAGCATCCGAGCATATCACGCGAGCGTATACACAATTTATTGAGGGTATTAGGCATATGGGGTGGTGTGTTGCTTAGCTGCAGGATTGCGTTTTGCATAATATTTTAGTGAATTATGGCAGCTCGTTGTTTTGCGGTACCGTGCTTCGTGTTGTATGCCACGCCGAATGCCAGGCCCATTCGAATGAATGAATGTGTATCTCCTGCAAACGAGCATCGAAAAGTGAGCGTTTTTCAGATGCGTCTTCAACTGCTGTTGACACATAGTGGCAATATGTGAAGACTCGTGAGCTAGTATTGTCTTTAGAGTTTCAAATTTCAATGTGAAACGGTGCAATTTGAGCTCACAGTGGAGAGGGTAATTCGCTTCTTATGGGTTATTAAATTTGTTGTGAATGCGCCTGTGGCGGTGGTAATATCCTTACCCCGGGGGAACGTGCTGCTTGGGATTATGATATTTATTTGGTTGAAGTTTCTGGTTAGGGTTGCGTCTTGTGATGATTTTCTTTTGATTGGCGAAGACGTTTATTCAGCCTAAGGCGTTCGACGGTAAATATATGCATGACTTGGTAAAGTCATTATTTGAATAATTTTTCTATTTAAATAGAAAAAGGTTGTTGCCGGTGATCGTGGGTGGAGGGTAATACGAATGACGCTTGAAAGCACCCAAAAAAAAGGGAGAGCTAAGCCAATTTCCGATTATTGATGATTTTCATATAATGAGCTTAAGAAGAAGCACGAATAGCGCACTCAAATGCAATTTCGGGGAATTGTTCGGATATTTTCAAAATGAAATCCGGTGTGGGATTGCCAACCAATGTTCAAATCGAAGTGTCTCCTTACTTATGACGGGGGAAAAGCGTCAGTGTATTTTAGGTTCAATATCAATAAAGAATACACAAACCTCACCTACAACTCTGGGTTTAAATGCACTAGCCTCTATATACTAATGGAGAATAGATAATGCCTATTGCACAATTATTACCGTTTCTTAATCAGTCCTAAACTCTTTCAAAACTCTCTAAACACTCGGCCCCTCAAACTATCCTAATGAACTGGACAACAGAGGTCCGCAAGCCCATTTTTTAGAATGTAAAACTTTCTGCATAATTCCAAATGTATAAGTTCCGCTATAAAAAGCTGGAAACACAATGTGTGCATCTCATATTGGGAGATCATCACAGCTCTAAATCAGGCCTAACTGTTCTTCAGCCATTTAGCGATAAAACCAAGAAAATGGTTAACCTTCTTGTGCATGATATTTGAAACTTAGTAGGCTACTTTACAGATCACTACAGGCTGCGTTATCACCTTAAAAGAATGGATCTACTCATAAACTCTATTATTTTTTAACTCATAAATCCCTGCAACACCGACTGACAATAAAACAGCTAGGCTGATTATTTGTGATTGCACCAAATGTTGGGAAGAAAGTCATCTTTCAGGAAAATAATAGGACCCCAAGAAACTTATGCTGAATGCAATATCAGCTGTTAAAGAAGGGTAACAGGCAGACCCCTCTTTCCCAGTGGGCACTTTGGGCAAGTGCCCAGGGCCCCGCGATCGATAGGGGCCCCCCTCAGATCAAATACAAAGTCCCTAGATCCTGTCTGATCACAAAACTTACATAATTCGAAGAAATCGACCCTAATTTACTGACTACAATACTAACTTACTAGCTTTTACATGCGAACAGCTATTCTACTCTCGCCCAAAAGTTAGGCTTTCTGCCAAAGAAAGAAACCCAGAATCTGACTACAAGGACCTATCTCAAAGAACAAAACGCAGGAGTTCTCGTCAGATGGCTCTGCGCCTTCAGTCCAACTGAATGGAAGAGAGAAATTTAAAATAGAAACCTTTCTACCCATAATTGATACCACCAGCGTTCATTTAAAACAGCGATTAAGTTCGTTTACGAATATCAGTAAACGTTTTGATTTATTTTTTCGCTTGAAAACTCTGAATTCTGAAGAGTTGAGCAAAGAATTTGCTGAATTTTATTATGAAGATGTTAATGAGAAAGCGTTAGAAATAAAATGTTTGCATTTACTTGAAAATTTTTGACAATGAAAATAAGGATTGTATATTAAAAATATATCAACTTTTGAAAGAAAACGAAATTGAAGACACATTTCCAAATGTAGAAATCGCATTGAGAATCTTTTTAAGCATGATGGTAACTGCAGTGGGGAACGCTCCTTCTCCAAACTAAAAAGAATTAAAACCGAATTGAGAAGTACAATGCTTCAAGAGAGACTAACCAGTTTGTCGCTGATGTCGATAGAATCTGATGTGCTAAAAAGCAAAGATTTTGAAGAAGTGATTAACGATTTTGCTCATCTGAAATTTAGAAGGGTTGCTCTGCAAATAATATAGATTTTTAAGCACTAACCTGTAAATGTTACTTTTGTGGACTATATTACGTTTAGCTATTCGTTTCATGTGATTGTTAATACAAATAAATATTTAACATTGTTTTCTTTGTCTATTCTAACGAAATAGTGTTCTGTCAAAGTCATGGGGGCCCCATTCTCCTAATATGCCCAGGGCCTCCAATAGGTTAAAGACGGTCCTGGTAACAGGCTCTATTGGCTTTTTGCCCCTTTTGGCATCGATCTTCTCGGTCGACATGCCTTGAAGCTTTTAAATTAAGTAGTCCAATAAGTATCTATGTCTTTTCTATTCACCCCTAGGTGAACCTAGGATGCAGCACCTTTTCAATGTTTATTTTTTTTTTTTCATAATTCAGACAATGAAAATAACGCTTTCAAATTATTTCCGGAGGACAATACTGTATAATTCATACTGTATAATGCATAGTGGGTTATGGTGTCCACAACCGGCCAATTACTTTTTGGTTTCTCCGCTACTCCTATATTTCTACATTTATTATTCATAACTTTTTTCTTTTCAATAGAAAATTGAGCATAGCATGAGGCGCAAGCTGAAAATGCAGTACATCGTGTACTCATGTACGCTCGAAGTGACTCTGGATTACAGTCGGCCCCTTCGTCCACTGCTAACCTCAAATTATTTGAGGTTTTACAAATTTTGTCAGCTGCATATTAATTAAGGGTGTCCCATGATTCATGCAAAATGTAATTTTGATAAAAAATACAGATTAATAATTAGAAAGCTTAATTTTTTATTGATTCATAGAGTATACAGAATGGGGGTTATGTTTGGTGTAGCGCATTGGATAAATGGCCGTCACGGCTTTGCTGTCAAATACGTACTCTTTTATTGAAATTTTCTATAACCGTTTCGCATAAATGTGGCTGAATTTCATCAATAAACCTCCCAATTTTCTCCTTCAAGGCGTTGGTGGTCGTGGGCTTGTTTGCGGAGACCTTTTACTTCAAAAAACCCTAAAGACAAAAGTCCAACGGCGTTAAATCGCAAGATCTGGATGGCCAAGTGTGATCGCAAAAACGGCCGATTACACGATTAGGAAATGACTCATGCAGTTATTGAATTGTTTCTGTGGCTGTATGGCATGTGGGATGGACTTTTTGAGACCACTTGTTGGTCACATCCATATCTTTTAATTTAGGCACGAGGTTTCAAGTATTTCGTGAGAATTCGCTGTAGAGAGCTTCCCTAAATGCCTAATTCTTGACTACGGTACCGAATTGATATTCCTGGACTGTCAGCAATGCTCTCGCGAAATGCTTCGATGTTTTCTGTTGAACGACTTGTGACAGGACACCCAGAGTGTTTAAGGTCACTAATTGATCTAGTCTACCTGAATTTTTCAATTATTTCCTTCACAGTTGGTTTTAAATCACTATGACGGCCATATTTTGTACGGAAATTGCGGACTGTAAGTGACAAACCTTCGTTATTTTTTATAAAATATTGCTCAAAATTGAAAAATGCGTTGTGCCTTCGTGTAGTGCTCCATTTTTACCAACCCCGAACTGCCAGCTGTAACATTTTTTTTTTTGTCGGCATCACTGTACAATTAAATGGCGAAAAATTCAAATTTTGCATGATTTATGGGACACCCTTGGTAATTTATAACAAATATAGTGCATGTATCCACTGATAAGATTCTGATTCTGAGGTAACAAACAAGTGCTTCTAAGATTAGTACCTACCATTACACTGAAAGAGTTGTTGATATCTAAGGCGAAAAGAAGAAATAGACCGGCCACAGTTACATAAGCAAAGGTCAGTTGTTCAACCCAAGGCAGGTAAATATTCGACCCACACTCTCTCAACACGATAAGCTACTTAATAGTCTAACACTGTCTAGCCATGGTCTGACTTCTGACAACTTGATTCCAATTAATAAATTAGCCGACAATGGTTTCTTAATAACAATTATTCTTGGTTATCCTTAATAAAAGACATAATCGAGCAGAGAAAAACTGTCAACCTTTGTCCACAGTAATTAATTAGACCTGTACCATCATCCACCGATAAACTTGCGCTCGTATAAGCCAGCTGGCATTTGACCGCACGTTTACAGATTTATTTTGTCTGCAGCTTTAGTGTATTAGTGTATTAAGATCGCAACCTGACGATATAAATGCAATTACCTGCGATTATAAATCAATTACAGGTGTTCCATCTCCCATTTGTCAACTTTTATTATGTTTACGTTCAGTATTTTGTATCTTGACTGGGACGGATAAATAGACCCCTAAAAGGAGATTTATTTTGGGACACATCCGATTAAGCAGTCACACCCCAACCCTCGGGCTGTTTGATTATCCTGTAAGGCGGCCAGCAATATAAACGCTACGTGCACCGCAACGAAATTGCGCTCGAATTAGATTCATTCAGCGAAAGTGGATAATAGTGTAATAATATCCACCCAGCTGGGAGTCGCCCTCCGTACGCCATACCGGATCACAAGCGCAAGCAAAATTGCTAAGGCCAGTACGAGTGTCATTGAATAAGGCTCAGCATTGCTCACAAACCGTTTTGAGGAGGGGGGGCGATCCTCTGAAGGATTCTGATGAGTGCGATGTGCCGGCTTTCAACGTCAGCGTCGAGAATGGGCTACGGCCGGCGAATAATAAACGAGATGAGCGCGCAAAGAGGACCGAAATCTGCAAAAAAAAAAAAAAAACATTTTCCACTGGAATGGGACTGGTATAAGTGAGTTGTGGGCATGTGAATAAAAGTCCTTGTGACGAGGCTTAACATACGAAAAACTGCTGAAGGGGAATAAATGAAATTGTCTCTCTCTTCTTTGTCCTCTGGGTTGCTGGTCGACTCGGTTTGCGAAGAGAATATTCTTTTTATTTCTGCTGCAACATTTCCGAGGACAAACCTCGTGTTATTGTGTCCCCTGGCGAGGCGCGCGGAATCTCTGTCAGACGTAATTTACTCGAAATCTGATGACGGAAAGCCTCCAACGTGGCATGGCTTGCCCTATTGGAACAGCTATGGATATTTGACGCCTGGTTTAACTAACAACGTCCCATATGCGTGATATGCGATGCGACTTGAGTTTACATCTTCCTCCTTTTTTTTTTGTGATTGTGTTGCCTTTCGTTGTGATTTCTGCGAGGACGAGTTGGTTTTTTTTGCTCGCTTTCGCCACATGCATTCCGGTTTTGGTGTTCATGTTTAGATCTGTGGGGAGTTTCCACTAGGAAAGTGGGTACACCAAGGGAAAGGGGAAATGTGATGATACCTTTATGAATTTATTTGATAAGGCAGAAGTACTCCTTTATAGAGTTGTGAAAAAAATGGAAATGGATTCAATCTGTACTTCTTCATGGATAGGTCCCGCTAGTTCGACGATGATGGCACTCGTCGGGGAGTAAAACAAAACCCAAACGCACTCGGGCATAGACCATATAATTAGCAACATCAGTACAACAAGAAAAAGAATTAAACAAAGCTCAAATAAAATTGTTAATAAAACGCATACGTACACCATAGATCGTTTCTGCCATTGGAATGCTTACCTGCAAAGAGAGAGGCAAAAGTAAAATCAGTAACAACTACAACAATTTCAACTTCAACACCGCATATTCTGCAATAGATTTTAGTGCAATATTCAAACACCTCATAACAAGAACGAAAGAGAAAACAGAAAAACCATTAGGTAGCTATTTCCATATTCATTCCTCGAACCGAAAGAACCCATTTTCCGCACATAAATCCCCGATAGACGATCAAGGTGCTCTGTTTTCAAATCAATGTTTCCAATTTATTCATATCAATGCAAATTTTATTCACCGCACCTAGAGAGAGTGGCGCGCACATTCATACACACTACCCACTCTTGCATCATGCACCATTCATCGTGCATCAATCAGTAGCGCAGAATGGGGCGCGCGCTCGCTCACCCTAATATGCATGCAGAATATTTCAAAGACTTAATTTCCGTTCCCTCTGCATGCGGAGCCACTTGCACCGTGTGAAAGGAGTAGTACGACCAGCAGCAGTTCATCACTCATTCAGTTCAACTTGTTGTTGCTGGTGTCAAACGATTAAACACACAACAACCTGAGCATGAATTACCTAACTCGTATCGCGCAGTCCTCGTCTCGCTGTAGCTGTATCATCACAAGCGCCCGCTGCCACTTGCACTGAGCGAGGAAGAGAGAGAGATAGAGAGAGCGAGAGAAGAAAAAATAACAGGCAACCAATGCACTATGTTCACGTGCCGACAAAGTGAATGAATTCCACCCCCACCCTCTAAAATGGTAAAAGTGCTTCGGTAAGTACTTTCAACAGCTCGTTTCGTTTTTTTCCTTCACAGCAAAAAAAGACTCACAAAAATAAAAAGGGATTATAAGCGTTTTGCTCCTTCGTATCCTGGTGACGGCGACTGCGACTCAATCAAATATCTTGTCCAAAAATGTGGCTGATTATAGAAGCACACCACTTGCCAGTGCCAATTGGTTAGCAAACGAGTTAGCCTAATTTGAGTTTCGGACTCCAATTGATCCCTTGGCTGACAAATGCGGCGTCGTCGTTCATTTCGAAGGGTTTATTAATTCTGATTTTAATATTTCATTTCTCTATTCGGTTTGGACTGATGTGGCGCGATAAATAAGGGAGCGTTATAAACGGCCTCATTAATCTTTTAAGGACAATTTAATTTCTGAATCTTCGTTTCTTTTTTGCACACGGCAAATGAATGGGAATACTCGGTTTGCAGAGTTGTGTGTGTGAGCGATGGTAGCAAATTAATAAAAGTTCAGTAATGAGGTGGAAAGCAAAGACACAGCACAAGACGCCGAGAAAGGAATGCTTGAATATATTTCATCGTTAAATTGAGTGTCCCTGCCGGCAGCTCCTTTTCGAAAATTATATTTTAAAGTGGTTGTCAGTCATTGGGGTTTGTTTTGGTCTTTCGCATAAACAACAACAGCAGCAGCAACGTCAACTCAATGAGGTGGTTTCCCCATGTTCTGTGCTGTAATTAGATGTTTTTGGCAGACTGAAATAACGGATGACATTCTGGGTTTCAGGTGGCATCAGTGTTAAAATACAGGTTAATCCTTGCGGTATTAAAACAATGTCGCTCGAGATGGAATTCATTTGCAGAGCTTATACTAAATTTATTGGGGTTGTTTATGAGAAAAATTGGATTTGAGGGGAGGTGTTTAAAGTTTGAGTCTGCCAGGTCCATGATTTTGAATGTTGCTTAGGTTTTGACAATCTATTCAAAGGGTCAACAACGTCTGCTTTATGGTTGGTAATTAAATTCGATTTTAGTAGTAGGCTAAAAAAAATCTGCACCCATCACAATAGTGAAATAAAGATAGATATATTGTTAAACAACCATTACTTGTTTAAAAGAATATTGCAACCGGAAGATATTTAGCAGTGCAAGGCAGCAAAGCAGTAGAATGTCGAAATAATGTCTGAGGACCATGAAGTAGTAGTAGTAGTAAATTATATCCAGGCTTGCACGTAATAGACTATGTTTATGTAGCTCCACAGCTCATAAATAGTACCTCGTTGAATTTTCGTTGCACAATCCAAACCGCACCGAATGTTCTACGTAAAATTGTTCCATCAAAATGGGCAACAATAACAACAAGAAATCGTCAACAGCTTTTGAGACTGTGCGCGCCATAGATTTGGATTATTACGGTCTTAGAGAAGATAGTCAGTAAAATGTTGTTGAGAGCGGTATACTACAATTTTTCTTACGTCTATTTTAGTCAATGCTTCAGATAATTGTGCCGAGTTTAACCTTGATGAGGATTGTCATTAGATGTTCACTACCGTGTCGATTGTATCAACTTGTCCGACATGCTTTATTTATATGAAGACTGCCACTGATTGTATAGAGTTGATGGAAAAGATTGAGACTTGTGGAGTGCCCACTTGAACATTCTACAACCGGGACCCTTGTAAATTGTTGAGGTGTTTTCATTTCGTTCCATTTTGCAAACGAACTGGAGCATGTTTTGATACACCGTAAAAATCCTGAAGTAGAAATTTCCTTGGAATAACCAGACCTGTTGGTCAGATTTTTTTATTTATTAATAGAGTTCGTTAAAGGTTCTACATCAGAAAGAGGGTTAACTGAGTACAATCGTGTAACTAGTTCAATATCTGGCATAGCTCAGGCGAATATTTTCTTAGCCATTCTACCCTAAGGACAATTATTTTTTCATACTTGCCGCAGTCATTGCAAGCTCATAGTGGACACTCAAAGCTTTCGTAAGGTACCCTTGGATATAAAATAAAATATATGAGTTCAAAATATATTCCTGCATATATTTAAATATGTGACAAATTTCAGCTGCCTAAGTCGAATACACTCCAATAGAATATTCATTTTAATAGGAAGATATGGGTTGATCCTCACAAAAAGAAGGACCATTAAAATCACTGCAAGAAGATGTATTATTTGGTCGCCATATAAAATAGCTTCTCACACACTAAGCACCGATAGCATAGGTATGATCCCAATGGGACCAATTATAAGATCAAATGAAAGTTCGCAACTGAAGTCGTGCGGAAGTCACAAATCAAACACATACCTAATAAAACCGTTTTTTTTCTTTCGTTTTTTGTGTGAATTTGTTAGAGCATCACAATTAAACTTCATTCTCAATCCATAAGTATTTCTCAGGCACAAAAGAAAACTTATTGCGGCAAAATTAAGTTTTTATTTTATCGAAATCGGCCAACTCGTTCTAAAGATATACAAATAAAAAGACATTGGGTAATCATTTTTAACCTTCCCACTAAATATTTTGTACGACACGATGGGTAATATCATATAGAAAATTCCGCCATTCTGAGTTCGTAAAATCTAACCTGACATGATTATTAGTACCGCGCTCAATGTAAGAGTTGTGACGGTGTCCTTTTAGAAGTGAAATAAAATCAAGAAAAGGAAACTCATACGAAAATACGCCCTTCCATAAATATTGACAGTCATTTTCAAAGAATACGATTAGTTTTGCACGGGCAACGCTGATTTTGTCGGTTTTTCAAAGAAAAAGCATGAAAAGGGGGAGAAATTAAAAAATGGGAAAAAAATCAAAAATACCCTTAAAACATAAATTGCTTAAAAATAAAATTTAAACGCATTTCTATTACAAATATATTTCCAAGTTTACTGAGAATGAAATTTTCACACTAAATATGTAAGAAAACAAAATTTATGAATTTATTTTTATTTTTTAATCAAGTTTTTATTTTATTTTAGGCTTTTTATAGAATTAGCTAACTGATCCTTTCATAAATTTCTTTATGTTAAATCTTATTAATAAAGATAGTTATAAAACGACAAATTTTTTTTTTAATTTTTTTCCTATAAAAATAAAGGTAAATTTCACTTGGGGGGAAAAAGGGAAACTTTTTCCCAATTTACGGGAAAATGATTGCCTTTGCTGATAAAAGCAGGGGAAAATCGTCTGCACAGTCTGGGACCACCTACCAACTGATATTTTAAAAAAAGGTATTTCATTAGTCACTTGACAACTTCTAACTTCCAGTGTGAACGCACCCAAACCGATTATCGAACTGTAAATGTCAATATATTCAGAAAAATCAACATTGTACACAAAGGAACAACGTTTACAAATAATTAAAATTTACTACCGAAATTCCGATTCTGTGGTCGCAACTTTAAGAGCGTTAACGCCAATTTTCATCGCAAAATCATCTTCAGCGATGAAGTGCATTTTTGGTTAAACGGCTTCGTCAATAAGCAAATATGCGTTACAGGTGAGAGGCCTTCATGTGCTTCATGAAACAGCAATTCGTCCGCAAAAAGTCACTGTTTGGTGCGGTTTTCATGACGGTGGCGTCAATGGGCTGTTTTTTTTTTATCGATGAAAATGACCGTCACGTTACGGTAAATGGTATTCGCTACAGAGACATGTTGAAACGCATTTCCTTGAGCAATTGCATGAATTGGACATCAGTGATATGTGGCTCCAACGAGACGGTGCCACAAGCCACACAGCGGGTACAACAATCGGGTTATTGAAGTCTCAGTTCGGTGACCGTGTGATCTCGAGAAACGGACCCGTCTATTGGCCGCCGGCCGAGTCGGAATGTGCGGCCGAGTTCGTGGTGCACATATGAACGAAGTCGAATTCCATTCATAAATGTTTTGATAGTATAATTCAAGACAATACATTTTTTTTTTCAAATATCTCAAGTAGTTTGCATTTTATTTAAAAAAGAATTTGTCAAGAAAAGACCCTTTATATACTAAATGCAGTTTGGTAGCCTTTTTTTGATAGAAGTACAGATGTCATATGGTGGGTAGACTTACTGTTACATTGACCAAAAAGTCTAGTTTAGGAACTAACTAATTCCTACATGATTAACGAGAGCTATGATTATGATCCAGTAACATAGATTTATGCCATGAAAAAAATGTTCTACGAACGGACTTCGAGTGAGTATTTTTTCCTGTCGCAGTCACTTTATATAATTGCATCAATATACGTTTTAAAATGAGTAGACAGTGCTTCAAATATTTCGTCTACATCAGAGAAAGATGCAGCTTTTCCGACACCACTTAAATTCTCATTCACTCATTCGTTTATTTAAAAAATCGAATACACCAAGGAACAGTTAAAGAGCGAAACACCACAGCAAGTACCAGCATTCAAAATAAACACGGTAACAGCTACAAAAAGCTGTAACAAATTTAATTATCTCGAAACACCTCATTAGGCAGTAAAGCTGGGGCATATGTTGGCCGCCCATAAAACCTGCCCTCGCCAAAATAACATTACACATGTGTACAGTACAAGTGATTCCAAAAAAAAAAAAGATTAACTCGATAAAACGTGTTTTTCGACATCCTTTACGACTTCCAGCAGATGACTTTATAGCAATTGAATCAAATTCCTCCACTGATATCCTATTCTATTCCACATCACGCCGCAGTTCATCTCGACGCACACACTCCGCTTTCTTTAACTTCTGTTTCTTTATGCCTTTTCTCACACAAAAATAAAACATAAAACGAAGCAAATAAAATGAAGAGAAGAAGAAACAACACAAAACATTATTCATACACACATCGGAGTATGTTTATAGACAAAGAGCAAATCTAGGGAAATTGCATTACGGATTATATGACGCATATTTTACGAACCACCCTAGGATGGGCGAAAAAAGGAGCAAGGAGAACAGGTCGGAGCAAAGAATTATCATCAAAATAAAAACACCTTGTGCCGCTTTCAACGATATTAAAATAACATAAAGGAGTATCTGCCGCCCCGCAGATACTTTGCATTTGTTTTATGTTTCCGTTTTATTGTGTGCTCCTTTGCCGTTGAGTTGTTGTCTTCTGCTTTTTTGTTCTAAATCATCGTAAAATCCACATTTCAACAGTGAATGTGAAGCTCGGTAGTAGGTACCTATTCGGCTTAAATGTCGTGCATCACAGCAAATAGAAATAAAAGTGAATCCTCTCCTTTGAGAAAATCTAAAGCCACCAGCAGTAAGAAACTGAAACAGTTTCTCATGACGAAGGCGACAGTGAAAGGGGAGATCTCTGCCTGGCGGAAGAAACATATTTTCTTTAATCCATATCGGGAAACCCCCACTTCACAGCAGACGGGGATCAAGGACGTATAGCACCAGTGCGGCGCAGAATAAAATGAACCTGGAACGTGACTTTTTTCCTACTCCCAAGAACGATGGTTGGTACGGTTTCATTTCACATTTTTTCGTGTGTTTTTCTATTTATTTTTGTCGGGTGTTATTCTTCTTTTTCTTTTTTTTTTTTGCAACATTTCATCATCGTCATTCGGTATTCGTCTATTTTGTGAGAAAGAACCCCGAGGGATCATGGGTTAGTATAGTAGGTTTAGGAATATCGTAAAAATGACACACGCACTACTGTGAAAGAAATCCCATCCCCCTCTTAAGTGTGTGTATTTGTCAAAGAAATGAATTTGAGCGTGAGTGTTGGGACACAAAGCCAGAGACGCCCCGCTCCACTAATTCCAAACTAAATCACCTCCCTGTATGAAGTACAAGAACAATACACCCCCAACACTGCCAGTTGAAGCGAACATTATAATAAATAAATTCTACAGCAGGACCGACCGGTCTTTCATATCTTTTTATCTTTATCGCCCCAAAAGAATCGCTTAACATTACATTTTTTTATTGCAAGGACGATTTATTGCCAAACAGCTCAGATTACATACACACACATACAGATGTATTTTTCTCTTGTTCTGCTCTCGTAATTGTTTGGTGGAGGACGTATGTTCTGATCCCTCCATTATCGTTCTGACTTGTGAGGCGGCGGCGACTGTGGCGCGCAATCAAAGTTTCTCTCAGTCCATTGCATGTTAAGATGAATATCAATGTGGTAATGGCTGTGATATGCTGTATGTGATACCCATTTTAGTTGGGAATAGAGACAATTGGTTTTGTTAAATTATCGAGATAAGGAGTCTTGTGCGCGAATGAATAGTTCAGCAGAAGTCAAAAGTTTTCATAATCCATGTGTGACAAGCTGTAGGAGCACAAAGTTAATTTCAAGTCTTATACACATCAGACCGGCACTTTAAGGCACGTAATCATAAGACTCGACATCCAACGGAATGTCGGTATTACAACACTTCTAAATTAGTAATTAATGTTTCCTTAAAATACAAAAACTTGCTTTTAGAAGCGGCGGTGAGAGGCTGGGTCTAAGAAGCGATTTTGCAGACCTTATTGTGATCTGACCACGCTCCTTAAAAAAAATTTTAAGGAGCCTCTATATTTTTTCGCGGGACAACACATATGGTCCTATTTTTTTTCGTATATATATTAATTCTCTACCAATTTTATATAAGGTAGCCGATGGCATAGAATTTGAATGGCTTCCTTCAGTTTGGATTTAATAAAGTGTCTCTAGAAAGCCGAGCTTCGATACCTTCAGAGAATAACTTTGATCTTCTTTTTGGTAAAAAACCTTCATTCTGTTGCTGTTCATATTAAGTCGTCATGAGCAGCATTTTAGTCTCTAGTATATGGTATATGCAATACAATATTCTGTATGAGTGAAGTCAGCCAGGTAGAGGAGATATGATGGAATTGATTTTAATATCTCATCTCTGCAGTTGGCTGTAGAGGGGGCTACCTGTTAGATCGAACACCGTAATCCGAGTTGGGTATTCCGTATACCTGTCCCCATTTACAGGGACCAACTTATTTTACCTGTTTCTTCGTTGTAAACTCGAAAACTGCTGATTGATTTCAGTGAATTTCATTCTGTATTTGAAAATATTGTAGCATATGAAGCTAAAATTTTGAATATTTTTAAACCAGATAAAAAACAGATACAAAAAAAGTTGTTCGTCTGCGAATCTGGAAGTCTTGAAGCTTGAAGATTCCCTTGTAACAATTCTACCAAATATTGTGGAACACGCTCAAAAATTGGCTCCAACCGAGTGCGATCTCTGTTGAGAAAAAAAGATGTAACGAAAAAATGTATCCTTCAATAGGGGTTGAGGCGGTCATATACATGACCTATTCCTAGTGGTGGTGAAGGTAGTGTTATTGGTGGAAAGAAAATAATAAAATTGCCATAGCGATTTCACAAAACAGCATATCAAGGCTCTCATCGATTGGAACCATGAGAAAGAATAACTTCACTGTCATACCAACTTCTCTTCCTTCCACCGGTCAATCCCCACAGAACCCTCTCACATCTAAATCTACACTTAAGACCACAGGTTACTGGTCAAACAGTCCATCCGGGCAGAGATATGACAGGGGATGTCCATATTTCTATGCAGCGGTTGGCCTGCTAGCATAGTGGTTCTAGCTCGTCGTATTAGGGGGGGATATTGCTACTAGAAAATGGACGGTGTTACGTTATTTTAGGCCAAAATACTAAATAACGAAGAAAAAAAATAAATTTATCGGAAATGTTATCCGAACTGAGATTGAAATTTAATGTAGGACCCGATAATGTTCATTTGAATGAAATTTCTGAGCTACGCGATGGAGAGCATAGATGGTAGTGCCTTCTGAGTATTTCTCAACCCTCCCAAAGTGTTCTGCAGAGAAGATCAACTTCTGACAGCAATACATCGTTGTTAGTACATGTACTCATATTCTTGTAGCAACCCCTATATTTATAATGGAGGTCAACGACCCCTCTATCTAGACCTACCGTAGGTTACGTCCGGTCACATCGCATCCAAAAAGATAAAAATTTAGCACCTCATACCGATCATGGGTATTACCAGACAAGTAGCAGTCCTTTTACTTTGGATACCCCCTTCCATACTTAACACTGAAAAAAAGCAACGTTCTAACCAATCCGGTTTGAGGCAGGAAAAGAAAAAAATTCCCAAAAGCAAATCCTGAAGTCAATAAGTGGTGAAATGCGATTTGATAAAAAATAAATAACCGAGAGATACGAGAAGAAAACAAAATTCAAAAAAAAAATAAATAGTTTGATAGACATAATTAAAAACAAAAACTTTGAGGATCTATCACGTTAAATTTATATTTTAGCTTCTTCTGAATTCAATTAAGGTCTAGAAATTCTTTATTCAAAAAAAAAAAAAATTTAATCTATTTGTTATCAAAATAAAAGCTACCATCGTTGATATCTTCAATACTTTGGATAAAAAACAAAAAATAAATATTTCAACATTAAATTAATGCTAAGAATCTTTTGAATTAAAAGGAAAAACTATCTATAACGTGATTTTACTCTCCCCTATTGCTATAGGTATATACATATAAATTTTTTTTTTGTTTCGAGTCTTAAGTAGTTCAAATTACAACTGTACAAAAGTGCAATATCACTTACCAATTTTTTTTTTTTTTTTTTAAATCATAGAAACTGGAGATCCAGGTCGATTCTGTGCACAGCATCATTTGGGTCACCTTCGGTTTACATAATACCTATTTTGTTAATTGGACTGTCTTCTAATTTGAATTTGAACAACCTACACAACTCACAACCGAAAAAAAATATACGGATCACTCTGTTCGTTTTTTCACTCAACATAATAACATATGTGTACATATGTGTATCAATATAATAGGTAGATAAACATATGTAGGTACTTTACTAGATGGGGGTTGCAAATTGCAAAAAAAAACTAATTTTAATATATTAGAGATGGTAGCCGGATATACAAGGTGGCGTAAAAGTAATCCTCCTATCAGAAAATGCTATAAATTTTGCGATTGGCCCCTAATGTCAGTTCTGTTTTGACATTTGTGTAGTAAACACATGCGAAATACACGTTAATAAACAATGTTACGCTACACTGCTCCAGAACGCGGAATATTGGTGACTATTTATTGGAGCAATAATCGGTCGGTGACTTTGGCACAACGTGAATTTCGTCGCAGATTTCCTAGCCGTCCAACGCCTACTGGTGAAACACTGCGACGTTTAGCCGCTCGCCTCGAAGAGACTGGCACAACACGAGATGCTGCCAGGCGTGGCAGACCCCGGAGTAGCCGTTCTGCAGAGAATATTGCTGCTGTAGCCGAAGAAGTCATGGAAGCGCCGTCGACATCGACCAGACGACGTGCCACGCAAATGGGTATCAGTCGACGGTCTTTACAGCCGCAACTTGATGAATTGGGATTGGAAAACATGTGGCTCCAACAGGACGGTGCAACGGCACACACTGCACGTGCCACAACCGATATGCTGAAGGAGGCATTTCCCGGGCGCCTATTCTCCCGTTTTGGCGATTTGCACTGGCCAGCAAGATCGCCTGATTTGACCGCTCCAGACTTCTTTTGGTGGTGCTTTTTGAAGTCGCGGGTTTATGTCAACAAGCCCCAGACTCTTGCAGCTCTTAAAGACAATATCCGTCAAGAATGTGAGCACCTATCGCCGGAAGTTTTGGCCAAAGTGATGGAAAATGCCATAAAAAGGGCTCAAATGACAATCAACTGTGGCGGCGGCCATTTACATGACATCATATTCTCGACTTGATGTAAAAAAAATTAAAAGACCAAATAAAAATAATCCATAAGAAGAATCAAAGTTTTTAATTTTTTTTTTTTAAATTACAGCCAAAAAACATCGGAAGGTTATTTTTGCGCCACCTTGTACAAATACATGAAGGTGGGCTCGGAGATGTTGCGAAGCAGATATTGATGTCTCCAATGTTGCAAAAATGTTCGTGGTGGAATTTATATGTTATGGAGTATCACTCGGCCGATAGTTTCCGCTCTTGGTGGTGAGTTCTAGGTCAAGATCAGTGTTATGATCAGGGGGGCTCTTCTGGGCGGAAGAGTCAGGTGAAATTGAATGACGAATATGATACGGCCGTCAAATAGTCTGGTGCAGTGAGTGGGCTCATGTGCTACACATATATGTATGATGAGGAACGCCTGGACGGAGACGTTCGAGGTGATCCAGGGATTTGGTATGGTGAATTGCTCTGCTCTTAAGTCATTGGGGGGCGGAGATGCGTCAGTGTTTTTTTTTTTTTTTTTGATTTATACAAGCGAGAGTTGAAACCGATTCAGGTGGGTACGGAATAGATTTGATAGGAACTTTGTTTGTCTCTGGCGCACTGAGAAGGTTGGGTGGTGGGTTTGTTGGCAAAGGGAAACACTATTGGATTTTCACAGTATATATTATGGCGGGGACTGGTGAACTTAAATCTCACACCGCGCGTCTTAAATGAAATGCCACGGTCATTTCCTTCTGCCAGGTGGTAGTGGGGGCGTCAGGTAAATATCACCTTATACTACGTGGTGAAAAAACTTTTAATTTTCTTATCATTCGTCGCTACACGTGTTTTGCGCGGTTAGGAGATTTAGAAAAAGTTTATCAACGTTTTCTTTTTTAATATTCGTTAGCGCGGGAAAAGAAGGTTAAAACTTTCACGTAAGTATTTTTCTTTTTTTTCTTTTGTTCCCGGAATTTGCCTGATCGGACCACCAACTAAAACCAAACTGACTCTCGATTGCCGCATGCTTTGCCATCTCAGCTCGGAATTCCCTAAACGTCGATTGTGTCTTTTTTTTTTTGTTACATCTCACGCCACTCGTTCTAACGTCTGTTCCTTCCGAATTACGACGTACCGAAATGACTTTAAGTACGAGGATAGAGTTTTCTATTGCTCTAAAAATTACAACAACGACATTGCCTATTCCTCTTGGATCTCTCACTGCTCCACGAATTCTCCTTGCTAAGGCACACCTCCACACTGTATAAATTTAGCACTATTGAAATGGTGTGGATCTCGAATAATACTGGGTTCGGTGCCTATTATAGTTAATTGGTGTGGACGGAGGTATGGAA
This sequence comes from Cheilosia vulpina, assembly GCA_916610125.1. Lineage (NCBI taxonomy): Eukaryota > Metazoa > Arthropoda > Insecta > Diptera > Syrphidae > Cheilosia > Cheilosia vulpina. The sequence goes on along the minus strand of OU744276.1, from coordinate 111,674,861 downwards.
TTTTCTTCCAGCATTAAAATTAATAAAAAGGAGCTTTTCCTACAAAGAGTATTCGTTTTTAAACAACGGAGATGAAATGGCTCAATGCATTCCGTTAAAAAAGCGCGCTTCATAAGTTGGTACCAACCAAGTTCCTAGATTAATGACAACCAGTGAAATTCTATAGAGTTAGCTTGTTATTCAAGACAAAGAAACTGTGGAGGAAATTTATAAATCGGTTATTTTTAACCGAGTTTCGTTAAACAAATTGACCCGGTTATTTTGAATCCACTAACTCTGTAGGAGCTGTATTAACAATAGTACCTGATAGTACCGAAAGTAAATTGATTTTAAATTAGTGATTTTTCTGTGTGTATGCATCGTAGTGCAAATTCTTCCAATTGTATTTATCTTTCCTATCGAATGCTTAGAAAATAATTCAATGCTTTGCCCAGCTGCCAACAATACATAGACCAAACTGAGTACCATCTATAAAAAAAATTCGAACTAGACCCTGTGGAAATAGTACTGCGTCTAAATTGAACAAAATTTGTATACTCGATTTATGAGCATTTGTACGTAATAGAATCTGCGAGGTGTTTGTAAGAAGCTTCCGAAGTGGATATAGTTTTGAATGTCAACAACTCATCCGTCTCTGACTCTTTGGAAATTGCCAACTTGTTTAATGATTATTTTTGTAATATAAGTCCTTGCCTGAGCTCAACACACAATAATCTTAGTTTTGATACATGCAATGGTACGGATAGACAAACTGAAAGTTTTTACTGTGAACCATTCACTGCTCTGGAGATTCATAAAATAATTTGTTCTCTTAAAACATCAAACTCTACTTCTTTTGATAATATATCAAGCTCTATCTTAAAAAAAATTTCGTTTCAAATTTCTGATGTTTTATGTTTTATAATTAATAAGAGTATTCAGCTAGGTATTTTTTTTTTTTTATTCAGCTAGGTATTTTTCCTCATTCTCTAAAAACAGCAGTAGTAATGCCACTCCACAAAAAAGGTGATAATACTATTTTAAACAACTATCGCCCTATTTCTCTGCTATAGATTTTTTCAAAAGTATTTGAGAAAGGTATTAAATCAAGAATGTTGTCGTTTCTAGATAGAATACATTTCCTTAGTGATTGTCAATTTGGTTTTAGGAATGGAAGGTCTACTGAGACGGCACTGTTAAAATTAACTGGCGAATTGTACAACAGTCTAAATTTATCAGAAATACCGGCTTCCTTGTTTATTGATATCACTAAAGCTTTTGACATGGTGGATCACACAATATTACTCGACAAACTTTTTAATATAAGGTTTAGAGGTAATACGTAAGATTGGTTTGCGTCTTATTTGAAAAACCGAAGCCAAATGGTCAAGATCAAAAATATTTTCAGCGCTCCGAATTACATTGAACTTGGTGTTCCACAAGGTTCAGTTTTGGGTCCTATTTTGTTCCTGATATATGTTAACTCATTGTTTGTCCAACCTTTCAAAGGTAAAGTTACAGCGTTTGCTGATGATACTGCTCTTTCATACTCAAATGCTAGTTTGTTCAATATTTTTGCGGATGTGAACTACGACCTCGATTTATTGAGAAAATGGTTCATAAAACACAAACTCATAATCAGTGATAAAACCAAATTTATGATATTTGATATTAAACGTAATATCTGCGATGATTTGCCGATTTATTATCACTCTCCAAGTTGCAAACAATTTTGTTTTACCAATCTTAATGATAACTTTATAGCATTCAACAACTTTAAATCTTGTTCCAATGATTGTTTCAGGGTGGAGTGTGTTGACCATTTTAAATATTTAGGTATATTGTTAGATAACAAGCTTTGTTGGAATAATCATACACTTTATCTTAAACAATACCTTAATAAAGTGGTAAGGCAACTGTATCACCTTAGTCTATATTGTCCACAATCAATCATTGAGCTCGTTTACAATGGACTTTTAAAATCAAAACTACAATATGGTATCTCTTGTTGGGGTGGTGCATATTTTAATAAAACGGAACCACTATTGATGAAACAAAAACATGCAATACGGATTGTATGCAAAGTAAATCGGAGAACTCCAAGTCTTTTGTTGTTCAGAAACCTTGAAATTCTTCCGCTAAGGCATCTTTACTGCTACAAAGTCTTAAAAATATTTTTCGAAAACTCGGGTTTTTACTTTGTAAGAAACGTAGATAGCTACAGTTTGCGGGTCAATACTAGAAATTTGGTAATTGTTCCTACAATTTATAAAGCATGCTTTAAAAGATTTTACTATGCCACCGCACCCCGTTTGTTTAATTCACTTCCAGATATTATTAGGTGTGGGAGGGATAAAAATGTATTTTTGAAAGGTGTTAAGAAATGGTTGTTGTCCTTAGACTATTCAGTCATAAATAGTTTTTTTTTATAAATATTGTTTATTGAATGTCTGGTGTTTATTTCTTTATTTCTTTTTTTTTCTCATTGTCGTTTAAAATAATTATAATAAATTGTTGCCATTGTTTTCTTTTATGTTATTCCCCATCAACAAATTTGTGCAAATTTATTTGGTAGATTACTTGTAAACTCAACGCTTGTCACTTTGACAATAGATTGTACGTTAAAATAAATAAATAAATAATAAAATAATAATAATAATAATAAAAGTTATATCGCAATGGCAGACTAACAGCGGCGCAAGCAATATGCGACCCAGTCGTGGATATTTATAAATAATTTCCAGAAATGCAAAACCTCAAACATGTCAATGTCAATGTTGTGAAACGTACCAAAGTATTAATTATGTATAAATCTATAAAAGCCTACTGTCATTTATCTACTGGGGTCTTCAATTCGATTCCAGAACATTGCGTTTGCCAGATAAATATAAATTCGCTGTTCTCCCAACCCCATAAGGGTAATAATCAGATTTTCTGTGATATGCAATAAACATAACACGCCTAAAACACCGGATGACAGAACCCAGCTCATCATTTGCATATTATAATTCGGAGCGTGACGAAGAGGAAAAATCTACCAACGCGGCAGATTAGCTAGCAAATAATTAATACACAACCAGTTCAGACATCGATGCCAAAATGGATTTCAATCTGAAACGGGCAACCATTGAAGGCTTCATAAATCTGAAGGGTTTCAGCAATACGTTGTGTCGCATAATATCGCAAGCCAAATCCAAGTAATTCGCTTATTTAATAAATATATCCCCTGCACAAAAAAAAAGAAGAGGAAAACTTCTACATATTCCATTACAGCGAATGCCAAATCCTCTTCAATCACAATCAGTATTCATGTCACGGCTCATCACTGGCATTATTCTCGTCAGAATCAGAAAATTCAGCCTATTACCCCCTTTTAGCCGACAATGCTTTAATATTTCATCTTCAAATGGAGAGAAACCCGGAAAAATTCCGAAGAAAACTCTCCGATCCTCACAGATTTTTAATTTCCCGAGAGAAGATACAACAATGTGATAACAAAACGAAGTGAACCCAAGAAGCCCCAATCAACGCAATAAAGATATCGAAATCCAAACATATACACCCACCGCCACCACTACATCAGTCGGTCACGTGCCAGCCAAGGATATCGAATTTCATCTCCCCGAAAATCGAGTCGAAAATAATCTCGAAATTAGAAAACATTAAATTATTTTTGAAACATTCAATCAACCCCCGGTCTCATTAATCTGCCTCAACTCGATGACTTTTCAAAATTGTTTCGTCAGATAGAGATCTATCTCATGTGTGAGTATGTGTTCTGTGCTTCCCCCGGTACAGCGTAATAATGTTTTCGATAAATTAAATGTCAAAAAGTAATCTAATTTGACAGTGTTTGTCCTCGGCAATAAAAATAAATAAATACGACTACAGAAGGATAAAGGAGATAGGCACTCGTACACAGCTCTCAGTCACAGCACCGAAGATACGGATCGCAAGTTGGACGAGGATAAGAAAAATTATTGGCAATTTTCTAACAACCACCATGTAGCATACGAGCACTAAGGATATGATATAATATGGGGAAATAATCGCCAGAGTTTTGTGATTTTGATTTCTGATAGCAAAAAGGAGGTCCACGGTCCATCCGTTGTATTGCCAAAGAAGCTGATATTTTGTTCGAATTTAAAAAAAAAAAAAACGCTTTAACATCGAACGTATGTATGTCTGTGCTAATAAATAGTTCCAATGTCCGCCCGCATCCACACTATCTAACCACCGTCCCTTCCCCACGTCACTGCTTATCTATATGGATGCTTTCTTTAACTTTTATTATTATTTCCTTTTTTTTTCTGAATTCACAATGTTGTTGTTCACAAGTTAAGTGAAAAAAGAAATCAAGGAGACGACGGAAAACACGGATGCTTGGTTACACATGTGGCATGTACCTATATATTGCGTGGATATACTACACCAGCAGGGTAGGTCATGGTAACGGAAATGATGAAAGATTCCTATACGAGCGAGGACACATCCAATGGAAGGAAAAAAGAATTATGGAAGGACACGACACAGACAGATTCATGTGAGAGGAGAAAAATTAAATTTCAAATTTTGGTGAACATAAATTATGATGCCGAACGATAATGTTGATTTTGTGAATGTAGGATGTGTGCATGAAAAATGGTCGTCCGCGAGTGGACGTTCGTTTGTCCAGTTTTTATATAGGTCAAACGAACAACGTGGATTGATTGAAAAATGATTTCAATCGAACAATAAATACTGCGTCCTTAAAGAAGTGTGTACTTAATTTACGAGCCTCCCACTGCCATTGAACGAGATGCAATTATTTGCGGACTAATTAAATTACTTAAATTTTTAAAAGCTATTAAAAATGGGCCGTTCACGCCCACGAAATCTGAGCAAAATATAAACTACTACGACTTTTGGTAAGCAACTGCCATATAAGACCCTGGGCCTAGCTTCTCACAAACAGACGTTCTATGTGAGTTTTTAATTTTTTTTTTTAAATGCCGAGTCCGGTCGCCTGAATTGGGAATCTCTTTTTGAATCGTTGTACTCTTTTATTGAGCTATGTTTCTCGTGGGCTGGAAATAAGACCTATCACAATGCTCTCACCATCCAAAGCTCGAGAAAAGTCACTCTTTATGTCACAGTCATTTCATTAAATAACATATTTTATCGCTCTTCTATTGGGCTACTAAAAACAAAAATGTTAATAAACTAATAAAAAAAATAGATACCGGCTGAATTCTATTAAACGACACAGTTCAATAAAAACGTTTATTTATCAATCACCTCAAATAAAAAAAATATTTTTTCGGTCTTCTCCAAATGTATCAAAAAGGAAAATGTTCATTTTGCCAAAAACGCTAAGCCACCCCTAAAAAAAAATTGTAAAATTTGAAAAAAAAAAAAAAACCGTATACTATACCGTTTGATTCTTAAACTAAATGTAAGGGGTAGGCCATCTAGTGGTGTCTTTTTAAATCATAGGTTATTTAGACGCTAACAGCTGTTTCCCTCCCGAAGTCTTGTCAAAGTCAATGTCAGACATCCGCGGAACGAAATGAGTCATGCGTCAATGCGTCATGTCATGTCAACCGACTTTTTTTTTTTACTGCAATTGAAGACATGGATTTGGACGACCTCTGATTTATGCAGAATGGCGCGCCATGCCACACAGCCCATGCCACAATCGATCTTTTGCGCACCAAACTCCCAAATCGTGTTATCTGCCGTCTTGGCGATGTCAATTGGCCGCCTCGGAGCTGCGATTTGACCCCTTTTGGAATTTTTTTTGTAGGGAACCGTGAAGGACCAATTTTGTGCCAATAATCCGAAAAATATTCGAGCACTTAAGGTCAATATAATGCAAGCAATCCGTGAGCTACAGCCGGAAACCATCAACAAGGTCTTGGAGAATTGGAAAGACAGAATGCGCTACTGCGAAGCCAGCGAGGCAGCCTCTTGAACGACCTGTGTTCCATAAATAAAGGGAATGTTTGCTCTTACTAGTAAAGATACAGGAAAAAAATTTAACTTTGTTTATTTTATTGCATTTTTAAAAAGATACTTGTATTTGGCCCAGTCTGTGTATAGAGGGTGGCCCTAAAGGTCACCCTATCGATAGATGCTGCCACTTTGGCAACTGTCAAAGACCGCAAATGATCATCAGAAATGACATCGCTTACTTTACCGATATCATCTTCAAAAATGAATGGCAACAAACTTATGTCCAAACAAACATACACACCACGCCACTTGAATAGCACACCCTATAAACTTTCAGTGTGATTGCTAATAATTTAAAAACTCTCTTAGAAAGTAGTGGTTATGTCCTTAGTTTTTTTTTATTAACTATTTAGCTCTCTCTGTAAAAGAAATTGAGCACTGGAAATAAACCGTTATGTTTTTTTTGCTATTTTGTTTTGGTGTCCACTGAGAACCATGCACTCATTTTTCGCCACTTGAATAGCACATCTATTTTGTTAAATTGTTATTTCCGGTGTGTGGACACGTGCTTTTGATTAGTAGCTTTGCTTTGTTAATAGTGACTATTTTATTTAAAATTAAACCAAAATGGGTCGGGGAAAAGTGTTAACAGAGACAGAAAAAGGGAAAATAAAAGCGTATAAGGACAGTGGTCTATCGGTTGCTAAAATAGCAGAAAAAATTGAAAGAAGCCGAAAAGTTGTATCCTCATTTTTGTGTAATGAGTCAAAGTATGGAAAAAATATGAAAGGCCGTACACATTGTGTTCTTTCTGATGCGGACAGGCGATTAATTTTGAGAAAAGCCTCAAACTCGCACGACTCAATAGCCAAAATTAAGGAAAAATGTGGAGTGAACGCTAGTCTTACTACAATTCGGCGTGTTATTTCGAAAGCCAAGCATTTAAGGAGACTAAAAATTAAGAAAAAACCACCACTCAATGCAGCCCGCAAGGCGCAACGCCTCAGTTTTTGCCGTGCTCATATGAGTGGACTACAGAGTGGCATCGCGTCGTTTTCTCAGACGAGAAAAAATTTAATTTGGATGGACCCGATGGCTACAGCTATTATTTTCATGACCTACGAAAAGAAACCCATTACTTGGACCGCTTACATAGCAAGGGTGGAGGTGTCATGGTGTGGGGAGCAATCTCGTACTACGGCACCTGCGAGTTGCAATTTCTGTCGACAACGATGAATGCGATGGCCTACATCGGTGTATTAAAACTGGCCTTTCCATTCTTTCAAAATCTTTTTGGACCCTTGCAGTGGACATATCAACAAGATAATGCGCCAATCCATACTGCCCGAATCACCAAATCGTATATCAAGAGCCAAAACGTGGAATTATTAAGCTGGCCACCTTATTCACCGGATCTAAACATCATTGAAAATGTTTGGGGCTGGTTGAGCCGAAAAGTGTATGAGTCGGGACAACAATACACAACTGTAACTGAACTAATCGAAGGTATCAAACTAGCTTGGAGCTCAATTTCACTCGATTACTTAGCCCAATTGTATGAGTCGATTCCACACAGGATTTGTGAAGTGTTGGAGCAAAAAGGAGGCACAACTCACTACTGAATATTTTTAAATCTTATTGAAAATAATCTAATTTTCTTAAAAAACAAGAAATAAACATATTTGAATTATTAGAATTTTCATAACGGACTTTTTTTAGTAAGTGTTCTATTCAAGTGGCGCAAAAATCAGAGTGTTTTTTTTTAGTTAGTTTATTCAAAAATATATATCAACTTAACCGTATCATTTAAAAAATAAAAATTTACTGTACTAGATTAAGAATTAATAATAATTATAAGAAAAAAATAAATTAAAAATTAACTTTTATCTGGATCCGAAAAAAAATCGTTTGCAAAAATTTTTTTTTGCATGTGCTATTCAAGTGGCGCGGAGGTAACAACAAAAAATGGATTTTTATCACTATTCAGACATATACAATGTTTTTGTGATGCTCTGTAGTTGAAACCAAAATATATTTCCTCAACCAGATCCAGACTGAATAAGATAAAATGTTTTCTAGAATTTACAGTCAATCTTTAATTGTATATATGGTGCCCCCTGTCAGAAGAAGTTCAGCACAAATTCACATTTACAAATTTGCAGCCGGAAACCCTTCGCTCCAAAACACCAACTCAGAAGTCATTTAAAAACAATAAATGAAACACCCTTAATATCCTATTAAATTCTGCAACACAAATATTTATGTGTCCCCGAAAAGTGCCACATACAACCTCCGCTATGGCTTCATAAAACCACGTCCATTCTACTCACATTTGAATCGTGAAAAGCCCCATTGAAATGTCTTTGAAAAAAACCACTCCCTTTATTAGGATCCTTTTAAATTTTGCATTGCCATCACCTTTTAAAATTCAAGAACTCGTTTTGTTGATTTTTTTTCTCACACACATAGCGCCACAAAAAAAATACGAGAGAAGGGAGAAGTCTGCCTGTCGACCTCTTTTCGCCATAGCATCCTGTTTTTAAAGCCAAAAGGCAAACAATCCCCGGGCAGGGAAATGTCCTTTTTTAGTCACCCCACACACTCTTTTTATTTTTGTATTTTTGCTCTCAAAAGAGCCAAATTAATATCGCCCTGAGAATGGAGTGGATTTAAATTGTTATTCCTCCTTTTTGTCTCCATTTCGTCCTTTAAAATGAAAAACAGGACTAATAATACGATAGGTTTGCTGACAAAAAACAACACGAGGGCAGCCAACCGAATTGCTGGGGTCGGACAACTGTTCTCTTTTCGCATAGTTTATTCGACACCCCCATCATTAAGTAAAAAATGAGGTAAAAATGCAACATTAAGCAGGGAGCAAAAGCATTCCCATTATTCGGACAGAGCGCGGCAGAGTGCATCCTTTTTTTCACCCTCCTAAAAAAATAAACACATGGAAAGTTTTAGCTTGATGCAGCCGTGCATTTATTGCTCCCATGTAATTATAATACGATTAAATGTCGAAGTGGCAAAGGACAAGCCGACAAGGAAGTGCGCACATACAAACCAGAAACGAAAAAGCTAGTCCAAAACCTTGTTTATGTCGCGCTAACATTAAGGTTCACTTAAAGCATCATTAACGGGTGCAACGTCACTGCATCGTGAAATGGGGCGTAACATTTATGACGACTCACTGCAATCCCATTATCCTGGTGGTCCTCATTCAGTGTGTTTTTGTTGTTTGTCATTTATTTTTTGTTGGATGTTTTTTACATAATATGGATGATTGAGAAGAACGCACAGCACGGCTGGTGTTCGCCTGCATTGTGAACGCGGCTCGGCCACAATTACAAAGTAGCAGCTCCTGAAGAGCTACAATTTAACATTTTCCCCAACTTAATTGGGTATTTTGTCAAGCTTGTGTATGTGTTTTCGATTTTTTTTTTTTTTGTTTTTCATTCCAAAATCACATGTAGGTCACAGGATATTGCAAATGCAATTGCACACATTAAGGCGCAGTCAGAGTGCGGGGAGTATAGATGGGAGGAAATGAAAGTTTATTGTTTTTTGGTTGCCAGGATAATGGGTATATTTTGCGGGCAATACACAATGCACATGCTATTCTCGCGGGTCCTTGGTCCGATAGTATTTTTTTTGCCCCATTTTTTTCTTTTGCAGATTCAATTAAATTGAGAGTTGTTTACTTTTAATGCAGAATAATGGAAGTCCGTAGGTTTACTATGCACTTTTCGATCGTAATAATCGTGCTGCGGCATGCAATTGGCATGCAAATGCATTTCAAGTGTAAGACCCAGCATTTTTATTTGCGTTTCAGATGTATAATTTCGAGTGTAGTGATAAGCAAACACATTATTATAAACAGATAGTCGTGCATGTATGGTATCCTTCGACAAAATGTAGTCAATACCTACCTACCTGAGGGTGAGCAATGATTGCCTTAATCTAATGTGGTTGTAGATGGTGGCAATAACAGTTAGACCGCAGTACTGTCGGGATGGCGTTCTTTTTGAGGGTGTTTCAATGTGTCAGGTGAGCGTCTCGATCAATATATCGATTTTAAAATGTTTGTTCGACATTCTTGAATTTTGTTGCGTAGTATGCGATGTCTCTTAAGTTTATTCTAACTATACTTTTAGTAGGTTAACAGATTTTAGGGTTACTCGGGTCACTATACAGTTTAATCGATTCGTGGAATTTTAAATTACTAGGGAACTGGGGTAAGTACCTCAGAGATGCGCTTATTGTGTCCGGTTATAATTAGAACTGAATTTGTTGCCAATCTAAGAGGGCTCCGCAAGGGTTCTGTTGAGAATTTTGATCCTTGGGATGATGGCTTATTGTGTTCAAACATTATCTATATTATAGAACTTTGACCGCCCGGTTTTTAGGTTTTTCTTTTACTTTTGAGAACTCGATGTTCTTCTCGAATTTGCTGTCGCAATCCCTTAGCGAATGCAGTACTGAACTTGCAATAGGCAATCATGTCTTGGCCGCTGAAAATACAGAATCTCTGTCCACTCACCTCTTTCTCCTAAAATGTTCTATCTCGAGGCGAAACAAAATCTTAACATATGTAAAAAAGAAAAGCGAAAAGTATCATATATAGTCCATGTACCCTGTTACAGTACTCCACCCTACCCTACCATCAAAATAGCTTCAAATGAAAAATGTCTCCGCTAGGGTAAACAAGCTGTAACTTCACAAGTCACTTAGGAAAATTTGTGTACATTGTTCGGACCTTGATTGTATTTGCTGTTACTTCCACCACAGCAGAGTACAAAAGTGACACACATCACGATAGTTATATGCCAACCGCAAATTTGATTAAAAGTCAGCCCCATATATGACAAACACAACCATAAATATTATATTGTTAACCCAATCCAAAAAAAAAAAAAAATGTTCATAAGAACTTTGGTAAACAATGAGCCTTGATATACTTACATCAATGCAATTAGCAGTCTGTCATATTTTATAGCCACCATTCAATATTCACTTGCAAGAGCAGTTCAAAAACGGGATTACAACCAACCCCGAAAGAGGATGCTCGGAGAACGTCGACAGTCTCCCAATTTCCTCTGTGAAACAGTTTATTGCGTTCGCCAGGACAACAATGGACTTTTAAAACGTTCGCGACCGACATTTTTTGTGCGATTATTTCCCCAATACAAAACGAGTTGTAATATATATTTGTTTTGCATTTCATGAAAATGGCCAGTGCCATAAGTAATCCTTGAATTTACTCCTGCATAGCTCGGCAGGCCGGTAGTGAACAAATATTCCACTTGCCAATTGCACAAAGCCCTTCGATGTAAGAGCAAAAATAATGGATGGTCGCCTACGACTGAATAAATATAGTCCTTGCAAATTAAATGCAAAAAAAAATGGAGATCGCCCTTTCATTTCGATTATTGAATAAAAGAACGCAAATATGCTGAAAGTAAATAATTGAGATTTAAGAAAAAAAAAAATATGCTGAATTTAATTTCTTAAGCCGGTTAAACGCTGAACCGGATTACACACAAGCAGCAAATTTAATGTTTTAAGCCTTTGTGAACGTGTTTTCCTGTATATTTGGTATTAAATTGGTCCACAAGAAAGGGGACCTTAAATAGGTAAAAACTGTGGAGGTATCAGTCTCCTAAGCACCGCATACGAGATACGAGGTGATGGACCGTGCTGTCAAAGACGGTAAGAGAACAACCCAACCGAATCGATTGATTTCAAAAAGGTTGAAGACTGATGTTGAACGTATTACATTCTAACAAGTTATGAACAAAATTACACAAATCTCACAAACCATCATCTAAGGAAAAAGGAGGTGCGCAGTGGGAGAACGCGGAGAGCTGTCCCTATTGCCGTTGAAAGTATTAAGACAGCGTAATAAAGGTCCGACTTTTAATGGCGTCTAAACGAATTTTATGTCGCCATCGAGAAAGGACTCTCAATATAAGGGAATTAGAGAGATCATCACGATGCTCGGATATAACTTCCAAGTTGTTTAAGACTTGTCTTACTATAGGCTCCACAATAATATTGTTCAATTGGCAGCGTTTAATGTGGGCTTGTTTTCGTAGCATCTGTATAAGCTAGTGTTTATTATTCACTCACTAATTCTAGATCACAATGGCAAGTTGCAGGATTGAGTAGCACTCCCCAAATAATGAAGAAAAGGGTATTCGTCAGTGCAAACACATCGCGTCCATACACGGTAAACGCGGGGGCTCTTCAAAAGTCAACTTTCCAAGGTTTGGTGGCCAAATTCGAGACAATCGGTTCGTTTAATAATCACCAAACACTTGTGAATCAAAGGAACGCAAAATCGGCCGCGGTCCGTGGAAGCGGCCACCACCATCAATGGCGAATATTACTCAATAATACGCTAACCAATTTATTTTGGCTGAAATGAAACTGTGTGGAGGTAGACGACATGTGGTTGGTGAAGGACGGGGCTACGTACCACCACGCAGACGTCACGATGGACATTTTGCATGAACAATTTCGTGCCATTTGACCCTTCTAGACTTTTTCCTTAAGGCTTTTCTAAAGTCGCAGGTCTATCCAAATAAGCCGTTTGACCGATGGCTCAGCCGAATTTATACAGCAGCCATTTAAATTTGGACCACACGAATCCATGCCACCGTCAGAAGCCGCGGTGGACATTTGAACGATGTTACATTTCATACATAATGGCATACACCACCCTTTTAAATAAAAAAAAAAATTCCGCTAATACAACAGACAGGGTTACCAGAATATTATGATGGAATATCCCAGATTGACCCTTAAAAAACCCCTTTTCGATTGACGCATAATCGCAGAGGTGACTGTTTCCGCCGGAATAACGAAGTGAAGCCCCCGAAAGAGTCATCATAGCCTAGATTATTTTTTTAAAGATAAATTTCAACCGTGATCAGAAAATTTTTCAAAAAAAATGTGCATGGCTCAGAAATAGAATGATTCTCTTATTTAAACTTCTTCAGTACCTACACTGAAAAGTCAATCATAGGAGAAAAGCGTAAACCTGCGAACGATATCACTGGTACATATCAATGTCAAAGAAACGTCATAGAGGCGGCACATTGAAGCACATTTCAAAGTTTCTTTCATCTCGGAAAATTCCCTCTCAACTACCGACAGTTTATTCAATCAGGAACACTCTTCCATTTACATGCACCAAAGTGAGAATATTCCAAGAAATACTATTACACTGCTGACAATCTGTTTTAGCTCAGCACTTCAACTTATAAAGTTGTAAATCGATTACAACTTCTACATCGCTCATTCTCGCAAAAGCTTCCATGATACCCTAACATCATCCAACCAGCTTCACCCAACGTTCAGCCCATTCATTCAGTGCGAGCAATATTACCAAACATCTCTGCGAGTAGAACTATACCAACAGCAATCACAATCCGATATACACTTTCGCTTTATCCACATTTCGACATCATGTGTGTAGCAGAGTGGATTTGGGATACACTACACCCAAAGGGATATCATTTTTCTGCTCCATTTCTGTTTTCTGGCATTCCTAGTGCACAAGCGACATCAATGGACAGAGAATAGAATTGATGGAGTAAAAAAAGGGGTGCACTGCGTTAGATGCCGTACATCATAATGGACTTACTCCTCGTTCGCCATACAAATTGATTCCAAAAAGAGGAACCCTGTGTCATAGCTCCTAGTCAATGCACCTATTCCCTTTGAGTTTATCGGCATTTTTAATCGGAAATGAGTGACACAGTATTCAAAAATAATCAAAATCAAGAGAAAGAGGCGCATTTCTAGTTCTTTCATTCTTTGAGCATCGAAATGGATTTCCTAATGAGGAAGGATAGCACTCCGCAAAAGGGAACTAGAAATTCCATTTCAATAGAATATCGAGGGAAATGGCGGTTTTAATTACACACGAATTTCAAAGGAGCGATGCGTCCTGGGACAAAGGAATGTGATTAATCGCCAGAACGCTGTGTTGACAATGCGTATTATATGGTCTCTTTGGAGACGATGTGATTGATTTTGGGTAAAAAAAATGAAACACAAAGACTTTTCCAATCAATCTTTTGCCAACTGAATGGGTTTCCTTGTTTTGAATTCAAATCGGGAAGCCTCCGAGGAAATATCTCTCTCATCGGTTGTTGCCGCTGGCAACCTATTCAAACAGAACGTGATCTTAGAACACATTCACTCTTGGCTTGACAACGAAAGAAATATCTCCAAGACTTATTTCTGTTTGTCCACTCTTTCTCGTATAGGCATGTGTATATCTACACACGGAAGTGGCAATGAACTGTGAACAAAAAGAAATCCCCTGTCTCCCGACGAGTGCGATATCGTTTTACCCTCCTCAAGTCGCAGTCGATTCGGCTCCAGTCGACCAGTCCACACTGGAAGTGAATGGAAGCCTGTAAGTATTGTACACGATTGCAATCCAATTGAAGTGGAATCCTATTAATAGCCGGTTATTGTGTGTGGACTAATATTTGAGTGGGGAGAGTGTCATGATAAAGACGTTCCGTCTGACCATTCTTCCAATTGTTCATATGGCAACAACAAAAGCAAAATCGGTTTAAGCGAAAACCTAAGTGCTTTTGCGGTTATTGTCCGAGCACTGACAATTTTTATCCACTCTGGCGTATACGTAACTAAAACATTTTTCCCTGCCATGGCTGACGATAATCTTTCTCGGGCTGTCCGCAGACGGATACGTATTGTAATTCTGTTTTCTTTGGTTTCTGGCAACTAATTAAATACCACTATGCAGGAATCGAACATGCAGAATGCTAGCTGGGCATAAAATGGTATTGGAATGAAAAATAATATCCGGTTGTACGCTGGTAGAAAGCATAGAGGCGATTCCTAATAAGGATGTTCTAATGAGGTAAGGAAATGTTCTGCTTTGTCTCAATCAGGATATGGGATTCCTGTTCCCAGTACCTAACAACTTTTTGGGCGAAATGTTTGATTAAGGGCATTAGGTACCTACGCTAGTGGTCATAGGATCATGTTTAGTATTGCTCGTTAGCAATTAAGCATGCGGTCGGGCGAATGCGAAATATAGATGGAGAATCTACTTCACTAATTGGAATGGGAAGAGATTCCTCACCAACTGAACTATAAAATCCATTTTAAAGAATACAAGAAAAACATTGTCAACATTTCGTTGCTTGCACAATGGACGCATGAACCTTTTATGCAGATAAATTATAAATTTAAAATTAGCTTGGAAGTAAAGGTTACGAGCAAATTCGAATATTTGCTGAATTCTGAGTGCTTTTCATATAAATATCCTATCGTGTTTAGTTTATCCCGTTGCACGGAAAATAATTACAGTGGTTTTTTTGTTGGGCATGTGAGACATTTGGATTCAAATCCCATAAATACACATTCAAACTTTTGCAAAAGGTACTTAGTATAAAACATAAGCTTAGTATGAAGTAGACTGACAGTTTTCCAACCGCAAATTTTTGAATAATATCCCCTGCCTCCTGCTCTCAATTTTACTAGCTGTGAATACATGTGAGCAGTGACGGAAAATTATTTTATTGAAAAAGGCATCTTTTTTCTCAAGTTAAACATTCTTTCGTCAAAATTGGATGGCAACGCAGCAAAAACAAAAAAGTTCTAATTGGCGGGAGGTGTAATTAAATACTGACACTCAGCCGCGTTCCAACATTGTGGTATTTCTAAATTTTTGTGGGAATTACGATGAAACAAAATCAAAATTGTAGGAATACCAACACTTTGACAAGAAAAAAAATTCAAACTACATTTCACCATGAATATCAACACACTAAATGAACATAAAAAGGAGATTTGCCTTTAGCAACAATTTCTAGTGCCAAAAATAATCATTATCATGTTAGCCAGCTGCGATTTTTATACTGAAGATTAATTTAATGTCATTTTTTCCGAACAATGCTAGTTTTACTTTTAAAAGTTTGCCTTATAAAAAAGCGAGTTTGTTTGATTTTAGTGAAATAATTAACACGCTTCGTGGGAAAAATAAAGTGAGAGCGCTAAAAACACTGACTGAGAGTTTGTATATTCAGTGAGTTTCTCTCATCTGATGGATACGTTCTGAGAGTTTAAATTCATTGTTTTATTTCACCACGAAAACATGTCTTTTACAAAATGTATTGCACATTTAATATATAATAAACATAAATTAATAAATAAGAAATTCCCATAGTTATTGTGTCTGTTTTCGTTTGTTGTTTTTGGTGATAAATTATTTTGCCGGGAATGTCCAAACGGCAAAGCATTTAAGAAGAACAATTGATTACGAATATTAATATTTTCAATTATGACTTTTGTGTTATATTCATTCCATGAAGATTCCGTTCAATAACGGAAACAAAAAAAGAAAAACAAATTAAATTTATTCGAAAATTTGAAATAATTGGCATAATTAATGAAATTACATTTGAGAACAATTGCTTCAGCCAAGAATATGAATACCTAATGCTAATTCTTAATAAAAAAAAATTAATATAATTTATTTTCTTTTAAATATACGGGAAAGAACAAAAGTCCAAATAGCAAATAAACATGTTTACTGATTTGTACCCTATGTCACGCATTTAAATTTAGTTGTTTTTTTTTTTAATTTATAAGGACTCACATCATAAGTAATCAGACCTTTTATTTAAATATTTGTTTGCTACAAAAAAAAAACAAAGCGATATTGAAATGAAAATCAACATCAGGCTAGCAGACATCCGGTTCAAACCGTAGGCTGTTTTTTTTTTGTCAAGTATGCGTGACTTGATTAACATGGCACAATTACATGAATTCAAACTCGGCTACATCCAAGGTCAAATTAAGCTTGTAGGCAATCCCTGTTTTGTGGCTGAAGCTGTCAGTTTATTTAATACTTAGTTTAAAACATAATAAGCGACATGCCTTTCAAAACTGTTAAATATTTATTTCTGTTTTCTTTTTCCGACAGGTAATACACCAACTGGTTCAAATAATATGAAAATTCCGTTAGCAGTTGAGCGGTGTAATATGGTCATAATAAAATCAAAATTAGATAATATACCGTTGGCCCAAGCGTGTTCCAGGCAGAACTTCTAGCCATCTAAGAATGCGCTAGCCATATATACAACCCTGGTATAGAAGGCATTCACATCCATATATTCACGGACAGTCAAGCTGCTGTAAACGTTCTTAGCTCGCCTATCATTGACTCCAAATCGGTACTAAGCTGTTTCAACGCCCTTCAAACGCTTGGACTCATAAATAAAACCAAACTATATTGCATTCCTATGGCCATGAGGGTTGTGAGGGAAACTAAACCAAACTATATTGCATTCCTATGGCCATGAGGGTTGTGAGGGAAACTAGAAAGCCGATGCCTTGGCAAGAATGAGCTCTAACACTCCTTTCACAGGACCTGAAACAATCTTCTGCTATACTCCCAAATCGTCCATAAAATATAAATACTTTCCCATCTTTTGATGAGAAAACACAAACCTTACTTCATATTGGAAGACTATATCCCGGATCTAAGACAAGCCAAGCGCGCTATACAGATGCCAACAGAATCCTAAATCTAAACAGGTATGATATCAAAAACCTAACTGGATACCTTACAGGACATCACGGCTTACGATATCACTTAAATAAAATATATCTTTTTGACTCTTCGCTTTGCCGGTTGGGTCTTGAAGAATGAGAAACAGATGAGCACATAATATGTGAGTGTCCAGCCCTATGCGCAATCAGAAGAACTATTTTCTACAGGGAACCTCTGAGCCCTAAAGAGATGAAGAAGTCATCTGCAAGTGGCTTGATTAACTTTCTTAGGAAAGTAGAGAACCTACGAAGCATTGTTCTGTCCCCTTGGCACAAAAGATTTTTCTCTAGGTCCACGTACATTTTCAACACACAGGCGAGTCAAAAAAAATTATACCGTCCAGCGGAAAGTTATCCACATCACGAGATTTGACAACATTTTCAATTTGCCACTTGGCGACATTATTTCCACAGCAGTACAACTTACAGCGAAATAAGAGGGTAATTAAGATTCTATATGGATTATAAGTTTGCCTGTTCCTAGAGGAATTTATAACAGGTAAAAGTGTTATCATCGGCCTGGCCAATGCTTTGATACCCTCCACTGTCATGTAAAACTGGTTTTGCATAGGAGGTACCAGAACTACTTGACCGCCATAGCCCATTTTCAATACCAACCTGACGACGATAAAAAGAAGTTCTTTCACCAAACTTCATTCGCCTAGGTTGATTCCTTTGGACGCTATCGTATTTTCCACCGACAGAGCGACACATGGGTCTAATATTGATTTTGTATGGGAGGTACCAGAACTACTTGACCGCCATAGCCCATTTTCAATACCAACCTGACGACAATAAAAAGAAGTCTTTCCACCAAATTTCATTCGACTATGTCAATTCCTTTGGGCGCTACCGTGCTTTCAACAGAGAGACGAACAGACAGACGAACAGACAGACGGACGGACAGACAGACAGACAGACAGACGGACATGGCTAAATCGATTCAGAATGTGGTCCTGATTCAGAATATATATACTTTATGAGGTCTCCGTTGACTCCTTCTTGGCGTAACAAATGTAATGACAAAGTGAATATACCTTCCTGTGGAGGTTATAAAAAAGGACTCAAAATTTAAAGGCGTTTGTCTTGGATTTTGAGCTGGATTTAAGGGCTTTTTGATCAGATAATGAAATGCTACTCGAATTTTCGATCTATTTGTGTCTCCCCGTGTTACGACATGCAAGGGTCGAGATTTGAGTCCAGTTGCAACTTGGTAAAGTAATGTCCCATATTTCGCCCTGATAAATTTACTAATCTTACCAGAGTTCCTTCCATTTCACTCTTATTATTTACTACTAAATTTCCTTGAACCTAAAATACCATTAGCGAACTAGGACAAATTGTTAGTCCTGTATGACTACCATGCCGTGGCTTTAAAACCTTTTTGTCCCTTTTTGATTATTTCCGTTGTTTCTCGTCTCCAAGTAGGTCCTTAAAAACTTGAAGGTCACTTCAGCTACACAATCAAATGAGGCAATGCCTACCTTCTGCCCTACAAACAAACTAACCGCTCAAACAAACTAACCGCTCGGCATAGAAAAAGTTTTGTACACCACAGTGTCGATTAAAAAGTCAATAAACATGAAAACCTTTTTTTTAGCGCATTTTCATGAATGCGCGAATTAAGTACTAACTACACACTACCCAGGCACTTATTAGATGCAAACAAAATATTCCCCCTAACTAGGCCTTTTCTTCGTCAAGACCACAGTCCACATTCGTACCCACAAACTTTAACACTCCGCCTTTTTGACAGAAAAAAAAAATCCTCTAAAATAACCACCATGCGAGAATGCCACTTTTGCACGAAAACAGGATGCCTGCGCCATTGCTACATGCCGTTAAATACTTCTAATTCAACCTTAAATTACTCATTTCCAGTTTGCAAAGTAGACGACGAGCGAACATCGGAGCCGCGCCTAGCAAACGCAAAACAGCATGCAAGTGCAATTTCCAACACCAGCCGTCCCCCTCTTGTACACCACATCCACTTTCACACGATAAAGCAAGAGGGTGGCGACCCCCCCTCCTTCGTTCTACCCCGATAAAAAGTGGCTGCCAACAAAAATCGTTGTACGTTCATTTAGTGCTTAATGTAGGTATCACTCATGAATGGAGGCAGCAATGCATGCATGCACATAATAATGTCTACTTTAAAGCAAAGTCTTGTATTCAGGACGTCCTTTTTGTATTCCTGGATATATGAGTACTATACGAAGAAGCAGCACCCAAATCCAATGTGCGCAGCGATCAAGGAGCTGGACGGGTTTTATGCGGCTCTAATTAAAAACTCAGGTTAAAATTTACGAACACACACTCGTGAATGGTGGCGCTGTGCTGTACTTTATATCTTGGTGGTTTCACTGTTCCGCTCTTTGAGCTGGGATAGAGTTCTACGCTTGAAAGTTGAAAGTTTTATCAATATAGGTATACGAAGGAGGTTAGCGGCTCTGTGTATCCCGAGTGCCAGTCCTATCCCGCAGTTTGTGATAAACTGTGGTGCGTTCCACACCCAGGCGCACACACACACCCAACCAATATTTAGGGTTTGCTTTGCCGGCGAGCTCTATATGTTTAATTTAAGTTTTCCTATCCCCGCAGGTGGTAAATGATAATGTTGGGCGAGGGCATGCGGCTCCCGAACACCCCGGACGTATCCTATTTATTTTGCTCGAAGTTGATTAATTTTCATGCTAACAAGGTTTTGTTGATTAGGCTCTGCGCGCACCAGCACACAACAGGAGCGGGCTACAACACTCCTCGCAGCACATTTGGTGGCTGTGAACTTTTGCTGTTGTTAATGAGGTTGCCAATGAGCGGAAGGCGCTGCTGGTACTACCTTTAGACAGATAATTATTCATGTAGCCGCAAGTCGGAAGGATATATTGCTTGACCCGAGCAATTGCTCTTGAGTACCGCTAGAGTGGAGAAAGATTGACGCGAACAGACCGCCTCATCAGTGAAGAGTAATGAAACATCCCTACACATCAGGCAGCCAGATGTAAATTGAGTTGCAATCAAATTGATCTAATGCCATCGGCAAAAGGGACTAACAATATCCTGTTTGAAGCAGGCATCCAAATGAATTCAAAATCAGCAGTGCTGGCTGTGTGCGAGTGAGTAGTTGTATTGACAACATGCCAATTGAGTTGAAAGGAAAACAAATACGGAAACACAATTAAGTTTTCCATCACGCATCCTTCTGCAAAGGAAGCACACCTTCTTTGTCAGGAATGAAATCATAAAAAAAAAAAAAATATGAAAGCAAGGACGATACCCGTCTGAGGATATGCTAAATGCGTTAAATTTATCCTGGGGCCAGAAACATCTTGAGGGAGGTTGTTTTTTCTACGTTTCACCTTTTATTTCGCCAGGATTGCCGTCGTAAAGTCGTTTGTCCTTATGTAGCACTAACAACCTCTGAGGGGTGTTTACAACGGTTCCCACTGAGTGTACGTGAACTCGATGGCGATGATGATGATGATGACGGCAACGGCAACGGCAATGGCGGCGGCGACTAGAGAGAATGAAAAGAAACTGCTGTGCTAACACAGCTCTTCCGGGAGACGACTACCCACTTGCATGTACATGAGAGGCCATCGTCTAGCTGCTGTGTTATTTATGTACGCTAACGCGGAAAATCCTTCACATGCGAGAGCGGAAGTTGGCTGTTTTTTACTCGCTGCTGTGATGTTTTGTTTGTGCTTTTGCAAGGTATCCGCACGTCACGTACCTCAAGTTCTGCTTTCTGTTTCGCATTCGCTGCGCGGGTGCATACCTATAGGTGTTATGAGCGACGCGCTTATTATCCACGTTTGAATGCCTCGAAGTTACTACAAAGAGAAAACCTGCAGACCAATTTACTGGAGTAACACAACAACAGATAGATACTCGTGAAAGTACCTACTCAGTGTCATATTTGCCATCAGCACCATCATACAGCAGAAGGACGTTCGGAGGTTCAGGCCTTCATTCATAATTTTTTCGGCTCGGGTTTTATCTATTTGAAACGTTTTATCATGGAGTGATAACAAGAAGCCATTTTGTAGCTATAGCCCTTAGGGGCATGAATGGGTAACTACCCACTTCTACTTGGGTGCTGTGTGGATTTTTTCTTCTCACAATGCGTTCGTCTCCTTTTATACCGAAACGAGATGTATGAAAATGACGTCGTTGCCTGTAATTGATGTTAAGGGTCGATCGCTGGAGGCCTTTGTTTGTACGTGTGTGTAGCATTTTGAACATTACAACGATCTGTCTGTGTGTGTGTGTGTGTGTCTGTGAATTAGATGTATCTATAACCCTTGGGGGGTTAATAACCCTACAGTCCCTTTGAATTAGATTCGGTGGATGGGTGGTTTTTGGATCACTCGGTTCAAAGGAGATGATAACTCACTGTAGGATACCATGCTCTGCTACGTCGTTGCCAGTAATTTACGTGCGGATGCATGTGGGTGCTATGAGAAATGATCGCCGCAGGACGATATTTGAATTTGACTTTAGGTAATAGGTAGGTATTTTGTTTTTGAATGATTGTCGGCTGTTGAATTTTATTGAAATCGTTATCATCCTAGAGACCGAGGCGCTCTTAATAGGCTGTGTGGTGATGGTCATTACTTTTGACAAATCGTTTTATGAGCAGCTCCGTCTATTGGGTTGGTGCGAAAAAAGGGGCCGCTGTTCATCAATAGGGTTATTGCTCGACATCATTTAGGTTGCCAGCGATATAGTAGGGAGGCGGTTGAGACTGCAAGGTAGATGGGATGTTGTTCAGTGATTGCCAGTTGTGGCAGTGGTGCCTCTAAAAATGACAGATGACGAGGCAGTATAGCTAGTGTCGTTTAGGGCCTCTCAGAAACGGCATTGAATATTAAATAGTGATGCGCTAAAAGGCGGGAAGATGAAGATGCCTCCGCGGACAAAACCTGCGATTTTGGTGGTAAGCCTGTCTACAGCGCCTTTAAATGGCGCTTAGTACTATTAATTACAATATTAGGATATTGGCTAAGCCGTGGCTCAGTAAAATTACGATAAAATTAAATAAATCTAATCACTAAGGCGACCAAAAAGCAAAGTCCATATGTGCATCTTGTTTTATATGGCAAAACGCTTTTGTTTCTTACTACCCAAAAGGGTTTTGTTGGCTTTGAAACAGCTTGTATTGATTTAAACTAAGACCATGTACAGGATGGGCCTTCTAGTGGTTTCTTTTTAAATCATAGATTATTTTGACACTGACAGCTGTTTTATTTATTTTATTTATTTTATTTATTTTATTTATTTTATTTATTTTATTTATTTTATTTATTTTATTTATTTTATTTATTTTATTTATTTTATTTATTTTATTTATTTTATTTATTTTATTTATTTTATTTATTTTATTTATTTTATTTATTTTATTTATTTTATTTATTTTATTTATTTTATTTATTTTATTTATTTTATTTATTTATTTATTTATTTTAACGTACAATCTATTGTCAAAGTGAAGAGTGTTGAGTGTACAAGTAATCTACCAAATAAATTTGCACAAATCTTGACAGAAAGTCAGTATCATACCTCTGCGGAACGAAACGAGTCGCTTTGCACTTGAAAAACGTTGGGCGATATTGAAAACTTATTTGCAAAGTGCTGTGTAGCCCAAAGTTTTTTGAAAATAGATTTCATAGTTCATGAGACTGGTATGCTAGTGGATAAAATTTATGGTCCCCGTCGTCGTACGGTGCGCACAGGCCATCAATAGATATTTTTGTATTTCTTTAATATAACTGATACCTACTTTGCCCTCTTGTCATTTCAATAGATTATACTAAGCTATTTCTTTCAAAAAAAGTAAAGCTTAATTTAAACAAGATTACATTGTAGTAAATATTTAAGTTTCTTGATATGAAATAAAGAAAGATTATTATTATTAGATGTAGATAAGAACGTGAGACTCAATTCACGAACATCAACTCGCCGCCGACCTCAACAGCTCAACATTTCACGCACTAGCTTGAGAAGAACTCTGCACAAAAATCTCGGATTATTCGATAACATAGTCCAATTGTTTTAACAATTGAAGACGCTCAACCATCCGCTTCATTTCGCTTCGCAGTTTGGGCCATAGAGCAGCTTGTAACGGCGGTTCCCATGTTAACTGGGCGTATGTCCTAGTATTCTCATACAGGATAAAAAAAAATCATTTTTTAAATTTCCACTGTACTTATTATTTTCTTTTAATAAACTGTATGTAGTAGGAAATATTTATCATTCAATTTCTGTGTGTCGACCAAATAAAATCAATTTAAGAAATATGTAAAAAAAAGTAAAGGAGAAAGACCGAAGAAAAAGACGAAAGGTTAAATTATAGAAATTATTATTTCAAGAGAAGTTTTGGATATTTTAAAGTACATTTTTTTGTAAAAGATTTCATCTACATTAGTTAGAATAATATTCTTTTAAACAATTAGGATTTCGTGTATGTACCGTGAAGTAAGCACACAAATAAAAACGGGACACAGCGGGACCAACGTCTCGGAAGCTTACAATCCAAAAACAAAAATAAAATCCATCCAATTTCAACCTAAAGAAGAATTTTAAGGAGATGTAGGGAAGAGAAGAGAATCTAACCTAAAAGAATAACAATTAAAAAACTAATAATAATTATTGTTTTTAAATTTGTGTTAATAGTAATTAGTTTATTCAATTCTATTTGTTTCTTCTCAATTCCACTAATTTTATATTGTTAAAACAAATCAGATCATAATTATTATATTTATATTGTTAATCATTTCATCTTTCCATAACTGTTATTCTTAACAAATTAGTTCATATTATCAAAATATTGAGTTTAGCCGTATCAAACCAAGATTTTCGTGCGCACGGACGTCGTTGGATTTTAAAGGTAAATACTTTTTTTTTGTTTTATTAATTACGTTTTGTTTTCTCTAAATTTTTCAATCAATATCCATACAATATATAAACGTTTTCATTGCGTGAAAATAGTTTAATTTAGATTACCCATGTTTCATTAAACTTTTAAAACTAAAATCTAAATGTTTACATTTATAAGCATGATGGTTTAATTTTATTTTTAATAACCCAGGAATGGCGTAGGTTGCAGGAAAAGATGTAATTCTAATTTAGGGTAGATAGCAAAAGCCATCGGCCAATGTATCTACATGGATGGGGTGGGTGACCAAGGAGTCGTATTAAATCAGTTAAGACTTCATATCCGGATGAATGTTCTACCTCTGACCAAGAATGACTCTAAATTTTTTTTTAAATGATCAGTTTCTTTTTTCTTATCGTTCTTTTATTTGTATACTGTGCTGTCGCCTGATCCAGCGCTTAGCCGGGATTGACTCATCAGCGAGATTTACGACCTCTCTATCCTCCACAGTTAGCAGCTTGAATTGGACAACGATTTTGGGCGAAAAATCATCTTTTCTGACGAGGCGCATTTTCATCTGGGCGGCTACTTTAACGAATTTTCTGCAACTGGGGCTCGGAAAACCCGCACGTTATTGTCGAGAAGCCAGTGCATCGACCGAGGTGACATTTGTGTGCGAATTGTGGAGTGGTGGCATCATTGGACCATTTTTCTTCGAAAACGAGGCTGGGAACAACGTTTTGATCAACGGTGGCCGTTACAGGGACATGTTAACCGATTTTTTTTACTGAAATTGAGGACATGGATTTGAACGACCTCTGGTTCATGCACTATGGCGCGTAATGCGACACAGCCCATACCACAATCGTTCTTTTGCGTTGTTAAATGGCCGCCTCGGAGCTGCGATTTAACTCCTTTTTGTGGGGAAACGTGATGGACCGATGTTATGCCAACAATGCTTTAACGATTCAAGCACTTAAGGCCAATACGCTCCGAGCAATCCGTGAGCTACAGCCGGAAACCATCAACAAGGTCTTGGAAAATTTGAGTGACAGAATGCGCTTCCGCGAAGCCAGCCCAGGCAGCCACTTGAACTACGTTGTATTCCATAATTAATGGGAATGTTTGCTCTTACTACCAAAGCCATAATACATCCCAAGTAACAATTTGACTTCGGTAAGGTTCAAATTTGTAATTTATGTAGGCAACAGCTACGATACAGCTTCTGTAGTCTTTGTTAACCGAAGTTGATCCATTTCGAATTAATTGTTTCGATAATAACTTCAGTAAGATCTTTACGACGCATATACACCGGTTTCATAGAAAGATATGGAAATAAGTTTCGATAAGATCTCTATTAGACTGCTTAAAATGTGTCTGCAGATGTGTGGAAAGTAAAATGCTTCGATAATGTTTGTGGTTCGAAGCGCTTTATAGAAGCTTCTTTACAGCTTCTGACCGAAGGCATTATAGAAGCAATGAACTGTCACGCAGTCAACCGCTTGCGATTGGCTGCTGTACAGAAGCACTTACTCGTACTTTCTTCTAACTTACATAATATGGAGGCTTTATAGAGGTAAAAATTAATATCATATGAAACGAATTGCTGCTGTCTAAAGAAACCATCAATTGATACATCGGGGGAAAATGACAAAATATAAAACACTTTAGCACAGTCAAAAATATTATGTCAGTGATGTGATTTTAAATAAGCACATTTTTTTAGGTAACACTTAATGTCTTGCTTACAACTTCGGTCGAGTAAGCTGCAAGTTAGACATTTCTACAATAGGACCAAAGTTGCGGGGGACGACATAACTTGGGGTCTATACATAAAAAGCAAGAAAGAGTTTAAGAACTTGATAAGGCAATCTAAGAGGAAATCTTAGAAGCTTTTCTGTGAAGCGATTGCAGATACTATCGAGGCTTCCATACTCCGCAAAATGCTTGCCAAGGACGCAGCCGTTCCTAGCTTAATCAAGAAATCGGACGGCTCGTGGGCCGAAAGCAGCGAGGAGGTTCTGGTATCACTAGTTGAAGCCCATTTTCCAGGAAGTGGCGCACCAATGGCTCGAACCTAACTTTAGCGCACGAGTAGACGGAAGGGTTGATAGCAATATCATAACTTGGAAGAAACTGCGTTGGGCCATCAAGTCCTTCGCTCTGTTCAAAACTCCTGGCCCGGATGGCATTCTGCCGGCTATGCTACAAAGGGCTCCAAGTACAGTTACGGATTTGATCGGTAATATCTTTATACACTACCTGCGATTAGGCTATGTACCTAGGGCGTGGAGAGAAGTACGAGTGGTCTTCATACCCAAAGCGGGTAAGCCAAGTCATACTTTAGCGAAAGACTTCAGACCTAGTAGCCTGTCGTCTTTTCTCCTCCAGACACTTGAAAGGCTTATTGACATTCATATAAGAAGCAAGTGTTGCAGCGGAACTCTATGTAATGCTCAGCATGCATATTTAAAAGGTATATCAGTAGAGACGACTCTACACGAAGTAGTAGGAAAAATAGAGTACAGCCTTTACCATAAAGAATTTTCACTAGCCGTCTTTTTGGACATTGAGGGGGCCTTTAGTAATATCAGGAAAGAGGCAATCAAAAACGCCTTGGAAAAAATCAATGCCGAACAACGCATTACCAATTGGCTATGCGAAATGGTCTCGACGAGACATATCAATTCCACCCTCGGAAATAGTTCAATAAAAAAATCTGTTACTAGAGGCACCCCACAAGGAGGAGTCATCTCCCCTCTTCTCTGGGTGCTGGTCGTAGACGATATACTTAAAGAACTAAATAATGCAGGATTCAGCGTCACTGCCTACGCGGATAAAGTAGTTATCATTGTCCAAGGAAAATTCCTAGATACGACAAGTGAACTTATGGAAACAGCCCTCAATAGGCTCAGTATATGGGCCGTAGGGTGTGGACTACGAGTCAACCCGCAGGAACTCGTACTATTTAATACAAAACACAAGATACCACCCTTTAAGCTGCCCAGACTTGCAGAAGTGGAGCTCTCCCTCTCGGAGAGCGCAAAATATCTTGGTACGATATTAGACAAGAAACTGAATTGGAAACTTAACGTCCAAGAGTCCGTAAGGAAAGAAATGGGGCATTAGGCCTTCAATGTTATATTGGCTATACATAATGGTAGTTAGGCCCATTATTACTTATGGGGCTCTT
This sequence comes from Cheilosia vulpina, assembly GCA_916610125.1. Lineage (NCBI taxonomy): Eukaryota > Metazoa > Arthropoda > Insecta > Diptera > Syrphidae > Cheilosia > Cheilosia vulpina. Next base: position 111,647,274 of record OU744276.1, on the reverse strand, counting down.
GTTTGGTGGAAGGTCACGAACAAGATGTATGTACGGGATATGTTGACCAGGGTGCAAAGAACAGCCTGCATTGCCGTTACGGGTGCTTTACGTACCACACCAACGGCTGCACTGGAAGCGTTTTTGCACCTTTTACCACTGGACCTACAAATACAATCAAATGCAGGTAATAGTGCGCTACGGCTTACTAATTTAGGGCTTCTTAAAAACAGGGGTTTATTGCATAGTACTATTTTGAAGGAATCATTCTCTGATATCCCGGAAAAAGCGGATGAAAGTCTTGGTACACTAGATTTTGACACGCCATACGAAGTGTCATACTCGGACAGACAGGACTGGCATAGGAACTTAGTCTTGAGGGACAATGAGATCTCAATATATACTGATGGTTCCAAAACCGGTGAGGGTACGGGGTCAGGCATATACTCCAGCGCGTTGGACCTACATTTAGCTCTGAGACTTCCGGACACATGCAGTGTGTTCCAGGCAGAGATTCTGGCCGTGATCAAAGCTGCGGAGGTACTTGAGATGAGATCGATATCCAATAAGAATATCGCAATCTACATTGATAGCCAGGCTGTGCTTGAAGCGCTAGATTCATATACTACCAAATCTGAAATAGTCAGGAATTGCCGCACATTGCTTAATGCATTATGTTCGCAGAACCATGTCAGATTGAGTTGGGTACCTGGGCATTCTGATATTGAAGGTAACGAGAAAGCCGACGTTCTGGCTAAGGAAGGAGCTGAGCTCCCACTAAATACAATGGTTAAGGGTATCAGACCACCTATGGTCATTGCTAGAAGGGTTGTCCTTGAGAAAACCTTGAATAAAGCAGCCATCAGATGGTCACAGCTAGAAGGACACAGGGTCTCAAAGGCAATGTGGCCCGTCTTAAATAGGAAAAAATCTGAAACAAAGTTAAGACTAACGGTAGGAATACTCTCTGGACACTTCCTTCTAAGAAAGCATGCCATGAGACTAGGCTTAGCTAACACGGATATATTCAGGTACTCTGAGGACCTGAGCACCTAGGCAGGTACTTCTTTAACAACTTAGAGGAGGTTGGTTCCTCAACCAGTGTTGGAACAATAATTAAATTCTGCAGGGAAATTAACTGTTTGGGCGATTTGGTTTAGGTTTATAACTGTAATGGTTCCCTGGGGATGGCGATGGGCCCGTCTTGGTGGCTGGTCTTTTGTGACGATCTCACAACCCTACTCAACCTAACTAACCTAACCTAAGCTGCAAGTTAATTGCAAGTCTTAAGGAAACTCTTAAACGTATCAAGTAGTTCAGATTTACCACAACGACAGCATTATGACGAATTAGCCTAAGGGGTAGTGCATTGGACTACTGCGCAGGTGGACCCATGTTCGGTTCTCAGTGCGACGCATGTACGTAAAATGTTAATTATAACGAGTACGTAAAAATAAACTGCATGAAAATTGCAAAAAGTCATTGTAAATATTTATGAATAAGATAAAAAAAATAAAAAATTAAGAAAATGTAAAATTGAAAAATATAATAAATTAATTAATAAATTATAATTTTAGAGCTTCTATAAAGTTTCGGTGATAACCTATACTGCTGATAAATGTGAGATGCTTCTTTTGCGGAGCATTAGTCTACCGTGGATGTTAACTGCCTTCCACAGGACGTCTTAAACAAGTAAATACCTGCATTAAAGTGCGCCATATGTGTTTACATGAGACCTTATGCAGTTCAGATTGCGGGAGGTGAAATAGCTTCGATAACACCTTACCGAAGTCAAATTGTTACTTGGGATATAAAAAATGGAATTTTGTTAATTTTATTGCATTTTTCAAAAGAAACTTGTAATTGGCCAAACTGCAGTAGAGACTGATGTTGACTGTGGTATATCTGGTACGGGTTCCCCTTCCATATGATGACTGGAGAGTTATGCAAGTCTTTGGATCGCGATTGCATTGACTTTATTTAGAGCATGTCCTCTATACAGCTGCCCGTAGTGTAAGGCTTATCGAAGACTTATCCCCTCTTTGACCTTAGGTAGCATTCAGTCTTTATGTTGTTCGCCGTCTTAGCAGCTGCAGATTGGCCTGATAAAAATATTAAATCACCTACTTCGCTTCTTATTTCAGTTTCAGATCATACAGGACCAGTTGACAGATGACGGTGGTTGGCCGACATCGGTAACAATAAAAAGACCTTCTGCCGATCATGTTATACATTGAACAAGTAAGGTCGTCGGTTTAACAGCCGTAAAAACACATAATACACACATGATATATGAAGCCTATTTTGGGATTTTTTAAACACGTATCTAATTGTTACGTGATGTAGGATACACTTCGGACTTTTCCACAAAATAATTAATTAACTTCTAGCTTAATACCGTCCACCTCACATCAGAATAAACAAATCGAATGCAGAAAGTTTTCTAGGCCCAAATGGGAAAGAAACTTCTGCGATTCACCCACTGCAGTGGAAAATTAGCCAAATAACGACAAACATCGCGCTCATTGATTACTCATTTGGTGCACTCAGCGGAACCGATTAATTCATTAAATAAATTATTTGACGTTTCAGCATCGTTATAATTCTCGGCGGATAAATAACTCAGTGTCATAACTACCCGAAAGAGCCGCCGAAATTACACTCTGGAAAACAGCTTACACAGGGCTTAACAAGCCTAAAAGGATCCCATCCCGACACTCATTAAAATTCATACAAATCCCAATTGGATAGCGTTGCGCTCCAATTTCCTGTGGTCATTTCCTTTCTTCGGCGTCGTCATCGTCGTCCTTCCTGATCCCCGCCCACTTTTGCTGTTCGGTCGGCACCTAAATTTATGAGAATTAATTTTTCCACACTAATTTCTTTGGACTTGCTGAGCGCTCCACACCAACCGAGAGTCATATCTCTTGCCTAGTCTAAACCACTCAGCACATTATAGTGCTTGCTGTTCCTAAGTTCTTCGAAGATACTTATCTTAATTATAATTGGGTTTTTCGCTTCTATCTGTGCGTTTTTTTTTTGCTTTCTGTAATTCTGAATTTTATTCTCCTTCTATGTACCCGGAGAGTCTTCTTCCGACTTGCCGCATCCTTTCACCCACCAGAACCGCACAGAGCAACCGTAACTATAAAAATTAATTTCCTTCCGTTAAATGGGAAATTTGTGGCTACATAAAAGGACACTGGCACCGAGCAATGGAAATAGTAGTCACTCACCCAAAAAAAAAAGGCGTCTCCGAAGGGGACTATGGGTTTGAGCAAAAGTTGGTCGAATGCCAGAGCAAATACAGCGTTGCCTTGCTTAATGCAGCTAAATAGGTATCACTTAAAGTCCTGTTTTGCTGTGATTACAAAGTTGTCGCTCAATTTTTGTGTATGGGTGCTTCTGCCACTGCACGTGCATATGAGAATGTGACTCTCACATCTAAGAGCAATTGAGTTAAGTGGTGAAAATTGTTAAAATAAAGAACACGAAAACACGCTTTGCAATCTATATCAGTGTGTGTGTGTGTGTGTTTGTCTGTGAAGACTTGCCCTCAGGTTGTATGTGTCTTGCATGACTAGAGCCAGAGTGTGTGGTTGGATCGTCCTTGTGCTGAGTGATGATGCTGTTTGCATGGAAGTATTTCGGAGTTTTATAAAGTTTTTGGGGTTCTCCCATCGACATGAAATATCCCCGGTAAAGGATTGCAAAATAGGTAAATAGAGGAGTGCCGAAGGGGGGAGATTTTTTCGATTTTCTAAATGGTAAGTCTTTTTTTATTGAATTGAAGTGCAGGGTTAATTTCTAGCAATTTGTTTAGTCACTCAGACAGAGTGCACCAATTTAGAATCGATGGGGATGGGGTGTATTGTATGTAGATTGCAATATATATCTCTGATGGACCGTTGGTTGCTTTTGAAACCCTCTGCTATTTTTCATTAGGTTGTCAATTTGATGGGCGTTACAGAGTGCAGAGAAAGGAGCAGCTGGAATGGAAAATCGAGCTCCATAAATATAAGTATGGTATGGTTTGGCGGTGGCCACAATATGTTCTAAAGTGTTAAAGTATCCCTGTCCTCTATTTAACATAACGTATAGGGCGGGGTAAGGGAAGCCTGCCATATAAAGGATGCAAATGTTCATAAAAAGGAGAAAAACTCAAATTTGTAACTTTTACAGTGATTTGAAGTAGACGCTGATGAATGTATGGCTAAAAGGGCGATTTTCTTCAAATCTAATAAGAGGCGGCCTTCGATCTCATGATGGCACTATACCTAACTTTATGGGTTTTGAGACTATATATAAAAAATTGATAGCTATCTACCGTCTGCAAATACAAGGCGATACAGATTTTGAATGAAATATTTGCTATTACTGCGATTATCAAAGCAAAAATCGCTGGCGATTCGCCTAAACCTTCGCGAGCGAACTATGGCCGAATATGTAGGTAGATTGTTTGTGAGTGTTTTAGAAAACATATGCAAACTTATGGAATTTAAGGAGAGGATAACGTTATATTGAAGAATGTTTATTTAAATGTATCAGTCGTAATATTAAATAAAAGAGAGCAGTATAGGTACCTACCGGAACAAGTTATTATTTTAGGACGAATGACTATCTTATCGATGGGACTAGCAGCAATGGAAATAACCATCTGTGTGGACAGTCAAGCGGCACTTAAAGCTATCGGCTCTAACCTTGTTAATGCGAAATGTGTTTCAGATTGCCTCTTGGCGCTCAGGGCTATACGTCATCACTCAGTTCTACTCTGCTGGGTTCCGGGACACGTTGGGGTTGAAGGGAACGAAAAAGCGGACGAATTGGCCAGATACGGCTCTGACATGAACCCTCAACTAGCGGACGGAGAGGTGCTACCGCCTTTCAACAGTGCTAAGACTTTTAATGAAGGTGTCACCGCACAACTGGCTAAGGAACAATGGAGCAACACCATCAGTTGAACCCGAAGTCTGTGGCCTGTGATTGACACCAAAAGATCAAAGTTCCTAGTCTCTCTTTATAGAAGTCAGATCCGGATACTCGTCGGGGTTTTAACCGGACACTGCACCATAGGAAACATGGCTAAAAGGCTGGGACTTTTTGCAAATGACTTCTGCAGAAGCTGCAGAGACGAAGAGGAAATAGAGTCGGTGAAACATCTTCTATGCCACTGCCCAGCTTTACAGGAACGCCGCTCATCCTGTATGGGAGCAAGGTTCTTCGAAAGTTTGGAAGACTTGGCGGGGGTACCTCTATCAGACATAAAACTATTCCTAAACAGATCGAAGTGGTTTTGTTAGCCACATGTCCTTACATGTACAAATGGGCCTTCACGGCTTCCGGGTGAAATTTGCATCGGCTGCAAAACTGCCCTCCCAACCTAACCTAACCTAGGACGAATGAATTTTGTAACCTGCAACCTTCTTCCCATAGTTTCTAAAGGTTCCACAAACCTAAGTATACATATTTTCGACATACCTAAACTATTAGCACGATGAACTCGTAATATAGGGATTTAATGAAACGAAAAGACGGACTTCCTAGCGGTCAACTGAAAAGCTGCTGTGTTCAGAACTGATTTCTTCAATTGTTGGAAAAATGGTGGAAGAACTGATAGACGTTAGAAGGCCAACCGTGTAAGCACGCTGAGACGGAAAACGTCTCCAAAAGGGAAAAATGTCTCCGAAAGGGTTCTGAACATTCGACGAACATTGAACTAGTGGTATATGCAATAAAGGTAAATGGGCCCTATATATACCGTGACCATATTTTTCAAAGCAAAATAAAGGACAAAAAATATTATTATTTTTGTATTTATTAAAACTTAAAAAAACATTAACATAAATTACAGTTCAATAAAAAAAGCAGTCTTTTGGTTTAAATTCATTTTAGGTATGATAAATCTTCGTAAAAGCTACCTAAACACAGCACAATAGTTTCAAATACTAATCACTTTCACTTTTCATATTTTTGAGAAGAGTGAATACATTTTAAAATATCTTCATTTTCATTAAGAAAATCTTTAAATTGTAAGCAAGTTTTGTCGAAATTATATTTGGTTATAAGAATACCTTTAATAGTATTTATATTCATTTGTGATTTATCACTTGTCCAAACGTTATTCATTATTGAAAATACTCTTTCAGTTGGCGCATTGGAACCTGGTAAGCACATTGGCTTCCATTTAGTAGTTGACTGTGTTTCTATAAGCTTGAGCATAAACTTAGGGTGTAAACACATTTTCAAGTATTTTACATTGGTATTTTTTGCCTTTTTGTACGTACATTATGAGTTATACGTAAATTGTTTTGTTGCTCAAAAATGAATGCTCGATGCATGCATGTTTTTGTCATTGTTTTAAAGGACAGTCTCAAAAATAAAGGACAAAAACCGTCCTTTAACCCTTTGTATCGCCATGTTGCAGAAATGCAACATACTGCAAAAGTATCTGTCAAATTAATTGATGTCATTTAAGAAAGTAATTTAAGAGTTGTTGCATATCCAATACTCTTCTTTACATGAAATATATACTCATGATTGACAGAAAAGGATTTTATAGTGGGGGTTTGCCCTTTTATTCAGTTCATTCCATTCAATCAAGAGAGGTTTGCAAACTTGGAATTTTTTTTTATATAACTAAAAATAGTGTTTGTGCAAATTAAAGTGATTTACTAACCAAGTGAGTATAAATATTTTCTATTTCTATGAATCAAGTTGGAAAAATATTGCTAGAATAGTAGAAAATGGAAGTTCTTCGTTTGTTGCACTTCTGCAACATTGTGATATGAGACCTATTTTTAAATCTACTTTGTAACGGAAATTTTTGTTTGATTTGAATGTTTTAGAATGGCACCGCGAAGATTACTTCAGGAAGATATTATGGAAATGTTGGCAAACATGAGCGATAGTGAAGATGGATTGGATTTCTCAGATGACAAATTTTTGGACGACCCAAATTATGTACCACAAATTGATTCCGAAGATGAAGATGAAGAGGAAACCCTTTTGCAAGATAACGTGGTGAATCTTGAAGTAAATAACAACTTGGAAGAAGAACTACATCAAAAAGTAAGTTTAGCACAACCTGAATTGTCTGCCGCTACTCCGTCCTCAACCAGTAAAAAAGGAAAAACATTATATGGAAAAAGAAGAACTTGGTTTTGAGTGATAGTCAGCTTTCATTTATCGGGGACATAACCTTGTATTTTACGTATTTATTCACAAACGATCTTATCGAAATGATTAAGAATGAAACTAATTTGTACGCCGTTCAAAAAGACCCTAACACTACATTTAGCGTATCCACCTTAGACGTACGTCAATTTATTGGCATCGTTTTTTTTATGTCCATATCTCACATGCCAAGAGTTAGGAGCTATTGGAAGAATTCGATAACAATTCCGGCTATTCAAGAGACAATGTCTCTCAATAAATTTGAAAGGATCCGCCAGATTCTACATTTTAATGACAACAGTAACAATGTTCCCATATCACATCCAGAGAGCGACAGAATCTTCAAAATAAAGCCTGTTATTCAAAAATTAAATGATTCTTTTAGAAAGGTCCCATTTGAACAATATCTTTGTGTTGATGAACAAATTTGTGCCACTAAGTCCAGGAACAATTTGAAGCGATATAACCCTAATAAGCCTCATAAATGGGGTTATAAATTGCAAGTTCTGAGTGGTGTTTCTGGATTCGCTTATATGGTTGAACTTGAAACGGGAAAAGAAAATGTTGTCAATCCAGGAGAACCAGACCTCGGAGCCTCATCCAACGTTTGCATGCGTTTAGCCAGAATAATTCCTAGGCATCAGAATTACCGGCTTTACTTTGACAATTGTTTTATTCGATTCCATTATTAGAATATTTGGCCAAAGAAGGCATTCTCTGCTTAGGAACATTAAGGCGGAATCGTATACCCAATTCAAAGCTACCGGATGAGAAAATTTTGAAAAAAACAACCTCGTGGGTCGTCTGTGGAATATGTTGCTAACGTAAACAGCGTTGATATTTCCGTTACGTCATGGCGGGATAATAAAATTGTCAATTTAGCTTCAACATTCGCTGGCGAAAATCCGAAGACAAGAGTCCAAAGATATGACAAAAGTAACAAAAGATATATCTACATTGACCGACCGTGAGAATACAACAGGCACATGGGTGGCGTTGACTTAATTGACAGTATAATGGGAAGGTACAAAATTGTCCTGCGAAGTAAAAGATGGCAAGTCAGAATATTTTATCATCTGCTTGATTTGACTATAGCTAACGCTTGGCTATTATATAAGCGCGTGCAAAAAGACAATTCATCAAATGAAAAAATCACGAATTCGGCTGATTTTCGACTTGAAATCGCAGAAGTTCTTTGCAAAGTAGGCACTAAGCATCCAGAGACAAGAAAACGAAAGAGTTTGGAGGAAGAAATACAAGCCAAAAAACACAAAGGGCCCACACAATCTGTTCCCCCAAAAACAGTTTCGAAAGGATCAAGTTGGACATTGGCCTGTATGGGCTGACAAGCGGATAAGGTGCAAATATCCGAATTGCAAAGGTTACACACAAACATCGTGTGAAAAATGTGGCATTGGACTCTGCTATAAGAAAACTAATTATTGCTTTAGAGACTTTAATTTAGAGTAAAATAAAGCCTTATAACGCAATGTTGCAGATATGCAACAAACCTTTTTTTATAAATAAAATACAAAAAATCAAAATTATTGTGTTTTCATTTATAAGATTATTATATGTAATACCAAAGAAAGCTGAAAATCACCTTTTTTTCTAATTTGAACACATTGCGATACAAAGGGTTAATAAAAAGAAAAAAATACAGGGCAAAGGTGAAAAGAAAGGACTGTCCTCTTAAATACAGGACGGATGGTCACCGTACCTATATAGGATGAGACCTGCAAAACAGTGCCTGGAGGAAGCTGAGATAGCGTCGCATATACTAGGCATTTTTCATTATGCTCACATAATCTGTATAGAGCATTGATTTCCATGGTATACAACAAAAGTTCGATCTTGTACTTGTCAGTGTTTAGCACAAGAATGAAGATCTTGTGACCGCACAGTGCGTTGAGACGCAGAAAATGAAACCGATTTCCCACAAACAGCTGTTTTGGCATTAGCAATCGAAAACCGTGACGAACTATGGAAAAAGTAAGAGTTATATCGATAGCGGCAGAGAGACAAGAACCCGACCTGACAAATATCTCTATATTGAAACTTTTAGATACCAACCTCAGTTGATCGCTGTCAGACTTGCACTTTATTCTTAAACTATATTTGAACTCTCCGTATTAACACAACAATCACTTGATTATGTCGTTAGAGCACATAAATTTCAATGGGACCTCGGTCTATCAAGTCGACAGTGAAATATTGCAAAATTCTCCTCTTCTCATAACTCAACACGTCACTATTAATTTGCTTACGAAATTAGGTACCAAACACCTCACCCGGAATAACAATTTCTCCATCCTAGCACCACCTACCATCGCCACCTTCTGCGAATCCAACTCCCGAAAGATGTACCTATATTCAATCCTATATGTACGACACACCTACCCCGCCACATCGCATGAATAATGAATAACTTCAAGAGATCCAATAAATCTATACAGATATCCTGTCGGCTAAATCCGCTCCGCACCCAAAGTGAGTTTTTCGTGCAAATATTGGAAATATCTCGCAATGTCCTACATAAGTTCGGGACTATTAAAACTGCATCAATATCTCGGGGTTTTCAAGTTGTTGTCAGAGATATCAGCACACTAGAACATGGCGCGCATAATTAGGCTCCGTGTACACAGACAGAACGGGAGCGCCGCGCCGCGCCGCCGTTATGCCATCAATTTATCCAACCGGAGCAACAGTGAGAACACCATAAGCGGGATATTTATAGATCAACACCATCCGTTCTCAATCCACTTGTCGTATGGCGTGGCAGTGGCACTGGCAGCCACCCGCTCCATAATTAACTGCGCCTTTGGCAACATTTACCCAAAAATGTGTCCCAGCCCTGTCGCAGCACTGTTGCATAATCTTGGGCGGAATTAATTCCAGTGCCGTTTGTGTGTGCATCGACAGTCGGCACCCGTCGCAACAAGGATACAAATTTCGCCATAGCCATTGCCATCGCTACATCGCTTCTACAAATCGCCAAAACACAGTGACAGTGGTTTGCTATTGCTTGTACTATCTGGAGCATATCGGACGGATAACAAGAAGTAGATACACACAGATACAACTAGAACAGTGTGGTTGGCAGAGGATACTCGTTCATATTGGCAAATGAGATATGTATCTCTGGCGCGCCAGCCGTGTCGCTACAGATGTGTGCCGGGTATTTATGTCGCAAATTAAATAAATCACCCAAGCAGCGGTTCTTCTGCACATAATCTCAAATCTGGTTGCCCACCTCCACCGTTCGCTGTGTGTGTGTGTGTATCTGTATAAACGGCATTATAAGCCTTGTATCTCAAGGTCTCTCTTCGTTTCGAAATGACCCACTTTACACCGCAGCCAAGTCAATTTATCATTCCGAGTGAATTTCCAATCCATAATGGTAATAAATTTCGAATTTTTCCATTCGAATCCTTTGGGGTGGGGCAGTGGATGGTGGTATGTGCGGTTTGCCTGCCTGCTGCCGCCCTGCGCTTTCAGTTGGGCCGGGCCAAAAATCACAGAAACGAATTTATCCATTTCAGTAGGCACAAATACATTCGATTAAATGTGCGCTTTGCTCATATATATAGCCAGGCACGCACGGGGAGTCAGCGGCACACACTTGCGTATATAGATGTGATGGCTGGCTCGGATGGGTAGGGTAGGGTATATTGATTTGATTAGATTCCGTTTGGATTCTTTCGGTTGGGCTTGTTTTGTTGTGTGTTATTTTGTCTTGTGGTGTTGCTGTCGCATTCAATTTGAAATTCTTTGGATCTCGGCTGTTTCTTTTTACCCTTGTTCACTTGGACTCATTGAGAGGACTGTGTGTAGCGTGTATTGCCTATTGACAAATTGTGATTGGTTTTGGAGACGTTCCTCTTCTTTGGTACGCCTATTGTGACAATCGGTGTGTGTTATTGATTAAGTTTGGGTTGCGGGTTAATGGTGTGTGATTTATTAAGTGTCGTGCTGTTTGTATTGCTAAATACCTCAATTAATAATGGCTGATAAAGCTTTGGGGATACACCGAAGGAGTTTGGCGATATAATGGCTATAAGGGGTATTCCGTTGCCTGGGGTTGGTATCCGAAATTTGTGGTTACCCTGCCAGTAGGTAGGTATCTATTTAGTTGTACCATGCAATCACGAATAGAGATATCAGAATGCCTGGTGGTAGGGTGTTCAAAAATGGAATTGGGTCAGTATGGGGATTAATTTTTTTTCTAGTCAGTTCCTGGGAGTTTTCATAACCCCAATGGAGTTTCTTTTTATTTATTGAAAGCATTTAAAGGGAGGTTTTTGCACACACAATGGGAAATTTATTGAAGCTCTAGTTTTGAAAGGAATCGCCAGCATTATGTCGGCATATTTATTTTATTTCTTCTACGTGCCTTTTGAAGGAGTGGTGGTTAGTGTCAATATAATTCGGTTTCTCTGTCAAGTGGCCATTTCTAATTCGGCAAACCCATTGAACACAGACACTCACCCCTGTCAATCAAGTTGACCATATTGTCCGTCATCATCGTCGGACTAATTAAGGGTTAATTGATAAAAAAAAGGGGGGCTTGTGTGCGAAAACTCACCGCTGAAGTCCTTTTCGGGCTTAATGTTGGTTTGGGATCTCTGTTCAATCAAATGAGTTATGGGACTCAATCTTACGAGCAAGGAATCTGTAGTTGATGGTGGTTTTCGATAGAGTCCATTAGGGTATATGATTTTCTGCTTCCACGTGCTTTTCGATGATGTTTGGATTGGAAACGTATGTCACTTCCACAATTCACCTACCTACGCACTCCTATCTACATCAAACTATTTCTGTGGTCACAAGGAAAAACCGCTTAAGTCTGTTTTACTCATTGTTCAGGAGAGCACTTTAAAGTTTTTTGATTCTATTGACTTTAGTGACTTAAGCTGTCTTTTTTTTTAAATTGTGACCGCATTTTAAAAGATATAAAGCTGAAAAAAATTTACAAAATAGATTTGAGTACGCTGAATCTAATGGCATCAAAATCTCAATTTCGTCTAAAGTCGACTTTAGCGGTTATGGCTTGTGGCCACAGATTTATCCTAATCATTGGTTTCAATCGTTTGAGCTGTTTTGTGACTTGTGAGTTGCGAAGGCGTTTGCAAAAATATGGTTCCGACGTGTTTAGAGTTGAATGTTTTTTTTTTTAATAATTGAATGTGCTATTCAGTTTTCATTTACACTGGATGAATCTTGTAATTTTTGCATTATGTTGCTAGGTTTGGAAGTTTATTGTTTCGTCGTCTGAAAAGACTTCAGGCCACATGATTTTTTTTTGTGTCGTACCGAATGCGACGTTATTCCAAATCTGTTTTTTTTTTGTAAAATATTAAGTCAGTGAGTGGTTAATTTTCTTCGATGAATTACCGCTTTTATTGTCATGTAGGAAGAAAAACCACTGTTAGCTTAATCCTAAATGCATTTGGAAACGAAGTATTAATAAATCGCGGTTCCTGGACTTTGCTGACCCGTGCGCCAGCAGAGACAATACTGATCACCAACTCCGACCGATTTCCCGTTACTTAGCCTACAAGCTATATTTTTATGGGGTGGCAAATGCTAAGTGCGCTTGTATTGTTACATAGAAATTTGTATTGACAAATGTCACGTAACTTCAAAAATTCCGACTCACCAACACGCTCGCACCTTGCATATGCCACTTCCGCTGTGGGCAAAGTTGCTGACAGCGTTCATAGAATTTTATCCGTTAAATTTGAAATTATTCGTTACGTGTGGTTAATATTTTTTTTAAGGAATAATTGTAGATTTGCTTAAAATATATATAAAAAATGAACAATGCAGATTGTTTGAAGTAAAATAGAAATATATTGAACAAATTTTCGTCAGTTTTCTAAGAAAAATTTACGCATGAAATCGAAGTTCATGATATTCAAAAGCGCTAAATACGCAACCATGTTTGTCATAATAAGTTTTTAGTATATAGAACATCTCATTTAGCTAGTTTTATGAACCAAAGAAATCAAATTCTTCGCCTTTTAACAACATATAATTACTAACCAATGGCATTCAGTAATGTAAAAATGTGGTATTCCCGAATTCTAGCACATTTCCCCACGTTTGTCGAGGTTGGCAGCATTTATTTTTGTATTTTTAGTATGTTTTTGCATGTCACACGGATTCTTAATTGACACAACACCGATAGGAAAACAACATGGCGAATTTGAAAAAAAAACTGAGGGGCCCAGCGGCAAGAGGATTGTGAGTTGGGGGTCTCAGTATCATTTGTCTATGCCCGCCAGTGATCCCAGATATGGGGGAAAGTCGTCAATTTTGTCGATTTTTTTCTAACAGAAGGGGAAAAAGGGGGAAGGAATTTTTTGGGAGAAAAACAGTCTAAAAAAAACATTATTTTTAAATAATGTCTTAGAAAGACTACTACGATGTTGAATGCATTCATAATTTGGCGTTTGGCGTTTCATATATGGGAAAAATATCGTCTTGGTGTTGAAAAAGGGGAATTTTTTGTTTTTTAATCTGGGATCCTTGGTGCCCGGTCTACCACTTTTCGAATACCGAACCTAGTAGTTCGGTAGTTACTTTATATAAATCCACCCAATCGGCCAAATATTCTAAACTAAAGAAATGAGATAGAAGGCATTCGGGAAATTCCCCCTGCTTAGATATGAGCTTTTGGGCGGCGGGTAACAATAAATTGTATCCTATCTGACATATTGCAACGCAACCGTGAAAACTGAAACATTTTTATATTAGGTATAGTAAAGATTTTGCTACAAATATAAACCCGTGGGTAACAGCTAATAAGACTTTGGTTTTCATTTTTGTATATACGTACTCATGTTGTAGTCTCAGGAGATATCGATTCAGTTATGTAAAATACTCAAAAATAAAACAATATTTCGAACTTTTCAAACAGGGGAAGGCCTATCACGTCTTTGATATAGCAACATGCAAGAAGGCAATCATAGTCTACTGTTTAAAAGCAGACAAAATCTGTACCCAGAAAATATTGCATACCTATTTCAGCTGTTGTCGAGACGAATTTTTGGGAAGTTGATATGGCAGTCTAGTACCTTTGTTTCTTTGACATACCTTCCTTAGATGAAAGTCCAGTCTATACAAATTCTTTTCATCAATTTCGGTCTTGACCGGTGATGACAGTTACAAAAATTCTGTATAAAAGATTCGGTTTAGATTTTAGAACATTTCAACTTTTCAGACTTGAGCCTTTTATGTCTGTGAAAGTGTGTAACTCTGCAGACTGACAGAAATTGTTTCCAATTTGAACGCAGGGATACCTATATATTTTTTTGTTCAAATTGCGTTGTTTCAGTTCTTCGCCAAACTTCGGTAAATGTTAGTGTTCAGTGTGAATTGGGAGAATCGATTTGACTTGGTTGTAACATTGGGTAGACATGTCGGTTTTCTGATAATCATCGGAGTGGAATAGTAGGAAGGGTAAAACTCATTAAAAAAATAGTTAACACTGCATAATTGAATTTCAAACGATATCTTCAGCATTTGCTGTATCGTAGTCAAATATGAGCTAGAACTGAACGTTTACTAAATGATATTTAAGGACTATATTTGACTATTTGTGCGCATGTAAATGTGATTATCAACCGATTTGGAGTCGATAAAGCTCACCATAATGCACAGTGCTGAAAAAGTGTACCGTACTACACAAATTAATCAAAATTAGTCTCGCTTGTGGTCCATCGACCATACCTTTTATAAGTAGGTATAGGTATGTTGTACCAAAAAACATATTCGATATTTATGTTGTTTTTTTATAAACGAAAAGCCACATCTCGATACAGAAATAAAGTGCACGACTGGGTCGAACGAAACTTTCTCGTTCATTCAAAATTTGGATGGTTGTTTTCGTATTTTATTAGGTAGGTATATGTAGGTAAAAAACTGAAAAACAATTGCAAGATAAAAGAAACAGTGCAGTACATAGATAGAATATAGAAAAGGCAAGTGTTAAATAAGATTCAATTTTGGGTAGTTCATCTAATATGGCTGTACATTTCAACTAACAATGTGAGTTTTTAAAAGTTGAAGCTCTCAGTAAAAGGGAATTGTCGCAAGTTCTGGTTAGAGAGTTATAAGTGCCACTGTACTATTTTACAAGCTCTTACATTTTACAAGATTTTTGAGTACGAGGACAAGTGCAGTAGGAGTTTCTGTTTTCTGATCTGTTAGGTCATGTTTTTATTTTGATTAGTAACGCTGGTATAAGGTGTCTATGATTGGGTTCGTGATAGATCTATATCTTTACATAGATTGTAAGAATTCGGAGATTTGTTTTTGAATATGCGTTAGCAGTTATAAACTGAATATCTCAATTGACGTGCGTGGTGTCAAAATGAAGTGGGAGTTTCTGATTGCGGTTGGTATTATTTGAAGGTGGATACTCATTATGGTTAAAAAAAAAAAGAAGTGGGTTGTATTTGTTAAAAAAAAAGTTTTGCTTAGCTGTTATTAGAAGTGGAAAATTGAGATTATTACAAAAATATATATATATATGTAAATACAAATGGATATTTGTGAAGTAATTTTTTAGAAATAATTAATCTGATTTATTCGAATTTTTTGAGAAAAACCAAGTACGGGATCTTATTTAGAATACTTTAATTATTCATAATAAGCATAATAATCGTTAGAGCGGTTTTTGTAAAATTTGGCAGACAAAACATTTTCAAATACTGCAATGTTTAGTTTGGAAAATACTATTGCTTAACTATTAAGCTGAAAACCGAGTACAAGTTCGGAATGTAGGCATTACTAGGTTTTAAACGTTTTTCTTGAAATCCAAAATGAGGTTTTCGAGATATGAGCAGTTTTTAAAATTAACGTTTTCGGTGAATTGAATTGAAAATTAAGGATAGAATAATATTACAAACATTGATTTTAGTCTAAGTTTGCATTTTGGTCGAAATCGTTGTTGTCGTTTCCAAGTAAACTAAAGAAACTAAACTTAAAAAAAAAAAATCTTTTTTGATAAACCAGAGAAAAACTGAGTTTGCCATGAAGTTGGAAATAACCATATTACCTCAGAAAATATTTTTTGTTACAATCGTATGAACCGTTTTCGAGATATGTCCATATTGAAAAATTACCGTTATTCGATTTTATAGCGGAAAACTGAGCATGCAGTCATGCTAACCTCACCTACTTAAGCTTAAATATCATTTTTGGATGAAATCGTTAGAGCCGTTTTCGAACAAATTAAACTGGTAGGAAAATGTTATATGGGAAATACCAATAATATTGAGGTTACCGTGCAAAAGAAAAAAACGGCCCCGAACTGTAAGGTGTAAGCCCCCAAACTCCATATCCGAAGTTTGAACTAAATCGGGGTAGCCGTTTAGGTTGTAGGCATCGGGACATACAGACAGACGGACAGAATTCTGCCACCCACTTTTTTCAGTTGGTCTATTATCGTAATGTCAGAATTGATTAACATCTCGAGTTGGAAATTTGGTACGAATACAATATGTATGTATGTTTCTCTTACTACGTAATGGAGAAAGTTAAAAATACACCCCTTTGAAAATAAGTTTTACTTTTAATATACCTTTGTCCTTTTAGTCCCTTTGCAAATTTTGAGCAAAAAATTTGTGTCGGAAAATATTTTTCGCGGTATGTATCATCATTGGAAAAACAATAATACAGTTGCTTACTTTTAGGGTTAGGTAAATTGCATTCCTTCGGAAATTGGTTCTAATTTAAGACGATTTTTATTTACATACTATGATAATATGGCGGCGACAAATTGAATGTCACCAAAATGATAAGCATTTTGTATGGGGAATTGTTAACTTTGCCAGCCTAAATGGCGACACATACCCACAATTTTTCGTTCGTGCACATCTATGGCACAGTATTCCTTTCGAATGATATAAGTTCCATTCTCCTCATTTCATAATAAATCCTTAAAAAGTGTACGGAGACTTTTGATGTTCACGTATTAATATTATGGTGAGTAACTTTTCCGACTCGAATGAAATTAATTGCCAACCAACAAAACCAACATTCAGATTACAACTAATTTCATCGATTTAAACTAAATTCTCTTTCGGTTGTAAAATGGCCCGCAGTGATAAATCAAATTACTTATCTAAATCCACGCCAAATGCAATCGGAAATCAGATTGAAATCAATATACTCGCCAATTGAATTTTGCGTACAAATCCTTCCTCCACCGGTTCTCATCAGCTTCATCAGTATAACAAAAAAAAAAAAAAAATAGTACACACGCCAGCAAAATTCTAGCAAACGCCGCATTACAAGAATGCATAGCTGTAATTCTCACGCACATGAATTAGACTAGAATTTGTTATTTCAAACTAAAATTCCAATTAAAAGTATATTAGGCAAACAAAACATGATGACCGCCGATGTTTGCGGTGGAAATAAATAAATTCACCGAAACCCATCCAACACATCCTCTTCCGCTGCAATTCGCGCCGCGCCGACCGGCCGACCGGCCGCCCGCCGACAATCTGCAATACTATTCCGCTTGCTATCCGACACTCCATATCCTATGCTGCAGAGAGACCCACACCTTTTTCGGCTCTGTGCGCTTTTGTTAAACCATAAAAGCAAATAATCTCGGAAAGTATTCCCGACAAACGATGCAATTTCGACAGAGCGGGGTAGCGCACATTTTCGTTAATTTACATAAAATTTACAAATCTGACTGTGAATTTGGAAATTAGGGGCTTTTCGGTTTTTGGCGAAAAGGATTTGATTCCTCACACCAGCAGCACATTGTTGGCGCTGCCTCCATCCGCCATATCACATTATGAACATTGTTTTGGGGGATTACATTCGGGCTCTGCAAGATGTAAGGGACCGAGTTGATTTCAGCAGGGGGTCCCTTCTTCACAAACTGGGTGACTGCACTTCAACCGGGCAAACTATTTGACATTTTCCATAGCGAATTTGAAACATGTTATTCATTTTCAAAAGGATTTGCGTTAATTTCCGAGTCATCTTTATTTGGATTACATCAGTCGTGAGTTGGTTTTTCAGCCACAGGAGAAATAATTTCTCTGCAAATGTGTATACACGGAGCAAAAACATAACCATCCTGAAGTATAGTTAAAGGCATTTTCCATGATGAATGTTGAAGTAGAATTGAAATCCTTGCTCGGTGATTTTTTTTTGTGTGCATTGGGATATGTTTTTTTGTTGTTGTTGTGGAAAATCTGCAAGAGTTTCGAGAATTGGAAAATTTTGAGATAAAAGTTTCACCAGACATTGTTGTTGACTGTAAATGGAATTTACCTGTTTCATTGGGTTTCGTTGTGAGAGCAGTATTATTTACTTCGAATGAATTCGTACAGTTAAATTAGGGGAATCAAAGTGTTGGTTGATTGCACAGTTCGTGTATCTGCTTGTGTTTGTTTTCAGAATGATGAAACTGTGATGAGGATTGCATTGCATAAGCTCAAGGGATAAAAGTTTGCATTAAAATGAGAGTTATAACTCGATTAGGAGTGCTGGAAATTTGTTTGGTTTTTTTAAGCTCTTATTCAATTCAAGACTTTGTTAATGGGTTTCCTCAGGGGAAAATCGCTGCCGACAATTCACTTAAAAGTGATCACGAGCTATATACAGAGCCAACTCCTACAGAGTTCATTACAGAGCTTAAAACGCACTGCTTCAGTTTTATGTTTTATAATCCGTGTACGACCGTCAGTTTTCCGATCGCCAACCTAGGAATCTCTTTGAATCCTTCTTTTAAGGAAGAGCTGATCCTGGTTGTGTGCGTTGAACGATTGGCAATGGAAGCAGATTGTATTCACGATTGACCACAAGGCAATTAACCGGCTTTGAGACTGACTTTAACCTTTAGTTGGCCGATGCAACGACGAAGCGAGAGATACGAATTGAAAGACTGTTCCTTCCCCTTAGGGTTTCAAATACAAAAAGCAATTTGAATTTTATTTTCTGTTCGTATTTATACAAAGGTTAGTGTGTTGGACTACTAAGCGAGGGGTCCCATGTTCGAATCCCGAGAAAACCCAAAGTCCAACTTGAGGTTTCTTTTCACTGCGCCACCTCTCGCGTACGTCTGACAAACATCCGAGAGTATAACTGCCATGAAAGAGCTTCTTAATTGGCCGTTTGGACTCGGCATAAAATTGTAGATCCTTCCCATTCGTCCCAAAAATAAAAAGTCAGACATGACGAATGGTTGTGAGAAGTTAGGCCTAGGGACCCTACGGACCTGTTGCACCAATAATTTTTATTTATACAAATGGGTGTAAACGGTTTTATTTAAATTTAGTGAGAGAGAATACGTTATTTTCAAAAGTTTAAACATTATGGAGAATTCAAATTACAATTAATTATGGTGACTGGTCTAAATTGACCGCCAGATTTGAATATAATGGCAACTGAGTGTGAGTAAACTACATTTTATAATTCATTAAATGATGCTGATGATGACAATATTGACGATGATGATGATGTTCTGCGCAAACGTTCCAACAATCCGCGAGTTGTAAAGCACTGATAGTCTGACAGCTAGTTTGTGTCTCGCAATTGTCTTGCTGCGAAGCTGATAATTGAAGCTTTTCTTGAAATCGGTAGGCTTCTTGACAGTCGCCGGCAGAATATCGGTGACGTTGCGATTTGGTCCATGCATACCAGCTCCTAACCCCGAGTCCATCTTGAAAGCATGCGTATACCACTTTAGGCCGTTTTATAACGAAATATGCACTATAACGAAATACTGCGCCTACCGATTTCAAGGAAAGCTTCCATTATCAGCTTCGCAGCAAGACAATTGCGAGAGTTACTTCGTATACTCTTTTATTTCGTTATTAAAATGATAGGGGGTGACACGTAACTCGTTATTATTTTACAAACGTAGTCCGGTATTTCAATTCGGTAAGGAGTACTCAAGAAACTTTTCCGAATCCTCGAATTACGTGGGATAAGTCAAGGCTCTGCAAAAATGCCCTCCTGATGACACGCGTTAAAGGTTTCATCGTGGACTCAAAGCCATTATCTGTGCGAGTACTTTTTTAAACACAACATCACCCACACCGAATTAAAGTTCTCTAACTAAGGTATAGACCTGAACGTTACTAGGAATTAATGGGAATTCGGCTCAACATGAGTTCCGGTAATCACCACCTACATGCCCGTCTCCGTGCAAAATGTTTTCCGTTTTTATGAAATATCCGAAATTTTAATACCATCCGCTCGTTGGAAATACCTAATAATATAACCTCACTGCCGTCGCGAATTATACCATATTCCTTCAACAGTAAATCATGGCGATAGCTGTGGCAACGTCTTCTCCTTCGTCGGCTTACTGAAGGATAATATGAGTAATAATAATATCCAAACATGCAAAATCGCTTATCCTAATTGATTTCTCTAAGCCAACGCCAACAGGAAG
Organism: Cheilosia vulpina; assembly: GCA_916610125.1. NCBI lineage: Eukaryota > Metazoa > Arthropoda > Insecta > Diptera > Syrphidae > Cheilosia > Cheilosia vulpina. The sequence goes on along the minus strand of OU744276.1, from coordinate 111,626,690 downwards.
AAAAATATCCTCTAAAAGGACGAACCATCAAGCATTTTGCGTTTTGAAAAAAAAAAAACACATTTTTTCCTTTCCCTGTATTTTGTTTAAATAGGAAACGTATACCTACCATCCGTCCACTAAGAATATTCCATCGCCCCTTGCTTGGTCAAAGAAAATAATTAAAATTGAAAGGAATCAAGTTGTTGTTAAAGGACGAGCGCAATGCAAGAAATATATTCATACACTTGTAGATGTATATTTAAAACAAACGATTTTTGCGAAGATAAAAGGGATTTACTTCGGCTCGCTGTGCTTAGTTCTCATCGTCTTCGCTGTCGTCTCCGTCATTTTCTTCCAAAATGTCAGAGTTACCATTAAAAAGCGAAACGGCGACAGGATATTGTGTATACCTCGTTTTATCATCATTTCTGTGCTTAGGTTCGTTGTGTTCGTGTCTTTTTTTTTTTTTGTCGAGCCGGTATATCATCCTCGGCTTTGTGTTACCCAACTGTATACAAGTTTTTTTTTTGTGCGTTCCCTATTACTTCCTTTTTGGTCGGTCATTACAAAGAGAACAAGAAAAAATATGACAAAAACCTCCCCCAGTAGTGGGAGGATAAATATAGAAAGAGGAAATGAATTTCGCATCAGTTAAGGATGATGTTTCATCGGAGGAGCAAAAACCAGTTGGAGTCCTGTAAAACCAGAATGAATTGAGGCGCTGTTCCCTGTGCTTCTGGTATGTCCATTCATTACTCGATGTCGCGCTGCTTACATATCGTGAAGGGGATGTCATTTGTCACATTGGGAAGGACAAGTGAAAGGAAGACGACTCGTGTACATGTATACATCCCGATTGATATATATTTCCTTGAGTCTACATTGCACTTAAAAGATAAATTTTGCTCCCTATAGTGGAGTGCCGCCTAACAAATCAGGTTAAATGGAGAAGTTGATTTGAGTTGCCACCTTTGATAAAATTGAAAGAGTACTACCGTCTATACTGATTTATGAACTGGAAAGTAGCTGCTGCTGCACGGAGCAACCAATTTGACGCCATTCGAAAGGATTGACAGTGCGAGTCGTACATTTCTCTTGCTTTTAGTTTAATTTCATTGCTGGAATTGCAACCTTTTGTGCTCGATTTGACAAATGGATGATGTAGCTGAAAGCGACTGGTTCCTGTTGTCACTGCGCTTTTGAAATCGATCAGAGTGCATTGGTATATTTTGATTCGATTTCGAAGTTATAATTGACGACAAGTGAATGTCAAAATTCGAATCTAAAAAAAACTGTTTAATAGATACCCACATATATGCAAAACATTTGTATCCTTTCAGCAATAGTTCAAATCGCACGAAGTTGGTAAGTGCTGCTCTGCAAATAGCGATAAATATTGTTGACATGACACGACTGCTATCCAGTATTGAATAATAATTACCAGGCCGATTATTTAAGAACAGTGTTAGTAAGTGGTTCCTTTTTAAAACATAGGTTATTTCGACACTGACGCAGCTGTTTCCCATTCGAAATCTTGACAGGTAGTCAGTATCATAACTCCGCGAAACGGAATGAGTCGCTTTACGTTTGAACAACGTTGGGAAATATTGCAAAACTTATTTCCAAAGTGAGTGGTGTGTAACCCAAACAGTGCGTTTTTTGAAAAGAAGTTTTGGCCGAATTGAAGCGCCAACCGCAAGATTGTGCAGAAGTTCGTAAGACTGGTATGCTAGTGAACAAAACTCATTGTCCCCGTTGTCGTACGGTGAGCACAAACGAGAATGTGGCTGCTGTAGCCGAGGGTGTGAGTGCTGGCATGATTGGACCATTTTTCTCCGAAAATGAGGCTGGGCGTTAAGGAGCCATGTCACCCAATTTTTTCTTTACAGCAATTTAAGACATGGATTTGGACGACCTCTGGTTTGTGGAGGATGGTGGTGCCATGCCACACAGCCCATGCCACAGTCGATCTTTTGCACACCAAATTCGCAAATCGTGTTATCAGCCGTCTTGCAGATGTCAATTGGCCGCCTCGGAGCTGCGATTTGAGGCTTTGGACTTTTTTTGTGGGGAACCGTGAATAATATCTGGAGGCACTTAAGGCTGATATTATTCAAGCAATCCGTGAGCTACAGCCTGAAACCATCAACAAAATGTTTTGGAAAATTGGAGTGCCATAATGCGCTGCTGCGAAGCCAGCCGAGGCAGCCACTTGAACGAGGTTGTGTTCCATAAGTAATGCGAATGATGGCTCTTACTAATACATAATACACGTAGCAAATTTAATTTCGTTCATTTTATTGCATTTTTAAAGAGAAGCTTGTATTTGGCCCACCCTGTAGAATGATACTTTTATTAAGTGTGGCGGATATTATTACAAGTCGTTTTGTAACTGCCGCCGGCACTGGTTTGGACTGGTAGCGTCCATTCGTATATACACTTTCTGGCTATCTTCGATGATTGAATCGCAATTTTTTAGCAGAGGTTTGTCGCTTTGAAGCTCGTGTAGTATACAGTCTTCTCCTGCAAGCCCATCAAACCAGACCGACAATCTTACAAACGAACTTTAATTATACCCCTGATCCTTTTGATTCGAAGAAGCTGTATCTTACTAAGACTGCGAGGGTCTAGGAGTAAGTGCCTGCTTCAAACAGCAGAGCACTCTCTAAACAAAAGTGCTGATAGTTGAACCACAAGCTCTTGAAGCTCCCCTAACAAAAACCTTACGTTCGCTTACCTACTTTTGGTATTTCCAACTCTCATACTTTAACTGCCATTTCAGTCAAACCTAAAAGTAATGGTATTACGTCGCCTTATTATCAGAAGTTTGTAAACACTTCATCATTACAGTCAAATAAATCCCCAATGAAGCGCGCGCACACACACAAACAGAAAAATCTCAAAATTTATTAGAAAATTCGAATTTAATTGTCATTAAACTCGTTTAATTGCATCATCAGTCGAGCCCGAAACCGATGCGAATGAACCTCTCTAATGAATCACATTCGGTTCGTTCACACTTGAAGACACCGGCACAACCACCATCAACCCGACCACCGATTCCAATTTTATGGCCGCCATTAATTAAGGCGCAAACTTTCACAAAATTCACTGAAATCGAACGAATATAGAACAAAAAAAAAATATTTATCTAACTGGAGGATGCCGAAAAAGGACTCAGCGCGCCTTGCGCAACCGGAAGCACACAGATGGACACTTGCCGATGCCGCCAAATTAAATGATCGCCTGATTGCCTTCAGGGGGTGTGTAACCGTTAGCCGTTCATTAGGAATTAATTTAAATTAGTTGTGATATTCAAAGTTGTGTTTAATTTTAATCCTTGGACCGTGCTCGCTGGTGCGCCTCCGACATTAATGGGTGTAGTTAAATGGAGAACCTGGCATTACGATGTCTAATCACGACTGGCCATCGTAGAGGAGAATATTGGTGGATGGGACGTGTCCCCTGCAGGCATTCTTGCCGTCGTCATTGTCACATAAGCAGGCGAACAGAGAACAGCGAACACCGAACACATTGAGATTCAGCTGCTAGCGGATGCAGTTATATGTGCGTGAGTAATGATGCGAATCCTTTTGTTTGGCACTTGGCCCACCGCGCGCACCGGCTGCCCCAGTTGGCAAATGAGCATTTCATTAATATTGTGCCTGTGTGTGTGAGCATTAGCCAAAAGAGGTAAGCTTACTCCAGTCTGAGTCTGGTCGGTGTTGCTATTATGGTTATGGTACCTAGTCCTTTGGTGCAATTACAGTGATTTGTTTTGATTGCGCCAATTTCAATTATTTCAATTATTTATTTTATTTAAAAGGTATGTACATTAAGATATGATCTTTTATAGTACTTAGAGTTCTCACTTAGGAAATTTGAATAGTCTTAAAGCTAATTTACATTAAGTAACTTAATATAAGGGGTGAAAGAAAGGAGGAGAAAAAAAATATCAAGTTCAGATTTAGTGGGATGAGTTGGAAAAATGAAGAAGGATTGCACTTTTAAAATTGATAGGGTTTGAAATGTTTTTGATTCTAGAGGGTAGGGAGTTCCAAAGTCTAACAGTATGAATGAAAAATAAACGTGAAGAGTGAAGGTAATTACAACGAGAGGGAATAAGGTTTATAGTTCTAGAGGAGCGAGTGAAATTAAGTCTGTCATACAAGTAAGACGGACATTGAGTACTTATAATTTTGTGTAAAAATATACAGTTCCTGGCGTTGATGTATTCCTGCACAGTACAACCAATCAAACCCCTGGCGAGCACAGAAACATGATCGTATCTACGAATGCCGTGAATATAACGCACTGCATCGTTAAAGGCAACTTGCAGTTTACGCTGGGATAAGGAGTCAAGACTGCTGTAGATTGTCGAAAGTCGAATCTAGGAATGGAGGACCCGGCTGTAGAGGTAGGTATGGCTTTTGTTTTATTATATGGGAAATTTGTTAGGAAAACATGTGGGGATGTGTCTCACTAATTCTCTTTATGGTGGTGAATGGTACAGCACCTGGAGCTGTGTGTGTCCTGTTGTCCTATTTTGCTAGGATTATGATTTGTGGATGTAGGAAATGGATATGTGCGTGTATACGGTCACACAAGAAGGCGGACATGTGTGTTGCTTGTGGCGGATTAATGTTGAATAATTAATGTGATATCTTTAGGAATTCGCCAAAAGACACTTTGCCCAGGTCCATGTGTAGCTATGCGTTGGGTAAACCTATATTATAACCTTTATTGCATGATCCAGATTTTGGTCTTAAGTTTCAATAATTATTATGAATCATAATGTTTATCGGTAGATAGGCTTAAAGCGTTGAAGTTGGAGTGTTTCGTGAGGGATTCTTCAATGCAATGAGTTTAGATATGTTTAAATGCGTTTGGTTGAAGGACGACTCATTCATTATGAACGTCAGAAATGCCCGCTGGGAGGTAAATGCTTGCCTGGAAGGGCTACGTCTTTGATGAAGTGTGTATATAATTGCTTTCAACCAATATTTTATAATCTCGTAATGTGCTTCGTTTGCGGCGAGGAAATGGGCTAGGCGTAGTTAATTCAAAAGTAACTAAGTGGTGGAATATCAAGTGAAAGAGATCGTATTTACTCAATGACTTGGACTTCTCTATAGCTTAAAATATATAAAGGAGTTGTTCGCTTCCTTAACTATTCTTTTTGTTTGTATTGAAGTATAACGAATAATTTTGAGCCTCTATAAAGGCCGGTAGGCAGCTGTTCCGGAACGAAAAATCCCATACAAAAATGACACAACGAAATCATGAACGAACAATTTCGCTTTCCTTTTCGTTTTGCAGTACGCAGCTGCTGCGAAATGTTGGTGAAAAAGTGGGTACTATAGTAGATTGCTTGGTACAATTCTCCACTTTCTTTTCGCTAACGTTTATTGCCCAGTCCGGGACAGTATTTGCTTGCCATAATTTGACATCTGTACTACAGTGCCAAATTTCAAAAATTTTGGAGCCAAAAAAAACCAATCACAAGGATCAAAAGTGCACATCTTTTGCAATTATTTAGGCAGAATTATTTTGATAACATTGCTTTTAAAGACGACAATATTAAATAAAAAAAAAAAAAACACAATTTTTCAATATTAAAAATGTTAGAAAAAAAGAAACGCATGAGGAAACAAGTTTTTTTTTCTTGTTCCGGAACAGGTCCGTAGGGGAGACCGGGGCTAGTTGGCCACAGGGCCAAGTTGACTCACTGCCATTTATTTTAAGGAGAAGAGATGAATTTCATGTTCATTATTGTTTTTACATTCATTACCGATACCTCTTTAGTCTCCTTTTGTATCTCGTCGCGAGTGCATGTCATCCAGGAAATATTAAGAAAAAACGATTTTCTGCTGCTGTAAGTAACATTTTTGTTTTCTCTTATTTTCCTCTTTCCGGCCGTTTTTAAGCATCTGCCGCAGATTTTTTTTTTTAGATTTAGTGCATATATGTATTAGTTGTCTATACATGTCTTTTTATTTTAGTTAATTTTTGTTTTTGTTTCTGAAAAATTTTGTTATTTGCCAGATGGTCGGGCGGGGTAAGTTGACTCATTTTTTTCGGGGCTAGTTGACTGGTTGTTTTACCACAGGAAGTGGCTTTTAATTTATTTATTTTGCTTAATTTGAAATCATTGATTTTTTCTAATCCCCAAAAGCATGTTTAATTTTTTTTTCAATTTCTTAAAATGCTAGTTAATACAATCAATTATAAATATAATAATTCAGAGCAATAAAGTATAGAATTCAATTGGGTACAAATTACTTTATTAACATTTTTTAAGAAATAGAATAGTACTCATTCTGTAGCACTAGAGGCGAATGATCCTTCAAATCAATGTATTCAACAATAAATCAAATAAGACATAAATAATAACGAAAAAACAGGGAATATAACGTTACAAACATTTTAGATATACTACATAATTAGCAAATTAAATGGCTGTATTTACAAATGTTGTGACTGTAGAACTATCCATACTAAAGAGACATTTTTTTACTTCTCTGAGAAATAAATTGGGCTCTACTATCAGTCTGACTTCGATTGGTAGCTTATTAAAAAGCCTTTGTGCTGTCGCAGTATAAAATTTTAAACAATGAGTTTTATTTGAAATTGGAATATTAACTGTTGCTATATGATTTACTCTCAGTCTGTATATATTCGAGCTTCTTAATGTAGCACTATAGCCGCTTCGCATGAAGAAAACTTTGAGAACCTTAAAGATGTAAAGATGTTTTATCGGAAGTACACGTAGGCTAGAGAACAGTGGCCAAGTATGGTCTAGTCGATTTTCTTTACAGATAATCCTAATTACGTGTTTTTGGACAACATTTAGTATGTCGATGGTACTGTTGTAAGTTCCACCCCAACTTGCAATAACGTATTGAAGCTTAGAGTGTACAAGTCCATAATAAAACATCAGAAGAATTGAACAATGTGCTCATTTTACGAGTCGCAGAGAGCATATACTTTTTTAGTTCTTCTACGTGTGCCTTCCAGGACAAGTTGTTATCTATTAGAACACCCAGATACTTATAACTCTTAACACCTTCTATCTGAAAACAATTTGAACTGCAGACTAAATCTCTGTTAAAGTTGTTGTTGTCACACGTATGAACAGATAAAGACAGTTTTGAACATGAGCTAGAGTGGAAGATAACATTACAATTAATTGGACAAGGACCTCGTAAATTGCATATCATAACCCCGGTATCGGGGTTAGTTGACACAATAGAGGTGCACTAGTAAAATTCAGAAAACATTGTTCTCACGTTGTTTTTTTTTAATTGAATAACTTTGTTTAGAAAGACCGAAGGATGCCTTTTTCAATGATATTTGAACTGTCTTGATATCAGGCTTAGTTCAAGCGAAAAAGAAAAAAAAATGTAAATTTTGAGCCAACTAGCCTCGGTCTCCCCTACTAGGCTTAAGGATGTGACTATTTACGCATAAAATGCAATTTGACCAGTGCTGTCGAATAGTTCAACCCAAATTAGGTGAGAAGAGGCTTCGATTTCCTGAACGTGATTTCGCTCACATTTTCTCAAGAGGTCCCCATGAAAATCACTGTGTGAAAGTGTCAAGGTTTTTGAACGAGACACTGAATAGATCACCAATGCCTTGGAAGTAAAAGGTAGTCGAAGGCAATAATATAATGACATATCATTATATTATTACGTGAAGCTTAGTATCCTGCTCGCGTTAAATTTTAGCGTCTCAAGTCTCCACTTCGTTTCTCCACACCAAAGATAAATGGTCGCTAAATTATGAAACATGATATAGATGGGACAAAAACCATATTACGTTCATGGCAGTTACATCTTGTCGGGTAAAACCCTATTTGCATTTGAATTTTGTTGGAATCTCCATATTTCTTATTTCTCCACAAGCCCCGCAAGTTTTTTTTTTGTTTTTTCATCGCAGAAAAAGGAATTTTTGGTTTTGCTTTTTCTTTTATTTATCGCGCAAATGTTTTCTTCGGCTTCCTCCAACAAAAAAATTCAAAGTAAACACAACTCAAACTTTGTACTCCTTTTTCTTCTGTCAAAATTTATCTTCGATTTAATATAGCGGACATTTATTTCTCGAGCGAAATAAGCGGAGACTTGTCATCGGCCTATCTATATGATGTTAAGAATTTACCGAACGAACAGGATACTGCTTTGCTAAGCTGCCTCGCTAAATTTTATCTTTGTAGACATTTTTGTATGGGAGATAAAATTTAGCGCGAGCAGGATACTTATCTTGAACATCAAAAGTTTCCGTACACTTTTTAAGTATTTATTATGAAATGAGGAGAATGAAACTTATATCATTCGAAAGGTGCTGTGCCATAGATGTGCACAAACAAAAAATTGTGCGTATATGTCGTCAAAAAGGCTGGCAAAATTAAGTTAAGGATTCTCCATACAAAGTGCTTTTCAGTTAACTGAAATCAGTTTTGTGAAATTCAATTTGTCGCCGCAAAGTTACCACAGTTCATAGCAACTCTTTCAAAAAAAAGTCATCTTAAATTAGAACATGTTTTCGATGGAGCGAATCATTTACCAAAATAGGAATGCAATTTACGTACCCCTAAAATTAAGAAATTGTTTAATTTTAATTCAGGGGCATATAGAGTCATTCACCCCAAATCGAAGTATCCATTTTGGAACAAAAAAAATAAAATATTATTATATTAAATAGTATTAGTTGTTTCGGAAAAAATGTGCCGTATAGCTGTCAATAGTAAGGGTTCCTATATGCGTCTTGGAGAATTTTTACGAAAGTTGTGTTGGAACGGATATCTCGAATGGAATATTTCCGATTTCATAAAAATCGGAGAAAATTGCGTTCCGAACGGATACAAATTATTTGAATATCCAAAGATTCCGTACACTTTTTTAGTGATACTTTCTATAAATGAAAGGGAAATAAACCAACACTTACTTAATAATAAAGTATCATAGTCAGTTCAAAAGGAGTTGCATATTTTCTCTTATGCGCATTTTATCTTTTTTGCTTTTTCAGCTCAAGTCAATTTTTATTCCCATTTTAAAAAAAAATTTAAGCGGCAACGGTCCTGTTTCTTTTTTTGCTTGATGTGACATGCGTATGAAATTCACAAATTAGTCTGGATGGACTATACATTCTTATAAAAGTTATGGTCGACCGCAAGCGACACTAGTATAATAAATTGTAAAATTCGTCTTCCTAAGTCCGGATGTGCGACAATTGTGCATTCAAAAAAAATTCGCAACAATATGCTTTACTCCGCCGGAGGGTAGACTTTCAGTATAGCTCATCAGCGATAGAACATCATACGTTCAACCCAAATTTGGTTGACGATTTCTATACCATTCGGTTTCGGCACTTTCAGGGCCTGGTCATAGACTAACCAAACTAGACAGTCGACTTTCAGTGCACCCACCCGGTTATCCCCGCAAATTTTGAATGACAGCTCTCACTCGCGCTCTCTTTTTTTTTCCTGTCTGTGAATACGTGTATTAAACGCCGTCGGGTAGCACTATTTCAATAACAAACAATTTGGAAATGAATCTATAACAATAAATGTAAAAAAAGTAAATGTTGAGTATGGTTTTTTAGATAGCTTAATTCGTCCTCTATCCATCTTCGCCAGTAAAAGGTGTTCATTCATTCACATTTCAGTTTATTTTTAATTTTGTTTGTATGAATTCTATGTTTGACAGCAAAATGCATAGGTAAATGAAATTCGTGGGGGTTGTTCCAAAAATGAGTCAACAACATGCAGGTTAACCCAAGCTTCCGCTAGACAAAATCGAATATTAGTAAATGTTCATGAATATTGTATAAATTTCTATTAGGGTGAATGTTTTCAAATTCGTTTATTTAACACCATATTTGTACAAAATCAATACAAGATTGGTAATTCTGAAGTTTAATAACACTGAACATTGTTGAATAATGTTAATTAGGAACAGTAAGAATGCAAATGCTATTCTCATTTTAAAACCAAAAAAAATATGATTATCGGAATGCAAAACAAAAAGACAATATAATGTTGTATTTTAGTGGGTTCTGCAATTTGATTTCAGATTTTGTGTATTCAATCGAACGTAAGAATTCAAATTGTTTTGTTAATTGTTGGTATTCGCACGTTTTATTTCGTTTTCCATAGACATAATTCGTTTACAGATTTTAAAACAATGTGTTTTGAAATGTGCACAGATTTTTGTCATAAACCTTATTATTAATTAACAAGTGCACTATTTGAGTTTTTGGAATACGAAAAGTGATCAAAACATTTTTTTTTTGTTACGAGTAAAATAAAGAGCAATCTTTACTAGAAAAAGCCAAGCGCATAATTTTAGAATAGAATAGTAATAGTAATAATATAAAAAATTTAAAAAATGCATACTTCCATAATTATATTATTGTGCAAGTATACATTTTTCGTACTAATTACAGATTATAAAAAAAAACTAAAATTAAAAAAATATTTTCCCCACGACATACAAAAAAAAAAAAACATTTTCCCTAAAATGTTTTAAAACATATTTTTTTCATTATGGCTTCGAAAGTTAAAGCATTAAAATCAACGGAAAAAGGTGTATTTTCTTTGAATATGCACCTGAAGTTACAAATTCTCTTTTAACAAAAGTGAAAAAACCGTGTTAGTTCATTTTTTCCTGATTAATATTATGAGATTGATATTGACAAATAATTATTATATTAATTTATTTGGCATTGTAACGAAATTATTACAGGAATTCCATTTGATACTACCAATTACAAAAACTTTAAAATTCTTAAAATGGACTGTGATGTGAACTCCGCATAACTAATTGGCACAAAGTATGCCGAACACAGTCGCACACACTTCATTTCCCACCATAATAATGGCTGCCCGAATGACATGAAGTCCTTGCAGCATATTGCATAAGTATGCGTGCGGCATCAATGGCGCTCCTTTGATTTGTACATGCACGAATACTTATGCAATCTTATGCAGGACTGGCAGCTTGTAGGCAGAAGTACCGTTTCTGCTCTCAGTCGACTGCCTAGTTTGGTTAGTCTATGGGCCTGGTATCGACCAGGCTGCCTTTTCGTGATGTACGGCAAGGACTCCTTACAGTCCAATATAAAGTTCTAGTGAATAAAAATAGTGATGCTGTATAAAAGTAATGATGCTGTCCAGACATATATTAATAAGACATGTATCACTTACTAAATGAAACGATGGACCAACCAAGCGGCATTCTCAGCCTTAAACTATTTACTTGAAGATACGTGCGCAAAAGACTCAAAACTAATTTTCGCTAACAAGTAAGTCGCAGGACTGAATCGTGAATTTAGAAGACGATTTCCTCTAAAATTTAAAAAGAGTTCAATTAAGATACTTCAGTCTGCGCATTTTTTTTTAAATATGGCTAGCTAATCTTTTTCCTTCACTGAAAAATGGAAGCGATCAAACCAACTGCACTCCGAAAATTTCTCAATGTCAGCGACTGGATACGGCATACAACTGTGGGTCCTTCCATTTTTACTTTGACAAACTATGTCTCTTCTAAGATTGTTTTTTTTATAAAAGAAAAATATCACAGGCTAAAATAAGATTACGTGGAGGGAGTCTTTACTGGCGTTCAAGCTAATGTTCGAAAGGTAAGTTGATACTGAGTTCAATTCGCAATATGAATCTATAATTTTGTCGATTACTTCCTCTTTAACACAGTTTTCAAGATATAAGCATAAGTTTAAGGTCCTCAAAGATTCAGACACATTACGTGTGCAGAACCTTGAATCTTTGATAGCCCCTACAATTTATTCCTAAATAGACAATTTCGCAGAGCTTTGCCCTTGATATGCAAAATGTATGCACTTCTTCCGAAGCACCTCTCGAGCCAAGAAAGCTCACCACTAAATTTGCCTAACTACAAACTCTGTCCCACATTTCCTTGAAAAGTAAATCAACTCAAAAAAAAAGACTAAGTCCCATTGTACTCGAATAACAATAAAAAGCAACACGTCCTTTGGATTGTAATTCTGCAAGTCTACAACTTTTATTGGACGATTGTCGTATATCTATGCAATAACAATAACAAATTATGAATTATTGTTTTACGATAGATCATCTCCGGGGGCACACTTGGTCATGTACTCAATAAAGTACATGAAAGTGCCTTTTGGCACTGCCAGATAACCATAACGACAACTGGCAACAAGACAGAAGAAGGAAAGAGTTTTCAATACACATTCACCCCGGTCCGGCCATCCCATTCCAAGAACATTTCACTTTTGCAGAGAGAATCCTTTCTCGGATGTCCATCCACGGAATGTAAAACGAAAACGCAAATAACAAAAACCACAAGTATGCGGCAGCGATTCGAATGAGCCGACAGATGACATTTCGGGGTAGCGTTGTATCCTTTTGTACTCACCCCCGTAGCCGTAGATACACATCCCCTATAGCTGGTAAACCGAAATTGAATGTCACGCCCTGGATTGTGTACTCGTACATCCTTGCTGCGCTGTTAAAATAGAACACAATCACTGTGAAGACAGAACAAGATTTCCGATGGGATCCTGGGAAGAATTGCCATTATTATTTGTCGACCTCTTTCTCCAGTCAAATATTTTTCCTCTGCTCTGCGGTATTTTTGGTGTTTGGCGGTTGTTCCACATGAAGGAATTTATTAATATTTTTACATTACTAGCGAAATATAACGATTGGATGCATATTAATTCGCCAAATTCAGCATTCCATGAATATATTATCCGCGAGCGAATTTTAATTGAAAAAAGCGTGATCCTAACTCTATGGTCTTGATTGAATCGCGCTCATCATTTCTTAGTTCGGTTCTCATGAATTATTCAACAGAATCAACTTTGAAGAAATTATTACATGGATAAGGATTATTTTGGATGCCTCAAACTTGAAAATTTCGACATTTTCGGACGAAATGGAAATTTCATCGTATTCGTCCGGCACAGATGTATCTGTCTGTGGAAAGCTCATCCGCAACTGATGGAATCGGGAATTTCGAATGTGGTACGCGCCGAAGAGAACCCAAGCTCCATCAATTATTAACCACGTTAACTGGATTTGCGGCAAAATGATTTGGAAAACACAGAGTGTTTGTGTTGTGTGCTGCATAAGATGCGATGAAGTTTTTAAATGATTCATAGTCGTGAAATCGAATGATCGGATGGGATAAATGAGTTTGGGGATTTGTTTTGCAAACATGCATAGTACTGGTAGAAAGCCGCCGTTGCCGTAATTGAGTGCTGGCACTCCTACTTCACCGGGTGAAGGATCAAGTATGTATAGTAGGAGTAGGCTGATGAAATATTCTGTTTTGATTAAATCGGAACTAAAAATGGTGTATGAGATGGAAAAGTTTCTTGTGACCCTAATGAGACCGCCCACATGGAGTCCTAATCCACGTGTTGTTCCTTTTTATTATTTCATGACGAAGAAACTATTTTCATTACTCTATTTCTAGTGGTACACTGCAGTAGTTGTGATGCCTACATACGTACAAAGTTGGAAACTTTTACATTTCTTGCCGCAAGGGTAAAAAGTTTCTCTGCCATGTGGACCCTGGAAAAACTGTAAATATTTTCCAAATCACGGAACTTACAGGCGAGCGAGAAGGTTAATTGAAAATACTCCTTGGAAGGATGTGAGGGTTGGTTCACTATTTATGTAAATAGATATATGTAGCTACTTCAAATTGGTTCAACTATATAGGAATGAAAAACTGGCAGAAACAAGCTGTAGATTTAAGCACCATCTGCTACAGTCATGTGTGCTTTAGGCGGCAGCACACAGATTTACGTCCTCATCGAAACTATTTTAATTTTCACATACGTATACACAAAGGATTTGAGGTGCCATTGGTCATCGCCATTATTTTTAATTTCACATAGGTATACCCATTAACAAGTTTTGCGGTAAAAGGTGCTCACGTGTACCCTCCATAAAATTGGAGAGCCAACAACTCGTATTCTTTAGCCATGCAGTCCCTATATAAAAGTAAAGGAGAAATGTCGAACATGATCTACTTTGGGCTACCTGGTCGCACAAATACCGCACTGAGGAATTCGCATTTTAGAAGCTGGTATCTGCGATTCTATTCCTTCTGCAGTACCCACATCTCATGACCATAGGTATAGGAGTTACATAAAACGAATGCAAAATAAAGTCGGATAGCCTAGCCTTGACCCCAAGTTCGGTTCTATTGATCACAGAATGACCTAGCTTTCTAAAATTTGAGTTTCCTTAACCTTTGTGCAAGTTAAAAACTTTTGTAGATTTTTTTATTTTCTACCAGCAAGGTCAATCCTTCGTCTATATAATATCATAACTCTTTCCCTTTGACTGTGCCCACTGGTGTTTTTGTCGTTCCTTTTGTTATCTTCTGACATTAATTATTACCGGCCTCACGCACTTTGGGTTACATTATCTGTTACAGACAGACGTTTATGTGAACCGTCTTTAATGTCATATTTGTACCCTTTTAATAATTTTGTAAGAATAGCTTACTTGCCAGGCCCCAACTCTGACTATGCGACATGGCTCTGTGACACTGCTTGGGTATAGTCTACGTGTTCATACCGAAGGGATTCCAGTGTCGGTAATATACATTTCAACAAAACTTAATGTGCTGATAATGAACATTTTACGAGAAGCATGTGAAGTGTGTTACGCTTTCCATGAGAATGTGCTTACATAGAGATAGGTACCCCTATCTCCTATCTATAGAAAGCGCAGACGTGTCATATCGCATCGCAATAGGCAGAATTTTCATAGTAAAATGCCGTGCCGCATGGCGCTGGGCAATAAAAGTGGATTGTGTCTGAACTTAGCTAGAAGGGAATAATGGGTTGTTAAGAGCAGCAGACGTGGGCACTGATTTTACTCTGGGCTGTTGGAAGTCTCGATATGAGTCGAATTAAAAAATTTCCCAACGGCAATTAAACATCTCCATCTCCATGTATTTCACAGCGTGCAGTGACTAAATAGTTGGCGGAACAGGTTCGTAAAGGACCAGAGCTTTACTTTTTTTATGTTAATGAAAGGGACCTGCTAACTATATAAAAATACGCTCAGTAACTCAGCACACTTACCATTGAGTGCTCCTCTAATAAACATCCAATAGTATCAGCAGCATCCTTAGAAAACTTTCTACTTATACATATTTAAAGATCTTTACTATAGTAAAACTGTAACTTTTTTTTCCGGCTGTATGGTGTTTGCCCGGAATAGATTAATAAAGTACTGCACGAAATTGATTCCGGTTTTCTCAGTTGCATTGAAAATTGTCGGGATTAAAAGATAGGATATGTTTTACCATTGTCCGCTGTCCAGAAGCGGAGATCTAAGCTGATATCTAAGAAAAGTTGTAATTCTCGAATGCCTTTTAGGAGCTAGAATGACTCAGTTTGTTTTAAATATAAAGTTCAATTATGTACAAAGATTTTAAGATATACCTAAATCATCTATGTACGTTATCCTGAAATTGAACAATAAACATTAAACTATAAATTTTATACAATTCAAAAATGTCAAATATTCGTTTGAAGCTAGATCGTTGGATTTTCCCAGCGTTCAGTGGAGGAAATTTTGTGTGTGTGTGCGGCAAAATCTGTTTCTCTCTCTGTACCTTTTGTCTTGTGCTGTACGCTTTTTCCTTCTTTTTTTTTTTGTGTATAGGTATTCACTTTGTCATTACATTTGTAACGCCAGGAAGGAGACTTCATAAACTATGTATATTCTGAATCAGGATCACATTCTGAATCGATTCAGCATGCCTGTCTGTCTATTGAAAGCACGATAGCGCCCAAAGGAATTGACACAGGCAAATGAAATGAAATTTTGTGAGAGGACTTATTTTTATTGTCGCCAAGTTGGTATTTAAATTGGGCTATGTCGGGCAAGTAGTTCTGGTACCTCCCATACAAAATCAATATTAGGCCCATGTGTCTCTCTGTCTGTTGAAAACAGGATAGCGACGAAACAAATAAACCTAGGCAAGTGAAATTTTGTGAGAGGACTTACTTTTATCGTCTTCAGGTTGGTATTAAGATTGGGCTATGCCGGTCAAGTAGTTCTGGTACCTCCCATACAAAACCAATTTTGAATGACTTGTATGCAGTGGAGGGCATCAAAGCATCGGCCAGGCCGATGATTTCACTTACTTGTTTTGTATTTTGCTGTCTTTTTTAAAATCATTTTCGTACGTTATCCTGGACGTAAACTGGAGGTTATTAACAAATCCCTACTGTTATAAAACTACGTCATTGTTTCGTTCGTTTCTGGCTAAACTTCACTTTTAGCAGCTAAGTTCGTATAACGCGCAGTGAGTTTGTATAACGCTTATTATTTTGTTTTAAATTTGAGAAAAGGAACTCTGACGAAACAAGGCGAGAACGGGTCAGCTAGTTTAAAAATAATATCGTCCAAAAGACCACTTGGAAACAAATTCAAGTATCATAAGAAAAAGCCAAGCTGGTCCTATTGATAGATTGAGTGTCAATGTGAGGAGTCTTATATTTCCTGGAGAAGAGGACGACTTCAGGGTTGGGATTCTGAAAGGTGAAAACGTTCAATCGTTTTCGCTTGCACGACAGAAAAAGCGAAAGGAGAAATAATGTAAACACGTACAAATGACAGCTACTACACCGCTTCTCAAAGTTTTTAAAATAGAATGACGACAAAGAAGAACATTTTCGCTTCGCATGATTTCTTTCGTTTCTTTTTGAATACGAAAGTGTTTCTCGTTTTATTTTTAACAGAATCGAAGAGCAGCCATGTGGGAAACGATACAAATCATTTATACTTTTTTAACAGTTGAGCTAAATATAGCTTCACAAATTTTATCGATTAGTTTAATAACTAAGTTCTTTGCATTTAAGTTCTCATAATTCCACATTTTGAAAGTAAATTAATTAAGGAAAAACCAAACCATATTTATGGGTACAAAACAGCCAAAATATCAAAAAGATTATGTCACCATATGGCTCATACTTACCTTCACGACTCGTTAAGTAGTGATGTGTAATTTTCATTAAAATAATTAACATACCTAGTTCGTTTTTTTTTAATAACAGACCCTGCTTGTGCGCTGTAATAACACAGCGGCAAATATAATCAACAACCAGAAAGCTATAATATAAATCGACCCCTTTTGTAATTTGTAACAATAGTGTGATAATAATTAACCCATTCGATCCAGATCCTTTGCAAAGGAACAGGTATGTTAATACACTTTACGAAACAAAAACTCATAAGTATAGGTGAACTACATACAGTATTACGCTGGTAATAAATAATTAAACCGCGGGTATTTTCATCAACGCATTGTCCTCTGATGTTACACTTCACGCAGGCACAATCACAACGCTTTCGTGTTAATTAAAAAGTACATATATATACGTATCTTACGCTCACACGTACTCTTATAAAAGATGCATGATTGTAATTAAAAAATACTGTCATTAGAGCCGCGGGTTTCATCCTTTTGCAGGAGGAAATATTCAGTAGGGTCCTATCTTTTTTTAGCACACAGAAATTTAAGGAGTTATTTAAATGGGCAAAAAATCTATTGCAATTCAAGTCCATTACATGCAACGATATAGTCTTGCTCACCACAAGACACCACTGCAGAAGCACAACAGGGACAAAAACTCAGGACAATGCAATACCATAATAGGATTCCACTGACGAAGGACAAAAATTGCTCCACTTAGACAGCATATGCGTTTCTGCGGTTATTCTATGCTGAACTCAATGCTATGTCCTATATTCTTGTTTTGTCCTATTTTTTTTTTCATTTCAAATAAAATGCAAGTGCACTTGCAAGTCCTTAGCAAAGGAAAAAAAAAACAAAATTACCAAAGGAAAAAAGAAAAGTTCTGTTCGAAATTTATTGTCCTCGACAAAGAAAATGAGAACATATACCTACGAGCACTCGTATTGAGAATCGAAAGTTGTTTTTTCATTTTTGCATACCAACTTGGCTTAGGAGGTAGTCCTGTGGTAAAGGTACCTACACCGTATACGGTAATGCCCTGTCCACTGGGTTTGATTGTGTTTGTTCTCGTAGATTGGTTTTTTTGTTTATTTTCCTGCCATTTTATTGCTGGCTTCAAAAAACTTTCAGATATGAATACATCTCAGGATCTATGTATGAGGTTAGGGCTAGTGAGTTATTTAGACAATGGAGTATAATATAGTCCCTTGAATGGCTCTTCATGACCCATTGAGGGGAATGTTTTTTTGATAGAAAGTTTTGTCAGAGAATTCATTCTTCTCACGAAGGGTATAGACATTTTTTGAGGCTAGCCCAAGCAACCCCTGCATACCCGTCCCAAATTGTTCCGATAGAGGTATGAAAACATTATTTTATATTGCCATTGAAACTTTACATCGAAAATATTATGAATTCTTGAGTCTCGGACGGATGGAATGTGCAGGCGAGGACGAGAAAAGAAAATATATAATCCGGAATGATATGAGGGCGGCTATGGAGCGTTGCAAAATGATGAAAGTGGTTTGGATGGCTCGAGATTATGAAAATTGTTTTAAAAAATTATCTAGGAATTAAATAATCCAGAGAAATGGTTGTGGCATGAACCAAATAAATGAGAGAGAGACAGTTGTAGGAGAAATTGGTAGGTTGGGCGGGTATTTCTAGTCCTGAGTTGTCAGATTCGTTTGTAGCGGGTGATTTTGTTCGGTGGTTTGTTTTCCAAAACGGATTCTACAGTGACTACCTGTAGGTATTCACGTAGGTAAGTAAAACTAAAACAAAAAGCACACAGCTTCCATCTCGCATCCAACCTCAGCACTCTCTATATTCGACAGAAGCTTAAAAATGCCTAGATATATATATTTTTCTGTAATTTTTTTCCCTAGTTGTCATTCACATGACGTTTGACATTTTCACTTTTCAAGAAGGAAATAATTACATTGAGATTCTAATCGGTCATGTCCTTCTCTTGAATACCAGACAGGCGAACCATGTAATTTGATCGAGATATAAAAATGAAAAAGTCATTGTAGCCTTTCAATGATTGATTCGAGCAAGAACAAGCATTCCTGGCTGTCTGGATATTTTTAAAATTAATTGACCGTAAAGAAAATAAAAAACAAAATCGAAGGACATTAATCATTGGATTGACATTTTTATTATTTGAGCGAAATTTAATCTTGCGAATTTGACAACATGTCAAATTGAACAGACGAGACTGTTTGTTACTGATACGACCCCGATAATGTTAACAAAACTGTAACAATTCCTCGGCTGCCCAATATGTCAAATTGTCAAATTCGCAAGATTAAATTTCGTAATAGCAATAGATGAAGTTGGTTATTGAATGATGATATATGTGGAGGGAGTTGGTAGGTACCTAATGTACCAATGAAAATTATATTCTCAATAGAAGTCAATAGGCAAACTTATGTCAGTCTTATTGTGGAAGGCAACAACGATAAACGGGAGAAAATTTCAATAATTCATTACTGTGAACATAAGCAAGAATATTATGCAAATCGACTGCGTGATAAATGTTGTTATAAATTATAAGCTCAGAAAATCGGTAGGGGAATTCAATAATGAGTCTTTGAAAATTTACCTCACAAGTCTTACAAATGGTGCTAGTACCGACTACTCGCTCTGGAAGGCAACAAAGAAAATGAATAGGCCAAGCTATTGGCCAGTTTCCAGCTATTCCGCCAGTAAAAACCAGAGAATGTAAATGGGCGAAAAGAAGCCAAGAGAAAGCAAACACTTTTGCTGCGTATCTTGAAGACATATTCAAACCTTATGAAGAAGGTTATAAAGGACTCGAAGTAAGATGAGAAGAAGATATACCTATACGGTCGGTAACAGCAAAAGAACTTGCCAAAGAAATTAAAGAAAGCATTAATACAAAAAAGGCCCCAGGGTTTGATGTGACTACAGGAGAAATTTTGAAACAATTTCCACGAAAATGTTTAAAAAAAACTAGCGCAGGCTATAAATGCTGCATTTAAATTAAGATAAACCAAACCACCTAACGAAGTTACCTCATATCGCCCAATATCTATTCTACCAATGTTGTCCAAGTTATTCGAAAAAGTGCTGGCAAAACGGCTACAAAAAATAATAGATGAAAAAACGCTAGTCCCAATTCACCAATTTGGATTTGGAAACAAGCACTCTACCATTGATCAGTTGCATAGAATCACAGATAAAATCGAGGAAGCAATGAAAGAGAAAAATGTGTGCTCTAGAGTATTTCACAAGCACAAGTTTTCGATAAAGTCTGGCACAAAGTCAGTCAGTCCACATTAATTTTACGTATAAAAACGTACCACACATTCCAGTCTACATTAACAACAATATAGTGGAATATTCAAACACAGCCAAATATTTAGGCATGACTCTAGACGCTAAACTGCGTTGGAAAGCGCACGTTAAGAAAAAAAAAGATGAGTTGAACATGCGATACAGTAAAATGTATTGGCTTATTGGGACATACTCATCCCTGTCCAACTAAAATAAAATATTGCTATACGCGCAAGTTCTGAAACCAGTATGGACCTACGGGCTCCAGTTGTGGACATGCACATACCAAACAAATTTACAAAAAATTCAGTACTAAGGAACATGGGTAATGAACCTTCCTACATACGTAAAGATGATCTGTATCTAAATGTTGAAATGGCTGAAGATGAAGTTAATAAGGTTACTCGAAAGGACAGAAGTAGGCTTCTCAACCACTAAATAATAATGACAATGTAATCAAGAGATTGAGACGGATAAAACCTCTTGATCAATAAGATTTAGCTAGGACTAAAAAATCAGTTATTGTTTTCAAACACAACAAGTTTAGGAATCAGTCAAACGGTGGATTCTTATCTTAAATTCATAAAATAATTCAAAAATAAATTGCTGATTAGTCGCACGACTAGGTGCAATCTTTTTCGGGATGGCGAATGTCAGTCCCCCGGGAGTTTTTTTTTAGATGAGTTAAAGTCCATCACTATTGCAGGAGCATTCCTCGCGTATTAATTAGCTCTGCAATGTCTTTCGATGATTTTTTACTTCCAGCGAATTCCCAATACAAAAAAAAAGAAAAACTACTTGCAATCTTTTGACTCCAGTTCATCAGGTATAAAGTTTTAAGTCGTACAATTTAAAAAAATGTAAGTCTTTGCGTCATATCACATTTTACAGTCAGTTAAGGTCCATTCGTGTACCTTCAGCATAGAAAAATGAAAAACGTCAAATATCAGAAATCGATAGAGAAATCTCTCAATTTCAAGAGAAGTACCTGACCGGTTTTCTTACAAAAAGTTGAAGTAATGCCATTTTGACATTATCGTAAAATGCTACAAAATAAGTTGAAATTGAATTTTTTGTAAGCTAATTGCCTATTAAACTTAACATTTTGAATGCGCTGATGTGTTCTAGAAGAAAATTTAATTACAACTTCTTCCTCCGACATCGTTGAATACGAAAATAAATAGAGTTTTACTTGTCACACTTTTGAGCTGTCACATAGTTTTCATTTTTCAGTAAGTCGTAATTCGGCGAGTAGAATATTAGGAAAAAATAAAAAGAGGGGAAATGGATATTTCTCTCATTTTTTCCAATTTGCTCAGTAGAGTTTTTTAGCAAAGTTTTAATTATTTTACGTTTGCAAAAGAGTACCCGAACGAACCTTTTATTGCAACAATAGCTTCTTGACAGATGACAGTTTTTTAATCGTTGACAACAGCAGTAAACATGTGATAATATTTTCAATAAATCACTGTATTTATTTCCAGTTATGTCGATAAGAAAACTATTAGTCACCATGGGCACGACTTGCAATCTGCGTTGCAGTCTTCGGAGGTATTTTTGGTCTGGGAAAGTTTTATTAGCTAATGTGCTACTCTTCAATTTTGAAACGTGCCTAGTTTCTAGCGGATGTTACTTTGTGTGACTCATAATTTTATGAAAAGGCAGAATGCCTGGATTGGGAAACTTTCTCCGCACTGTTAATCCCTCGCGAGAGGTGGCGCATAAGCAATTTGTGGACCGACTCTGTGATGCCTTCCTCTGTTGTCCAGTGCACTAACCAACGAGCCACTGCGCCTATAGAGATAGGAATATGACAAAAATCACTCATCCGATTGCAGTAGTAAAAGTATCATACTTTTCGACGTCAGAACCTCAGCAGCTGCGGCTCAGCAGTGTCTACTCTATTTGAGAAGTAAGAACAAACAATATTATCTTATTAATATGTGGTATTTCTGGACTGTATACCACGATAGTAGTAGCAAAAGAGACAGCGACTGAGGGGACAAATAAAAACGACATCATCGCTTGCACAAAGAATAAATAAATAAGTCGTCATGAAAATAATCCCACGGGAGGACACATTTCAAACGGTCTTTCTAAAAAAAAACCCTTTCTAAGATAATTTGCGAGTTAGTTGATGTAATCCACTTCATATTTAATTTTTAATGTACGCCGTCAGTTATCAAACCCATTCCTCTCTCAACAAATAAAAATTTCATAGGCCGCAGTGCATGGCAAACTCCGGCGTTTGTAATTAAATGAAAGGAGAAAATTAAAATAAAGGACAATTCTCCAAATTGTAGTTTGTTGGGCTGTCAACGGCATACCTGACATTTGTCTTCTTTCCACACATCTGATTTTTTTTTTATTATTATTATTGTTGTTTTGTTATTGAGCCGGCTATTAAATTCGTGTGTGCTTGCGAGAGGCAAGTTATCATTTCCGCTTAGATAAAGAAGGCCAAGACAAGTTTGTTTAGCAAATCCAACCTTGTTTGCCTTATTATCTGAAGGGAAATGCATCACAACAGATTTATCGTTTGTTTTGCTCGACAAAATTCCAATTTGCCTTTCGAGCGTTTCACAATAATTTTCCATATAGGATAGACGCTCTGAGGGTTGGGTATTTTGGGACCGTAGGAGCTGCATATCAGTTAATATGGCCGCGACGTCTTCTTTAGTGGCAATGTTTTTTAAATTGTCCAGTAGACAATCATTCAGTATAGATTTAAATTCGGTGGATTGTGATATTCCTGCCGCTATTTCAGTTTTCTTTATTTGCCCGGATTTTTTACTTATAGGTGATATATCAGAAGCCTTCCTCTTCGGTTGCATAAAGTAGCGTTATCGACAGAGCTGTCTTTGTTGTAGCACAGAATTTTAGAATTTTAATTCTCCTACCTTCGTTTTTGAAGAATTCGGGATGCTGCCATTTTTTTCGTCTTCCAACTATCGTGAAAATCACTTGTATAAAAAAATTTGTTTTTATTTTTACGTTTAAATCACTTAAATTAATAAAAAATGTTAGAGCTCAAAACAGTGATGACTTTATCGTAATAGTTCTCTTCTCTTTTGTTTTTTTTTTTTTTGTAAAACTGAATTAGCAATTCCTGTTGCTTTGCATCAAACTTCATTCCATGTTATTCCAGCAAGAAAAATACTTCCGAGTTCGGTTATTTATTTCCTTTAAACTAAACAATTTCTACAGCAATATTTCTCAGAAATAGCAATAAGAAACAAGTTGCGTGCGAAACTGTCATGAGTTGAATTCATTCATTGGGGTATAATATAATCTATCACACTGCTATACGGAAATAAGCAAAACTTCTATTAGCTTTTTCGAATTAAACCACACTTAAACTCAAAACGAGTACTTCCTAAATTTAATTAGGTATCTATTTGCGACGCTTTCATTAACCAATTTATTTTCTGCTTTGATATAAATACACAACACTGAATATGGAAATTAGTTCAATATTTTTAGCGTAAAATGATGACCACCACAATGAAAGACTCTTTTACTTTGAAGGAGGTATTTGTTTTAACAATTGCTTTAGAAACTTTATTTAAATTAAACTTTATTTTACGTGACGTGAAGTTGTAAAAGAGTGACGTCTCACCACTTGCTAAACTTAATTATAATCTACAGCTGATAAATTCTCAATTTTCAGAAGGCACGAAACTTAAATCAAATTAAAACTTCGCATGAATCCCTCAAAATGGTAGTCAACTCGAACTTACTTCAATGCTGTCTTTGAATCCGAGTAAGAGGATTTGCTACTTCTCATATTAAATTATTGGCACTGCAAATTTATCAACCGACAGCTTTAATATTGCTAGAGGAAAGTATAGTCTGAGGGGCACATCGGTTTATTTTTTGTCGCTTTCAAAAACGTTGCAAGGTGGACTTTCCGAATAGGTATCAAAATTGACTGACTGTGAATTGACTGACTGTGAATTGAAAACCAAAGAAAAAATTGATCTTCGAAGAGTATTTTCAGAAACAAATTAATTTTGTTTACTCTATGAATCTATAAGCTACTACAACAAATTTGAACGTTCAAAAAGTTACAAATTTAAATATTTGCTGTTCAGCTTGGGTCTAAATTTTGGTAAATATTTTTAAAGTAGGTGCTAAGTACAAAAACTGGCAATATTAACTTCAACGAATATTTTAAAGTAGTAGTTATAAACAGCCCAAATTGTACATCTGTACATACCTAAGAAAACGTAGATTTTGCCCCAAACAAGAAATTAGTAGTTAGCGATGTTGTTCTTGTTAGTAGCTCCAATCGAACTTTGCTGACAAATGAGAAATTTTGTGTTTCAGTCAACCGATTTTTATAGTAATAAGATAAGCGGAGTGGAATTATAAAAGGAATTCTATTCTATTCTAATTAGCAAAGGCATTTCGAAGCTACTCGTGAAATGCTCTCCGCCGTGATATTGGTTAAGGACGCCGAAAACGATTAAACATAATCCAATCTTCTAAACAATACATATTAGAATGAAACCGGAAATCAATCTCGTGCTGTAGTTTTCAGACCTAATCCAGTCAAACAGATTTTAGTCGAAAACACATAAACGTTATAGTTCTATTATAGTATGAGGCAAATTTAATTATTTACGAGTAAGACGTAGAGTAAGTCTACCATTGATATTTAGCTTTATTTTTCACATGCGGTAAAACCTTTCCGTAACCCATTTCATTGCATAATTGCAGCCCCAATTAAATTAAAAGCTCCACTGTGTCATAAGAATAAAACTCCCCAACATTATTCTATATGCCAATCAATCAAAAACAAAAAGAAATGTACAACACTCACCAAATATCCTTCCGGCGTTTGTCGTGCAGATCGAAAATAGTAATCCATAAATAATTAATCCCAAATGGTGACTGAATTTGGCTGACACACGCACCGTCATTATGGAGATTTAAAAATATCACGCTCTTTACACAGAAAAACAATTCTTTTTTTTGCAATTTTCACATGAGCACAAGCGAAGAAATTTCTGTGAATTCTCTTACTTTTTTTTTTAATTATTTTTCAATTTTCGTTAATTATATATATGATGCTTTGAATTCGCAGTTGTATTCTTAGCGTGAATATTTGCCAACTTATTGGAAATTAAATTTAAAAATTTCCATTAAACACAATAATAATACACAAGAGCAGTAGCTGTTGATGCGAGCAAAACTGGAGAAAAAAACGCACTGAGGGAACGGCTTTGCCTTTAAATTGAACTCCAGCTAAAGACGACCGACCGTTTTTGCATCGGCACCACACATTCAGCACCAGGTAAATGAGTGTAAGAGCCTTTATGTTTTGGGGGTGATAATATGGGGATCGCCACTCGACAAGAAACGACTGAGGGCAAGTCGTGTCAGCATCCTGTTTTTACGTCTCCCACTTGTATCCCACAATTATTATTACTGCCTTTCTACCGTTGTATGAGGACAACAAAAGAACTTCGGTTTGTTTCCGTTGAACTTTTTTTTCCTCGCACCTGAACTTAAGCCAATTTACTTTGTCACCGCGTGTACAATTATTTTGTTGTTCGCATTCACTGTGTGTTTGTGCTCGTTCACACTTGGTATCCCGCCCGTATATCCTTTAAGTAAGAATTCGCTTACAAAATAAACACACGTCAACGACCGACAACGACGATAACAACGATGATGATGATGCTCCTGACGATAGAGGCGACGACGACATTGCCAACGAACGAACTACGGTCTACGGCTCAAAGCGACGACACAGGTCCAAAGGGGAAAAAAATACAAAACCGAGAGCAAAACGAGGATGCACTACGAAGAAAATTTATGAGAAAGCACACATTATTATGTACTTGCACTTGTGCCACTTCTGGACCATGCACATACACACGTATTCAATGTGCAGCAACTATCCTATTTGGTAGAGTATAACTTCAGTTTTCAAGATTTTCTTGTTCGCAATGACAAGGATGAGCGATGGTGAGGCGGGTGACTCCTGCATGAGGTACAGCAGGCGAGATAAGCAATGCACAACTTCTCAAAACAAAAGATATCTGTGCAGTCTGTTGGTTGGGGGTGCTGCGCTTTAAGGGTAATTTTTAATTGCGAAATTTATTTCGATTTTAAATGCGCGCCAAAAGTTGAGCCTGCGAGATTTGTGCAGTTGTTAGACCCAAGCAAGATCGTTGTGATTTCGAAAAAGGCACGTTCATGATCATTTTGAATATTGAACTGTTTTTTTTTTTTATTATTTTTTTGATAGCAACTGAAAACTCTATGATTGTCCTTTTGGTGATAAGTTTTCCTGGAAATTGTAGTCACAAGAGAGATCGCTGTTGACGATTCCGATTCATATCTTGGTATACCGCGAATGTTATCCACTATCGAATGAAAGCATAGTTTCCCGATTAAGCTAGAACCGCCCGCCGTATGCAACACATCCTTACAATCGAGCACATAACACGGAACTGGCAATTGCCTGTCTTCTTATCCGATTTTCCGTCGGGGGTTGCGAGAAATGGGCGAACATTGTGGAACTTTGGAACAACACCCCATTCAAGCACCAACCAGGGGATGAAAGCTGAATGGGAAAATTTGTATTTGTAGCATGAAAACGGAATGAAATTGAAAAAGGAGTGATAAGAAAATGTGCTGTGTTTGACTTTGATTTTGAACTACGTGGAAATGGGACAAGGAAACTCACCACGCTTAGAGATTTGAGTTTGAACGGAATGGTAAAATGAGAGCAATAGGGTAGGTTTGGTCAGGTCTGATATTTGAATCGGAACACAGTTGTGCTTGTTAGATTCGACATGTTGTATTTAACGGGTTTGTTTTTACAGTTAGGGGATGACTGTGAACTGGAGTGGTTTCCTGACCACAGCCTCTGGCAAAATTGAGCAGCAAGGCATCTGGGTAATCTTTTCAAAAAGAATCAGAGTACCTACCACTTTTTGTAAAGGAACAAGTGTGTTATATGACACGGGAGTCGAGCATTATATTTTAGTAGCTTAAGCTGAAAGTAGGTAGGTACTAACAATGGCTCCATATATAAAAGTAGATTTGAACAGCAAAAATGCGAGGCAAATGTTTATTAAAATGTTCTTCAACAAGTCCAAATGGTTAACAGGATGATCAGAAAAGCCGGAATATGCAATAATCATTTAAACACCGAGTCAATTAGTATAATTCATCATAATTACCATATCATATTATGGAGCAAGGTATAATCCCATTGCCGTGGGAAAAATCAACGCAGGACTTAATTTCATTACAGAGAAATCGACATCGCAACATCGCCGAATTAAGCAGAGCTGTGCCATGCAGATCCGTTGCCGAAATTTCTAAAGTGTGCGCTTTTTCTCTTGGTTTCTGTTATTTTGCATTCATTGTGTGACTAATGAAATACAACATCCACAGGTTAATTCTTATCAAAGCCATTTAAAAATGCAGCTTGTGAGTTTTTGTTCTGCTTTCGTTTGATATTGTTGTTGCGCGGGTTATGGCGTACAAAGTTTAAACTGCCATGAAATCGATAGGACAGATGAAACTTCTAAATATACGAGTGAAGTTCAGACGAGTAGCATAGAAACATACATTTTTGTGCATGTACCTATTCCAATTATTATTATTTACAAAAGTAGATATAAAAAAGTCGGCGCAGTGGCTTAGTGGTTAGTGTGTTAGACTACTAAGCGAGGGGCCTCAGGTTCGAATCCCGAAAAAACCCAAATTCCAACTTAAGGTTTTTTTCACTGCGCCACCTCTCGCGAAAGTCTGACAAACATCCGAGAGTGTAACTGTCACGAAAGAGCTTCTCAATTGGCCGTTTGGTATCGGCCTATAACTGTAGATCCCTTCCATTCGTCCCAAAAAATAAAAACTACCCTAGGCCTAGGGTCCCTACCGACCTGTTGCGCCAACTATTTATTTTATTTAGATATAAAAAAAAAATCTGTTAATTTGTGCAGACGATTTTAAATTATTAAATAAATGGTGGAAACAGAGTTGCCAAATTGGGCCATTTGTCGTATTTTGGGCTATTTTGAAAATTTCTTCCATGAGCTCCCAACATAGTTTTGGGCCTTACGTATCGTTTAACAAATATTGTGTAAATTTCGTTTGCTTTATCCCTTCACAAAAGTATAGAAAATAATTCTTTTCGAACAAACCCGTACTTTTAAAACTTGGCAGCACTCTTGCAGACAAGTGACATCAAACAGTCGTTCAACTTGCAGGCACACCAATTTATTTTGCGGGCCTTTTGATTTGACACAACACACAAGCCACAAGGCCAATTGCTGAAGGTACGAGTAGAACGTAGAAGTCAAATAAAATTCGCGGCGCGCATAAGTGACTTGGGTAAGTGGGAAGAATACAGAAAAAAAAGTACTTAAGTAATTGTGAAAATGCTTGTGATTCTTTCTGGGCTACATATTTTTAAGGTTTGATCGCTTAAGGCTAAGCGATGGCCATCCTGGGTGGAAATAGTGGATAAAAATTATATAAATGGGCTATGTGATCCACACGAGTTAAAATAAGCAATATCAGACTAAATTCAAAATTTATAATATATAATATACAAATAATAAACACTCTACGCCTTTTTAAATTTACGGAAGCTCACAATTGCAAAATTTGCATGGAAAATGTAGCCACTGTACACAAATTAAATTTAAAGTCGATGCTAAAATTGTTAATTTGTAATGGCCCTTTCTCATCTAATCTTACATCGTACTGACAATATGTACAAATAATTATTTTTTTTAAGTAAAATCAGACAGCTTGAGAGATATATAACAGCTGGTTAAATCTGTGACCAAAAATGTAGGTTTAACCTCGATAAGCCAATATTTATTGTGTTACACTTTGTATATTATGTAAGGAGGTGCCTTAAAATTAATACCTACGTTGGTAGTCCTTAAAAAAATTTTAACAAACGAAGTTCAAAAAAAAACATTGGTTATCATTTTCTTAAGTTAACTTCTCTGGTTAATATTTTGCTAAAAAAAGACGTTCGATGGTTACCAATAATATAATAACCGATGATTAAAGTTCCACAGATTGAACAAACTGTGTCATAGTGTGATATGCTGCCATATATTAATCAAACATTGTCCAACCCAGCTTGTCTTGTAATACCATACTGAAGCCTTGAGTAACTCATAGTTCATTGTAGCCTTTTCGAGCAGTTAATATAAACACAAAGCACAAATCTGTCAAACTCAAAGGCTTATGAAAATATTTTTTTCTGGGGAGAGCCAGAGGTTTCCACCCAATGTAAAAATTAAGTTAGGAGCGCATGGCTATGTACATTAATTGTTTGTTTTTTTCCATTGAATTTATCATGATCTGAACGTTTTTAAAAGCAGTTTTGGTATTGAAAAATGAAAGTTTTGGGGTGAAAAACGGGAAAAATCCCTCAATCTGACATCCCAGCTTTCACAATATATATTTAAGCAATCGGTGAGCACATATCGAGGAAGACACAGACTTCCCCAGAAACTAGAAGCCATAAGAAGAGAGACAACGGAACTTTTCAATGTAGGTAGGTTCTGCACATCGAAGTGCTCGCAAATACGTATGACTGTTAAAGGTAACGGTTTATCCTGGGATCTTCGTTTCGGAGTAAGCGACTATAGACTGTAATGCAGTTCATAGAAGACTGTCTGATTATTAATGGCATCACAGTCTCAGAACCCATAGCCCCTCTTGAAAAAAGTTTCCCATCAACAATCCGAGGTATGGTTTACTTTAACAAATTCAATTTCAGACCATAATTTTAAGGATATGTTTATTTTTCTGCCGTTTTTCATAAGAACATAATGTCAAATTTCGAATAAGCATCTACGACTCGGATACACCAACTATAAGAACTAAATTTCCCTGCTAATATCTATATTACTTCACCTGCATCCAAAGGGGAAGAATAAACGGTTAACAGAGTGTTGAGTTCAAATGCGTTATCTACTATGCTGACATGGTACTAAGTACCCGGGGCTCAGACTTTCCATTATGTATAAACAACGCTCACGAACAAAAATTAGTTATTATTTAATTTTTAAAAACATTCCCGCTTATGCATCTGCGTCAAAGAATAAGTATTTATAAAAAAAATAAAAGAAATAGGAAAACAATTAGCCCTCAAACAATACGATAACAATTGCATTCATTATATTCCCGATCCACCCCTGATGGCTCAACAATTGCATTTAATTCGTTTCACTTGAATATTTTGATTTATTTTAATAAGGGACGACAACAACAGCAAGCACCCGCCGAAACCAGAACGAATTTCTGTGGATGCGCATTGTGCGCACAAAATCACCCCTCTAAGGGGTGATTTGATTACCAACCGTGACTGTGTAAAACACAAATTCACCACTCAGTCTCAACAGGGGTAGTTGACGTCACAGAATGCGGCAACTCTGCCAAAAAATACTTTCACTTGCTCTTTGGCATACCATGTGCAGCGTTGCACTTGCAGTGTCCCATGTTTTTGTTGCTGACTGCGGTGTGGATATATGTCAGTATTCACACTCTTGAGTGCGATGCACTCCGCGCCATTATGTAACTTGTTGTTTCCACAGAAAAAAAAACGAGGTTGACCGCATAATAGTGCAGGGTGTTTGTGGAGACACGACGACGCTGGTTCGGGTATCGGCTGCCTCGAATTAAAAGCAATAATCGCAACCACATGTTGTAACACGGGAGGGCTGGCAACTGGTCCCATTGCTGATGCCGGTCGGTTTCCACAATTGAACACTGCACTGGGATACGATTTGGTTTGTTCGGTTTTATCCTGGGAGCGCACGAGATCGAGAGTTGAATAAAAAATGCAAAAGTTTCGAACCGTATACGTAGTGCATACCAACGAATGCCAATGACATTTGACAGTGATTTATGCCCTCGGCGGTAATGATAGGGTGCGCACTATACAGTGCTACTAGCAAGGATCCTTGCAAAAGTATCTCGTGCAGAAAAATGCATTGAAACTGGATGAGCAGAGCAGCAAACCAACCACTGTGCGCAACCATAACAATAGGGGGATGAATGAAAAAACGTTACAGTTTTTATTTTATTTTTCTGTCCTTTCTATTATCCTTCACAGCTTCAGAATGGAGTATTTCAGTTAAGGGCTTATTTTTTACGCTGCAAATGTTTCGAATTTTCCGGACGAATTACGTTCTGATGCATTACGGATCGGGAAATATTGGCAGATGTTCGGGTCGGGGTTTTTGTTGTCGCTGTCAGAGGATCCGTTCTTTTTTGCAACAAAAAGGTCTCCTCGCGAGCTGCGGGGCGTTAATGACACATTGGCTTCGGAATTAACCTTATGTCAAAACCAATTTACGCGATTATTTAAATAAAAAAAAAAAATACACATCACAATAGCAGACAGTTATTGAATTACGTATATACAAGGGGATGTTTATGGGGTGGCGCCGCGTTGGGCTGTTAATGTGTAATTTTTGATGCGCACTGCATCTCACCCCTGTTCGTCTGCTGTTGCTTCACAGGGGATAACGTGATAATTGCATTGGTTGACACTCGCTACTGTCAATGGGTGAAATAGTGAAAGCCAATTTAGAAAGGCAATTGAATGCGGAAGAGGGCCGATGGATTACCGCAGTGCAATAATAGTTTTCATTGTGCGAACGAGCATATGAATATTGAGATGAGATTAAGGGGGATTTCCTACCGAGAGATTCATGTCCATGGGACGCAACGACGAGGAGTAAGTGTGTGCTTATGCAGTCGATGTGTTTGTTTGGATATACACGCACCGAGTGCAGGGTAGGAAAATATTTTCGGAAATGAGATTCTCTTTGTGGCAATATGCGCTAGGGAAAGTTAATTTATTACACTCCAGCAGATAAGGGCAAGTTATCAATAATAAATGTAGGAAGTTGCATGCCTAAATTGGAGTTATCCATTTCTATAGCCATGGGTATAGATTTAATCGAATCAGAGTAATCAAAAACAAGGGGCTGTGGGTCGGCGATCGAGATAATGTAAGGGATTCAGGAAGAAGTCCTTTCTCCTTTGTTTACCAGAAGATGAGAAGTGATGGTTCAGTAGGATTTCGCATGTGATAAGTAAGCTTGAGTAAAAGTATACGTCCTGAAAGGTAAGTTTTTGAAGACGAGATGAATACAATTTTACTTGTTCTACAAGGCGATACCTACAGGTCTCTTTTTTTGCCACTGGATCATGGTTAGTAAGTGTTGCCTTTGCCTTGCACTAAACTGTGGATATTGACTGTGTCTGTGCCGATAAGGATCAGCAGACGACGAAAAGAATTATGTAAGAGTTTTCCACTATATTAAAGGGCGGGCCATCTAATCATTTCTTTTTAAATTATAGGCTATTTTGACACTGACAGCTGTTTCCCGATCGAAATCTTTTCAGACAGTCAGTATCATAGGTCCGCGGAACAAAATGAGTCGCTTTACGATTGAATAACGTTGGGAAATATTTAAAACTTATTTTCAAAGTGAGTGCTTTTTGTAGCCCAAACAGTGCGTTTTTTGAAAAGAAATGTTGGCAGAAATCAAGCACCCACCGCGCCTCCTGTACGCAAGTTTGTGAAAATAGTTAGCGAAACTGGTATCGTAGTAGACAAAACTCATGGTCCCCGTCGTCGTACGGTGGGCACAGATGAGAATGGGGTTGCTGTAGCCGAGATAGAAAGACGACAATTTTTCTTCGAAAATGATGCTGGGAACAACATTTCGGCCAACGGTGGGCGTTACAGAGCCATGCCAACCGATTTTTTCTTTACTGAAGACATGGATTTGGAAGACCTCTGGTTCATTCAGGATGGCGCGCTCTGCCACACAGCCAATGTCACAATCTATCTACAGCGCATCAAATTCGTAAATCGTGTTGTCAGCAGTCAGCCGTCTAGGCGATGTCGATTGGCCGCCTCGGAGCTTCGATTTGACCCCTTCCGACCTATCTTTGTGGGGAATCGTCAAGGACCGATGTTATGCCAATAATCCGGAAAGGATTCAAGCACTTAAGGCCAATATCATCCAAGCAATCCGTGAGCTACAGCCCGAAACCATCAACAAGGTCTTGGAAAATTGGAGTGCCAGAATGCGCTACTGCGAAGCCAGCCGAGGCAGCCACTTGAACGACGCTGTGTTCCATAATTAATGGGAATATTTGGTCTTACTAGGAAATCAATAATATATGGGAAAAATTTAATTTTGCTCATTTTATTGCATTTTCAAAAAGAAACTTGTATTTTGCCAACCCTGTACAATGTGCCAAAACTGGAGCTTCCAGTAGTATTATAAGAACCGGATTTCAATCGCAGTTCTCCAGGACAGCGATCGTTCCTGAGGTTAGCATTAACTGTCAATTCTTGCAACTTGAAATATGTAGTTATACCTACATCTCAATTATCCTTAGCATTTTGAATTTGAAACGTAGTTAGCTATTTGGTCAGAACCCATATAAGTGCACTAAAACCAAATCCGCAATTCATTTCCAATTGCTTAAGTCTACAATCAGCATTAGTTAATCCTCGCGGAATCGCTTTGCCATTTATTACTGCTGAGCCTGCAAACACGACGCCACCTGGTTTTACATTCCACAATCTCATATGCTTATACCACCATCTTAGGCATTAAAAGTTAGATGCGCTGTAGAGCTGAATATTAACTCGCACTCAGCAATTCATTAGCGTTATCCTGTATACTCACATCCTGTGCAATCCATAAGGATTACTTTGCGACTATCTGCAAGGCCTTACTAAACTCCAACTCCAAGTGAGATGTATAAATCTCCTTCGTCTCTGTATCAGTGTATACTGTGTCTTTCTCTATTTCAGGATGTTTTGCAATTTCCCCAGCTCAATGTCGAATGCACTAGTGACGCCTCTAGCTAACCGCCAGCCCACCAACCAACAAAATGATACGAAAAAAATAATCTCCTCTATCCCGAGCTTGCAACTTGTGCGAAACTTTTACACACACGATGAGTCCTTAAGTTAACCATAAAAACAGAGGATATCAGTGGGATCAGTTGTCTGCTGAATGCAAAGTTAAACTCAGACGGGGCGCACGAAATAATAAAATAGAACAGAACAAACCATATGCACATACGTGTACCAAACACACACACACTGAACACAGACGGTTGTTCCTACATTATAAGTCCTTCGGCTGTGTCCTATGTGCTGTGTGCTCTGTTGTGTGTTTGGTGAATAAATCAAAGGATAAAAAGCAAATGACACATTTTATCTCGCGAGCGGAAAGTGAGAAAAAACGCTCTCTCTGCACGCTCTGGGATGAGGCGGAGGCGTCGTCGGTGTCGGTGGTCCAGCAACCACCCCTACCACAAAGCATATAGACGTAGTGTAGTTTTTTGTTTTGTTATTCCACGTCCCTCCACTTTGGCGTCTGTTAGATAATCTGTTTGTCTGTTGCTGCACACTGTTTATTTGCTCTCTCGTGTTTTCCTTGCTTTCACGCAATGTCAAAAGGATGCACATCCTTACTTGCCTGTGGCGTTAGAATTTGTTTCCATATGTCGGGTGTTATGTGTTTCTTTTTTCGCCGGTTTATGTATCAACTGGAGCACACAGTGTTTGAGCCTCAAAATACACATTTTGCCGCATTTTACACACAAAACAAAAAAAAATACATCAAGAAACCACCAGGAAAGATGCAAATAAAACAAAAGTTAAAGGCTTTGGCTTTAAGCAAAAGTTGTGGAACTTTGAAGTGGCAAAGCTCAGGAAGGAAAAAGTTATTTATGTCCTCTGGAGGGCCAGCCGGGAAGAGCTGCTTTATGATGCTCATTTTTCCGTGTTCGTTCGTTGGATCGTTGGTTCGCCCTGCCTGCTTTGTTTGTAGCAACTAAGTTTTATCATAATTTAATGTACCTACAAGTGTGTGGAACATATTTTCTTGATGTTCTCAACGTGCCTGGGAAGTTTTCGGCTTGGGAAAAAATCCCAGTTATAGTCCCGACGAAGCAATAAAAGTATTTAATGAGTATTTACTTCAAGAGGATCTCTGCTTGAAGGCTGGAAAAGGAAGAAATGAAAATCTTGACAGGGTCCATGTCGTGGTTTAAGTGAGCGTGGTGCGGGGTGGGAAATTTTCTTCGGTCTCTGCCATAAATGGTGGCGTGTGCGTCATAGCCTTGATGCCCTAGACTGATAATACTTCGAAGTTCAAATTGCCGAGGCGATTGACATGTGGCTGAATGGTGTTTTTGGATTTATGTGGTCGCTTTTCATATATCCTTGGGTATGATCTCTAAATTGTAAGGACGGTCGGAAATAAAAAAAAAAACACAAATTTAATTGTTATAAAACATTTATTTAAGAAAAGAGTTCTCAGAATGTCTGCTTAAATCGAACTGATGCGTTTGTCACGCAACTGACTGTCTAACAACTCGTATTTAAAAATCTCGAAGATGTATAATAAGAAATGAGTAAGATTTATATATAAAATGTTCATATAGGATGTTAAAGTTGATAACATACAAATAGTTTTGCCGCTGTTTTCTTACAAAATATTTTGTAGTTCAAACCCTTCCCTCATCTGGGAAAAAACCAACTGCACAAGGAATGAAGGATATATTAGCTGTTTTTTATTATCAGCGTGATCTGATCCCGAAAATCACGATCACGAAAATAAAACAAGACGGATCATTGAAATGTTTAATTTTTGAGTTGTGGCAACAGCTGCTTTCAAAAACAAAACAGATAATACAGGGTATTACAAACTTCACATTGCCACCAGCCATATTGTAAATATTCTGCTCAACGTGACGTCACACAAGGCACATGTCATTTGGCTTGCAATGTCGGGGGTGTTACCATATTTGAATCAAATTTTAATAATTTTTCTTTTCCATATTTTTTAGAAACAAATTTAGTATTTTATGTTCAAATATGCAACACATGAACAATATTTTGCTGCTAGCACATCCGTTTATCTTTGCATATTAAGTTGTGTCCAGACCAGCGACACATTTCAGAAACGTTTCTGCAGCAAATCGGACACATTTCATACACATTTATAAGAGATTTCTGAAATTTAGTAATTAAATGCTTATGAAATATTTCAATTTTATTTTTCTAGTCCAAATAGAAGAAAATAATGTGGTAGGGTTATTAGCAGCGAGTAAAGTTTATTACGATTTAATTCAAATATTCGTATTATTAGAATCACTTTCTCATTACGTATTCCAAGCTTTTCTTGACATTTTTATTTTATTTAAAAAATATTTTAATAAAAAAACAGCGCTCATTTTCTGCAGTTTAAATCGTAAAACAAAAATGATTTCCCATCACGATTGCGAAACTGTGAAACATTTCACAAATTTTTTTTTTGTGTCCAGCAAAACATTTGATAAAAATTGTTTTGTTTAATAAATGTTTTAGAAATATTTATAAAACATGGAGATATATAATTGTTTACCAAGTGTTTGGCTGGTCTGAACATACCTTTATAAAAAGAAAATAACACGGAATACGGATGTCTGGGAACGTGATAAGGTAGCTATCGTTTACAGGCACACCAACATTTAAAAATGAAACAAGCCATCTAGTGGGAAATAGTAGAAATAATTTTCAGATCATGATTCGTGATCTCGATGCGAAGCAGGATCATGTGCTGTGTTTGTAAGTGCATGTACATCGTTGATCTATATGGATCATAGCTGATAATAAAAAACAGCTATTATGTTTATATTCTACAAAAAAATGTGATTAAGTTGATAAATTTACCTTTTATGACGCTTTTCATAAAATGTACCTGTTTCATTTGTCTCACTTGTTTTCGAACATCTAAATCTAACTGTTATAAGCTGAAAAGATAAAAAAAAGCAATACAAAATTTGCTTGTATAAATAAACTAGGTGACCCGGCAAACTTCGTATTGCCTGAAATTAATTAAATTATTAACATTTTGATCCATTTTTTCCACGCTGCTGATTGAATTTTCCGAATTTTCATATTAATTTCATCTTAACAATCCCTGATTCAATGCAACAAAAAATCATTCAAATCCGTCGAGCCGTTCTTGAGTTTTTACCCGAAAAACGCACAACAATTGATTTTTATTTAATAATGTGTGGAAAAAAACCAAAATGTACTGAAATTCATGTACATACGTTTTCCGATATCAACCAAACTTCAAAAAAACCATATATAGACCAATACCAAAAATGTATGAAAGTTTTATTAAAATCGGTATATGCGTTAAGGCGTGAATCGGCGACAAACGAACATAATTTTAATGCTCAATTTTTATATATATGGATGTGGGATTTATTCAAAGAGTAGCAATAGTTTTTAGTAATGGGTACTACCTCCTGATCGCTGAATCACTACAATCAGCCTGCTTTGTAGAGATTCATAGAGTGCTATCAAATAGTCCAGCGAAATTTTGGACCAGGCTCGTTTTATGGCTTAAATAATCTCTTCTGTTTCATCACATTGCCTTCCTCCTTCGTAGACTTTTCTTGACAACCAACCACACACGTTTCCCATGATGTTCAGATCGGGTAGATATGGCGGCCATGGAAGTAGGCTTACATTTTGGTTCTGAATCCAGGCATTTGTTTTCCTTGGGGTATGTATCAATGGACTTGTTGGATAGTCCATCGCTGTCCACCAAATATCTCCGAAATCTGCGAAGAAGCTCTTGCGAGTATCGATTTGTAAGTGATTGTAGCTTATTGCTCCACATACCATCACACCACATCCTTTGCTGTGCCGCCTTTGAATGTGTATTTCTTCTTTTCTCAAATCATGGAAATAACAGCTGTATCAATCAGGTCCGTCCGAATTAAATTTCTTTGTTCATCAGAAAAGACGACGTATGCCACACTCGATTCCACCTGATGTGACTTATTGCAAAATCAAACCGTGCCGCATTCAATGACAGTTTCCTCTCCATTTTTTCATGACGAATATGGCTCGCCTTCTGTATCAAGCGATGAACAGTCGATCTGGAGTTACAGCTCCAGTCTCTGACTTTCCTTACATGGTGGTGCTTTGCGTATAACAGTGGCGCCTTTTCCAATCTTGCTGGCTATGAAACAGATGGATTTTCCTTGTTCCAGGTAAGCTCGAATTTGGCCTATTTCCGCCTTTTCTTTACCCATATTTGTGCAATGTATGAAGTTATTTCTTGAACTAAGCTCCATACCATAATAATCAAAGTATCCCTTTATATGATTTAAAACCTACCAGTTAGGTTTAGCGTTTAGGTAGTGTTCGTAATCAAGTGAGACAGAGGTAAATTTTCTGACCTTTATGACGGAAAGCATCAATAAAGATGCATTCATCAATTTAATTCCATTTTTATTTTTACAATTTAAACATACTAATATCCCTTGTACAATTGGTTTTTGCCAGATTAGGGAAGAGTTTGAAATATATCGAAAATTAAAACACAAGACTGCCTGTTCGTATATCTATGTATCACAGAGGGATATATAGATGGACGTACTGGTCAAACGGAAAGATTTTTAGAATTGTACGCGAGAGGTTATGAAAACTTTCGCCTTGCTTACCCTTTTGTTTTATTTGGGTAGTCAACGAGCTACAGGTCCCCTTTTCAAGATTAAGTTGTGTCTTTGTATATATAAGCGAGCATTTAAGTTGTGAAATCATTTAAAAATATAACTGATTTGGAGAAGCTGAATGGTCAATGTTCGGACTGATATAGGTCACTCTGTTATGATACCGAAATTAGTGTCAGGGCACAGTTGTCGATCTTGAAATATGTGTACACTAGCCGAGAGGATAATATCGTGGATACAACAAACAAGCTGAAGGAATGAGATTCCTTCGTTGTATTGCTGAGGTGAATAAGAGAGATCGTTAAAAGAGCCCGATGAAAAGTTACTCAATGTAAAGCGGAATAATTGGTTCAAGCTTGAATTCCAAGCCGTGTATGGAGTTCTGTGGGCCACTGATAAGAAATGGTTGCATGCAGCTCATCTCTTTTTATCCGCCCTCCCTTATTTTGGAGGAAACTTAACCCATTTACGGCCCAGGGAACTACCCCGGAACCTTTTAGCATCACATTAAGGTGGAGCTGTTTTTAATTTCACCATCTTCTGCCTTCCACTTTATGATTCTTGAGGTGTTCATTCCTTCTAGAAAACTTTACATGTGAATAGAGTTTTACCAGTAGTGCGAAGCCATATCTACGTCTTCTTATCTTTTTTTTCGGTATTGAGTCCGAAAAAAGAAATCTTTGTTGCATGTTCCACTACTAGAGGTCATCTTGTTTTCGGGGAAAAAGTGCCTACCACCGACTCCACCCTGCTTCACTCTACTGTCCATCTAAACAGGAGAAACATGTCTATGATAAGGCATTACAAAATAAGTAGTTAAAAGTTAATCGCCATGTCAGAAATTATGCAGACAGAATTCACAATGAAAAGCCAAAGTTCCAGCATCACATACACAGGGTCTGCCAAATAGCTGTCATCCTCGCTGTATTCAAATTAACTGGCAGCAACGCTCCCTTTGTGTTTCATTTAAATTCATTCACCTAGAGACTATATATAACATTGAAATTAATTCTCGGCATCACCTAAGGACATACATTTTAGGCGCCCAGAAACCATCCCATGAGACCCGGTATCAGGTTGCAAAGCACTCGACTCCGTATCGTAGCTTTTGGCGAATTCCTTTAAATATTTCAAACTTCAGCCGCACACACTGATCACTACCCATTGTAGCAAAAATCTATGCCAGTCGTAAGGATGACAAGGATGACATAACTTCCTGGAGCACCCTTGAGATATTTAAAATAATTATTCAAAAACAAGAGACTTCAGTGTAGGTGGACACAACCAGTTGTACCCTTGTTTTATCGGCTATGTTACGATGAAGGCAATATCTTTTTTTCACGTGACTCGTGAGTGAATAAATATAATTAAGCGGTTCTTAAACTCAAGCCGACCTGCGTTCCAACAACTCCTTTGGGGCGCCGCTAACGACCGTAATGAATTCAGAAAGAAACTTTAAATCTCCAAACCAACGAGTTGTTGCGTTCCTCTATTCGTGAAAGTGGAATGGCGACGTTAACAAAGTTTCAAATTGTTTCACTTAGTGCGAACAGAGGGAAAGGATATTTTCCAAGGTGGCAGAATGTGTTGTGCAATTTTAGGAAGGCTCAGCCTACAGACGGTAATTTTACTACTTTTCTTTCGGGATAGGAACAAATAAAAAGGAAATCCTCACAATCCCCCCCAGCAGAAACAAGCAATTAAGGTGAAAGATTTCTCTCGGCTTGATGAAACTTTTTCTTGTTATCTCTGCTTAGTGGGCGCACACTATGCCGAGTAAGAGGGTGGAAAAGCCGCCCAATAATTTGATTCCATGGAAAATTATTCATCTGCACTTCCGAGGACTGATTCTTAAAGTTGGTCATTTCGAAATCGAACGAAATAAAATATTTGCGGATTGCTACAATTATGGTGACTGTCTGGACGATTTATAAGCGAAATTTGTAAGGAGCTGGTCGTTGCATAATCGGATAGAAGTATCTTCCTTTTGTTTAATGGGCCAGGACTGTTTTTTTTTTTTTGATCAAAGTTTCATGCCGACCTATGGTCGATCCTTAGTACTTTGCCGCATAAACTTCGAAGTCTTGTAATCCATTACCAATATCAGAAGAAGATAATTGAAGAGAGAAAACAATTCTAATCGCAAGCCCTGCCTTGACTCCTATTTCAGTAAACATGCATTGGTGTGCAATTCATATCATGTCTGGTATGATATGACTAGCAAACCCTTTCCCGCCAAAGACAATAAACATTTAATAGCCCAAAGTGATTTGTTTACATGAATAGTAAACGAATCCACGTGAATCTCAATTTCTTCCACTTAGTGTCCATGTTCCCAAAGTATTTCAAGCATAACATATGCCCTTCCAGTGTGGACACATGCCCCATGTCATCCTGTCACTAGCACT
Organism: Cheilosia vulpina; assembly: GCA_916610125.1. Lineage (NCBI taxonomy): Eukaryota > Metazoa > Arthropoda > Insecta > Diptera > Syrphidae > Cheilosia > Cheilosia vulpina. Next base: position 111,585,436 of record OU744276.1, on the reverse strand, counting down.
GGCCTCAAAAACCCAAAAAGCACTCAAATTGCTTATACCTAACTCTCCTGGCAAAAAAACTTGGAATTTCTCCTAATTTAGATATCCAGCATGTGTCCCCAACAAACCGAACAATTTTTAAGATAAAAGAACACAAGCAACACTCATCAGCAATGAATAGCGACAATGACATGGGCTCTTCGCAGCGGACAAGCACACTTGTCAGACCCATGTCATCTTAGTGAAATTAGGCAAGAGTGCTTAACTTCTTTATTTGGGGAAAAAACAAAAGCAACCCCCAAAACCATTAAGTCACCATCGGCCCTCCCGTCATATGGACTTTCGCTCACAAGATACTTATCACTTCGTTAAAAAGAGGAAACAAAATGATTTCCACCCCATGCAAAGGCAAACCGCTCTACCCGGTTAAATGTGCACAACTTCACGGTGCCATTGCAATCCAAGGGAGCTGCGATTAAACATTAACAACTCCGCAGTTAATGGAGTCCGTCTTTGGGTATATGGTGGTAATCCGGGCAAGTTGCCAACTAATTCCTTGTGTTTCCTTCTTCTTGTTCTTCATTTGAATAAACCCGCTGACCCAATTGCGATTGTTGTGGCAAGTTAATGCCAATGCCGGCAGGAATCCACATCAAGAACCTACTCAAGCATGTGTTGGGGCGCTCCGTAAATGGGTGTTAATATACCTCAACCCCCCGTGGCCGGTCCGGGCTAATTCGCGCACATTTTTACGTGACTTATTCTTGCGGAAGGATTTGAGACCTAAACACACAAATATATACACACGCGACGCCGAATGGAGGAAAATCTCTCCGGGGGCATTCGGTTTGCGTGCTGAGAATTACCTTTGCACGCAGATACATAGCAAATAACACAACCTGCTGCAACCAGAAAGGGACAACACGTCGAAAGGATTCCAAAAAGGAAACATCATCAGCAAACATACATAAAGTGAAAATAATAAAATCCTAACGAGAAGTGAAAACATTAGAACGTGCTCAGCCAGCCAGCCCTGGAGGCCACTTTGGTCGGGCATTTACCAGGTTTGATAATGCCACTGGAAGTGCACTACAAGCAGAAGGATTTTCAGTCTCGGATGCTGGCTGTAAAGGGAGGACCGACAAAGCGCGGCTAATTGCAGCCAGCAGAAAGGTCATTGGAGGAGGTGATTATTGCTCTTTTTGTGTCTCGTTTTTATTGTTATGACGATTCCTTGGATTTGTGTAGGTACCTCAGTGACGGACAGTGTTGTCGTGTCCTCAATATGGACGTGATGGGTATGCTGATGATGACTCTGTTGTGGTACACGTTTGCGGGGAGTAATCCATTTTTAATGCGATAATTGCAACATTTTGCCGGTCTGTAGGACACAAGTAAGTGGTTGGACGCGAGGAGCTCTTGGACGTTATGAATTTTAATGGAGCATGTGACCGTGACCCAGTAGCCATCTTGCAGAGTATGCTTTGAATTCGTACTTGAATCCAGTGCTGTTTTCGTAAATCCTTGAACATGAGGTCGATACGTGACACGTAATTGTACGAAATGTTTTCGAGGATTTTTATAATAGAAGAAAGGCAAAGTGCGGTTTGCTAATCTATTTTCTGCTGCAGTCAAAGGGTGTTTAACAGCTTACGACCATTCAAGGTGGACAATGCTGCGTGCACATACGTGCATTTTGTCGCGACCTGGGACACCCAAGATGTTGGTCAGAGGAAAGCAAAGATACGGATAAGGTATCCGAATCCACCCAAGAAAGACCAAATATCAAATAAGGACAACAACTTCCTACTTGGGGGGAAAGACCATTTCTAAAAGTTTGTTTAAAGTCGCAGGTAATCATATTATATCAGACTCTTACTGGCGAAACCTGTCGCCGTTCTTCTTCGTACCGCTAAACTGTGGTCCAAAAAAGCAAATCTCGTAGATATAAACGAAGCTTTAAAAACAGCAAACAAAATAATTTTCTGCTTACTAGTTTGACTTATAGAGCTTTTCAAAGTTTCAAAGTCAATTTTGAAAGAATAAAAAAAAAACAGAAAAATCGAAATTCTTTATTTTTTGTTTTTTGCAATTATGGCATATTAAACCATAAATCTTAATTTTCTGGAATGTAGTCTCGTTGTTTTATACGACCCAAACGCAAAATAGTTGGGCCGTTTACTTTCCGTCTTATGAAATTCGAAACAAAGATTGGCACTCCAAAGTAAACAAACAAACTCAAAATTTATTTCGATATTGTGAAAGTGTTAGACATATACATTGAAAACTAATTCTTCATAAAATAATAACAGTTCATTTAATGATTAAATAAACGAAATTATTGTAACTCATATAACGCAAAATAGTTGACCCACTCTTTTATCGACGCAAAAAAGTTGGCCTAATACAAAAATAACTGTCTTTTATCACTGAGTGACGTCACCTTTGTTTGTAATAACGGCTGTAATTCGACTTGGAAGAGTTTCCACTAAATTAAAGCAGTATTCAGGAGTTATGCCATTCCAAACTTCTTGGATCTTTTCCTTCAATTCATTCAAGTTTTTAGCCGGATTTGTTCTTAATTCTTTTTTCATTTTCCCCATAAAGTTAGAACTGGAATGGTGTGTTCTCGAAGCCATCTCATATTTTGCTTGGCTGTATGACATGATGCGCCATCTTGCTGAAATGTAAAACTGCCATCTTCTGTTTGCAGCCTCGGAATCGAATGTAAAAGTTGGTGCTCTAGGATGTCTTGATACCTACTGGCATTCACAGTACCATCGATGAAGCGAAGGTCACCTACTCCTTGAGCTGACATACATCCCCATACCATTATTGAAGCGGTAAATTTAGTTTTTCGTCTAAAGCAGCCTGGGTGAAATGCTTCAGCTGGCGTTCTTAAAACTCTTGATGGTGAGTCTCCAACACAAAGTTCGAATCGAGACTCATCGCTCCATATTACACTCCTCCATTGCTTTAGCGTCCAGTTTTGATGATCACGAGTCCACCTTAAGCGCTCCTTTTTTTGCAAAGGAGTTAAAAGTGGTTTTTCTTTTGCCTAAGTGACGGTTTTTTAGAAGAAACAATTTTCTAAGTTAATTAAACAAAAACAATTTGCTTAAAAATTACTGTATAAAATTTGTATCCCATTTTCTTTCTCGAATGCAGGTGTCTCTTGAAACTTGCTTTTTAATCACATTTTTCCACTCCACTGATATTTGCCGTTGTAGCACGACGATCTTTCTTGAGAATTTTTCTTAAAGCCCTTCTGTTACGATCGTTAGCAATTGATGGTCTTCCAGTTTTCTTCAGTGGGTTCACATTTCCAGTCTTCTTGAATAAATTAATAATGTTTCGAACTGAAGACCTCGATATTTCCAAATTTTTTGCGATGTTGTATGCCGAAACGTTTTTTTTTGTACGCTTTTATTATTAAATTACGTAGTCTTCCGATAAACACTTGCCACGCGCCATAGTGAACTTTGATTGCGACTGCAATCAGTGAATGCCTGACTTGAGACATCCGCACTTAAATAACGCAACAATAACCGGTAAATGTCAAGAGAGAAAGACATTATCCAGCTTAGGCCAACTATTTTGCCGGGAAAAACTAACGGGCCAACTATTAACATTAACATTAACTGTTTTAACTTATTGATTGCTTTGTAAAGCACACATGTTCATGAATAATATTAAGAACAAAAAATCAACTTTTTATTAATTACGCATAATAATAACGCATTTGAAAATGTATGTGATAAAAAATACAATACTAGGCCAACTATTTTAATAATTTTTTAGCCCTTTTTTTGGTTTGAGTAGCTACAAAAAAAATCTCATGAGTTGACGCAGAAAATTGACCACGATAGTTGACCCTAAAAAAAGGTGACAGAAAATGCAGATATGAAGACGCTACAGCGCAAAACAAGGCATGCATTCTGCGTAGAAAGAAGAGGATATTCGCAGTCTCCCAGCTCAAGGAGAATGAAGAGTCCCGGAAGTTTTACATGAAAGCCAAGCAACTGTCTACAAGACCGGAACGCAGGCTCTTCGAAACAGTGATGGAAACCTTGTCAGCGAAGCGCAGGGAACAGTAGATGTGTTTAAGCAGCACTTCCATTAGCTGCTTAAGGGGCATCATGTAGAGAGAGTGATAGGGCAAGAAGAGAACCCACGTCCAGTCAATGAAGAACCAGTTCCACCACCCAGTATAGAAGAAGTTGGCTTAGCCATTAAAAATTTTAAGAACAAGGCCGCCGGCTCTGATGGTTTACCAGCGGAGCTCTGCAAATACGGTGGTGATGTTTTGGTAGGGCGCATGCATCAACCAAGCATCGGTGGAAGAAAACATGCCCGATAACTGGACTATCAGCTCCATAATGCCCCATCTACAAAAAAGGCGATCCTATGTCTTGCAAGAACTATCGAGGCATATCCCTGTTTAATGTCGCATATAAGATCCTATCCAACGTACTGTAAGAACGTCTTAAACCGTTTTGCAGCACACTAATCGGCACGTACCTGTGTGGCTTCCTGCCCGGCAGATCGACTATAGACCAAATTTTCACACTGAGGCAAATCCTGGAAAAGACCAACGAATTTCAAGTCGAGACACACCACCTATTCATCGACTTCAAGGCCGCGTATGATAGTATACATCGTCAGGAGCTCTATATGGCGATGGCCGAATTCTGAATCCCGGCAAAACTGATTCAGTTGTGTCGCGTGACACTCGAAAAGACGCGATGCAACTTGCAATTTGGAAGTAGCACCTCCGAACTATTCCAAACATGCTACGGGGATGCGCTACCATGCGACTTCTTCAATCTCGTACTGGAACAGATAGTGCGCAGGGCAGGTGTCAACACGGAAGGCACTATCTTCAACAGATCCGTCCAGTTACTGGGCTATGCAGACGATATTGACATCATCGGTCGCTCCCAGCGTTCCGTTGTAGAGGCTTTTACGGCTTTAAGTAAATGAGTAATAGACTTAGTATTTACATGCTATCAACAAACAAACAAGCATCTGTCCACCGCCTAGGACAGACCGTCACTATTGATAGCAACAATTTCGAGGTAGTCAAGGAGTTTATCTACCTCGGAGTAAACATGAACTCCACAAATGACATCCTAGTGGAGATCCGGCGAAGAATTACCCTAGGAAACCGCTGCTACTTCGGTTTGGCAAAACAACTGGGTTTAAACTCCTAACTGGAAGGACAAAATGTATGCTCTACAAAACCCTCATCCTGCCAGTTCTGCTTTATGGCGCCGAGTGCTGGACGATAAGCAGGAAGGGAGAGCTGATACTTGGCTCCTTCGAAAGAAAAATTCAGATTTTTGGTCCTGTGTGCGAGGAGGGCGAATGGAGGAGAAGATACAACCGCAAACGCCATGAGCTTCCCCAAGATGTGGATGTAGTCCAAAAGGCCAGAATACGTCGACTACATTGGCTCGGACATTGAGCGAATGGACAATAATGCTCCAGCTAAGAGGATCTTCAAATCCCAGCCACCAGGTTCGAAACGACAAGGAAGACCGAACCTCCGTTTCAAAGACCAAGCCATCGCGGATGCCAGAGCTCTTGGTCTGGATAACTGGAAGCAACGTGCCCGGATCGCAGATGATGGCAGGCTACAGTGTCTCATGCAGAGACTCTTCACGGGCTGGAGCCCGTTAAGTAAGTAGTTGACCCTAACTACTTGTTAATCCATTTATGCAAAACTGTAGCTGCAACTATTTGCAAATAAAAGGCATGTTCCCAGTGCTGACATTTTGGCCTTAAAAGCGAATTTCCGTTTGAAATATTTCAATAGTTATTTTGTTAATTAAAAGAGCTGAGAGTGTGAAATGTCCTTATATCAATTAAAAATAGTTTTGTTATTATTTTGATCGTTCAAAAATCTGCCCATTGGTTTTTGTAATCTGCCCACTTTTAATACTCTTTTTGAATAAATTCATCGTAAACCAAAAGGGTTTCTGAGGTATGCTGTAACTGAGTTTATTAGAATTACTTAAATTATTGTATATCATTGTTGTTCTTATTCTTTCAGTATATGTAAACATGGGTTAACTTGCCGAAAGAAAGGGATCAATTTATTTATTGCCTAAACATTTCAAAAAGGAGAAATAAATATTTCACTGTACTTTTTGATCTAATAAAACAGATAGAAATATTAATTTTCCTCTGTCACCGCACATTGAGAAGCTAAAATTTCTCAGGTATGTACATATCCATGACAATGGATAAATGGTGTTCGTTTTCAAAAGGCTGAAGAGCGGAGCATGCAAATTAAATATCAGTATACATATTGCAAACAGAACCGAACAGAATATTTTATCAATGTTTCGAATTTCAAGAACTTGTAACTTTGATCCAAAACAAATACGAAGATACAAGTGACAACGATGAAGCAAAAAACAATCTCCAACGATTATACTCTCGTAAAAAAAAATTAATTGACTGTTTTAGACTAAAAGACGATTTCTTTCAAAACATGAAGAATTTTTGAACGAAACATTTACAATCAAATGTGATGAAATTGAAGACAATGACGATGACGTGTTGCCAAGCTATAATTTATTTAAATATCTACAAGCCAATTCATGAAAATGAACAGTAACAGAAACTTCTGTTGAAGTGAATCTCCAAGATTTGGATCATCCTGTGAACAATTAAATAGCCGCAGACCTTTTTAACAAGATTCGTAAAATTTTACATGTTTTTAAAGCTTTTCTTTAATTATTTGCTCTGTTAATTCGTTTTTCAAAAACCAGCTGACTTCAGCCCAAGAAACACCTTGCAAAGCAATTTTCTTAAAAATAACTATTTCTATAGGCTTGGAAATTTCCTTTATGAAAAAAAAAATTGTAGCGATACCTTGGTTCAAAAGTTATGATTTTTGCAGCAAAGAAGAACTGTACATCTTCCGCGTCTTTAAAAACTCTTGTACGGCATGGCCAACCGATGGTGTCTTCATGGGAAAAACCTGAGGTCGCACTTCACTGCAATGCACGTCTGATGAAGATTTAAAATCTTGTACTTAATTTATTTGCAGTCGTTTTAATTTCGTAATACCGTCTCAGTGTACATCCTTTTATACCCCAGAAGGGTTTAAAGTAAACCCACGGACTAATATAAAAACTTGACCGGTTTTCAATAAAAACTTGTGCAAGCTGTCCAGTGTCCACCCTCCCAAAAGGCTGCATTATGGAAATACCGCGGCAAACTTTAAATTGCCTTTTGTTCAGCAAAATTTCCTCATGGAAGAATGGAACCTTTTCCCATCTGACTGCGCTTAGTGGAAACTTTATCCAGATCGATTGGAACTACAATCAGTTATTAAAATTATTTACAATTAATTTGCCCCCGAACTTAAAGGTAGGTAAACTTCTGTATAACTTGAAATGCGAAAGAATTCGTTTAGCTCAAGACAAATGTGAGGATATACATATCTTTCGCTTTGATGTCACACATCCCTAGAGGGACAGTGATTAATTTCATTTTGGACCTCTTAGGCAGTAGATCTCTAGTCTCGACGGTAAACGAGTAGTTTGCGCTCTGACGTATTGTACATAATTTTTACTACAAATTGAGATATCTGAGAATCTCCTCTAATATCGTGTTATCCCCGAGGAGAGTCCTTAGGTTTCCAAAATTTGTTTGTTTCCTCCTCATATCCACTCTGTGTATGGCATCATTTGTAATAGATATGAAAAATTATGTCACATCCATCAGGCATTTTGACAGCTACAAGTAATCTTGCTGAAGTGACATGCCGCCAGTTAGATGGGCATATGTGTTTGTATCTATGAGCTGTAAGGGTCTGCGTGTGATTTGCAGTTGCCAGGCCGGCAGCACTTTTTTGATTGCTACTCCTTAACATTAGAAATCAAAAGTATTTCAATAATTTGTTTCTATAAATGTATTGATCTGGGCGTAAGGCACGCATTTGAAAATAAAAACTGACAGGTGTAGGTAAATACGAATGGGGAGATGTCTTTTTCAATACAGATTCTGTCGGGAGGCGGTGCTTCTTTGACTTTTTCCAATGTAAACACTTATCGCGGTCGTGTTTACCTTTCGTTGCTCATTCAACATTTGCAATGTTATTGCGGGTGATAAGTTTGTGTACTCATAAAGTGAATTGATGGGCCTTTAAGCGGTTGAAGTGTGTGCACTCCGAAAAGAGGATATAAGTCGCTGGGATATTAATGTTTGCGTGTGCTACGGTTTATTTTTTCTTACGGAATACGAGTGGAAGAGAAAAGTATGTAGGTATACACGGAATCTGCGATTAGAATATGAAAGTGATGGTGTTTACACTGCGAAGATAAGTTTTTGAGGTAGGTATGGGTTGGAAAAATACAAATTGTTGTGCTACACCTGAAACTTAGTACCATTAAGTTGGGTCAACAGGACAATTCAAGGATTTTGTAGATAAAAGAGACAGTTTAAATTGATTTTGTCATTAAATATATTAAAAAATAAATAGCTGGCGCAACAGGTTCGTAAGGACCCTAGTTCTGTTTCTCGCAAACATACGTTTTGTGTGAGTTTTTAACGAATGCAACTAATCCACAATTTAATGCCAATTCCAAACAGCTAATTGAGAAGCTCACAAAGGTTGCGCACTGGAACAAGTCCGTAAGACTTTTTCGGGGATCGAACCTCTGGGACTGCTCGCTTAGTAGCATAACAAGCCACTAAGTCAATGCGCCTGAAGTATTGGTATATCCCTCAAGCAAAGCCAAAACCAAAGGCTATATAAAATAGACCGTTTGTAGGCTAAGACCAAAGGCGGGTAATTTGTCCACAAGCTGCCTTGTGTTCGATTAAATCAAAGGAGCAATGGCCACCGCACTACTATTTCAAATTTTTTATACAAAGCTTATCAAATCTTAGCTCAACGCCATTCCAATCGTTTCTTAAAACTTCTCCCAAAATAGTCAGCTACTTGAATTTACAAAGGCCACTGCAATAGATTTACACTTCAGTAAGTAACAGTGAAATACAATAATTTCTGTACACGTATTGTTCAAAAAGAGGCAAGTCGACTCCAGGCTCATATGCATTGTGGGTTACAATGGGTTAAATTTGACATGAGTGTGATGAGGAAACATCAATATACCGCACCTTATGACCCCCTAAACCTATCTATGTTTCAAGAGGTCATGCCATTTTCCAAGGCGGACATACAAGACCTCTGCAAAGATTACCCAAGCTATATATATTCACATACTTACTTACTTAGGTGGCGCTAAAGTCCGGGGTGGACCTGGGCCTCAACCAATACGCCTCTCCAGTTGCGCACTTGGTTGAGGTCCCCCTCCACTTGCGCGCACCACCTAAGGCGAGGTCTTGCTCTACTGCGTTGTCCCTCCGGGTTGGAATCGAAGACTCTTCAGGCCGGAACGTTGGTGTCCATTCACTCTACATGTCCCAGCCATCTTAGACGACTGATACGTACTTTTCTGACTAGGTCGATGTCGCTGTACAGCTCGTAGAAAATCTCCTCCTCCAGAACCCGTCAACGCAAACTGGACCAAAACTCACACGAAGAATTTTGCGTTCGAAACGACCAAGGAGCTCTTCATCCGACTTTGATAGGGTCCATGCTTCTGCACCATAAAGCAGGACTGGGATGATATAGAGCCTCCTTAGTATTTCTCGACAAGGCCTTACTAATCAATTGCCTTCTTAGGCCAAAGTTACAGCGGTTGGCAAGTGTGATTCTTCGCTTGTTATATTTACATGTGTCTTATAAATCTTCTGAAAGGCTATGTCAGCCTCCAACTTCGAAACTTAGAATAGGTTTTTTTTTATTAGGTTTGTATATTGGTACTACCACTACCGCTCTGTTGAGGATGCTATAGCTCTGCGTATTTAGTATTATAACTATTTAGACGTCGAATCATCACTCATAAAAATATCGCAAGCTGAATTCTAGTCCGATCAGGCTTATTCTTAATGTTCTTCATTCTTACGTCCTCAATCTCAAAATTGATTCTTGAAAAAATATCAAATATCAAGAATCAAGCTTTTTAATTTTAAATCAAGCCTATGCAATATTAAAATCTGAACCATATCACCTGAATTATGTTTTTTGCACTCGAATACGGGATTGAATAAGAATTATACTCTCCAATTAAGCCGAAATAATTTTAAAATCTGAGCCATATCATCTGCATGATTTTTCGCACACCAATACACGTCAAGAATTATACTCTGCAATCAAGCCGAAATAATCTTAAACTTACTTGATGGATTAATGTGCATACCAATTAAGATCTAAACGATCATGATATGCGAATTTACATTCTCGAATCAAACGCAACCAATGTCAAACTAAGATCGAAACATTACCGATACAAGAATTGTATTCTCCAATCAAGCCGCACAATGTAAAACTTGCATAATGTATAAAGAAAGTTCTTTCATACTGAGTGTTTAAAAAAATAAAATGAAAAATTGAAATAACTACAAGTGATAATAAAAATGGATAGTGTTTTGACTTATGAGTATTTGCTTTACAGTGCGGAAGACAATTTAATTCTCGTGTCGAGCAATAATAATCCATTGCAGAAAGTTGCCCCCGTTGAAGATGACGAAAAACAACTGAAGAAACTTCTCGAAAAATTATAAAATAATAGAAAGACATATTTTAGTCCATTTAATCGTTTTTCTTTCAATAAATAAAAATGTTTTAAAAAAATAATAATTTGTTTTATTTTCTTAAACAGGAAAGTGACGGAGTTGATAATAAATTTTGATATGACATTCTTGAAGCATTCCAAAAAATTGAATTTAAAGATAACTTGTTCTTATTTAAATTTTTGAAAGTTTAGTTCAAGCGAAATTATTTGGGCCTTTAGGGAGCATTATTTTTACTGCTTATAAATAGGTGATCAATAAGGTGATTTTAGCTTAATTTAAGCTCACACATTCTTAAAATCAAATGTAAAATCAAGTTGTTTCGTTCTTCGAATGATTATGACTTTGGGCTTAATTTAAGCTTACACGTTATAAATACTGTTATAGAACAATCTTAAAATAAGAATTAAAGGTTAATCAAAAAACACACTCAAAGTAAGATTTTTGCACTTGGATTAAGAATTTCCAAGCTTAACAGACTTTCGTCAACGGATAGGCTTGATCTAACACTGATTATCTTGATTTTATCTCATTTTTTCCCTGATTGCGAAATGTCTTTTATTGTAGCGCTGATATAAACCCTTTGTTAGCTATATACCTTCGGTGTTTGGCTGTATTTTATTTTTCGATTTTCGAACTAGGGTCTCATATTCGATCACGTAGTTGCACATCAGTGACAATACTGTCGGCTAATCCACTCTAAGCTAAATTTAAAAATGCATCCACCCATCTAATTCGAGAGCTTAAATTAAGTGTTATTATAGCTTCCTTTTAGGCTTGAATTTTAATCCATAACCTCGTTATGCTGGGATATTTAAAAAGAACGTTCACGTCATCATCGATTTTATAGATCAATTTTCATCAGCCAATAAAAATGATGGTGCCAACTTAGTCCCACATCAAATTTCATCCAATAATCTCGAATCAATTCCCAGCAATTGGATAGAACTTTACCACTTTGGGCGAAACATTTTCGACCTCGCACAACTAGATGTGACTTTCTTGGCGCAAGTTGTGTTGCACCCGCTTGTCGCACACAAACGTGCAGCAATAAATACGTGACCACAATTTAACCATGAAATTCAATTAAAAACTTCAGAGCTCCGATTATTAACTCTTCCGCCTCCCGCTGAACTTCTGCGAACCCTTCCATGTCGTTGTTGCTATTTATTAAAGGACAAATGGGTGCCAACCAAGCGGTTGGAATAAAAGCACAAAAAAAAACCAAGGAAATCAACAACCATTCCAATCTGTCCAAGTAAACGAAATTTCGGGTGCTTTCGCGTAACCAAAAACAAACTTTATGAATCTTCGTCCTTTTTGTTCTCCGGTTATACTTCCTAATCCCATTTGCCACGCTTCTTTCCTTCGCTTTTAATTAGCCGACTTCGCATTCGAATTGTATGGGAATATTCTAGCTCGTTGGTCCTTGCGAGGTCGATTTTTGCAGACCAATCTGTTGTACCCACAAGGGGTAAATTCTACTTCGTCGTCTTCGTTGTCGTCTCTTGGTGAACTTTTAATCCTTCACGCATAAAGCCAGAGCCAAGAAATGAAAGACAAAGAAAAGTAAGTTCATCAAACATACAAAAACTAAACTGATTTCTGACCTAAATAAACACACAGAGAGACGAAGTTGTGTATACCTACTTCGGAGCCGAAGGATTGCGAATCGTATAAGATTCCATTTCGTGTGCGTCCTTGACTGAAGGCACTTCCATTTGCGGTGGTATGTAGGATTTAGCTAATTTTTTAATCAGCAGACCGAACCTCATGAGAATACTTGGTCGAATTCCAAGGATTATAAGTTTGCAAGCAACAGCTGGGATTGCCAAGAGGTTTGCAATTCCTTATTTTGTGCACTTATAGTATTATGTCTTGCCAACTAGGAGCAGAAGTCAAAAGAGAATATTTAGTTGGTGAAAGTGTATTTCTTAATAAAGATCAATATTAACTGTCTTATATTGGTTAGGGCGTCGAGTTCCGGCAGGGACTCTAATACAATACCAGTCACAATCAAGCGAAAGGGATAATAGCAGAGTCCCTTCTCAACTATTATAAAAAAAGTTTTTTTTTCAGTTTAACAGAGTCAATAATAAGGACGAACTCTCCAAAACTGTTTCAATTCTCAATTCAGACGTTCGATCTCGTCAATCAGGTATCTAAGAGTAAGAAGCTAGAGTCTTATACGGACCTGTTGCGACTTTGATCCTCTGACCCCATACTTTATATACCAAACAAGCAATTCATGCCCAAACTACCCCTATCCATCTTCGACGTTATTCCGGCACACTTAATTCAATTCATGTCCACCGTACCCAACTTAAGGCATCAGTTTCCTGATGACGTTTCATTTAAAGCAAACATTATAAGGCATTGGCACAACCTAGTGCGAAACAGACATCCGCTGACACTATATGCTAACAACCGGAATAACCGACATGTGCACGGCAATTGCACGACAATCGCAACAAATTGTCCATTGTAAAGCCGTGCAGCGTGAGTTGCAATCTACAACCCACCGCCACCAGGTAGGTACAAGGTACATGGCTGTGTCGGTGGCGGACGAATATGGCCAGAGCAATCAAATCCATTACACAACTCATTCGTGACGCCGCAAACCCTTCCTTCCATATCTCGCTACCATTGCCGACCTCGTGCATTTGCCCGCCCACAGGATTATCCCCAAGGGATGCGGGTCCTTGTATCGTGTTTATTTTGTACTCGAAAAAGGATCGCAGAGGCATATAGCGCCGGAAATGAAATTGTTTTATATATGTAGTACGTGCGGTTGGTTAAGGGCTTGTTGCTTTCACACACACACCCATACTAACATCCCCAAGCACTATTTGTCTGATGTGTAAACACTTATTAAGGACCATCTCATTGCCAGAGCACTAAGTGCAGCTGAGAGCAACACCGCGCCACACTGATACCCACTGACTGGCGCAATAGTGAAGGAATTCATCTGCCCGAACTCTCCTAATGCTGCAACAAATGACTTGTTACACGGAAGCACATGATTTGTTTTGTGCGCGAGGATGGGCTTGTGTGTGCACATGAATTTATTGCATCCTTTCGTTAAATGAAGAAGAGATTTGAAGGACATTAAGAGGATAAAATCCATGGGAATCCTGGTTCATCTTTGTGCTGGATTTACTGACCCCTCAAATACTGCGGGCAGAAGAGTCATTCCTCTTTGTGTCCTTTTTTTCCTATCCAAAGAGGATAATTTAATATCGTTTAGAGTGAAGCGTGGGTGAGTATATGGGTATGCAGTTGGGGAATCAATTTCATCCTTCATTTGCTACAGCGTTCGGTTGGCGCTTGTCATATTGTCTAAGCCGGTGGTGGTGGAGTCGACCAAGCGGTGGCTGTGACATACGATTGAACGCAATGATCCTGAAAATTTGCCACTTGCAAATCATAAGGCATGGAATGAATGAGCTGGATAAGGGTTGAGATCGGGTACGATAATGGAGTCCCTTGGCGGCCGACTACAAATGGCTAGGGTACGCTGTATGGTTAAAGTCGTCTTGCTCATTTTGCCATAGGTAAATAGGTATTTTCATTTTGTTTTGGTTGTTTGTTACTGACCACATAACTTCTTGTATAAGGCAAAGTTACGTTTATCTTATGAATTGTGAAGCGCATGGAGCGGCATCTTAAGTAAGTAGGTAGCCAACCCAAGTAGGGAGCGCCAAGTAAGGAACTCGTTGTTTTTATTGTAAAAGAACTATACCCAAGGCGGGCGTGTTTGAGGAAACTGCGATGGTGCTCTTTCAAAACTTGAGTAAGATCGTCGAATTCAGAACATTGCGTTGATGTAATGCGTTCTCTTTTTAATCGCGGAAACACTTGATGGGACCTCCTGATAACTAACTACTGACATAAACTTTGACTTGGATCCGAACCACTTGCTCTGGACCTTGTGAAGCAGAGCAATTGATCCTTTGTGGTGGACGTTGTTAAGCATATTCGGGTCTTAAAGGTACTACAAAGTACAAAACGGGTTAGGGTTATACACTCATAAATTTTACGCCCCGCCCCACCCCTGAGTTTTCGGCAGAAAATCTTGACAACCAAAAATTGCAGTTTGTCTATTAACTGGCCTAAATGACGCACACTTGCTGCTGATACGCAATTTAAGACGGTCTTTTGGATCTTTTGCAATAGTAAGCCCACTTGTAGACGATGGGAGATTGCAGTCTACCAGTCCAAACCCATTCTAGAATGCAGAATTCTCAAGATCGCATGATCAGCGCCCACATAGATAAGTTACCAAGGGTAAAGGCACTAGTATCCGGACAGTTAACATATTTGTTACCTTTGACTTCCAACAGTTTCGTCAAAAGCTACCGAAAAAAATTAAAATGTCTGTCAAAGTGACGATATTGGCTAATAATAAGACATCAACTTTTTTTTCAAATGTTACGTTCTGAATATTTATAAAAAATAAATTCAAAAAAGTTCTATTTACTCTAGTATCCGGACAGCACAATTTAGTCTCCGGACACTTTTTTGTTAGTGTCCGGACACAAAGGTTTTATATGAAGTGTAAGGCCTTTTTTGCCTTTATTTAATTTAACGATTTTATTTGTTTCATAAAATATAGGTATGTATACTTTAATTCATTATGTACCTATCTACATATATTTATTAAAAGCTAAAAAAACGGTATGTATTTAAAAGACCTGAAGAATTCACAACACTTATGGACACAAGCCACATTTTTTAAATTCATTTTGTACGACAATTAGCATCGTTAGTATATGTTTGGTATATGTTTTTGTAACCTTTGGGGGCTATAACTTTGCCATATTTTGGACAGAGACAAAAACAGTTTTATTCATCATTTCAAATTCGTTAATGCTCATCCACGATATGCTCCTGATCAATGCTTTTCAAATATTAAAATAAAAAATTCCCTAAACTATTTTAATATGGTTTCCTGGGTGACTACTGCCCAGTCCTTGCTAATGCTTTCTGCTTCTCTCATTGACAATAAAAGGTTTAGTTTCAAGAAAGCAAAGACAGAAAGTTTCATCCATGTTTTTATGGGGCGATCGTTTTTGAAATTATCTATCTCTCATTAGGAGCATACATAGGCATCGTTTAGGAGCATTCAAACGCAAATTTGTATCTCCTCTCAAATTTACAGTATCCGGACAGTTTGTCTGGATACTGAAAATGCTCTTCAATTTTAGTTTTAGTATCCGGACACCAAAACTTAGGCTAAAAAAATAATGTTATTCAATTTTTTTTTAATTATGAAACTGGGTTATATTTAAAGGAAAACAAAGTACCTTACAGGACAATAAGTTAAGAAATACTCTTTGAAAAACTTACTTTTTGCAAATGCTCGCACTATTTTTTTGGTATGCAAAATGACAACACAACCACATTCTCGGAGCTCAGCCACCACACTGCCGCCAATCTCTTACATTATGCAAATGATTGATTTGAAACTTTGCATGAAGATGAGTGACATATAAAGGATTGTTTTATTGTTGATATTTGAGACAACATAATGTGAGATGTACCTATTTTTCTCAGATAAACAACATAGTGTCCGGACACTAACACTGTCCGGATACTAGTGCCTCTACCCTATTTACAGCAAATGTGTTCTTTAACGCGAATCAGCTGTTCATTATCTATATAGCGCAGACAAGACCAGGGCACTCATCCCGAACTTTTCACATGAATATCGTCCTAAAATTACAAGTTTGAGAGCTAAATCCAGTTCATTTTTCTAAAATATAATGAAAGCTGACGTTTGCCAAAAAATATCAAGCAGAATATAACTTATTTTGGTGACCAAAAATTCAAAAACGATATCGTTTAGACGATCGTTGATATACGGAATCTGCATCCAGGTCTCGAATATTGCTCCCACATATTGAGCTAGGTCCCAAAATATTCACTCAACGGAATACAGAGGCAAGCAGTACAACAAATTTATGATCCTACACATAATAAATTTAATCATCGGTTATTCCAGCTGGGAACCATCGAATGTGTTCAGCTGAATATTAACCAGAGAATCTACGGTTTGGTTAGTTAACCCAAGAAATCGATAACCAGTAATTTACTAGAATTTCGTTTATTGTACGTATGTAAGGACTTCGTAGGTATTTTTTGACGTATCTGATATACAACAACATTTTGTCGAATATTGCGAGCAATCTTGTGCGGAAAAATACAAATAATAAAATAAATAAACTTATATATAACGCAAGGTGTTACGTCTGCTTGCGGAGAGGAAGACGATACAGCGGAACACTACCTCTGTAGCTGTCCCGCCTTTGCTCGCATCAGGTGGCGGATCTTTGGGGCTGATGTCTTCAATCAATCTTTAACGCTATGTTCCCGGATTCTTTAACCGCATCTTTAAGGAGATGACTACATCTACATCGTTGTCGATATTTAAGCTTCTCAAGTCTCCACTCCACTAAATGGTCGCTAAATTATCAAACATGATATAGATGGGACAAAAAACATATTCTGTTCATGGCAGTTCCTTCGTGCCGGGTAGAACCCTATTTGCATTTGAATTATTTTGCAATCTCCATATTTCTGATTTCTCCACAAGCCTCGCAAGTTTTTTCATCGCATGAAAAGGAATTTTTAGTTTTGCTTTTTCTTTTATTATTACGCAACTGTTTTCTTCGGCTTCCTCTATAAAAACATCCACAGTAAACACAATACAAACTTGTTCCTCCTTTTTCTTCTGTCAAAATTAAATTAAATTTAAATGAATTTTTGATTCAATGTACCGGACATTTATTTCGCGAGCTAA
This sequence comes from Cheilosia vulpina, assembly GCA_916610125.1. Classification (NCBI taxonomy): domain Eukaryota; kingdom Metazoa; phylum Arthropoda; class Insecta; order Diptera; family Syrphidae; genus Cheilosia; species Cheilosia vulpina. The sequence continues at coordinate 111,567,999 of OU744276.1, read as the reverse complement.
ATGAGTGGAGACTTGTCATCGGCCCATCTATATGAAGTTAAGAATTTAACGAGCGAACAGGATAATGATTTTCTAAACTGCCTTGCTAAATTTTATCTTTGTAGACATTTTTGTATCGGAGATAAAATTTAGCGGGAGCAGGATACTTAGCTTCAGGGTATAGAGGATCTTTTTTATTTTCAAGTAAAATAAAGGCATTCTGTATCATTTTGTTTTATCATTTATTAATACTTAATGCCATCTATGTAACAATTTATTTGTTGAATCAACAAATTAAAATTAGTGAATTGAGATAATAATTATATACAACCAGCAATATTCTTATAGATTCAGCAAACGACAACTGTAGCACTGACAGATGAGTTCTGTAATACCAGCAATATTTGCTGTCGATTCAACAAAACGAAAAACAATTTTTTTTCTTAAATTAACAAAAAGATAAATTTATAATCTTCGAAAAATCAATGCATTTTGGTAAATTTAACAAAAAATTTCATACGCACAAATAAACAATGTTCGTTACCATAACAATTTTTTTGTTATCACAACAAACGTTTTAAGACAAGATAAAACTTATTAAATTTTTTTTCAATTTGATAGAAACATTTTGTTGGACGTATATTGCCAAAAAAAAACTGTTGAATCAAGCCCCATTGTAGTTTTAGTGTACCGACAGGTTTCTAACTTCAGCCGGATGAAGTAAGATTACTTTCAACATTTTTGTCAATGAGAAAGTTATTGCGACGTTTGTAAATGAAATTACGATGACGCCCAATAATAGGTTAACAATTTTTATTGTTGTTGGGCTTATTTTGACATTTTTGTACTATACAGTGCAAATAATAAATTATTAATTACACAGGCAAAAACACAATCGATGGTAACCTTACCAAGGATTTGGCCAGCTGTCAAGAGACCGGCCCTTAATATGCTATATGGCTATATGAGGCGTTAGCTATTCGCAGCTGGTCATGGTATTTTTCCGGTCAGACGAAAATCGCTTGTCTGCAACACTTTGAAGTAGGAGTGAACACATACGCTGCCAATGTCAGCATTTGTACCATAATGTGGTCCCCTGCTACTGTGACAAATCCGTGGTCAGAGAGTGCTTGACGTAAGAGAACAGCAGTGAGGTATAAAGTCAATTGTATAGCAGGCAAATAGGAGATAAGCGAAGACGGAAAGAGGGGAACACCTTTTCGGAAGATCCCTTCGATTTGCTTCCCGCTAATCTGAAAAATTCCGCAAAACGTTTGTCGGATTTGAATTCTCCCTTTGGTTCAACATCACTTTAGATCTCTTTGTAAATCGAGACCATAGTACATCATAGAGAAGCTTCTTCGCTTTCAGTCGAAAAATATCCAACCTCTGTCCCTTTGTTTGGCCATCGCTCTTATTGTAAAGAAATTTCTAAATAATCATCATCCTTTGATCACACCCTATATACGTAATACGTCCATTCGGAATTGTATTTCAACAAATCGAATGACCGATGCCATTTTCGTCGCCATCATCTGTGCGTCCTTCCTGCTATTTTCCAGAAAGGAATTCAATTTCCTAAAATAAAGAGTTCCACAGATTAGAAGTCATTTTCTGAATTCGTTCAAACCCAACCCCACAGCACCACTGCCACTTAATCCGTTCTGATTCAACATAAAAATAAGGAATAATCTATTGCGGGGAAACGCACTCAGGATAGCCGTAGTCGTACCACTTCCGCCACAACACAACCAAGTCGAAAAGTAATAAATTAATGAATGATAAATTTGCGGAATGCTTGAGAACAATATTTCAGTTGGGGGTTGCCATTCGAGGCTTTCTCCGATGGAGCACCCGAGTCCAGATCGAGCCACAGGCTATACAAATGGATAATGCGACGTTGCTGGCTCAGCACAAGCGTCATTGTTTGAACTTTAACGTGGTTGTTTAGGCAGTGTCGCCACCACAAATACGAAATAGCCACCCCACCCACATATAAAAAATATGAATAAGGACTTGGTAACAAATTTAATCACTTTGCAAGACGAACAAGAAAGAGTCAAGCTTAAAGCGTCTATTCGCCATGCGGATTGTGTTTGTTCCTTGGAAGTGGCGGTTGATGATATCCCGGAATGGTTAAGAAGGACATCATTCTCTGGCAGACAGCAGCTAATCCCTTGGGCGATATAAAATTAAAATTTTAATGGTATATGTCATTTTAGCGGATGAAATATGAGGAAAGTTAGAATTGCTGTTGATTTATTTTTGGTGGCCCCTGGCCGCCGAGAAAGGGTTATACGGGACGATTCGCTCGAGCGGAAGAAGTGCGTTTTTTGATTTATGGAAATTACATTTGTTGATGGGGGAGCAGAGTTTTGCTATTAATTTATTATTGATTCGGAAACAAGTGTTTTGGGGGCGATTGCTTTATTTGGGAGCCAGAGCAGATGCTGACACGGACTAGGAGGGCAGCCACAATAATTATGTTGTTCAAACTGTTCAAACAGTTTGAACAACAATTTAAGGAATTTCTGATCGAAAGGACTGTCATTGCGTGCAAGTAAGTCAAGGGTGGCACCGTAAATATTTAACGATCTCGGCCTTGATGACGTCTATTAGGAGAATAGCTCTATTAAAATTGCATTCAGTATGAAGTTGTTCGCTTGTGGCAGAAGCAAAGTTCAAGCGGAGTCCTGGTGGAGAAATGATTATTGATATGGATCAAAGGTCGCTGTTTATGTAGGTATATTCACTGAGGAGGCTTAAATTGCTTCTGAAAGCATGTGTTGATTAACCGAGACTATGTGTCAATATCTTGGGTCGATAACGGAACAGTCTACAAGCCAATTGAGTTTGTAAACTCACATAGGAACTCGAAAATCATAATAAAGGGTGGACCGTCTAGTGGTTTCATTTTAAATAACAGGTTATTTTGACACTGACAGCTGTTTCCCGCTCGAAATCTTGATAGAAAGTCAGTATCATACCTCCGCGGAACGAAAGGAGTCGCTCTACGCTTGAACAACATTGGGAAATATTGAACAACATTGGGAAATATTGAAAACATATTTCCAAAGTGAGTGCTGAGTGAGTAGCCCAAACAGTGCGTTTTTTGAATATAAGTTTTGGACCAAATGAAGCACCCACCGCGCCTGCTGTACGCAAGTTTGTGCAAAAAGTTCGCGAGACTGGTATCCTTGTGGACAACAATCATGGTACCCTTCGTCGTACGGTGCGCACAGACGACAATGTGGCTACTGTACCCGAGGTTGTGAGCGGTGGCATCATTGGACCATTTTTCTTCGAAAATGAGGCTGGGAAAAACATTTCGGTCAACGGTGGGCGTTACAGAGCATGTTAACCGACTTTTTTCTTACTGAAATTGAAGACATGGATTTGGACGATCTCAGGTTTGTGCCACAGAGCCCATGCCACAATCGATCTTCTGCGCACCATATTCCCAAATCCTGTTATCAGCCGTCTTGGCGATGTCAATTGGCCGCCTCGGAGCTGCGATTTGACCCCTTCGGATTTTTGTTTGTGGGGAACCGTAAACAACCGATGTTATGCCAACAATACGGAAAGGATTCAAGCACTTAAGGCCAATATCATCCAAGTAATCCGTGAGCTACAGCCCGAAACCATGAACAAGGTCTTGAAAAATTGCAGTGACAGAATGCGCTACTGCGAAGCCAACCGAGGCAGCTACTTGAACGACGTTGTGTTCGATAATTAATGGGAATGTTTGCTCTTACTAATAAAGCCATAATACATGAAAAAAATGTAATTTTGTAAATTTTATTGCATTTTTAAAAAGAAACTTGTGCTTGGCCCACCCTGTTTACCTCTTTCTGAAAATATATCATACAGACTTGAGCCATTCCACGAATGAAGACTTATATCGGCAGCTTGTGCAGTTGTTCCTTAACAAAGTTCGGTGTTCTATAAAGTTCACAGAAAACAGGCGATTACAAAAATGCGACCAATTTCTATATTTCTAAACCGAATGACGTCTGGTAAGATAATAGCGCACGGAGAGAATTGAAAATCACCAATTGCAATTGAGTTGCAATTCACGAATTATATCTTTGTCGCAAATTACAACGATTTTTTCTTGGATTGATATAAAAATTCGTAATTCGACATTGAAAACGGCGTAGAATACACAATTCTGCTTGGTGAATTTTGCGATTAGAAGTATTAATTCTAGCTTCTTTATTTGTAGTGATTTGCGATATTCTTTGGCGCAATTTACCACTTCAATTGGCCAATTTCTCAATTATTACTTCACAATCGCAAATTGCAAAAAGTATTTGCTGATTTACGAACACTGAGTGATGAATCAATGAAATCTTATAATAATTTAACACATGTAAATTGAAAACGTAAAATGACGTAGAGAAATCGTGAATTACAAAATATTTTTTTGTAATTTCCATGGAATTAACTACCCGATGTGTGGAATTTTTGTGCGCACAGGCAGCCGACAAAAACGAAACGTCATAGCATGTCCATGGTCCATGTAAAGAAATCCTTTTAAGTCCTTTCATTTACTGCATGGACAGCTACAACCATGCGCATTTGGCTTCATTAGAGTCAGACAGTCGGTATTCAATCTTTGCTTAAAGCAGTTCTTGTCGGGTCAAAGTTATTTATAAGTATAACTCATTCGTAGTGGAAGGACCAGCACTTAGCAAAGAGAAAAAAACATCAACCCAAGAACAAATGAATAAAAAAACATCCAATATAAAATAGCGTTGGTTTGTATATTGGTACTTAGCTGCTGTGGTTTGGTTGACGATCGAAATCCAAGTGGCAGAGAAATCGATGTCGCCAATTCAACAAAGTTGTGTTATCAATGTGTTATACATAAAAAATAGCAGAAAAAACCGGTATTGAACGAGAGCAAGAAAGAGAAATTATGTATAAGATGTTACGTTAAATAGGGTATACTTTAAATTATAGGCAAATCAATAATATTAAGAAGTTATGAATTAGTTAGAAACGAATAACAATAATATACTAATTAATCAAATGAATTTAGATATGAGTATTTTCATGATATATTTTCCAACATTCCGCCGCCCCTGGAACATAGTTTCAGCTCATAGGGAGTGGTGCCAATTTATGAATAGGTCGCACTAGATTTCCATTAGCAGTGCGTAAGGTTACGACTCGAACTCGTCCGTCCTGACCTGGATGTATTGCTATGACTCGTCCCATAGCCCATTTCCCTGGTGGCAAGTTTGTGTCTTTGATGACAACCAGATCGTTCAACTGCAGGTTTCGTTCGGGTTGCGACCATCGAGAGCGTTGTTGTAGCGAAGTCAGGTACTCCATACTCCATCGCTTCCAGTACCCATTGATTTTTGCCTGTATTGCTTGCCAAGCTGATAGCCGATTTTGAGGTATTTCAAGTGATGGTTCAGGAACAGCTGCGTATGATTCACCTATAATAAAATGAGCTGGGGTTAATGGGTCTAAGTCATTATCAGAATTTTGACACAAAGGACGACAATTTAAAAGGGCTTCAATTTGGGTGAGAAGGGTGTAAAGTTCTTCGAAGGTCATGACATCAGAACCAATAACACGGCGAAGGTGCTGTTTAACAGACTTTACCCCCGCTTCCCACAACCCGCCGAAATGTGGAGCTGATGGAGGAATAAAGTGCCAAGTGATTGAGTCGCGAGCAAGAGACTGTGCAACTATTGAGTTATGGTATTCCGACAAGGTGAGTTGGTGCATTTCGGATAATCGTTTTGTAGCTCCTCGAAAATTGGTACCATTGTCAGAGTACATATGCGAAGGTTTACCGCGACGCGCAATGAAACGACGGAGAGCTGCGAGGAATGCGTCAGTAGTCAAATCACTGACTAGCTCCAAATGTATGGCTTTAGTGGCCAGACAGACAAATAGCGATATATATCCTTTTATATGTTGTGTTTTTCGACCGATTTTAACTTTAATGAAAATTGGACCAGCGTAATCACAGCCGCAGTGTGTAAATGGTCTACTCTGCTGAATCCGAGGTGCTGGAAGATTTCCCATGATCTGTGTAGCGGTAGACTTTCTTTGCCGAAAACAAGAAATACATTCATGGGTTATCTTACGAAGTAGGTTTCTGCAGCCGATAATCCAATACTCCTGCCGAATGATGACAAACAATGCGGAAACTCCAGGGTGTAGCATGCGTCGATGAAAGTCAACTGCAATAAGTTGTGTCACTGGATGTTGCTTTGGTATGATGATTGGGTGTTTCACGTTGAATGCGACATTGGCTTCGAGAATCCTTCCTCCCACTCGCAATATCTGCTGATCATCTAAAAATGGACAAAGATTAGCAATTCTACAACCTTTACTAAAATGACCGTGGGCTTTGAAGTATGCAATATCATCTCCGAAATAAAGATGCTGTAGCCATTTTATGATCATGCATTTCGCATTGTAGATGTCGTGAGAGTGAAGTTGAAGGGTTATTGCAGTTGTTTCTCGCGATAATTTGCGGCTTTTCGAGATAAACCGATACACATAGGCGACGATTCGAATAAGGCGATACCAAGATGAAACTCTGGGGCATAGTTGATGAAGAGGGTGTTCATTGTTGACTACTAGACACGATTGTTGGTAGTTTTTCCTTTCTTCCAGTTTACAGTCTGGGTGGTCTTGGAGGTGACGTTCGATTGGCCAGTGCTCCTCAGACTTTCTTAACCAGTGGGGACCTGTCCACCAAATGGGATGTTGAACGAGAGCCGACGGTGCTAAACCGCGCGAAGCACAATCTGCTGGATTCTGCTCCGACCTTATATGAAACCATCTGTTTCTATCAATTGTGTTTAAAATCTCAGATGTCCGATTGCCGACGAATATATCCCAACGACGAGGGGGAGACGATAGCCAAGAAAGAACTACTTGGGAGTCACACCAAGCATAGATATTTGAGCAGGTTGTGCTCAATGACCTTTGAACAGTAACCAGCAGGCGTGCCAGTAAAAGCGCTCCACAAAGCTCCAGACGAGGAATGGTCAACTGTTTTATTGGAGCTACTCGGCTTTTGGCTGCCACGATGTTTGTTTCAATGCTTCCATTGGGTAAAATGTAGCGAGAGTAAATGACGGCAGCGTACGCGGAAGCCGAGGCATCAGAGAATCCGTGCAGTTGAAAGGTAGGGTCCGCTATACCTATGCAACGGGGTATGGTAAGTTTGGCTATATCAGGAAGTTCCTGGCGATGTTTACACCATTGTGTTACAATAAATTCAGGTAGAGGATCATCCCAGTCGAGTTTTCGATGCCACAATTGTTGGAATATGATTTTGAGTTGCACGACCGAGGGAGAGAGGAAACCGAGAGGGTCGAAAATTCGGGAAACTTCCCGCAAAATTTGACGTTTCGTTATAGGTTCGCTTGGCGTTAGATTTATACGATACGAGAAGCAATCGAGCTTAGAGTTCCAGTACAACCCGAGTACTTTCACCCATGAATCATTTTCAGATTCGAACGAAACGATTTCACTTTGTATAGATTCCACTTCATGCAGAAGCTCTTTGCAATTACTTTGCCACTTGCTTAGTTCTAGGCCACATTTTGATAGGAGTTCGATTAAAGAGTCTTTTTTAGCAATTGCATCAGGAAGTGAATCTCCACCTGACACAACATCATCAACGTAAAAGTCATTAAGGAGTATTTCTGCTGCAACAGGATACTCTTCGCGATAGTCACAAGCAAGTTGTTGTAGAACACGTACCGATAAATATGGGGCACACGATGTGCCATATGTCACTGTACATAAACGAAAATGTTCAAGGGGATCTGTTGCCGATTTTCGCCAAACAATCCGTTGGAAGTCGATATCTTCATCTGCTACCCAAATCTGGCGGAACATTTTTACGATATCGGCAGTAAAAACATATTTATGACGACGGAATCTCAAACAGACGGAAAAAAGGTTGCGTTGAATTGGTGGTCCGATCATAAGTGCGTCATTTAAAGAGTTTCCGCTCGAATCTCTAAACGACCCGTCGAAAACAACCCGAAGTTTCGTTGTTGCGCTGTCAGGCTTAAACACAGCGTGGTGTGGCAAATAGAAAACATTGCGTTTAGAAACCTCCGACGGAGGTACTCTACGCATGTGCCCAAGTCTCAAATATTCATCCAGAAAGTCGGAATAAGATTGAGAAAGCGCTTCGTTTTTTCGATATCTTCTTTCCATTGTCGTCAATCGAGAAACTGCACCCCCGAGGGTGCTCGCGAAAACCGGTGGTTGTTTAAAGGGGAGATGAACAATATATTTTCCATGTTTGTCCCTTCGATGTGTCCGAACAAAATGTTCTTCAATGGCTTTGTCTTCTTTTGAAACAACAGACTTTGGATCAACCTCTTCGATTGTCCAAAAGGCCTGTAAACTCGAATCGATATCAAGAATAGTATGATGAGATTGAATGTTATTGTCGACGCTTGAAACCAATTGTCCTGCTAACACCCATCCAAAGACAGTTTTTTGTGCTATGGGATACCCATTGGCACCACGAACGTTTTCACCCTGTAGGATTTCCCAGACCTTATCAGCGCCGAGCAAAATATCGATAGCGCTAGGTTGATTGAATGACGGATCGGCTAAATCGAGTTTTGAAATATGAACCCAATCTTTGACATCAAATGAAACGGATGGCAATGCTGATGTTACGTTTGATAGGATGTAGGTATCTACCGGGATACTGACTGAATCAAACCGTGAACAAATTGCCAAAGAGACTAGACCCCTGGATGTTCCTGCGCAGGTTGCACCAATACCGCTTATCGGTATCCGGGCATTTGTTCTTTTAAGTCCGAGTCTTTGGACACAAGACTCGGTGATAAATGAAACCTGCGACCCCGAGTCTATCAAAAGACGAACAAGTTGGTATTTTCCTTTATAATCCTTAACCTTACCAATGGCTGTAGGAAGCAATGTTTTTGGAAGAAATTGGGTGAAATTAATGGAGTGATGAGTGACGAGTTGGTTTGTACTAAATGACGTAGATGGAAGATTCGAGTTAGATGAATGGGGACGAGATGTTGCAATATTTTCCGAAGAAGAGCTACCGACATTTGCAGTACCCGTACCGAGATGCACTAAGCTGTGGTGTGGTGAGTTGCAAGTGTTGCATCGAAACTTAGATTTACAACGAGCAGAATTATGTCCACGACGCAAACAGTTAAAACAAAGTTTCTTCGATTTAACGAATTCCCTTTTCGATTCTATTCCCATACCGAGAAATTCTGGACATTGAGGAAGTGCATGGGACTCAGTACATCTTGGGCACTGTGATGAGGACGAAACATGCATACTCTTCAAAGTCGCGGACTTCCGATTTGTTCCAGATTCACGAACATGTGATCGACACGACTCTAACGCTTCACACCGACGTTCCATGAAGTCTAGAAATTCCTGTATCGTGGGATAGTCAGAGTCTACACTCTCAGCTGACCAAGCCTGACGAGTATCTGGGTCCACTTTGCCTACTAATACATAAATCATCCATGGATCTCTTTCCATTGAGTTTAGCGAAGTTAGACCGCGTAAAATCTCGTCAGCGCAGTCCGAAATCTTACGTAGAACTCTCACGTTTGAGCTCTGAATTGATGGTAGTTGCATAAAGGTTTCGAGAAGATTATTTATAATAAAACGCGGCCTATCATATCGTTTCTCTAATCTTTCCCATGCCTGTTCGTAGGTAGCATCAGACAACGGAAGATGAGACAGCAAATTTAAAGCATCGCCGCGAAGAGACGAACGTAGAAATTGAAATTTTTGTGTCGGCGACAAATTCATCTTATTATGAACCGAACTTTCGAACATGTCGCGAAACGATGGCCAGTCACGATAATTACCAGAAAAGGGCTCTATATGGAATTTAGGCAGATGGTCATTAATATGACTAAATGAATTGGTTGCGAGTGACTGCGAGACGATAGGTGCACGTGTGTCGATTGACCGTTGAACTTCGATTGTAGGCTTCTTTTTTTCCCTAATAGTTGAAAGCAAAACAGATTTGACAACAAGGTACTTTGATTCGAATTCTTCAAATTCAGATTCAGGATCAATGTAACCTTCTTCCTGCGCGAATGCATACATTTGTTGTTGAGAGGAATAGAACTTTTCCCACAGATCATTAAGTTTCTCCAAACGTACTTCGAGTGCGTCTAAAGTGATCAATTCCGTAATCTTCTCGGAAAATGTGGCTAATTTAGTAAGCGAACCCTTTAGATTTCCGCGAGTAGCACGAAGAACCGACATATTACACGAGGTCATTTTAGAAAGAAGTCTCTAATTAATTCACGAAATATGCGCGCGATGAAATAATATTAAAATGCAAACGAATAATCAGCACATGCGAATTTTAATTATTTTAGGTATATACAATATACACACGTGGGAGGTAGATTTAATTCACCACTTGATCAAACGAATGTCTATATCCACAAAATGTTCACACTTTATTGTCCGAAAAATCAATTTTATTGATTGCAATGCTTGCAGCAACGACGAATGAACAAAATTCAATTAACGCAAACTCCGTTAATGATTGACAAGACCGATTAAAGTGAGTTAATGTCTGTATTTCGCAAGGAATCCTGATGTGGGTAATCTTAATTTAAACCCAGAATCCGGCTCGATTTGGACCACAAAATATGTTTGGGAATAATCAAACCAAATTTCGATTATTCTCAACGAGACGAAGTGAAGGACCAGCACTTAGCAAAGAGAAAAAAACATCAACCCAAGAACAAATGAATAAAAAAACATCCAATATAAAATAGCGTTGGTTTGTATATTGGTACTTAGCTGCTGTGGTTTGGTTGACGATCGAAATCCAAGTGGCAGAGAAATCGATGTCGCCAATTCAACAAAGTTGTGTTATCAATGTGTTATACATAAAAAATAGCAGAAAAAACCGGTATTGAACGAGAGCAAGAAAGAGAAATTATGTATAAGATGTTACGTTAAATAGGGTATACTTTAAATTATAGGCAAATCAATAATATTAAGAAGTTATGAATTAGTTAGAAACGAATAACAATAATATACTAATTAATCAAATGAATTTAGATATGAGTATTTTCATGATATATTTTCCAACAGATAGTGAGTGTACTAACCAACAAATTGTAAAGAATTTTGGAATATATCTTGTAAGTACATATTGAATAATACAAAAACAACTGAAGTAGGTATATAAATTTGTATTTTTTTCAGAAGGTACATATCGCTATAAGAAAGAAGTATAAATTGGAATGTATTCTAAAATATGTAATCGAAAACGATTGTAAAGGTTCGTATCAATGGCAAGTTATTCTAAATAATTTGTTTGTATTTTAAATTTTAGCATAGACCGAAAAACCACCCCAGACAAATCCCGTTGTCTCCGGACGATATGGCGCCGTATGCTTTCATGGATATCAGGAGGAAACAAATAATTAAACTACGAATTTTGATTTGTAAATCATAAGATATAAGTTGTAAATTGAGAATAAAGTTTTCCAATTTCACTATAAAACAATTTCAATTTACTACGGTGAGCCTCAAATCACTAGGTACTCAAGAATCGTAAATTGCAAAATATGAAATGCAAATTGATAAAAAAAAGATTCAATTTACCATTACGAATTCGTAAATTGCAAGTACTGAAGTGTTAATCTACCCTTTTCGTTCGCAAATCAACACTTTTAAGTTGCAATTCAAGACTAAATGGTTGTAATTTGTTAAGGGAGGAAATCGTAATTTACAACACAAAAGTGGTAATTTACGAATTATTTTTGCAATTCACAATTCATAGTAATAGCAAATCAATAACTATTTGTGTCAAATTGCGATTGGTTATTGCAATATGTATTCCTCATTTGATCGCATCATTGACAATAAAAAGTAGCGATTCGCGACTTTTGAGGGTCAATATCTTCACTTCGTACAATTTATAGAATTGCGAATAAAGAGTCGTGAATTAGTAAATCCTGAGCTAAGCTCTAAAACTAGACAAACTTTTCGTGATTCTGCGCTCATTTTTCTTGATTTGATCTTAAAATTTTCTCAATGCACTGTAGAACGATATAGACCTCAAAGCTAAGTTCAGCCATAAAGCTATTCAGTTGCATACGTTCGGTCTCTAAATTACCAGCCGTTCAGTGTCATATACTTGGTTTGTGTAACCGCGCTAGTGACTAATTCTTGCCTTATGATGGCAATAATACAAGGCTAACACACCCCTCTAACCGAACCAGCAGGAACATCAACTAACGTCCTGTTTCAAAGTCTTAAGCAATTTCAGCAAGACTGATTCAAACGAGCTTTGTGACGATGAAAATCTCGCAGTTCAGTATGCAGTTGTCATCATCGAGGGTACTTCCGCTCAGCCAATAATGGAGGTTTGCGTCGATATCAACATCATCGGCCGCTTTCAAGGTGCGTGCTAGAGCAAGAGGTAAACGAAATGTCAAATCCACTGCTGATAGCAGCAACACAGTTTAGAGGTCAAAAAAAAAAAATAATTGGCGCAACAGGCCCGTATGGACCCAAGCCTAGCTTCTCACAACCATTCGTCTTGTGTGAGTTTTTATTTTTGGGACGATTGGAAGGGATCTACAATTTTATGCCGAGTCCAAACGGCCAATTGAGAAGCTCTTTCATGACAGTTATACTCTCGGATGTTTGTCAGACGTTCGCGAGAGGTGGCGCAGTGAAAAAAAACCTTAAGTTGGAATTTGGGTTTTTCTCGGGATTCGAACCTGGGACCCCTCGCTTAGTAGTCCAACACACTAACCACTAAGCACTTTAGAAGTCATCTTATTAAAAATTACTACAGCATCAACTTGTGTTGCCAAAAAACTGAGAAAGAGTTCTGAAGTTCAATTCTCAGAAAAACGCAAATTATACCTCAAGTTTGAATTTATTGTGCCACCACTTGTGAAATTTTGTCTGTCATGCGAAAGCTTCTCAGTTCAGAGGTTCGCCCCAAAAATAAAACGAGTTACATGTGCATTGTGTCCCATATGGACTTCTCGCAGGTATTGGTAAACTTACCCAGACTTTATCCATTTTGCGTTTCGATGGATAATACTAATCAGTTGGTTGTAGGTCAGTATGAACACACTCTCACTCAGTTTTTAATCAAAATTTTAAAGGCCGTCTTCCTGATACTGTTGGCATATCTGATCAACCAATGAATATTTCCTTGCATAATTTTCTTTGTATAGATACCTAACGTCTTATCATAACCCTCTTCCAGCTGGTGCCGATTGCAATTTCTTTCCGTGGTTGTGTACCTATTCCAATTCGAACTATTGTATATGCTCCTCACATGAGTGTGTCTTCTCAGAATAACATACACCAACATATTGGCAATAAAAGTATGTCTTTGCCTTAATCTTGTTATCCGCCCGTATGCATCTTTTATCATTCCATTTGCTAGCAATTTGCATCAAAAGGCCACGTCCGAAAGATTCATCTTCTATGCGCACAGCGTTTCCGTCTCATCTCGCTTTCCAATTGATTTCTGATTGAAAACTTTCAAACCAAGGAGTGTCTCCTTGAGAATCTCATCACAACTTCATCGTTGTCATCGTCGTCCTTCGATCAATTTGTATTCCCCGACAAAGTATTCAACTATCTTGGCATATCCCGCAAAAGGATCTATGTAGAGACCGAAAGGACCCCTCTTGCAAATCTTATAAAAGAACTAAACATAAGTAAGCACCTTTTGCATCAGTCAAGTTCTATTCCGCACAGGAAGCCACCATAAAAACGAGTTATGGTAGGACATTTCCCAATACAAAAATACAAAAGGCCAAGAAACTGTTTTTTTTTTTCCCCTGATGTCGTCCTTTCATGCCCGCTTCCCGCCACAGTTCGCCGGATGGAAACGTGTCAACACGTTCCCAAAATAAATTTTCTTTTTCTTCACTTTTGTGCACGTTTGGGTGGGTACATGTTATGTAGTTACTGGTGAAACGCAGTTATACCATACACCATATACGTACCTCTGGGGGTAGTGCTCCCGAATGAGCACGTCCCAAAATAATGGCCCATAATGCAGCGACTAAATTATGCATACAGTAGTAGTTGACTACGCTTTGGTTCTTGGTGTGGCATCGCTCGAGAATATGCCGTACAAAAATTACTCCCACACCGAACATTCAAGAGCGCTTCGTCCTTTTTCCGTTTTCCATATACAGATATACTTATATGTCGGCAAGCGGTAGCAGGATTCTCTCCAGCCAAAGCGAGCACAACACAATCAGCAATTTGGTAATCTGTCCTCGCCATGTTATTACCTCTCCTCCAAGCAGTGCCAGAAGGAAAGCTGGTGCTGAATGAAATAAGCGTTTTTCGAAAATATTGCTCCACGAAAAAGGATACTCTGCGAGCTGTGACAAAGAACACTGCCGATGAACTAATGTGACATTTGGGTTAGAATTTTCTCTACCAAATAAATATGTACGAGTGTGTTGGCTATAATTTTAAAGGGACTGTTGCCAGAGCCACAAAGGTCAAATTAGGGGCTTATCTTTGGCGAGAATTGTGTGTTTTGCTGTTTAAAATGCAAGAGATGTGTGACGTTGTAAATAGCTCTTATCGCTGAAACGAATAACTGCGAGTAGATGAAGGACAAATTGGAGGCATGTTATGATCAGTTAGAGTTTCCAATAAACTTTTGTCTGTCGCAAAACCACGTGATGAACCGAGTTAAAGTCAGCTTCTTAAATATTCGGACTTTCTGCTGGATTCTCATAAAAGGACGAAACAAGGAATTTTTTACAAATATTTTTTGTAAGCCTTACAGGTTAAAGGGAACTTACACAGACCATAGTCCGGAAACAAGTTATACGGTACTTCGCTATGCTCTACGTTGAGTACATCAACGCCTAGACTTAAACGCCATAAGGTCAAACTAGACAACGATGCAAACTAAGAGTATGCACCCGAAAGACAACTTAAGCTAAGTAGATTTAAGAAAACAAACATAGTATTCCGTTGGGCCACTGTTGTTGAGCCAATATATTCAAATATTAATTATTCACCACCATTTGTTACCCAGCCTTAAGTCAAATTGTATACACAAAAGGCTCAATAAAAGCAAATGCAATTGCTCTACTTTGAAATGGTTCCAAGATCTAGGTTGCGTTGGCACACCTTCTAGGTGATTTGACCTAAGTGAGAGTACCAGGCCTTATCTATGGTTGTACCATACCTTATACCTGTCTGTATTTGACATATCCTACAAAGAATCAGTTTGCTAGTATTCAAGCTACATGAATATTTGGTGATCTTGATGTTTTGATGTTTTTTTTGTGACAATTTACAGTTCACAATATATTTAAATGAAATTCTAATCGCTCTTTGTGGCAAGCTATGTAGCTGCATGTCATTTTATGAAGCTTTGTCGTTGTTTGTGTTTTATTGTGGTACTTTACTTTGTTGCGTTACATGTCTGTGCTGTTGTCTGCATTTTGTGCAGTTTTTGAGGTACTTTATGTGTAGTATGTGTTTTGTAGCGAGTCGTGGGGCTACATGACGGATTGTGTCTTCTGTGGTATTTCGTAACGATTTTATGGGCTTTGTGATATTCCATACGGATTCAATGTAGTTTACGAAACTGTTCTCTACTTATGGGAAATGGCGTCGTCTCATGATGTTTTGTAGTGACGTAGAGCGTTTACATTTTGTGGTATTTCATGGCGTTGCATTTTGTAGAGCTTCATCGCGATTTGTTGGTTGGCAGCATTTCGTTTCCATTCGTTGTGATTTTTATTTTAAAATTGCTTCGCGTTCCTTCGTTTTGGTTCGTTCTATTTATAGGGTCTGCCTAGTCAATGTCAATACTTTTCCATCGAAATTCTTATTTTTCCGCATCCTCGCTTCGCCACAAGCGTCACTTGTTGCGCAGCAAAATTTTCGTAGCATGATCATGGCGCTTGATGGTAGAGAATTTTGGCTTTTAGACCATATTTATTGGAGTGCCTACCACCGTGATTTTAGACACTTATTGACTACAAAAGTCGTAGCGTTTTGTTTTGTGGTAAGAAGCATTATGAAAAAAAATTATATGGCCTTTTATGGGGATCGATTTGTGGTCTATCGTGGCATTTAATCATATTTGTAGTTGCTGTTGTGCAAGCATTTATAGCCTCATACGAAAAAGGGCATAGCCTCATGTGGGTTTCTTTGCGTTTTGTAGCATCGCCTTGTGGTGAGTCGTAGGCCCTAATGGCAAACGTTGTAGTTTTTTGAGGCTTTCTTTCACTTCTTTGCCCGTTGCTTTTTGGAATTCTGTTACATTTTGTGACATCTGCAACTAACTCCATTTCCCCCTTTCTTGTGTTTGATTACATGGCTTTGGGTGCTTTACAGCTTTTCATATTGTTGCGTTAAAAATTCTCGCTGTTATAAAACTGGTGAAAGATAGCCCGCTAAAATTATATATAAACCGATTTTAAACGAAAATTTCCACCACTTATACCTAGCACTTATCAGAGTCTCTTTCCAATTTAATTTTTCAACAGTTAACCAACCACACCCGAGTGCATAAGCAAATTGAAAGTGACTGGCAGAATTTAAAAAAAATAGTGCTCCACTCCACTCCTTAACCGGTTTTTGTTCTTAATGGGGATTCGCGAAATTAATATTTACATAGGACTCGAAAAATTCCCTAGCGACGACGTGGAGTTTCATATTCCACAATTTTTACTGTAAATCCCAAGCAGTAGGTAGCATCTCGCCAATCCCGCAGAGTATTAGCTAACTTATTCAATTTAACATCCGCCACGGCCTAAAGCGGTTTCGTTTTTTGTAACTCTACCCGGTTACTATATGCCAAGGCGTGGAATGAGGGAGTGGATGTTTGATTATTCCATTTGTGGTGCAAAGTATTCTATTTCTGACTAAAGGGGTTCGTTCCTTTACAGTTGAAGGACACTTCATAAAGAGCACTGTAGCTTTTAGAATTCATGGCATTCATTTGAGGCAAGTTTCGCATTTTGCGGCTCTTATTGTCCGGGTTCAATGAAAGCTTGTTGGTTAAACAATTTGCTTAAGTGCAGCTCTCTGACTGAATGAAAAGCGTGTAACCATTTCACATGGAGCACGAATATGTGTTGTGAAATTCTAATCGCGTCTAACTGACCTCATCGCGATGGGCAGAGAAGCATTTTCTTTGAACTTGGCAAAAACCTTTTAAATCATTCCCTGTACTCGGTGGGTGGTAAGGGTATTTTTATCTTCTTCCCTCTATCCCAAAGGCAAATTTTCACAAATCACTGATCCATTGTGGTGCTATATCCTCGATTTCTGCTGGATACGTTTTGTGCCCCATTAGGTAGCGGAGTTTAAATTAACTTTGTTCCTGTCTGCCGTGCTCCTGGAGAGTGTAATGTGCAAATGTGGGCATAACTTTCAAATTAACTTTTCCATTCATTGGACGTTAAGGCTACGAGCGTGTGCCTGGGAAAGCAGATAGGATTCAGGGACGATGTTTGGGTTGGCTTTTGTTCTGGTTCCGGTGCGGTGTCAAAGGGCGGTTTTATATACCTACCCCACATTCTCTCGTCTCTAGTGAATGTTTAATTTAAAGGAAATAATTAAAGATTAAATGTGAGGGGATTTTGGCTATAGGATGTGGTCTAGTTTTTGGTCTACACAAGAGGTTGACGAAAACAGAGAGCAGGTCGTTAACCGAGCACAGATTGTCGACACGTAATCAAAGCGATAGATAAAGACAAAGCAATGGAGCTTCATGTGTCTGCAAAAAAGGGATTAGTTGGTTTTTTTATGTCTGAAATCTGAATGGGTATCCATGAGTTGAAAATCAATACTTTCCTCTCCTATCGATTGTTGCCATATCAGGGTGTGATATTTTTGAAACATAGTCGCAGAAAAAAATGCCTCAAGCTTATGATGAGTGCTAGTCATGCTATCTTGTGCTGAAGCAATTAGTACAGTGCAAAGTAGTTCGGGGCAACAGGTCCATGTGGGACCATAGGCCCAGCTTGTGACTATCAAAACCGGGATCTTATATAAGAGTCATTCGAGGGTTGAGAAGTACGAACCGGCGTTTTTCGAAGCTCATTTTGATGCGTTTTAAGAAACATTTTTGACAGGTTTTTTGACTTGATCTGCACGTTTTTTGACGCTTTTCTCAGGAGCGTTTTTTTTCGTCTTTGGATGCATATTTCGAATCGTTTTCACAGCGTTTTTAATTCCTTTTTCGACGCATTTTAGACGCTTTTCTTTGATGCTTTCTTAGAACTTTTCGACTGGTTTTGAAAACCGTTGTTGACTAATTTTTTTGACGCGTTTGGCTCGTTTTCGATGCACGTTTAAAACATTTTTTTTGGGTCTTTTTTCCTACTGTTTTATTTTTAACTATATCTCCGCGTTTTTCGACGCGAATTTGGAGGGACTTTAAACTCGTTTTCAACTCTTTTTTAACACGGTTTTTGAGTTGTTTTTGCACCCTTTTTTAGCACAAGTTCCTACATTTTCTACGAGGTATTTTTACTCGTTTTCTCATCGCGCCTTGACGTTTTTATGAGTTCTCATTATTTTCAGAGATATAAGGCGGGTAACATAAATCAATATGAGCACAGCGTTGCGGATAACTGCTACCCGTTCTTGCAATAGAAATCCATGAAAAAATCCTTTATATCTTATGGCACTTCAAATGCACTTCAATCCCCCAAAGTTCTTTCGAATGCAATTCCAATTTTCATATACCAATAAAATGCTAAACACAAATTGCCGCTATTTATGTTTTATTTGCCACATGACAGGAAATTACGATCATGGAAATTGCGAAAATTTATATCTTCGCGTTTTATCGTCCTGCCGGCGCCACGCTAAACTAATTGCCTTGATATAGGCGAAATATCTAACCAATCCTTTTAGTGCAGTAGTCTCCCAAAATCACATTCCCAAAATAATTGCCCATCAACTGGCAGGCGGTAGACTGCCAAAATCAGCGAACGCCATTCCGTTTATTCTGTTTAAGAAAATTCCATCGAATGTGGCTAATTATGAAACACAAACTCAAATAATTTCCTGGCACTCGTGCATTTGTATGAACGGCTCAAATTAACTTGGTTATATAGCAATGCGCCACATACAGAAAATAATGTGAATTAACGCATCTAATAGGCCAATTATTGAAGCTAACATCCCCACGGCAGTTACATTGCGGCAAAACCAAGTGAAGCTAATTTTAAAATGGCCTCCCTTACAGCCTCCGTCCCCGCTCCCAATCACACACAATGTATATTCGAATTTCACTCAATGAAGTTATACAGTTACAGTTATACACCCAAAGCGGCCATATAATTAGGAATATGTCAAAGCGTTAGCCACCCTCCGACTTCGACTGTATTGATACAATTGTGTGATGGCGGACGCATCTAAACAATGTCAATTATTCAGGATAATCACGGGGAATCGTTAAATTCCATTCCAAAATGGGAATTTACCCTGTAGATACACAGTTCACATCGGACATCCCTGAGTGCATGACATGCTTATTGTCAAATAAGCACATTGAGCTCCTACACCCTTTGATGAATGGTGTTTATATAAATAAAGCATTGGGTGTAATGCTTTTGCCATATTTTACGAACCTATGTAGCTGAGAAAAACTCCTTTCTCTCACAGAATCTTGCGTCAAGTGATTTGAACGGCCTATGCTCGTTGCTCAGTTGTGCATAAAGTGCAGGCAGAGCTCCGCGATGAAACATTTATCACTTTGTGCCAGATTTCTAATTAGGCAAACTTATAGTCGACTCCCTCTGTGGTAATTATAAGTTAAAGTGATCTTTATGAGAACATGGCATGGAATTAAGTTACATACACATTTCTTGTTTGTTGCAGCGCCATTTAAAAGTTTTGCCAATTCGGAGTCGGGTTTCTTTGCGGGACTTTTGTTTTTGGTTGGCAAATTTTGTAAATTTTATGCAAAGCCACAACGGGGAGTTGAAAGTTTGACATAGTTCCGACATGTACTTTTATAGAAAATTCACATACACAACGTTAATGCAAGTTAATTTAAAGGCGGAGTTCAGCTAAAGGAAATGAGTGGTGTAATGTGGAAGAATTTAACAGAATTACACGGAATACTTTATTATAAAATGGGCTATGTTAAGGGTTGGAACTCTAAAATCGTAAATGAGGTTGTTGGTCTTTTGACTACGTTTTGAGGGGAAGCTATTTCGAACTACACAAATACCAATTTGACTACAAAACAGTTTTTACTTAGAAAATTATGAAGTTATTTTGGAACGCTATAGAAAACATAAATGCTGCCACTCCCTTTTGCTCACTCAGCCATCCATGGTTTCTGGCCAGATCGGAAAGGGCTTTTAATGTACCTTAAGTAGATATTTTGGTTTCTTATTGTTAACTCTGAGCTTATGACGATTAACATATCGAGCAACCACAGGTTCGAATGCCGAGAAAAACCCAAATTTCAACTTAAGGTTTTTTTTCGCTGCGCCACCTCTCGCGAACGTCTGACAAACATCCGAGAGTATAACTGTCATGAAAGAGCTTCTCAATTGGCCGTTTGGACTCGGCATAAAATTGTAGATCCCTTCCATTCGTCCCAAAAATAAAAACTCACACAAGACGAATGGTTGTGAGAAGCTAGGCTTGGGTCCATACGGACCTGTTCCGCCAATTATTTATTTTTAACCACAAAATATTCATACATTCCACTGACTGAAAATCGTTAGTTGTATTACGTGTGCCATCTTTTAATTTGACTCCTTAAATGACAGTCCACTTGTTTCTCTAACATGGCAGATGGACAGCAATTATTTTTTAATTTATTTATTTATTTATTTAAATTTCTTTATTTCTTTCCAAAAACTAAACTAAGGGTTACAATAATTCTTTTGTTTTTTACTTACGTACAAACTTACTTAAAGAAGACCATTTTAGTTTTTAGCAAGAAATAGCATAGTACGTTCTATTGTCAAAATGACAAGAGGCGAAAGTACTTTTATTTTGAAAAAAAGGAAAAATAATAAACTATTGATGGGGAAACAAATTATATATCTTGAAATTACAAACAAACAAAAAGATATACATCGAGTAGACACTAATCATTTAAATTCATATACTATATTACACCATTGGGAGCAAAAGAGAATCTATTTGAGAATAGTTACAGGAAAAAAGCCATGTTTTGATCTTTTTTAAAAATACTGATTTTATTCTCTCACACCTAAGGTTTTCAGGTAGTATATTATACAAACGAGGCGCGGTTACATAATAAAAACGAGAGAAGTGTGTTTTGTGGATTGTTGGTACAGTTACGAAATTCTATATTTATTGCTGTTAATATTAATTTATAAACGTTTGTGAAAAACTTCTGCTCGCCGTCGCTGTAAAAAAGTGAGAGATCGTAAAAAGGCCAATGTGACAGCTGGAAAGCGATGGTTGACGAAATGGAGAACTTTGCGCCGTTGTGGCTCTGTGCGTTGAGAACGTTTAGTGTTGGATCGCCACAGGCTCTATCTTTTCGACCAACTCCTTCCGAAGTAGCTATTATTACTTTGAATGATTTTCACTTCAAGCAGACTTGCATACAATTCCTTCTCAGTGTCATGAGAGGCAAGCTCCAACATATATGCCTACATGCAAGTGTACTCCTGCCATATATCTCGTATTTGCTTAGTCATTACCTAGCATGTTAGATTGTGAACTTGCTGTCAAGCAGCAAATCAAAATCTGTTCCCATTTTGAGAACATTGTAAAAGGAAATGTGTACCTTTTATCTCTTGTCTAAAGGAATCCCTATTCATAGTGGAAATTAGTATTATAACATAAGTTCGACTTCTTCTTGCAATCGGCCGCCATTTTTGGTCAGTCAATTATCTCCCACGTTGTCTGGTAAAGAGCTGTACAACGCGGGGTTTTTCTACCCACTTGACGGGAACTTCGCTGGGCCGGTAGATGATAAACTTACCAACGTAAATAGACCGATGGATACACGCAGAAACTTTGACCTTAACCGAGTGCGATTTTTGCTCTATTAAAAAAAAAAGTGTTAAAATTAACTAGTATTTGAGTATGTACAGAGTTAAAAAGGTTAAATGCATACTGTTAAAAATAACACTCTTAATAAGTTGTTATCAACAAAGTTAGTGGATTAATATCAACCAAACAGTTTTATTTTGGTTTTTGTTAAAATCTAATAAGTAAATTAGTTGATAACAACATAGCCAATTTGAAGTTTTAACACACCGATTGGTTATTAATAACCGTTCTTCTTATCAACTTTCAACCCATTCAATGTTTGTTAAAATCTAACAACCTATCTGTTAAAAACAACCAATAAGTCTTGTTTGAATATAACAAAATACTGGGTTGTTTTTAAATAATTTACTCGTGAAAATTTAACCCATCTAATGTTTGTAAATTTGGCTCAGTTTTTAGATCCACGGACGTTAAATGCCGCGAAGTACAAGGTGGCGCAAAAGTAATCCTCCTATCAGAAAATGCTATAAATTTTGCGATTGGCCCCTAATGTCAGTCCTGTTTTGACATTTGTGTAGTAAACACATGCGAAATACACGTTAATAAACAATGCTACGCTACACTGCTCCAGAACGCGGAATATTGGTGACTATTTATTTGAGCAATAATCGGTCGGTGACTTTGGCACAACGTGAATTTCGTCGCAGATTTCCTAGCCGTCCAACGCCTACTGGTGAAACACTGCGACGTTTAGCCGCTCGCCTCGAAGAGACTGGCACAACACGAGATGCTGCCAGGCGTGGCAGACCCCGGAGTAGCCGTTCTGCAGAGAATATTGCTGCTGTAGCCGAAGATGTCATGGAAACGCCGTCGACATCGACCAGACGACGTGCCACGCAAATGGGTATCAGTCGACGGTCTTTACAGCGAATTTTGGTACAAGATTTGAAGATGTTTCCGTACAAAGTCCAGACGGTGCACCAGCTGTTAGCTGCTGACCGCCAATCGCGTCTAACATACGCTCAAGCCATCCTTAAATACCACCAAGAGGAAGATGATTTTTCATCAAAAATAATCATGAGTGATGAGGCCCATTTCCATCTTAGCGGGTACGTAAATAAGCAAAATTTACGCTTCTGGGTCACTGAAAATCCGCGTGTAACCCACGAAGAGCCATAACACCCGCTCAAAGTCACTGTATGGTGTGCTGTTTTCGCTGGAGGAGTCATCGGACCTTTTTTCTTCGAAGACGTCGCGGGCCAAACGGTTACTGTGAATGGTGAGCGCTACAGAGCAATGATCAACGAGTTCTTTTTGCCGCAACTTGATGAATTGGGATTGGAAAACATGTGGTTCCAACATGACGGTGCAACGGCACACACTGCGCGAGCCACAACCGATATGCTGAAGGATGCGCCTAATCTCCCGTTTTGGCGATTTGCACTGGCCAGCAAGATCGCCTGATTTGACAGCTCCAGACTTCTTTTTGTGGGGCTTTTTGAAGTCGCGGGTTTATGTCAACAAGCCTCAGACTCTTGCAGCTCTTAAAGACAATATCCGTCAAGAATGTGAGGACGTATCGCCGGAAGTTTTGGCCAAAGTGATGGAAAATGCCATAAAAAGGGCTCAAATGACAATCAACTGTGGCGGCGGCAATTTACATGACATCATATTCTCGACTTGATGTAAAAAAAAATTAAAAGACCAAATAAAAATAATCCACAAGAAGAATCAAAAAGGAGGCCAGCGGCAAGAGGATTGTGAGTTGGGGGTCTCAGTATGATTTGTCTCTGGTTTTCAACCGAAAGTTGATTGATTTTAAATAAGTGAATTTTCTGCGTGTACTGATAGACTGGAATTGTCCATTTTCCCAAAGGGTTCTCCTTATTTTAGCCAAAAAAAAATATATATTCTCGATCGGAATTTGCAAGAGAGGTATCTTAAGGTTTGACTGACCTTCAAGATGATCTAGAAACAGTAACTATATGGTCAATAGGATCGATGGTAGTGGTAAGAAGCTTTGACGAGGCCGAACATGGCAACTACCACGCTGATTTCTTACAGGCACAAACTTAACAGGCACTCTCCATGTCTTGTTTTGAGACGCGATCAATCCTGGGGTAAAATTGACGCACATACGGACAAGCATTACGTACCGCCTTTGTATGCAGCCCCAATGATCGTAGATGAATTTTTGGATATGCCATTTTCTATCGCAGAAGTAAAAGTTGCCATCGAGAATGCAAAGACAAATAAAGCGCCAGGAATTGATCGAATACCGTTTGAATTCTATAAGAACAGCTGGCAGGGATTTTTATCTGCTCTCACGCAGGAGTTCAATAGAATATTTGCAACCGCGGACGTACCTGAAAGTTTCCAGAAAGCGATCATTTTTCCCCTTGACAAAAAAGGAGATTACGACTATCAAGAAAATGACAGAGGGATAGCGTTTTTAAATACATCAGCTAAGTTGTTTGCCAGTTTACTCGTCAATAGAATCACATAGTGGGTGAGAAATAAGAAGGTTTTACATGAGTTTCAATCTGGTATTCTATTCTATTCTACCATAGACCAAATATTCTCGCTGGTAAATATTGCAGAAACTTATAAGATGAAGAGGCTAAAATTGTACGCCTTTTCGTAGATTTACGTGCTGCTTTTGATTCTATTCCGAGCGTAATCCTTTTTTATAAACTGTATAAGTATGAAATCTCATCAACGTTTTAAGAGCATTATATGAAAACAATAAAGCATGTGTCTGGGATGGTCGCCGGTTATCGGAGGATTTCGAAGTTTCCATGGGTGTTAAACAAGGCTGCGTTTTTAGCACCTTGTTATTTATATTGTATATAAATGATATAATCGAGCACGTTACGCGTGGAACAGAGCTCAGTGGTACCAATATCCCAGCACTGATGCGTTTGCTAGAAAGGCGATGTCATCTGTCAAAATAGATACGATGCAGCTAATGGTAAACAGGTTGGACACTTACTGCAAAACCTGGAATTTGACTGTCAACCTTGAGAAGTCAAAGATGATGATTTTCAGAGATGGTGGAGGGCGGTATGCTCGAGCGGAAAAATGAAAATTTCAAGGCGAGCAAATTGAGATAGTCAATCAGTACAAATATCTTGGAGTGCGGATTATGCCGAGCTTAAATATGATCAGTCACCTAAAGGCTGAGCTAAGAGAAGCTAAACGGGCGCTTTGCGCAGTCTGGGGAAAATGCATTAATAATACCCACGTTTCACATACATCAAAACAGAAAATATTCCGTGATACAGCGTCTTCAATCTTGCTTTTTGCAGCACAAGTTTTGGGTTATTGCTCGCTTGAAGCTGTGGAAAAGTTTATCCGATATTTCCGTAGGAGGCTTTTTAGATTGCCAAGTATGTTACACTTGGAGACTGGAGTAGTACCGCTGTTCATGGATACCCTCAAACTGCATCTAGATTGCATTGTAAAGGTCGTTGGGATGAGTCAGGAAAGAGTTCCAAGGTTGGTGATTGCGCAAATGCTACGCTACAAGGTCAAATGTGTTGAAGAGTGGGAATTGAAAATGCGGTTATAACCTCACTTTAATGCCGAATGAGTCACAGGCTTTTATAAAGCAGAAAGCAAAAAAGTTATTGCCGGAAAGAGTTTATGACGAACTTTCAAATGAAGCCCAGTCATCCCAACACAGAGCTTACTATAGCAAGCTTAACTATTACCTAAAGGACGAGACTTATTTTGTGAGAAGTTATTCGGTTGACAAGATAAGCACTATCTTCAAAGCAAGGGGCGAACTTCCGAAACTAAATTTGATTCCACACCGCCCAGACCTACCAATTCTATGCGATCTTTGTAATCTCAAGGAGCGGGAGGATTGCAAAATGTCCAGTACTTCAAGAAACCCGCATAAACTTGTTCGGAGCTCCGACAATTGGGTTGGAGGAAGCAATCCATATATTGAATAGTGGTAGAGATTGGAGCTTCTCTACAATTTCGCAGTCAGCGCACTTCGTTACAGAAATTGCATAAAATAGCACTTATTATAAAATATAATTTTATGTTATATACACTTATGAATTATTATCTAATTCTTAGTATTTGAATGTTAATCTGGTAGACGGCCTATTGCCAAACCGTATAGACTAAGTAAGAAACAAAAATTTTGAAACTTGAAAAAAAATAGTCAATTAAACTAACTAACATTACGTTCAAGAGTTGTAGCCTGTACACAGGTACAACCCTCGCTTGGAATTGTATCTCTATACCAGACTAAAGCATCAGCAATCAGCAGACTTCTAAAAGATAATTATTTCAAAATTTGCAATCTGACAGTCGATTCTCTTGCAAAGACCTCTTCGTTTTTCAGCTGCCAAAGTTATCCCGCACTTTTCGAAAACAAACCGTCTGCAACTTCCGCGTTGTGGTATTGAGAAAGTACTCTGAGGGAGGTTTCCACTACTATACTACTTTCTGCATCTAACTGCACTCAGGTGCTTTACAGAATAAGCACATCAGTTAAGCACTCTATCTGTACACGAGTATCAGTACTGCGGTTGAAGAAAATGTCATCTAAACATTTGGACCCAAATTTATTTCTAAGTGAAAGTCACGAGTTATAGCTCCTATTCTTTATAAATACCTTAATCAGACCAGCCACGTTTACGCTATCAAGATGCTCAAAGACCTCTTCGTAACGGCCCTAATAGTAGAAGCTTGGTGGACTCTCTTTCAACCGCCGTTAAACGAAGCAGAGTCCCATTCAATATTAAATTCTAATTAAACTAGAAATCGCACTCAAGATCCCTTAAAATAAGATGGTCCCCAAATTTACCACCTTCCTTTCGGCAAATATAAGCGGACTCTACCTAATTGGGGCACAAAAAAACGAAAAGATACCAAAAACTTTTCTCCTAATTATCTATACTACATTCTTGGCGACCCTGAACCTATTTACTGCCTGCGTAAGCATTAAAAATCAACATTCTGCAAATATCCTTTTCCAGTTCCATTCGGTATCCCTGTTTCCTCAGCCACTGCCATAGGTATCCAATTACCAGAAGGGATACTCGAATGTGACCATTTTCAATTTCTTCATTTGTGTTATGCCCCCCATCTACGGTATGGTAGGTCCAGCAGCCAGGAATATGTAATTGGATGGAAATAAAGTTAAGTGAAAGAAACAAATTCCATGACATTATCAGACATTACCATAAAGTTCCGTTTCCTTCGTCCATTTATGTTGCGGAAATTTTTGAGCTGTGCTCATCTGTGCAATGGGAGGCGATGGCGGAAGGATGTGAATTTATGGTATGCAGATTTTTCACCCCTTTTTCACCACCTCCACCTCCATGTGAAATGAAGCGATTTGTTCTCGGTATGTTTTCGTCGTCGCCTTCCTTGATCCCAGAGGCGAAAGGTCCCCAAAGAGAACCATAAGGAAATTGGTCATTTTGTCAAGTCGCTGGGAGTTTTATTCTAAAACCCATTTATTTGATTTCCTTCTCAAATGCTCTCCGTTTCAATTACACAACAAACAGAAATACACACACACATGCTCTGAGCAAAGGATAATTGAATTCTTTTGCTTTTATGTGGCCTCAAACTGTCAAAAACAAGTGAATAAATGACGCATTATTTTAATCCTCCACACGAGATGAATGACTTCGTGCAATGTGCTCAAGGATTTTGAATGGCTTAAGATCTCAGCGGGGGTGGCAATGGGCCGCACGATGATACAAACAATAAGTCGTTAGGTTGTTGGATTGTTGGTAAGGCGCGCTAAACTTTATTTCTTATTGCCAACACTGATGCGGATAATAAACCAGAATGATAGGCGCGCGCGCTCCCCGCCTCGCTCTCTCTCCTTCGATTGTTTGTGTTTATTTTTTGTTTTCGTATAGCCCCATTCCCGTGACTGTTTTTAAATAAACAATATTGCTTCTATTCAGACTGTGGCATAAATCAAATAAATTTTCACAAAAATACACGGAAAGTCTTTAACATTCGAGAAAGAATATAAAAATGAAATATACTTGGAGATTGACGCCTTGAGGTGTTTTTCGCCCCCGTCATCTTTTGGGATCTTAGTATTATTTTGTTTTTATTCGCTGGATTATGTTTAGCTTTGGATTTCTCTACTTTGGCGGATGGATGGGGTGGGACCAATAGAAAAGAAAAATTTGTTTTCGGCATAAGTTTGTAACTTTGCCTTGGGAAGTTGATTTCGTTTCTTTTTTGTTTTGTATGTTCTTTTCATTTCTCACACTGAGTAGAGTATGATATCCTAGAAGTAGGAGTGTACGCCTCATCGTATATAAGGCATTGAAAATGAAATTAAAATGTAGGTAAGACAATCCGGCGGTCAGTCAATGAACTCTATCTGCGTTTGCATTAAAAAATAATATTTCCCCTTACAAGTGTTTTTGCTGCCTCACAAAATTCAACTACATTTTCGACTTTTCCACCAAAAGCTTGTTGCATTATTTACAAGATGGTCTCTAGCAAATGAAGATGTAACTAGTACCTATTTCAAAGTTAAAAAAAAGTTAAATTTTTAAAACCCATTACTATAGGCTTTTTGAATAAGATGTGAACAGATGGACTTTCCTATAGATTAAGTTAAGTCAAATTTACGCGTACCACAAAAATTAGCTCTAAGTTTAGCGGCCATACAACGACTTCCTATGGCGCGTCGTAGCAGTACATACAGTGAGCAGTCTAAGGATCGCGTGTGCCAACTCTTTGCATTGTCAGTGCCAGAATAATGTACATAAATTAACCTTTCTTTTGAAACGGTTTTAGGCCACAAAATAGTTACGAAATTAATCAACAGAACACTATGCAATCGATACCATGCGACCATTGTGGCTACACAGTCGATTACTTAGGCATAGCCGCCGAAATGCGACACCTTGTACGCGCAACCATCCAGTATACAGGGAATACATAGCATTCAGTTCAACTAGATGAAGAGTGACGTCACACAAAGCAAAGACCGCACATTTTGTTGCAGTCATTCTTCGGAGAGACATTACGGACTCCCCTCCAACCTTAAACTCCATCGCGGCACATGAACTTGTTTTTCCCGTGTTATACATCAATCACGACCACTCGGTCTTTTATTCGTTTTGCTTTGATAGGCTAAAACGCAAAGCGCCTTCGATTGGATCCCAATCAGAATTTAATTTCCAGACGAAAGGTGTAGGCAGTTCCAGTATCCAGTTGTGTCCTTGATCCATTGTTTGTTTTCGCTCACACTGTGCCAAGCTAAAGGCCAACGACTGGCAATATGCTGCTGGTGGTTGCTGTCCGTCGAGCGGTGGCGATGTGTAAATGATTGCAACTCTCACTGCTAACGCGTCTGTGACTGTAGAATCTATTGATCCGTGTTCGCATGGGAGTCCATAAACAAAACTCCAACGAGAATACCAAAAAGAAAAACTGATTACTTAAGTTTTCTATTTTTTTTTTTTGCCACAGCAGGTCACTTGGGAAATATTTTGGCCATGCTGCCCCCGAAATACTGTTGGTCTTTCTGTGGCGGAATGGTTTAAGAAATATTGCTGAGCAAGACGTTCGTCCTGTCTGCTGGTATCCATTTAAAGTGATTAATAAGGAAGAATCCGAGCATAAGAACGGCCATTGTGGTGACCAGTATTCGTATATTCTGATGAGTAAGGGTTTCCTTTCGTGGGGACTGCCCATTCGCATACGTCAGTCGGTTTCTTTTCAATGTTCAGACGGTGTCCTTGTTCAAATCTGGGCTTCTCATTACGGTGATGGAATTCGATTTGAATGGGAAAAAAAAATGGATATAGTAAGTATTCTTCTCTGAACTTCAAAGGACACGAGAAGTCGAGAAAAACGCCCGTCTTTAAACGAATCTAGATAGTTGCAATAGAATTTAACTTTAATTCGCAAGTGCACAAGGGATTGCATCCCTGTGTGTGTTGCTGCACTTTTACTTATTACTTATAAAGTACTTATAAATTATTTAAAAAGATTAGACTGAAGCGATAATTCTGCTACTTTTCTATTGTTTTCCATGAAATTTTTTGTTGGATACTTTTAGCGGGTTCGCGTGTTATGTTTGCCTTTTTTTGTGCGGTCACTTCTTGCATCCTGCATGGAAATGAAAATGAGTGCCTAGCTATCTGCGTCCGAATTAAGTTGCGGACATATGGAGTTTTTAATGTTTTTGTTCGCACGATTTTTTTTGAAATTGCATTATTCAAATGCACTCTGATCAGAGGCTATACAAAATGGAGTCCATGGGATGGTAATTTTTAGTTCGCAGAACTTTGCTGTTAAGAGAAAAAAATGTTATTCAAATTTGAAACTACTGTGAAAACCAGGGAGAAAAACATTGGCGTTCACAAACTCTGTCGACAAAAAAATTGCGAGTCTGTGAGAGATTTGGTGACGAACTAATATTTATATGGACTATGGTAGGTGTTAACGATTTTAATGCGGTAAAGAGAAAACATAAACAAGCCGGTTTTTGTACAAGGTTCTCAAATAGAACGTCAAAAATTTGAACAGTGCAGGTCAACATAATGAGTTCAAGTTGCATTGAGGAAGGCTGTCGAAGAATTTCTGTGGTCACAAGGCAAAACCGCTTAGGTCGACTTTAGACGAAATTGAGATTTTGATGCCATTAGATTCAGCGTACCTAAATCTATTTTGTAAATTGTTTTCAGCTTTATATCTTTAAAAAAGTGGCCACAATTTAAAAAAAAAAAAACAACAGCTTAAGTCACTAGAGTCAATAGAGTAAAAAAACTTTAAACTGCTCTCGTGAACAATGAGTAAAACCGACTTAAGAGGTTTTGCCTTGTGACCACAGATTTTAACATGGTCAAAGGCACTAAACTGAGTTATTTCAAGTAAGGCGGCGACAAATTTCTTCCATCCTTCTCGATCTGCTGCCGTTCGGAAGGCTGTACATTGCGGACTGAAGCATCTGAGGCGTGGTAGGGCTCCTTTAAAACAGCAACAATATTGGGTACCAAACCCTCTCCTATCTAAAGATTTCCAAACTCTATCGTGGTCGACTCGCTCACAGGCCTTCTCAGTTCTGTCTTTACGAAAATAAGGTTGAGCTGTTACTTAATCTAGGCTGACTGTTCGTGAATTATACGCATTTCGTTGATGTAATCGACACAAAACCGACGACTAAGAAAGATCGCCGGAAGTATCGTGTATTTTTGATTCAGAGCTTTGTCTGTTCGAGGATAAAAGTTGCCGTTGCCGCAGTCATTCTTCTATCGATGAATACATGACGTTGAAACAGATATCCTGTAAAACCAAACTTTTGTTTCATTTATTTTTCATTTTGAGTTTTTTTTTTTTTTTTAAATAAATTTACCTACCCAATTTGGAAGTGCTGTCTTTGCTTGGCAATGGGGAACACAAAATAATAGGCTATATAAAACCTATGTGGGTGCGAATCAAATATATGTATGTCCTTGAACCTAGATTCGAAAAAAAGCCGTTTGGTAATATTTCCAACTCTGCTTTATTTTCAATTCCTAGTTATCGCACTCTTTAACACAACAAACATAAATATATATCCTATCATATATCATCACGCACACTTATCCGGAATAAATCAGCCGAAAAAATATTGCTACATCACGAGCACAGAATCCCAATTTATTCATAAAAAAAACATGAGAATATTGCACGCAAAAAGTAGATGAATACAAAAATATTCTCACCATACCATGACCTATCAGTTTGAATCTAAAAACAAAATTGTAAATCAACATAGTGGGCTGAACTCATATTTGGAATAAGTGCACTAAACACCGATACATAGAAAAAAAACTCACATATTGTCAAATCGCTAAGGCACAAAAAAAAGGAACAAGCGGCTACATACATAAATGTTCTGTGCATATCACGGAGTATAGCAATAGCAACTTCATCGCACTTTGAATGCAATTTAATATTAATTTGCGCTAATGAAAAATCCGTGTTAATTTGTTTCCAGCGCAGACTGGCCGACTCATCGTTTAAACTATCAACCATCAGACCAATACCCAGATATGGAATCCTTTTGTGATACTCCAGTCTTTCAGTCTGCACAATTTCGGGTACTCCTCACATTCGCATCAGTGGCAGGGGCATGTCGACACAGTGCAGCAGCAGTAGAAATTTTTTTTGCCAGATTTGATATTTTTCCTTGGATGAAAAATCTACTTTTCATTAGCGCACCAAACTTAAGTCATTAAAACTTTAGTTTCTAGATTTTGTGGTTTTGAAGCTCTTGCTCTTCGTGTTGCTCTCACGACTGGACGCCTTCATTGTTATATGCACTGGACATTGATGTTAGCTACCGTGCGGAGAACATTGTGAGGACTTATTAAAATTATGGCATTTTTAAGTGGATTCTGTAAATTCATAGTCTTTATGCACTTCGGATGAACAATCAGGAGCATCTGAGGAAAGGGGAGAATTTGGACAAATTAAGCTGTCCTTTGTGGACGATCAGCAAAATTGGTTTCTATTTTTTTTGTGAACTTTTAAATGGGATGGGAGAAAATTAATTCCTCACTAACATCGAAAATATGATATGTTTTATTGACATGTTTTAGTAAATAGATTTCGCCATCCAAGTAGTTGGGGTCCCTGGATCGATCCCCAGAGAAACATAATCAACATCTTAAGAGTTTTTCTACTGCGCCACCTCTCGCGAACGTCTGACAAACTTCCGAGAGTACAACTGTCATGAAAGAGCTTCTAATTTGCCATTCGTCGCAACCGAATGGTTGTGGAAGAGAAAAATAATATGAATACTTAGGGCCGTTTGCTGATACGACTCATAGCGAATTTAAGTGCCACATAAACTCTTATGTGACAGTTTATGCCCTGAAAAAAGTAGCCCATAAGTATTTAAGTAGAACTTAAATCGTTAAGAGTCGTATGAGCAAATGGCCTTTAATATTTTGAATAGTTCATGACAGTTAGAGTTCGAAAAGCAGCCAACATTTGAATTACTCATCATCGGAGTGGGCAAAAACAAAGCCAAATACATCATCTAGGTCAGGTTCGTTGAGAATGGGAAATGATATCAAAGTACGGTCATCACATTATCCCTCCGCATCCGCAATTTACCATTTCCTGCAGCAAGAAGATTACACCGCATTCACAGGGTAATGGCCCCGCATTAGCTGGCCAAACTCTCTTGGCATTAGCCAAGACCTCCGCCAAATACATCAAACTATTCGCTGTTGCAGGTAAATACAAGTCCATTACGGACTCCATTAACCTTAGCGAAACTTCAGCTTATGAAAGTAGATCCCGATGGCCAATGTTGCTCCATGAGCATTAATTTCCTTGGATTTATCTGCACCGATGCCCGCAAATTAATTCAACAATTCACACACCCTATGTGGTGTAGGCGTCTAGCTGCTATTCAATTACGTAAGATGGTGGATGTAATATTCGCTGGTATACCTACGATATTATGTATGAGTACGGAGAAGGATGGGGTCCCATAAATTACTTTATCTCACCGTAGGAGAGCGTCTCTGTAAAGGCCACGGAAATAGTTCCTAAACTTGTTCACCGGCAGCTACGGTTTCACCTGCTGCATCCGGATACACTCTGGCTCTAGACAGATGGGTGATGAATGAAAAATGAATGTATATATGTTAATTGCAGTAATGATGGATGTTGGTGTGGGGAAAGGCACATCGAAAGCCGATGGATTTCCGAATTCCAAACCTTCACAAAGCCGTACAATCTCAACCGGATACAGCCCTCCAAACAATACGCACACAATAGCACTGAAATTGGCTTAATGATTTGCGGCAACATTTCAGGATGATAATCATCCATTCAACGCGCGGACGGCAATCTTTTATATACATATCTTACCCACGATAAAAGATGGTTAACTCTATTTGCACCGCAAGCTGCGCCACGGTGACGGCCCCTCAACTCCAATAATGGCGCAGACAATCTTTTCTGCAGTTGTAATATCCGCCTCGGCTCTATAACGTAATGGATAATGATTCTAAGGACAATGTGGCGTACAAGCTATTCTCCTTTAACAAAGGCGCCTACCGTCGACGCGTCGGCTACAGGAAGGGAGTATGACACAATTACTTTAACGGTCCAAGTCCTGCGGGTATAATTAGTCATTCTATCCAAGTGGAATGAATTTTATCGTTAATAAGATAATGCTGTTAATAATGTTAAGTTTGTGGGTGGTGGCGAACACTACCTACCTAGCAACTCGTCTAGTTCAGGTACTTTGGTATAAGCGAGACACTTTTTCTTGGACAAGTGTCGTTACCTGGGTTGGGATTTGGTCATCTTTGACGATGAAGTTAATGCAAAAACTCAACAAACTCCATGAAAGTCTAAAGTTTGTCCAACGAGCTGTATTAGGAGTGTGAGCGTCGGTGTAGTTGAGGTTGACTTTGTAGTTTCCCTTGCGGTTTTGACGACCAGGTATCGAAAGTTTTTAATTATAATTTTTTTCTTCCTTCCTTATGATGAGATAATTGTGTCTGTGTGCGCTAGAAACTGAAGACATAAAATTGGAGCTTTTAGTTTGGAGACTACATACCTGGTGAGTATTTTTGATACAAGCATTTGAGTATACAATGATTGGGCTCTGTCAAAGAGCTGCAATGGAAGGAGTGATGATTGGATCGTAAGTGGTTTTTAAGTGAGTTGTATCCGTGAGGTGGCTAGTGTGGGGCTGGAGTAAGAATAGACTTTATACCTCGTGTGCAAGCATTGTCCCAGACTTTAGTCTTTTAAACGCGTGAATAAAGAATTCCTTTGTCCAGTCTAATGAAAGGCAGATTAAAAATACTTAGGCTCTTTGGTTAGGCAATGAAAAAGGTAAAAGGCTTGCCTAGAGGTATTGATCAAGGCTACACATGATCATTGGCATGACTTTTATTCCCACAAACGAATTGGCTACACGCAAAAGAAGGCGTCGGTGGTATATAAGATATTTTGGCAGGTGGGCGAACAGTAATAATAATAATAGATTCTATGTAAGACTTTGATCGATCACACCAAACCTGCTCTACAGCATTAAAGCTCGGATTTTATCCAAAGCGGAAGAAGCTCTCCTCTGTTGCTTCGAAAGAATGATTCTGTGTCAAATTGTTAACCCCATTTGCGTTGACTGACTTTGGAGAACGAGATTCAAGGACGAACTATACGAGCTGTACAGCGGCATTGGCCTGGTTAAAAAATTGCGTCCCAATCGCCACAGCTGGTTAGCACATGTATTGTAGAGCGGATGTATACAAATGATCCCGCCCGAAGATTCTTTGGCTCCAACTAAGAGGGACATCGCCTAAGGCGGTGCTCAAGTGGTAGGGCAACTC
Organism: Cheilosia vulpina; assembly: GCA_916610125.1. NCBI lineage: Eukaryota > Metazoa > Arthropoda > Insecta > Diptera > Syrphidae > Cheilosia > Cheilosia vulpina. Next base: position 111,532,675 of record OU744276.1, on the reverse strand, counting down.
AACCAACTTGGAGTTAGCAACTGGACAAAGTCAGTCACTCTTTCATTGAGCTGTTTGATTAAACAGCTTTTGATTTTGAACAGCAATACACATCGCGACTGACTGAGTGCGATTCGATTATATTTGGAACCACCTCCGCAACGCTCAGGGTTATTACTCAGTACTCACACCAACTGCCTCGGAATCATTGGACAATAAAATTCATCACGGAGAAAGGTTTAAAAATTGAATTACGACTCTATACGAACAGAGCTGAACCAGGTAATCGCACATTGGTATAATGCCTCACGTTAACTCAACCCGAAAAAGTTAATATCCCATTTCGCCTCGTTTGTAGTAAATTACCCGAACTGCAGTGGCAGTCCCGATTTGCCACTTATCCACTGCACAGAAGTTGTAGTAAGTGATACTAAAAAGAGTTTTTCAAAAACTTTACTATACTACACGGACCTTATGAGTGGTATCCAACATCCTTGCCGGCACGGCACTGCCTCTCAGCGTACACTTGCTAAAGACGCATTACACTGCGAGAAGTTAAGATGTTCATAAATTTTCACTCGTACATTATATACCCTAGCGTAGTACCTAGGACACTGGGGAAAAATTGAATCCGGTCAAGCAATTTATTTTATACGAACTTTATGCCCAGTTTGTCGGTCGTCTGATAGCACAACTTTAGTGTCGAGTATGTTGAGGACTTTTATGCGGTAGCAAGAGACATTAAACTGATTATATGACTAATGAGGGTCGTTAGTCTGATGTGTGTCGTGTGTGTCCGTTTTCGAAGAGTCCCTGATTCCGTTTTCATTAAAGCCACCTGACTATACGTACATTGTATAGCTGTGTATACTTAAAACAGAAATTAATCGATTCTGCGGGAACGCAAGGAACGGCCACCGGCGTCGGTATCTCCGTAATAATTTCACGTTCACCCCAGAAGTGAACTTTCAGCTTTATGGCCTGAACTTTGTTAAACTGATTTGATTGGAGTACAGTTGAAAATACGAGACTTTTCCTTGTATCCAATTACCGTATCCACCATTCTTGGAAAACAATTTACTGTGCTCATAAATATCTTGCATTTCCATGCACTTTAGTTGCTGAACGAGGACGATGCCGACGACCGATTCGCTAGTGTTAAGTAGGTAGTATGAACTGCGATTAGCGACGCGGTCGGGAATAGGGAAATTCGTAATTTCCTTCCGATGAACTGTTGGCCAGGAGCTGCAATTAGTTGGTATTTTCAGATTAAATTTGATATGAAAGATGGGAAATATCGGAAGCTATCTCATACGCATTAGAGGGGTCATTCGGTTGCCTTAAAGAATGCTGCAAGAGGAGGCGTTTATTAGTTGCTTATAATTTTGTTACCCGATTAGGTTCTATTAAAACCGAACAGAGTAGCAATAGGTTGGAATTTATACGTGCTGCCAGCATAATATGGCTGATAAGATTAGGGCGACTCGGAGAATAATTATTAATTTGGTATTCGAACGATTGATTAGTTGAGACCGTGGCGGACTAACCACGTAGCGACTAGCGAGAGTAGTAAATTCTACGCGCTCCGCGCATTTGACCATACAAGAGTATCTCTTTAACCAAAAACATCTTATTCCCCTCACAATGAATATTTAAATTCATTTAAACTGATAGGAGTCGATATAAACTGTATTATTTATAAATTCGCCAAAACTTATACCATAAAAGTTTGTTTGTTTTATTTAATATGAAAAACTTGACAACTGTAAGCAATCCAAGGGCGTCTTGATAGAATTTGTAACGAAATATCGGGAACATCATTTAGGGCTAGATACTTTTTACTTTCCCGTAACCTTCCGCTTCTTAAACTATCCTTATCATCCAAAAAATAGGTCTTCTTGAGTAAGTCCGGGCAGTGAAAACGGAAGGGCGTCCGTATTTCTTCGGAATCAGCATGCTTGCATTTCTGCTCGATGGATATGGGGGATTCTTGCTGATAACACAACGGACTGATGTTATTTCATGCTGAAATTTTGGGAAAAGGTGTTATTTTTCCTAATATTGAGATTTGTTTAGGCCAGAATTACCTAAGAATTTTTTTTTTATAACGATATTAATTCATTTTAGGGGGACAAGCGGAAATTATTCATGATTGCCCAGAGTTAGCCCTCCCCTATGTCATCAAGTACAACTTAAAGACACTTCCTTGCTACCAAATAACTCTATATTTCTATATGAATTTAAAGTTGCCCCAAAATACTAATATCATCATCGCTCTTCTTCAGACATCACCAAAGCTCTGTCACATCCACCAAATTAATGTACATATTAAGTATGTACACCAATTCCATTCTTTTCAAATCTCGAATTATGTAAACTCACAAAAGTATTTATGTAAATAGTCACAGTATTTATTGTTTAACTAATTAACTAAAATTAAGTTTGATTACATAATCATATCCTAATTGTAGATTGATAATTAGAGGTATCTCAAAGTTAAAGTTAAATTATTAAATAAGAAATAATGATAATCACCCCTATCGAGGTATCCGTTCGAAACTTTGTACGAAATCGGAGAAATTCCATTCGAGGTATCCGTTCCGATACAACTTTCGGAAAAATTCTCCAATGACATGTACACGGATAAATTTTTAAGATCAATTCAAGCAAAATGAGCGCAGAATCACGAAAAGTTTGTCTAGTTTTAGAGCTTAGCTCAGGATTTACTAATTCACGACTCTTTATTCGCAATTCTATAAATTGTACGAAGTGAAGATATTGACCCTCAAAAGTCGCGAATCGCTACTTTTTATTGTCAATGATGCGATCAAATGAGGAATACATATTGCAATAACCAATCGCAATTTGACACAAATAGTTATTGATTTGCTATTACTATGAATTGTGAATTGCAAAAATAATTCGTAAATTAACACTTTTGTGTTGTAAATTACGATTTCCTCCCTTAACAAATTACAACCATTTAGTCTTGAATTGCAACTTAAAAGTGTTGATTTGCGAACGAAAAGGGTAGATTAACACTTCAGTACTTGCAATTTACGAATTCGTAATGGTAAATTGAATCTTTTTTTTATCAATTTGCATTTCATATTTTGCAATTTACGATTCTTGAGTACCTAGTGATTTGAGGCTCACCGTAGTAAATTGAAATTGTTTTATAGTGAAATTGGAAAACTTTATTCTCAATTTACAACTTATATCTTATGATTTACAAATCAAAATTCGTAGTTTAATTATTTGTTTCCTCCTGATATCCATGAAAGCATACGGCGCCATATCGTCCGGAGACAACGGGATTTGTCTGGGGTGGTTTTTCGGTCTATGCTAAAATTTAAAATACAAACAAATTATTTAGAATAACTTGCCATTGATACGAACCTTTACAATCGTTTTCGATTACATATTTTAGAATCCATTCCAATTTATACTTCTTTCTTATAGCGAGATGTACCTTCCGATAAAAATACGAATTAATATACCTACTTCAGTTGTTTTTGTATTATTCAATATGTACTTACAAGATATATTCCAAAATTCTTTACAATTTGTTGGTTAGTACACTCACTATCACTAGGAATGAGTTATACTTATAAATAACTTTGACCCGACAAGAACTGCTTTAAGCAAAGATTGAATACCGACTGTCTGACTCTAATGAAGCCAAATGCGCATGGTTGAAGCTGTCCATGCAGTAAATGAAAGGACTTAAAAGGATTTCTTTACATGGACCATGGACATGCTATGACGTTTCGTTTTTGTCGGCTGCCTGTGCGCACAAAAATTCCACACATCGGGTAGTTAATTCCATGGAAATTACAAAAAAATATTTTGTAATTCACGATTTCTCTACGTTATTTTACGTTTTCAATTTACATGTGTTAAATTATTATAAGATTTCATTGATTCATCACTCAGTGTTTGTAAATCAGCAAATACTTTTTGCAATTTGCGATTGTGAAGTAGTGCTTGAGAAATTGACCCATTGAAGTGGTAAATTGCGCCAATTAATATCGCAAATCACTACAAATAAATACTTCTAATCGCAAGCAGAATTTTGTATTCTACGCCGTTTTCAATTTTGAATTACGAATTTTTATATCAATCCAAGAAAAAATCGTTGTAATTTGCGACAAAGATATAATTCGTGAATTGCAACTCAAAATTTTGCAATTGGTGATTTTCAATTCTTTCCGTGTAGCGCACTTTGCCACATTGTGTGGAACTGCGTTATACCACGTACTTTTGACAGCTACGCTGCACATTTTTTCCGAAGTTCTCTGGCAACTTATTGCTGCGGAATATTTTAATGTGAAATGAACGCGTTTATATTCTTCATTTATTTGGTTTCGAAACGGATACTTCGATCGCAATCTGAGTTCCGATCAGATTTGACTTTCGTATCGGAATTTTTTCCGAACACATACCTCGATAGGGGTGAATAAGATATGTTCGAAAAGAGCAATTTTTAAATTTTTTAAATGGATCGTTATCTATCAAAATTATAAAATTTGAAAAATTAAAAAAAAAAAACATTATTTAGTATTCAAGGGTGAAGAGGATATTGTGCACAACAGCCGCTACCCGTGGTAAATTTTGCATTTTGATAACCTATTCTCTAAATTCAAAAAAGTAGAAAAACAATTTTTATTAAAATTTTGTTTTTAGACAATCCTGACAAGATAAATTTTTATTTAATTAATCAGAATACTTATCTATAGCTATTAAAATAATAATAATCTTCACTACCTATTTATAGCTCTTCTTTATTTTTTTTTTATTTTTTTATCCTCTGTTGAACCTCCATATAGTATTTAATTATTTTATTTCTTATTTTATCTTCTTTTACTTTTAATACAAATTTATATAATTGCTTTGATTTATATAATTCCATTTAGATTTGTTCCTCTATATTGTATTTACTTTATTTAATTCCATTTCTGCTGCGCAAAATGCTATTATTTCCTCTTTCAGGAAGTTTCCAGTCAGGTTGTAAGTCTTCTCCTTGTATTTTGCTCAAAATTTCTTAGTAATGGACTATTTTTTGGCCTTATTTATTTTTTTAAAGATAAGATAATCTATTTGGTACCAAAACTCGGCAGTAAACTTTTCTTAAAAACAAACTATGTTGTCTGAAATTCTCGGCAGCAATAAAAATATTATTTTTTTTACTTTTGACATATTAATTGTTTTTTTTCTAATTTTTGCTTAATATTCTTTTTTATTTTGTATAGTGTATAGAAATGAATGGCATTCCTAATATTATCATTTATTCCCTACACATTTGCTACATGCCCCGCTGTGGCTTAATCCGGCACTGGGTTGTGCTATAGTATCAGCAACTCATTGTCAGATGTGTGGTTTTCTATAAAGATGCCGCTGAAATAGGACATTCTTCAGTAATGCGATGATACATTAAAAGATTAGATCTAAGTTGGTGTCAGTGGCTTTCATATGGTTGGAGACAGGTGATTAAAGTTTTAATCTAACCTGTTTTCTCAAGGTTTAGTAAGTGCTTGGCAAATGTTTCGGGCGAATTAAACTTCCATGGCGAACGCACTTCAAAGCTGAATTATATGGAGCGCATAATTCTACCAAAGATATTAGGAACATCAATCAAAAAAATCTATGGTGCTTTTCCTTGTGATCCTGTTTATTTATTCAGCAATGGATTTTAAGCTTTTTCTTAACTCTGAGAAACAACTTCCTTTCTTTTCCTCCGCATAGGGGTATAGGCACTCATATATGCTCACCTGATTTGCCTTTCTCGAAACACTCCAGGGAGTAGTTGATTGAGTGTGTTTATTGCAAAATGGCCGAATGGTCTATTGTCCTGATATAAAGCTGGGATGGTCCTCATATTAACCCAAAATAGTTCTGGTTCTATAAAAAAAGACCTTCTGTCGAGGTCGTCAGGTTTTTTTATTTATTATTCGGCCGAGAATCCACCACGGTTTGGTTTTGTTCTTATAAAGTGAGACTGCTGAAAGTAATTAGCCAAATGCTAACCTTATTGTTTGGAAGAACCCCGTTCGGTATTTAATAATGCACACAAAAGGAGGACGATTTACAGTCTGAAATGTGGGACAACAACTTTGAGAATAAATTTTGCATTTCAAACTTTGTTTTAAAAATATATAATGAAGTCTTGGTTTGGATACTAAGGACCTCACTAGAAACACCATACATTTCTGTAACCCGGAATATTGAATCACTATAGCCAGAGTCACATATAATTTTTCTTTATCTCAAAATAAAAAACCTCCCCCTGACATAGGGTCTAATGAAATCCGATATTTCCGCCGTAAATGTCCATGTGCTTGCTTGCGTTACGTTGCTGAAATGTATATAGGTTCAACGGCTTCTCAAAAAGTAAATCATTTGCTCTGACCTCTATGGCGACAAGGTATACACAAGTAGCAAGAAACCCACAAACATAACCGAATAAGGACGATATGCCACACTGCCTTGCAAGGATAATATGTCAGCGACATTTTTCGCTCAAAATTCCAGATGAAAATCGTTCATTTTCCAGAAATACCCAACGACAGTTTACAATTTGCTTTTAGCTCTGGTACCCAGCAGTTTTTCCACTTGGTCCATCGTCCCTATATCCGCCCACGAAACAAAATGAATATCATAGCGGCGGAGTGGAGAGTAGAAATATTCTATCCTGCAAAAATTTTCTCCATATCGTGTAGAGGCGAAGGAGCCTTTTATGAAATAGAAAAGATGACTGTCTCCTTAGTTATACACAATTTCCCCATGGGACAAACAAGGATCTGCATAAAATGAGCATACGTCAGAGGATTTCCATCCTCGTGCGAGGCTCTGTGTGCGGCTATACGGTGTACTGTGCAGTAGCATAATTCAGTGGAATACATATTGGAATGGTGATTGCACAAGGGTACGTTTAACTGTGTGCAGCATGTGCCACTGCTCTGCAATAGCTACTGTACGTATACCATATGAGGAGGACGATTTGAGAAGTGTGACATTAAAATTTGTGTTAGTGGCGAGATATTCGTGTTTATATAAATATATCCCCCACCAGAAAGCAGCATCTGACGTCTTCAAATCCCGCTGAACGAACTGAATTACTTTGTTCAGAAAGTGTGCCATTGCAAACCTCATTACAGCACAAAGCTTTTAAGGATATGCTCAGTGTATTGTTTTTGGGAATTCGAAGGGGGATGGCCGACGGCGCTGGGTATAGGCGCTTGTAATGAGTTTGACATTGTTTTTAATGAGAGTTCGTCTCAGTTGTCCGCTTCTAATTAACTTTCCTGATATCAGACATTTCAAGCACTAGAGGGGAACCCAAAAATAAAAAAAAATTAATTCAGACAATGAAAGTCCCCTTGGGCAGGATGTCACATACAATACAGACGTCAGTAACTGAGAACTCAACAAGACCCTAGGCATCCTCGACGTACATTCGGTCAAGTTTCTCTTCTTTTTTTTTAAAACCACATTCGAAAGCTAAAACTTTGCAACAATTTTTTTTTGTTGCCCATCTCGCAAGGACGGTTCCTTTCGTACTACACATCCATAGATGAATAGATACAAAAGAAACATTGAGGGGGTGAAACGTGAAAGGACCGATACTTTGTTCATTGTCGAGATGAATACAATCCCCGATACAATTTCGAGCATCATATGCTCGCTTGCACAACTGTGTGTGTGTGTCGGAGCTCATTTTAAATACGAATCAGTAAAGTTGTTGCCGCAAGAACATGAGTGCGACTTCGCTATGCATATGCGAAATAACTGCATTAACTTTATAATGATGTCGATGTCGTCATCGCTGTCATTCTTATTATTCGCTCGTCGTCGTCCTTGCACGAGTTCGGGATTGGAGTTTTGTGTCAATCAGGGGAATGCTGATTAATTAAAGCAAATTGCAGCAGAACGTTGCGGTGATATAGTGATCATGCTCATGCATCCTCGGAGAGACGATAATTATGGAGCGTACACCCAATTCGAAGCGTATCGCGATGATGGAAAATTAATGCCTTCCTTTGGATAAGCGAAGGATGAAAAAATGTGGTTGTGCGAAGCACTGATGCACGTCACAGATAGGTGTACCCAAACCGATACCAGTGCGCATCCAGCCAAATGTGAAAAGAACGAGTTCTTCGCACGGAAGCGTCCTGGAGACTCACATACATGTGTGTATATGAATGAATGAAAGATATATGGAAATTGTTATTAATTTTAATTTAATTATAAATGGATTTCCTGATTAAATAATTTATGGGCCACATAATGGAATTTTATTAACAGTTAAGACATAATGAGAAATAAGCAATGGATCCCTACAGTGAGAAGACAGTGTTGGGTAGGTGAATATACTTTTGAGCAAAACTTTTTCAATTCATCTGGGCGTGGCTCTAATTGTTTGTTGTTGATAAGAAAACTTCGTACCTTATAGGGAACTGACTGCTAAATAGATTTAAGCTTCGGTACCGTTTGGGTCGATCTATTTATGTATTCATTTGTATACCATATACGTTCATCTGAGGAATAAAGTGATTTGCACGGATTTTCGCTTCTAAATCGTGTTTTTGTTTAGGGTCTATACACATGTTTAAAGTAAAATGCAAACAAATAATGTTAAGGGGCATTTTATCGGCTTTTCTGAATGTTAAGACCACCTGATAGGTTGTATAAAGTCGACAAGAAGGCCCTACCTAACTTATAGTGCTATGTGCATTTTTTGAAACCTGTTCTTAACCATAGCAGACGACTAGTCAAATCATCCCCTCACTCGATGTGCGTCTGTGTACACCTGCCTATACAGTTCTTATTGCAGTCTATTCCTGTCCTTTTTTGTCGTGTTTTTCACGCGTTTTTGACTCGTATTTATTTTTTTATACGCGTCTTTTGATGCGATTTCTGTCAAATTTTTCGACACGTTTATCACGCATTTTTTTACTCGTTTTTTTTCAACATATTTTCAAGGAGTTTTACTGTATTTTTCTGTGTGTTTTTTGTCGTGATTCTTAAGCGTTTGGTTTTTGCCGAATTGTTTTACGCCTTTTTAAAATAAAAAAATATTTCAATCGGAAGGTACCATTTCCAGAAAGAATGTCTTGCGCATGCCGGGGCGACACTGGAAATTTTGATTTACTACTTTCTAAGCGTATAGTGATCGCTTACGGCTCCAAGATTAGTCGAATCAACTTCATAACTGGTCAAACTGCGCAACACCTGACCGACCTCATTCCCTTTCTTCGGAACTGATTCTTTTACAGAACTTAACAAGTTCACAGTATTGGAAAACCGATGGACATCTCAGCCTCTAATATTGACAAATATTTCACAAAATCACACAAAATATCGCATAACAATAATCGTCGCGACGATATAGTTTTTGAAACTTTAATGACCATAAGAAGTTATATTCTGCCCGAATTTGTTTCACTATCGTCAGCTTTCATTACATTTGTGGTAAATGAATTGGATTAAGGTCTCAAACTCGTAATTTTGGAAATTATGTAGTTGCTACTTTTGGAGGTCTATCATTTCGACGAGTGCCCAGTAAATTACAGCCTATAGTTTTAGTTTAGCCAAACCGATCCATAAAACGTACAAAATCAGTCAACTCCATCAACAATTTTTAAGCGAATATTCGTTGCCCGCTAAACTGCCGAAGTCATACATGTACCTGGCACCTACTCAACTCATCAGGTGTTATCACTCGTCAAGCTGATGGATCTGGAAATCATCCAAAGGTAATCCTTGATTATACATTAACATTGCTAATACGATCAATCAATTTCGTTTACCTTCCATCTCTCTTGCTTGAAAGCCAAAAACATGGTTTTCTCAAAGCAAATTCAACCTGGTAAAAAATTGATACGCCAAGTGCTGGTATTTTATCACAAGTCTTGACAAAATAAATTGCCGCATGCTCACACTAAGACACGGCGAAGAACAAGAAGCCGATATGAATTGTAAATGTGTAGCCCATTCTTAGGGGCGTAGTTCTACTGTCGTCACTTGGCCATGGCGAGAAATTCCCAAAGTGTGAACTGCGAAACTGCAACTGGGAGCAACTAGGACCAGACCCTGAATAAAATTCGAAATTGATTTGTTATTCATGGCGGTGAGTTATGACCATCGGGAGTAAGGTTACAGAGGGTTGGGAACGGCCCTCGCTTTGAAACTTCCTTTGTTTTATGTGAACCCATTTCAGTCCTTTTTTCCTGCTGAACGCACCACAACGAACGTAATAGTAGTTGTTGTTATTGTTTTTGCTTAAGGAAGCCAGATTCTCATTCTCATTCCAGAGGTGCCTATACTCGTACTTGCACAAATGTTCGTGTTAGCATTTATGCTCGTTCGCATTTGGTGCTGTTGCTGAGCAAGGACTCGAAATGGGTGATAAATTTCCAATTGTATACCGCCACTGACGACGACTAGTGCACAACAAAACAAACGAAACCCGAAACTAATGGAAACAGCATTAAGATTTGTTGAATTATCGCTCTCCGAGATTTCGGGGAGTGCGACACCGTTGGCAGTGTAACTGAAAATACGCCCAGGACGTCGGAGCAGGGAGTTGGTGTCTACAGTATCCGGGAATGCAGAAATTCAATTTTAGTTTTGATAGGCAGTGCTGTACACACCGACCGGCATCTCTATGTGGGACACGACAGAGGAGGTGAACTATTACACTACCAAGCTGCTGTAGTAAAAGAAAAGCAAGGGACAAAAGAAACCACCTGAGGGGCACACACCACTCCCATGTCGCGTCCACATGTGATATTGTATTTAAAATGTAGTCCGGGTAGGTGAATTAAGCAGAGGCTAATTGTACGGTACGCATTTCGCTTTGAGGGATTTACGAGCAAATGGCCCTAATGTCCGCCACTGCGCCGGTTGGCTTTCTCTGAAAAGACAAATTGTTGCTTGCTGTTTGTTGGCTAAAAAATAGCCTTGGGCGCACTTTTCTTCACAGATGCCAGTGATGGTGGTTGCGGTCTGGTGCAACTGGCAAAGCTTAGATATGTGCTGACATTTGTTTGCGATTTGTTTCGAACGTAATTTTCGAGGACTAGAAATGCTTGGTAAAAGTTTTACACAGCCAACAGTTGTCAACGGGAGTTGTTTCAAAGATTCAATTGCAGTTCTATTTTAAGGGAGAGAGTGTGTGTGAGAGATGAAGCTGGACTGTGATTGTGAACTTACTTTTTAAGGGAATCTAATATTTTTAAGATCACACTCGCAGTTTATGTATTAGCAGACTGTTCACCGAAATTGATATTGAAATTTTGTTTTGTATTATGACGATGACGAGAGATCCGTTGACCACCCGTTCCTTTTTGTTAAGGCAAGTTCACAATTCAAATACATATTCGGATTTAGAGCGATTAGATTTGACTGGGAAAGTCCAATTATTTCGGGGACTTATTTGTCATCTCGTGAGAATTACCCCAAAATACTTGAACTTCGGAGGAGGAATTCTGATTTTGCAAGATGAATCAAATTTTTTTGACAGGTATAGGTCTTTGTTGACGTCTTGATAAAATATTTAATAGAAAGGAGAAAAATAAGTTTACGCGAAGCTTGTATTACTGTATAAGGTAGGTTTTCTTGTTACTTTGGTTTGGAATCCTTTCGCCAGTATTGCTACCTATCTGTACCGCACGCTTGTTAATACGATACACGAACGATGCACGATTTAGAGGGAGACTATCATCTGAGTTTTGAGTGGTGAGTGAACTGCGTAGAGCATGCATTCTCAGGATAGAAACCTGAAAAGTGCAAACTTTATCAAACCTCAACCAACTTCATGCTCGTAACTGCTTTCAGTTATCTAGGAACAGCGTTGGCTAAACAAATCTCTTGGTTTCACAATTCAACTTTTTATTTGTTGTTGGAGACCGCGCTATTGTCTATCCTTGTTTCCACTTAAGAAGCTGTTAGTTCATGTAAATTATGTTGCCCAAACCATGCAACAAATATTCATGAATACATTTCCGAACGCAAACTACAGCTGCCTGAATGCGGACGCCATGCAATGACAATATATTTGCTAAAGTCACAAATGATATTTATGAAATCGACGTAGCTTTGCATTTATTGTGATACTTATGTATCTTTTATGCTTCTGCATCAATCGTACTAGAAAGCTTCAATAGTATTTGGCTACTACAGTTATAGAAATGTATTGTCAACTTTGGATGATTCAGGCTTTATAAAGGGTGATTTTTTAGCTGGTTTGGTTTTGGCAACACCGGTTTTGACAGCTGACGTGTGTTTAGTACCTTGTGTCACTGTCAAACAGCTTCGTTTGGTTTGCAATTTAACCATGGATCGTCTTACAAATGAACAACGCTTGCAAATTATTGAATTTTACTATCAAAATTCGTGCTCGGTTCGAAATGTTCATCGCGCGCTGCTTCCATTTTATGATCGGCATTCTCGACCTTCTGAGCAGTCTATTCGGAAGATTGTGACCAAATTTCGCACCAAATTTTCTTTGTTGGACATTAAACCACCAACACGTTTACGTACTGTGCGTAGTGAAGAAAATATTGCGGCCGTATCAGCTAGTGTGACAGAAGACCGCGAAATGTCGATTCGGCGCCGTTCCCAGCAGTTAGGCCTTTGTTACAGCACTACGTGGAAAATTTTGCGGAAGGATTTGGGCGTAAAGCCTTTTAAGATACAGCTGGTGCAAGAACTAAAGCCAGCCGACCTACCACAACGCCGAATTTTTGGTGAATGGGCTCTTGGAAAGCTGGCCGAGGATCCGCTTTTTTATCGAAAAATTGTGTTCAGCGATGAGGCTCATTTTTGGTTGAATGGGTACGTAAATAAGCAAAATTGCCGCATTTGGAGTGAAGATCAGCCAGAAGCATTGCAACAGCTACCAATGCATCCCGAAAAAGCCACTGTTTGGTGCGGTTTATGGGCCGGCGGCATTATTGGGCCATATTTCTTCAAAGATGATGCGAATCGCAGCGTTACTGTCAATGGTGAACGCTACCGAGCGATGATAACAAACTTTTTTTTGCCCGAAATGGAAGTTCTTGACTTGCATGATATGTGGTTTCAACAAGACGGTGCCACATGCCACACAGCACGCGAAACAATGGCGCAATTGCGAGGCGAGTTTGGTGAACAGTTAATTTCACGTTTCGGGCCGGTCAATTGGCCGCCTAGATCGTGCGATTTGACACCATTAGATTATTTTTTGTGGGGGTATGCCAAGGCTAATGTGTATAGGGACAAGCCCGCTTCGATTGACGCACTGGAAGCCAACATCCATGCATTCATTCGTGAGATACCAGCCGATATGTGTGAAAGAGTATGCCAAAATTGGACTCAGCGGATGGGCTACCTGAGACGCAGCCGCGGTCAACATTTGCATGAAATTATCTTTAAACATTAAATTGCAAGGTTCAAACTATCGATTCAAATAAATATTTCATTCATTTTTTCGAATTTTTTGTGTTTTTTTTTTAAAAAAAGTTCTAAACCTCTTAAAAAATCACCCTTTACTTTATCAGCCTTAGAAAGTCGTCGTAATTGCGGTACTATATTGCTATAGTCGAAGCAGTCAGTCAGTCTATTCAGCATCATAACAATGTTGTTTCATTTCGAGATCTGAAAGGGACTTTACATTCAACAGTTTTTTTACTTTCTTCACTTATCTGGGTATATCTATCCTTTTCTTCAGGCAATCTTCAATGCAAATTTCTTGGTTTTGCACTGGAAACACAAATTGAAGCAATAAATACAAACAAATTGTTTTTTTTTTTAACTTTTTTTTATTTACTGCAAATCGTAAATAAATTCCACTACTGATTGTTGTCGGAGGATATCGGAAACAATACATATGAAGCTGTCAAAAATATCACTAAAAAAAGATCGCACTGCAACGCAAAATGGTAGACATTTGTATCGGAATAATACTCCGAACCGCTGTTCGGAATACCTCGCAGCGAAGATCTTCGGAATCGTATAAAATCGGAGAATTTTGCGTTCCGACAGATATCTCGTTAGGGCCGATATTCCTTCTACATATAGCTCTTCAACAAGAAGGCTGTGTTCATAAAATTTTGCGTTTGCGTTTATTTATGTAAAAAAACTGCATTATCTTTTCACGACGACTGTTGTCATCTGCGTTCATATAAGTAAAATGACAGTCAAATTGCGAACAACTCTGCATTCAATTTTTTTTTTGTTGCCGAGTTGTTGCAGGAAGATGTCAGGAATAAATATGTAAGTAAAATAAATGAAAATTTAATAGATTTATCCAATTTAAAAGTTGAAATATATTATTTGTGTTTTATTTTATTTTGAGATTCAATTTCTTTCGAAAGTGTGTCGCATTTTGACTTTCTAATCGTTCGCAACAAATGTCATTTTCTATTCGTCTGTATTATCGTAACGCTAAAAAGCGATAATTGTTGTTATTCCACATTTTCCTCGCGGATTTTTTTTTTATCGGAAATGGATTTGAGGCATCCATTATTCTCATCCTGTATGGAATTTTCTCTTTGTAATCCATAAACAAAACAATCGCCATGTCTGTTGTTATTGGTCAGCGATTGCATAAAATCAAGAAACATTTTTTTTTTATGTGAACAGTAACCATATTTGGAAGGTAGTGTAAACAGAATTGAGTTGACCAAATGAAAACGAAAAAATAAATTTAGAAACCTATTTCAGACTTGGGCGTGTCAAAATATTACTATCATTTTAACATGATAAGACTTAAAATGTCTGTAGATCTTATATATATCTCAATAAGTAGTTGATATTGTAAATATTTATATAGTTTTAACAAAACGATGAAAAAAGATCTTCCAAAAAAAGAAACAAAGGTATGGTCACTCTATATAAAATAAAAATTTCAAACAGCGGATTTCGAAAGTTGAATTCATTTGAATTTAGTATATGACATTCACGATAATGGATATTATTCGTTCGAGTCTCAAAATAAGCACTATGAACTCGTTTTTGGCAACGCAAAACTACTGCAAACTTGCAGCAGTATTTCTGTTCATAATTGCATTGAATCAATATTTTTTGCATGGCATGTTGCAATTATGAACTCGCCCGAATTTAGACTCAAGGTCTCCCAATAAATTCTGCGACGTAGATGCCCTTTCACCGGCTTGTAGTCTTTACAAATTTCAGCCAAGAACTGTCTTCAGGCATAAAGTTCACGGAATTCTGCCAACTTAATATATTTTACGAATCGAAAAGAAATTTCGTCACGCAACCCTCGTCCACTGATGAGACGATTCGGACACACGTCGGGTATCCATCTATCTTATTCATAACCGAATAGGTACTCTAAGAACGTTTACAAATGCGAATGCGACAGACACCTATTAATCAACCAAACAGAAAAAATCCATCAAGGAGCTTATCAAATTATGAAAACACCATTTGAAATCAAAAAGAAAATAAAACGAGAAACGGCCCACCCTTCTGTTGGGTTGGAGTATCCACAAAACTATTTACTTTTCGAGTCACGCTTCACATTTGTCCTTTCACACGCTCAATCGCGTCCCTAAATGTCTCACACAGAAAAACGTTTGTTCAGTATATTGAGTAAACAAATATACATTTACTTTGGTTCATCGAGTGGCCAATTATCGGAGAGAGCCTTTTCGTTGGTTTTGCTCCTGTGTTGCTATAGAGTGGAACTTCCTATTGTTTTTTTGCAGCTTTGTCCTTTGGTCCCGTTCAGTTGATTTTACTCAGCTGAATGTCAAATTGGTCGGAAACAATAAAATTTATGAAGTGTGACAAAAAAGGATAAAAACGAAGAAAAAATGTACGAGTGCTCTCGCCTGTCGCACAAGTGGAATAGTTAAGTTAACTTTTTAAAACTGAACCGATTATGTAATGTCGTTTGTGGTTTGGCTGTGATTTTGGGAACGGTCTTGCAAAAATCAGGGAACTGGAAAAACGCAACGTTGGGTGAGATCATGGCTTAGTGTATTTGTTTTAGGGTTGATAAGGGAGAGTCTACATTCATAAGCTCGGTGTCAGTTACTGTCCGGCCAACATATTGATAGGAACAGATTTTGGTACTGATTTTGGTAGTGCTCATAAGAGGTTCCGTGGCTATCCGATGCGACGGTTCGGCTAAAACTAAACACGGCTCTAATCAGCTCATCGTTTGAAAAGCTCTTAAAATCACATTCAACATTTTTGAATATGTACTAGGTAAGTGTTCATTTCGAATTTCTGGGTCGCTTCCAAAGTCTGGCTTATCATGCAGGATTCGGAAATAGGATTATTAGCGACCATTTCTAAGACTTCTATTGGTAACCCGTCTTGTGAGAAAGTAGGACTTCTTCTTGTCGCTCACATGGCACAATCATTTGATGATACATCTCCTCTGGAGAATCGAGAAAGTCTTGGCTATAACATGTGAATCGAGTTCATAAGCTTTGAACCTTTAAAGATTGGTTTATATGATGTGTTTGCATTTTTATCACCTTTAACTCCGTGTATATAGATTCAAGGTAAGGTAAGGGATCACTTTTTTCCAAAGAGTTTGTCATTAGCGTCTATATTTGTCGTCTTTAACCAACTGAAAAAAGGTTACCAAAAAACAACCCCAACGAACTAATTGAAACAGTATTATCTCAGACACCGACTTTCAAAAGAAACAAAAAATCACCCATGCGATTAAAAGTTTACTCATTGTAACCACAAATGCGGGCTTCATAGGTAGGAATGGAAAGCAAAGCAGCCACATTCGAGAAAAATTCCCAGTCGCATTCGCCTCCATATTGAAATTACTTTTCCTTGAAATTACTTCTTTTTTTTTTCGGCAGGTAGTTACTGTGACACAGCTTCTGATCTGTTATCGTATTTTTAACAGATGAAAAGGTTTCTCCTCATTTTTGTCTATGTCTCTTTTCAACACCCTCTAGGTAAAGTGTATTTGACATAGAGGAACATGCCGGAGAGTACGTAATTAAAATTTCCAACAATTGCACGGGACTTGCTTGTAGAATGAGATTTATATGGTGGTGGTAGATTGCATTCTACATGAATTGGTCTGAAAAGTTGTCAGGTAAGTTGTGGAACATCTTTCTCTCGCTGGTAATGAGTGGAATTAAGTTTCGGTTCCCTTGTGGTTTTACAAATGTGATTTTCGCTACGTCTTTTCCTCTTTCTTTTATCGCTCCAGTAAATTCGAGAAGGAGTGCTGAAAAATTAAATAAAATAGAAATATCGTGTTTGCGGGAATTGTAAATTGTGTAGGTAGGTATATCTATTTTTATTTTGTTTGCGTGGTATTGCCGTGGGCCAAGCAAATTGTTTTCAAGTACAAATTGAAGAAAGGGTAGGGGTATTGTAACTGTGTATTTAAAATACTGGGCGCTTTTAATAAATAATTTCATTGAAATTAAATTGGTACAATATACGTCAAACTCGGCACGACAGCACCTGCTTAAATAAAATCTGACAGAGGTCGAGGGCGTGGGTGTAAGTTCGAGCGAATAGCTGCTACTGCAAAGATATTCGTATTTAATTTGTAAAAAAAATGATCTCCTTGGTGGGTCAGTTATCCCCACCATCAGGTTACAGTACCTACACTCAGTCCTTTCTCTAGAGTAATAATGCAAACAAAAATTTGGAATAGCTATAAAATCAATATAAATATTTTTGAAGTGAAAACTTGAAACTTCTTTAGGCGCGTTGGGCATTTTTGAGATGGGAAAAAAACCATTGAACTCGCGACTCCAATGTTTCGCCCGGAGATGAATGAATAAAAGAGATGGATATCTTTCGTGCGTCTATCAAATGATGCCAACAATAATTGCTGAAATACACATTACGGAATATCGAATTCTTGCATTAAAGTTCAAGCATATGTGCGCGACCTCATGAATTTTTGGGAAAACAGCTTCTATTTTAGGCAGCCGCCTTTCTGTATTCCATTATCTTTGGTTCCGACACCAATGGTCACGTTGCTAACTATTTTTGACGAAAAAATCCGCAACTTGAAAAAAAAGATGCCTTTTTCAATAATAAATGCCAAAAATATTTTTTTTTTGGTAGGTAATGTAACCGAATACTTTTGATTTTTATTTTCTTAAAAAAAAAAATGGACAGAGTACTTTTCTAGTTGCCGAAGGCAGAGAGAACAGAAAGCCAAAATGGCCGGTCCCTCTCGGAAATGGTCATCTTCCTTTTCTTTTCCTCTTTGACAGTCATACCAAACTACCGCATTTAAATCATTTGGCAGTACCTTATGGATTACATAAGGACCCCGATATTTCTGCAAAAACTTTTTGTTTGCCCCGGCCGTTGTATCAACATGTCTAATTACAACAAAATCCCCAACCGAATATGTTTTCGCCGGTCGACTGTGCTTCACGAAATATTGCGAACTATACTGTTGTGCTTTCTCGATAGCTGTTGATGCGTTAAGTCTCAGACTATCCAGATCACGCTGCACTGAACTGCTAAACTTCTGCTCTAAGTATTCCGTTAATTCATCGACGACAACACCTCGCTGATCAACGCCAAACAATAGCTGGCTAGGTGTTTGTTTCGTAGTGCTATGGATAGTATTATTAAAGGCGTATTCGACCTGAGACAACTTTATTGACCAGTCCGCGTGCTGTACGGGTTCGGACAGCTTACTTAACATTGCCCTCAGTGTACGATTGACGCGTTCGGCCTGCCCATTGGCCTGTGGCGAGGCCACTGCAACCTTAACGTGTTCTACGTTGTGCACTCGAAGGAAATTCTCGAACTCGCGTGATGTGAAACAGGTACCGCGGTCAGAGATTATACGCCTTGGGCGACTGTAGTAATTAAAATACTTTTCCAGTGCGCAACACACTTCTTTTGTGCTGGTCGAATTGACTGGATATAGCCTAACAAACTTCGTAAATGCGTCAATAACTACTAATATGTGTTTACGCTTAGAGGCAATTGACGGCAGTGGACCGAAATGGTCGATATGAATAGTATCGAAGGGAATCGGTTCTTTCGGTATATTGTACAGGCAACGTTCATTGGAACGAGTCGGAGCAGAATACATTATACACTTGATGCAGTTTTGTATGAAACGACTGACTTTGGGCCTCATTTTTGCGAACCAGTAATTCTTCCGAATCTTCTGGCAGCATTTATCAATACCCTGATGACCAATTCTTTCGTGAACCATTCGAATCACATTTTCTTCCATTTCACTTGGAACACAAAGAAGTAATTGGCCCGAATCATCTTTAAAAACTAAACCGTCATGTAATTCAAATCCTCTCACTACTTCTGTTTCCAATTTGTTGCGTATCCCTATTATCTTTTCATCACGGCTTTGTGTTACTTGTATTTGGAAATCCAAGTCATCATCACTGACAGCGGCGAGTAGTTGGCATTTGTCGGGTACCTCTAAAGGGCCTCTTATATCATCGTTAAAGAGTGGTCTTTGAAAGCATCTGCTCAAGGCATCAACATGACACATAGAACTACCACTTCGATGCTGGATTGAATAATTGTAATTTTCCAGCTCTAAGGCCCACCGAGCTATTCGCATATTTTCACATGTTTTTTATTTAAAGTCATCGTGAGGGAATCGCAATCGGTGATGACTTTAAATGGAATGCCTTCTAGGTACACTCGGAAACGGCGAAGTGAATAAATAATAGCGAGCGTTTCTAGTTCGAAGCTGTGATACTTCGACTCTGCAGCGGATGTGGATTTCGAAAAATATGAAACGGGATGAAATTTTCCATCATCCTGACGCTGCAGTAACACTGAGCCAAAGCCAAGACGGCTGGCATCACAGTGCAGTTCTGTCTCACGATTCGGACTATAGACTGCTAGAACCGGCGCCGCTATAAGTCGATCTCGCAGTTCACAGAAGGCGCTCATACATTCTTTGGAAAAGACAAATGGGCTATCTTTACGTAAAAGGTTCAGCAACGGTTTGGCTATCCTTGAGAAGGATGGCACAAACCTTCGAATGTATGAAAAAAGACCGATGCACGAGTGTACTTCCCGTGGACTCGTTGGGACTGGATAATTTTTAATAGCGCAAATATGTGCGTCTGTCGGTCGAATCCCGGATACATTCACTAAGTACCCAAGGTATTCAATCTCATCATAACCGAACTTGCATTTGGCTAATTTTATTTCAAGACCCTTTTCATAAATCCTACCCAAGACCTCTTTGACCACCTCCACGTGAGATTCAAAATCGAGTGAGGCAATCAAAATATCATCAATGTAAATGATAATCTTATTTGCATCAATTAAGTCACGAAAAATGTTGTAAACAAATCGCTGAAAATTTGCCGGCGCATTCTTCAACCCAAAGGGCATCCTCAAGAACTCAAATTGACCATGAGGGGTGACGAAGGAAGTCAACGCTATTGAATCATCGTCCATTCTGCATTGATAAAATCCGTCTTTTAAATCGATTAACGTGAACCAACGCTTACCTGAGGTATACTGTATGCAATCCTCAATTAAGGGTAGCGGAAAGTTGTCACGAATTGTTTTCTTATTTAACGCTCGGTAGTCAATACACATCCGTGTTTCCCCGTTTTTCTTTTTAACTAGGACAATAGGTGAAGCGTAAGGTGATTGGCTAGGACGGATAATTTGCCTGGACATTAGATCATCAGTAATTCTTTTGACCTCAGTTCGATTATGAAAAGACAGGGAACGCGCTATGCAATGGAATGGAGTGTCATCCGTTAAACGGATTTTCATTTTATACTCAAACGAACTTCGTGTAACGCTCACTGGTTGTAAATAACTATCGGCAAGAACTGCTTCGAGAATTCTAGCTTGCTGCTTATTTAATCGGGGACATATGTCAATCTCATACCGCGACCTATCTAAGTTAATAGTACACATTTCTTCAAAATAATCATCGGCGCAATCGATCGGCGATGCACACATACTCGGGGATACACGGTCTATTCTTTCATTGTCAGTTTCCTCAGCCACCTTTTTAGATATTTTACCCGTATCGCGTAAAGGGAATATTCGTTTACTAGGGTTGTCCTTTCCTAAGTTACTAAAATTCAACTCAGATGCACTTTGACACATATTTCTAGAATTATTTAGTTCAATTGGTACTTTAATGTTTCTTGTTTGAAATAAATGTACATTAAATTTATTCATGAAGTCTCGTCCGAGAATCAGCGGTGTTGTCATCGTTTCATTTGGGACTACCATAAAAGAAAATATTTTAGTTGATTTGCGAAATTTTACTAAGCATGTAACTCTACCGAAACTGTGAATTTTGTGCTCACCAAGGCCGTGGAATCTGGTTGGCACTGAAACGCTTGCTAGTTCAATAATCGTCGGGACAATTGAACGCTGAACTATGCTGATCGGACTACCAGAATCAATCAAAGACAAAACGTTAAAAAAATCAGTGCATCTGTTTTGATTACAAATTAAAAATGCCACCCTTACCTTTTGTATAACAGGATATTCAGCAGTATCCTCGTCGTTCTCGATATTGGAAGGCACATCTGCCGAGTTCCATGATATTGTAGCAACTGTTTGTGATCTCCTCTGCTTCAGTTTTGGACAATCCTTGTGAAAGTGCCCCATTTGGTGGCATGTAAAGCAGGATCCTGGTGGCCGCAATGGTTTCGGACAGGCACTTTGATAATGTCCGAATTGTGAGCAGTTGAAGCACCGAATTTCTCCTTTAGGTTGAACAGCATTAGCGGCTGTTTTTGGACTTATAACACTGGTGATCGGCTTGGCCGTGGTGGTTTTGGACCGGCGTTGCTCGTATCGGTCCATACGTCGTACCAGTTCATTTATGGAGTTGGCACCATACAAAAATGTGATGTTATTGCTGGCGTCTGGAATTCCGTCAATAATAATGTCGACCAATTCCGTCTCTTCAATGTCGGACTGTGCTGCAATTGACTGCATAGATACCACATAACTGAGGCATGACTCGTTTGGCTTCAGCGTGCGGATACGTAGTTGACGATAAACCTCTTGCCGTGTTACCGTACGGGAGAACATATTTATGAGCCCAGCCTTCAGTTCGTCGAAGTCGACTAGCCCTAAATTACCTATGTACTTCTTGGCTGTTCCTTGGAGACAACGGCGAACACCTAGACATTTGTCCTTATCCGAATAGCAGCACATGTTACTATACTCCTCAAATTGTGCGAACCACTTTATGACGTTGTAATGGTCGTCACCCGTAAATTTTGGCACTGCGGCATCAAGCTCCTCGAAGTTTACGCGTCTAACCGTGTGATCATGGCCTTCCATTGCCCGAATTTGTTTCTGTAATTCGAGCATCTCGCGCCGCATTCGCAGTAAGCTTAATTGTTCCTCCAACTCGTGAACATCGGGATTTACACTTCGTCCCTGCGAGATACAAGTAACTTCGTTGGATGGTTGTATGTGGGCAGCGGAATTATGAGTGGTGGCAAGATCTTCTACACAGACAGCGGCAGAAGTACCATGCGATATGGCAGCATCGGGTTCTAAAACAACGGCAGGCCTTCGAGCGACGTCGATAGCAGCAACAGCTTCGGCGGGACGATTTCCAGCAACAGCAGCAGGGGCAGCAGGAACGGCGGGGACAGCAGGAGCGGCAGAGACAGCAGGCGAGATGATTTCATCGGTGACGGTGGCAGCTGATGTTTCGGCAGCGGCATCAGGTAGATTAATTGGGGTTTCTTCGGTCGCGATCCACTGTTCCTCTTCAGAGTTTCCTCCGCTTACTTCGGTCACTTCATTATAAAGTGGTCGAAGTTGCGATACCGTGGCATTAGCGGGGAATGAAATGCCGGCTCCTAATAAGGTTTCCACTATTACTTGCCGAGTTACTCGTTGGGGCATCTTGAATATTCTCACTTTTCGTGTGAAATATTGATGAAACCCCACATCTGAGGATGTAACCGAATACTTTTGATTTTTATTTTCTTAAAAAAAAATGGACAGAGTACTTTTCTAGTTGCCGAAGGCAGAGAGAACAGAAAGCCAAAATGGCCGGTCCCTCTCGGAAATGGTCATCTTCCTTTTCTTTTCCTCTTTGACAGTCATACCAAACTACCGCATTTAAATATTAATATTAGGGGGAAACTTCAGAGGGCGTTGTTTGAATTTATTATTACAGTAAAGTGGAAAAATAAATCAAAAATTAAACACAAATATAAAAAATATAAACAAAAACTATTTTTATTTATACAACAAACAGCTTTTAAATTTGTTTTCAATTTCATTTCACTTATTGAAAGTGGAAGCTGGAAATATTTTTAAAGCATGACAGATAAATTGTTCGGAAAATGGACCGAGTTTGAAGGTGGAAACACCTTCTTTAAGACCGAGAAATACAAAAACACTTCATTTAAAAGTATTTACTACACAATAAAATATTTCCTGGCGATTCAAAAACTACACAGGTAATTGTTTTCACATTCAAGTTTTCACTTCAGTCGGCACTCCTGTAGTGCCACTGTTTTTCTTTTTTTCATTGAGTTGTAGCAACGTTGTCTTTAATGTCCCTATAAATAAACACGCACAAACTGAGCATGTGTAATTTATTGTCATATATGCAGTTCTGGTGAATCTCACCTTGGTCCGATTTTAATTAAATATAAAGTCCCTTCGGGTAAAATATGTTTTCCTCCAGCGGCACAAAGTTATTTCATTTCCCAGAACTGGGGTGGGATTTGAGATCCAAATTTATATCGAAACTCCAATTGGTACTGACGGATGGATTTGCCAACCCATTTTACGAATAATTAACTTTAAGGCGGATGACTGCTGTCTGAAATAGGATTCTGTTAAACAATTTTATAAAATTAAATATTCAAAGCAAATATATGTATATGTAAAACCGTCAACCAGCTTAACACCAACGAGAAAATGCCGACAGAAAAGAAATCTGGTAGTGTGGCGGCTGAAAGGATAATGAGATTAATTAATTTAAAATTACCCCTAATGAAGAACTTATTCCCCGATTCGAAAGCGTGATAGAGACTTTTTTCTGTTTTTTAATCAGTTCACAACGAACGAGAGCGAATGTCCACGTTTCTTATCTTTGAGACCTTTTGCTTCTACACCGTGGCGCGTCCATTGCATCCTAATGGCTAATTAGATTCGATTTAATTGTGCTCGTTTTACTCCATTTTGCTTATTCTCTGGCGTTTTTATTTTACTGTTCATTGGTACTGCTCATTCCAGGTAGGTTTGTTGTATTCGTAGGACTATACCTATTCAATAGGCGACTGGGAATAAAATGGCAAACATAAGCATTAAAAAATGTGCTTTGTGTGTTCTGCCTGTAGGTTGGCAGTGGCCATATTTATGATAATTGAATTGTTGATGACTTTAATCGGTTTTATCGGGAATAAAAAATTATCACATACTTGGGAATATTATGTAAATAAAATATTCTGCGGTGTCAAGCGTTGAGGTGCGGACACCAGTGTGATAAAATTGGTTTAATACGATTGTATGTGCTTTTGTTTTATTAATAGAAATGCATTATTGTTAAATAAAAAATGTATTTATTAAGGCGTTTTAAGAGCTGCACAAATAGATTAAAGCTGAAATCGAAATCGGAATTAAATGCACATTATTGTGCATTTTTAATGTAACTAATCTTGGGTAATAAATAATTATAAAATTTTGGTATTATGTACTTAATTTTTTTTTTCAAAATAGCTTGGTTTTCCTTTGTCAGATAGATTGAGCCCATGTTGTGCAACGAAGTATTTTAGTAGAAGGGTCTTTCATTAAGGACCTCCTTTTTTAAATAAAATGCAAACTACTTGAGACATCTTAAGCTCCATCTACATACACATGTTTAGTTTAGGCCTACATACTAATATATCAATTTTCCTCAATAATTTACTGGCTATGAGAGGGAGCAAGAAAATGGGCGTGCACACGGCTCTCTCTTGCTCCTACAGTATGATACAGATAATAGGCCACGGTTGCCACTTACAAAAAAACTCAAACTATTTTATTTGATTTTGCACAAAATTACCAGCTGCTAGAAGACATGGAATCATTTACCTTATTTCTTATAACAAACCTTTAACAAATTAGAGTTTTATGTCTGTATATAAATAATATGATCAATTAACCTATCCATATCTCAATATAGGTATAAACAGACACTATTTCGATGTTCACCATCTGTCAAAAGAAGAGAATGGGTGCATTCTGTAATTTTTTTGAATAGCGAATAAAACAGTTTTATATGGATGGTGATGAAGCATATGCAAATAATGCAATGCGCTCACTCAGAAGCAGTAAAGTAGCATTTAAATTAGGTGATATCCAGTTCGCATTCTTGGTGCATCTGCTCAAAAATTTACCATAACCTGATAAAAATTACCAAAACTCAAAAAGCAAAAAAAAACTACCAAATTTGGTAGAAAATTACCAAAGTGGCAACCTTGCAATAGGGTGCACTGTGTCTTAGATATACGAAACGTAAGTGGCTTTAAGAGAAAGAGGGAAAGAAAAGAAACCTCTCTCTATTGCTCCTACAGTGTGATACAGACAATAGGCCTGCGCTACAGTGATACCAGACTTTAGAGGCAGGTTAGCCCACGGTTATACCCAAAAAATCCCTTTTATCCCTCGCCAAAATATAAAAAACCCCACATTTTACTCACGAAATATTAAGTTAAGAAAACATTTCTTTTATTAAATTCTGTCTTGTTTATTATTAACAAATACATGTTACATTATACAGTAACTATGTAAGCTAACAAAAATAAATACATGTCAAGATACGTTTGTGTATAATACAAAAATGAAATTGCATTCGGCATTAAAATGAATATAATATTCAACATAAAATAAATATCTTATGAATTACTTGAAATTTTATCTCGGTTTCAAGTCTCATTATTCTTGAAATTTGATTTCAGAATGAGGAATGCGTACATTTCAATGTTTACAAAATAAATAAATTTATTATTTTAAAAAAAAAAAAAAAAAAAACTGAAAGCATTCAGATATTTTGAATGACTTTTTTCTAAACATAAAAATATTTAATTTGATCGTAGGGTGAAGAATTTTTTTATTCTTAATGGAATGAGCAATTATGAATAAAATTTGATCAAAAAGTGAAATCGCTTTCTTTTTGTACTATGAGGTCTGAAAAATCCATTTGCCCCTTTTAGCTTATTGTTATTGACAAAATCCCGCAAAAAGGGCATAAATCCCCCGATCTGGTATCACTGCTGCACTGTATGCTGTGTCTTAGATAACGAAACGTAACTGGCTATGAGAGAAAGAGAGAACGAGAATGTGTGCTCGCATATCTCCCTCTCTCTCTCTCTCTTGCCTCTACAGTAATATACGAAACGAAACGGAACTCTCTCTCTTTCTATCTGCACTTACTTATATCTCCCTCTCAACTTCCGTAACGCTTTCGTGACGCATTCACCAGCTTACCCCCCAAGTCAAGCGTGCCTAAAGAAGTATTACTTCAAAAATTGGCTTGAATTACTATCAAAACATATATGAATGGAATTGGACTTCGTTCATATGGCCACCACGGAAAATTATGCAGCGGTCGGTTTAACCCAATTTTTGATGACTCGGCTGCACATTTCAAACGATATGGCCGCTAATTCTCGTTCCATATTGGCTCTGAGCTTCTCTAACGTCGCCGACTTGTTGGCATAAACCAATTGTTTAATGTAGCCCCATAAACAAATTCTATAGTCGTTAAATCACACGATCTCGGCGGCCAATCGAGGGGTCCGTTTGTCTAGGCCACCACTTCAATAACTCGATTGTTGCACCCGCTGTGTGGCTTATGGCTCCGTCTTGTTGGAACCGAATATCACTGATATCCAATTCATGCAATTACTCAAAGAAATAACGTTCCACCATGTTTCTGTAGCGAATAACATTTACCGTAACGTGACGGTCATTTTCATCGACAAAAAAAAACGGCCCAATGACCTCACCGGCATGAAAACCGCACCAAACAGTGACTTTTTGCGGATGAAGTGCTTTTTCATGGAGTACATGAGGGTCCCAGTAACGTATGTTTTGCCTATTGACGAAGCCGTTTAACCAAAAATGCGCTTCATCGCTGAAGATGATTTTGCGATGAAATTTTATATATTCTCGCATTCTGCCCATTCCGAATTTCGGTAGTAAATTTTAATTATACCTAATTGTAAACTCTGTTCCTTCGTGTACTTCACCATGATGAAAGTGTTCATTTTACTGAATATTTTGACATAATCTGCGTTCACACTGAAAGTTAGAAGTCGTCGTTTCGCTAATGAATGACCCTCTATTTCGAAAAGTAAAAAATGTGGAATAATGTTGATTAATTAGGAACTTCAAAAATTGTTTAATTAAATAACAAAATGCTACATTGACAATAAATGATGATATTCCACCAAGAAGTAAGTTAAAATTGTTTTATGACGGATATTAATTTAAGAGACAGGGACTCATTGTTATCGAAGTAGCTATCAATGAACCCCAATTATTCGCAAATGTAACTTGTTTGTTTCGCCTCGATGTTATAAAAGCGATTTCGATGCGGCTTAAAAATGATTGCTGATGTCACATACAACATCAGCAATCATTTTTAATTTTTTTCTCTTTTACACCACCTTCAATTCCAATATTCCTCACATCCCCCCAGAAGATTGTACTTTTTAATTTAAATTCATATTGTATAATAGACCTAAGCCCCTTGAAGATTGCGCGCATTCAAACTCAGTTCTGGTTACGCAACTTAATATGAGTCCCCACTCCCATCATTACTTGTATACCGCTAAGGACTTAGGTATTTCTCTCGTATTATTCATAATGTTCTTTCGTTTCATTACTTTTGCAGTCTCCCCACAGCCGCCCATATACATGTAAAAACCATCTCCATTTAAAGCTTACCAACCCAGCGGCATATTTACAGCAAACTCGTCGATGTACGACATTCGTTGATAAAAAAAATCCCTCTACATGAAATAACATGAAATTGATGTCAGGCAGCTAAAAAGTGAGGAAAATGTAAAAGCACCCACTCCTTGCACTTTTAAAGGCCGCATTAAGATTTATTACACAAGACTCTATACTTAAAGTGGGGATTTTTATTCGTTGTAAAAAATTAAAATTCTACATGTCTAGCTAGCGGTGTGCGCCACCTAAACGCGTCAACTCCATTTATTCCCCATACTCGTCACTAAATTGGGCGTCAGTCCTTCCTTGTTCATGCCCATATCCTGGCAATCTCGTCCATCGACACCCGAAAAATGCCGCGGGCCTCACTTTATTACCCCACTTAACGACAGCGAAGCACGCACTTATCGCGGTCGCTGCCAGAGTGCACATCCTGACGAGCACCAGCAAAAGCAGATTTTCCCTTCGAATTACAACGAAATTTATTCCGCACATGACCTATGGCACTATACGCTTCAATTTTCACATTAACATTAATCTGTCCTTAAAGATCTTGCGGAGCAGCTTGCGTGTCCTCAGCCAATGCCGCCTCCAGCCGGTCCTGATATCGTCTTGGCTGTTGGCCCCGGTTTACACACATACTCGTATACATGTACAGATGTGTGTGGGTAACGTGGTAATACCCTTTAAGGAAGAATTAAGGACATGATTGCTTACGTTTAAGATGCCACAAAGAGGAATAAGCTTTTTGTATTTGGCCTCTTATCCGTCGTTACGAGCGAGTGTTTGGGCTTTATACACATAGCTCGTCCTTTATCGCTCCCAATTGACGTTCTGTTGCATCCCGTAGGGGCAGCCCTTTACACAGTAAAATTGTTTCTTAATTACAAGCAAACATGAATGGGGCTTCAGGTGGCTCAGGTGGCGTGGTATACTCGGTTGGCGCTGGATCGGGTGCGTTTTTCGTGCTGTTCACCACCGAAAGGATTTATGTTTGAGGCGCGTAAACGTTTTGCTTTTAATTACAGTACATCGAAGACTTAGGGCATTAATTAGCGGCGGATGGTTTTAGTGTGATTATAAGAGGCCATTGGAGCATGTACACATGCACGTGTACATAAAACGAAAGGATTATAAGGAGAGGAAGTAATATATGACAATTGGACCGAAAGGAGCTGACTTTGAAAAAAAAAAAAACAATTTTCCTCGAACGATACGTCGGAGTGGAGTAGGTACCTACCTTTTTACAAGATACGATATGTGGAACTTGATATTTGCTTTATGTGAAAACGGAAACCCTCAGTTCGTATATGGTGAGTTGGGGCTGAGCATTATTACAAACTAAAATGGTTCTATGTGGTATATTTCCCGTATCTTAAGTATGGATTGCTACCTTAGGGCATACTGTTTTCGTCGTGGGGTGCGGATACAGTAGTTGACACCTTTTTTTTTTGATAGGTACTGGGATATCCTCCCTTCCAGTTACTTTTTTCGAGAAAGGGTTTTTTTTCTCCAAACATATATAATAAATTCGTATTAGGTAAAAGCCCCCTTAACGATAGTTTTGAGTTTGCCGCTTCCGCAAAATGAACTGTTTGCATATATCGAAACAAGTGCTTCATTTTATAAAGAAATGATTAATTTTTTGTTGTTAAATGGGTTTTTTTTTATAAGTTTTCAATACGATTTAAGTAAAATGAAAATATTTTAAAAATACGGAGTGTTCTAGTACTGAGCCCCCATGTTCCTAATTTGAGATCTTCCTGTTCCAATAACGAGCCCGCATATAAATCCTTTTTTTTTATCAAAATAACCGTTGCTTTCAAAAATGTTCAAATGCAAATTGTATTTTTAAGTTTTATTATTCAACGAAACAAAATAAATAGTCCGGAGTTTAATTTTAGATAAAAAGTTAGATGATAAAACAAAAAACATTGCACAAATAAATTAATAAATTAAAAGGTAGGATTAGAAGATGTTAACAATACTAATGTATTTTGCATCTTTTGCAGCTAAAGAATTTAATTTCGTCTGATATTTTTTCGGGACACATAATATGGTAATCTTTTGAAAATATTATTATTCCTCGCTCGGTCTTTGATATTATTATTGGCCCCACAGTCGAAACAAAGTCCAGTTTTTATGTACTCTTTAGGAGCAGTGCGTAATTCTGCATTTTAGAAACAGGTTAAGATTTGAATAGATTTCGATCGTGAGCCTCATTAACGTTACAGTTCGTCAGGTTTCTTCTATGTAAAATAGGGACGCTTCAGAAGTCATCCTACCGGAGTCCGTTTTGGTATACAATATACCGTCGGGAATTGAATCCAATACCTCTTTTGGAATTCTTTTGTATTTGTAAATAATCATTTGCGATGACAAAAAGTGTGATAGATTCTAAGAAAGTTGTCGCACTAGCAAATGTGGAGGTCTTTATTAGCCCATTAGTGGAAAAAGTGAACATCATATTTATATCCTTTTCAGATACACAGGCGCTAGCATCAGTTACAGGTGTTCTTTTGGCTATTTCAGGATGCCTTTTCAGAATTACGTCCAGGATTATTGTTTTTAAAAACATTTTGTCTGGGGCAAGCATCTAAAGACTCCTTAACAACACCACAAACTTCATGCTACCGCCTTGGAAAGCCTTTTGCATGATTTTCAAAAATCCAATTTACAATCTGTGATTCCTCTTGATTTGTAAGAATTGTTAAAGGTCCTTTTTGGTTTTTAAAAGAATGTTTATGCAGCCGATTTTGAAGAGTGTGTCTTGGAATATTATAATGTCTTGAACCTGGAAAGACCATTTTTAATATCTATCTATTGTATATACATTGGTAAATCTAGGGATTGGCATGAGCAAAAAAAATGTTAACAAATAATCATAATATTATTAATAATAATAGAAAAACATTCACGTAAGATATCTTATATATAAGGCAAAACAAATATACAATAGAGAGTAGGTACATAGTATTATTAAGGGATTAATACGAATAATATTATAGTTCCGACTCATTTTGCAATTTATAAAAATTAAAAATCAAAAAAGGGCATTTTTAATATCTGTACTAAATTACTTTTTTCCCCAAATTTATAATTCAAGGCCTTAAAACTAACACACGGGGATCCGATGAACTAGTAATTTTATAAATATTTTATATAATAATCGGCCTGGCTCATAAATGGAACAACGTTTTTTTGAGCTTCTCCCCCCGGGGCTCCACTTTTGAATCCCAGTTGTGCGCCCCCACTATATTTTAATAAATAAACAATTTCCCAGAACTTTTAATATCAAAATAATTGCTATGAATCTTAATTGTTAATATAAACATGTATGAGTTAGTATAAACTATAAACAAAATACTTATCCACTTGCTTTAAATAAATGCTTTCTTAACAAAAGTGGCAAACTGCAAAACACTTTTGCACAACACACGAATGAAACTTAAGCACTTTCCGAATTTCTGTTACCAACTGGGAGTAAAGAAGTAACAGAAATGGAAATATATTTTTTTTTTATATTTTAAATAACAGGAGCTTAGTTTTTAAACGAAAAACATCCAGGGGGCTCAATCCTGGGTGGGGGCTCAAATTAGGGGCCTTTACCCTATTTTCCTGCTTTTCTTATGTTAAAGGTTCTCTTCGGTAGATAATTGTAAATGAAAGTGTAAACACGCAGCAGTGATTTATTTTATAGTGTAAATTTTTGTGAATCTTTATTATGACTTTATATTAAACTAGATGTGCCCGCAACTTCGTTCGCGTCGTGAAACTGTGTAATTTCCAATAATCTGCAGGTAATAGAGATCCTATCAAGTGATAGGCTTGACCCTGAATTTTGAAGGTGGGCATAAATGAACCATCTACAATTTGGTTTGCTCCAAATGAAGTCATTTGGAATGCACTGTTGTAAGAACGAATACATTTCAAAAAATGTTTAGGTTGTGAGTGAAATTCGGTCAATAGTGATGAGCGGTAATTTGACGACGAATTGTGTAGCGAAAGTTAGATCCAACGATGGGAAGAAAATGAAAAAAAAAGACGAATTCCCTTGAATAGATCTTAACAACTATATTGTTACCGCCTTCGATGCTGGTCCAAATCCAAGTGACCGAGAGACAATGATAAGAATTTGAGTGGGAAATATAAACACAAAAGAGAATATCAAAAAAAAACATAGAATTGCAGTAATTAACAGCAAGCAACAAAGTAAATAAGAATTACGTTATTTGATGAGGTAACTTAAAAAGAGCAAGCATTGAGTGACTTTATACATAGGGTATATTATGTGTTAATTTTTATGGTGAACGCATAATATTTCCAAACAAGTGATTTCAAGAGTTCTGGTGGATCTTCGAAAATACTCAAACGTACCTTTTTTCCTCAGCATCATAGTCCATTTGAATTCCTTGTCTATTTAAGAGCTTTCCAATGATCACAGGCCTAAGTCATACCACCAATACCAGCAAATTCGGCATAATTGTATGAAAAACGTACCATATTGTTAAAAGTCTGGAAAAGTAATAAAAAAACCCGACGAATATTCTTTATTTTAACAAACTCGAACAATGCTATTTCGTCTGTACTTCTGTACTTAACGCGGCGGCGAACGAATTTTGCTCTTTTAACAAGACAATAGGGTTAACACTGACCTGCCCCAGGTCTATGTTGCACAAGCAATTGTCTCACAGACGTTTTGAAAGTGGGAATCCAATAGTAGATCCCTTAAACTTTTTATGGAGAGTTTTTCTCTGAAGATAGCTAGTCGTTCTAGAAATTGGGGCAAGGATCTTTATGAGCCTGAACGCATCAGGGATATTTTCAGTCATTCTGAAATTCGGTCGATCTTTCCTCGTATTCAATTTGTGTGACTTGAGGTCTCCTTTGCAAGATGGTCTGCTTAAAGCTGAAGAGCTAAGCCAATATACAAAAAATAGACAATCAGTAAACACTTCTGCTCTGACATTGTTGAAAACGCTTGCCCTCTTTATCAGCAAATGAGGTGAAATTGAATCGCAAAATAACTTGCAAGAGTGGAAAGATATTCAGAACAACAACCATCTTAAAACACCTTCAAAGCCATCGACATTTTCCTATTCTACAACGAACATGCCTGTCATTCTGAAACTTTCTTCTACACCGTCTGCATTGATGGATATGCTGCTATCTCGAATATACATCGTCAATCTATCTGAAGACACATATCGCGGAGCGCAGGTGCTGTTGCCCAAATCCACGGCTAAAACTTTGTCGATTGTGTCCTCTTTACGATGTCAACATGTTAACATATATTATATCGAACACATCGCGTCGACAGATAAAATTTAAAGTTCTTCGCTTTATCACCTCCGCATATCTAATACAGCGAAGAGTAACAGTGACGAAGCGTGTTCTACTTTTGCCAACATTGTAGTCGCACCATTAAAATAGTTTCTTTGAAATAAAGATATATACGCGTACTCGTATATAGCCGAGTTCACCCGAAGAAAAGTTTTTCTCTCGCCCCAAATAGATAAAAACATTCAGCATAAACTATTCGAAGAAACGCTGTCACGACGCGACCCCCACAACCCAGCAGCAACGAATTTTAAGGATGCGCGCAAAAAGAGAAGAAAGTCTGACACAAATCTCACGCCATGCCATGCTAAAGTGATAAACAGCGCACCACCATGGAATATCAAAAATCAATGTCACTCTGCCGCTCTATTTCCTCTCAATCGTTGCGCCCATTCAGTCGCCCATCAACGGAATCGTCAGATTTGTGTGCGGCATTCTGGATTGGAATGTATTCAGCTCACAGGACAAAGGCGCGCTAATAAATCCAGAGAAAGCAACTTCTCAGCATGGCAACCACAACCATCTGTACACAGGCACAAACCTACACACAATAACAGAACGAGGCGGCAAACTTATTGATGCGGAACACGACGTTGTGTCACGTATAAAAGCAATCCTGCATTATGCCGGGATGCCAAAGGACTTGGGCTTAAGTATTATGTGTTTTGCTTGCGCCTTGTTTTTATGGAATTTTTTAATATTTCAAGCCGCCCCATCAGGGTGCGGGTGTCACTGATATCTAATAAATTTGCATTCGCCGCTACACCGTCCTACGCATCACTACGCGGAATGCTAATCACAGAGGTCGCTATTAAATCTCATTCCCTTTCGGGATAATTATTAATAAATCTAAGCGCTTGACCCTCAGCTTGCAGTAATGAATTAACTCAACGTGCCGGCGAGTGAGCGGAATTCAAAATGCGGTGACGAGCACTGCCAGCAACTCTTTAGGATGGAACCCGCCATTCACCCAAACCGTTGCGTGAATCTGAATTTCATTCACAATCAACGATGAGGCTTTAGCGCCATTTGCTTACACATCTAATTTGTCCCAGTTGGAGAATTAGTCCTCCGCAAAGTGGCTCAGCTCACGACTCCCCCTGCCGCACATCCGACGGCTCCGATATTTATTGCGTACATAACCTTTAGCACACATAAGCCCATGTGCCGTACATACGCTTAGCATTACGATAATTAGATACTACACGGGCTTAACAAGGGCGAACGTGTGTACGAGGATAATGTGCCGGGATGTGGCAGGCTGACAGGACGGTTTTAGGGGCGGATGGCGAGCGGGCGTAGTGCGCCTACAAGGATTACTGTAATTATATTTAAATAACAGCAAGCACTCATCTAGCAAGTGGGGTGGGCGAGGTGGCGTTTGTGCCTATGCAAACGCACACACACACCGACTTTCCTCTGATTTGACGCAATTAAAATTATGAACTGAGAGATGACGATGACGATGGCATAAATGCGGGTGTAGTTGTAGCTCAGTGCGCAAATACACACCCTAGCGGAATAAACAAAGTGTAACACGGCTATAAGCTGTGCCGAACGTACGACGCGGGTTCCATGATTATTTTGGAAAATTTTATCGCAAGCGGTTGTGTCATGCCAAGTGAACATTTGTTTTGTGCGTTTTCAGAGTGATAAGAAAAAGGTAGACGGCGCTGCCACTGCCACCTTCGCATCGGCAACGTCTGTGGTGGTATTTTACACCCAATGAATTGGTTACACGGTGTCGGAATGTAAGATTATGCGAACGCAATTGCGGGTGGGTTTATTAAAGTAAAGCGTTCCGCAGGCAGGGTTTTATTGCTTGTGTGCATTGGGCACGCATGACAGTCGGTAGTTATAGTTTCCTGTGGAACAACAGGTAACTATAGTGCGTTCCCCTTTTTAATGTTTACGGTAATAGTTTGTGCAGCCAACGGCAAAATTGGGACTAGGAAAGCGTTGAACCTGATAAAGAGGTTCCGCCGATTCTTGGTCACGGAAAATACCCATCAGCTTTGATCACTTGCAGATAGAGCCTCTTGCTTGCTGGCAATCAAAGTGAGAAATATCTGCTTAGGAACGTGATATAGGGGCGCATTTTTGTCCAACTATTGAGGCCCTAGTTGACCACAAACTACATCACCCATCAAAGGCACCAGAAAAATGATTAAATCGCTCTGAAATTACAGTGGCTCTATGAGAGAAAAAGTTTATTATCCACATTAGCACCTCGCACTTGGCTATTTAAAACAATTTCCTTGGACGTCGTCCGTCCAAGGGCCACTGCTTTGCATCGTTCGTGTTCAAAAGAACGCTTAACAAACGGAGAAGACTATATAAAACGACTTCGTTGCGTCGTCGACAATCTGTGCTCTTGAGCACAAAGTCATTGGGGAAGCGCACATAGACCGCATCCGTGATTACATGTCCTGGGAGCGAAAAGAAACATGGGGACGCTATAGCTACTTGCAATGGAAGACATTGCAAAGTCCTCAAGGAACTGCATTACCAATGTCTCGTGCTACAAGTGCATATATTGTGCACACAAACACACGAGCAAAATGCTTAAACAAAAATTGAATTTCAATGTACAAGTAAACAGCCACCAAGCAGTACACAGGATTGTTCGGGTTCTTCTGCTGTCTGGCGTTCCTGCATAAACGGTAAACTTGCAAAGTATGCATTCATATCCTTTGGGAAATCTGGGACAATGTTGTTCTTTTCTTCGAGGTCGTTTGGTTTTTTGTTTGTTCTTTTGTTCGACCCTTTCATGGTAAGCAGTACACCGGCCGCCGGCACTGGTGTTATGTGCTTGCGCTTATTGAGAGCTCCTTGCTTTATTTATTTATTTATTTTTTGTCGGTTGCTCTATGCACAAAATGTAAAATTGTATTTAATGCCTTCGTATGCATTCATGAGACCAATGCAAATGAAATTGTATCGGATCTGGGTCTCTCACCGTAACATGGCCACGCTCATGAGAGTTGGTTTTGCTGCATAAAAATCCCAGCAGTGTGGAGCGGATGCATGTAAGATAGGCTTTTGCTTTTTGTTCACATGTCGTGAATATTATACTCACTGTTGGGAGAGAGCCAAAGATAAAAAGAGAATTGCATACTTTGAAGGACTTATTATTGAAAGTTTCTTTTTGCCGAAGGAGTCTCTGATTTGGATAAAAGAGGTGGTGCACCACAAGACGCAGTGTTAAGTCCAATAGTGTGTCTGTAGTAGAAATAAATGTAACTGTTGTGGGTGAGCCGTGACGCGATTTATTTCGAAAATGTGCTGGATCCTAATTTGGAAAGCTCGGATGTTCATTATATCACATATAAGCAGAACCTTCTCTGTAACCAGGAAGGGAGGTCAGCAAATTGTACATTTGATAGAGAAAATAATTCATCGAAACAAGTCACAGTTAAGCTCCTCTTCTCCCTATACAATGCAATGACATGCTCTTCTAAGTTGTCTGACTTCACGCTCGCTTAAACGACGTGATGAACTCTGGGAAATCATCAACCGTTCATAAAATGAAAGTACACAAAACGAGTTTCGTACATCTAATTCGTATCTGTTTATACAAATCCCAGACAGAAATGGCATTCCTTGATCCAAAGCTTTTAACGACATCCATGTCGCAGTAAATATTTACCTTAAACCGCACGTGTTTAGGAACCCGCCCCTTAAAACTAAAAACATATCTACGAGTACTGTATAAAATCCACTTGCTTACAAAATAAGCTGACTGTTTACGAGCATTAAAACTGAACTGTTGATATCCTTCGAAATGCAATGGACACAGACTACGTGACAGGAAATGTAATTTCCCATTCCAATTGCCAAGTCAACAGGACTATGACTACGACTACGACTAACCTCTGCATTGAGGTGGCGCCCTATTTGCCGTCTCCACACCGTCCAAGGATAGTTGGCCATGGAGAATTATTTAACTTTTATGTAACCCCACCTACACAGACGAGCATATGCAATAGCACAAGCAATCCTTTTTACAGACCTCTGGCTATGATTTAATTGACTGGGTGCATCGGAGAACCAAGTCGACTGTGTAAACCCGTCCAACAGTCAATTATTAAATTGTCGATTCGCATATCTAAGGACGCGTAGTTCCCCTATCTCGCTCTCGATATTATAATACCTCACTCATCAAGGATGCAATTCCTTTCATTATCACAGAGAGATGCAAACAGAAATTTAGCTGCGGCTGTTGATTGAAGTGTGTCAGATGGAAATTCTTGTCATAGTGCCGAACCGCTGACTGGCGCTCTCACTGTCACTGCCACTGTCACACTTCCTTGCAGGCAGCTACTGGGGAAACTTAAAACTTTACGGTTTCAGATAAAATCGTATGCTTCTCATGGGGGAAAGGTCCTTGGATTGGGGGTAATTTTGCGGCACCATGAAATGAAATTGAGTCGGTTGTTGTCGTGTTTATTAAAACAAAACGGTGTGTTCGGTGATTGTAAACAATACCGTTATATGTACAATATCCAAGATGCGATAAGAGTGTGTGCACACACATGGGACCACTTGACAATGAAGATAAGAGGTTATGTTGCTCCGAAAGTATTTTAGGTGTTTTTCTTTTTCGGGGGGGGGGGGGTAGCTGAAAAGGCAATTGTTACGAATTGAAAATCAGCCCAGAGGGTATTGTTCTAGGTTATGTGGTGGATGTATCAATTTGTTTTGTTGTTGGCAATTCCAATATAGCTTTTAGAGGTACAAAGTGATATTTTTTCCACGAAAAGATTTTCTTTTGATGGCATGTTATGTTTGGCAAATAGGTGAGCATATTTTATGCATGGCATTTCAATCCGCTAAGGTTAGGATTGGGCTGAATATCAGAGAACATGTCTCTCCAGTCAGATTTGTCTCTTCAAATGTGCCTCCCGTTTTGTACTTCTTTGAGGTATAATTTCCACGTATACAAGCCATATTCTGACCTAGAGACCAAAGAAGACGTTACAGTTGATTCATAAAGAAGAAAATGATTTCGAAACACGTGATACTAACAGATTGTGATGCTAAAAGAATAACTACCCTCATCCGCTGACTTTATTTTCTGTATGTGTAACAGCTTTGTCTGACAGCGGACTGTTGTATTGCAAAGCAAAGCCATAGATAAAAAATACAGTGGCACTCCGGGAGTCCCGACGGAAGTGAAAACTTGAACAATCACGTGTGTATTTTTGAATCGTCAGGAAATATACTTTTAAATGAAATGTTTTTTTATTCGTTATTATAAACCACTACTACAAAAAAAAAATGCCAACTAAGGATTTTTCATGGCCTTTAGGCATTATATCATTAGTTGAAGCTTGTGTTTTTTTCGAAGGGCATATTATTTTGTTTTAAATACCTGTTTTTAATTTTTTTTATGATTCAATTTTTTTTTTAATTTTTTAACATTTTTAAAAAGTCTTTGCAAAAAACAATTGATATCTAACCTCGGTCTTAAAATCTTCAAACTCTGTCCATTTTATGAACACTCTATCTGCAATTCCTTAAAATTAATTCCAGCTTCCACTTCCAGTAGGTGAAATGAAATTGGAAACAAACTTGAAAACTGTTTGTTGTATGAATAAAAATTGATTTTGTTAATTTTTTATATTTCTGTTTAATATTTGATTTATTATTTCACTTTACCAAAAAAAACTATTTTAGGCATTATATTTTTGAAAAAATGAATCTGTTTCACTAGTGCCGGAACATTGCTTACAGAACAATGGTGTCGCGAGTTCAATGGTTTTATCAGAGACAAATGATACTGAGACCCCCAACTCACAATCCTCTTGCCGCTGGGCCCCTCAGTTTTTTTTTCAAATTCGCCATTTTGTTTTCCTATCGGTGTTGTGTCAATTAAGAATCCGTGTGACATGCAAAAACATACAAAAAATACAAAAATAAATGCTGCCAACCTCGACAACCGTGGGGAAATGTGCTAGAGTTCGGGAATACCACATTTTTACATTTTTGAATGCCATTGGTTAGTAATTATATATTGTTAAAATGTGAATAATTTGGTTTGTTTGGTTAATTAAACTATCTAAACGAAATGTTCTATATACTAAAAACTTATTATGACAAACATGGTTGCGTATTTTGCGCTTTTGAATATCATAAACTTCGATTTCATGCGTAAATTTTTCTTAGAAAACTGATGAAAATTTGCTCAATATATTTCTATTTTACTTCAAATAATCTGCATTGTTCATTTTTTATATATATTTTAAGCAAATCTACAATTATTCCTTAAAAAAAATATTAACCACACGTAACGAATAATTTCAAATTTAACGGATAAAATTCTATGAACGCTGTCAGCAACTTTGCCCACAGCGGAAGTGGCATATGCAAGGTGCGAGCGTGTTGGTGAGTCGGAATTTTTGAAGTTACGTGACATTTGTCAATACAAATTTCTATGTAACAATACAAGCGCACTTAGCATTTGCCACCCCATAAAAATATAGCTTGTAGGCTAAGTAACGGGAAATCGGTCGGAGTTGGTGGTCTCAGTATTGTCTCTGGGTTTTATCCCATCTCCAAAACGCCCAAGAAGTTTTCACTTGAAAAATAAATATTTGCCGCATCAGATCCATATAGAGTCACCTTACTCATATAGTTTATAGTTTGAGTGACATTTTAATCTTTGGAGGAATAAGGTGGGACCTTTACAACTGCATGCTGATTACTAACTACTAAATTGACTACCTTCTCCAGGATAGTCATACTTAAGAAACAAAACCAAAATATAGTGGATTCCTGGCCACGAAGGTATTGAAGGAAACGAAAAAGCTGACGAACTCGCCAAAAGGGGTTCGGAAACACATTTTACAGAACTTAAACCCTACTGTGCAATCTCCAAATCAGCTGCAAACCTTGTTATAAAAAGCGGGATCACAATAACAGTATTTCACATTGAGAGAGCATCCCAGTTCGGAAGCACATTTTATAGAACTTAAACCCTACTGTGCAATCTCCAAATCAGCTGCAAACCTTGTTATAAAAAGCGGGATCACAATAACAGTATTTCACATTGAGAGAGCATCCCAGTTCGGAAGCACATTTTATAGAACTTAAACCCTACTGTGCAATCTCCAAATCAGCTGCAAACCTTGTTATAAAAAGCGGGATCACAATAACAGTATTTCACATTGAGAGAGCATCCCAGTTCGGAAGCACATTTTATAGAACTTAAACCCTACTGTGCAATCTCCAAATCAGCGGCAAACCTTGTTATAAAAAGCGGGATCACAATAACAGTATTTCACATTGAGAAAGCATCTTAGTTCCCAGGCCTAAGACAGGCCAAAAAAGTAATCAAACCTTTCAAAAATAATGCCAAAAAGATTCTAAATCTACTTAGGCACGATGTTAAAAATTTAGTTGACTACCTAACTGGGCATTATCATTTGCGATAGCACCTAAACAAAATGCATGTAGCCGAATCTTCGGAGTGCCGCCAATGTCTTGAAGAAGACGAAACAACTGAGCATATCTTATGTTAAAGCCCAGCCGTTTGTGGTATTAGAAAGAACTTCTTCTTCCGGGAAATAATAAGCCCAGAAGAAGGTAAGGCATCCTCTGCTGAAACCATCGTCAGCTACATTATAGGAAAGTAGAAACTCTAATAGCCTAAACAAATCTTTCTGATCCTATGGCACAATAGTTCTACTCAGGTCGAAGTATTTACATCTCATCGCGATGGCGATTCAGAATTAAAAAAAAAATACATTAGAATGTTTGTCAAACTTTCAATAAAGGTGGCGCTGTGGAAAAACCATTGAAATGTAATTTTCTGGGTATTTGAAATTAAGACCCCTCGTTCAGTAGTCCATTGATATACTGCACTGAGTTATTTCTAAATTCTCAGCAAAAACTTGTTACAAGTGATGGAGAATATATCTTACGAATCAAACAAAATATAAATTTATTTAATTAAATTTCACACAAAAGGAAGTGGCATTCTTTTCGGTTAACGTTTTTGTCTCTTCCTCCTCTTTTTGCGAAAAACCATTGCCAGAAAACAAAAGAAAACGATATGATAAAAGTCAAATAATTCGTGTCGTTGCTAGGGGAACGTTAGGCTTAGGCTTACACAAGATTCCCGAAGAACAATAGGTATATCTCTTCCATAGAACCTTCGTGAACAACTGCTCGTCACATTCGTACAACAAAGGTTTCTTTGAGCTTGCTTGAGATCGATATAATCTGATAGCATTAAGATTGACAAGCCCTACCTAAAAACCCACTCGTGATGCCAACCCGGATCAAAGTTTTGAACCCGAAAAAAATAATGCCTTTTCCAAAAAAATTGCATATTTCACAAAGAAGCTGCAACTAACATACAAGGCGATTGCAATTTGTTAACAGAATGTCGGTCAATCGATTCTACCATTTTTGATCTCTATAATCCAAGGTTTGTGTTTGGTGAGTAAGTCAAGTGGAGAATTGTAAAATTAGCATTACACACAGTTGTAAATGAAAATTAGTGATTCCACTTTAATCAAAGAATGCACCAGATTTACCAAATTCAAAATGTGTTTGTATCAACTGATTATTAAAGCTACAAAAAACGATGCCTTTTTCTAAAAATTATCCCTCAATGCCTCCAGCATCGGAATTATGCCTAAAAGGCAAAATTATGCCTCAGTTGGCATCATTGACCCCACCTCGAGCAGCTTCAATTTTGTTAGTGCTTACGTAGGTAGATATTTCTCTTGGGAAAGGCAAACCGAAAAACATACTTTTTTACTGCAATTTAAAAAAATGTCGACATTCCTTCATTGGTAAAAGTCGTAACACCTTATGCGTAAGCCCATCAGCTTAACATTTGAACTCTGTCAACGTTTTCCAAAATATCAGGCACTGACAGCTATTTATACTACAATAACTTGATAAATAGGAAAGCTCTTCTATAGCTAGACAAGAGATGCAAAATCTTTCCACTCATTAAACCCAAGCCAATAAGTATGTCAACTTGCTGCCACCAATAATTCACTCTGCGCTGGATTTCACTTCCACATCACATATGCACATTCATAATTCACGTCATTCAACTTGCGATTCATTAACTTTCTAGTCCTCTGCAGAGCCATATCTCAGCTTGAACAAGGATTGAATAGTACACATCGGTTATCGCGAAAAGACCTCATAACAAAAGGAATCACTCGTTCTCCACACACATATCACTCGCATCAGCATGAATGTTCCTCGCAATGGAGATCTTCACTCCACAAAAATGTACCTTTGAGGATATGAAGAGCGAGGATAAAAAAGAAGCTACGCAAGTGGAATACCTATCCTCCTTAAGGACCTGTCAGACTTTCACCATTTATTTCGCAACTCTACTCGTGTTATACGCCTTTCTGATGGTATCGCCAGGATTTCGTATCACCATAAATTATTCGCTGCGGAAGGCAAACTAAAAGGTGAAAACACATTCCCACCTCCTCGCACCCAAATTGCGAACCATTTAATGATACACACCCGACATCACCTCGACACTCGTAGGTGAGCTGCAGAGACTCCATTCGCGCTATCCGCACGCAATAAATCATCGCCGAATAGAGCGAAAGAATGAGTGGCTGTTAGTGCAGAATGCTACCCATGGGGAGGTCGCCATCAAAGGATTTTTCTCCATCCGCATACCTAGCCCTGCTCTGCTCATAGTTCCGGAATTGTTTGCCGTTTTATTTTTCTTCATTATTGCCAACGCATAAGGCATATTTAATAAATTCAGACCGACGAACGTATACAGTGAGACTGCCGACCCACCACCACCCCGTAGAAAAAGGACATTCCAGCCCGCATGACGAAAATTATGTGAGAAATTAAAATGAATTATTAACGTATGTATGCATCTTAAGGTGTACGACAACAACTTTGTCCACTTCCAGTCAGGAACGTTTAACAATGCCCGCAGAATTATTTATTCCGCCGGCGACGACAACGGTAGGATGCAAATAAGGATGGTAACGAAAAAAAAGCCCAAAGATAGAGCGGCCGTCGGTACACGTACATACACATGTCGCAACAGCTCCCCGCATATATACCTACCTACATCCTTTTGTGCACGTGGCCTCGTATGCCTTGATAATTTATTAAACGAAAATCCATGAGACTCACGGTCGAGTCAGGTTGATTTACAGCATTTTTAAATTTTTTGAACAAGGATATGTGTGTCCGGGTGGGTGTTCTCCTGTTTTGTATACATTAATCCCTCGGAATACATATTTAAAGCGCGCAGCAGAAAAGAAAGTACACGCATCTCTTGAATATATCCGAACATGGTTTTATTGACAAGGACGCTATATCACGCTGGTTGGCTTTTGTTTGTTTCGGCGGACGCCGAGTTAAAATCCGCGGAACGATGAGCCACATTTTTTAATCGCGGACAAGCTTTCCCATCTCCCATGTGGTGCAGCCAGAGAGATTTTCAATTTGTTCGAGAATGTGGTGCGCCGCGGAAAAAGACAATTGAAATGCGGACGGTGGGACGGTGAACACTTGACAATGGACACACGGTCTTGGGTGTGTTTTATTGGAATTCATTCTGAGTAAGTGGTGCAGGGTTTGGTATTGAAATTTACTGTCAGTTAGAAAGCGCGTTGACAATCCCTCTTTCTGCATAGACACACTAATATGATCCAATAAAATAAAAAAAAAAACTCTCCAGCATAATTCTATCCAAGGGACAGTTTAAATCTGCTTCAATCCGCTCGTGTACACCTATGTTGATATTTTTCCAACCAGTAACCATCATTAATAGCAATAATAGGACACCGATTGACGCAGACAAGCCATCCCATCCACACTCCGCACGTAGTATCTATAACGACCTCACCGTTTCGCTTCGTTTCGTGACGTGCTCCAGCACTTTCTTTGCTAACTAAAATGTTATTGCGCGTCGCTGTCCTTTTTCTCTGTCGTATGCTCGTCCTCGTATCTATCATTTTTCATTCCGCTTTTATAGTGCAGCTGAATAAAATCACATCAATGCAATATCGATGCGGTGTGGAGTGGTGGGCATCCATCGGATGAATCACATCACGAACGCGCGTCAGCAGCAATGAAACTGGGTATCCAGTATCCTTCCTGAGACTTAAATGCGCATTTTGCTTGCAATTTGCCATAAAATAACCATAAATTGAATCAA
The DNA here is from genome assembly GCA_916610125.1 of Cheilosia vulpina. Lineage (NCBI taxonomy): Eukaryota > Metazoa > Arthropoda > Insecta > Diptera > Syrphidae > Cheilosia > Cheilosia vulpina. The sequence goes on along the minus strand of OU744276.1, from coordinate 111,488,283 downwards.
TTTGATAAAAAACGAATGAAAATCCTTTCTCCTTTATCGTGCATACTCTGTGTGTCAGTGGCGTATGCACACATACAAATAGCTGCTCGGCTCTGTGTGTTGACACCAAAAGAATAAGTTTGTCATTCTGTTCAAGCTATATACCGCAGCAAAATTTAATATTGTTGCCTCCAGTGGTGGTATATAGTTGGAGTTTTTTTTTTTTCTCTCATTTTTTTCGTTTATTCTTATCCGGGATAGATAAATTACATCCCTACATTGAGGAGCAATCTAAAGATATGCTTTTCTAATTTGATTTCTTTTCGTATTCCTTTTAAGTGGGATTGCATTATCCTTTCCATCAGATAGTGATGAAAATGTGGATTATTCAGGTCAGGTTGTGGTTGACGTTGTGGTGAAAGGAGTTTGCAGGGTATTACTTACTTTTTAATGAATGGTGTACTTGTAAATGGGGATCAGTTATCGGGGGACAAGATAAATTCGAGCCGTACCCTCAAAACAGTGCATTAGATATTGCACCTATACCTGTATACTGGTGAGCTGTTCAACTCATGTAGTTCTTCCCAGAAGACTTTTCCTTACTGTTGGTGAAATAAACACCATTTCAAAACTTTTCTAGCTATTAAAGGTTATCGTAAGGCAGTAGAATATCGATATAGTTAAACATTAAGGATTCAGCAGTTAACCCGAACAGAGACCTGTAGAGACGAACAAGGAAACCTTGTGGTAGAGTCACAGTCGGTGCTGAGGATATGGAAAAACCATTTCTGCAAACTGTTAAACGGCGAAGACGACCCAAATTCCGCTGTCAGGCAGAACGAACCATTCAACTTAGACGATGAAAGCCAAGACTTCCGTCCACCCGACCAAAACGAAGTGAGGATAGCAATATCCAAGCTTAAGACCAACAAAGCTGCTGGACCAGATGGCTTGACTGCCGAGCTTTTTAAGGCAGCGGGAGATGACTTGTTAGAGAGCATACACCAACTCGTCTCCAATATTTGGTCGGAGGAAAGTATGCCTGATGAATGCAACCTCAGCATCGTTTGCCCGATCCACAAGAAAGGAGACCCTCTAAACTGCGCCAACTATAGGGGTATCAGTCTTCTTAACATCGCATACAAGATCCTGTCTGCCATACTGTGTGAACGCCTGAAACCTTTTGTCAACGATCTGGTTGGTCCCTACCAGTGCGGTTTTAGGCCCGGTAAGTCCACAACCGACCAAATATTCACACTACGGCAGATCCTGAAGAAAACCCAATCATTTTATCGATTTTAAGGCCGCATACGACAGCATTTATAGAGACGAGCTGTATAGAGCTATGTCTAGTTTTGACATCCCTGCCAAACTCGTCCGATTGTGCAGAATGACGATGGAGAATGCTCGCTGCTCCATAAAGGTCGGAAACAATCTCACCGAGACCTTTGATGTCAAAAAAGGATTTAGACAAGGTGACGCGCTGTCGTGTGACTTCTTCAACATCATTCTTGAGAAGATTGTGCGAAACTCGCAAGCCAACACCAGAGGCACAATCTTCCAGAAGTCTGTGCAACTACTTGCATACGCTGACGACATCGACATCATTGGCAGAACACAGCGAGCTGTCACTGGTGCGTTTGCAAGTATCAGTACAGAAGCGGCAAAAATGGGCTTAGTGGTGAATGAGGGCAAAACAAAATATATGCTGTCAACAAGAAGGGAAACACAACATCGACGAATCGGTCAGAACGTCACGACAGACAGCTATAATTTTGAGGTAGTTAGGGATTTTGTCTACCTCGGCTCCGCTATAAATTCTGACAACGACATCACATCAGAAATCAATCGAAGAATTACACTTGCCAACCGCTGTTTCTTTGGCCTAAGAAGGCAATTGAGAAGTAAGGCCTTGTCAAGAACCACTAAGGAGACTCTATATAAGACCCTCATCATCCCAGTCCTACTCTATGGCGCAGAAACATGGACGCTATCAAAGCCGGATGAAGATCTCCTTGGTCGTTTTGAAAGCAAAATTCTTCGATTGATTTTCGGTCCCGTTTGCGTTGACAGGCTTTGGAGGAGGAGATTTAACAGCGAACTCTACGAGCTGTACAGCGACATCGACCTGGTCAGAAAAGTACGCATCAGTCGACTAAGATGGCTAGGACATGTAGAGCGAATGGACACCAACGCTCCGGCCCGAAGAGTCTTCGATTCAAACCCGGAGGGACAACGCAGTAGAGGAAGACCTCGCCTTAGGTGGCGCGCGCAAGTGGAAGGGGACCTCAACCAACTTGGAGTGCGCAACTGGAGGCAGTTAGCCAAAGATCGCGCTAACTGGAGAGGCGTATTGGTTGAGGCCCAGGTCCACCCCGGACTGTAGCGCCACCTAAGTAAGTAAGTAAGTAAGTTAACCCTCTTATGGGCGTAGACAGTTGACCAACACTGCGAATCCCGAGACATAGCCTTAGACATCTTAAAGGCCTTCGATCTGTCCTGCAGATTCGCCTTCCAAGTGAAAGACTCTTGTGGATTACCACAAGACATTTGAAGATGAATGCAAAGGTTTCATTTTGGTACACTTCAAGTTGTATCATCCAATAACTTTGCTGGTCCAAAACAATAACTTTACTAACTTTGAATTATAGTCAACAAATTTCAACACTTTTTCAAAGAAAAGTGCAGCGACAGTATAACACAAATTAAATTCGGCCACCAACCCAACCATTCCAACGAATGCACGCAACTTTTGGGAGCCACTGGCAAGAATATAATGGAGGACCACTTATCCAATACCGCAAGATGAGCGTACTCAAAGTTAAGTTACCTATTTAGGGAAAAGAGGCACTTCAGCCAGACATATTCTCCTAATTCTCTATAAAGAGCAGATTAGACCAACCATCAAATATAGCTCCCATAAAGACATACAGCTCTAAAACATTCAGTAAACCTTTTTGACAGTATACAGGCGAGCACTCCGACTAATAGGTCGAATCTACAGCCGATGGCGCTGAAGTTATCTCTTTGAAAACTCCCTTGGCTATACAGGATAAGTTGACTTCGGAACCCGCCTCTTGAAAATATATTTTTAAAATGACAGCAATGCACAGTAAATTAACTTGCTGAAGTAACACCCAAGTGCAAGGAGCTAGGGAACTTTACTTTACTGCTTTAAGAAAATGGGACGTATAATTCTATATGATTCATACACCAGTCTTAGAGAAGGCGGATCATATATCTACTGTGCCAATGGTAGTCACTTGCCAACAGAACCGGCAAGTTTAAATTATTTTTTTGGTTGCTAGGAATGCATCTTTCTTCTAACAAATTGCTAATCTCGCTGTAGCAGCAGTTTTGACTTGTGAGTGTGACACTGTCATTCCGTGAGATTGCACCTTTTGCCTCCTTACAAATAGTCTCATTTTGATTTAGCAGATACCTGTCTGTGGCATTTCGATTCCATACAGACAGTCTAATTAGTAAACGGATAAACACAAGTCTCTCTACATTCATCACTATCGCACCTTTCTGTTCGGGCAAATTGAAAATCCTTCTTCAGCTGTCTGTCATGAGTCAGACAGAGTTACTTTAAGAGTGGTTTTTCATCTTATAGCACGTCGTCTGTTTCTATAATCGCTAAGAGGCTTTTGAAAACAAACTCTGAATGGATACATATTTGTTATAGCCGGCTAGCACGTAACGTGCATCCATATTTCGGTTACAAAGGCGTTCCTGTTGGCATAATATTTCGCTGAATTAATTAATTAGCTTCCAAGTGACAAGTATTTATCAGCCACTCACAAAAGCCCCATCAAAAGGACTCGGAATTCTTCGAATCGCAGACGAAATGTGTCTGACTAGATCTATGTGCAGATGCGTGCCCTGCTCGCTGTATAATTATTCTCCATAATCAGCCAACTAGGTGATTGCTAATGTAACGGAAATGCTCCAATAATAAACACCCCCCCACACACACACAGTTTGCCAATTGTATTAGGTATATCCAGGCACCATGCGTAATTACTTTAAAGTCTCATTCAACATTTATGATTATCACTGGCATGGCGTGCCTTGAACCCCTTATTAGGCGCCCTCCAAATCAATTTTATGCTGAACTACCCTGTTATTGGCACTTCAAAGTTATTCTCGAAAATTTCACTCTCTGTATGTCGGGCGCAAAAATAATTTCACACCTCATTTGCCCTGGGAGAAATATGCTTAACCATTCGTTCTATCACTTCAGACATGTGTGTGATATCCAAATGGGATTGGGATGGGAATGGGATAGTATCTTTAGTGTAACTCCCGGCTCTTGGATTTGATTGGGGTTAACCGAGAGAGTCTTTATGGGGGCAATGATCCTTTAAATTTGTTCACGCGGTCGGGGATGCCAGTTAAATGTGCTCTCACATGTGTTTAGTTAGGCGGTTTGATGAGGCAATGGATGTGTGGATACAAATACCAGCCTGAAGTATAGATTACGGTGTCGAATTCGAAATTATTATTATTATAACAATGGTGACATTGATTCCATAAATAGCTGGATAAGTTATTTCGCAGTAAATGAATGCAAGTTCCGTTTCCGTATCCTTGCCATAGACAGGTCCACTTTGAAGCAATTAATTTTTCCATCGGAAAGTAAGCGCATCAATTTTGCCGTAGCGGCATTTCGGATTGAAAATCGCATGGGGTGTGCCTAATAAATCTCAGCCGCTGTCGCTTGGTTAGATGTGGTGTGCAAACCGGAACTTGATTGTAAATCATCGTATAGCGGGGATAAGTCACTTATCATTTGCGGTCTGATCTGGCTGCAGCCAATGGAACAGAAGGGGATGAATTATTGACAACAATAATGAAGACAGTTGGCTTCTTCAATGTTGCGGCAATAACCTGTTTCGATACTTTCTTAAAGGAAAACAGTTGAAAATACCAAAGGCTGTACATCCCCAACTAAGAAAGGTTTGCGGAACAATCCAGTAGCAGAAATCAGTCTGAAGAATAGGAAGAATTTTTAGAGTGGACTGCTTCTCCTTCTAATTGATTATTTGTCCACTAGCAAATTTTGCAACTTGCAGTCGTATTGTTGGAGGTCTGAGATGACTGTGGCAAGAATTTTTAATACATATATACGGATATGCATAGCAGACTAAATTTTATACATCGTTTAGGTACCTCCAGACATTTTGTGGTACAGAGACGGGGTCTGTAATTCTGTACTCCCTGATTCTGTGTATAAACAAAGTTCTGAAAATCTCTGAAAAATTCTGTTTGAGCAATAGTCGGAAGAGAGATTCTGATAAAAACGTTCAATCGTTTGCGCTTACATCGACATTTTGTTTCATTTAACATTGAAAACCAAAATTTTTAAGGGGGAAAAGAGCAAGATTCCACTCCTTCGGTGCCTGATACACTAGTGTGCCAACAGACAATTTTTCTCAGTGAGACTATTTATCCCATCGTATACGTTTGTCAATGCTACTTATTTTAGTAACACAATATTCCTTCCCTTTTAACCTACCTATACCGTCGAAGTATAAAATATCGTTCTTACGGTTCGCGTTTAGCGATCTCTTTGACTTTCTCAGCTTCGGTTGCCAAATCCTAAATCTAAATTTTTAAGCGACACTTAAATGTCCTTATCCGTACATTGAATAAGGAGTCCGTCAGCATAAGTATTCCAACCAGCCACTGTGCCTATATAACATATGATTGGGGGGGCTCTTAAGTACGATTCCCAAATGTCGACACAAAAATGCACGTGCAGTAAATTTACGGTCCATACCAATCAAACATTCAGGAATGAAATTGAAATTTGATACATGAGTAATCTAACCATTTTGCAATAACACAATGTTTCTAGGAATCGTACCATAGCAAAGCATCTTCAGAAAAATATTGTTTACAGTTACATTTTCCCGTGGAGATTAGCTTCCGGTAAGCTGTTTCTGCTTAATCTTGCGCCTATCTGTTTTTATTTTATATTACTCAAACTGTGGTTTTTGTGGTAAAAGGAAAATGGACGATGTCCGTTAAACGTATGTATCCACAAAATCACTACCCAGGCTACGGTACTATAATAGCCTCTACCTCAGCGGCGGTTAACGATTTTATAAACAAACTCAAAAGACGGGACGTATAACATTCGCATTAGGAAGTCAGCAAGTTACACTGACCTAACTTTGCTACCCAAACATTTACAGATCTGAATCTTATTTATATAGAAGCGCAGGGCTACGGAACACCGATAAGAAAAAACAATTTCGAACAACGCTTCACGGTCAAAGTGATGCTCTCCAACAGCATTCGGGCAAGAATGATTTTCAAAATAATTTATATACAAAATGAGTTCATAGAAGCATAAAGTTGAAACTCTATATACTGTAGCATAAATAATTTTATATTTTAACATCCTGTTCGCAAGTATCACTACTACCAAGCTTCGCCATAAATATATGTTTACATTTGCATTCATATTTAAATCCCCACATACTTGTTTATTCCTGAAATTATTTTTACGAATAATGTCGTTGTGTCATAAAATCGAAATTGAACTCCACTTATGTTTACATTTCCAAGCAAAGCTTGTCGATGCTGAGCTACTTTTAGGGAGGGAGAAGAAATGTTGCACTTGTCTTTGTTGTTGCCGTTCACCGATTTGAAAGTTGAAACATCCGAAGTAGTTCTTTCTGTCTACTTCGATTCAAATCGAACTTCGGAGTGTTTATGCAGTCAGTCATCGAATAAATACAGCGCGGTTAGTGCGCTTCGTCGTGAGTGAGTAAGCTTAGGTACTTGTGTTTTGAACAAACAAAATATTTGAAGTTAAAGATATCCTTCCAGGAATATCTAAAAAAAAACGCGAACGCGTGCCCGAAGGCACGCCCACGGTTCGACTTACAATAAAAAAAACTACCGTTCAACTTTTACACGTATTTTATGTTCTATATATATATTCAATTCATGGGTAGTCCCATCGCCCATGGCCAATCCGCTGAGTCGCCTAATTGCACGCAGCGCGTGTATCCGCCTGCATCGGGTGTCATCCACATTTCATGTCGTGGGAAAGTAATGCCGCAGCTAGTACCGTTGTTGTATATGGGACCTGGTCAATAACCTGCTGACTCAGTGGGAACAGGTTTGTGCACGTTCATATCTTTTTTGCAGGTGTGCATTACAGATGGTGATAACTTTGAACTTTAAACTCTTAAAAGCAAAATATAATAATAATTGCAAATGCAATGCATTGATTAGTATTGCATTTTCAGTTCAGCCACTCGCGATTTGACGGTAGTTCGAAATGATATTAAACTCACTGATCCCATTTTATTCACGCCCTAAACGAAAAGGGGTTGTTTCACTTTTACGAATTTTTAACCAATAAATCGGCTCACAGTGGATTGACCTATCCTGATCTTCCTTCATTTGTGCCAATGGACAATGTAAAACAACTATTTTGCGTGCGATCGAGTAGAGCACTTTAGGCCGAAAAGCCTTTTCCGATTTGCCAAGGCATGCACCCGGATAGCTTCAACATAGTCGAGGTAATTTGTTTCGTATTCTTTTATTAAAAAAAATAAAAAAAAATAAAAAATAAATAATTGGCGCAACAGGTCCGTATGGACCCAAGCCTAGCTTCTCACAACCATTCGTCTTGTGTGAGTTTTTATTTTTGGGACGAATGGAAGGGATCTACAATTTTATGCCGAGTCCAAACGGCCAATTGAGAAGCTCTTTCATGACAGTTATACTCTCGGATGTTTGTCAGACGTTCGCGAGAGGTGGCGCAGTGAAAAAAACCTTAAGTTGGAATTTGGGTTTTTCTAGGGATTTGAACCTGGGACCCCTCGCTTAGTAGTCCAACACACTAACGACTAAGCCACTGCGCCGACTATTCTTTTATTGCTATCAATATTTGCAACGTATAAAGCATAAGAGGTAAAATCTGTGCATCTGCGCATTCGTGCAAGCCATTGTTTGAGTTCTATTTTTATATGTTCCATTTTTTTTTAAATAATTTTTAACCTGAACTGTTTTTATTATATTTTTTATTTCGTATAACAAAAATCTTACAGGACTATTGTTATTGCACATTTTACAGAGATTTGATAATTTTAGTTTTATATCTTTCTACTGAAGCTTGAAGGATAATACAAAAAAACCTTCAATATTCAAAGAAAAAATAAAAACAAAGTAGAGAAGAACGAAAAATTAAAATTTAATGTACGTTATCTACACTAAAAGAATTTTTATTAAGAAGTTAATAATTAGACATTTAATAAATAAATAAATTAAGACAAATAAACGAGTATATAAATTACATATATAAATAAGTAAATAGATGAATAGATAGGACTAAATAAATATATGTTAAATTGATAAACAAATAAATATTAAATAAATAACTATGAAACAAGTAATTAAATAATCAGACAAATCAAAATAAATAATTGACTATAAAAGCACAGAGAAAGAGGTGACTAGGCTTTCAAAAGTAACAGAAACACATACATAAGACAAGATAGTTTAAATAATGTTAATACGAATAAATATAATTGGTAATTTAATTACAATGGAATCTATGTTAATTAATACAGGCTATAATAACTCTAGAATACTACATGCATACTAAGTGCGTAAAAATGACGTTACTACATTTTGAATATATTTTGGACTTCAAAATTTAACCAATAACGCACGCAAATTTTTTATATTCAACATGGTTTCGATAAAAAGAACTCCTCTTGTTTATATTTATAAAGATTGGACCAAGAGGCCGCTATAAATGTTACACGTGAGATCTTATATTAATTGTGCTATCCCGATGGCCCCTATTTCAAAAAGCGTCGCCTGGCGACATGTAAAAACTATTCAAAATAGAAAATTTGAATAACCTATAAGAGACTACGATCCAAATAGTTGTTTGCACACGTCTTATGTCCAAGAATTTACAAGTTTGAATTATTTACAATACCGCACCAATTTCCTTTGGAACATAGAGTAAGACAACGTGTATACAATTTCGAAAATCCATGACGTTTTAGACTTTAAGTGATATAGTATCAAAAATCAAATATCCCATTTAAACTCAACCTCATAAAATAGTAGTTGCACGCACGAAACTTCAACAAATCATCGAATAAAATATCATATGTCATAGAGTCAAAAGTTTACATGTCAGAATATGCCTCCAAATAATGGTATAACCCATCGGATCATCCCTATCTCTTCGATATCGTGTATATGGCCCTTTCAAATTTTTTATGACGAAAGGTTATACCCGGACCCAAAAGCGATTTTACCAACTACACAACACCACTGTATAGCTTCAGCATAAGCTAAAGTTAACTGCTATTGCATGTGTCCATTAAATGAACATATTATTTACTCTTTAACGGTTACGTTTATTAGTTCTCAATTAGGGAAGTCGCAAAATTCCTTACGACTATAATAATGCTCCGCTCACTCACGGAATCTTATCGAAAAGTGAAAATCAATTGAATTAAAAATGCCATTACATCATAATTACCGCCAAACAAAGACCAGAAATTAGTGGCAGTTCACACCGATTCAAAGATTGATTACCCCCGAATGGCCACACAACCCTTATTCACGAAATTCCACATTCCAGCTGACCCCAAGGGTGAAAATGTAAGTATATATGCCAACCTACCTAAGTCTTGTGCGTCAAACACGAAAACAATTTGCAAATGCGCTTTTAATTCCTTGCCGTTTACAACAATAGCGCTGCGTCCGTATGGACGGTCCTTACTCTACTCCGTAATGCGAACAACAAAATACGAATAAAAATTTCGTGCGACATTGATTAATTACTGACGAATTTCCTCGGCTAAGTGGCACGATAGCGTTTATTGTGCCAAGCCACCAATGCCAATCCATGGCCAGGACCGGCGAACGGGGCCGGGGCCATCGCCACGATGATTAACAATAAGAAAAAGTCCATTAATTTCATTTCGCAAATCTCGACCGTTAATTTGGGACTTAATTTACTATACACTTTCTGGCCGAGTGAATACAAAAGGTTGCCAACAGAAATTCATTACAAATATTTAAATCTAATTTAAGGATTTTTGCGGGTCAATTATTTTTCCTTTTCCATGGTGAGTGAGTTAGCACTGAGGTGGGAGTGTGAGAATCGAACAAAGTTTTTTCTCCGATTTTTTCCACGGAAAAAAGGCAGCAACTCTGCCGAAAAAATGTCCTAATGAAAAGCGTAACAAAGCGAAAGGAAATTTCCAATTTTTCTCCTCTTCTTCTCCGAAAGTCAGAGATAATTAGCATTGAGCACAAAGAATGGCAGCCTTGACAGGACAATTGGTAGAATATGGTTTGGCTGGGTGTGCAGCTGTACTTGGAAAAGTTTAATTTATATTCATTGATGCTTGTGTTTGTGCGGTGGTTGAAAATTTGAAAATGATTCGATTAAATGATTCGCTGAATTCGCTAATTTGGTCCTAATGCTAAGCATGAGCTTGAGATGTTGCTGGTAAATACATAGTAGGTACGCAAATTGGTCTAAACGGATGCATAATGAGTTGGAGGGTGGGTACTATACCTATCAGAGAATAGCCCATACCACAGTGTCAAAAATACTTATTTGCGCAACCTTTGGTTGATAGGATCATAATTACGGTGACCATCCGTTCATTATAATAATAATTCTGTATTTGTAGATGATGTTCATTACGAATTATTTTGTGTACAAGAACATTTAAATGTTCTGTTCTTTTAGAAGTTGCTCGTTATTTGTTCTTTATTTCGTTTGAATTCTTAAAAACAATAACGTAAACATTAAGCAAACCACAATTCATTGAACTCACTTGCTGAACGGGCAAACAAGTTATATAGTACTAAAAAATGGGTTCTATTGAGTTTTTTTTAGCAAATGAAGAATTGTATAATTAAATATCGTGTTTAAATCTGTTTCTTTTTCAATTGTTCATTTTTTGGAATTCTAAAGTATGGTCACAGTAATCATAATGTAATATGTCTCCCAAAAGGTCACACAATTATTGTTCTTATGTGAAAAAACTTGGATATATGGATTTGACTTAAGGCCGTAACTTTTTTTTTATTTTATTTTTTTTTTCACTTGCAGGCGTACATTTTAGAATACAATATCTTATAAACTAATACATGCTTTAGTTTTAGAACAATTTTAAGGTACTTAAAAAAAATATGTTTTATTAAGCTTAACAAATAATTTCTAAAATTTCGTATATTCTTAGTTAAAATTTAATTTATATAAAAAGAATTTAAAAGAAACAAAATAAAAATCGGTATAAACATTTACTACATTAGAAATATTAATCTACATAAATATTCTGCTTTGTTTAACACGACGGATGAAACAAGGAAAACAAAAAAAAAACTTACCTTAAACTTACATTGTGCATCTGCATTTTTTAACTTCTGTCTGAGAATTTCTGACATATGATAATAGTTCTCAAATTGCGTCAAAAGTAGATGATAGACGACAGAATGGGGGTAGATATAAATGCGATTATAATCCAAAGCCAGCACTACCTACCACACCCAGAGAAATATGCTGTGTAAAATTGCCTTAAACGCCTTAGGTAAATATTTGTGTATGGAATTCTTTTGACAGACATAAATCTGAAAAAAATAGGGCAATTTATGCATGGCATAGGTAATGAAAAGTAGGTTAAATTGCCTTAAAAACGTTTGGTAAATATTTTTGTATGGAATATTTTGAACAGGTCTAGCAGTACCAAGAACTAGCACAATTTTTGTACGCCATAGGCAATAAGAAAAAGGCCAAATTGCCTAAGGGCCTAAGGTATTTTAACCTAAATACAAATATGTGTATATCCACCTAAGGACATACGTAATCTGCTTAGTTCTAAGGTAAAGTTTTGCATACCATACTGATTGATAGAAGCCGCCTGCAACCAGCCAATCAACATTTATTTTCGTGTATTGCATCGGAATGTGCCCTTAGATTCAGAAACAGTGTGCAAATTACCTTAGTTACTAGGTAAATGTACCTTAGCTTAGGCTGATATTCCGGATAAATTTTTACCGACCGTGCAAAATTACCTTAGTTCTAAAATAAATATATAAGATGCAAGTGTTTTATTGGCTTTTGTATGCTGTGGACGCATTGTGTAAACGAAAAATAATCAGTGATATAAGTTTAATAAGTTCTACTAATATAAAAACAGTACAGTACAATACAGTGTGGAAACTTAAAGTTACCAACAAAAATTTAATTACAAGTAACGAAAAAATATTAGAGAAAAAGTTTGTCCAAGAAGAAGTTTAAGATAAGTGCATTCAAATATCCCTTTTGTTTTATGTATGTACCTACTTAATATGAAAACACATTGTTTTCGAATCGAATTAAAGCCAATTTTTTAAAAAAGTTTTCTAAGGTATCTAAAGGCAATTTCCAACAAAAAATGGACACCGGTTCGTAAACAAGGTTTCACAAAGAAAATTTTGTATACCTAGTCAAAAGTATGTTTTCTATTTCCAGATAATATTAACATTGCATTTTCAACGCTACTTCAGTCTCAATAAATATCATGCAACACTTTTTTTATATTTATATAAATATTATATTGTATAACAAAATTAGCAGAAAAAACAAATAAATATAAGAATGAATTAACAAAAAAAGCATTTCTTTAATTTTTATTACATTTCTGATAGCATCAGCATAAGAAATACGAATAAGGTAAGTTTGCCTGGCTATGGAATTAAAAGGTATGAATATCTACAAAAATTGGTAAAATTTTATTTGGCTGCTTTAGTTTCTAGCATATTCCCAAGTGCTTGAAAAAAAAATACCTAAATGTTGATTCCTTCATGTTATACGTAAACATCATTTAGCACAATTATTTTTACAGTGTAAGATGACACTTTCTTTAGGTAAAAGATAAGGCTTAATTCAGCCTAGTTTTAAGGTAAAACACCTTTGACATTTTACACATGTCAAAAAAATAAAATACGTAAAATTATGCATTCCTAAGGTAAAATGTTAGGCTAAATTCAGCCCAGGTTTAGGTAAAACTCCTTAGACAACCTGGCATACCGTTACCAAAAACTAGGCTGATTTTACACATGTTAAAAAATGTTCGGTTACATTAGGAATATAAGGTAAGTTACCTTAGAACTTACCAAGTTCAAAACAGCCTTAGGACTAAGTTGATTTATACCGCGATTTAGGTAAATTTTACACAGGCTTTTATCTGGGTGTAGCAGTGCAGATCTCGATGTCAAAACTATTAGACTATAAAAAAATATTGACTTGGGAAAAGGGAAATTATCTCCGTTGCAATAAATGCCAAAGAATATATATCGTTCACGCAATTACCCTCAAACTTACAATATTGGAGGTAGCTTTGCCTTTTTTGACATCGTTTGTGTGGATCTCTTAGCCAGTATGCAATCTCCATAACGTAATTGACGTATCCAGCCAATCTACTGCTCTTGGTGGCCACAATTATCAGCCATACTGTTCCACAGCAATAGACCCGTAATTAATTGAATATTGGGACACCTTTTGCATAATTTTGCATTGTCCGCATACTCAGCAGCCTTAAGCATTGCCTACGTTAGCCAGTTATATGTGATTGTTGCTGGCGGCGTGCGGTGTCCACTGATTGGCACTGATAAAAAAAAGTGTTGGCTAACATTTGGTAAATTATTTTAACCATTGCCAGCATCAGGGCAAAACAGAATGCTGAAGGACGAGTTTTTTAATGAAAACGCACGCTAATGGGTATAATTATTAGTTTATTTTATTTAACAAAAAACGGCTGCCCTTTTCAGGTTTTCTCCAAAACCGAGTGAGTTACAAAAATGCCGGAAGTTGTACATATATTTATAAAGAGAATGGGAGAGGAGAGTTTCACACATGCGTAAATTTGGTTGGGATTGAAAATAATCCGCAATGACTTTAAGGCGAGGGCACACAATTTTTAACTTTACACTAAAAAGATTGTTTTTAATTAAATAAACAAACCAAGGAATCAATTCTGGTTTTGTGAAAGAGTGAATCGAATAAATCGTTTTCACATTCGCTTTCATAACACTGCTTTCATTTTGGTGATTCTCTCGGTACTACAAAGCGAATCTCATTCAATAAGTGAAACTATGGTGGTGAATTTAACATCGCACACTCAACATCGTTCTCAATTTTCAATCTTTCAGTAAAAAACATTCACTTGAAAATGAGAACGTGAAAACAATTTATTCAAATTAGCGCCCCCTCTAATCTTTCAGTGTAAATGCAAATAACTCGGAACTCTGATTATCTATCATGCTCAATATCTTTTTTATCATTCTTCTCCATTTACTCTCACTATAAAAAAATACTTGAGTCCTAATCAACCGTTATTTTATTTTGCTTTTTTCTCTCAAATGTAACAAATGTAAGAATGCATTTTCTCGCGACAGCCGATTAGCGCCTCTACGCTTTATTATTAATTTTTGTTTGTAAATATCCGTAATTTTCTCATTTAAGTTATTCTTAGTTAAATTTGAATTATTTTCAATTAAATTTGGTAAATATGGGAAAAGCAAAATCGTTGAATGAGTCCGAAAGGGCCAAATTGTAGGCTTATAGTAAGTGTGGCCAATCAATCTATCAAATTAAAAAAAAAAAATGAACCTGGGAGACTATTTCACTCGATTATATAAAGAAATTATATGACTCCTTACCAAACCGAATGTACGAGGTCATAGTTAACCGTGGTGACACAACACATTTTTATTCTTCAATAAATGAGGTATAAATTTGTTTAATTAAAATAAAAACTTAATTTAGGGGTATTCTCTGCCCATTTCCATTTGTTATTCGGCATTTTCTTGGGGGGGTTCTAATGAAATGTCCGGAAAAAAGTGGATTTTTGATACTAGATTCTTTAAAAATCTGTTAAAATGTTATTAATTGAATTACTACTGTAACTTTTATTTTTTTTGGCGCATAATGTTATGAACTTTAATTGGCAAAAAATGTATTTCAAAATATTTGTCTTATATTAAGCTCTAAAGACAAGAAGCATAGTTAATCGGTTGTCGGGCAGTGTATGAAATTTTTTGAAGTTTGGTTTCACATTTTCGTAGAACGAGAATCGAACTTGCAGTGAAAACATCTTCATTTCACTTTTTCACAGATAATAATGGTTACTCGAAAACCATATAAATTCTCAAACCGTTTATACGTGACCTCTCACTTCAAGTGCGGTCAAACTTATTGCATTAACGCATTTCTATTCCATCATGGAAAGTGGCGTAAGCTATAATTACAACAATCATCTTGTAGCTCTGTAATAGTTATTATATCCGTAAGAGCATAAAGAGATAAAATCCGTAATCAAACATAGTCTCCAGAGCCTTGCCCTGGGGCACATCTACGTTAAAGTGAAAGGACTACAATAATGTGATCGTTCTTAATAATTTATAGGCCCACACTTCGATGTGCCAGCTAATTATATTTCGGTATAGAGTGGTTGTCGTGTTGTTGATGGATTAGATTAAATGCAAAGTGTTTCCGGCGATTGTTCCTATTTACAATACAACTCCATACTCACCACCCACTCTCCATCATTTCCATGAATACCAATGTTGACGGCATGCAATAAAAACCGAGAGAACAGCAAAAATAGAACAACAAATCAATTCGCCTAACGAATGAAAACAATTTAATTAAACAAATAGCATCGACAGCTTTCTTAGTTCCGCCCTCCGTTCCAACCCCCCTTGGGCATTATATTAAATCTTGCAACACTTTTTTTATATTTATATAAATATTATATTGTATAACAAAATTAGCAGAAAAAACAAATAAATATAAGAATGAATTAACAAAAAAAGCATTTCTTTAATTTTTATTACATTTCTGATAGCATCAGCATAAGAAATACGAATAAGGTAAGTTTGCCTGGCTATGGAATTAAAAGGTATGAATATCTACAAAAATTGGTAAAATTTTATTTGGCTGCTTTAGTTTCTAGCATATTCCCAAGTGCTTGAAAAAAAAATACCTAAATGTTGATTCCTTCATGTTATACGTAAACATCATTTAGCACAATTATTTTTACAGTGTAAGATGACACTTTCTTTAGGTAAAAGATAAGGCTTAATTCAGCCTAGTTTTAAGGTAAAACACCTTTGACATTTTACACATGTCAAAAAAATAAAATACGTAAAATTATGCATTCCTAAGGTAAAATGTTAGGCTAAATTCAGCCCAGGTTTAGGTAAAACTCCTTAGACAACCTGGCATACCGTTACCAAAAACTAGGCTGATTTTACACATGTTAAAAAATGTTCGGTTACATTAGGAATATAAGGTAAGTTACCTTAGAACTTACCAAGTTCAAAACAGCCTTAGGACTAAGTTGATTTATACCGCGATTTAGGTAAATTTTACACAGGCTTTTATCTGGGTGTAGCAGTGCAGATCTCGATGTCAAAACTATTAGACTATAAAAAAATATTGACTTGGGAAAAGGGAAATTATCTCCGTTGCAATAAATGCCAAAGAATATATATCGTTCACGCAATTACCCTCAAACTTACAATATTGGAGGTAGCTTTGCCTTTTTTGACATCGTTTGTGTGGATCTCTTAGCCAGTATGCAATCTCCATAACGTAATTGACGTATCCAGCCAATCTACTGCTCTTGGTGGCCACAATTATCAGCCATACTGTTCCACAGCAATAGACCCGTAATTAATTGAATATTGGGACACCTTTTGCATAATTTTGCATTGTCCGCATACTCAGCAGCCTTAAGCATTGCCTACGTTAGCCAGTTATATGTGATTGTTGCTGGCGGCGTGCGGTGTCCACTGATTGGCACTGATAAAAAAAAGTGTTGGCTAACATTTGGTAAATTATTTTAACCATTGCCAGCATCAGGGCAAAACAGAATGCTGAAGGACGAGTTTTTTAATGAAAACGCACGCTAATGGGTATAATTATTAGTTTATTTTATTTAACAAAAAACGGCTGCCCTTTTCAGGTTTTCTCCAAAACCGAGTGAGTTACAAAAATGCCGGAAGTTGTACATATATTTATAAAGAGAATGGGAGAGGAGAGTTTCACACATGCGTAAATTTGGTTGGGATTGAAAATAATCCGCAATGACTTTAAGGCGAGGGCACACAATTTTTAACTTTACACTAAAAAGATTGTTTTTAATTAAATAAACAAACCAAGGAATCAATTCTGGTTTTGTGAAAGAGTGAATCGAATAAATCGTTTTCACATTCGCTTTCATAACACTGCTTTCATTTTGGTGATTCTCTCGGTACTACAAAGCGAATCTCATTCAATAAGTGAAACTATGGTGGTGAATTTAACATCGCACACTCAACATCGTTCTCAATTTTCAATCTTTCAGTAAAAAACATTCACTTGAAAATGAGAACGTGAAAACAATTTATTCAAATTAGCGCCCCCTCTAATCTTTCAGTGTAAATGCAAATAACTCGGAACTCTGATTATCTATCATGCTCAATATCTTTTTTATCATTCTTCTCCATTTACTCTCACTATAAAAAAATACTTGAGTCCTAATCAACCGTTATTTTATTTTGCTTTTTTCTCTCAAATGTAACAAATGTAAGAATGCATTTTCTCGCGACAGCCGATTAGCGCCTCTACGCTTTATTATTAATTTTTGTTTGTAAATATCCGTAATTTTCTCATTTAAGTTATTCTTAGTTAAATTTGAATTATTTTCAATTAAATTTGGTAAATATGGGAAAAGCAAAATCGTTGAATGAGTCCGAAAGGGCCAAATTGTAGGCTTATAGTAAGTGTGGCCAATCAATCTATCAAATTAAAAAAAAAAAATGAACCTGGGAGACTATTTCACTCGATTATATAAAGAAATTATATGACTCCTTACCAAACCGAATGTACGAGGTCATAGTTAACCGTGGTGACACAACACATTTTTATTCTTCAATAAATGAGGTATAAATTTGTTTAATTAAAATAAAAACTTAATTTAGGGGTATTCTCTGCCCATTTCCATTTGTTATTCGGCATTTTCTTGGGGGGGTTCTAATGAAATGTCCGGAAAAAAGTGGATTTTTGATACTAGATTCTTTAAAAATCTGTTAAAATGTTATTAATTGAATTACTACTGTAACTTTTATTTTTTTTGGCGCATAATGTTATGAACTTTAATTGGCAAAAAATGTATTTCAAAATATTTGTCTTATATTAAGCTCTAAAGACAAGAAGCATAGTTAATCGGTTGTCGGGCAGTGTATGAAATTTTTTGAAGTTTGGTTTCACATTTTCGTAGAACGAGAATCGAACTTGCAGTGAAAACATCTTCATTTCACTTTTTCACAGATAATAATGGTTACTCGAAAACCATATAAATTCTCAAACCGTTTATACGTGACCTCTCACTTCAAGTGCGGTCAAACTTATTGCATTAACGCATTTCTATTCCATCATGGAAAGTGGCGTAAGCTATAATTACAACAATCATCTTGTAGCTCTGTAATAGTTATTATATCCGTAAGAGCATAAAGAGATAAAATCCGTAATCAAACATAGTCTCCAGAGCCTTGCCCTGGGGCACATCTACGTTAAAGTGAAAGGACTACAATAATGTGATCGTTCTTAATAATTTATAGGCCCACACTTCGATGTGCCAGCTAATTATATTTCGGTATAGAGTGGTTGTCGTGTTGTTGATGGATTAGATTAAATGCAAAGTGTTTCCGGCGATTGTTCCTATTTACAATACAACTCCATACTCACCACCCACTCTCCATCATTTCCATGAATACCAATGTTGACGGCATGCAATAAAAACCGAGAGAACAGCAAAAATAGAACAACAAATCAATTCGCCTAACGAATGAAAACAATTTAATTAAACAAATAGCATCGACAGCTTTCTTAGTTCCGCCCTCCGTTCCAACCCCCCTTGGGCATTATATTAAATCTTAATCTTAAATCTGTCCCGCACCGTAGTAGCTAGTTCCCTAATGAATAAACATGTGAAATATGTTATCTCTCAAACGCCATTCAAACGGATATATGTCCTTCTTAGAAAGTCACATTTTAGCATACGTGTTTGTCTCTGGCACGCTACCACCGCACCATCACTTCGGCATGCGACAAACCACGCACAAAAACCGAAAAGGCATCAGAATATTTGAACGCGGCTGTTTGTGCGTATGTACATACATATACACCTACATTGAACATGTGAGGATAAAGTGGTGGAGGCAAAAGTGAGTTTACTCCTTAAACTTTTCGGTGTCGTTAAATTTTATTATGAACGTGACTTGTCATTGTGTTTTTAGGCATTTACTTAAGACTTTGTGAGTTTTGCACGTTGCGGACCCTTTTCTCAAACTTGTTCTCACCCATAGGTATGCGTACGGTGGTGGTGCTTCACTTCACGCACTTAGGTTTGTTTGAGTGTCTAGGCGGACGTGGACCGTTTGGGGGTTTTTGCTTTTCCATCAAAACAGGGCTGAGTGGCTTTTAATCGGCCAGTGGCCATGGAGTTTTATCGATTGCAACTGTTATTTTGACGAAAGACTTGTGCCAGTTAAATCAATAACTCATTAAGATATAACCCTGCAGGTGGTACGTATAATCACTACCCCACCTATAGGGACTTTCTTCATTACACGCCAGTAGCAAGTTCAATTAACATTTAAATTTGAAACGGGGCGCAAAGTGAAATCCTTTGGGAGGGACATTCGCGTGGCAAAGGTGGACAAAAACAGATTCAAATTACATAACGCAAACATTTCCTATTATTTCTAATAATCACAGGACTAAGCTTCTCGCTCTGCTTGCGGATTTGGGGATCTTCGTCCATTTGGGCAGCTGCGGCACTTTGCGCAAACACAGCGAGAGGGAGATCAGATGTGACTAACGAAAAACTACATGTATAGGTATGCGGACATGGAGGATAATGACGTCAGAAGAAAAAAAATAAAACCATTGGTCGTGCTATAAACAGAGAGCGCGCGCGAAAAGAAAGCACCGACACAAAAACGACTAATTAATTGTTTCCTTGTTGCCTAATTAGGATTTAGTATCCTTTTTGGTATTATCTGTTATTATGCACACATTTGTACATAAACAGCTTTAGCACGAGAGGTACAGCACTGCCCAGCTGTGTATCTGTATGTGTTTGCTCAGGACGAGAAAAATCTGTAAATGGATCTGACAGTTTCAGTCAGCGTGTGGGGTGCTGGGCTCCAGCTCCAGCTCCATCTCCGCATCTAAATCTCCAGCTCCAACTTAGTGCGGTGCTAATAACTAATTGGGTCATTTATATTATGTGTATATATGTATGGGGATTTTGTTTTTTCTTTTCGTTATGCTCTTGTTTTTATGTTATGATTAACGCAGGCTGTGAAACTACCTGCGTGCCTTGCGTTCAGATAAATTACTACGTGTCATAATCGTAGGCGTGTTGGAGGGGAAACAGACAGATAATAAATTTGTGCCCCTAAGTAAGTAAAGTTTTTCGATTTCTTTTTTTTTTGTGTTTCCTTTTTATTTTGCTCTGCTCTGCTTTATTCGTGGGATGATACGGTATTTGTTGAGGCAGAGGCTGAAGATTTATTGTTGGGAATTTCTGATTAGTAAGGATTAAGCTGTTTGGGAGAGAAACACATTTGGGGCGGATAGTGGATAATGAAGGAATGATGATTGTTTACAAATGGTAAAAATCTTAGTTTTAATAGGAGCGATGTGCTGGGTTAGAATGTCAATCAATGTACGCAACAAGTTTACTGGTGGAGGGTAGTGTGACTTCTGCGAAGAATAATGACGGCCATATTGTCGCATTGTCTATATCAAAGGTGTCGCGTTAGTCGGTCTATTTATTGTGAACTTAGATATTTTCAGATGTTGCATGGCTTCGTTGACGACTTTACCCATATTTGACGATTCATAATGACGAATATGGGGTATATTTGAAATCGCGTCAGCTCACTTATTTCTGCAAATAATTTCAATGTCTTCGGCGGATAATTAACGTGTGAAAGACGATTATTACATGACAGCCCAACTATTGCCTAAATCCGTTTCTGATATCAAAAGTCTCGGTGATATAGGCTCCGATTTTTACCAACCAGCGATACTGAAGAACTTTTAAGGCATACTTGAACTAGACATGGCCCCATATAACTCTATAAAAGCTGTTGTAGCTATGCGGCCTTAAAATTAATAAGCAAAAATGACTAGTCACTCTAAACTTCTTGGGTTTTCTTCTGAAAATAAGGTCCGCAGAGAACCAAACGAAGATCTGTTAATGGGCCCTTCTATACCTCGATAACCGCACCCCAGTACTCACACGCACAAGGTATCTAGATGTCAAAGACTAGCGCGTTATTGGCAAAGTCAAAGCCATCCATCCACAAATAGTTGAAAGTAGCTATGCATGAGTAGAACGACAGCTCAAAGCAACATTTTCCATAAAAAAAATAAAATTTTATTATCTATAACGACCTTCAAATTAATTAAAACAGTGAAATATTGTGCAGAATCTCAAGAGCAATTCGGGTGAGCTTTATTACGAATTTAAAAAAAAAAAAAAAACATTTAGCTCTTTTTTATTAAATTAAATTTGATGTTAGATAAATAATGCTGATTAAAAATAACAGTTATAGTGAATATAAACCTAAAACCAAAAAAAAAAATGTTAGTGCCTACTTGGGGACAATTCGAGGCAATGAATTTGACCGAGCTTTTCAAAATACTCTTAGTTTCTGTTTCTGGGGTGATGATTTTAATCCGAGGGCTTGAGTTCGTTTGACAATATCGTACTTTTAATAAATATCAATAAACCATCATATGCATATATGGACACTACTATCGCACACGCGATGAAAATGCCACTCGTCATGAAAATTAATTTAAAACCGAGCCAGGAAATGAAAACAGTCCTTCCCCAACCAAAAACTTCTACGATTTGCTTGATGAGTTGATTGAAATACACCAACAACACATGGATCGCTGTGAATCATTCAAAATTGTTCTCCTCTCAGTGTGTCAATATCACATAGCAATTCAGCGAACTTATATAAATCATTCCCTTCCGAGTCCAAGTTGCAACAATTCAAGGGGTTTCCTTTGAAATTTATTACCACAGAATCACAGATAGGTTTGCCTTTGAGCCGTCACCAATCGATATCCTTTTCTAGAAAATTGTATGGAAAGAAGAGAAATAACGGAAAATCTATTTCTTTTAATGATCTCTTGATGGAAGGGTTTGCGGGATACCTATACTGGTTTGTGTTAGCCTTGTTATCTACGTTTGTTATTCCTTGGGATTGGAAGGGCAATATATTTTATCATTTCGAATAGTTCTTAGTCGAATGAATGATACACAGGATTTTTGCTGTGGACCAAATTCCTCTCCTTTATTCTACAGAGAAGGTGTGGAAGAGGGAAAATACTTTTATGCGTATACACACAGATATACAGGGAGAACAAGAACACATCAAAGTTGATTTATCAGCTCTCAATTGAATGGTAACTTCTGAAAGCTATACGTGAAGCTCTATAGAGGAAGTTCTGCTTATTGGAATTTAAAAGGAGTCCGACCAATCCTTTGTTACAAGGGGACCATATTGGCATTAGGAAGACTTAATTTATGAGAGATAGCATGTCTGATGTGGAGATAAATTTGAAATATTGAAGATGTATGCAAAATAGATATACATGGAAGTTCAGTGAGTGATTTATTCGAATCGTCACTTAATTGACAAGATTTTGCAAATCTAGTGAAATTGTTAACTTTTGTTATTTTTTGTAACGTCTTTTTAATTGCTTGCAAACAGTCACGCCCCCGATAGTGTCGATATCATTTATCATCATCAAAGCAGTTGCCAATTTTCGTTCGCTTGAAAATTTATTTGTTCCAAAGTTTGCTTGATCTGTACTCAACGAAGTTTGGGAACGTCTCATGTTCGATATCTTAGTAGATAAACGCAAGGGCATCAACTTACGACAGGTTAATACAAACTATATGTATACATAGCTTACACATCTTTTGGTAGTCGCAAACCTCTATAGAAGCAAGAAAGAATGAGTAGCGTACATCGCTTAAAACAAAATCAGGTATCAGATTAGAGTCGTGCTTTTCAACCTTAACCCCAACGCTTTCAGACAAACAGAACATTCGCGACAAAAATGGTCAGCATTTTCAACAGCACTAACTTACGAGACTTGCTTCCAAGGTACTCAAACGGTGGCTTATCTGAGGACGAAGGCAGGTGTAAGGGTTGAAGAGAGCTGAGAAAAAAAGAAATTGTATTTCAAACAGTTTTTGAGAAGGCCAAAACGAAAGTCTTCATCTGCTTCCGGTCAAGATCGAAATTTAATACAGATGGCAATCCTAAAACTTTGACAGTGAAGTTGAAACTTGATACGATAGTCTGTATAATTTTATATTCACATCCTGTTCTCAAGTGTCACCATCACTTCTCCATAAAATATGTTTCCATTTTGCATTCATATTTATATCCACATATACCAACATCCAACATATGGAATATTCCACGAATATTGTATTAAGGCTATAAAATCGAAATTGATCTCCACTTATGTTTACATTTCCAAGCAAAGCCAACGCCGGCCGATGCTGAGCTACTTTTAGAGTTCGCTTTAGTGAGGGAGAAAAAGATGTCGCACTTGTCAGTTGTTGTCACTGCAGTAAGCCACTGTTGCCGTGAACCGACTTCAAACTATCGAAGTTCTCTCTTCGTGCATCGATTCGAATTTCGAATTTCGAAATATTATCAGTCATCGAAGAAACACAGTCCGGTTAAGTCGTCTAGTATTGTGATAGTGATTGAGTGTGCTTACTTGTGATGGGAATATTAAAAAAATAAGGAATAATTTAAACTTAAAAAAAAGAGATATTGTGCTTTTGATTCGATCGCATAGTTCTTAGAATTTAATAATCGCATTTTATTCACTCCCTAAAGGGCTGATCATCTTATACGATTTTTCCATTTCGAAACAATGAATCATCTCAGTTTGGATTGACCTATGCTGTACTTCCTTGGTGCGTGCCTAGACATTCTGCATAAATAATTACGTGCAACAATAACGTTATGTGCGATCCAGTGGTGCATTTTATACACAGATATGCTAAAAAGCTGTTGCTGCTGATAGTTGCAGAAACTCATCAATTATTATAAGGTAAGGCAATTAAATGTAAAAAATTCCGCATTTGTTCAGACCTGTGTATATTCCGGTGCTATTTTTTAATAATACCTTCATTGAAAGAGAAAAATCTATAAAGAGTTCAATGAGCTAGAAGATCGACATCATGATTGTTGAGGAATTGAAATTGGGCGCATTCCTCTTATTAATGCATAGAAAATAAGAGGCTTGTGCTCAGTCTTCATTTCTTGATAATATACATCAACAATCTTCAATCCCGGATTAAATTTAAAACTGTTTATGTGTAAGGCTCGTTGATTTTATTTTTAAGTTAAAAAGAAAAACCAAATATGATTTTATGATGTTTGAGTTTAGTTCCTAATTATATTTGTAAATGTACAACTTTTATTTAATGCATACCAATGTTAAATAACTTCTTGCATTACCCGTACGTAATTTTCTATAATTATTACCTACATAAAATGTTGATGAATGTATGATAAATTTAAACGTAATGTTTTATGTTCAAAATCACTACGCTTCTATTTGGCATTTTTTTCTACGCAAAAGGAAACTTTTGTCAATATTTTTGAAACTACCTAAAGTACTTAATGATTTGTTTTTTTCTATCTGGATTGTGGTGGGACTGTTGAAATTGTAGGAAGTATTGTAAGAATATATTCATACTTCTTAATTTTTCTTCAATTCCATTATAGTACGATGACCATGACAGCATTTTTTGTAACACATAATTAATATAAATACATAAGTAAAAAGTGCTCAAAGCAACCCCGAAGAACGTCTAGGGTTCACCATTTTGTCTCACACAAACAAATATTTGGGATCTAGTATTATGTTTGATTATATGTATAAGAACGTGTTAAAAATCGTCTATCTTAAAAAAGGAAGAGAAATTGGACTGTAGGTATTTGTATAGCCACAGTTCCACAGATTGGAATCTTAAATCTAAGGTATTGACTATATGAATAAAATGTTAAAATGTTTAGGAATGGATACTGGACTCAATCGTATTATTTTAAATTCAACTAATAATACTGTTAATTTCAGCCTCCATTTCTAAATATTCCACCTATACGAAAAAATATTGTGAGGGGCTATTATTTATCTCTTCAGGAATTCTTTTTATTATTTTACAAACTGTTTCAAAAAAAAAAAAGTTTATTTTGGCAGCCCGGCCATAATTATCAAAAGCTGCATTAAACTAATTACACCAGGCAAACATATTTTTCAGTTATATATAAATTGGTTATATTTATAAGATCCAATAAAAAAAATTCTTTAAAATTTAAAACGGTTCAAGACCAGCGGTTGATCACATCAAGATTCCATCATTATTAGGGCTCAACAAACAAACAAAAATTCGCAACACAATACTGGCCAACCACATCGGATGATTACTTCTTTTTTAAAACTTAACTTAAGAAAAGAAAGAAGAAAATCTACTTACTCAACTTCAATAATAGGAGCCAGTTTAAAAAATTAAATTGAGCAGGAGAGACTATCCTTCATAGAAGTAAAAATTTCAATGTCTAATAAACTTTATTTAATAAAACTATTTAAGGTTTATATACTTTTAAATACTACAACCATTTTTCCTACACAAACTTTCAATATCATTTAAAGTTCAAAGTGCACTTTAAAAAATCTGTTGAGGAATGGACGCTGAATTTATTCGTAGCATTTTGATTTAAAATAGTTCTGCGCTTATCTTCGGCAATCATTTCTAAAGACACAACTTTCTTTATATTAAATACCGGAACTGATGAAAATACATTATACATAGTTATCTTGTTAAAATGTTGTTATTGCTATTGCAGCAAGTTATTTGATTTTGGTGTTTTTTGCCCAGTATTGTCGAAATATAATCATTCCATTCTGTCGTTTGTAACACTTTTGTTCAACTTTTTAAAAATTTGTCAATTTTTAGATGGGTTGCACTTTAATTTGTGGTTGTTGTTCCTCAGGTTTATTAGCTTGCTTTTGACTACTATTCTTAAACAGGGCTTCGATTTTGTTAAGGGTGACTGCTTTTAATTTTCTATATGAATTATAGTTATAGTGGACTATTGAAATTGAAATTGTAAGAAACAATGTTAAAATACATTTATTACTGCTTATTTGAACATCAGTTAACGGAAAACCATCTTATGTATTATAAAAAGAATTACGGCTTTAAGATGCCTCACATGCTATTCGAATTTTACATGGATTATATATATTGGCAAAAATTAAATCATTCCGCGATACTTTCGCGAACTCACAATGGAGAAATTTTCCATACAAAATTGCATATTGTGACCTACAAAATATTTAGTGCGAAGTATAACTATCCACGTACTGTGTAAACTTTTAAGGAATGGATTCTGAATTCATTCGTTATAATTTTGTTTTATTAAAAAAAATGTGACGTTTAAATTCTGTCTCCATTTCTTAACATATCTACCAACTACATCAGGTACTGGACCCGGTGCCGGTGAAAATTTAATGAATAGAAGCTGTTTTAAAATATGGTTTAGTCATGGGACATCAAGCCTGACTTCATCTTGTCGCTAATACATCCTAGGTGGCGCTCCCTCCTCTGACAAACTAACTTGTTGAGTTGAGTATCTATCTAGCAAAATTAACTGAAAAATGGTAGTTTCCTTTTAAACTCATGGTACTACATAAGATAAATGATTATCAGTTATCGCATTTCCATACAAGAAACCACATTACGAATATCTCGGATTGGGGCAAATTCATCTTTTTATTTTAATCGGCACGTATTTAAAATTTACTTTGAATATCATTTTAAGCAGAAACAAGAAGTAGGATTAAATAGCCAAACAAAAAAAACAATAAAGCGTATTCGATTGAATGTGAAAATTTCCAACACTCGATATTTTAAGTCTTAATTAGGAGGTGGACCTGGAACCATGGTATAATTTAGAACATTAAAAGCTGTAACTCTGAAAATATGTAATTCAGAACACTTACCACTGAGGTACTCTGCCCAGAGAATACTTAAAGCAATTAAAACATTTATATTATCTAAACTGTTGAGGATATAAAGTATATTCGACAAGTTTTTTATTTGGAAAAAAATAGTTTTACTTTTAGACTTAGTCTCCATTTCTTATATATACCAACTGTAATTAATACGCGATCGAAAACTTAAGTAATAACTGTAATTAAATAGTTCTATACTATATAGTGTCGAACGCAGGTGGGCTCAGGGGCTTGCACCCAACCCAAACTTCTATCCCAACTGCTCAGAAAGCTGTTCAAAATTATTTGATGGATTCTATTGGCAAGCATTTCATCTTAAATTAAGTCTCAGCCCAAAAATAATCGTATAATTTTGATGAATGGATGTTTGTTCAACAAAGTGCAATGGAAATTGGAGTCCGTTTGTAAGAAAAAAAAAACAAGAAAAATATAGGTAATGGTTTTCGAAATGGTTTACATAATACATTCGAAAATGGCATACCTATCTAGCTTTGTATACCGTATTTGGCATCGATTTAAGGATCTTGGTCGTTCGGAGAACACTCGATTGGTGGAGAAACCCAATCGCTGGATTTTGGAAGGTTGAAAAATGTCATGTCAAGTCAGTGATTCTACTGGGCTCAATTTACTATAACACTTTACAGTACTTTCATAACAAAATTTTCGTGCTCAATCCACTGTTAAGGAATGGGTGCTAAATTCATTCGTCACATTTTAAGTTGAAACAAATTTGACGTTTAAGCTTAGCATTCTTTTCTCAATTTTTTTCATTTTTTAGCATATCACCAGTATAAAAAAAAAACAATCAAACATTGCTCTAAATAAGGACATCTAACATTTTATTGCCAAACTTTGTTAGCATGAGTTATTTTATTTTTCAATTGTATTACAGAAGGGCTGCTATAATTATTTAATGTTATATTGAAATATATTTATAGCGTTTTTTAAATATAGCGGTTCTACTTTGATACTTCCTCATATTTAAATAAAACTAATTTCATAAACGGTTCCAAAAACAGTGCATGGAACCGGCATAATAGCCCTCTTTCGGTTTAAGTGAATTATTCGCCGAATTTATTTGATATGTATTTATTGCAACCGGGGTGTAGACAGCATACCATCCGCCTTTTAGACGGTGACATATATAATTGTCAATATTTCTGTGTCAGTGCTTGGTACTCTTACTCATTCTACACTTTAATGTATAATGCATATTGATGAATAAGTATTGATTTCGTTCGGCAAATTTTTTGAATAACAAAAAAATAAATGTGCCGTTCGAATTCAATTTCCATTTATAAAATCAACAGTGTTTAATGCTCGGTTAAAAATTATAGTGATAACTACCTACCATCTGACATAAACTGTTGGGGAATTGATGCTGAATTTATTCTTCACATTTTATCTTAAAAAAATTTTGAAGTTTAAGTTCTGCATCAGTTTCACAATTTTTCCATTTCTGCATATACCACACCGAGTACGAAGTTCCAAACGAAAATGGAATTAATTGGGACATATTTACCGCTTTAATAATATATTTAAAATTAATTTACTTACAAGCGATTTTAACAAAGTGATTTGATTTTTATATTCATAATTTATGTTTCAGCCGTGCTACATATATTGACAAACGCTTTCTTAAAATACAGCGGTTCTTCTTTGATACTTTTGCTTTTTGTCATAATGCTCACATATGTATATTCTCGTGGATACATACTAACATCATATTATATTTAAGGAAATTCCCTCAAAACTCAAAATGGTTGAAGTAGCAGCTCGTTATATCGACTCACCAGAATGCCAGACAATGGACTAACGCATTACCATGCAAGAAACGGATGTAGCGCATAACACTTCATATCCATAGCCGGATTTCAGAAAAAGTCATCATTATTTGAAAAGGTATTTCGTGAACATTTAAAAAAGACATGTTTTGCAACCAAATAAAGGATCAGCTTAATTGTGCGTAAGAGCGAATTTCGAAAGATACCGTCGCCCACGCTGCACTGCACATTTTATTTTATTGAAGTAATACTTCTTTAGGCACGCTTGACTTGGGGGGTAAGCTGGTGAATGCGTCACAAAATCGTTACGGAAATTGCGAGCGGAAGTTGAGAGGGAGATATCAGTTAGTGAGATAAAAGGATAGAGAGAGTTATGTTTCGTTTCGAATATTATTATAGAGGCAAGAGAGATAGATGCGAGCACACATTTTCGTTTTCTCTTTCTCTCAGCCAGTTATGTTTCATTATCTAAGACACATCATACAGTGCAGCAGTGATACCAGATCGGGGGGATTTATCACTTTTTACGGGATTTTCTTACTAATAATAAGCTAAAAGGTACAAAGGCATTTTTCAGACCTCATAGTACAAAAAGAAAGGGATTTTACTTTTTGGTCAAATTTTGTTCCTAGGTGCCTATTTCGAATAAAAAAATTATTCAACCTACGATCGAATTAAATGTTTTCATGTTTAGAAAAAAGTTATTCAAAATATCTAAATGCTTTCATTTTCTTTTTGTTATTTCCCTAAACTGTTTCATAAAATGACATATGTGTCTGTGAATGAATCACGAGTATTTGTTTAAAATATTAAATTTATTTATTTTGTAAACATAAAAGGGATATTTTGACTATAACCGTGGGATAACCTGCCTCTAAAGTCTGGTATCACTGCAGTGCACGCCTATTGTCTGTATCATACTGTAGGAGTGCGAGAGAGCAGTGCGCGCGCCCATTTTCTTGCTCTCTTCCTCTCATAGCGAGTAAATTATTGAAGAAAATTGATATATTAGAATGTATAAACTAAACATGTATATAATATAGATGGAGCTAAAGAAGTTTTACTTCAGTCGTGTGGTCTAAAGCACACTCGTTTTTATTTAATACCCTTTGAGCTGTTCGTTTTAAAGCTATCAATAAAAAAGTAAAGATTTGGCCACACTTCTGAATAATTTTAAAATCTGTTCCAAAATACAGATATAAAATTTCAAGATTGGCTTCACTAATTCCAATTTGAATCTTGACAAAAACCTCCAGGTTACCATCCCCAAATGTTATTTTTAAAGCGAGTAGTTCTTCTAAGAAATGGAGAACTGGCGATGGTGTATGAGCTTTGTGTCAAAAAGTGAACAGACCTGTTTACTGAGGACTTGCCTTCCTTTTATTATATTTAGCACGTTCCTGTCCTATCTTGGCTTATGAAAAACCTGATATCGCCTAATGACATTTGTATCTTTACTGATACCCACCCATCTATAAATTTCATTGATTCCATCTCAGAGCAGTTCAAAATTTGCCATGGCACTGACATAGGTATATTTCAGGGAACTATTGAGCCAAAAAACTGGCCAGACATCGAACAATTATACCTATATCACTAGATAAGCCTATACCTTAGGTAGATATACCAACAACTACATTTATGTACTCAGATTAAAGCTGGATTCTTTCGAGAAAACAAGTTTCAGGACAAACAGCTCAAAACAGATTTGGCCAAAGCTGGTTAGGAACACTTTAAGAATTCCATTTCTATTGCATTTCAAAAAATGATCTTTTTTCAGTCAGTTTAAAAGGAAAGACCGCCATCAATCCTTCGTTACAAACAATCTCTTCCCATTAATACGCCTTCTTCAGTTGCCTGGTGATAAATTGAACAGACATCGATCTACTTGACTGAAAGGCCTATTATCCCACTAAATGCTACTAAGCAATAAAAGTCCTTCAGCATCATCCATCCACCCAGCCGCTGTCATTCATCATTCGCCAACCGAATTTGAAATAATGTTTTATAAAAGTGTCATCGAGCTGGTGTCTTCGGCT
This sequence comes from Cheilosia vulpina, assembly GCA_916610125.1. Classification (NCBI taxonomy): domain Eukaryota; kingdom Metazoa; phylum Arthropoda; class Insecta; order Diptera; family Syrphidae; genus Cheilosia; species Cheilosia vulpina. The sequence continues at coordinate 111,457,306 of OU744276.1, read as the reverse complement.
GTAGGGCCTCCAAATTGATTAGCTAATGATACAAGGAGTATACTCCACAAAGGCCATCCAATACAAATGTCGTCTGACATGATCGCTGTCATTATCACGAACACCACCGCAATCACCATCCTCACATCGTAGTCATTAGTCTAATGCATTGCTTGTGCTATGCTTTCGCCTCGAATATCATTATCGTCGGCATTCCTACCAGAAAGTCAACAGGATGCGATGCGAGAAATCGTAAAGAGATTAATTCATCATTATTTGTATTCTTTGAACCTTAAACCGAAAGATATTTCCATTAAAGTCCTTTCGCCTGTTCTTCGGAGGCGGTTCCTTGTTCCTTCGCTCTCCCAATCATGGTGGAAAGGTATCCTTCACTCTAGATACAGAGATAGAGCAGAAAAAAAAATTCTGCACACGACAGTACAAAGAATACACTTTTTATCTCTGTCAAAATTACAAAACCATTGAAGTCGCAGGATACGGTTGTCTCCTTTTTTTTCTATTGGTGTATGCTGCATCACTCTTTTCATTCACACTGTGTCAACCCTTTCGTCAAACTGTCTAATAAAAAAATACGTCCCTGCATTAAAGCAAGGCGTCCTGACTGAGGCGATTTTCCAATAGCCAACCACTTGGCATTTGAATAGGCTGCTGAGATGACAATGGCATCCTCTTTAAGCGAAGACATCAAAATTTGTCCAAATAACAACAGCCCGGGGGGATTTGGTCCTCTTCAATTCGGGGTCGCTCGTATAACGACTTTCGATAAGTCCTCTGAATTTTGTGCGGTTGCGGATGTATTTCCCTCGGATTTATTATACCTCCAAAGGTAATAACTGAGAATGTCCTCCGCACCATCGCATCGAGAGGAATTACTTTTCAACTTCGAATGTCAACTGTTGTTTGGGAAGTAATAAAAACGTTTCCCGCTGGGTGGAACCAGCCAAAGCGCACAAGGATAAACCTTCCCTTTGGGACTTGTCACAGGCCAGCGATACAGCGACATTCTTATATATAGCTTCTCAAGACCAGTAATGCGATTTCTTTCTTTGTTTTTCTTTTGTTTTTGTTGGGCGCACTAAAAAAGCCAAAATTAAGACAGTGAAAAGTTTGTCCTCCTTTCGCTTCTGTGTCAAGGCGCAATGCCGGCCGTCGCGGCATCCGATAGCGAATTGTTTTTTTTTTTTATTTTTGTTTTTCTTTTTGGAAATTTCTCAATTATGTGAAATTTTTTCTTATTTCACTTTGTCATCATTTTATTTACTTTTGCTGTTTATTGTTTCGAAAGTGGAAGTTTTATTGGGAAGATATTTTGCTTGTAGGTTGCGTGGTCCGGTTTTATTTCGTTTGTTACATTTCTTTTACTGTGTTACTGTGTAAGGAATGGGGGAACAAAAAGTGCCGGTTGCCGCATAAGGCGATGAAAGGGAGAGAGCACAGGCATTTGGTTTTTATTTCGACTCTTACTGAGAAAATGATTTAAACACTTGCAAATTGTTGAAAATTGGTTTTTAATTTTATTGGGTGTGAAGGCATTTTTGTAGGCAGTTTCGTTTTGAATTATTGGTTCTGACAAAAAGGGCGGGAAACTTGACTTGAGTACAAAGCGAACAAGGCGGTGATTTGTCGTTTAGGGGTTTGGTTGGTATTTGCGGACTCGTGAGGTGTAAACACGTCGCGTCGATTTGATGCTCGAAATAAATGAGATTTAAATTAATGGCACTCTTGTGATGATGGAGTGTGATTTACTGATAAATGGTTGTTGCTTTGTGGTGTACTTGGGCAATAGAATTGTGTCTTAAGTTGGGCGCTAGCGGGAATATAGTTAGACTACCTGTCACTGCGATATATTTGCCAAAGGTAGTCGAAGTTGCTTAAACTAAATCGTCTATGACGCATCGCAACATCTTTTAAAAGAACGAAACACTAGTAATTCCGATTTGCACGCACTATTCCAAAGCAGAACCACAATCAAGGACAGTGCGCAGTTGTTGTTGATATTGTTCGGATTTAAATAAATAAATTTAAATGGATCATACTAAACATGGTGATCGCAAATCGACAGTAGAAAGCTCGCGGCTAATCTACACTAAAGTGCATGCTCACCAATCTCTAATTGTAACATGCTTTTGTAACTGTTGCGACTAAAAGCATACAATCATATAAATAAAATTGGTGTAGCTCTGTTCGACTAACATTGAATTTGACGGCATGTCTTTAAATGCAAAAATCTTGGAAACTGTTCAATATATTCTGGTGCATTTTTCACAGGCCTATAGAGGATACCTAGGCCTACAATCTCTACTTTGTTTCAACTCTATATCTCTATAAATTCCGACAAAAAATGAAGAAGGGTAATTTTTTTTTTTGTTTCGTTTTGCTTTTTTCTTTGTCACGCTTTCCGTTCGAAAATACTGGTAGCATTTAAATATAGTTAACAGCAGCTTATCGAGGACATCTGCAGGTACAACTTAGGATATCCAAAAACTCGATAACTTAAAAGGTTTTTAAATAAAAAGGCAAAATTTGAAACATTTCTACGATTTTCACATGAGTGAGTAGATATGCAATTCATTCTCAAATCAAACATACTAACTGCGCAATATTATATTGACATTTCTTTTAACCCTATTTTACTCCTGTGACGGAGAGGGAGACAGACAGAGGCAGTACGCTGTGTGGTTTGCTAAGAAAAAAAAAACAAAAGAAATGGCAATTATGTAGGAAAGGTTTATTTGTCTCTGTTTTGTTTATAAAATAAAGTTTCTAGAAAGATATGTCAAATAGGTATAGGTACCAGTGATACCAGATCGTGGTATTATTACATTAGGGAATTTATATTAGGGAAAATTCCTGGTGATACACGTCGTACTATTTATGAATGTTATTTGCTATTAAGATGAGGCAGTAAATTACCCGGTGAAGTTTTTAAATAGCATTACAGCCAATGGACTTTTTGCTCATTAAAAGTTGGAGTTTCCATTATGTTGCTTCGCAATTTGAATCCCCCAATCTTTGTAATGGTACCAGAATGTGAGTGATTTCGTTGCAGAAAAACGTTATTGATGCGTTAATTTGAACTGAGTGTGGTAAAGGAGATACGGTGTTTATACCAACAATACAAATAATTCCCAGCAATTATCCATTTCAGTTTAAACGGATTTAATTTCCTGTTAATGTTTGTTCCGCCATGACAATCAATAAGTCACAGGGTTAAACTTTAAGAAAAGTGGGAGTTGAATACACGGGCAGTTATAGATAGTTATGAAGCGTGCTCCAGGGTAAATAATGCAGGAAATATCACTATCTCAGCCGATAGAAAAAAAACTTATATTATAGTATACAAAGAAGCGCTACATTAATAAAAAAGTGAGTTAAATACCTATTATAAAATTATTTTCTTTCATTTTCATTGTCCAAAGAATATTAAATTGTTGCTGATTAGTCCAACGACCAGGTGCAATGCCAGGAAGGCAGAGTGGACTCAGTCTTTGGGATGTTTTTTAATACGGGCTCAAGTCCCTCACTATTGCAGACCGCTCACTCGCGGTATACCTCTGCAATGTCTTTCGATGATTTTTCTTTGAGCGATTATCAAAAAAAAATTGTGTCCCCTACAAGACAGCAAATTTATAAAAAAATTGTTTGCATCAATTGTTCTGAAACCACATTTTGCACGGGCGAAGCCGGGCGGGTACAGCTAGTATATAAGATAAATTAAATGAAACGTCATTGACGGCATCGATGTTGCTTTATATTTTCCTGTTCAAATTCCAAACACATTACATACACAAACATAATTTTAACGGTCAATGTTCTTCTGGCACACAAAACAAAAAACTATAAGAGTGTATCAACAATGCCCAGAGTGAGAGTCCAGAGTTCACAGTCACAGTCAAAGTGGGTAGTAATTTATTGAAAATCGAAGCCACTTCAACTTGATGCATATATTGTACGCAGTCGTAGTAAATCGTTGCGCAGTACCCATAAGAATATAGTCAAAGTGAGCTACGGCAACATTATGATTTTCATTTACGACTATTTTATTAATGTGAAATGTATGGTCCTTTCGAAGTAATTAATAAATGGGGACAGCCACAGCCTCTGGCATTTGTTTGAAATAATAATGTGAAACAATGCTCCCACAATGTAACTATACTTACAGCGATTGGTCTGCTGCCTATGCAATTCATTCGATTATTACGATTATTTGCTGTCGGCATCCACTAATATATTTGTTAGGCAACAAAATCAACATTGTGTTGTTTGGTGCAACCAAATTAGGCATTTCAGTATTTTGAATGACATATTATTTGAAAATGTTTCAGATTGTTGATTTCATTTCGATGGGCGACTTCAAAAATTCTTATAACTGTTCAGTTTCAGCTTAGCGAATGCAATTATTTTCAATCATCAGTTTCAGCACCATTAAACTTAAATTTTTCTGTTGCTATTATCCTGATTGAAATAGCACATTTGTTTTGTTGTTATTACGAAAAAGTCTCAAGGATGCACATTAAGAAAATTGGGATAGAGAAGATGCGGAATTCCGATGCACATTTGTTGTAAATGGGGGAAAAAACAAAGTTTCTTGCATGCATGCTCTGCTCATGCTTACTATGGTGAGGTTACGATTGAATAATCAATTAAACGAAAGCTTGCACGGCCACCTCCAGCTTAAGGTTCTTTGTTCGCATCCCACTTATCTCTGCTGAACGCAGTGAAAAAGCCGAAAATCAGATATTCTGACGAATTGGCCGAAAATGGGTCCGCAATGGGGCATGTTATAGCACTCCAGCCATTAAATAGGTTCAGAGAAATAGTTGAGAATTCACACGAGAGAGGCTGCGGAAATGACCTCACTTCCTCAGTCAATGTCCAATTTTCTGGTTCTTGACGAACATATAACATTTAAGGACACAACACTTTCTGATGGCTCACTTTCTAATCTCAACAGGTTGTCGAGGATATCAGGATATATAGCAGAGCATCCTCGAGTAACCACAAGGAAGCGAGCATGGAGACAATTAAATAACATCAACGGCTAAACCACACCACACCGTGACAACTGCCCAAAAAGTAGGTTATCATTCCACCCGTGCTTTCGACTCTATATAGCGAAATTCGTTCTCTCGTCCATGTCACAAGGGCTCTACCTTAACCTCGTGCAATAAAACAAAAAACATATATAATGATATCACCCCCAAGGACTCGAAGCAATTGTCCATCATATTTCAAGTTTAACTATGCGGAAAATAGTTTAACAAAACACAGGCCACTGCAAAGACAACACAACAGGGCGACCAACTGCCATTTAATTTCAACAAAGCATTCACCACCCTGATGGCTGTCACTGTTTCCCAACCAACACCATACCCATTGCCATCATCATCGTTCAGCTCTCACACTGGCAAGGACTTAAGGCAATCGACCGACGGACCATCGCGTGCTCGCTGTACTCTAATATTACTTGAACGGAAGAATTATCTACTCTTTCGGTCCAAGTACCCATCGCTTCGGTGGCGGTACTGTTGCTGTTTCTGCCACCAACAGTGTCCTTGGAAAGGAAAGTAAATGTCATGCCAGCAAAAAGAATCGCAGTAGTAATCCTCTCGCTTTCTTTGTCCACGCCCCACCAGTAGTATATCTGTTGGGTACGTTCTGGATCTCTTTGTACGGCTTCTTTTGGTTTATTCATGGTGTTTTCTCGAAAACACGTAAAATGTCCTCTTTGTCGGTTGAACAATGAGCAAAAATGTTGGTTTTACGTTACGACAATCCTACCGAGTGTGCACTAAGGATCTCTTCTAGCCTTCCTGCTGAGGCTGACTTTTTTTTTACCTTCTCCGTTCATGCCATCGTCCGCTCATCTTGTCTTATAGAACGAAAAGGAGTCTTTTGGCACAACAACAAAATACAAAAAAAAAAGGGCTTCACTTCCAATAATGAAACTTTATGTTGAACCACAGGAAGCACCGGGAATTTACTTTGTCAAATTTACTCAGCCAAGGAAAAATACTATAACTGGGTGGTGGGGTGGGTGCAAACTTGGGTCGCACTGGCCGTTGCCACTGCCAGTGGCTATCACCTGCTGTTTCATTAGGATAACCGGTTGATGGTAAGTTTTAATGATTTGCGTTTAATAATGCGATATAGTAGGGGGTGCATTTATTGTCAATCATTAGAGAATGAACGGGTGACATACATTCCACTTCGAACTTGGAATACTAAGTTGTACAGCTAGCTCGACTGATACACTGCAAAATGTGCACTGGACTACTGGGGGGTTAAAGGGGTTTAAGGTTCGATCCCATTATTCCGCTACAAATAAATAAATGAGAACTCAATCAAAACTTATGGTTGTATAAGAACCTTGGCCTAGGGTCTGTAACGGAGCTTTTCGAACGTTTCATTCAGAGCTCTAATAAGCTGAGTTTTCATGCGGTTAACGTCGAAGCATATTCGTCCCCCAAAGGAAGTTTATTCTTGCTCATGTCTAGACTTCGAAAACATTACATAGTGCAATCCTTACAAACCTACCATTCAAAATTTCTTAAAGTTGCAATTAATATTTCCATATCTTCAGACGATTACTGTCATACGATATTTTCATTTGACTAAAGCGATATCATTTCGACAGTAGAAAGCGGAAACTTACCCTTACAACCAACAAAGGTGACAAAACATGATCCGCATTAAAAAGACTGAAACTTCGTTTTACAGAGGGATCCAGATAACTAAAGTTTGAATCTCAGATCGAAAAATCGATATGATGCTTTGCTTCCACTTATACTTAGATTAGTTTTGAAATTTTTATAAATTTTCAACTCAATGGATCATGTTCGAGTTAGCATATATGCAGATGATCGTGATATCATGAGAGAATGAAACCTTATCAGATAAAAAGACTCATTAGATTACACACATGGCAACACCTTTAAAAGAAGGTCATGACTAGACGTCGACATAGCATAAAAATCTGTACTTTTGAAACAAAAAAAAATATATTCCTTAGGATATTTTGCACTCAAATATACTACTGCAAATCAGTAAGAGCAATGCTAGTTTCTGTTTTCGCTAAATCAGATATTAGCACTGCTTTTGCTAGTTTTCTGTAGTTATATTCATCAAGCACTACTATTATTTCATATTTAAACAAAAATTAGAAAGATTTTGAACCGTAAAATGCACAAATGACAGGTACAAAAGGGTCGTTCTCTTTGACATGAACGAAATATCTTCACAACGCGGTTTAAAACGAATGAATATAATATTATGATGCACATAGCATCATAGTCCTTGGCAATCTCACTTGCATAGGTAAAAATTTTGATTAATTTTGATGATATCAAACCCTTTCACCGATTAAATGGTGCAATGGTTGACAAACAAAAAGGTAACCACTCAGGTCAAAGAACATCTGTATATCGAGTTTCTAAAAAATCCTTAGAGATGATGGCTGTAGAATAAAGATATTGTCTAAATTTGATTTGATATACATACAGGAGTAGTCCTATTGACAATAATAAACTATCAAGTGTGAAATCTCCGTAATTGATTATAAAAAATATTGATACGTCGTGCGTCGTGCTTACAATTGTCGTGTTGGAATGCTTTTATTTAAAAACGCTTTCATTGCGACCATTGTTATTACGACGTATGAGAGCACATCTTCTATTAACCAAAAAGTTTGTCATAACTTAGTTATTCTGTATGAACTCTCAAGGTTCGGTTTTTGGTCTTGGCCTAGGCAAGGATAGCGTTTTTTTTTTAAATACGTTAAAATCATGGCATGGCTGGGTAAGTGCAAATCAATAATAACCATTTTTCTCTGTACAAACATTATATTACTTAGAATCGTGACGATATTACGGTTGAATCTCTTTATTGGTTATATCAGCCCTTCAGCTAGGTTTTTCTGTTTTGCTGTTATAATATATATTGATGTTAATTCATTTTGAAATTTTTACTAGTTAACCTTTCAGAACAATAAGTGCATAACTCATCATAAATCATAAATACACCAGCGGAACTCTGTCTGAAAAGAATGAAGTGAATTAACAACCTGCTATGTGGTATACGAACAGATAATTTGTCATCTTTCTGTTTTAGAGACGCCCCCATTCGATAATCTATGTTTTACTTGACCAACAAGCTCATAACATTTCATTCAGGAGATTTATAATATTCCCTTACAACAGTAATTGTTTTTAATCTCAGCTTTGTAGGAAAATAATATTCTTGATCATCATCAGCGTGTTACGTCAAATTGGTAAAAGTGACCCGAATTTTTTTATTTGCTATAAATCTTCGTTTTACTTCCGCCATTTTGCTGTAATACTATTCATCAGACATCATTTATTTTCCAAAACTTTTGTACAAATTTTCAATAGCATTCAAAATTACTAACGCTTCACAAATGTATAACAATTGCATCAATACTGCCCTATAATAATTGCTAGAGATTTCACTAAGCACGTAGTGTTATTTAAGATTTCTTTGGTATTTAAAGAGCTATAGTTTTTGTATCTTTATAACGATTTGCATATGACCTCAAAACTCCAAAAGTAACCTGAACTTCAGCTTTCGTTAGACCAGCAGATCCGATTGCTTTTGCTATTTTGCTGTAACAATATTCATTAATAATTTTCGGGGCACCCCAAAAGTGAACAATTTTAAAGGGGATAGTGATATAGAAGCGACAACAGTTTAAGTGAGTAAATTTGCACCCGAATTCTTTAAAAACATTCGGGATTGGTGAAATTTTGGAAATTGGCTACCTACTAATAAATTTCAAGCCGAAGTTCACCACAGTACTTTGATTCTTTGTTGAATTCGAAGCAGCACAATGGAAACCTTTTATAAGTCGATGGCTGATATTCCCAAAAATACTCTCTATTGCATTTGGAAGTAATAGTAATAATAACAAGTGCCAATGAAAGCTCAGTATCAATTTTGATGGTTAAAGATTAAAAAGGTTGGTAATGGGAGTGGAACAAAAAAAAATTATTTATACCCTGGACGATTTTAAAAAAACAAAGCCGTAGAGAAATTTATTCGATGTGATGTATCCTAGCCGTTATAAATGTAAAAACATACTTATTTCCAACACATCTAAATGATGACATTTTGGTTCGCGACAGATTGCTGAAGGACATTGCTTCAATTTGCTTCGCATATATCAGGATATCAGGGACTTGTAACACAGCGCAACAAGTCGACAAGTCTAAATTCACTTGTCCACTTATGCTTGTCCCACAAGTTCAAATTAATTCTGTAACAGAACGTAAACCGTTGCACTTGTCACAAGAATTCAATTCCCTTGACTTGTCGGCATTCTTCGACAAGAGTTTTATATGGGAAGATGGCAAAAATCACGGGAGACAAAAAAAGTGCTATTTTAACAAAAATAAGAGAAGAAAAAGATATCCTATTTGATGCTTTCAGAAATAGACAGCCTGGCAAAAAGCCTAAATGTCGCTTCGCAAAATAAGAATAGGACGTTTGTAAGAGACGTATTTTGGCAAAATTTTAAGAAACGCACAATTGTAAGTACTAACTAATTAATTCTTGGCCTAAAAACTTTCAACCTGTGCGTAGGTTCACTGTTCTCCCCATCACCATCACTATCAAAGTCGGAATCAAAAAAGAACATTCTTAACTATACTCGTATACTTTTGTATTTCACTATTTGCATTCTGCTTTACATTAAAAATGCACTTGTCAGTTTTTGACAATATTCAGATCACTTGTCCTCATTGAACCACAGTTCGACAAGTCGCACTAATAATACAATACTGTTGTAACTCAAAATGTGAGGTTTTTCAGAATCGGCGAAAAAGTGATAGCTTACTCTCTGTCATAGATTATAAAGAAATGATAAAGTATTCATACACTTAATAAAAATAGAGAAATAGTCTATTTACCTATTACTTTAAATATTGCTGGTAATAAATATGTTTCCAATTTTTGATTTAGGATTGTATTGCCAGAACAAAGTTTTCAGAGAGATGAATTATTTTTTATTGTGTACTCATAGTGTTATATCTTTTATCTTTCTGGCACTATGCTAACGACAGTTTTATTTTCGTGTAGAGAATTGAGTTTTACGTTTGACTAATGATCTATCTCAAATTTGGCAAATTTTGAGTTACTACAGTATTGAATTATAAGTGCGAAATGTGTCTTGACACTTGTCGTGTTCTGTTACAGAAAAACGGAAATTATATAATTTCGCACTTGTCATCTTTCATCGCGACAATTGTCGCAGTGCTCGCGGACTTGTCGTTTTGTGTTACACAATCTTTGACAAGTTGTCGAGATTCACTTGTCCTACAATCGCGTTCTGTTACAGGCCCCAGGAGTACGAGGATCGTTATAAGTGACAAATAAAACGAATATGAAAAATATAGGAAATCGGCGATAAAGTGCGAATAGTGCCCCGTTCTATCAACCTCCTGCATAATACGCCGCTTGAAATATAACAATTTTAATGAGACTGATGGGAACTCCACTGCTGAATTTAATGTTGAAATGATATCAAAATATTATTTATATTGTTTTTTAACACGCACCCTGTTACCAATAATCATTTGTACCGCCACCTAGCGTATATTATTTTTTTGTATAGGTACCTTAGTTTATAAGATACTTGCTATCAAACCCTTCTTCTCTTTTTTATTAAAATCAAACGTGTTTTTTTTATTAGGTTATGGGCCCAGCACGCTTCCACTGCGACACAAGCGGGTTCTATAGCAATCCAAGTTGAGTACAAAACAGGTTGAGTTATGCTTGATTGGAATCCTAAAGCCTGTTCGAAAAGCACGGAATGCAATAGACCCAGTGAACGCTTCATTTCCGGCAGTGGTTTTAAGCTCCGGGATGTCATTTTCCAGCTTCATCATATACGATTGGCACCCAACTTACTTCTTAAAAAACTAATGTTGGTTAGGTATATATTTGAATTCCGTCTGATACGAAGAATTTTGCCATTGATTTTCAGGTATTTGTATGACTTAGTTTTAGCATTCTTAGTTACGTACTATATTTATATTCTTAAGGATCTTAATCATTATACCGCAAAATTGTAAGGGAAACTTAAATTTCTGTTTTATCTATATCAGACATTTACTATTCCTTTGCACTTTTACTGTAATAATATTCACCAGACAAAAGTATTTTTCACTTGAAACTTTAAGATCATGTAGGGCACAATTTAAGCAGATAATTAAATGATGTTCGGTCTTCTACTCGAATAATTGCAGTAAGTTTACAGCGATATGAATAGATCTAAACGAATTTACCCACTGAAAACGGGCTTATTCTGTATCTATATCGATACAAGTCAAGACAATAGCTAACAGAAAAGGTCACCGCAGCTGGTGAAGAAAATGTAAACATCCCTTTGCGGACCATAAGAATAGCCTCAATCAATTGGACCGGACCTTTCAAATCGAATGGAATGGACAGAACTGCTCGAAGATTAGACTCGTGCCGGTAGTTTAGACTTATTGTACTTATGCTTAGAGAGAATACATATTACGCATCTCAATCTAAAATAATTTCTATACAGCAGCTGTCAACCACTAAAAGCTCTTCGTCGGGGCGATTAACTTGATTCCATATGGTGACGGAAGAATGGTATTGAGCCAATTTGATCCGTTAGAGGGATAAAATCACATCGTTTATACACTGTACGAAGGATCTCTCAATTGATTGGCAATATTATGAATAATAAAACCTCTGTGACAAGTGACCCATAGTGCGGTGTGCTACAATTGTCGTTTTGAAATACTTGTGTTTGTTAACGCTTTCAATGCGACCATTGTTGTTATGACGGATGAGAACGCAACTGGTATGTACTTCCAAGTAAATTGTTATAGGTAGCATAAGCATGATTCGGTAAGTGCGATGCAATGTGAACACATTCTCTCTGTACGTAAAAACTAACGCTCTTGTAGATCTTTAGCATTGTTACCAAATGAGAGGAGAACCAATCTGAATTGTTATATTTGATATTTACAACAGGCATGTCTCTTTCACGTATATAATTAGCTGAAAGAGTACCTAGTACCGTCAAATGGACAATTTGTAAGCGTATATACCTGCAGAAGCGACCATATGAAGCTGAAACTGAATTACTATAAACTTTAAGGTTGTTGCTCCTAAAAACCTTTGTAGTTATTTGGTCGTCATTTAAAGTATATGCCAGTGAACCATGTTGTAGATAGCATTTAGCTCAATGATGGAATACTGACTTATTTACTTATTTAGGCGCTACTGTCCGGGGTGGACCGGGTTCTCAATCCAACCAATTGACACGATCTTTGGCTAACTGCCTGCAGTTGCTCTTTGAGGTCCCATCCATCTTAGACGAAGCAAGATGGATTAGTGTCGTTAATAAAGCATTTCGGTATGATAATTGTAAAGAGTCATTCATTTCGTGGTTTCAGGTTGGTGGCGCTGGCATTTGACACCTGTCAAACTCAACTGTCATTTGAAGTGCCACAATATTAGTTGAATGTTTGCTATTCACGAAAATGGATCGCTTAACAATCAAACAACGCGTTAAAATTAATTAAACTTACTTCAAGACGGGGCAACAAGGCACACACCATGACCAATTATGACTTTATTGCGTGAGAAGTTTCCTGGTCGCATAATTTCACGTTTTGGTGACATCTATTATTGTCCACCAAGATCAGCGATTTGAGACAGTTAGATTTTCTGTGAGTATACGCAAAAGACCGTGTTAACGCGAACAATCCCCGAACTTTAGACGCGTTGCGCGATACCAATAACAGATTTTAGTCTCGACTTTAAATTTACGCAAGCTCACAATTGCGAAATTTGTATGTAAAATATAGCAACTGTGAACTACCAAAACTTAGAGTCGAAACTAAAAATGTTTATTGGTAAGGCCCATTAAAAACCAACAATACTCAACTTATGGCCCGAAATGTGTGAAAAAGTGGTTAAAAATTACCTCAAAAGAATCGCATGCTGCGAATCTTCCCGAGCCGTCCATTTGAATGGCATTGTATTTCACAAAACTTTATAATGAAATAAAATATTCATCAAAAATGTATAGCTGTGTGTGTTTTTCTAAGCTTTACTTTCGAAACCGAAAAATTAATGACCCTTTACTTACAATTGTTTTATTGAAATGTTTGCCTATTACATTGCTTTTAATATGACCTTTTTTAGTATGTAGCTACCAAAAAGTGTCCTAAAACTTAATTATTATTATGGTGTAAAAAATTATGTAATTCTTGGTCAGACTCTAGTCCAGTCCATTTAACGGCAACGAAAAAAATCGTTTGACTTTATATACGCTCTTTTAGTAGAGTTCAAATCCGTTGTAACAAATATTTTTGGTATTTAATGAAGCATTTTAACACATTACGGGGTAATGGCAAAAGCAAGTTGAAGTTCTGTCTTTGTTACATCAGACCTTCATCTGGCTTTGGCTGTTTTGCTGTAATTATATTCATCAGTCACATTTCACATATTTTTGGAAAGTAATTTTAACCTTTTCAGAAGTGCTATAGTCCGTCACCTACAGGAGGCCTTTAAGCGGACCGGGGATAATGACTGATGAGTGATATTGTCCGCCATCTGAAGGAAGCTAAAATGCGGAGCTTTAAAAATAGCCATCGATATATGGATGTGAATGGAGATGTCAACTTATGCGCAGAACAGCAACACACTGCCTGATAGGTGGTATTAATTAAAGATTAGAGCAATTCGTATTGGACAGTCATCAGTATCTACCTCCATGTTCCATCCGTTCAAACGGAAGTGTCAGACATTTGAAAGAGTAGGTATACCATTTTCTCGCTTCTGCTATATAGATACGTGAAAAAAATTAGTTTAAATGTTGAAATAGAGCCGCTTGGTCCCCAGTTTGAAAACAGAGTCATCCAAATAAAATCTTAGTTCCGCAATCCAATCTAAACCGCAGAGATAAGAGAAGATACCAAATTGATATTTATTTATGTAATATACTCACTCACATGTGTACACATCCAACCACAATGGAATTTGAATTTGTGCTACATCACCGTTGTGTTTAAATCACTGCTTAAACTGAACCGGATATAAGAAGCAGACTTACAGCACTTAAGGAGGCCTACACGGTAAATTAAAATTGCTTTCCTTAATTTTCATATTCTCATTTGGACAACGTAGTAACATAAATGCGACTGCGTGACAATCATGCCAACCCATTACCTTACCTAAAATACATAATTCAAAGACTCTTGCAGAAAATAACAAATTTAAATTGTACACAGACCAAAACCTTCCCACAATTTTCCTTTACCCCATAACGACTGTCGTCTACTCCAAATTCATACAAACGTTACCCATAAATCCGCTTTGACGGCTAAATAAATTCAACCGGACATCTGTTAAATTTTAAGTGTTTTGCTGTATATTTTAATTTTCCATCTCCCCCCAAAAAAAAAAAAAAAACACCAATTTGGAGACCATTTCTTGCCGCGCTCAAATTCATCCCTAATTCTCTCGGAAGGGGAAATGTTAACACCTCGTGAGCGACAAAATTAAAAGATCATAACAAACAAAAAATAAAACAAAAATAAAAAAATAAGGCAAAATATACGAAAATAACTAATTAAAGGTCGTTTCGGGGGGATTGGCACCTTTCTGTTTGTCATTCATGATTTACAACACCCCCAAACCTCATGCGGGTTCACCCATTTAATTAGTAACGGCCAAAAGGGACGACACAAGTTTAATTGCGGTTTTCATAGCAAGCAATAAATTACTTAAATTTGAAATGATGACAGTAAAAGATGGCGAGCACGGTGTTCGAGTGGGGTGCGGACCTCCAGTGGATAATATGAACATCTACATATATTAATTGTAGCTGTCATTTTAAAATGTATTGTTTAGGCGCGCGATACTGCTGAAGGGAGAACATTGAGGTACCTACCTATTACATTTTTTTTTTGTAATTACATCGATACCTTTCAGTAGCAATTATGGTAATTCAACTGTCCAGGGATTGATTTGAGACTTAAAGCGGGAACTCGAATAGTATGGGCAACTTTGTGTCTGTCCTAATAACGGCAATATAATGTATTAGCTTTCTGAAATGAAATATCCTGTCAAAAAATAAAAAATATATTACTGATGTGGGCTTCCTGGTTTCTCCAATACATATCTTTCGTAGTCTGAAAATGATGCCGCTTTGGGGTCTTATATCGCACTTACGGACGCATCGCTACGGACCAATCACTTCATTGATAAATGGCTTCAGGCATATACACAGTACGGCAAAGAGGGAGTTGAATGTAATTTTAAGGCAATCGTGTCATAATTTGCGCCGTTCAGTGTATCTCCTGCCACTGTTTATTAGCCAACCTTCATTTGAAGCTAGCTACAAAGCTATTTATAAAGGGTTGGCCATCTACTGGGTTCTTTTTAAATTATTTTGAACTGACAGCTGTTTCCCGCTCGAAATCTTGACGGAAAGTCGGTATCATACCTCCACGGAAGGAAATGTGTCGCTTTACACTTGAACAACGTCGGGAAATATTGAAAACTTATTTCCAAAGTGAGTGCTGTTTAGCCCAAACAGTGCGTTTTTTTGAAGCCGAAATGAAGCACAGACCGTAACTGAGGTACGCAAGGCATTAACAAACGAAATTGCCGCATCTGGGGCTCGGAAAACCCGCAGAAAGAGTGATAGTTTGGTGCGGATTGTGGAGTGGTGACATCATTGGACCATTTTTCTTCGAAAAAGAAGCTAGGCACAATATATCGGTCTATGGTGGGCGTTACAGAGCCATGCTAATCGACGTCTTTTTTAACTGAAATGAAGACATGCATTCGGACGACCTCTGGTTCATGCAGGATAGCACGCCACGCCACACAGCCCATGCCAGAACTCATCAGCCATCTGCATTCGCTCACCATCAATTTAAGGTCTCACTTATGATCGCTGCCATTTATCAAGGACATTTCATCCAAAGATTGCACTCTTCATAAACATCAATTATAGCGCAACAATTAATTTTGACGTGCTTTCTCAAAATCAGCAGCACGTCATAACACAACTCCACCAGTACTGTGGATCTTCATTTAATTAATGTCTAATTAATTTCAGCTCTGTTTCGCCATGTCCAGCAAACCAATTGTTCGTACTCCCCTTTGACGAGGACTTCTTTATCTCTCATCGCTACACTCTACAGTCTACACAATGCAAAAATCTAGGATGAACCTTAAATGGCACTCGGCAACAAAAAGTTTATAATGAAATGTGTATGCGCGCAAGGACACAAAATGAGAATGAACTTGACTTGTGCGCTCGACTCACACGAAAGGACAACACCAGCGATGATGAGGGAACGACCGAGACCGACAACGACGACGACTCGAAAAAGTAAGGAAGCCTCCAGCTTGCATCTCGTAAAAGACTTTTCTACTCACTGGCATTGCTGGTGATTTATGTACCCCGACAATGATTAATTTTCATTTGCACAGCGTGTCTCAGGTTTTCTTAGTTTGCCTTCACTTGGCACTTTTGGAGGACAGTGGAGCTGCTCCGGCCGTGAAGAAAGATGGTTAGGAAACATGATGAGTTAAGGATAAAAAATATAAGCAGCCGGGAAAATGAAAAGCATCTTAAGCGGCGAGTATGCTCTTAAGACGACGAGGACGACGACGATGACTGGAAGCAAACTCTGTGTGTTTAAAATATGCATGAGTGGTAATTAATTGCATACTGCGTCTAAATGAAAGGATATTAGCACAAACAAAAGCGGGACATAAAAGACAATGCCAGACCAAAGGAACAGTGAAGGCCACCGCAAGAGAATGCTGCAGGACTTGGACTATTTTACAGCAGCAGCATGATGACATTCATGAAGGACACTGAACTGTCACACACATCTTTCATACAAAGGTGTGAGTGGAATGAAGGATTTTCCACTAAATGCACTTTGGATGACATTGGAAATAAACCCTTTCCACTGCCTGCAAGTGCTTCAATAGTTATCGATCCTGTGAGTCAATATAACTATTTTTTTATTGGCGACAGTTCTTGACATCCTCGGAGAAGAACTCCAACCTCAGATCCAGCGAAATAATGTAGGCAGGGCAACCGGTAACGTATCGACGTCGGAACAAGTCAGTTGCCCTTGTCTTCAGCTAATTAAATTTCATTCGATACAGCCCGATGATATGGTAGCGTCGAATGTGTAATTCATTTGCATTATTACTGCTGGCAAAATGAAATGTTATTTCACTTAAACTAATTAAGGTCCTTTTTTGTGTGCTGCTTTAGGGGAGGTCTCGCGCACGGCGTACATAAGCACATCGATGGAGTACATTGATAGATAAAGATACACAAAATGCTAATTACATTGAATGTTGTTATATGTGTATGTATGTATATATTGCTTGCGAAATGGGAAATGGACGGTCCCGGACACCATCTATCTCATTCAATCACTTGGTAAATTCTGTTTTTGTTTGTTATTTTTTTTTGAGGCAGATATTTTTGCAAGGAAATATTGTAAATCATCGTTAATTGGGGCATTTTTCTATTTGTCTGGGTGGCGAAATGTGTGTTATTATGTACGACGTGGATTTAATTAACGAGCATTTTGCAACGTTCTTTCTGCTTAGTAAAGCATAATTCTTTGTTTTTAGATGAAGAAAAAATTTATATGATTAGCGAATTCGTTGAGCAAGGATATGTATGACATCATCTTTTTTATCTTTATCACTAATAGACTGAACAGCAGACAGGATTACAAAGGCATAACTGCGCCTAATGGTATAGACGAGATTCACGTGGATTTTAACGGAATGGCAGCTAACTTTAAGTTATACCAATCGCGTCGGAGACTATAAAATCATACAACTTACTACCACGCTCGATTACCTGTATGTTAGTTGGCGGAGGTTTATTTTTGACGCACCTGCATACATTTACAGGTGGCGTTTTGAACTTTGACTGATAATTACCGTCGGAATGACAGTTCAATCTTGACACTGCATAATTATGATTTATATGACAAATTCAATTAGAAAGATTTATTTACTTTTAATAAGGTATACTAAGACTATACCCAAACTACAAGTAAGCTATTCCATAGTCCTCGGTATGATCAGTGCCGAAAGGATGAATAAACTGATATTCACCCAAAAGGCAATACAGACAAAAGAGCGCATAAACTATCATCAAATGAATTCCAATTGAGCGTCGAATATTAAAATTTGTTGTTGAAGTGCCAAGCAGAAGTCCGATTAAATTCGCTATCAGAAAGACAGTGCAGTTCTCTCCCATTGATCCTTGAGTTGCCTAGAAAGATTGAAAAGGAAAAATTTTAATCGAAAAAGAGCAGCATTTTGTTGCGTTCTTGCACAGGCAACAGGCAATCCATACGTATACAGGGTGGACCGAATACAAGTTTCTTTTTAAAAATGCAATAAAACGAACAGAATTAAATGTTTTCCATGTATTATGGCTTGATTAGTAAGAGCAAACATTCCTATTAACTATGGAATGTCGTTCATGTGGCTGCCTCGGCTGGCTTCGCAGTGGCGCATTCTGTCAATCCAATTTTCCAACACCTTGTTTATGGTTTCGGGCTGTAGCTCACGGATTACCTGGATGATATTGGAAATGAGTGCTTGAATCGTTTCCCGATTGTTAGCATAACATCGGTCCTTCACGGTTCCCCACAAAAACAAGAGTCCAAAAGGGTCAATCACAGCTCCGAGGCAGCCAATTGACATCGCCAAGGCGGCTGGTAACACGATTTGGGAATGTGGTGCGCAAAAGATCGATTGTGGCATGGGCTGTGTGCCATCCTGTCAGAGTCAAAATAACCTTTGATTTAAAAAGATGGCCCACCCTTAAAGGCCTCATTTAAGCGTTGAATGGGTTCGACCAACTGATCTACGAACATGTATAAAATTGGCATTTCACTGATTTAAGCTGAGATTTCAGGCTTATTCAAATTTAGACCATAAGTGGTAAGGAGTCTCTGAAGCATTGCCTTTAAGATGGTTAATCGCAGGTAGTTCAGTTGTTTTGTTGATGATTTTAAATGGTTTTCATTGTTCAAATTCACTTATGAATGGGTTTGAATGAGGTAGTACGTTGTGTATAGATTAGTTTTTGTAACTATTATGGTTCCTGTCATCAAGTCGTAAAGATAGGTATCTAATGTGCCAATTTTCTTCTTGGTAATTAGTTTTATCCTATACAGCTTTTCTACAAAACAACTTAACTAACAGGCTAAACCATCCGTTGGCATGCCATTCAACCCTAGGTATTGCAAAAAGAAAAGGTCCAGCTCGTATGGTTTGGAAATGGTCTACTAGAGTTCGTATGATGACGTGAATTGTTGTTGTCCTCTGAAGCTCAGTTGTTCCGCAGATGAGTTATCTATGTACGAGATCCAGCTTGAAGTCCAGCTATAAACAAACCATAAATTCTACTCTCCAAAGTCGTTTTTGACTGAATCTACTATGGCCCAGACTCAACGGCTTTGCCTGTTACTGTAGTTTAGTAGTTGTCAGTACAACTGAATGAAACGCGTATACATACCTCGAAAACATGATTTTCATCCTCAAGAGACTTATAAAGGTAAGTACAGCCCAGTCCGAGTGTTAAATCTGAAACAAAAGTTATTTAGCTTGTGTATGGTTACATACTTCCAAATAACTATTTACAGAATAATGGACCAGCAATACAAGAAGCCAGACCCATTCGTTGGAAGCCTTGTTGGGTGAGCGCTATCGAAGCTATCAAATCGCCTACACAATTGCCCCAGGCAAGTATGGTACAACCCAAAAACGATGTACTGCTGTATGTCACAATACCAAGGACATCGATGACATTCAGAATCTCTCTTGCAGATATCCTTATTATGCAAATCGAACCAGTTATTGAAAATATTGCGAAGAACTGAAGTAAATTATTGTCGCAATTTTTTTTGAAAATATTTGCTGAAGGGCATACTCACTAGATGGAACGACGGAGGACTATCAGTTCTTGTTACCAAAAATGAGACAATGCACAGTGGTATCGTGATGAAACAAATAAAAATCGGCACAGAAAACCCAAAGACCGTGTACATGTTAGCTGAAAATGATATAAACATGCAGAATGATTACAATACTGTAAGGGCCGTAACAATACACTAGAACTACAACCATTAGATGAAGATAACAAAGTAAAATACAGAATTGCAGTACTGCAAGGTGGCAATAACAATATTAAAAATCGTTTACACATCAGTGAATAAGTATTTCTGGGAATAATTTTCTATTGGCATACCTGTTATGAAGCTTATAGCCGCGGGCATCATCACTATCTGTAGGCAATTCAAAAGTTTCGACCACCCAATCAGCTCCAGATCGTAGTCCACGGTCGGTACAAGAAGAAAAAGTACAACATTCATTGGAACTTGAAAGACAATGCACAATCGCGACAACCACCCGCTCTGACGCCAATCGTTCATATCAATTGGCATCAAAGAAGCCCTAAGCTGCCGAAAGAGTCCCTCATTTTTGTGACTGGCTCTGAAATCGGTCTTCTTGCTGATGTTGGCACTAATGCCCAGTTTTGGTTTTATCACGATCTCGATTCCGGCTTCCTCTCGAAGTTTCTCAAGTCTTTGAGCCTGAGCATCTGCATGAGGAAAACATTTGTAGATATACCATTCAAAATGCTAATAATGTCCTTACCGCTGATAGTGTCCAGCTGCTTCAGGGTATTCGTTAGATCTACAAAGAAAATGATTACTCACGATCGCGTTTAGGTGCCACACAGATTTACTTTTCAACGTCCTAGTGAGCAGCACTTGGTCCAGGATCACAACTGTTATGTAGCAGCCGTAGATACTCAAAATTACTAAAACGTGTAGTTAAGTATATTTTGTCATCGGTAAGATAGTATGAAACCTACCAATACTCTCTGTGACAGTGACAACTCTGTCACTTTTTATGGCGTAATCAATGAAAATTATTGCCAATATGTGAAAGGAGATATCCCGTGTGAAAGTGGCTGCTTCCACCTGCAATGGCTTCATAATAACTATTGTCCCCGATATAAACGCCGTTATGAACATGGCCGACCCCATCAGATCCGAGTACATCGTGCCAACTTCTCCGGTTATACCGACCAAACTGGTCACCAGATCTGGTGCACTGTTCCCAAAAGCCAGCAATGTAACGCCGGCCAAATTTTCACTGATTCCAAGTTTTTGCGTTATAATTTTGAGCGGCGGACAAAAGCTGTGCACAACATGTTAAGAGTATACATTTTGATTGCAAGGAGGTATAGTATGCAGTTACAATTTATCAGTAGCAGTTCCCACGAACGCAAACATGTAGAAGCAAATAAGAAACAGCATGCAGACACCAAGCACTTGTTCGCCAACATTTTGAATGTTTATCGCGCAATAGAAGAGGTGGGTGTAGTCGAATATTTGGACCTCTTCGCGGCAAGCTGGAGTCTCGTTGACGTAGGAGCAGCGGTCCTCGAAGTCGAGGGTTTGAACGATTGCACAGCCTGGCTGTAGAATGATATTATGCGATGTTGCTTGTAAATTGAACTAACTTACCGATTTCAGGTCAATTACAAAGTTTTCATGTCTCTCGAACCACGGACTTGTTTGATTGGAAGTATTGAAATTTTCAAAAAGAGTCATGACACCGAGCCTTTGAGTTTTTTTTTTTTTTTTACTGACTGACGTATACTGTACTTTTGTTTATATTTTTGTTTTTAGATAAAAATAGAGTAAATGTGCCTATTAATTAAATTGTGAATGGTTGAAAGACGGCGGAGGTTTTGAGTTGTGGGAGAATACTTTATGACAGGAGTATGTGGACAACATACAAGGTGGCGCAAAAATAACCTTCCGATATTTTTTGGCTGTAATTTAAGGAAAAAAATGAAAAACTTTGATTCTTCTTGTGGATTATTTTTATTTGGTCTTTTAATTTTTTTTACATCAAGTCGAGAATATGATGTCATGTAAATGGCCGCCGGCACAGTTGATTGTCATTTGAGCCCTTTTTATGGCATTTTCCATCACTTTGGCCAAAACTTCCGGCGATAGGTCCTCACATTCTTGAAGGATATTGTCTTTAAGAGCTGCAAGAGTCTGCGGCTTGTTGACATAAACCCGTGACTTCAAAAAGCCCCACAAAAAGAAGTCTGGAGCGGTCAAATCAGGCGATCTTGCGGGCTAGTGCAAATCGCCAAAAACGACCCGGGAACACCGCTTTCAGAATGTCATTTGTGGCTCGCGCAGTGTGTGCCGTAGCTCCGTCCTGTTGGAACCACATGTCCTCCAGTCCTAAATCGTCCAATTGCGGCAGAAAAAAATCGGTAAACATGGCCCTATAGCGCGCACCGTTCACTGTTGTCGTTTGACCAGCGGCGTTCTCGAACAAAAAATGGCCGCGTCAACAGAGGCGATATTCTCGGCACAACGGGCTCTCCGGGGCCCGCCACTCTTGGCAACGTCTCGTGTTGTGCCAGTCTCTTCGTGGCGAGCAGCTAAACGTCGCAGTGTTTCACCAGTAGGCGTTGGACGGCTAGGAAATCGGCGACGAAATTCACGTTGTGCCAAAGTCACCGACCGATTATTGCTCAAATAAATAGTCACCAATATTCCGCGTTCTGGAGCAGTGTAGCGTAACATTGTTTATTAACGTGTATTTCGCATGTGTTTACTACACAAATGTCAAAACAGAACTGACATTAGGGGCCAATCGCAAAATTTATAGCATTTTCTGATAGGAGGATTACTTTTGCGCCACCTTGTACCTCAAGCGAATTAACAGCTGTAGAGCAAACTCTTATATATCTAGAGAGAAAGATTAAACTTAGGACGTACCCACAGTGAAACCCTCCTTAGGAGAGTATAGTCAGTCTGTCAGTCGCCAACGCTAACTTAACACGTTTCAGTCTTCAACTAGTCAATTCAATTCAATTATCCAATTATCCGACCTTTTCCTGAGTCCGCCTGGCTATTTCTTGCATCTGACATCATTGTCAATGCGGATTAGGAATCTCGAGCTAACTGCATTATTCGTTTTCATTTATTCTCCCAACTTCTACTTCTTCTTGTACTTCCTCTTTCCCCTGGAAGATCTAAAGAGGTCACTTTCGCCAGTAGGAAAATATCAAGTCCATCAACTTCTGAGGCTTGGCAAAAGAAAATGTGTTACTCACCAACGGCATTTTAGGTGTTGATGATGATGCACTCTTTGACAGCCCTGTACCTTTTTTTAATAAAGTCCCATGCCCGGATGCCATTGTGATCTGAAAGATCTATTCTATTAATAGCCTTGGACCTTAGACCTATACCACATGATGGTGGGTGGAGCGCGTTGAGTGAGTGGTTAGAGTGCTTGTTTGTGGCCAGAGCGGAGTAGGCACGAGATCCACAGAGTGATAGTAATATATTGCCCCTTTTTAAAAAGAGAAATAAGTAGCATGAGGGCTTCCGACCGACCGGCTTGCTAAGACCTCAGAAGTAGTGGCTGCATCATCGTAGTCTGTTTGAATTGATGACTTATTTGCATATGTTATTTCACCCAAATCGCTGTTCAACGCGATGCACAACTATATGCACAGCGAGCAGCATGTAAATTACTTGTTGGCCAACAACACTTGTCTCCCGAACACTATTTCGATCGGGAGACTCTTGAGGGAGACTCATTTAATAGAGTTAAATGCATTCAATTGGAAACTGATGAGTGGGGCACGAACGTAGTATACCATAGCCTAGGTTTCTACTACTAAAATTAACTTTGGCAAAACAAAATTTAAAAGTCATGAAACACTGGTTACTGCGTCTATAAATTATACCTCAGCCCAAACACACGGCTCAAATAAATGTTTGACATATTAAGGTCGTCGGCCCTTTTTCTTGTGATCCTTCAAAATACTTTCTGCTCTCCTGTCAGCCTCTATCATACATAGAGGTCCGACTCAGTGCACAGTGACACAGGCTCGCCTTGCTACCGTTAAATTTTGACGGAAGCACGGCTCAAATAGCTACAATTATAATCATCCACACAAATACGTACAGACAACAGCTAGGTATACCAAAGAAAGTCAAGCGGACTTCTTGATAAGAAATTGATCCTCGAAAAAAATTCACCATCCTTCAAAATTAAAAGAAATTTCATACAGAAAAGGTACAATAGCGACATTGAAATAATACAGCAACCTGTCTTATCTATATCATAGCTACGCATCTCTATGTATTATTTAAAATTATTTTTCCTCAGAGCCCTGTCGCTCGATTGTCGATTTTCTGGCGATTCCGCCGTGTAGACCATATTTCATCATTCTGAATATTTAATAAAATCTGTCAGCCAGACTGAGGCAGGATAACGATAACAAGGAATTGACAAGGGAGGCATACCGACCGCATCAAGCATTTCCCACTCAATCAACATCGAACCAAGTTTTATTGAACACAGCAAAACAAATGATAGTCAATTCCCAACCCATCAGCGACGGTAATTCATCATACCCGAAAGCAGGCCGTGATGTGTCCCGAAATCTATTCCTCAACAATACCATTATCATCACTGGATCGGGTATTCATCAGGGAAAAAGGGGACCGGATCCATGGGAAAGAACAAAATATGTGACTATACAATACAATCAGCAAGCAACGCCCTCATCGCGTCACAACCACGTCACTGCTAATTTGTTTTTAGCTTATTTTCGAGTATGCGACTGTATACTGTTGGCGTATCTTAGTGTTTACCCTGAAATCGATATTTTATTTTGTCCAGTATTAGGATATACGGCGAACTGACATTTTGGGTGTTAAAACAGGAAACGACACCATTTTAGTTTGGGTTTCTATGCGAGTTGTGGCGGTGCGGTCTGATGGGCATTTGCGTATAACCGCGTGCCGCCGCTGATTAACCCCTATTTGTGTCATATGGAACTTGCTTAGTCATTTACACACAGATTTTGTGGGAGATTGAGGTTCTGTTACATTGGGGTAGTATTAGATGAGATTGGATTAGACTGGTGGAACGTTTGCGGTTCCTAAAGGATTTTAGTTGACCAAAAGTTCGGGAGGTAGATTAGTTTGGTACGTGGAAAGGTGCAATCAAAAATCAGTCGGCTTAGAGTGATTCTTGGATTCATACTTTGTCAGAGGTCAGAGGATAGATTGTATTTTTACAGTTTAGGGGGTCTCCATTGTTAAAAGCGTCACCTAGGACAATGGAATTTTGGTGATTTTTTCTAGCCAACCAACAGAATTTAAAAAAAAAAACTGTTTTGAAGAAAAACGAATATATAACCTTGACAACTATCCGAAACAAATGCCATTCCAATTAAAAATGGACGACATCGGATAGTAAAGGCAAAAGGTTGGCCATCAATTGCACGAAAATAATTTATCGCTCACATACATGTGGAGGCCAACAAGGCATAGGTATACCGAAAATGAAAAGTCAAACGTTTCGACTGCACAATGTAGCTATAACCACAAAACAAAGCCAAAACTAAACGAATGATGTATTTTAGGTCCAAGTTGAAAAGCCGAAAGGTCAATTGCTTTAATACGAACAACGATGATGGGTTTTGCTTTCATTGAAATCCTTATAAATCCGATATCGTTACAACCGATGGAAAGTCGTTAATATTACTTCACTTCGATGGGGGGTCATGTTACGGATTGAGTGGCCGAGAGTATCCCGTTTCCATGTCCATTCTACGGTGCCACAGGGCATGTACATGTACATTTCTTTTCAGATTAACAAAATAGCAAAGAAAATTATTTGAAAAACGAGATTCTATTACGACTGAATGGAGAAGTTAAATTGGCAATGGCCATAGCCATCATGGAGCGCTTGGAGTATAGATCAGCGTGGACTGGCTGGGGAAACAATTATACTGCAAGTTGGTAATAACGATAAATATCAGTCTAACGATGCTGTGGGAGAGGGAAATGAATAAACTAAATCGAATTCACTAAATATTGATCTGCGGAGTGATTGATTGTGGGAAAAAATAATATTGCGGAGCGTTTCCAACGATGGACATTCGCCGCTTGAATAAACGTTATGGATGGGAGCTTGTTCTATAAATGGATTTTAATTGACTTGAATTGAAAGCAGAGTCACAGTCTAAAGAGATCTTAAACACGTTGCAGAGGAATGACAGTTTTTATTCGAACTTGTAGGAGGTATGTAATTGTACCTACTTACTCTTACCGCCGTTGATTATTCGGAAACTCACTCCATGCGTGCTCGTCGTAATTTTTTTCCAATTTGCAGTCTGAGCGCTTTTAAGACCTCCGATGGGAAATTTGCCGTTCATCGATCAAATGTTAAGAACGCTGTCAAAGGACGGCATGGAAATTTGTCAGCTCCTCAGCACAAGTATACCCTTAGCGTATGTGAGTTCCAATTTAATTTAATTATGCTCTTAACTCAAGTATATATTGAATAATAAAGGAGTACGTATTAAATACATACCTTAGCAAGAGAATTTCGCTGGCGGCATTGGCATAGCACATTTTTTTGGAAGAGATCATTTTCAGCATTCCTTTTGATTCGAGGTGTGATTGTGTGCGAAATCTTCTAAAGGGATACAACGCGCTGGAGTGACATACAAGAGGATGCTGTTCCAGCTATTGAATGAGACATATTATCCGCAATAAAAAGAGCATGAAATAAATAAAAGTCATCCGCATTACACGGATGTATTTTTTTGGCCGTGATATCTACTGGGGTGTCATTTCTTCTTTTTCTTCAAGGCAATACAAAGGATAATAATGGATCATGCGGATTTTTATTTTATTGTTTATGACAGTGGCTGAGTGTACTTGTTTTAGAAAACCGTTGCCTGAGTGTCACAGGTGGTATGACAATGACGTTTACATACGTCTTTTGGGTAATTTACGGCTTTATGTGTGGGTGCATTTGGTGTGGGAGTGGCTCAAGCCATCTTAAGTGGTTTAGTTTATACTGACAAGAATATTGCCACGATAGTAGATTGCAATAATCTGGGACTGAAATTTAAGTAGAATAAAAATGATAGGCGAATATCAAGTTGATGAACCATAGTACTGGAACACAAAATTCAAATTTTTAATTTTTTTTTTAAAGACACTACATTCATACATTTATTATTCATTCATCATACCATAAGAGTCTTAAAGCAATTCGGGGACTATTTACCATGGTAACATTAACTTATAAGGATACATACTCTTTTTAATTTTTCCCACCCGGTGGACCAATTAATTTGCTAAGACATACTCCCAATGATGCTGAGCTGAGATGCTGATAAAATATTTAGTGATTCCTCAACAGCAGTATCCATTGCTGGCGTTTGAACAAATTGTCTGAAAGAGCTTCTCATATTTAAGTGGTTTCATGGTCAAGTTAGGAAAGCTAGTCCATCTAGTCCATCTTTTGTGTGGTTAATTGGGCCCACGAAAAATATTTACTAGAATATCGTTATGCTGGAGGGGATAGTAAATTATCAGCTTGAGGATATTCCGAACATAGATCGTGAACAAAAACAACGATGTTAGAAAGGGTAATTTGTTTTATTTCATTCTCGTAAGTCCTTTAGCTCATCCAAACACTTGCTAGACTTAATTTACTTTTCTTCGCGTCCGCTCTTCTCGGTGAACATTGCATTGAGTACAAGTTGCAATTGCTGATCATCGGCATACCGCAGGCATATACTTTGCATGGTGTAGTACGCCGACCTGGGTTCTACAATTTTAAGAGATTGGTTCTGGCACATTATTGTATTGTTTTGATAGCATTGCAGCAAAAGCACTTTTATCTCTTGACTTCGAAATATATCCTAAGCTATATCTTTGCCATTCTCTTTGTGTACGCATATGTTAATAAGGTCTGCGTCGCTATCAAAAATATAACCAAGCAATCGTTTTCAAAGCACTCCTGTCCCTTAACGCAAATGAATTAATTATAGGTGCCGTTAAGGCATTCATGCCTACCACAGGTGCAGCCCGCAGTGATACAAAATAAATTTAATATGTACCTACCCCATTGAAAATAAGTAACCATCCCCTACGAGTTGCACAGAGGGGAAAAACCAATTCACAGCTCCGACTTCCTTCCGCTACCAATAATATAATAGCAGCATCATCCATTCGTCGGCATCGCTGAATTTACACATTTTCGAGGAAGACTAGCTTAAGACCTAAGCGGGTTTGACACATGGTGTCGTTTTCTCAGCGTTATGAATGAGTATGGCAATCGTCAACACTGTAGCGCTTATTGTATTCGCAAGCTTAACCCTCCCCATTATATATATGTAAATATATATAAGCATCTATACGACTTCACAATTTTCAGAACATTATTCTTTTCACATCCTTTTCCGCAGATTTATGATGGTGTGCAGAGAAAAATCACCCTCTTGGGTGACATACATGCGGACTTTCGCTTTTGAATCTACCAGATCCGCAATCACACAAGTCGTTCGTGGACATTTGAGTTTGTGAATAATTCGCATCAGTAGCGAGCGGGTTGCCTCGAAAAAAAACCCATTAAAATTGAAATTGTCAACTGCTGATGAATGAAGCGAAATTTTTCACTTCTCTGCAGGAGCAGCAATAGGTACTCGAGCAGTTTTTTTTTTAGGAAATTGTTTACCTGGTGTGGATTCCTTTGTACAGGTAAATGAAGCGAGAATTAAGTTGCATGTGCAAAAAAAAAAAACAGAAATAAACACATAACGAAACAGTTGTATCTCTTCCTATAAATCCCGAACTTGTTTTCTGATTAAGATTCTTTAAACTTGCCTTGCGAATGTTCATGTGGGTGTCATTTTATACAACTCAATGTCATATTCTCATGAGCCTGAATCCGTTTCAAGAAACCAATTGAAGGTGTGCTTTCATGAGCAAGTAGCAAACAAATAACGGATAAAGAAAGCCACAATATGGAGGTGGAGGTATCTATGATAGGTAGTTTATCTTTTCTTCAGAAATTAAGGAATTTAAAATTTAGCTTAAGGTGGTTTAAGTACGGATGCTTGTATGACACCGCCAGGGTGTTACCTGATTTTCCTGATGGTAGTATTTCGTACATGATATCCCTCGTAGCATTGCTTCACCTACTGATTCTTCTACAATTTTGACAATGGGTTTTTTTTCCAGGGTATTAAACATATTACCACGTGGTTCAAATAGAATGTAAGGCTTGAGGTCGCCAGTATACTCACAGCAACACCAACCGCAACTACGATGAAGAAATCTTAAAACAATAACCAGACAACTTGACGGCTAGAGCACACTAATCGATTTCATCGGCTAAAGCCCAAAAATTTCTAATAGCTGTGCTTGCATTTAAGATTCCGCAATAAAGTCATCTTAAATACCTAATATACATAGGCGAAGGGAAATAGTTAACAACCACTTTCACTGCCTTAAACACAAAATATTCTCATCTCTTTTTGTTGGGAAGATTGTGAGGAAATGCAATACTGTATGTAGTTTGTTTTCCAAAATATTGTGTATTAGCCAGGTCATCATAATGGTCGAATTTCTATACCATTGGGCGAACAATAGTTCGAATAAATTTCCAAGGACTCCCGAAACTTCTGCCAACATTATTATTATTTATAAAGCTTTTAATTTTATTCTCAAAAGAATATTAAAAGCCATTCCAATTTCCGTTAAGCAAATAAATAAGAAAATTAATATAATCAAAATATCTATTGGCAGGATATCAACCTATAAACTCCCCCGCCTCCATATACCAATACAACCACACAACATGTAAAATAGACCATTTCGATAAAAAAAAAATGAAATAAAACCGCGCACAGTTGCACAATGAAATTAAATTAAGCGAACAAAATAAACACCATTTTTTCATGCAATCATTATCCAATTAACGAGAAAATACCAACCAACCATAGCCCTTAAGGCCGGGACGGGACATCCCACGATTTCATGCGGTCTGCCTATGCATGTGTGGATGTAGTTTTCTTTTATTTATTTATGATTCCATTGAGCTGTTGAAATCGCTCGATTTCAGTCCAAACACACAAATATCTACTACACACGGTCAGGTCGCAACATGCGACAAAAATGAAAAAAAGAAAAACTGGATTAAGAGTAAATTATGCAAATGATTTAAAACTAAAGGCGGACTGCATTGGCCCGGCTGGGCTAAAAAAACTAATTAATTGAAATATTATGAAAATTTCCGGTGTACATTTATCAGGTAAATGCTATGTTTTTACGAGATTAACCAGTTTGCGCGTTTATTTTCAGTGGATAATTCACTAAACTTAATTTTAAAACCTCTCGCGACAGCATATTATTATTGTGGCGATCATTTTTAGTGATTTATTAATTTTAAACATTAATTTTTTGTATAAGTGTCACACAATCAAATGGAAATGTATTTTAATGAAATACGATGGGACACTGTTTTTTGTAGAATATCTACGGTATAGTTGCTGGACTGCGGATACATAATGCAAAATGTCAAGTATGTTTATTTTATTATTAAAATGTTCTGATTTTTCTGTATCTAATTATGTTTTGTTGAAATGGGTATATTACATTTTTTTTTATAAATATTTGTTTTAGCCCACAAGCTCGAATAATGTAAATTCAAATAATGCCAGGTATTGTGATTCTATGAAATATTGCTGTTAGAATAAATATACGTATATTTTTTTTTGAACGAACTTTGCTATTCCGGATAATACTACTAATAAATATGTACATTAACAGCCTGATTATGGCAAACCTCACTGATACCTCACTAGTCACAAAATCCCACCACGGTGAGATGAAATTGTGATCTCCTATTTGACGGCATTGTTTCCCTCTTTCCAAACATTTAAAGGCCTCAACTGGACATTTTACGCTATATTTATAAACGTTTCGGGGAAAATTGATATTTGTAAAAAAAAAACTGAGGAATGTGGAAATTTTGACTTGTGACAAATGTCGTTAATATTTTTTTTTTATTTTCTTCGTTTTTAAATTATTTCAGTGTCAAATTTAGCATATTTTTTTAATAAACTTGTTTTTCTTTATTCAATTAATGATGCGGATATGATATTTCGAATCACAGCAAACCTTACAAGGAATCAACGTCACAAAAGCTTCACAACGGCAGAATCGGGCTGTAAGCTTCTCTCTCTTCTCTCCTCTGACTGATTCACCCACTAAAAAAAAATTGTAGCTAAATTTATACTTTCTCCTTTTACTATATACATTTTTAGTATTAGATTCACATCAGTCTGTAGGTCTTTTGTATGCTTTCCGAATCTCTAATGGATCTTGCATCCGAGACCTATCCGAAGGTTTCAAAAGCTGCCTAATCACGGAACAACCGAGCATTGCTCATTGCTAGATCTTAAAATATAAAAAATAACACATAAGACTCCATAGCCTTCTATGCAAATTAAAGTGTTGAAAAATGTAGTACATATCTCTTTTCTGTCTATGCCTTCCTTATAAAGGTTAGGAAATGTGGAACATTGAAAAAATAAATACGACAGTAAGCATTCGTAGGTCGTTTAAATATTATTATGTGGATATTCGTACAGAAGATCGCACTTTCAGCAGAATGCGTGGTTATTTGAATGAAGGTATGAGGCGAATAATCACAGTATGTCCCTTGCGTTCGCTTCACCTCAAAAATATAAACAAACAAAATGCATTTGGCCTAGGATACCTATGCGGAACTGTTGCACCAACCTTTAATTGCTTTTATTTTCGGAAAGCTATGACAAATCGGGTAAAAGGTTTAAGGAGAAGGTTTTTCCGTTAAATCAGTGGAACTCGAAAAAAGGCAGACACCTTTATGACAACAACCACAAGATGGTGCAGCTTACAGAGTTCGCCCTTGCATCTTATTCTAATTTTTCCATGCAAGCGTATACGATAGTTTCTCCTAAAGGACAGAAACATGCTTAAATTTCTTTAGAGCGAAAATATCGTTCGTCAGTAGTATGAAACAATTTGGGTTGTCAATCTAAAACTCCTGTCGCTATCAACACTTTTGTATAAGAAGATGAATAGATTTTTATTTGCTACGTGATGGCATCCATTTAGTCTTGTCCTGGTTCACTCCATGGGCAATGGATTTCGCCTCCTCTTCAGCTGGATCTTTCGAAGAAAGTACGATTTTGAAAGCTTAGCTGCGAAATATATGCTCTAGAACGAGATCAATGAAGTAGCCCTTTCGAAAATCCAGTGCATGCTTGAGAATATTGACTAAAATCCTCATATAGATCTCTTGATGACGAGCTCTATCATATGCAACTTGGAAGTCGATGGAAAGTCGGTCTTTAGTAGTCTCCGGTGAACATTTTGTTGCCCAGCATATACTTAAAGACGCATTTACGACTTATCCTTGTCAGAAATTCGTTTGTTTTTCGTCATCCACCAATCAATAATAAATTGAATATACAAACTTTATACGTCTTCTTCATAAGACCACAATACACCTACCTGTCGTTCATTGGGTTCAATAATAAATCACCCTTCACGTGCTTTCCACGCGACTTCACTACTCATCGAAGTGAAACTCATCCCTACCAATTTATACTACCTTCAATATGAGCTGCTATATGCGGGAAATCTTAATGGAGAGCAGCCCTCACACCAGGCAAACAGTCCAACTGTCAAACAATGATATCTAGAGCAACTCTACTCGAATGCGATAAATCATAAAGAATATTTTGGAAATAACATGGACGTGCGTTTCGTAAGAACGGATACCCTGTTTGTTTGAACAGTAAATCAGTTTGTCTATACTTATAGAACGTCCTCCATTGGATAAATAGATAAATAATGGATTTAATTTTCTTTTTTCGTGGTCCGGCCAAAATATGCCGTACTAGGTCAATCTACCTATTAGAGTGTACAATGATAAAACTGTCATCCGGCCAAGAGGAATAAAGTTTAAATCGATTCAGTGGTCAGCAGTCAAGGGAGGCTTTAATTAAAGGTCCAACGTGCTCCTTTTTCAAATCTGATGCGAACAAAGCGGCTAAGTAAATAAAGGCGGAAATAAAAAAGCAAAGCAAACAACAACAACATTATTTTAATAGTTTAAAAGATCGATAAAATAGAATATAGATGCTGATGGCCCTCCCCTCTTGGAAAAAGCTGTTACCATCCCCCCGGAAGTCGGACTCCAGAGTACACTTTGTGTTTTGTTGGAAAATAAATACTGTGGTCAGCCAGCATAAAAAGGATTGAAGGGATTTTTTTCACTCAAAGTTACCGCAAATATTTATCATTCAGAGTTAGGGGTGAGTAAATCTATTTTTGTCTGCCCCCCTTTTCGGGTGGTTTGTAGGTGGAAAATCCTTTCATACAAAAACTCTTCTCCACACAGTGAGTGCAGGAAAACAAAAGCAGCGGCAGCAAACAGAACCAACATTTTAAAAACCTCTGCAGAAGATAAACGAAAAAAAAAAAAACAAAAACATCTCGCTACTAAGGACGAAAAAGTTTTGTTTACAATTAATAGGTGCACAACACTACAACAACAACAGATACGGCTGATGGTCTAGGAAGCATCAAGCAGTCAGCTTTTTTATTTTTTTGGATCGATAAATTTACTTGCTTTTGTCAGTTAGCGGTTGCTTCATGCCAGGCGGTAGATGGACACTAGACTTCTACCACTACTTCTAGAGCAAGTGCAACTACAAGGGGAAACAAGTTTATTTATACCCAAGGACTGTGGGCAGCAGCAGCGCAACGGGAAAGCATCATCGACCAATTGGATTTGATAAAGAGAATACATGAATCAAAGTTTTGTTCTTTTGTTTCGCTGTTCCCAGAGAGGATGTACTTTGCTTCTAGGATCTTGTTAAGGGATTTAGATACTAGTGTACTCGTAGAACATTGCTGTTCGAATTTCGAGCTTTATACTTCATTTACGAATGAGGATTTGTTAAGGTTTGCAATTGCCGAAAAGTTTATTCTGGCAAATAAATAACGGAGTTGTTGCAGGAGGTACACAAAAATATATGAACTGCGGTTCAGGCAAAGGGCTTTGCATTAGCTGTAGGATCATTGAGTAGAAATAAGTTGTACTTTAGGTGTAGAGCAGTGCATGTTTGTAAAGTTAATTTTGAAACTTATTTCGAAGAATTAACACAGAACAGACATTTTTAGGACAGTTTCCATATCCCAGCATCCATCCAAGGGGAACATCTAACGCTGATGGACCATCTACAGCGACTCTAAGTGACTATTTGCTAATTCGTTGACAGCACTCTTAAAGAGTGCGTTTCTATTAAAACAGCGTTGCATCAATAATACAGCCGCTGCAGAAGAGTAGGTGAATATTCAAGGTTATTTCACATTAAAGATGATTATTCTTCTAGAGTTTGAAGTAGATTTAACCTTAAGCAAAAATGAATAAGCTTTGTATGTTGTTTGCTTAGTGGTTAGAGGGTTTGACTACTAGGCGAAGGGTCTCAGATTCGAATCCCGAGAATAAAAACCCAAATTCCATCTTAAGGATTTTTTCCAATGCACCCACCACCTCCGCGAACTTCTGGCAAACATCCGACATTAAACTATCATGAAAGAGCTTCTCAATTTGCCGTTTGGACTCGGCATAAAATTGAAGATCCCTTCCCAACAATGAAAATCTCACACAAAACTAATTGTTGGATAGGAGGGTTTTTCCACCAAGTACCAAAGAATATAACGTATACAAATGCTCTCGGTGCGTAAACCTATTGTGACCACCTGTACGTAAATGACACGTACAGTACGTAATTTTTTTTTTTTTTTTAATTTTTTTTTCATGTACCGTGTACCGAAGTGATAACTCAAAATCAAAGAATGTACGTAAATTGAAGCGATAAATTATTATTGTACTTAAAATGTACACCAACGACAGGAAAAGAACAAAAAAAAAAGTTCTGTTTGCTTTTCGAAGCACAACGATAATTCGATTGTTTTCAGTTGATAGTTCCCATCACTAGAAATAGATAGTTCCCCCATCACTGCGCTCGATTGACATTTGTATGGAGTTCTTTTATTGTGTTCGTTCGCATTGCAAATTTTTCTGTTAAAATGTCCCGAAAACGTGGTGCTAATGTGTTCAACGAAAAATTGCGTGAAGAATTTGCATTTATAAAGAAAACGAAGTCCGAAAGTGACGTCCATTGTGAAGTGTGCAACACGGGTTTCAGTATTTTTCATAGTGGCCGGCGGGATATTGAGTCGCATATAAAGTCAAAAAATCACCGCGATTCATTGCAAGCTGCCTCGTCCAGCCACACACTCAAGAGATTTTTGAAAAGTTCCACTTTGACCGAAAATGATGCCCATATCGCGGCGTGTGAAGGCGTTTGGGCGTTTCATGTTATAAATTCCAATCACAGTTTCCGTTCGGCCGATTGCGCTTCCAAGATCATTCGGAGTTGTTTTGCAATGGTCAAATTCACTTGTGCGCGCACGAAATGCGAAGCCATCGCAACCGGAGTGTTCGCACCGTACGTATTGCGAGAGCTGCAAAAAGATTTAAACGATTGCCATTTCTTCATAGACAACGCGGCGTGTAATTTTGGCAACTTAAAGCGAAGCGGCAAAAATAATATGTTCCGCAAACTAAAGGAACTTTACCCTGGATTGATTGGCGTTGGCTGTGCAGCGCACATAGTTCACAACACATTAAAGAAAGCGTGCGACAAAATGCCTTTCGATGTGGAGATGATTGTCTTAAAAATTTGTTCGCACTTCTATTTGTTCACCGTGCGTGTCGCAAAATTGGAAGACTTTTGCCAATCGGTGGATGTGCAGTATAAAAAACTGCTGGGATACAGCAAATCTCGTTTTCTGGGTTTGTTTGTCATCAGTCGAATCAATTTTGCGAATTTTTGACGGTCTCAAAGAGTATTTTTTGGGAGACCCTAACTCGCCAAATGCTTTGATAAAATTTTTCGAGGATCCAATGGCTAAGATGTGGCTGCTTTTCATTCGTGATCAAGTATGTCTCCCTTAATAGAAGTGAAATTTATAAAGCACCCAAAAATTTTTATTTGTATTTGATTTCTTATCCAGGCATCTCTTTTCAACCGAACAGTCAAAGCAGTCGAAGGCGACAACATCAATGCAATGGAAGTCGGGCACGCACTCAATGTTTTTGTCGAATCGCTCAAACCTCGGAAAAATCTACTTTTTTATCCTCCGCTGTTCAAAAAGAATTTGAACTGGTTTCTGCTTTTGTTGAAAGAGTGTCAGAACGAATGCAAGATCTCTCAAAACAATTCTACGGTTCGTCGTATATGAATTTCGATTCATTTTATTTTCTAAAGATTTTATTCATTTGTTTTACAGAATCAAGTATCGATTACATTGAAAAGTGGACTGAACAATTCGACCACATCATGCTTTTCGCTTGGTGTGCACTTGATCAACCACCGGAATGGAAGTTTGTCGAAGGTACCGCGAAGTACATTGCAATGAACTATCATTTTGACTTCGAATCATCTGATACTGATTTATTCGATCAGTTCACGTATTTGGATAAATACGTTTCCGCAGATAAAATCCAATCGTGGGAAGAAAGTAAACTGCCACCGATAAGCGCTGGGTCGAATGTTTTCTACATTTCGAACAAAAGAAAGTCCCGTACAATTACATGGTGACAATCGTTTCGTACGTTCTTTCCTTGCCAGGCACATCAGCCACCGTTGAGCGCGTATTTTCTTTGATCAATCAGATTTGGAGCGATGAAAAATCGCAATTGAAAATCGAAACATTGCGAGATATTTTATATGTTCGGTACAACATTAAAATGACTTGCGTTCAAAAAAAACAATTAAGAATGAATTGCTTACACAGGCCAATACTTTTGGAAAATTGGTCATAATATCGTCTAATAAACTGAATTATTATTATTATTTTTTTTTTTTTTTTCAAAATTGCGTTTAAAATTTGGTAGTGAATGTGATTATGAAAATTTGTGTACGTAAATAAGCTCTTGGAAAGGTGGTCACACTACGTAAACCGTTTACCTACTGTGTGCGAGTGCACACGCACAGCCGACCAACCGTAATTTTCATTTTCTCTTTAGGCTCTAAAATTAGCTCTATGTTTTTTTTTTCTGTTCCATGTTTTTGTTTTCAATGCGCCTTACCAATAAACATTTTTAGTTTCGACTTTTAATTTTCTTAATTCAATTGTGAGCTTGCGTAAATTTAAAGTCTGCACTAAAATCTGTTATTGGTACAGCGCAATATTACAAACAC
Organism: Cheilosia vulpina; assembly: GCA_916610125.1. Classification (NCBI taxonomy): domain Eukaryota; kingdom Metazoa; phylum Arthropoda; class Insecta; order Diptera; family Syrphidae; genus Cheilosia; species Cheilosia vulpina. Next base: position 111,420,045 of record OU744276.1, on the reverse strand, counting down.
ATTATTGGGGAAATAAATATAGCTGGCCCTAACATTTTGGCGGCACATTTAAATATTCAATTGGACATTTGAATTAAAAAGTAAATAGGTTGCGCCCAAACACGAATGGTCGTACGAACATAGGCCAAGGCTCCCTTCCCTACGGACCTGTTGCGCCAACTATTTATTTATTTTATATTGTCCGCTGTAGGGTTAACTTCAACAGAGCTTAGGATCGCAGAACTACTCGAGGAGGCAACAGTTTAGGGAACATGTCGATATGTGGATTGGGTTCAAAAAGCTAACATTGTTAGACTAAAAGCCATGAGTCGCTCCCAATAAAGAGCTTCTATACAAACACGACTATTGTCATCGAATGGGGGACCGAATCGTGGCCACAATCAGTTAATGGCATATAATTTGCAAACCCTTATCACATTGACCTGTCGTTACTACCAACAAAACTAATTGCCTTCCTTCATAATCGCTTTAATGAACCTCAAAGCCGTCCCTCAGCACAGGGCATTATTTCAACATAGGTACACCCTGTGCAGCAATATTTTCGCAACTCAGCGAAGTCGGTGTGCAGACAAACCGCAGAAAAATAATTATCACACAAACAAATTGGTAATGGAATCATTAATTACAAGTAAACCATTGCCAGTGCCAAAGCTAGCACCGAACTCGGCATTTTACTCGCGCTCGCAAATTCTCGTCCCAACCGCGTTCAACTGGCACGGGATACAAATAAATTAATTGCTCAGAAATGTTGACTATTAAAAAATTACAATAAGAGACGCCATCACACCTGCACCGGATATGAATGCCGCAACCTTTGCCATTGCCCTGTGGCCGCAGCCAGTTGTCCTTGTCTGACACCATTTATCCTACGGCTATGTATTATATACGAGTATAGGTAATCCTCCGTCGGATCAAATATTTAGCGGATTTGCGCAAAAAGGAATTTCTTACGAGCCTCGGCTCATACAATTTCATTAAGTGCGGTCTTAGTAGCTACTTTAGATGTTCATTAAGCGGCGTGAGCACTCAACTGTCAGCGGCAAGCCTTTGTCTCATTCACAAGGAATGTTTTCAGGGGTCCTTGCGGAGTTCGCTTCGAGGAGCCTCAGCGCGCGAAGTAAATGCAAACACAGCAGTGAAGTGTGCATTCTTAATTATTACGAATTCATGTGTAAAGGGAGCTTTTGAGATGAGAAACTCTCCTCCAGGGGAGGCATGAAACTCGAATGGATTTTTAAATATACCAGACAATACCAATAGTGGCGCTCGCGTCTGACTTTAATTATGTCACACACGCAGACGGTTTATTCCGAGCTGAACCATCTGACAGGTCAGTGGAAGATAATCGCTGCAAGAATATTTTCCCCGGATAAAGTTTATTTAATAAATAAACAACTTCGTCATTATTTTAATGGCATAGCCGTATAATTATCCGCCTGCCGTTGCTTTAAATTCCCGCATGAAGGACACATGGACTGTTTAAACAGCACTTTGCTCATTAACCTGGTGAGGTTTTTTTTTTTTTAAATGTGGTTTAATTAGTGGCAGCGTCATTTTCCAGTGAATGAAATGCCGAATTTCTGCTTCGTGGAGTGTGAAATTTGAAATCAATTGGATGATTGTGAAAATACAAGAATTTAACAAAAACTCACAACTTGTTATTGTAGTGGAAAATTGGAAAATTATGACAAATCAAATCGTCATGAATGTAACGAAATAGGTACGCGGCTGTTATCTGAGTGAATAACAAACTAAGTCTACATCGTTTTTACAGCCTTACACCCAGGCTAAGTTAGTCAGTAATAGCTAACAGCCACACGATCGATTAGATCGTTGAGTTCCATAAAAAAATGTGTTAAAATATTGTTAGTAGCCTTTCGAAAACAGTCGAAGATGATGATCCGATCCCTCACTGCCGAATTTAAGCATATTGGATCAACGTAGCTACAATAACGATTCCAGTCTGACAAATGTTACCGGCACCAGCGAAGAAAGTAGCTTTCAAATGAATATCAACGAAGAATGAGAACATTCCATGTCTCAGCGGGTTAAAGTTAAATTCAAATGATGGCTTCCCTTTTTACACTCGGCCTTACCAATAATCTACTTTAGTCTGGCAGCTTATGCAAAGACTCCACACTTTCCAAAATCCCTTTACCAATAAGCAAATATAGTTGCCAGAATATCGCTTACTGTAGGGTTAAATGTTAATAACCCATGTTTATCTCGGGCATTAGCTAAATAAAACCTCCCTAAATGTCCACCGAAAATGGCGGCATGGAATTTTGTTATAGGAGCGAATTTGCATACGCTGTTGTTCAGCCTGAGTTTTTATAATTATAGAATAATTTTAGTAAATTGTAAATGTTTTCTGATATTATTCGTTGGAATACAACAATGCAAGTGATTTTTAGCAAGCACAAATTCGTACAAATGTATGAATTAAAGACGGTGGTTCAGTAGTCGACCTGTACAGGTCGAGTCTTTATTACGAACTGAACTATAAAACTAGAGAATGAAATTTTCAAAACTTAAACCTACAGCACGTCGCGTCCCATCCACTTATCAGTATCTCTTTTGAAGACACAGATAGAGAAAGGATTGGCGTGGGTTTGATGACACTATGCACCAGACACTCGTTAGAATAAGTATCTATGTGCACGATGGAATATACCAATGTGCAATTCTTAATTCTTCGTTTCATGAAGATTTCTAGGAATTGTAAGGGGATACTTCTGAAGGAGGTATCGAAATATTAATTTCTTAGAATAATATGATAGAGATACTTCTGAAGGAAGTATCGTAATGTTATGAATAACAAAAATATATAATTATATACTAAGTGTATATATAATCGCTAACTTATGCACAAAATTTAAAAATATTGCATTTCTGTTTTATTTACTTGAAATATATTTAGAACATTTTAATTAAATGAAATGGTTAGTGGTTTTCTCTGCTTTATCTTTATTAAGCGCTAATGCTTACTTTTTGCATGTAACGAATACAGGCTTAGTAAGACATAAATTTGATATAAGTCTGTGACCTTTCCAAGACTTTCTTGAGAGTAGGCGCGAAGAGAATAAAATATAAAAAAAAAAAAAAAAAATAATTGGCGCAACAGGTCCGTATGGACCCAAGCCTAGCTTCTCACAACCATTCGTCTTGTGTGAGTTTTCATTTTTTTGGGACGAATGGAAGGGATCTACAATTTTATGCCGAGTCCAAACGGCCAATTGAGAAGCTCTTTCATGACAGTTATACTCTCGGATGTTTGTCAGACGTTCGCGAGAGGTGGCGCAGTGAAAATAACCTTAAGTTGGAATTTGGGTTTTTCTCGGGATTCGAACCTGGGACCCCTCGCTTAGTAGTCCAACACACTAACCACTAAGCCACTGCGCCGAAGAATAAAATATACGTTCATTTAAGATTGGACAGCTCGTACCCGAATACCTACATTTTTCTAGAACTCTCAGTACCTACCTTAGGCCGCTCGGCAGATATTTGGTTGCAACCAAACCCTCTTTGCAAATGAACTCCATTTCCAGAGAATGAGAATTGGTTGGCGTGAAAAGGTTGAATACCGAGAATTATTGTCAGCATTCAGCAAAATCCCTGCGAAATAATAAATTTATGAACTTCTGGAGGAATAACAGGTAGTTTGTGCGAATTCATAGAGGAGAAAACAGGACAGCTTTCGTGTAGAAAAATGTCCACCACGGGTTTAAATTTTTCTGAATGAATTGAACATTTTATCGGTTTCTAAGTTTCCCGAATTAAGTAATATAAGCTATACAATTTTCAAACGATCAAATTGTATTTATTTTTATATTTCTATATACTTTTACAAGCACTGTTCCGTTGCTTGGCAGATTGAAATTCAGAAACGGAAGCGATTTGGAAGCTTTTGGCTTCCAACGTGAGTTTTTAATTTATTCTAAAAGAAATAGCCGGCTATTATTTCTATTTTCAAAAATACTCACTTGCTTATATTTCAATCTAAGGATCAATAAGCTTTGATTTGCATAATCAACCTTATAAACTGTGTTCCGTTTATGGAATAATTTGAAAGAGATCTTATTACGACAGAAATTCACTGTCAATTTGGAAGTAGCTATTGGAAAACAAAGGAAAGCGTATTATAAAAAGTACCGAAAATTGAGTCTAATCGAATGAGATGGCATTACTGATTTGCATAATGATATTTGACAGATCAGCGGTTATTTTGTGCATTTCCTATTTTATGTTTTGGTTTTTGCTTATAATAAGCTTCAGAAGGAATCTGAAAAATAAATGTTGGGCAAATTTAATTGCAATTTATATATTCATCTTTTTTGAATTAAATCCTTGTTGGTAAATAAACCATTGACCGTGTTTTTCACGAAAACAGATTATGAAATTTGAATTCTGCGACGACAGCACGTGTAATTGATTCTAAGAAAGTTGTCGCAGTAGCAAATGTGGAGGTATAATTGTATAATTGGTACCGTTTCACTAATGCTGTACATTTTTTATTAAAACTGGCAACCAGCTAATCGTCGACATTAGTGTTTGATTATTAGTAAGACTGATTGAATAAAATTGATTATTTATATTTTTGTACAAATTGTGATGAAAACAAAATAACTTGGGTCGCACGAGACTTTCTCGGTCATCAAACGTGTTTGATTGGTTATTTTCTTATTTTATTAGTTAGGTATGTACAAATCTGAGATCCTTTGTTTGCATTTTTTGAGAAAAAACTAAGTACCGGATCTTATTTATTTGACTTATATGGTATCCTATACATGTAGTTTGATCAAAATCGTAAGAGCGGTTTTGTTTTAAAAAAAAAAAAAACCCACAAAAAAAGTCTGGAACGGTTACATTGGGTGATCTTGCGGGCCAGTGCAAATCGCCAAAACGAGAGATGAGGTGACCCGGGAACGGGAACAACCTTCAGAATATCGGTTGTGGCTCGGGCAGTGTGTGCCGTAGCTCTGTCCTGTTGGCACCACATGTCCTCCAGTCCATTCATCCAATTGCGGCAGAAAAAACTCGGTTAACATGGCCCTATAGCGCGCACCTTCCAATGTTGTCTTTTGACCAGCGGCGTTCTCTAAAAAATATGGCCCGATGACTCCACCAGCGTGAACAGCGCGTCATGCAGTAACTTAGAGCGATAGTTTTGCTTGTTCACGTACCCGCTGAGGTGGAAATGAGCCTCATCGCTCATTATTATTTTCGTCGAAAAATCGTCCACGAGATTGAGGATGACTTGGGCGTAGGTTACACGCGTTTGGCGGTCGACAGGCAGCAGCTGATGCACGGACTGAACTTTGTACGGAAACATGCGCAAGCCTTTGACCAAAATTCCCCTTAGGGACGACCGGCTTATGGCTAATTGCGAGGCACGAGGCGTCTGGTCGATGTTTCCGGCGGCATCTCGACATCCTCGTCAACAGCGGCGATATTCTCGGCACAATGGCCGCTCCGGGGCCGACCACTTTTGGCAAAGTCTCGTGTGGTCCCATACTCTTCAAGGTTTGTGGCCAAACGGCGCAGTATTTGCGCAGTCGGTGTCGGACGGAATTCGCGCTGCGCCAATACTACAGACGAATTGTTACGCAAAAATATAGACACGATTATTCCGCGTTCTTGGGGAGTGTATCTCTCCATGGCTTGTTCACTTGTATTCTACATCTGCCTACTCCACAAATGTCAAAACAGATTTGACATTGGCTGCCATTTGCAAAAATAAGAGCATCTTCCAATAGGGTGTTCTCTTTTGGCCCACCTTGTAGTAGATAACAAATACTGCAATCGTTTTTAAGTTCAAGAAATTCTATTTAGCTGAAAACTGAGTATAACATATTGTTCGGGAAGTAAGCATTACTTGGTTTTTACATTTTTATCAAAATCGAAAATGGGGTTTTTGAGATATGAACAATTTCCAAAACAAGCGTTTTCGATGATTCGAATTGAAAATAACGTGCGCAGTCATTTTAAAAATATAGATTTTAATCCAAATTTGTGTTTTTTTTTTTCAAAATCGTTGAAATCTATGAAAGCAAGATTTTCAAAATATTTTTTTTTTCTTTTTTTTGAAAAATCCATTGTAAGATAGATAATGACCATAACTTTAAGATTAACTTTTTGTAAAAATCGGTTGGACTGTTTTTGAGATAAGTCAAATTTACATATTTCAGATTTTTCGTTCCCAATGGAACATAAAATGAGGTATTCTTCAGAAATCAGAATACGGAGGAAATTCAATGTTTAGCAATAATCCCGAAGACCCTTTGTCTACCATATAGCTCCCCATTCATTCTGAACGATAAAAGACAAAGTATCTAAACTGAAATCCAACAAGTCCGCCGCAGGGAGACATTTTGGAACGGCTGATTAATGAATGGAACCTGAAAATCGTTTTCCGCATCCACGGATAGGAGACCATCTACTTGGTGACAATTACAGATATATTAGTTTTCTTAACATCGCATATAAAAGATCCTTTCATACTGAATGAACGCCTAAAAACACTTGTCAAAAAATTGATTAGCGGGTTTCGGGCCCGTAAATGAACAACCAACCAAATATTGACACCACGACATAACGGAGATAACTCAAAAAGACCAGTTCGATAGCCAACAGCTGTTTTTCGATTTTGGGGGTACAATCAATACCGTTTAGAGAAATTATTTATCTACCTCAAATATTTGGACTAAAGTGAATGAATATAAAACCAAAGTCACAGGATACAACGTCAGGGAATCGGGTGGAACTTCAATATAGAGGCAGGTTCTTCTGCCGTAGGCAGGTAAAATGGTTTCCAATTTGTTCGTTTTATTTCTTGGAAATATCTAATCAAATGTATAGAGGCATTTCCAACCAATGTGTGACTTTTGCGCCACATACAGCATAAACTCACTTGTCGGGAAGACAATACCACAATTCTTGCCAATGTAAACAAACAAATAAACATACCAGATCAGATCAAATTGTTCATATTAAAACCGGATTGGATTTCCGCCGAAGTACGGGTATAAAATTTCGCTGAAACCCAATCCGATGATTTGTTTATTTCATCGTCTGGCGGTTATAATTCGCATACTGCCAATCTAATTCGACAAACTTATACACCACTAGTACTCGCATTCATCCGGAGTAAGCAATTTCTTAAGTAAACTTCCTGCTTAGTTTAAGTGATCCCAATCGAGTCGCATTTGCATACGTATAGGAGTATGGTACTCCACTACGATGTCGTAGAATTTTATGGGGCACAGACGTGACTTGTCGTTCCTTTATTTTCCATGCTCTCACAAACGACTCTGATTTGATAACATTCTCGGAAATATACGTAGACATATGTTTGGTGATTCAGACTATTGAATGTCCCAGGAAATTGAAAGTCATTTTTCGTGATGAAGCTTTGCCGTTGGAGTCGACAAACAATTTTTCTGCCTTCGAGTTAGTTTAGATCAAAATGTTTGTGATGTAATTTGATGCGACCTCGTATATAGGCTGCTTATTTATGCATATCTTTTTATAACAGACAATAATTCGAAGATTTCTGTGGAAATGGGAGATGGCTTTCGTCACAGCTATTTTGAGAGGCTGCGATTCCGCCGCTGTATGATTTTATTAACCAACCAATATAACACGATAACATTTTTTACAGCAATTGGGGTGGTTTTGTAACTTGCTAGACTTGTGACTGTGAATAGTTTATTTGAACCTTTAGCTAAGACTTCTAAATTAAGTACAATATTTCCAACAGACTAATCGTTGGCTTTTTTAGTTTCTATTACCATCTTGTTTTTCAGGTGCAATTTCCTTTAGTTAGAATATGAAGAGATATTGGGCATGTCAGAAAATGAGTTTATTTAACCCGGTATCTAGCCTAAAGAGCACTCGCTAAGTACACCACGTTTACAGGTAAGCTTATACGCCTCTACTTTTTGCCACGTACTAAAGAGTTATGATTCTTCACATCTTCACCTCCAGACTTATTCGTACAAAATTCTGCCACAAAAAAAGATTGAGAAAATTCAATCCCTCGAAACAGACCTAGTGGTATTCACATTCGGTAATGCTGAACACAATGAAAATGGGTAGGAAATATATATCCGAAATATTTAAAGCCACCAGGGATCATATTGACTTCAATCTTGACATCCCAATTATATTTTTAAGTGTGCGCCCAATAGTAGATATAGACAACCAACTTCAGACTACAATCTACATGGATGGAGCAATATTAGAGTGGTTCAAGAGCAGGTTCATACTCGGAAACAGGAGTTTTTTGGGTTAGTGTGTTCCATACTGAGATCATGCAAAATGCAAAGAAGACCACTTCCGGTGTGATATCACTATTCGTTGAGAGTCGAGGAGCCATGTACACCTTACGATCATGCTCTGCTGGATTCCCGTATAATTAAGGATGGAGTAATCAATTTATGCCGAAGCTGCGCATTTGAGGTCGAGGTGGAGGTCGATCCAACATCTGCTTTGGATCTGTTCCGCTCTACTAGGTCGACGCCTACGTATTGCGATTTAAGTTCTTCTCAAGCACTGCAAACTCGCATATCGAATATCTTAAGACTTCAACTGACTGTGGGTTGATTACTTACTAAGTCAATAGTTCCCCTTTTGGGGCCATTGCCTGAAGCGCAACTTCTATCGACATACTAAAACTCCATCATATGTTCCTTTAAATTTGCCTCAATTTTTAGTAAGTATACTTAGAGGCTGCAGGAAATAAGTCCCCAAAAGAGAAAATGAAATAAGGCCCCAAATTTATGAAATAATGAAATAATACCCCAATTTCAAATACGAAATAAGGCCCCACTGCAATGAAATAAGGCCCCAAAAAAAATTAAATAAGACCCCAAACATTTTTTTCAAACTTCATTTCTTCTATTTGGGTCTTATTTCATAATGAAACAAGGAAATAAGGCCCCAAAAATGGAAATAAAACCCCAAATTTTGTTAAAAATCGTTGTTGTTTTTTGTATAATTTTTTGGGGCCTTATTTCGCAGAGCCATACTTAGACACTCGCTTTGCATTTCTACCCTCAAATGTATAATACTTTCGAGTCAAAAGAAAAATCAACTCAAAAGTCCACTGAGCGGTTTTACTACGTTTACGCAAACTGTGCTACAAAAGTAATTGTCCAGGTCTGAAAACTGTCTCGTTTTGATTTTAAGTCTCGACGTCAACTTGGTTAACGTATCCCACGACGCAATGTTTTTTAATTACACACGACTTCGCTTGCAGTTGATACTCTACTACATTCGAGTACACTATTCAATAAAGCAGACTTCCAATAAAAAACAGTTTACCTCCATGCTATAACAAAAACATGCAACAATTTCCATCACAGACGTACATTGTAAAAAAAAAATATTAAATCCTACATCACATGGGCTTCCACCTCTTTGATGTTGCCATGGTAGGTACATACTGTCTTTTCGGGACATCAATCCATTTCAGTTAAAGTGAGCACTTTACAAAAACTGCTGTCTCGCGCTCATGCTCTCATGGCGAGGGGTATACGACATACCACCCCTTTCTTTAGCAGTATTTTCACATACATATCGCTGCCGCTCGGAGGACTTTAATTTATTAAAATTGTATTCACTTTGCGATGCACTTAGGATATTGACAGAGATGCATCTCATTTGCGATGAAATCGAATCATGAATTATATTGAACTCGGGTGCGAAAGAAAAAATCAGAGCGCCCAGGGTGTTCCCCCAGCGCTTAGGGATGACGATTGTCGTTCCGATTTAAGTGTTGGAGTATTCTGTGCTGTGCTGAGTAAGCGAAGTGTTTCAGGTGTCATCAGCATCTCCGATCTGAACTCCGTTCAACAGAATGTGCACTTCAAGGGGAGCAAGTTAGAGGAATGCTTTGGTTGCCCGTTCCATCATTGTCATTTAAAATCTCTTTCTTTTTTTCTAATTAATTTGTAAGGACAAACAAACTTAAACAAGCTGCATAAATTTCGCTCATTTAGTTTTAATTTCAACGCAAAAGAAGATTTACTTCTTTTACTCTTCTTTTAAGTCTTTCATATATTTTAAGAATTTTTTTGCGCCCCCATTTTTGAGACGAGAAATTCTTCATCAACTAAGAAATTAATAAGAGAAATGTCCTTTTCCGCAGCAACTTTAAAAGTCTGTAAGGAATTTGTTGTAACATTTTTTTTAGTGTTGTGTTCGGAATGGTTTGCATGCCATGCAAAATGTAAAATAAGAAACTTGGTTTTGCAATTTCTTCAAAGTTCGCAGCACATGGATTAAATTTCTTGTGATTGCGAGATGCGGAGGTGGCGGTAGAAATTCAACGCGGAAGCAAAAGTACTGGAACTTCATCCTGTCTCAGTTTGTTTATGTACAGGAAAAAAATTCAGTTCTCGAGTAAAAGTTTTCTTTTTCGAAGATCGATTTATGTTTGTGACACTTTTTTGTTGTCGAAATCTGAAAGGAGACTAAGAGAAAGAGGTACTTCGTTCTTGTTTTTATGAAGTCCTTATATTTTGAATTCAATGGAACCTTACAAAATATTTTAATATGGAACTACTATGAGGTCTCTGAAGAGTTTTTTGGAATAAATAAAAAATGGATTTTTGTGCTCGGCAATAAAAAAATTGTGTAAGAGACACAACCAAACTGGAAAATAAGTCCCCTCAAATGGCAGTTAGGCTCTAACGACCTACGGTATGAAGTTATGGATGCCTGGGAGTATTTTTATGACCTATTTAATAGAGCCTTCCAGAGTATGAAGTCGAAGCTACCTTAAGCCTTAAGCCCCAGGACCCACACAGAATCTATCTGGATTTTTTTCAAACTCGACAGCTAATTCAGAAAATGTTCTTGACAATTGTTAAACCTACTGTCTAAGGTTTGTCAAAGTGCATTTTCTTGTTTTTCCTATGAAGTTCTAATGGTATAACTTCCATATCATGCAAAATTGAATAGCAATACGAAAAGATTTGACATTCACAGAGGCGAATTTTAATCGACTTTAATTTTCCTGCAGCCTTTACGCTGCTTCCATTGACTAATGGATTACTAAAGCAAACCATCTTGAATGCTCCGAAAGCTTCCCTCAATGGCATTCAAAGGTCAGTCGTTCTACTTATCGGCCAATACTGCACACAATGTCCGCCTGTCACATTCCATTTCTCACCGACAGCCCACAACTAATGAAATCCCTAACTGCAGCTATTTCTTCCCAATATCCGTATACTGTTTAATTGGAATATCCAATGTTGGGCCTTATTTGTGACATTTGCCACAAAATTCAGCCTCTGGTCATATATATTCTTGCCGTTCCTGATGGCCCACTGCCTGCCAACTAAGCATAGAAAATTTGCAATGTGTCTCAATAATTTGCCAGAATCAGGACATTAAATGATGACCACTGAGATGTGACATTACTCTTCTTCATGCCATCTGCATTTACATTTGATGGCCGTAGAAATGTTGTGTCCCCCTTAAGGACCCCAACGACGAGTTGCGACACTTTACCGAAATTAATTAATCACCCAAATAAAAATTACACCTGAATGTGAGGGAAACTCACACACGGGCCAACAACACTAATAAACATTTTGCTCCGCACAAAAGTTCAAATGCGAACAGCTATTCGTTTTTGTTTTATGAAACGTATAACTTTTACGATTGGCGCGAATTGTAAAAGTTTACAGCATATTTGTTCGGAATTTGTTACTTTTCTGGACTACTGTAACCGTAACCTTACATAAAATATTAACTGTGGGGTGGCGCCCGCTGAGTCACTGGGGTGTGGTCCTGGCTACGCAAATATGTCTGTGTGACAAACACTATTTCGAATGGTATTTAAATATGCGTACTAATAACATGGATTCACAACTCAATTACAGCAACTTCAATTATTTATCACATATTTAATAATAATTCTGAACTAAATTGGGGAGTAGTATACTCTCGTATCGTGCCCAGTAAAGGACACACTGTGGCGAGTGCCACTCGATACAGCTTAAACTATTTATGTGATCGGCTTTTATAACCATAATCCGGGCGTTTAGTTGGTCCAGACGAGGGCTTCGGATTGTCCGGATGGCACTTGGTTTGGGCACAGACGACATGCGGGTGAATGTAGGACAGGTGTTCGAAATGATAAGCTCAGCGCAAATATTGTCTGGTTATAACCACCAGAGTGGAGATTTCGAAAATCCCTTTATATCGGAGGAATGTTGAAATTCTTTTTTGTATGTTTTCGCATTCGGATTCTTAATTGACATAATACCGATTGAAAAACAAAATGGCGAATTTGAAAAAAAAATTGAGAGGCCCATCGGCAAAAGGATTGCGAGATGAGGGTCTCAGTATGATTTGTCTCTGCCCCAAACTCGGAATCCTCTTGTCGCTGTTTGTTTTCCTTCTCGGTGTTATGTCAATTAGAATCCGTGTGACATGCAAAATCATACAAAAACTACAAAAATAAATGCTGCCAACCGTGGGAAAATGTGACAGACTTCGGAAATACGGCATTTTCACATTAGTGAATGCCATTGATTAGTTATTACTTACTAGCTGATCCGTGCTCGCCTTGCTTCGCCAGCGCATTTTAATTTAAATCATAATTGATTATGACTCCCTCTCAATCTCATGAGCCACAATCGCTCTACTCGACTACTCAGTACTCATATGTCCTATCATATATACTCATATATCCTCCAGTTTAATTTAAAAAGGAGAGCAGAAATAAAAAACAACAAAAAGCACAAAAGACGCATTAAGGAAATAAAGAAAAAAAAAGTTAGTTTAAAAAACCAAAAAAACCCGACTGACTGTAAAAAAAAAGAATTCTTAAGTTATTAACAAGACACATTCAAGTACCTATACCTTACAATTTGACAGTCGGAGGGTACTCAATACTCTTATATTTGTTATGCTGTGTAGGTATATAGTCTCCGATTGTCAATTAGTTAGGTATAGCTATGACACTCCGGGGAAGAAAACAAATCTAATGAGACCTCAATATTCAAAATCGGTCAAACTGTTTAGGCGTCATGTAGGAACGTACATAGGATACGCGCAAAACACGAAACCCTCCCTGTGTTCAGTCGGGTAATAATAGGTCTATTCGCGTACTTTCCCGAGCCAAACACTACAAATCCGTCAAACTCAACAAATTTACCAAAACTCTCTCAGAGAGCTGAAAATATACGCCAAAGTACGTGGATAGACTTCGAGCTACTTTGAACAGCTTTCATCTTTGATATCTTATCCACTCCTCAAATAAATATATATCTTACCTTTTTGCAACATATGATACGTTCTAGGACAGCATTTGACCACCACCGAATTTTCTTTATTTTTACAGATTTTATTGTTCTGCTATTGAATTTGTTTCTTGACAACTTTGTGCATTTGACATATTTATCAGTACTTGCCGGTTGAAATTCTCTGAGCTGTTTCGAGTCAAGAGAGGAACCACTCGTTATTTTGCAAATTTTCTATTTTTCTGCCATTTTTGATGAGTACGTGTATAGACTTTGTGTGATTGCGATCGATTTATATCGATTGTGTTCGATTCAAACCGCGTACGCGAACGAACCTAATGTATCTTATTAGACTATTTAAACTTGAACCTAACACTCAACACAATATTCGTTTGATGGTAACACTTTCAACTAAAAATAAATGATGCGATTTTTGGCTGTCAGTTGCGATGTTGGGTTGAAATGTAGATGCGGCTAGGTGCGAAACTTGGCTGGGTAAGAGTTGCGATGCTATTGCGAATTTATTTCATAGTTCAGTGTATTCCATATCTTGACATTTCTCACTGACATTCGTGTGACAATTGTTTTTTTTTCGTTTTTCTTTGAATTCAAATTTATATCTTTTTTATTTAGCCTATGACACTCCGGGGAAGAATACGAATCTTATGACACCTCACTCTTCAAAATCGGTCAATCCGTTTAGGCCACAGCGTGTCCGGATGGAACGTACACAGGATACGCGCGAAACACATAACCCTCTCTGTGTGCAGTCGGGTAAAAAGAACACAGCGACAGCACAAAAGGTACAGAGAGAGAAACAGATTTTGTCGCACACACACACAAAATTTCTTCCACTCAACGCTGGGAAAATCCAACAATCTACCTTCAATCGAACATTTTACTTTTTTGAATTGTATAAAATTTGTAGTTTATTGTTTATTGTTCAACTTCAGGATAACGTACAAAGATGATTTATATCTTAAAATCTTTGTACGTAATTATTTAAAAAAAAATCCTATTTCATTTGGATGAGTCATTCCAAAGCTAGGATCTAGAAGGCATTCGAGAATTAAAACTTCTCTTAGATATCAGCTTCCGGACAGCGGACAGTAATAGAACATATCATATCTTTTAATCTCGACAATTTTCAATGCAACTATGAAAACCGGCATCAATTTCATGCTGTACTTTTTTAATCTATTCCGGGCAAACACTTTACGGCCGGAAAAAATGTTACAGTTTTATTATAATAAGGATTGTTAAAAGGCGAATAATTTGATTTGTTTGGTTAATAAAACTATCTAAAGGAGATGTTCTATATACTAGAAACTTATTATCATTAAATAACTGAAGAAAATTTGTTTAGAATGTTTTTATTATCCCTCAAGCGTACTAACATTGCTCATTTTTCGTATATATTGTAAGCAAATGTACACTTATTCCACACGTAAGAAATAATTTCAAATTTCAAAGCGGAGTGGCTCATATTGTTTGCGAGTGTGTTGGTGACTCAGAAATTTTGAAGTTACGTGAAATTTGTCAATGTGAATTTCTATGTACCAGTTCTAGCGCACCTAATCGTAACCACTCCGTAAAAATATAGCTTGGAGGTTAAGTAACGTGAAATCGGCGGATTTGGTGGTCTCAGTATGTATGTTTAAATAATTTCTTTGTTAGATGCTCTTCGAGCTTTAACACAGCTACAAAACATGTCCTCTTAAGCTCATTTTAAATTTGCAAATCTATACTCATAGACATATGACTTATAATATAGTTTTTTGGATGCATGGATAGTAGTAGGCAAGCTTAATATGTAGGTACGTAAGAACTAATTTTGAACGGCATAGTTGATGAAAAATAAGATTAATCGCCTTTAAGGGCATAAGGGCCGTTTGGTGGTACGACTCATAGCGAATTTAAGTGCCACATAAACTCTTATGTGACAGTTTATGCCCTTAAAAAAGAAGCCCATAAATATTTAAGTAGAACTTAAATCGTTAAGAGTCGTATGAGCAAACGGCCCTAAGAGTTCTTACTAAAATGTAACATGTTTTTAATATTTCAGCTCTATATCGTTGCGCTTTGACCAAGATCTCGATTCATCCATGATCAATTTAGCAATGCAAACTATGTTCTTTTGCCTGTTGTGAGAAACTGGACCAAGGGTACCTATGTACGAACCTATTTATTTATTTTATTTAAGAATTCCCAGTTCCATCTGCCATTCCCATTCCTTGTGATCTTTCTTACTTCATCAAAGAAACCTACGTTTGTCAATCATCTGTTTCAAATATTTATTTTATGGTTGACGCCAATCTGTGTTTAGTAACTGCCTGTTGAATAATAAGTTCACTCCATATCCATACTTCACTGTATCTGCTTTATCATCCAGATATATCTAAGAGGAGTTCATTAAAATTGCAATCGTCATTTCAATAATTTCGTGAGTGAAAATATGACACAACTCTTAAATAGTTTAATAACTACGCCGCCAATATTAAGCTTCACGCTTCACCCTTTGAAAGTGAACGCGTTCTGCTTTATGCATTATGCCACCGATGCGTTCACAGTTTATTGCCCTTTTTTGTTTGTGTCGCTAAATTGGAGTTCGGCTCATAGCCGTATGCGAAAATTTCAAGGATCATTGCTCCCGAAAGTATTTGGTTAACCGCATCACAATCGATTGCTATAAGTAACGATGGCTATCCTTACTGGGTTGCGGTTGCATGACAGTGACATCATCGGTCGCACCTCGCAACGGCCAGCTATATGCTACCGGGGAAACATATTCGTTTCGAAATTGCCAAAGAACGAACGCAAATGATGTGTGAAATTACCTCAAATGGCATTATAAAAGATCCTCTATGTGGTGATAAATAATGTACCTACCCTTTGATTGCAGGTATCCATGATAGCGACCGACTAACGCTCAATAGATACTTGTTGAAAATTTAATTTATTAAAATAACACGGTTAACATAGGTAGCAAGCCGGTTAGGTCAGTAATCAAATCTCCTTAGAACAGATCCCTTTAAATAGTTTACCTAAATCTCGTTATAACATAAAATTACCAAGCAAAAATGTAGCTTAGATCAGAAAGGACTCAGATACTCTTATCTGCATCAGTAAAATAATTACATTAGTTTGCCGTTGTTAATGAAAAACGTACGTATAGTCAATCTCTATTCTTGTCCGGGCAGTCCACAGTATCCTCAGAGGTGCACATCCATATGGTCGGTTCGGATATACATTTTCCACCGACGATGGTTCACTTAATAAGGATAAATTTGATATTATTTGGAAATTTTTTAAATTTAAAATATGAAATCTTCGACAGTCGACTGCCTTTGAAAAGATTCTATTTTAAATCGTAGCCGGCCAACACATGGGGACGAGAGAAATCACATACATGCACAAGTAAACAATTTCAATTTGGGGTCCTTGGAACAATTTGAAGAGAACACGGAGGACTTTTGTCTGGGCGGTCAACCGTTTAGTTGTTTTCTTGTTGAATTTTTGAACTTTCTGCCGGGTATACTCGTTGCTACATCCAAGTACCTTGTGGGCACATTTGCATATGCCATGTTCCATGTGCACAGTACACAGGAGATGTCATTTTGATAAGTGAATTACTTACATGTGAAAGGATCTCTCCCTCTCTCGGGCCGGTAGTCGAGAGAAGGGAATAATGCGAAACAAAGGAGTTATTAAAAATTAGTCCATTAGGCCATGGTTAGCAATTGCCTTTGTGTGGCCAGATAGGTGGATGCTGATGTACAACATGCATGAGTATAAAGTGTATAAAATTCAATTGAATTTCTAGCTACGAGTATGATTCATCGTTGTGGGAGAGAAAGTGTTGCCAGGGGTATTCCATTTTTGGAATTACGTTGTCTATGTGTGGAGTCGGTTTTAGATTCTAATTGTATCATCGATTGAATATTCACGATGTTGACAGAATAATCAATCCTTTTGGAATTATTTCGGCTTTCGGAAAATGCGTTCCAGGACAAAATATTCAAAGACAGGTGAGTATAGAGATTTGTTGGTTAATTCAGACTGCATTATGCATATCCAATCAGCAGATGCGAATAATGCTAGAGCTAGAGTAAGCTAGTTGTCAGGTGACAGTCCAAAACACACAAAGAAAAATTAGATCTTCCAAGTCATGCGACCCTATACAAACAAATTGAAGCTAACGAGACAGACGCTTTATCACATACAAACACGTTTGAAACACAAATCCAGGAATTCTTTCCAAGGTCCAAGTAGTGCTTTACGCAATCAATTCAGTTCGAGGCAATAATGCAAGAGGGTAAGTAAATTTCTCTTAACTTCTAGACTGGACCTTTGAATGTGTTTTCCTTTTTGAAGTGGACTTTTAGCACAAATGGCATGGTGTATTGTGGTTGACTAATTAGAAATTTTCGCTGAACTTTATAATTATCGATATACGAATAGGTTATGGGAATGTTCATCTGTCAGGTTCATAAGACAAAAGGTTCCTCAAAGTCTCATAAAACAAGTTTGGCATCTAGTGCGAAATTGCGCACAAGAAACAACTAGAAACTAGTCTAGAGTTTTATACCATAGTCTTACATAGTTTCTGGAAAGCAACTCTGGAAGAAATCAAAATAGGGAAATGGTTCAAGACCTATGACGTCTCTTTCAATCGAGGCGAGGTCAAGACTACTAACTGACTACTATATGATTTAGACATAGATTTTAAATAACAGGTCAATGGCGCTGTTTGACATGCTGGTATAGTCAATCATTTTTCCATACGTAACCAAATGCATAAAAGCAATATGCGCCATGGATAATTCGAGCAATGGAAAAGAAAGCATGAAATTGTTAAACCATACCCTAGGGGCAAACAAACAACTAATGAAACTGGTGGCAAACATTTTGCCCTGAATGCAGCGAATTGTCCTCGAATGGTTTCGAGACGAAAGCTCCGTGAAAAGTTATGGTGGCAACCCAAGGCTTTTATAAATTTTGCTATAATGTAAGAGGTCTCGCCTTGAAGGACAAGTACATTGCACTAAAATCCGTGGAGCAAAACTCCCATCGTATCTTAGAACATTTTTATCATCCTTGACGGCGTCGATATTTACGATCATAATTTATTAACATTCACATACTGACATCTTTAAATTTGTCGAACTCGAGTTTCTTTCTATTAGTAGACCAAATCTGTTTCCGAATTAGGTGTTCCATACTATTTTAATCAAAAAACGTTTCATTGCCATACCACGACATGGCTCCATCTTAGGTCGTATAGCTTGAAATCCAAACATTTATAAGCAAACAAATATCCATGCCCCTAATACATTTTTTAACATTCCCTAATCACAGCGCGACAAAGTGCATGCACAACAATCTCTTGCATCGTGAATGCCTTCAAAAACCAGTGAACAGCACTTCATACTCCTTTTTTTCTAAAGAGAAGTGTATTCATTCTCAACGAGCGCACATACAAAAGATAATTTTCCAAATCTTTATCAACAACGAAAGCCACACAGCAGCAAAAAAAAGTTCATACACCAGAGAACACTTGAAGCAAGGTACCTATACGTACATACGAGAGGATATGAAAACCACGAACTGCTGTTTCCTCGAACATTATCCAAACACCAGAAAAGTCCTGTATCACTTGGCTTTATACAAAAGCAAACTTAATTAATAACATTACAGTAAAACTTTCCCGATCCTTCTGGCAGTATATAAGCGTAATATCTCTGATAAGCAGTCTCAAATCTGGTGTAGATAAATAGGGCAAGGACAAGAAAATGTGTTTGAAAAGTCATTTTTTCTCTCACACTCTGTAAGTGGATCTGAATAGGAAGACTTTTCAAAGATTAGTGGAAAATTTTTATCAGATGTAATACGATGGTATAGGGATCACAAGGACGTATGATTATTTTCTCGGTTTCTTTTATATTAATTTGTGCTTGGGTGTGGTTGGGGGTGTATCGCATGTTAATTGCGCTAGGGGAATGATGTTGAGCAATTTCGTAAATGGTCTCGAACGAATTTAAAAAAAAAAAAATTCAGTCTTAGTGGTTGACTTCCAAATTCTAAACTGAAATGATTTTTAGTATTGCAGTGCAACGCTATTGAACCTGAAACCCATTGAGCTATTCACTAAGAACGTGGCAGCCAAAGCCGCTCTCAGATTAAGAGAGAACAAAACTTGGAAGCCTGGTTACTGCGGACACTCAAGCATACTTGAAATCTTTGATCGGAAGGGACTCATGTCACTCACCGATTGCGAGAAACTCAGATATGACTTTCAGAAAAATTTCAGAATCACTATACCCAAAAGACAGGACTGGAACTCACCCAGTACCATCATTAAAGGTATATCCGTCTATACGGATGGTTCAAAAACAGAAAATGGTACAGGAGCCGGCGTATTCTCAGAAAGACTTGCTATTAGCCAGTCGTTTCGACTGACTGAACACTGTAGTGTCTTTCAAGCTGAGATCTATGCGGTTATGAAAGCAGCACAGACTATCTTATCGATGGGACTACCAGCAATGGAAATAACCTCTGTGTTGACAGTCAAGCGGCACTTAAAGCTATCGGCTCTAACCTTGTTAATGCGAAATGTGTTTCAGATTGCCTCTTGGCGCTCAGGGCTATATGTCATCACTCAGCTCTAATCTGCTGGGTTCCGGGACACATTGGGGTTGAAGGGAACGAAATAGCGGACGAATTGGCCAGATACGGCTCTGACATGAACCTTCAACTAGTGGACGGAGAGGTGCTACCGCCTTTCAACACTGCTAAGACTTTTATTGAAGGCGTCACCGCAAAACTGGCTAAGGAACAATGGAGCAACACCATCAGTTGCGTCATAACCCGAAGTCTGTGGCCTGACACCAAAAGATCAGAGTTCCTAGTCTCCTTTAATAGAAGTCAGATCCGGATGCTCGTCGAGGTTTTAACCGGACACTGCACCATAGGAAACATGGCTGAAAGGCTGGGACTTTTTGCAAATGACTTCTGCAGAAGCTGCAGAGACGAAGAGGAAATAGAGTCGGTGGAACATCTTCTATGCCACTGCCCAGCTTTACAGGAACGCCGCTCATCCTGTATGGGAGCAAGGTTCTTCGAAAGTTTGGAAGACTTGGCGGGGGTACCTCTATCAGACATAAAACTATTCCTAAACAGATCGAAGTGGTTTTGTTAGCCACATGTGCTTACAATTGTACAAACAGGGTACTCACAATGGGCCTTCACGGCTTCCGGGTGAAATTTGCATCGGCTGCAAAACTGCCCCCCAACCTAACCTAGCAGTGCATGTATTTGGGGCGTTTTATTAGCAATTCAGGGAAGTCACACATTGCCAATATTTTTAAAATAATATTATAAATTTATTTTTTTTTTAAATTATTATTCGTTTATTTATTATAAATTTATTTATTTATTTTAATTTACTTGTTCTACTTTTTTTTTTTTTCTTTATTTACTTATTTATATTTTTTTTATATTATTATTCTTATTATCATTTTTCTTTAATTTGAATTTTTTTCATGATTTACCTTATTAATAATAACATTTTCATATTTTGTGTGTTTCTTAAAAAAAAGCAAAAAATGTCAAATCTCTGAAATTATATAACGAAAATTGGGTGTTATTTCATAAATTATACCTTATAAATTAACCAACTAAATTTTATAAAATTTATAAATTCTTAATAGAATTGCTTTCAACCTTATCCGTTTCTAATAATAATCATTTGATATATCGTCGGTTAAGTATACATAAAATGTTGAAAAAATACACTTTATTTTTGAGGCAAATCGTCATATTTATATATCTCTTATATTGACTTGGTGAGAGCGAACAAAACGACACTTTCTAATATCTTTTTCTTTTTTTTTGCTAAATGACACAAGTAAAAATTATTATTTTTCAATTGTTGTTTCTTTGTAAGTTTTACAAACGAAATGACAAAAAAACAATAATTTTTGAAATAATCAACTTTTAAGTTTTTATTTAAAATCAAAACGCAATTATATATTTCGTACCACAACAAATTTAAATGGCTTTTATGGAAAACTGCGTATTTCGACTTATGTCACTGTGCTTTTAAGGCGACGATATATACTAAATAAAAAAAATAAATAGTTAGTGTAAAAGGTCGGTAAAGAATCTAGGCCTAATTTCTAACAACCATCCATTTTGTGGGAGTTTTTCATTTTTGGGACTAATCGGAGGGGTCTACAATTTTATGCCAACTCCAAACGGCTAATTGGCATGACAGTTATAATCTCGGACATTTGTCATCCTGGGACCCCTCGCTCAGTAGTTCAACGCACTAACCACTAAGCCACTTTTACCTTTGACCCTAGCGACCATATTAAGAAATAAATTCCATGGTGTACCTATGTACAATCGGTGATGGCTACCAGGTGTCTTATTTTTTTAAAAAAAAACTTTGGACTTGCACTTTAATTTTCCTATTGAAATCGTTATTCTAAAAAAAAATACTTTTAGTAGCATTTGGGCACAAAGTAGTGAGTTTTTATTGTGAAATTAGCTTTCCATGCCAATCCGAAACGATAAGGATTAAAAATTGGTTTAAAAAGACCCAATTTGTAGATTTGTTAAAGAGTGATAACTTGAAATAGGTCCTGGTCACTTCAAAAACATTAAACTGAAGCTACTTCGAAAGATCATAGAATCAAATCTAACCTTAAGTTTTCCATAGTAGGTCTTTATCGAACCTTAAATTGACCAACAATGCTGGATCCTTGGTACGATCGTCCCATAATACACACATACTTCACGGGATATTACCAATACTTTCTCAAACGCTCTTGTACACGATTTTGCTCTAGCTAAATGCGATTTACGGACGTTAAGATCCAACTATATGTACATAAGACTCCGAATTTGCATGTGAAATACGCAGACGTGTTTGTCTAACGACTGTCGCGTTGAAGACCCTTTGTAGTATTCGAGGCCCAATTACCAAATCTGGTATTTAAAACAGTCAAATAAAGCCAATATGTGCTTGCTGTACAGCGGTAGCTATGTCTAAGCCTTGACTTGAATCTTGTACCTGTTTCTGAAAAAAAACTAGAAAATATTGCACTGTACTCTATAAGAATTAAATTATTTCATGATATATCAAAATCTTAAACAATTGTTTGCATTTCATCTTTATCAACTGTTTAAGCTTTAATACTCATAAAACACCAACTGAAAACCCCTTAAGATAGAGTGTCATATAAACAAACAGGTGTAAGGAAATAAAACACCAAAACGCAATAATTGTCTTCCCTCTTTTCACACTGCAAACACCCTAAAACACTTACTCTCTGATTATAAATCAGAGAGTAAGTGATTCGTCCTCATTGAAACAGTATGTAATCGCAAATGAATCGCAGTTAAGTTATGTATCGTCTGTATGTTGGCGTTGGCGTGGTCGTGGATATGACGAGTAACTTTTTCACCCTTCTCCCGAACCCGAAATAAATGTCCTTTCATACATTTATGTTGGCAGAAAAAGTTCCGAAAATGCTGTTTATTTCAAAAATTTGTCAAGGATTTTTTAAATGTGCCTTATGGAAATTCTATTGTGTGCATAATGGCTTGCCAAGCGACGATAACGACGACCAACAAGAGAGAAAGTGTATCCGAAACAGTTATTGTCACTCCAGGACGTACAATGGTATCATTGCAATTAAAACGTTCATATCAGACTGAGTATAATTTTTGAAGAGTGTTTTACTGTGTTTTAAATAAAACTTTTTCCTCCAGGCGTACGAATTTTTGTGCGGGTGAAAAAAGTTTCATCGGGAATGGGAGCAGCATTGCTTTTGTGGGCCGCATAATTATTTCAATGTTACATGTACCAATTTGTTGATGTGTTTAATTATTTAGAATGGAAATGATAAGAAAACTGACTATTAAGGAGGTGGGACTTGAATTTAAATCGGTGATATTGAAATACCTACCTTATTCCAAATATACACAGAAACAGAACTTGGTATAGGCCCGCACCCCGCATCCATTTTGTGCTTTGAGAGAGTATCTTATTCGAAGAGCACATCTTCGAAAAAGCTCGTTTTTTGTTGGGGATTGAAACGAATACTTTGAGGCAGGTCAACTGGTGTAAGAACTAAGAACAGTAGAACAGTCCACGAAACATTTGAATTGATTTAAATTTTTACAAATACCTACAATTATCAACTTGAAATTTGTGATTACTTTACAGAGAACTCCTGGCAATTTATTGCAAAATATATAAAATCCACCATTTACTCGAAAGCTATATATTCCATATATGAAGGGGAAAGCATTGCCAATGGTGAGTTTAATCTTCGAATCGGTTCCCTGTAAGAACGATTGCAGCGAGCTGTTAACAGGGTTCTCCTTCCTATTTTATTATTATTTTATGTTTAAGAATTCGTTGGACATGCACCGTTTTTTTCAGTGAATATGTATTGGGTTATAGGTAATAAATAAAATTTACCATGGTTAAAGTATAACTAATACAAATTTATTCACGCTGAAGTATAAAAGAACTAGACAACGGCCATAATACATTAGAATAAATACAGAAATTCGTAACAGGGGCTAGTTGAAGTGGGAATTTATTAACACTTATAAGGCGGTTAAGCCCTATGTGAACTATAACTCTATAACTATATAGCTTTCACATCCGCAAAGTGGCACCAAAATATTCGGCATACTCAATGCCAGGGTCGGGTCCTGCATGTGCGGTCACACAAAAATGGCGATTGTCTCATCGCGGTATGCAGAAGTTGAACAAATTTTGCGCCGCTACTTTGATTTTCATCTAAAGTAAAGACAAGACAATTGTTTATAAAGTTCTTTTCCATTGAGTCCGCTCTCAAGAACGAAACGTTCGCGCTTGGTGTTACTTTAACTCTTTGCATGAGCGAAGTGTTTTCTGAAGAAGCCTTCAGTATTCTGCAGCTCCAATTGCTTGATCTATCTGAAGCCTGCTTTTGAGTAAAAATCTCTATAAAAAATGTAGCGTTTCATCCGACGGGGGTAGCACATAATTCCCTTATTTGCGTTTTTGAATTTGAAAACGCGGTTGCCCACTATCCATCAAAAATAGATTATGGACCTTTTATTTGATGACTGCTTGTTATGAATCACTAATTAACACAAGTTCAACTTCACGACCAGACCAGATCAATATTTGATCCTTGTCACCAAGATAACCCGCTTATACATATTGTGGAGGACTACGAAAGGGCGGTATTTTTTTTAGAGAAACACGTGCCAAGTGATACGCTGAATGACTTTGAAGTTCACCGTCTTATTTTTTTTCCGCGAATTTTTTCAAAAGGTGCCATAAAAATGACGAAAACATTATATTCGCGGAAGCACTCTGATTGTCACTCCGATGAACGGCGAATAAAGCCCTTTGATTGATGTATTAGGAAAAGGCTCTACTTCTGAAGGAAATTGCTTGTGACAAAACGTGACGTGGGTCCGTGATACTCACAAGGAGTTAATCGAAAGGATTGGGGATCACCGAAGCCGTACGCGTTTAGCTTAAAATGATATTTTCCCCGTTGCAACATTAACCCTAGAAGGCTAATGTTCGTCGATTCGACGACGTCGCATTCTTAATTTTCCTGTCTCTTTTCAACGCGGGCACATAGTAACTTATGCTCAACAACTAAATCAGTCGCCGAAGCGTTCTTGCGAAAGACGGTTGTGTCCGGCAGGTAAAAATAGTATTTCTACTTTTATTTATATTTTAAAATGCAATATTGGAATTTGTGGTCAACAGCGAATTGACTTTTGCGGATTTTGCGCAAAGAAAAATTAGTTCCTTTATTTTTTTTTTCTTATCACCTGTTATTATTAATTTTATATTGCCAAAGAAGGAATGTTATTTTTTTCAGTTTTTTTAAATATTGTGGAGACATGTTCATTTTAGACTGGAAAATGCTGCGTTTTTTAAAAGACTGCTTAATAATAAAAAAAATGAAGAATATACTTAGTAAAATCAAGTTTTTTATTTGGGAATACAATCTTAATGTTTCAGAAAAAAAAAATAGAACCATATGTATTAAACAAAGCTTAAAAAAAACCTATTTTAGTACAGATCGTCGAATCGACGAATGTTTAGCTCATTAGGCGTAGTCAGCAATATTAGCCTACTAGGGTTAAGAACGCCCACTGAAAGATGCAAGATGGAAATATTTTCACACATTTTCAGCAGGCTCTAGTCATTTAAATATTAAAATTACCCCACTCAACTACCCGTATCCTTATCAAACTCTGTGGAACAGTTAAATTGTAACTAAATGAGCAGACCGAAAGGCAAAAGGAATCTTCTGTGTGTGTTCGAACACAACAGGTCAAAAACTATAGACGAAGAAAAGCCACGAAACAGAAAGTGCCCGACGGAACTTTAACCAATGTAATTCTAAACTGGGGGCTCATTCGTACAAACCACTTTTGTCCATCCCAGGTTGGAATGGAGTTCTGATGTCATAGCTCTGGAAATCGCTCATTTGATACTCAGCAACCACATAGGGTTGTAAGGATTCTAAATCGCCTTTTTGCCAGTTCACCATGCGCATTTACATATAGATGTGTATAGCTACATAATATTACTGTAGGTCCAACTTTTAGTTTGTGATCCGTTTTTTCGTCTGCAGTGTGGTTAAGTTGTGTGTTATGGACGAAAGTTTTCTGCATATAAGGCAATATCGTTTAAATGGTTTCAAAAGGTTTTTTTTTCCATTCAGTAGGTAAGTATAGCTAAAATGTTGTGGAGCAGTGTTGAGGATTATTAACATTTACTTAATAAATATGCTGACCGACGGTTTGTAAACCAGGTCCAAAAAAAAAAGACTAGTAAATGTACTTTTGTAAACTGAGTTTAATCCAATAAAGTCTATTCTACTACTACTACTACTACTTAATAAATATTTAAAAATGATCAAAGCTTCTTAAAGTTCATCCTAAAGACGGTTAGGTTAGGTTAGGTTGGGAGGGCAGTTTTGCAGCCGATGCAAATTTAACCCGGAAGCCGTGAAGGCCCATTGTGAGTACCCTGTTTGTACATGTAAGCACACGTGGCTAACAAAACCACTTCGATCTGTTTTATGTCTGATAGAGGTACCCCCGCCAAGTCTTCCAGACTTTCGAAGAACCTTGCTCCCATACAGGATGAGCGGCGTTCCTGTAAAGCTGGGCAGTGGTATAGAAGATGTTCCACGGACTCTAAAGTCGGTTACCCTACAGCAAATAATAGAGTTTCT
The DNA here is from genome assembly GCA_916610125.1 of Cheilosia vulpina. Classification (NCBI taxonomy): domain Eukaryota; kingdom Metazoa; phylum Arthropoda; class Insecta; order Diptera; family Syrphidae; genus Cheilosia; species Cheilosia vulpina. Next base: position 111,393,515 of record OU744276.1, on the reverse strand, counting down.
CCTCCCAGTCCATATTCCTTAAATTTTGTTTTTAATTTATATGGATATTATATATATGATATCGTGTTTAAATTATTAAATCGAATAAGTTCTCGAATACACTTTGTGGACATATTTTTACTTCCAGAGGATTGCCACTCGTAAGAGTTTTTGTGCGGATCTGTCGTTTATTTACTTTCATCTAGCGACAGTGCTATAGTGTTGTTTGGTCAGCCTGTCTCGAGAGAATCAAAAAAATAAGTGCCATACTGAACCTTGAGCTTACTGTCATTATGTAATAAATATTTAGCATTTGATATCAAGTGGCCCGAAGAGAACCACGACCATCTACATTGTAATGATTTCAACCAGGGTCCGAGGAGTTACTGTTATTTTAAAAGACATAAGAAATTTTGCTAGGGGGATTTATATTTATTAAATAAACTACTTATTTATATAGAAGTATGAAGATAAGTTAACAGACTCACTTATAATAGGCCTAAAAGTTGATGAATTTCAACAACTTAGAGAAAATTATATCGCCAAAGGCCCAAAATACAGAACGCTGATTGAGGTATTATAAAATTATGTTACACGAAATTGGTATACATATACTGCCACTTAGAGGTGACACTGTCGATTGGCATTTCCTTTCTTGAACTCGAGTCGAGAGAGTGAGTTGTGAAATTTTTCTAACCACCGTGCAACGGTGGAGAACGTGAATGGATTCGCTTCTATGCTTCTATTCGAGTTAACTGGTCGTTCTTGTTTTGGGCTCGATGCTGGTTATAGACTTCCCACTTCTGGGCTTTCCAACGTTATGGCGCCTTCAATAAATGGTGCAAAAACAATTCTGTCTTTCAATACTATTTCAAGTCTTTAAGGTATTGTTCAGTTGCTGCGAAAGCTACCAAGCTAATACCTAGCTCTTACACCCACTGCCACAGAAGATTATCTTTCTCTGATGCGATAGCCGGTACTAAATATCATTCAATTCGGCAAAATTACTATTTTTTTCTTAAATTTACAGGATTGATATGAGGTACTCTCCAGCAGCCTATGTCGAGGATAACGTGGCAACAAAAGGGCGCATCAATATGTCCTGGTAGATCTACCCAAACAAACAACCCTACCACAGACATACCCAAACAGACACTACTTTTATTTACTTGAGTACTACCCATCCTATTTCGTCAAACACAAAGCACCTCACATCTTATCCTTTTTTCTATTGAAAATAGCTAATAGTAACAGCGTTTCATAATATTTTATAGTCGTTATGATATACAATACCTGAGCATCAATCAGTAATGCGTACCTTCCTCATTATGACTTTGCTTCTCATCCTTTGTTGTAAAACATGAGTTTATAATAAATTGGCTCAAAAATATACATAGCTCTACATATTTTTGAGCCAATACACATGTATGTACATTCTTCCGGTTATCTGTTCTGTTGTCGACTTCACTTCACCGGTGAGGGTGGCCTTGTGTATGTATAAAAAGAAGTCAAATATCACTTCCTTGCCTGCGGCTGAGAACAAATATGACATCTACCGCCGCTTCATGTTTCCAGTGCCCATACATACATATCAAAGGCACCACACGGCAAACTTTTTGAGAAGACGAAGCACATAAAAAGATCCAACAAAACTGGCAAAATCAACTCAAAAGCACATCTCGCTATCATTTTCATCTTCGCCAGCAAATCCATGTCAAACATGACCTAGGGCATTTGGCGGCAGCCCTATAACTTAAGCCACAACCCTCGTCTCGTTGTTGTAAAATTTTGCGTGCACCACCAGATGAGACGGCGTCATGGCAAAGCCATACCGTGTGCCCGAATTTGAAGGTTAATGCTTATGCTAAGACGTGCCCCATGGCCACCTTTTCATCTCCTGCAGCTTTTACAACGTGAACGTGCTGCCAACAGCTGGATAATTGTTGCGGCCACGATACGACGATGTTATATATACCTAATTACAGATAACATTGGCCAAGGTAGTGTGAGGCTGCCAATGGTATGCCGGTGTCACAAGTCACTGCTTGTGCACATAGTTGTTGCTTGTTTGCTTCTGGTTAATTACGATAGGACATGAACAAATGGACGGGGCTCCGCACCCGGCTGGTTACCTGTTGGAAAATGTATGTTTTGTTTTAATTACCTATAAAGGAGTGTTTATGCTATGGTATTGCTGTCAAATTAAGATTTTCATGACCGCCATGCGGTTCGGTGGTGTTTCGCATGAATATAATTTTCATCGGCAGCAAGAGGATAGTTTTATTGTAAATTACGGAGATTTTAAGTAATTTGTTGTACAATTTTGGGCTGTTCTTTGTTTTGCATAAGGGATCTACATTGATCGGAATCTGGCGCGTGAGGTTTTGTGGTTTGTCCTCTCTTGCCAACACACTTATACGTTTTACCTAACATTCTTGAATTAAACCTCTAGATCAGGCGATCGGCCAATCAAAATTTCAGTTTTTTGGCACAACATGGCTTGGAAGTTTTCTATGAAACAGGTTTATTGTCATACTATGTTGATAGTAGTAGCATTGTATTTCTGAAACCATACTGACTCAACATTGTTGACCGCTTCCATGAGTGGAAGGATAAGTTCATGAGTCATTGATGTTTTGTTACGGTATAAAGCTTGCTGCTACATAACATAGATTTGCTACACTGAACAAAGGTGGATATTTCAGCGATTTTATCTGCAACTTTTTAAAAAAGAAATCGGCCTCGTTGGTCATTATTAAGTTTCCCAAAAGTTCATCGTCTCGGCGATACTAAGGATAACTTTGCAGCATCCCAAAACTTAGGCTGGTTCGCCAGGATTGAGCTGTTTTATCAAGTGCAATGTATAAAAGTCATAAGAGAACTTTATTATCATAACTAATTGGTTATAATTAATTAAATTAATTCAACTATAAGCCAATCTAAGCCCGATTTGAAAAACCTTGCAGACTGCCTAGAATGGAAATTGGAAAATTCTAAGAAAATATCGGCATATTTCAATGCAGCCGTGCATGTAAGTTATCCGTAAGTATCAAATAAATCGAATCATTAAATAGAATTTAACCAAAATCGCCTCATCGAGCACTTTACGACGTGCAATGGGGATCCTTTCGAAACATATGTAAACTAACATCCAATAAACCCTATTTGGTGCACTTAAGCTATAGTCTGGCCTTGCCCCAACCAACAATGCACCGCAACGACGACCATCCAACGAGCCAGTCATTATCCATCGACTTCCCCCGTCTCTCAATAGCACCTTCGCCTAACACCCTACACAAACATCCACATTTGAAGCTAAGATCTTAAGGCGATTTTCAAGTCTAGTTAAAACAATTTCAATACAAAAGTGTATACCTGAGCGAGTCTCGGAGAGTTCATTCGACTCGAAGAAATAATCCATAGCTGCTGGGGCTATCGAGTCCCAGTCCTGACCCGAACCGAACTCGCTTTGCTATGGTGGTTCTGATTGGTGGTGTTAAAATCAGCCTTTTGTTTTGGTTGTTAAAACGGATTGATGCTTGTTACGGGACCATTGTTGTTCAGTTTGAAAATAGCATTTCTCTCTTGTCAGGAGGAAAAGGATCTTCTTAGAAAGGATTTTCTTCCAAAACTATTTACCAGCAATTCGGAGAAATTATTATTTCCCTTTTGGAAAATGTTAAAAAGTTGTTCTCTTGGAATGCGCCGTAAATTGGTCTTTTATCTCTTGAACGGGAACGAATGTCAAGGTATCGGTCCTGGGGGCCCGACGAAATTATCTGTGATTTTATGACTTTAAATGCGGACGTAGTCATATAACGTGCAGCATAAAATTGGGTCAAATGAAGTTTTATAACTGCACTTTGCGTAAGGAGGAAAACTTTTCAAGACCTCCTCTCCTGTCTTGCATTTCCCCGTCGCAATGCAATAACAAACTTCATTCAGGCATAATTATTGTCTCACCTTTTGTACAATGGTGTCATTAGTATAATGTGTGAGTGCCTCTGGCAGAGTACGTATACAGTTGCGGGACCAGTAAGACTGGCGATTTATTCGTGCAACGTGCTGGCACATATGCTTATGTGCCGAAGTACCCACATCAACGTTATTGAAATGTGAGTGCACAAGAGCGGTTGACTGTAGGAAAGCTTTCATTGGATTGGAACGGGAATGCAAGGCGACCTGTGTGTGCAGTATCTTCAAGACTCTGAGCGTTGCAAAAGTTAGATCTTTCTCTTCAAATGTGAAGTTGTAGTATGATTAAGTCACTGTGGCTGAGGTATTCTTTTAGTTTATAGTTATTTTAAGAGGATCTTCTGTCAACGACTGTACTCAGGAATATTTGTAAACTGCTGAGAGGTACGATAGCACTTTGAATAAATTGGTATAAAGCGATTTGAAGGTAATTCCAGGGCGAAATAGGAGAATTCTTATTTACACTTACTTAAGTCCGGGTTGGACCCGGGAATCAAACAAGCAAGCGACTCCAGCCAGCACTATGTTTAGCCAGCTGTCTCCAGTTTCGCACACTAAGTTGGTTATGGACCCCTTCCACTTACGTGCGCCACCTGAGTCGCGGTCTTGCTCTACTGCGCCGTCCTCCTAGTGTGAATTCGAAGATTTTCCGGGCCGGAGCATTCGTGTCCATTCGTTCAAAATGACCCAGCCACCTCAGTCGTTGGACCTTTTTATCTCCTCCTCCATTCTCCTTCTATGCAGACGGGAGACGGTACCAAAAATCACTCGAAGAATTTTCCACTCGAAACAACCAAGAGTAACCTCATCCGCTTTCGAAAGCGCCCATGCCTCTGCGCCATAGAGCAGGACTTGGATTATTGGGTATTTTATATTTTTTTTATAGAAAGCATGTGTGTCGTGTCACCACACCTAAATCATTTAAATTCACACGGAACTAAATTTCGTTCATTTTATTTCTTTTATTCCATATATGTATGTAGGAATAAAGTATGTCTTTGTTTTGCTAATTTGTATTATTTACATGTGTAACCTTGGACCTTGGAATGTGCCTTTTACTTGCTCCAAACCTTGTAAATATCGGTACGTCAAAAAAAAAACCTGCAGCCCATTCATATTTCATTCAATAGTTTCCGAAGAGATAAGGCAGCTGCGATTAAATCTCAAAGACATTTAAACAAAAATGCCTAAAAAATACATTTGGGTTGTAAATGAGGATCGTTGAAGCTTAGGCTGATATATACAGATCTAAAGATACAAGAGTCAACTCAACTTGAACTGAAACACTGCAGGTTTTAATGTTTTTCCTGGTTCTAGCTACTGCTTCAGGTCATGATGGAACTCGAATACATTATTTCATGGATAAGGTAGGTTGATAAATGTGTGCATTTCTGACATGTGCTACTGCCTTATGTAGATCATGAATAGGGTTAATTGTGTCCATTGGAGGAACCATCCTCCTGGTGATAACCTGTACGAAACCAAATAAAATCGCTATTTGCAACGACTTTACCTATCGGAACTACGTAGACTGGTCTTTGTTTCAAAGAGCTCTTAAAGCTCTCTTAAATCTAGATCTAGATTCTCCAGTGCATCCTATGAGTAACCAGTGAGATGAAGTTCATTTATTTTCTAGTGGAACCAACCAGAGGAACATAGATTTAGGATGATTCGCTGAAGTTCTTTTAGATCCACATTCTTCATCAGATCTTTCAGTTCGTTAAGGAAGTATTCAATAGCTGAGAATCCTAAATTCGTTGTTTTAAAGGGCTGGACATTCGCAAAGTAACTGACGAACAGATTTCCATATTTTTTCTTCAGCTTTCTTCCGCAATAGCCAATATGAAGTATGCTTAATCGGTCCGCGTGTGACCCGTAACTAATAAACTCCGGGTGCATGTCTTTGCGACTGAGTCCGTTCATGAACTTAGATCTGTTCTTTGCTTAAGTATGGCTACTACTACTCAAAATAGAATCGCCTTTGAAAGCTTACTCAGCGGCGGACTTCTGAGTTTTATGGCCAAAGATGCACTCATTTTTGAAACTATTCTTACTTCCCTTGAACATTCATTCTATATGCCCTGGCAACTAACATAGGGTCGCCATCGCCGCATTGGCATGTAGCATATATTTCCACCAAATATTTCTCCCGTTTGACTGATAGTACCAAACTTAGTTTCGTCTCTTCAAGTCATTCGCAGCTCGGGTTACAGCAGCTGTATCTTCCTGAAATAAACTCTAATCTAAATTATAGAATAGGGAAGAAGAGATATGCCATATCGAGGAGATATAGCCAATCTTTCTATAGGTCATTATTTCACACCAAAGAGTGCTTCTGGGTGGATGCAGATGTAAATACAGCGAAAGACTGTATAACCTTGAAGTAAACATCTCACTTATGCCTACTTCAACACTTTTGTCAGGCTCAATATTATGTTGCTGTTCAAACTTACTACCCTACATATCTATGAGTATGATATATAAGTAAGTTCAACATATTTTAATGACTTCACATACCTACAACAGTCACCATTTCAATTTATCTTCCCGAGTCAATGGCCTTATTGTTTCTTTTTGCCAGATGATAACCAACCCCAAAGGACATGCAAACATATCACCAGCACCAGAGAATTGAAACAGGGTAAAAAATACCCACTTCAACGAGGGGACAAAATGTCAAACAATCTTCCGAGGATAATATGTCACACAAATTTAAGCATTTCGAGTTCTTTTTTGAGCTCACTCTAATTTTGGTTCCACTATCCGAGGCAATAGAAGGACGACGCTGAATATCATTCATTTTGCAGCATTCCTCCAAGCACAGCGTATATATAGTTAATATGCAAGTGCATGGTGGGAAAGGGTACATAAATGACTGAACGACAGGACTACTTCAACACAACAGGAACAACAACAACAACGTAGACTAGGACTAAGAGATGCATAGATATACATAAAAAGGACGAGAACGAGCGAGCGATGATGGCTGCTGGAATTTACGAGAACGTTTGATGTGCATTTTGGTGAACTTATTTTGTTGGGTGGTTTCGCACCACCGACAAACGTGCTGTAAGGATCTGCTGTGCATATAATGAACATACGTCAAGGATTTCAACACACGAGGAATATTTTCCAGTCTGCCAGAGATGCACGAAGGAAATGTTACACTGCGTTGACATTGCTTCGTCTGTTGATATATTGTCCTTGCTTTCTATGATATGCTTTAAGTCCGGGACTTTGTCCTTTTAGCTGTGAATTGCTCTGCATATTGGGGATTAGACGTGTGTTGTTTGGATAGAAAGTAAAAGCGCTTCGGTAGCAGTTTTGTGCTTTCGCACTAAGGCACGGTTTTATTTTTTTCTCTGCTCGGAAATCTATTCTTCATTCGTTACGAAAATCCTTTGATGGATGTTATCTTAGCTCAGCTGTGGGGAAAAGAAATGTGTTAATTGAGTACCTCATTACAGAAGCGAGTTCCAAATGGGATTTCGCTAATGAGTTTGGCATTGTTGAAGTTGTAAATGTATTCGCTGTTGTAAATTGTCCTCATTAAACTGGTGTACGGTTTCGAGGCCATAAAGGAAGAGAGTTACCCGGAGCTCTGTAGCTCCGATCTTGTCCTTGAGATACATATACTTGAGCAAATCAGCAGCTAGATATGCGATTGTTAAGGGGACCTTGCGAAGTGTCATCAAATGTAGAACATAATCAACGTCATCCTTGCATTTAAATCATCCATTTAGGTCAATGAGCGTCTTGCAATGTGAGATTAAGAGATAAGAGGATATGAGAGATGAGGATGACGATGCGATATTGAGTGAATAAAATACAGTTTGTGCATTATACAAGTCAGTGGTCCATCTTATACATAAATGGTTTTATTTGGAAGCAAATTCACTTTCTCATTTCGGTATGCATTTTAGCTCCACCGATCCGATGTAATAAACTGGGTTGGAACTCCTAGTTTCGTCTTTGTTTTCACCAATAGAGGTTTTCAATCTTCAAACATTGCAGTTATTTAAATGAAAAGGATACGCTTTAACGTGGGACACAAAAGAGACGATTCGAGAAAGATACCCTTTTCTGCGTCAGTTGATGATTTCTTTTCAGTCACGAGTCCATTGACGACAATGGTTTCTGAAACTACGACATTGCTCCCCCTATATCAATAGCATGCCTATCCAAAAAAGTATTACCTATCTAAACGACCGGTAAAAATTGACTTAGCTTGAAAATCCCCCTGCGTGCGACTCTATTTTTACTCCGTATAAATTCTGCTTAAAACATGTTGTTGATTTTTCTACTGCATGGAAGTATGTCTAGTCGCGTATTTTTTCTTGGCCGCATTGGAGCAAGAACAATTTTATCTGCCAAGATACAGAGTTTTCAGTCCACTTATTTGTACCAAGACAGTATAGCGCTTTAGAGCTTGGACAATCATTTGATAGACAGACAAATAAGTTCTTCATTGTTTTTCTCTGTCTCCCAGGTTAACCTTAAAACATTTCATAATTTTTGTTATCTGAATTCATATTGATAACCACTGAGAGAACAGCAGTAGACAATCAATATCGATCCATTTCTCATCAAAATTCACCGCTATTGACATTCGTTGTTAGTTACTCTGTGTCTCCATTTCCGCAATAACTCTACTATACATATGTAAATCAATTTCCTCAAACTTTGCCAATATTCACAAGTGCAAAAATAACACTATAAATGGGAAACACAATACTAACAGTCCGAAAATTGTTATCATACAAAAACGACTGTTTTATCTACACAACGCAGTGAGAAAAACGAGAACTAGCTAAGTTAATCAGCGACATGTGACAGTAAACCAATTTACCGATCTACGAATGACAGACTATGGCGTTTTGACATGATGGTATGCATGTTCGCTATTTTTATCGTTCGTGCAAATAACCATACTTTCCGATATGGTTTTCTCATTAGTGTTCCAGGGCTGCCATGTCGGCGGCATTTGCAAAAAATTGGATATTAATAAAAATCCAAGCCCAAAGCCAATTTGTTTGTCATTGCTAAAATACAGCCTAAATTATTTATAAATTTCTTTTAAAAAGAGTCTTTCATTAAGGACTTGACAACTTAACTATTTAATAAAATGCAAACTACTTGAGATATCTCAAAAAAAATTTTACTAACTTCAATGACTGTCAAAACATTTATGAATGTAATTCGAACGTATGTAGCGGCCGATACGTTGAACCCAATTTTCGATGACTTGGCCGCACATTTCGACAGAAACGGCCGCTATTTCTCGTTCAATATTGGCTCTGAGCTCCTCTTACGTCGCCGGCTTTATGGCATCGACCAATGATTTAATGTAGCCCCATAAAAACAATTTTAGAGGCGTTAAATCACACGATCTTGGCGGCCAATGGACGGGTCCGGACTGAGACTTCAATAACTCAATTGTTACACCCGCTGTGTGGCTTGAGGCACCGTCTTGTGGGAACCACATATCACTGATATCCAATTCAAGGAATTGCTCAAAGAAATAACGTTCCATCATGTATCTGTAGCGCATACCATTTACCGTAACGTCACAGTCATTTTCATCGACAAAAAAAAAAGAACGGCCCAATGACCCCGGCATGAATACCGCACAAACAGTGATTTTTTTCGGATGAAGTGCTGTTTAATGAAGCACATGAGGATCAGGGTTGCCGTTTACTTAAAAAAAAGTCACTAACTCGAACCTAGAAATCCACCAGATATGGTAAAATTTAATAAAAAAATCACTAGAAAAAAAAATGTTCACTACCTACAAATGAAAAAAAAAAAATTCAATTTTAACAACATTTTTATTTTGAACAACAAATCAAAAACTTGCAATATTTAAATAACTTATAAAAAAATAACAACAAAACAATAAACAACACGCAAAAATCAAATTGAATATTGCAATTTGCAAGTGTCAAACTCGAATACTAAAATTTGTTAGTGACAAAAAAATAATTTTTGTCACTAAACTTTTGAAAATTCCACTAGATATAGCGACAAAGTCACTAAAAAGGCAACCGTGATGAGGATCCAGTCACGCATATTTTGCTTTTTGACGAAGTCGTTTGACAAAAATCCGCTTCATCGCTGAAGATGATTTTGCGATGAAATTCTTCATTTTCTCCTATCCTGCCCAGAGCCACCGACTCGGAATTTCGGTAATAAATTTTAATTATTTCAAAACGTTGATTTTACTGAATATTTTGACATTGGCAGTTAGGTAATCGGTTTAAGGGTGCGTTGACACTGAAAGTTTAAAGTTGTCAAGTCACTAATGAATGACCCTTTACTTTGGTTACAGTTTTTTTTAAGAACCAACGCAATCGGTTAAAAGTATGATTTTTTAAAGGAATCATGCTAACATTAAGTAAAAAACAATGAAACGACGTTTAAGTTTCACATTTTTAACGAACAATGTTAAAGCCATAAACTAACTATTAAATAGACCGACAGCTTCAGCCAAAAAAGAGAATTTGACCTTGGATGTAGCCCCTTTTGAATTAATGCATTTGTGCCTATGTTAATCAAAGGGGACTCACTCATACTTGAAAAAAAAACAGCCTACACTCTTCCGGTTCCTGTTTAAACCGCCATGTCTGTAGCCTGAGGTGGGCTCTCATTTCAATATCAGGGGCTGCGTTGTAAACCATAGTTTTTCTTAGTTCCAGGTTGAAATTTTTTGCTACTTTTTTATATAAATAGTTGTTCGATTATCTTACAATTGAATAGAAATTAATATTCAAATTACAGGATATAAAGAAAAGGAATAGATTTTAAGTTATCTTATAATGAATTTTGGATAGACAGACATAATTTTTATGATATCGATATAAAAAAGTTGTTCGCGTGTTCGTCATAGAATTTCCTGTTTCGGAACCAATTCCTCCTTTCACATTCCCATTTTTGTTTTAATGATCGATTTGGTGAAACTATTAACAACAATATTAAACGAGACTGACAACTGCACTGTCACTTAAAAAAGTGTAAGAAAAATTACAAACAAAACATCAAGTAAAACAAATTCGTCAGTTTCCTGGAAAAAAAATGTGAAGAAACAATTATAAATGTGCAGTCATCATTTTGCAACTTTATTTTACTTTTCACAGAAATAGTGACATTATTTTTTTATTCATAAAATGTCTACCAAAAACTTTTCAGTTGTGATTTTTATTTGTATTAAAAACTAGCACTATTCATGTTCTTGTCTGAAGCAGTTGTTTTCAAATGGAATTATTTAAAATGTTCTAATAAATTTGAATTCTTTTTTTGTTGTTTTCCGCTATTAAATGGAATCATCATGAAAGGATTATAACTCAAAAATCATATTTCAAATCATAATAATCGTAATCAATCCATTGCCGTTTTTCTATTGACATTCCCGGCGAAATATTTGCTAGCATAAAAAAGAGACAACACGAAGACATGTTTGAATAAGCTTCATGAGTGACCGTGTCAAGATGTGGTTGATTTATAAATAAAAAGAATTACTTGAGTTTGTCATTGAAACTTAATTTTGATTGTTTTGGTGTGTTTCTTAATTTTGAGTATTTCACTAACATATTTTTCCCTCAAAAACAACAAACCAAAACAGACACATTAATTGTAGGAACAAAAATATCTTCTTTTATTTCGACAAATGAATTTTTCGAACTTTATTCCTTTATTTATTTATGTTGATTACATTCGCAATTTTAAATACAAATGTTATCGTGGTGCAATAAAACAACGAATTTAAACTCTCAGAACCCATTCATCAGCTGACAGCAACTCACGAAATACACTAAATCTCAGTCAGTGTTTTAGCACTCTCTTTTTATTTTTCCCACGAAGCGTGTTCATTTTTCCCTTTTCACTAAACTCAAATTACCTCCATTTTAGTATGAAAAAAACATGCTTTTAAAATTAAAATTTGTATTTTTCGGGAAGAAAATAACATTAAATTAATCTTCAGTATAAAATTCGCAGTTTGCTAACATTATAATCATTATTTTTGGTACCGGAAATTGTTACCTTTTTATGTACATTATTAATGGTGAAATGTAGTTTGAATGTTTTCTTGTCAGATGGTTGATATTCCCACAATTTTCATGTTTTACGCATGGAAATTTTACCGAAAATTGAAATTCCAACAAAAAGATAGAGATGCCACAATGTAGGAACACTGCTGAGTGTCGGAATTTTGTTTTTCTGCTTCACAATTATTCACCGACAGTAAAATAGCGAGCGGTGGGAGGGGCTTACATAGAAAAAAATCTGCGAGGTAAATCGGGGAGACGTAGGAAAGCAGTCGGTCTATTTAATAGTTAGTTTATGGTAAAAACTCTTAGATAACCACCGATGGTAAGCCTCGGTCTACCCTATCATTTAGCACTAAGCACAAGAGACTACCAAAACTTGTCGCCTTTCATGGGCTCAAATTAATTCATCCAGCTGATGTGAATTACTACCGTCAACAGTATCGATTTGACATACATAATTCACATTCAATTTTTAACACCCATATCGACACTCTATCTATAACACAGCTACTACAGTGACACTGGTTGTAATCTCCCACCAACGACAAAATCGATTACAATTGATAAGCAGTCAGTTTGCCATACACTTGTTGGTTGGCGGTTCGGATATTGGTATACGTGTAGTTATGGAACGATAGCAGAAGGTTGCAGGTTATATCTGGTTCCCAAATGGGTATATTCAATCGAAAGAAATATCTACTCGTGCTCTTAATTCTCGGAACGGTTTTCTTTGTTGTTCTTAATACAGTGCAATTGGAACGTGAATCTGTCGCATTGAGTACGTTCAGCGACGCGAAAGTAAGTTATGACTTCGTGGATTTACTCTCAACTACGTTTCATCATGCTATGCCGATGACCCTATTATAGATTGCTTCCAACATCAGTGCACTGTCGAAGGAGTTTGAGGAGTTTATCAGCCATCGGATAGTGTGGGACTCGGAAAGTAGTGACTTTTTCTTTTTCGAGAAGCTCACCAGCGATGGAATCGGGGCGTTTCGTGAGCTACCAGATACACGTGATGAAGTGTAAATTTTCCTTCAAAAAAAGTGTTACATGTGAATGGTTAATGGGGGAATATTTTTCTTGTGTTTTTTTTGTAGATGCAAAGAGCGTAGCTATAATGTGCCGACCAAAGCGAAAGTATCTGTGATAATAGTTTATAGGAATGAGGCGAGGTCGACACTTTTGCGAACAATTGTTTCTGTTATAGTAAGAACGTCGCAGAGGTTCCTGGAGGAGATTATCGTTATCGATGATCTCAGTGATGATGGTGAGTATTTCTTTGTGCTGTTAGGCCTTTTTTATTGATCATTGACTTACATGGTTTACAACAAAAGTTGGTTCTTGTACTGTCGTTGTAAACCGAGGAAATCAATGATCTATACAGATCATGTGAGCATAATAAAAAAGGCCAATTGTTGTTCTTAGGTTTTGCAATCATTATTCGGTGAAGGTCAGTAGACAAATCAGGGGCAAAGCTTGGTGAGTTAGCCAATGAAATTTTGTACACCAAAATTCTTCTGTAGGAAGTTCTATATAAGAAGTTAACACTTACAGGCTCTTAACATGCCCCGCTGTGCTTAATTTAAAAACACTTGCAGTGACTCTTGGTCAACTATTTTGGATAACGTCTCAGCGAAACTCTTACATGTTGAATATGTGTCCTGATCAATGGGAGTATTTTCCAGCCTATTCAGTTATAGTCTGCAAAGGTTCGAAATACAATTAGGCAAGAAAACTGTTAGCATCTTCAATAAACACCGACTTGCGAACGTGTTTCAACTGTGGTAATTAGTTTTTTCATATTAAAAAAAATGATTGGTGCAACATCTGATATCTGAGAGTATAACTGTCATGCGAGAGCTTCCTTCGTCTCAAAAATGAAACTCACAAAACTCGGGTCCCTACGGACCTGTTGCGCCAACTTTTTATTCATTATTTTATAGTGTACATCACGGTGGTGCTGATATACTACCCTAATTTTCGATAGAGCAAACTTATTCCAACGTTCTATTAAGACCGAAGGTGGTTATTTCTATGGCAGCAGTTACTCCTTTTCTATGTTCTCCGACCCCACTGAAATTGCATATTCTTTAATCTGTCTATTAAAATTAGGCTCAGGACAAGCTTTTTTTTACTGCATCTACTGGCATGGAAATACTCCCTCCTTCAGGTCAGTAAGCTGGCCCTCTGTTATTTCGAAGCTTATGAAGTCTTACGCGATTCATATTGTCGCAAAACTTCTTAAGGGTGAGGTCTTCTTTCGCCAATCTATCTGCAAACTCGGGCTACACTGAAATAATTGCGTTCGCCTGGTCTCGTAAAACAATTCAAAGAAGTTCCTACGACTTCAAAGAATAACCATGAAGAACTTTCTTTTCATAACAGCTGACGCTGTATCTTCTGCAAACATCAGCAAAGGCTACCTTTGCCCGGTGTTGCCTTTTAGTTATAAACATTTGTCACTCATTTTGTCTATACTGACTCCTTTAACGATCTTAGCAGCACTAAAGAACTTAAATTATTCTGCATCGAAAGGGGAATAGGATTGTTTTATAACCACTCTTCTCCAGACGATGGAAAAACGTTCCAGAAACGCGCATTAAGCAAAAAGATATCTAGATCCACTTCTACTACTCGTCCTATTCCAAATGGAAGAAACGACAGTCCAAGGCAGTTTTATATGACGTATCTTCCACCTAATGTAGAAACTGTTTTCAGGTCCTTAAAAAATGTTCATTTTCATTATAAAGAAATTGCTTAGCAAACAGTTTTCATATAACCCATCATAGTTCCTTTTTGACAAGCTTTGTTGAAAAAAAAAACTCCTGCATTGACTACCTGCGTGCTGAATCCGTTCAAATCCGTCAATTTGAACTTAAATCCCTCTACTTGTACTATTGATGAAAATCAAAAGCATTCTCTAGTTCGCTCACAGAGCCTTTCATCTTTTCCCTTTTCAGAGGCGTCTACAACCGACCTGGGTCAACTGTCATTGGGAGTGTTTATCAAAATTCATCGCAATCGTCGACACTACGGTCTTATTGCATCACGTAATCTTGGAGCAAAAATTGCAACCGGTGACTACATTGTCTTCCTCGACAGTCATTGCGAGGTAAACGTCGGCTGGATTGAACCTCTATTGGACCGTCTAGCCTCATACCATGGCATAGCCGTTAGTCCTGTGCTGGATAGTATCGATGCGACAACATTTCAATACCGTACCAGTTCAAAGAATCTCAAAGGTGGATTCGATTGGAATTTACACTTTCGTTGGATACCGATGGGCGAGGAGGAGCGTGAGGCCAAAACAGACCCCTGGGATCCATTTACGTAATTGTCAATGCACACAAGCAGTCCTGTGTGCAAACGCACTCTATTTTGTGGCTGTCTTGTTTCTTGTTTATCCGCATACACATACCGTGTGGATGTGCATCCCTTTTAGCTATAGACTTCCTCTCTTCGTTTGTGTGTTCTTTCAGATGTGATTTATTTTCAGGAGTCCAACGTTTGCGGGCGGAGTGTTCATGATATCCCGAAATTGGTTTTTTAAATTGAATGGATTCAACCCACTTCTGGAGGTATGTATCCGTGCATAAGTGCTGTGCTGCCCGCTGAACGCATTAAGCGGCGCGCAGTAACGCATTGCAACTCAAAAAGCCTCTAAGCCAAAGACGATTTTTCTCCCATTGCTGACAGGTGTGGGGCGGCGAGTCCATTGAAATGGCCATAAAGCTATGGCTGTGCGGTGGGCAAATTGAGATTGTGCCCTGCAGTCGGGTGGGTCATGTGTTCCGGCGGACTAAACATTTGTTAGATCTGCCTAATGGCCAGTACCTAAGGTAGGTCCACTGTAAACATAAACAGACATTAAGATAGCAAGTACCAAACAAAGATCTCTCACTATCGTCTGGGTAAAAAATAAAAAAAAACCAACAAAATAGGAATCGCAAAATAATAGCCGAGTCCTGGCTGGATGAATATAAGTATTTTTTCTACTCCTCGAGGCCAGGTGGAGTTAGCCGCGAGAGGCTAACATCAGCAGCAGGTACGGAGGTCTCCAAAGCAAAGCCGAACCCAGTTGAGAGGATAAAAAAGGATTTGCAGTGTCGCCCATTTGCATGGTACCTGCAAACGGTCTTCTACGAATTAAAGTGAGTAGTCACAGCCGTGGTTACCATTGCCACATTTGCACCCACCCGATGCTGATGTTTCTCTTGCAGATTGCCAAACGAAGATTACATAGCATTTGGAAAATTGAGTTCTGGACAAAAGTGCTTGAAAATCGTTTCGGCCGCATCCGGAAACGTAAATGTCCTGCTGAAAAACTGTTATCATGGCGAAGTTACACATTGGTTCCTCGATGCCAAAGATGGTCGTTTGCGATCCGACACAGGTGCTTGTTTGAATGCGGGGGGACATAGTGCTGGTGGCCATGTGACGGTTCTGTTGCAATACTGCAAATCACAGTGGGAAAAGTCACAAAGCTGGACGCGGAGAGGAGGCAAATTAATTCACGAAAACACTCGACTATGCCTGGATAATCCGCTCAGTGAGGTTGTAACGATGAGCAAATGTCGACGTGGAGCTCCGTCACAGTTGTTTAGTTTCTCTGTTGAGTTGCAACAGCAGTAGGGTGCGGCAGATGCGAATCCCTGGTGTAGTTATAATCAATGGCAATGTAGTCGCAGAGGTTGCGCCTGTACTGGCCGTAAATTTATGGATTTTGCTTGACGGTAATCTTCAGTTACCTGATTGTGGGTAACGAAATATAGGCAATTGTGGTGGTAGTTATGGACTGTGCAGTATCTGAATAGAGGGCGGTATTTGCATAGCACACAACAATGAGATAAGGTGATTCGTAAGGTTCCTATATGCATTCCTTTTATTATATGTGTCCTTCAATGCTTGCAGTATTAAGGGTACCATTTTGAGTTAACCCTTAAATGCCCAAATAAACCGATTTTGATGAAAAAAAATATATTATATGTAAACGGAAACAAAAACAACAAATCCGTTGTTGAAAACAAATAATTTTTTTCCAAAAAGTTATTAACAAAAAGGTTATTGTATCTTTAAAGATACAATGGTTATTTAAGGGTTAAGATAATTTTAGGACTACGCTAATTATGACTTACGCCAGTAAAAATAATTGTTTCAATACAAACTGATATAAAATCTCACAGATGACTTTTTGTTACACTTTTGGTGAATTATGAAGAAGCAAACATTTTGGCTAGAGTAAGCCAATTAAAAAATGAAATAGTGTTAAGTTTTGTTTTTAACGAAAAACGAGTTGTAATGTGAATTAAAACTATTCACATGTGCCCTTAGCCATAGACAAATCATACTCAAACTCAGTCCATTTTCCGAACACTTTATCTGCCATTCTTTAAAAATAATTCCAGCGTCCACTTCCAGTAAGTGAAATGAAATTCGAAGCAAATTTAAAAGCTGTTTGTAGTATAAATAAAAATAAAAATTGTTTTGTTTGTTTTTTTTTTTATATTTGTGTTTAGTTTTGTTGCGGCGCTATTATTATCATCATCATTCACCATCATCATCATCGTCACCAACATACATTATTTATAAGAACATATTATGTAAATAAATTAAATTCCAATTTCGCGGTTCTTTTAGACCAGTAAATTAAATATTTTTGAATTGAGTTTTCAGGGTTCCGCGATTTTCTTGAACTAAGAAAAACACAAAAATAATTTTTATAAGTATGCAATTACAAACATTTATTTATTTTTATTGAAGTGTATAGCCACCCATAACTCAGAAAAATTAAACAACGAAAAATGGTACAGCAACATCCACTTTGCAAAGAAAATTACGAGCAACAATCCATGAAGTATGCATGCGTGTGAGCAAAACTAAAACGACATTTCGATACAGTTCACGAAAATTTAAAGAAGAAAAATATCAGCTTTTTTCAAAAACAAAAGGACATGCATGAATCCACAGTGTCCAGTTTGACTACATTTGCAAAAACTGACAACGAAAATGCAACTGAAGCATCTTTTCTCCTAAGCTACAGGATAGCTCGATAAGAAAGCCACAAAAGTACTATTGTTGTAAACCGTGAAAATCAATGATCTATACAGATCATATGAGCATAATCAAAAAGGCCTACTAATGCAGAGTCTGTAATTAAACCTTGTATGTTAGAAACAATCCGTTGCGTACTTGGAGAAGCCGCGGCAAAAAAAGTTGCAGCAGTTCAATATTCTCAATCACAAAATATCTGATCACATTGAAGATGAACTCGTTCGCAGATTAGATGCTTGTGATATGTTTGCAAAACAACTCGATGAAAGTACGGATGTTGCCGGCCTTTCCATACTTCTTGTATTCGTGAGGTATCCCTTCGACACATCTATTCAAGAAGATTTGCTCATCTGCACACATTTGGAAACCAATACAACTGGTGAAGAAATATTTAAGGCCATAAATTGTTTTATGAATAAACACAGCATTAATTGGGAAAAATGTGTTGATATATGTAGCGACGGAGCCGCAGCAATGGTGGGATAGATTAAAGGGGTCCTATCAAAAAATAAAAACTTTAAGAAGAATGCCAACTGATTTGAAAAAAGTTATTGATGAAGCTGTTAAGATTGTTAATTTCATGAAAAGTCGTGCTCTTAAATCGAGATTGTTCAAAAAAGTGTGCAAAAATATGGGAAGTCAGTACGAATGACTGCTTCTGCACACGGAAATAAGACGGCTTTATTTAGATTATTTCAGCTTCGTGATGAGTTGAAAGTTTTCCAACTGGACAAAAATATTTCTTCATCTGGAAACCTTTTTGACGTATTGCATGATGAGCTATGGATAACAAAATTATCTTATCTTGCAGACATTTTTGAAAAGTTTAACGAAACTGCTACTGCTTTGCAGGGAAAATCCATAACAGTATTTTTTGCGAGAGACAAACTGGCAGCTTTAAAAATAAAAATAAATCTTTGGCTTACCTGTAAACAATGTTGAATGTATTCCAATTTTACATGAATTCTTGCAAGGAAACATGCTACAGCTCTGAACAGATTTTGCAATATGATCACTGCATATTTGGTAAGTCTAGAAAGGTCTTCATCAGATTACTTTCCAGATACGAAAACTGACATCGAGTGGTTACTAAATCCATTTCTAATTAAAACTCAGCCTACGGCACTAAGCAATCCGGAAAAAGAGTCTCTTATAGATCTGCAGAGCTCTTCTTCATCAAACCATGTATTTTATTCTGTACCATTGAACGAATTTTGAGTTGGTATTAGGAGTGAACACCCTGAACTTGCCAAACAGGCTATATTAAATTTGCTCCCTTTTGTTACAACGTGAAGCAGGCTTTTCAGCGTATACTTATGCGAAGACGAAATACAGATCGAGATTGGACGTTTCCCCAGATATGCGAATACAGCTTTCGGAGATATAAGTCAATTTTAAAAAAATTTTAAGTCAAACAATGAAACAGGTTCATTTTTCAAAC
This sequence comes from Cheilosia vulpina, assembly GCA_916610125.1. Taxonomy (NCBI): domain Eukaryota; kingdom Metazoa; phylum Arthropoda; class Insecta; order Diptera; family Syrphidae; genus Cheilosia; species Cheilosia vulpina. The sequence goes on along the minus strand of OU744276.1, from coordinate 111,374,021 downwards.
TAACGGCCAGATTATTCACTCCTTTTAATCCGGGTTAAAGGTTACACCCGGGTTTAAGTGAGTTTAACCCAAAAACTAAACCCAAGTCCATAATATTCACTCGTTAAACCCGAACATAAACCCAGTTTTTTAAACTTGACAGCGTTTAATCCGATTGGATTTAAACGCAATCCGGAGACCGGTTTAAGTACTTTAACTGGGGTTAAAACTCAATTTCTTAATATTGACATTTCTTCGCTCGCAAGAAATAAGAAAAGTAGAAAAGGGGAATAGAAAAAAAATGTCAAGAAACTAAAAAAAGGACTTCAGTCGTGACATGGACGAAATTAATGTTGATATCTTCGTCGTCAGAAGACGAATTAGTCGAAGAACTGATGAAACAGCAGCTGATGGTAAATTAACGTCGTCCTTGTCGTCGAATATATCGATTGCACAAGCGGGCTTGCGTTGACGATTACGATGTGGTATATTTTCGAAAATATTTCGTGCTGAAAAAGAGTCATTTTGGAGGCTGCATTCGATGATTCGATAGAAATTTAGGCATAATTAATACACCTTAAAATATAACTGGTCCCAAAACAAATGAAATCAATTTTCAAGTGACAAACAGAGAAAAAATGTCATTATTTGTGAAATTTGACATTACGTGGGTTTAAAACGGATTAAAAACGGTTTAAAGTGTTTTAAGTCCGCATTTAAATCCATTTTTAATCCAGCGGGTTTAATGCGTGTTTTTCAGTGAATAATATGGACATAGGGTTAAATTGTCGGGTTTAAAAATTGCGGATTAATGATCGGCTGTAAAATTAACTTAAACCTGAGTTACACCCGGAGTGAATAAATAATATGGCCGTAAGCTTAAAAAAAAATATCTTAAATAAAAAAAAATGATTTTGAAATGGTGTTGCTTTTCATTTTTTATATCGTTAAAAGTTGGGGTTCCGAAATATATTTGTGTCTTCTTTAGGGTTCTACAGCTTAGAAAGTTTAAGAACCGCTGATGTAGAATAACGTAACATCCTCTCTCTCTCAATTATTTGTATAAATACCAAGATTAGCAAGATAAAAGCAATCATTTGTATCGTCAAACCCTTAGGGGAAACACTGCCTTTAATTCGCTATTCGTCGTCGTTTTGCTATCAGTAAAACATCCGGTATTATTTCGCTACCGTTGTAAAAAAAAATTCAACCTAACAGCCAGAGATTCCCCTATTCTTTCTTAAAGGAATTAAATAGTAATTTTTGGTGGAGGGTTTAACTAACGAACCATACAAGTTTTTATTTTATTGTTACACTTTATCAAAAAAAGAAAGTTTTGGCATTATATTATTGAAAATGCATCTCTTCTTTTACAAGTTAGGCATTTCTTTAGACAAAAGTGGTTGGCAACGCGACTATTTGTGCCGGAACCAAAGATAACGGTTCCAGTAGAAAGGCGGCTGCCTACAGGCTATTTTCCCTAAAATTTCAAGAGGTCACGCACATTTGCTCATTTTTTTTTTCATTGGACTGTAATGCAAGAAATCGCTATTCCGAAATGTGTATTTCACAATTTTTTTATTTTAATCGAAGCCTTAACAAAAACCAAACAAGTTCAATACCAAACACAAAACAATTGAACAGCGCAATGCTCATAAAAGCAAAAGGAATGTTGGCCGGCCATTAGCAACATGCTCTTTTGTAGCTCACACGTATTCACAGAAGGGGGTTGAAATTACAAAAACCACAATGTAAACACATGGGTTTTTGGTGGGATAGTCGTACGAAAGATATCCATCTCTTTTATTCATTCATCTCTGGTCCGGACATTGGTATCGCGAGTTCAATGGTATTTGCCCAACTCAAAAATGCCTAAAGAAGATTACACTCAAAAAATACTATCCACACATAACAAATAATTTTAAATTTTACGGATAAAATTCTATGAACGCTGTCAGCAACTTCGCCCACAGCGGAAGTGGCATAATATGCTGGGTGCGAGTGTGTTATGGTGAGCCGCAATTTCCAAAGTGACATGACATTTGTCAATACGAATGTCTATGTACCATAGCGCACTTATCATTTGCCACCTCATAAAAATAAAGCTTGTAGGCAAGTAACAGGAAATCGGCCGAAGTTGGTGGTCTCAGTATTGTTTGTCTATACTCTTAGCATCGAATGGGGAATATGGGACATTTCTTTACAGATTTTCAAAATAAGCGAAACAAAAGCTTTTGTTGGGATCTGATGTCTAAGTAATTTTTTCCTGTAACTGCACTGGCGATGTTCGATTATATCCAAAAAAGTGCGCAACGGAGGGAACCTATTAGAAATATTTTTTTAAAACCCCGCAAAAGTCTGTAAGAGTCTCCGCAATATTGCGACGCAGTTACACACTTTTTTGAATATTCCTAAACAAGTCCTCCCAAAATTTAGGCCAAATTGAAAAGTTATATCTGTGACAACAAGAGGTGTTTTCTTCTTTAGTTCAGAGCGGAACCTGAACTGTTATACCAAAAGTTTGTGTTTCTTTTTTAGGTCAAACACATCAGAGCTTAGAATTTGTGTTTCTATTTCGTTCAGAGTATGGTCAGAGCACGCTCTATGAGCTCAGAATAAATTGACTGAGCAGGCTGAGTAAAAATCTGATTACACAGTTACAGTCACATTTGACAGAAAAAATACATGATAAACAAAATAGTTGAAATGGCGGACGAGCTTTGTTGTTCTGAAACTGAAGGCTAAAAACGCTAAGTCATTTTTAAACATTGAAAGTCAAGACTGCACTCCTGGCTCAAAATGACTTGTACTGTTTTACTTTGTCGCCACAGATTTATTATAAATAAAAGTTTTACCACGTAGGCACTTGCATTCACATTGGTAAAAATCTAATCCCTCACGACCGGTTAATTAAATTGGATAGCTCTGCACTCTTGTAACCATTCGAAATTGTGTCCAGATGAATTAGTAGGTATAAATCATGCATTGTAGAGGGTGGGCCAAATAATAGTCTCTTTTAAAAATAATAAAATGAACAAAATTAAATTATTTCCAAGTATTATGGCTTTATTAGTAAGAGCAAACATTCCCATTAATTATGGCATACAACTTCGTTCAAGTGGCTGCCTCGACTGGCTTCGCAGTAGCGCTTTCTGTCACTATAATTTTTCAAGACCTTGTTGATGGTTTCAGGCTGTAGCTCAGGGATTACTTGGATGATATAGGCCTTAAGTGCTTGAATCCTTTCCGGATTGTTGGCACAACATCGGTTCTTCACGGTTCCCCTCATAAAAACTTCCAAAAGTGTCAAACTGCAGCTCCGAGGCGGGCAAATGACACCGGCAAGACGGCTGATAACACGATTTGGGAATTTGGTGCGCAAAAGATCGATTTTGGCTTTGGCTGTGTGGCATGGCGTGCTATCTTGCATGAACCAGAGGTCGTCCAAATTCATGTCTTCAATTTTAGTAAAAAAAAAGTCGGTTAACATGGCTCTGTAACGCCCACCGTTAACCGAAACGTTGTTCCCCGCAATTTTTTCGAAGAAAAAGGGTCCAATGATGCCACTACTCCACAATCCACAGTGTCTCGTCTGTGTGCACCGTGGACGAAGGGGACAGTACAGCAGGCGCGGTGGGTGCTTCATTTCGGCCAAAACTCTTTTCAAAAAAACCACTGTTTGGGCTACAAAGAGAACTCACTTTGAAAATAAGTTTTCAATATTTCCCAACGTTGTTCAAGAGTAAAGCGACTCATTTCGTTCCGCGGAGATATGATACTGACTTTCTGTCAGGATTTTGAGCGGCAAACAGCTGTCAGTGTCAAAATAATCTATGATTTAAAATGAAACCACTAGATGGTCCACACTTTACAGGAGTGCTTACAATCACATACAGCGATGGACCACAGCTCGCCAGCGACGCCATGTACCTCTCCTCCCGATGCATTTTACTACTACGAACTATTATTAGTCTGATTCCATGCCGGTTGTTATTTTTTGAACCAACCACCCACGCAGGGGATTGTCTCTAAGCAAACACGTGGATTATTTGTCCGTGTGTCGGTTGGTCTTTATTTAAATATATACAACTATCGATACACGATTAGACAACAGGTAGACGCCATCAGACGGCGGGACACAATTGAATCTCTGTTTTACGCACATACAGCCGAATGGTGTGGAATGAACAATGGAGCGGCAATTCGAGAACTCTCTGAAAAGAGCCGAGTGCGGGTGTGGGTGGTGATGGCCTTATGCGAGCGTGAAAAATCTTTCGAGCTAGTAAATTCGAATACTCTCACCGTGCCATAGTATAGTCGGAGTGCGCACATGTTCGAGTGATGTGGTTCGCATAGTTCGCGTGAACACTAAACAATCGGTACCGCTTTGATGAGAAAAATCCACCCGCGATAAAGATAAAACAAAAATTGAATTTTTCCCCGAGAATGTGAATTTTGGGCAGCGGTGTCCTTTGATTTTTCACCTTTAGCAAACGCTACGCACGTCTAGATACCGGCCTGACAATGAACTCCACCGACTACGACTACGAAGACACTCAAATGGAGGACCTTGTCTCAATTATAGTGCCAATACTTTTCGGAATCATCGCCATCACGGGTTTCATTGGCAATAGTTTGGTGATAGTTGTGGTGTTGGCCAATCCGCAGATGCGGTCTACAACGAATTTGCTCATAGTGAACTTGGCCATCGCGGATCTGTTGTTTGTGATATTTTGCATCCCGTTTACGGCCACCGACTACATGCTGCATGTGTGGCCATTCGGTGAGGCCTGGTGCTGCATTGTTCAGTATTTGATTGTGGTGACAGCACTTGTGAGCATCTATACTTTGGTACTGATGTCGGTGGACCGTTTTTTGGCCGTAGTTCATCCGATACGTTCCCGTGAGATTCGCACAGAGAAAATAACAAAAATCGCCATATTTTCACTGTGGACTGTGATTATAGTGGCTTCGGTGCCGGTTTTCATTACACATGGCTTGGAGGTGAGTTGAATTCAGGAACTTTAGGGGTGACAAAGGGTTACATAGTAACTTGCATGTTCAGACGATTGCATAAGACTATGGAGTGGAGAGTGATCCAGTCTGCTCTTCTCGATTGTATAACTTGAATGGTTTACAGTGAAAGGTACGAATAATTTAACCGCGAAATTGCAGTGAAATTAAAAGCAAGTGAGAAGAACTTGTCGTAGTGCAATCGCTTGAGCAGTCATTGCGTGTGAAAAGTGAGAGATCAGTTTATGAACCAATAGACCGATCCATTAGGAATAATTAATTAAGGCGGCTTAGAAGTTGTAGCCATATTAAGAGCATGTAACCAATCCGGCCTCCTACATATGACATGCCATGTTTAAACCAAAAATTCTTCGTATTTCAGGTTTGGTAATTCATTGGCTATTGGATTCGAGTCTTTCGAATAAGTCCCGATATTGAATTTTTGTGAAAAACACAGCATTCCTGTATTCGACTTTGTTCTACAGAAAAGTCGATATCATTTTTGAAAAACCGGTTACGCAGCTCTTTTCTTAAAACGCTTTATCTGCGTATTATTTAACGACTATATGAGCTTATATGTATTTAACAGTTGTTTGTCTGCTGTACTGATGAACAAAAAGTATTTGACGATTAAATTCAGCTGTTGATGATGAATCCTTTATGAGAATAAAGCTGTACAATTAATAAGTCTCTGAGTTTATCGGAGACATCTGCTGGCTTTAAAAGCTGTTTCCCCAACACGCTATAAACCTAAGTGTATTTTATAAGCTTGTTTTATGAATTGGTAAAATTTTTTGCAGTTAATCTGTGCTCAACCAGGTTTACAATTTTACTATAAGTAAACCTAGGTTTGCAACAATTTTACGATGGATTATAGGCCGTGTATCACCGGTCCTAATTGTTCAAAAAACTAGTCAAAAATTTTACCTCGAGGCTGAGCCTTATTTGATGTGCTACGGTCCTCATATAGGTATTCATATACCCGAAGTCATTCCTTAGCAAAAATACGATAGAAATATGTTTCAAATATGTTAATTGATACAGAAACGGGACTCATGAGCTTAAAAAGTAAGTCTATCTGAAAGTCTGAGCTATTTAAACAAAGTGTGGCGTAGATATATACTGAGTTGTTCGCTTAAATATTAGGTATGTAAAAAAAAAATGAAAAAGAGCTGCTTAAAAAATGTGTAAGTAATATTACGAACCAATCAAAAAAACAAAATAATATCCTTAACAAGTCTTCGCGTGGTCCAACGTCCAGAATCTCTCAACTGCTCAGTATGTGAGATTAATTTTTAAAACGGTTTGCAGTAACAATAACAATAACATTTTAGTTATTAAGTTCAGAAGCTTTTTTGGGGCCATTATCATTCTCAGGTGTTCATCCTTAGTTGGCTATAGGTGGAGCGGCCTTACTTGAGTACTGTTTTCTTTGTTAAGTAGTTAAATAAGCGGTTAGTGTGATATATTCACTTCCCAAAATGAATATGTCCAGTTTTATTGCATAGAAATACACTTCGGATTTTAGGAGTCACAAGGATTCGACGATCGGAATTGTGACTTGAAAACTTATATTAGGAGTCATTGCCGGCTTTTATGGTGCACGTTGGACATATTTTTAGAGTGATTTAGAACCAAGGAAAACATAATGGGCCTTACTAATAATCATTTTTACCCTCCGCACTAAATACTTTGTAGGTCACAATATGCTATTTTGTATGGAAAATGTTACCATTGTGAGCTCGAAAAATGTTGCCTGGACACTAAAAATGAATAAAAGTATTGCGGAATATGCATATTATTCCAGAAAGTTTGCTCAGTCTAAATTTATTCCTACTCAATTGCTAACATTAATTCAGATGATAGATTTATAAAACATATATTCAATTAAATTTTCCCTGCACACCAAAGCGATGAAAGAAATTACTTAAATTGATAGAAAAATCTATTCCATCGATTAACCACTTGAAAAACAGAAATGAAATGTTAAAAAACCGACGAGTTTATTCCCCACAAAAAATATACACACTCAGATAAAAACATTTATTGAACATGAAGAAGTATTTATTACTACATGATGTTTGATAACATGTAGCAAATACAAATATTTTAGAAAAAGCTACGTCATCTGCCAGCTGGAAGCTTATACTGCTCAATACGAAAATTGTTCAATTAGAGATATTTATGAAGCAAAAAAACATTTTTATTCCTAAAAAAAAAGTCCACCTGTCAGAACCGTGCAAATGAATTCATTTTTATGGAATAAATTCAAATCACACGTAGTTTGGCATCGGATATGATGAAAACTATGTGTATCTATCCCGTAGACTTTCAGTTAGACCATAAGGAAGATTTTCAAATCGAATTCAAGGCTAAACATTAAACAAATTTCTTTTTTTTTGTCGAGGGGTGTGTATTTTTTGCAAACATTTTAGTATACACAAAAAATAAAATAAAATAAAAGCCTAATATACTCAGTTTGTTTAACGAGCACCATTAAAACCGTTTTTACTGTTTTATAATTCTACTTAGGAGAACAGATAACACCCAAAGGCAAAACAGCTGCCTTTAAAAATAACATTTAGAAATAAAATGGCGGCTTGTGTTTATTGTTTGCGTTTGCATTGTTTTCGCATTTTATATGCGTAAAGTGGTTCGTCTGTCTAATTTTCGATAAATGATAAAGGTGTTTGCGCGAAATAGTTATTGCACATATTTTATTCGACCTCGACCAAGTTGTTCTATGTCCCGAAATAGCGCCACACACATGTAATAGGCACGGCATGACATTTCAATGATTATAAATTCAATAAACTTGAAAGTGTGTTTTCCTTTCTAAACATGCCCATCATCGGAAGTGGCTTTAATGTAAGCACTTCATTTATACACTTCAACGAAACAAAACATGGGTGAGTGAAGAGATATTTTTACTTTTCAATGTCCAGAATAGATTAACAGAAGTTTAATTAATAATTGCGGTCACATGAAAATTGGTATTTTGGTTTTTCAGGTTTTTTAATTAATTTGAAAAATCGCGTAAATATATACATGCATGTTAATTGAAAACAGCATGCGTGGTTTTGTTGAACTATAAACAAATTGTTCACGCTGCTGTGAGAATAATCCAAAATCCAGTCAAAATTAGTCGCTATTCATTCTCAGTAGGTAATAAAAAGTTAAGAAAGTGTGTTACGATAAATATGTAAAAGTGCAGTCAAAGAGCTAGATGCAGATAGTCTGTTTGTGTGTTTAGAAACTTTTTCGATGTTTTGGTTTGTTCTTTTAACTGGTGTGCCATCATGTAGCCATTCTCTTACTGAACTAGAACGTTTACGTACATCTGCAAAATTACAATATAGTAATAATAATATGTAATTCGATATAGAAAAGGCCCACGCCATCAGATGGTCTCGATATTGTCCGGCTAATGGTAAATGAATATAAGGTTCTACGGCACGGAATTTTGCTGCGTATACAACAGCTCAACGAACAATAATGTACAGCTTCATTTGTGTCATCAATTGTTAGAAACTCCATGGCAGAAGAATTAATAAACGAACGATAACGACATTTTGACCAAAATCCATATCTCTGTCGGAAAGTTAAAAGAGTGTCTATACTGGAAAAGAACACTTGAAGTAATCACTTTAAATCAGAAAGGCGCCACATCAAATCTATACGTAGGTACTTGGTACCCTTCCAATGTCTATATATTGAGGTAGGTATGTACTTGTACACGTAAGCTCTATATTCATTAAATACAAAACTGCACTTAGTATATAAGACTAATTATAACGCAGCCACCACTTACAAATGCAGTTTTGCCCAACTTCAATAGACATGTATTTAAGAACATATCAAAACTTAAGACGTAATCAAATAGCCTTCGCTTCTCTCGCCACAATTCTGTCATCTTAGGTGACTACTTTAAAAAATGTATATTTTAAAAATAAAGTATAGATACACAAAGCAATACTATTCACAACACAGTAAACACCTGGCCAACGTACGCGATGTGTATTGCATATGTGTTCAAATCACAACCTAACACCCAGCCCCACCCACAGAAAATGTTTACACATCCATTTAATTTAATCACCTCTTAACGACCTATCCATCATTTTATGTTTCTTGTTTTCATCTTTTCCACCCGTGGGCGCCGCGTAAAAAACTGAATATCAAATCTAGGGATTCAACGGACGTACGTAATGCGCGTGTTTTTAATTTCATTAAATCCAATAATTCCACCAAGCATTTATCAAGATTTTATGAAGAAGATATTTTCGTAATGCCTAGGTGTACCTGCACCTTACATCCGTAATATCTTCGAGTGTGTACTTTAAAATAGCATGCCGTTGGAACAAAAGCAGATCAAAAATATTTAATTTCTAATCTGTTTACAATAAATTAAACGAAATTTGCTTATATTACAAATTGTTTATCAATTAGTAATAAAATTTGAAAACGTTTTCGAGAAATATAAAGCAGACAATAATTAATCGCAGGTAATTCACTAGTGTAAACTTGAAAACTGTTGGCGTGAATTCATGTACTATAAGTATACTCGTTATGTGTCAGATAGTTAAATATTTATACGAAAACGAGATGGGATCGCATTGTGCACAAGAAGTGCACAAGAGATATGTACACACACTAGCTAATTGCATCTGTTGAATATAAAATAAGCAAGGATAAGTAAACACGAGTTTCGCGTTTGCTAATTGCAGTACAAGTATGTAATGCACTTGTGAGCATACTAATCGTACGTAAACACAGGCAAATTGTCCATTTGTCGGAAATCGGGAAGTAGGGATAAAATAAGGAATTACATAAGCAAATCAGTATGGACGCAGCTGGTCAACAATAAATAAAGGTATCCCATATTGCTTGCATTTGTTTTCTTTTTAGAAAATTTAAGATATCGTGATTCTGGTTAATTCTTAAAAAAATGTTTTAAACGAAATCTGTTTTACAAGACACACCTCCATTTTGATGAAAAAAGAAACCATCAACCGCGTTTTACAGAACTTTTGGAATTAAACAGGTTTTCATTGACAATTGCTGACAATAATTAGTTTGTGTACGCCTTTTCTTTGGTTGTAACTGGTTATACGCTTGATAGACGTCAGTGAACCTTTTTGCATTGATTCTTTAGATCGACTTGATGATTTACTGATGCGGCTGAGAGTTGATTTTTATTAAGTATTGTATTAATTATTGGTAATCATTAGACAATCGTATTGGCAGTTCATGTGCAGGAACATTGAACAGTTGCAAGTCGATTCGCTTTTTGCAGTTACATTTTTTTCAGTTCAATTTTGTTCAGTTATGAGACTTCTGTCTCGGTGGCTTTGTCAAAAATGAATGGCAAACTTCTGAAGAATTTAGTTATTGAAAGAAGTATAACAACGTAGCCTCCAAGACCCTGCGATATGACAGCACCGTAACGTTTACTACTGGGGAACTTTAAGTCGTTGGTTTATGGGGGCTGGGCAACAATGATAACTCTACTTATGTGATATGGCTCGAAAAACTGGTTAAAAATTGAGGTTTCTGAATGCAGCTCGCGAAGATGCTTACGTGGTGGCTATGTGATGCCAGATTACAAGATATATCTTTTTTTTTCAAGAATTTTGAGCTCCAAAATATGTACAAGACTTTTTAACTCAAATTCATCACTTTTCAAGATTTTTGATATCAAAAACTGTTTAAACAAATTAAAAGAACCTTTTCTAGTGAAGAACAACATTTTTTATTAATTCCATTATTATGTGAGTCAAACAGAGCCCATGCACAATTTCCATTTCACTAACGTTTCCATCAACTCTAAAGAAACATGCACTTTAACATATTTGATAAAATAACTGATCTAACGTGTTATGGAAAAATGTTTTAGGAGTAAAAACAGCGGATGGAAACTTCACATCTAGATTAGATTTTCAATATTTTATCTCTTCCACATTCCTCTTCAAATGTTTAAATAATATTTTCTGGTGTAAATTTTAATAAAACAAAATTCAGAATCGTTTGAGTACTGAAACAGTTGTTGTAATTTGAATCTTTACAAAGGATTTTATGTGTTTTAATGAACCGAAATTCTATGATCCTGATATAAGCAATGAAATTCTAGCTCAATTTGATTCAATTATGTTCCAGAATTTCAAAAAGCATTAACTTTAATATATGACCTAAGTTCCTTTTTTTATAGATATTTATGTGATTTTTGGACTAGTAGTAAAGTACTTCGAAATCGTATTTTATCTTTCGCTATTTTTATATTTTGAATAAAATCTTGAAAAAAATATTTTTTATTATGGAAAAACAATATTTTCAGATTTTTTTTATCTGGGAACACTGGTGGCTAGCTCCGCACGAAACAGAGAAAGCCTTTGAGAAGTGATATTTGTGTAATCTCTCGAAGAGAGATGGCTCAGCGATCCATCATTTTATCTTAAGAAAATTAACCCTAGAAAGCTAATGTTCGTCGATTCGACGACGTCGCATTCTTAATTTTGCTGTCACTTTTCAACGCGGGCACATAGTAACTTATGCTCAACAACTAACTCAGTCACCGATGCGTTCTTGCGAAAGACGGTTGTGTCCGGCAGGTAAAAACAGTATTTCTCTTTTTATTTATATTTTTAAATGCAATATTGGAATTTGTGGTCAACATCGAATTGACTTTTGCGGATTGTGCGCAAAGTAAAAATAGTTCCTTTATTTTTTTTTCTTATCACCTGTCATTATTAATTTTATATTGCCAAAGAAGGAATGTTATTTTTTTCAGTTTTTTTTAAATATTGTGGAGACATGTTCATTTTAGACTGGAAAATGCTGCGTTTTTTAAAAGACTGCTTAATAATAAAAAAATGAAGAATATACTTAGTAAAATCAAGTTTTTTATTTGGGAATACAATCTTAATGTTTCAGAAAAAAAAAATAGAACTATATGTATTAAATAAAGCTTAAAAAAACATATTTCAGTACAGATCGTCGAATCGACGAATGTTTAGCTTATTAGGCGTAGTCAGCAACATTAGCCTACTAGGGTTAAAGCACTGGCACTTGAGGTGAGTAAGTGTGAATTATACAAAGAAGCATAATAGTTCCTTGCATTTTTGAATGCCCAAACTTGTGAATGTTTCTGAAATATATTTGTTGGCCCCGTGAAGTGCATAACCTCAAAAATTCAAGATTACTTATTAAATTGATGCCACCAAGCAGGCATGCTCTAAGTAGGCCCGGTATGAGGTGGTTAGATCAAGATCCGACTTCTCTTCTTTCGCATTTTGGGGATTGCCTTTCATAATTTACCTACAGTCATTGATAACAGATCGACGAGGAAGATATTCGCAACTCGATTGCTTTTAACACTGTCCATAAATGCGAGCTCACAAAGATTCCAGATAGGCAAAGTAATATCGACCTAATGTGTACATGAAAAACACTGCAGAAAGAACATTTCTATACTTTTCTTGCTCTGTTACTCTCACCCAAATTTGGACACCCTTTTCGATCTAAAATTAGCTTTTGGTTGAACAACGTGATAATTGGTCCATTGAATCGATGCGCCTGGTGCCTCAGTAGATCACTGTGGCATATGTGCAACATTATTTCAAACACTGAGCAATATAACCGGAGACAGGCGATTTAATTGCAGACTCCGATACTTAATTACTTGTAAGCAATATCGAATGCAATCCCATGCAACCCTATTAATTAACTAATTGCTTACAAGTGTTTTTATATTAAGACCATTGAATTTCAAACTTTTTTTTTTTGTCAAAAGGAACTCCTGAGCGGCGACACCAGATGGCTGCAGTGTCGATTTCTGATGGACAACGATTTTGTCTCATGGTCGACATACAATATAATATTCATGTCCAGTACGTATCTACTGCCGTTGATGATAATTAGCGGTCTCTATATCCGGATGATAACACGGCTGTGGCGACAGGGAGCGGGCGTAAGGATGTCTGTGGAGTCACAGCGAGGCAGGAAACGCGTGACCCGATTAGTTGTTGTAGTGGTAATTGCGTTTGCATCGCTATGGTTTCCCATACAGGTGGGTGTTTGTTACTGAAATACTAGCATAATTTGGAATTTTTGAAATATTTACGAAGCATTTATTTAAATATTTATGTTTTCCTTTTTTCAGTTTATTTTAGTGCTGAAGAGTTTTGGTCTATTCCACGCGAATTCCACCTGGTCGGTTGTGGCGCAAATCAGCTCACATGTGTTGGCGTACACCAGCTCTTGTATAAATCCAGTGCTGTACGCCTTTCTGTCGGACAATTTCCGCAAAGCATTTCACAAGGTGAGTGTGTAGAGCAGAGCGGTATGTGCTATATGCGTTGCGTAGGAATATGTCGTATGGTATTGTGTGAGGTGTTTGTTGATATTTCCAGTGGGTGATTCACAGGAGACATTAATTATAAATGAGTGCGAGGAATCTGCATTTTCCAGTTTGATTGCATTCGAAATGGGGCGTTAAGTTAAGTGTGAATAAATAATACACGGCGCACACTAGTAGGAGGTGTTGATGTGGCAACTGGGGGACTTGCTTTCATTTGAAGAGGGAATTGATAGTTTGTAGCTGAGGTCAGGAGGTTATGTAGTGTTGACTCTTTACATAATTATAATATCATCTGGCTGAATGAATTTGAAAAATACAGCAACTTTAAGATATTTTCTATTAAAGGTTGCGTAGAAGTTATGCCTTTCGATGAGTTTCCTTTTCATCCAAGTATCTTAATGGCAGCTTTGCCAAAAACAAGCAAAAAAACACTCAGATTTGCACAATACGCCCCCAATCGTGAATACTAAGCCTTACTTTAACAAAAATTCAATGGAAATCTCTATATGGACGTGAAAGAGAATTAAAACTGCTTCAAGTTCGAAGCGGTTGCTAAAGACAGACTCAGGGCTCCGAATCTTATTCTTTGAGTTTAGATGTCAGACTCTTACCGGCTCTATACAACATTTAAGAAAATGTTGACCACCTATTAGCGAGAGGGCCTCAATTGCGATGTTTATCACCGACCCGGTGTTGCAATGCATCATTATTGTACAGCTAAGCTGCCACAAATAATATGTTTACGCTATTGAAAAGGAGTCGCTAATGGACAACGAAAACACAATTGTGGGGCTAATTTTGTTGTGATTTTTGCTGAGTCCACCTCAGACGCATTCCATAAAATGTCATCGATTCACGAGAAGGAATATATTGATCTCGGTAGAGTTTATTGTAAATTAATTTAGGGAAATTATTTTCTCCCACAGGTGGATCACCAAATCGCTGACGTTATACAAATAAGATATCGAATCTAGTGTATGCTGTACTCCCGCTTTAAAGTAGCTTCTCGTTTCAATCCCATTCCGATTTGCAATCAGGAACAACTGGTATCTCTCGTATGAGGTCGGACTTATTTTGAAATTGTAATCGTAAGTTGTTTTGTGTGACCTAGAACTTACTTATAGCTTTTATATTTTGAGGCTACGTAACGAGCCTATAAAATATCAAATCATTCTTCACAAACATCCTTGCTTAGTTACAACGTTTTGACCGATTTTTTTTTTAATTTGCACTGCTTGAGCACTTTTGTCAACTTTTTGATCGCGAAAAATCTGTCAATCTCAAAACAGCATGTAACTTCAGAAGAAGCCACCAGATGGCCCACCCACAACAAAATCAATTAATCGAATATTTGAGTAACATTTTCTCTGACAGCAATTGTTGTTTGCAATTGCAAACAACGAACGAGTGCACATTTTTCCACACCGTATGTCGGCTTGTTTCCTTACAACAACACAACAATTTCATTCATTCAATACCTTGCATGTAGGTCACTGTGTAAACAAGCGCTTCGCTGAAAACGTTCATTCCAATTTTTCTTAAACAAGTGCATTTCACGAACACCTTAGTGTTTACAAAGCACTTTGTTATATTTACTCGTAAGGCATTATCACAGCATACAGCCAGCCGATGGTGCTGCCTCAGTGACTCCTCTGTTCCGCAGGAAAAAACACCCCTCAGCCCTCACACTCTTGCGAACATTTTCAGAGAATTCACTTTTAATAGCCGCAACCTGTGCATCCAGATGGATTTAATCAAAATTGGGTCGTAAAATCCAATTCGGAACGATTTCTAGAATTTGCAAACAATTTTGCGCCCATTAATTAAAAACAAAAATTCCAAAACTGACCTGACGTCACTGAATGATTTCAAAACAACACTCAAAATGTGTGTACACAATCAACTGCATGCGTACAGCAAACACGTAATTAAAATCCGCCGTTCCATTGAGTACGTGGCCAGCGGAATTGGCTATATAGAGATATGAGTACTGCAACTATACAATGTATCAAATAAGGGTGCTAACAGAGCAGTTATCGCCAGAAACAATATTAATTGTGATAGTTTTTGCCATTTCACACCCTCGTTTGTTTTATGACGTCGAGGGTGGTGGTAGGTGCGTACCCGCAATTGCAATACGATACATTGCGGATGGGTAATTTTAGTACTGATAAAAAAAAACTCAATTGCGCGCGGTGCGATTATATATTTGGGCGGCCGCGGTTTCCTAGTCCACCCTTTAAAAAAGGAGAGCAAAAAGTAAAAATATTGTTTATCAGTGATATTGCTCGCAAATTATATTTATATTGCAACAAGCTATTTGCCGGCATAATTGGCGTTCAATTGAATACAGATGACCATTGGGTTTTGTTGAATGATTTCGTGATTAATCATCTTTCTCGGAGCTTTTATATGGGAGCTGACTTATTCATTTGAACGTGGTAACAAAATTCAAATTATATGTTTCAAAATGAACCTTTCCAGTTTTACTCGTTGCATGCTGGTAGGCAATGGTATTATGCACGCAATCGTGGAAACACATTGGGGTGCGTTAACACTGATTAAACGGTGTAGGAGTGTTTGTCGGAAAAGAGGTGCTAAAATGACGTCAGTTATAAACAAAAATATTTTCTCTTTATAAACGATTCATTAATTTCAATCAATTAGGTTTAGGAGATTTAATTTCATTTCGGTTTGCGTGATAAGAGTAATTAAATAAAATTATGGTTTTTATCATGCTAATGCCATTCGCATTATGATTTTATTTTTAAAAATCGCTTGGGAAGACTTTATTGAGTGTTGTTATATATTTCTGATTCATAGACAGAGTATGTTACTGAAATTCAACTCGTTCTTTTCTAATTGACATATTTGGAGTGCCGGCTTCGGAAACAATGTTCAATTTAAAGGGGGAATGAGCGCAAATTTATCGATAAAGATTTATAATCGACAGTTTGTTCTATTTGTTCTCCAATGGTTGCAGATGCAGATACCTATCTAATTAGAGTGGTGCCGCCAGCGAAATTGCCCGACTTTAGTTTTCGTCAAATCCGTCAGTCCGAAATCTTGATCAAAAAACTAAAAACGCACTTGTTTTATTGAAAATAGTTCAAAATTGTTATTATTCTTGATACTGTGCCGAAAACAAATTTTACGTAATCCATTTCTTCATCCACCTAATTAAATTTTACAATACTGAGGACGCCTAGAAAGGTGAAAACCGCTGGTTCTCAATAGGTTTAAAATTGCGGGAACATTATTGTTTTTCCGTTGTCAAAAATGACGTTTGCGAAATACGAAAAATAAATAAATAGTTGGCACAACATGTCCGTAGGGACTCTAGGTCTAGCTTCTCACAATCATCCGCTTTGTTTTTCATTTTTAGGAGGGTTCTACCATTTTATGCCGAGTCTAATTGAAAAGCTCTTTTGGATGTTTGTCTGTCGTTCGCGGAAGGTGCCCCAGTGGAAAAAAAAAACTAAATGTTGGAATTTGTTTTTTTTTTCGGAAATCGAACCTGGTACTTCTCGCTTAGAGTTCAACCCATAAACTAAGTATTAAATAGACCGTCAGCTCCCGCGCACCTACCCGATTCCCCCCGAAAATTTTGAAAAGAAAATTCTCTCTTAAATTTCCTATCTGTGAATACGTGTGAAGCAGCAAAAAATTAAATTCCAAATGGCGGGAGGTGTAATAAAATACTGACACTTAGCAGTGTTCCTACATCGTGGGATCTCTACCTTTTTGAGGGAAAATAAATTATGTTCACAAACTTTCTGTGCGTCAAAGGAAAAAACATCAAAATTGTTGGAATATCAATAATCTGACAAAAAAACATTCAAACTACATTTCACCATGAATATCAACGCACTAAATGTACATAAAATGTAGATTTGCCTTTAGCAACAATTTCTAGTACCAAAAAATGATCATTATAATGTTAGGAAACTGCGATTTTTATATTGAAGATTAATTTTGTGTGATTTTTTTTCCGAACAATACAAATACTTTTGAAAGAATGTCTTTTTCATAAAAATATCGAGATAATTTGAGTTTAGTGAAAAGAGTAAAATGAACACCCTTAGTGGGAAAAATAAAGACAGATTGCTAAGAACACTGACTGAGAGTTAGTGTATTTGGTGAGTTTCTGTCAGCTGATGGATGCGTTCTGAGAGTTTATATTCGTTGCTGTATTTCACCACGGAAACATGTATTCTTACAAATGTAGAATAGCGAATGTAATCAACATAAATAAATGAAAGAGTAAAGTGTGAAAATTCATTCGTTGAAATAAAATAAAATATTTGTTTTCTATAATTATTATGTCTGTTTTTGGCGAAAAATTATTTCACCGGCGAATGTCGATGGAAAAACTGCAACCAACATAAAGAGAAAAATCGATTAAGAATACTCAAATTTAAAATATGTTTCAGGGGAAAGATATAAACATTTTTGTTCGGGTATAATTTTTGAGTTATAGAGTTTAGTATCGACTTTAAATTTACGGAAGCTCACAATTGCGAAAATTGTATTGAAAATAAAACCACTGTGAACTACTCGTAATAAGAGTCGAAAATAAAAATGTTTATTGGTAAGGCCCAATCTTTCCATGAAGATTCCGTTTATTAATGGAAAACAAATTATTTTTTTTAGAAAATTTGAAACAAATTAAATAATTAATATTATGAAATTAGATTTGAAATAAAATGTCGAGAATATGAATAATGTGCATAATAAAAAGAAAAAGTCTATAAGACACCATCAACGAAAATTTATTTTCCTTAAAATGTATGGGAAAGAACGAAACTCAAAATGTATATAAGCAAAATTTGAAATAAATATATTTGCTGATTTGTACCCTGATATGTCTCACGCATTTAAGTTTTTCTGCATACAATTTTCTTTTTATTCATACCAATAATGATAAGTAAACGGATATTTTTTTATTTTTGTCGATGATTCATATAGTTCATCGATTTCCATTGTTTACAACATAAATGTAAACATCCCATACTATATAAATACATTATCCTGGTAAAATGATAGAAATCCTCTATACCTATGCGTTTTAATAAATTTGGTACTAAATTCACCACACTACCCACCGTTTTCTTAACACGACCCTATAACGGCCAATTATTTGAATTATTTGAATTTTTGCCAATGTTACCACAGAATGAACTGTCAGGCATCTGTCAGGTTCCTAGGCGCGACTTTATGCGTGCGTCTAATCTACTTTAACATGGCACACATACTTTGCCACATAGTAACACGGAAAACAGCTTGTAGGCAAATTCTCTTAAGTTGAAAGAGCTAACGGTCTATTTATTACTTAGTTTATGGTCCAACCCACTAACCACTGAGCCAACACAAAATTGTTAAACCAAAATTATAGGCAAAATGTGTAATATATATATAATATATAGCGGCGTAATCAGCTTAGTGTAAAAGTTTGTTGAGAAAGAGACTCCAGGGTAAAGTGGAGAAAACTTCTTCCTGAGCAGATCCCCATTGACGTAGCTGCCTCCAAATAAAGTATTGATTTCTCTGGTTCTAAGTATAGACTCCAAAATACAGCAGGTGGATTTAATTTACATATATATTAAACGCATATAGGGTATCGATAAATTGAATTTGTTTTCAACAATGTTAAACGTTCCTTCTATGCAAAAGACGACCACAAGTGATATGAAGGGATTGTGACGTTCAAAATAGGTATTAACCAAGAGCTTGAGGTGATATGTTATTCCATTTAGTATCGATATTGATAAACGATAATAGGCTGATCAAACTTAGGCGGGTGAGTGTTGAGTGTATAGTTTTACCTGCTTTAGGTGTACCTGTAGACCAAATTAATACTAGCTCCGAGTATCAGGTAGCCTTCCGTATCAAACCGAAAGGACTCCATTTCATAGTTCAGAACAGTCGGCCCTGCAGATTTGGGCATTTCGAAACTACTATCATCGGGCCCCTGTACGGTTCAGTTACCGATTTGACCAGATTATAATTAAAAAGAGGATACTAAATCCTGGGTGGTTTTTCAAAACGATTTTAAGCAAAGTCAAGCTCTATTTTTCAGAGCTGCCAGTCATCGGCTTTAAAGGAACTTTCTATATTTCTAATAACTTTTCTTGAATCTTCTCATATTCTACCAATAATTTAAATAATAAATTTTAGAAGCAAATGCAGGAAGATTTTTTTATTCAAGTTTTTATGAAGGCATTTGCAAAATGACTGCCATTACCTTTGTCTCTCTTAGTAGTGAAGTAATAGTTGGTTTCAGACGCCAAAAGTCAAAATGCGACATTAATAGTATAATAAAAGGCATTTCCTGAACTAAATGCACAACCTCCTATGCGTTCATTCCTTAGAATTTACATAATTATGCGATGGCCGGTGAACCCGAATTTGTTGAGATAGCGCTGTAGAGTGCATTTCTTGGTTCTTGAACTACTTGAACATGCCTTAATTATACTATGTAAAATATATGTACTATATGTATGAATCATATTTCCTCGTAGTTTGATTTTTAAAATTGATTGTCAAAATAAAATCTCAACTAGAAACTACAAACTACATAGCCGGCAATGTTTCTCTAACTTTTGCAGTGATATGCATAAAATACATGCAGTATATTATTGTATTCAACTGATTGGAAATGAATGAGAAAGATGTTTTGTTTTTAAATTTCAAGCAATACCACTGGCTGATCATAAAACTGAGTTTCGCATTACAGTAAATTATGTCAACCATGTTGCCGCACAAATAAATAGTAGGTATCTACTCTTCGCACTTATTTCATGCGATGAAATTTATTGCAACATTTTGTTAGCTCGTAAATATTTGTCACACTGGTCCATTATGCAAATTCAACGAACCCTCTCAAGCCGAGTAATTAGTTCATTTACACGATTTTTCTTACAAACACTCTGGCCAATTCTAGTCCAGAAACGCTGTGTTTAAACGAGGTCTATTTTGCTGAGTTTGCTGTGGGCCCCTTTTGTCCTAGTGCTAAACACAAACATCGACCGAAGGGATTACATTTACAATTTATGTTAAAAATATCATGAGCTGGGCTTTCTTAGTCGTGGTAGTACACAAAAAGGTTGCGCCAGCGAATGGGCTTTTAATTTGAGGGACAGAATTTGTTTTGATTAATTAAATTTAGCACAAAAGATACAATGGGAAACAGTTCTGCGCATAATTTTATTGCGGTTTGGTTGAGAAAAGATTTTGGCCTCGGCATATTTGATTTCGATGATGTGTATTATTTCGTGATTTTATTTATATTTTGCATTTGTTATTTCAATCATGTGTTTTATTTTTTTTAAAGGTAGTCAAGTGCTCGTCGCGATTCCAAAATGTGTCTTCCAACTTGCCACCACCGAGGAGAACATCGAACGCTAGGACTTCAACAACAAGTATGTGAGGGGGTGAAAATTTCAGAAAATGTTGGTGTAAATATATAATTTATTATTTGTTACTATTGTATGTGCATAGTTGTGATGTAAGTAATGTGTGTCTAAAATTAGAATTAAAACAGTCTTTGTATAATATGTTTAAGGTAGTAAAAGAACAATACAGTTTGTAAAAAGTGGCAGCCATAATAATATTTTTGCAATTAAATATTTCGTTTATGCTAAGCAACTATTGTGTTGAATTATTTTATTTTAAAAAGTTGTTAAATTCAAACGTGTCAGGGCACCCTACATTCATTTTTGAAGGGAACAATGCTACGAAATTTGAGTTGAACAGTTCAAACCAATTTTATTTAAGAAATAAAAAAAACAGTTTATAAACAGTTTACATTTGCTGATTTTTTCACGAGTTGGAATTTTCATATATTGCTCCCGATGACCGAGGATCATTTTCCTAAAATAGTATCGGTATATCTTAATGGAAATAAAATTTCTTGACATCCTAAAGTACCACTTCCCCTTCATCGGAAAGGTCATCTAGCAAAGATACACTAGACTTTAAAAAGATTCTTATGTGATTCTCCCTTATCAGTTACCCATCGCTGTTTCTTTGCAATTAAAATACAACTGTGTAGTAAAGATTAAAATTTAAGTATCCCAATCGGGATTCTACGGATCTAAAAGACGGACTGTGTCAAAGAGCTTCCAACGTTTCGAAAACAAGATTCTTCGAAAAAACTTCGCTCCCGTCCTGGAAACCATTATCAAACCAGCAAAGTTTTCGATTTAACGCTTAGGGTAAACGCAGAAAGGGAGAAGCATAGTTGCGCTTGCAAAACAAGCAGAAAAGGGCCTTAATAATCGTGGCCTGCGCAACTGTCTAAGGAAATACTAAGAAAAATATAATCCCATGACCTGATGGCTGACACTGCGACCTGAAAGATCTATTGTATCAATCAAGGAAATACTAAATACTAAATAGGTAAGCAGAAAGAATTATTTGACCATTTTAATGTTGCAGATGCAGTTCATGGTAATTGGCACTGGATTACGCTTATGGAAGAGGGTGTTATCTTGCTACTGCCAGAAATCAAGAGGCATGACCTCTTGGTCACGACTAAGCCAAGAATGAGAAAAACTTTCTGCTGAATGGTGTAAGAACTCATATAACAACTTTTCCGGTGCACTCTTGCAGAAACTGTCCATTGATTCCTAAGGCGACAAATCGTGCGCTGCTGGGAATCGTTGGCAATTATTCTTCCAACAGGAAACGACCCTAGGCCTAGCTTCTCACAACCATTCGTTTTTGTGTTAATCATTTTTGGGATGAATGAAAGGGACTTACAAGTTACAACTTTATAACGAGTCCAAACGGCCATTTGAGAAGCTCTTACATGACAGTTATGCTCTCGGATGTTTGTCAGGCGTTAGCGAGAGGTGGCGCATCCCAAACCCAACCGTAAGTTGGAATTTGGGCTTTTTTGGTACTACAGTCCATTGCTCAAAAAATTAAAACTGTGACCGAATAAACAATAAGCACATGACATCAGCTTCTTGCTTTCCTAAAGGATTGTTGTGATGAATTTCCATGAGTTTAACTTAAGTTTCTGTCGAAAGAGATCCTTCCCAGCAATTAGTTTATATTCATTTAATAATGCCTGAACGACTGAACTGCACAACAATATACAGTAACAGTTGTCCTTAACTAAAGTGAGAATAATACTCCTCAAAGAATGGCCTTCAGCGCAAATATCTCTGGGGACATAACTCAATTGAATATTTCTCTCAAAGAAGTGAATTTTGTCCCCAGAGTACCTTCCTATACACTTTTGCTCGCCAACGACATTCCAGGTGATTAATTCAAAACATTATCCTGCTCTTCCACTTGTCTACGTCCCCAAAGAATTACATCGCTCCTGCGACGATATGGCTGAACGTAATTAAGCGATCCCAACAAACATTACATCGCCATTAAAGAAACAGGCACTGTTGGGGAATGGGAAAGACCATGGACGTCATCTCAAGACGTTAGTTGCCAACAAAATGACATCACCGCACCGCCCAAACGCAGGAAAGCGAGCGCACAGCATCGGTCGCTTGCTAAGCAGCCACAACAAGCCAAGGGATATCCTTGACTTTTACTTGTAAGATGCAGCAGGATACCTCGTTCATGATTTAAGTACTTTGACAATGATTAATTTTCGCTGGCGGCCACACATACACAAGACTACATCATTTGGTTGAAAGAGAGGGAATACCATTGCCAACTTCTGATACCAAATGCCAAGGTCTAGCGATGCAATTAAAATCACGCTGTGGGAGCGGAAATTACACAGATGCCGAGCACAAGCATATTGCATTCCGGATACTGCATATAGGTAGGTCTGCACAGCTGCTGCATCTGAGCACTATCTTCATGTTGGACTGGTTCGGTATGTGTTTCATTCCGAGGAACGTAGAAGATAGAACCAGGCCGAGCCATGCGCAGAAGGCTGTAGGTGTGGGTGGTTCGAGCTCCGCACTGTTTCAGTTGATAAGGCGAATCTCACGTCTCACTTGTAATGGGAACGATGGGAATTGGCTCCCAATTTCTATGGACAGAAGCGAAATGGAGAAAACCCAAAAGGAAAACCCGGTCTAGGTCAGTAGTGCAAATGAATGCATCTCCTAGTAGTGGGTGTTGGTGTGGGATATTAATATTCTATTTAGCAAACGAATTGATGATGCTTCACGGAACTCAGACAAGACAATAATTTTGAAATTCATTTTGTGCAGGGACGCAGCGCGGTTTAGCTTTCTCTCCCTTTAAGCTGGCGGATGTCATTCTGGTTGAGAGCATGCCTGGGGATATGTTTATGTAATGCACTTTCATCTAGCGAGATTAATATGGCGAAGTATTTTCTTTTTGTCGGGGATGCAAGTGAGCCAGGCGCCACTTGGCATCATGTCAAGATGTTATTTGTAATTTTATGATTTTACTTTGCAGCGAAGATGGTTTCCGGCTATATTCATGTTGTGTGGTAGGTAGGTACTCATAATGTTATATTGTAAATTTATTGGCCCAATTATGAGGCCACATTTCGACCCGTTGGCATGGGATACATAAGTATTTTGGTACAAATATTTATAAATGTTTTACGTAAGATAAAAGAGGACAATCAAAGTGTACGTGTACCACCTGGTCGTTGCGATGGTACAGGTAGTCAAGAGTGGAATTTAGCAGGCGATATTATTCTCTTCAATCGTAAATGATTCCCTTGTGGTTGGATGAAATGAAAGGCTCCAAGGTAGCAAATTTATTTCGCTAAAAGTGTTTTATTATTTAATGATAGTGCAGCTGCAAACCTTCCACGAAATTTACAATTTTTGTGGTGCCTTCGACAAACTCATCAAAAAGTCTTAAAATCGGAATTGACTCAGTCAAAAACTCAAAAAGTGATAGCGCATAGACAAATTTAAACCTTTTCTGGAGTTGTGATCAAAGTTTTCGCAATTTTTAGAGCAAATCAACGAAGAAATTTGGGAAGCAAAGTTCATAAAAGTTGAACAAAAATTTTCATAAAATTTTCAAAGAATTCTGTAGCAATCTTTCATAAGAAAATCTGCAAAAACCAAATTCAGAAGGGGTAAATGTAAAAGATAAAAACCCAGCAAGATTTTGTTGCTGAAAAGTTTTTAGAACTCTTTTCAATTACCAGTTTAACAGTTCCGTAGGTGATTCTTAACGATCCGAAAATCAGAAACTGTCCTTCATTTGCGAGATCCCGAGCTCTTGAAGTAAGGTGGTTTTCGAAATATTTGTTTTTCTATTTTGCCTACATGCGGAAATTATTTAAAAGAACTGTCTAAAAGTAAAGATATTTGCTGATCACCTAATACATTTCTAAAACTATAAAAAAAAAAAAAAATAATAATTGGCGGAACAGGTCCGTATGGACCCAAGCCTAGCTTCTCACAACCATTCGTCTTGTGTGAGTTTTTATTTTTGGGACGAATGGAAGGGATCTACAATTTTATGCCGAGTCAAAACGGCCAATTGAGAAGCTTTTCATGACAGTTATACTCTCGGATGTTTGTCAGACGTTCGCGAGAGGTGGCGCAGCGAAAAAAACCTTAAGTTGGAATTTGGGAAGCCCAATATTTTCGTAAACGGTGTGCATTTTGGGTGAGGCTTGACTTGTATCGCGCTGCATATTTCTAAATGAATTAACTTTTCAAGATTTTTTAACAAGAACTATGGAACTCTAATTTACTCCAGCATAATTTATTTAACTTAAAGATGTCAAAATAAGGCACCTGGGGTCGGCTCCAATGCCATTAGATACCTCTGACCTTATTCCGCCGAATAACTTTTTTTTTAATTAGCCTAACTTCTGTTAGCTTTACAGTCTGGGTCACCTAAGTCAATGGCTAGTTGCCTCACCTTGCGAACGCTATATTTGTTGTGATCTTCAACCGGACGTGAAACCCTGCATAGTTCTTCATTGTACATTCTTATCCAAACTTCTTACGCACCGAAAGCGTTTTCATCCACCCACAACAGGGTTAATGCTTTTCCACTGTATCGAGCGTCTTCTGCAATCCCAGACTTTTTACCTTTCAAGTATAATTTAAAAGAAGTTGCTTGATTGCACATCAGCCTGTGCACCTAAGATATTTTCTTAAATTAAAAGGTTTGGTGATGTATTTAACAACCTTTATGGAGCTGTTTGAGAGGTCATCAACATCACTCTGTTCTAATGGGAGAGTTTTGTCTGAATGCCAAAACTAGACATAACCCTGCACAGACCGACCGTATTCCTTATTTGTTACCAATTACAAATTTAAAATCGACGAAGATGTTTGGGCGGTGACGACTCGTAGTATTACGAGTTTTGCTTATAACGTCTGCTCTCTTTCTCAATGTTTGTTGGAACGTCACTAGGTAAACTAGACGTATTCTTGAAAAGGTAGCCCGTCATTGATCGAGATGTCAAATCGCAAAACCCCATCAACTTGATGGCAGCGATGTAATATGTTTTTCTTTATACTTTATGGTAGCCGGTGCAAATCAGTTTAACGTGTTCCATTCACAGCGGTATAACGTACACTGTACAGTACACCAGTATTTCGAACACTTCTGTTCTCCTGTTGCCGCATAAAACTATTATGCACCCTGACTAACCATTCCACATTCTTAAAGCACTGCATTTTGAATATTCCAGAGTGGCTAGCGAACTGACTGGTGTGAATTTAAGACTCCTCAGTTCTCCATACGACTAATTAGTTTGCTGCCTCCTCCGGAAGGCAGCATATTATGTGTTGCTACACATAATATATCTACCAATAACAATCCATTCGTCCCTAGAACTCCAATTAAAACTACACCAGCCATTGATTGACTATATAATTTGTTTAATTAGAATAAAATACATTTCTTTTCTCACTTAGCATTCGTATTATTAGTATGTATGTAGGTACTTTATAAATGTTGTTATTCTAAAGAGAATACATCATTTAAGGGTCAATTTACTATTTCGTACTGCGACTGCAACAACTTTTATTAAATCTTCAAAAAGCTTTTTTCGTCTTTTTATTCGCTTTCAATCACAATCGTTGTAATGTAACTAACAGAAAAATGGGAACAAATAAATATGAGGACAAAAAGAGAGGGGGACAAGAGAATCGGGGCGAATATAAAACACAAGTCATCTGCTAACTGAACAAATTTCAAAATTCTACTTGTCTGCATCTTTATGCACGTATAAACGTAAACGTAAACGCCTTGGTCCTTGCCATCCTTTTCAGCCCACACCCAACCGCTACAAGCTGTGCAGCATCTTTGCGAAAATCTCATTTTGATGGAAACGCTTGAATGCATCACGAAAACGTGTCTTCTGTTCGGCGCTCAGTTTCGAGTGGAAATCTTGTGCGGATGTTTGGAACAGAGCGATCTCCTGTTGACCCAATTTGCCAAATTCAACCAAAACAACGGGGAAGAGTTTAATCAAATGCAAATTTATGGACACCGATAAGAAGATGACGGTTAGCGCCCAGACACCTTTCTGCTGCGGTAGTGCCAGGAAAGTTGGCAACGAGCATATCAGCCAATCTTGCAGCATTTGCAGGAACGACGAATCGATGGCGGACCGAAATACCTGCAAGGATGAACAAATACATTATTATGCAAACGATAATTGGCATTTGGTTTAGGTTTGGGTTTGCGTTCGACTCACCTGATGCACGATACTGGCAATAACATCGCAGTGCGGTTGATTTATAGCCAAGAACTCTTTGATGACCTTGGTTAGGATCTCATTTGGCGGCACTAAATCTCGGATAATTTGACACAATACTTGGCCATAGATCCAGGCGGCGCTCCTTGTTGATGATTTAATGCAATGCAAGAGAATGTCGACTTTGTCGGCTTGTTGTGCGATTATTTCGGGGTCGTCCTGAACGATGCCATTCGAGAGTTCGGTGTTTTCAAGTTGTTTCGAGGAGCCTGTTGAAGAGTAGAAGAAAAATTATTTTTCGTTCGTTCTAATGGGGACAGGGATACTGTGTCATGTGCTTTTTTTTTATTTTATTTTTTACTGGACAAGTGTCCTACATCGGTTTTGTTTCGTCTTACAAGGGTGCACACCGTACATCGAGAGTTGTATATCTGATTGTAGCAAGGCACTTGTCCCCGTACAAGGGTTGTTCATGTTCGACCAAGGAGCTGACAAGGATTCTCTCAGTTCCCACGCCACCACACTAGATGTGTGGGCTATTAATTTGAAGCCACTAAGGGAAGGGAACTAATATCTCTCGAGAAGTTTGTCCAGACAACGTTTTCCATCGACAAATAGGACGAGCAAGAAAGTGTGATTAAAGCGAAATTGAGGAAATATTAATTTACTCCATAAAAATGAGGCAGAAGCAACCCTTCGGGTGAGGGATAACCAAGTTTCACCACCATAACTTTCCGGACAATTGTTGGTACATTCCACAGCGAGAGCGGAAACTAATCCCTTAGTTATTTTTATCGGCGGAACGGACGCCTTGCTTGGCATAGATTGTTTTCCAGAGCACGAACTGCGAACGTGGCAATGAGATAAGCTTTGTTTCTGCTGCAACGACGACAAGTCTACAAGGATAAACAACTGACCAATTGGATTGGACTGATGGGATAGCATATACGTAACGAATCAAGGTTATTTGTGAACACATTGGGAGGGAGAAGTTGCCTGTAGACGTGGATGTAATGGCAGATGAAGCCACACGATAAAATCGTATTACAGAGGCCAATCGATTTGCGAGTGTTGAAACTGAGATGGCTTTAATTAAAGATGACGCCTGCAAAGAGAATCAATGAGAGAGGAAATGACATCGAATTAGGCGTTTTCCGAAGGTTGGATCGACTAAATGATATCGATTGCATTTTTGTACATGGGAAAAATACTTTTGGCCAACTTTTGCCGTAACAAAACCAAGGTTTGGGTAATGTAATGAAACAAGTTTCCAAAGGAAGTGCCAAAAATAATTCGTAGAAGTTACCACATTTATGTATAGCCCGTGAATTACTTCGCAGAAAAGATTTGTAGAAAATGAAGAGACGTTATCGGCGATAACCTTATAACCGGAACTTGTCGGACAACTTGGAGGTGAATGGTTATCAGTTACCACTCTGCATCAATGTGGCCATCGAGAACATACATATTTTAATAAAGCGAGTGTGTTGGCAGGAGACGGACCTTCACTTCTGAGACATATTTGGAACTGAGGTTAGTGAGAATTTTTTCAGGGCGAGGTATAGTTGGTTACCCGCACAGATATATCCACTGCCTAGGCTCAACAATGTAGTTGGCCCTATAGGTGGGGAAATGCTACGCAATATATATGATCCAATTGGACTGGACTCGCTGATTCTAGAATTAACTCACTTAACTCCGCACTTATTTTAGAGAATCGAGTCTCCAATTGGAAGTTGAACTTGTTTGGTGACTAATGGGTTGTTTACACTTCACCATTTTAGGTTTCACGCTAGATTCCACACCACAATACCAACAACGGAAAATATGGTATCTTAGTAATATGCATATCATCTAAAAGTCAACCAAATTGGTCTCTTCACGATTAGTGCCAGACATGCCCCGGCGTTTTGGATGTTTGAACGTCCCGAAGGCCCAAAGACTCGGACCACTTCTTGGTAGTAGTCAAATTATACTGACGCAACGAAATCCCTCTTTTTTAAAGCTGCAGACAAAATCCAGAACTCCTAAACAGCTGTTTTTTTTGCTTTGTAGTGAAAAAAAACATGGCCTCTGTCGGAAGTGTTACGCACTTCCTCTTATACAACCACGACCTCTTATACGACGTTGTGAAAGAAAGATTTGTCGGATGATCTTCCATCCAAATTGTGTCGATAGTGTGTGGAAAAGAACATTGAACGATGAAGTTTGCAGGTACATGAGAGATGTTGACATTATTAAAAAAATTAAAAGAATGGCTTCCGTTGATTTAATGTGTGTAGGGCAAGTAAGAGATCTCCAGAGATAAAGAGCATTAATAATCCATTAATTCACGTGCAGGTCTTTTGAAGAGCATCCCAAACTTGCACGCACTATTGACATGTACAAGCTAACAAAAATGGACAACAACTGTTGGCTTTTTGACCACCTAAGCCATATACATATTTTCCTTTGCAAATATGCTACGGATGACATTTTGAAAAACACGGCCTGCGTGTTCTATTCCCAATATCGTCATAATTAACAAACGTACAAATACGAGTACACCTCATGGTTGGCTATCCGGTATAAAACTTATAGCAAACTACATTAACACGATGTTTCAACACTTCAAACAATTCAAATTGCAAACGTTCCTCTGTGGCTCATCATAATAACAATCCCTCACCAATTACAAAACCTAACAACGGTAATTAAAATAACAAAAACAAAACTTACCCATATACATGCAGGACAAAAGCAATTTCAGTGCGGGAATTGAAAATCTCTCGTTCTCCAGCTTCATCAGGTCGAGGGCGAGTTTTTCAATTTTGTTACGCATCTCTGGTGTGGCAGCATTGATTACAATTATCCGTTCCAAGCCCTAAAATAATAATAATCAAAAAGCACATCGGAAATATAGGTTATTGCATTAATAATCTGTAGATGGTGGGCCCGAATAAGCCCGGTTGTTATCAATTCAATTAGAAGAGAGCAGAATTAGGGGTGAACGCAGGATAAGCCGCGTCACTCCATTTGAATGATAAAACATACATAATGGAAAAAAGTGTACGTATCTACATGTCAACGAGACAATAGAGTATTTAAAGGGCGTATAAACAACAATTAGCAACGTCCAGTCAGCCAATGTGCGGGGTTTTGTATTTTGTTTCAAAATTGCCAATCAAAAAACCAATTTGAAAGCAACGTCACACTTTGAAAGAATCCCATATATGTATGAACGAGTGAACGCCTGACTATGGGCATTAAACGAGAGCCAACGGACTATACGTATAGATACAGACAGTGATGTGTATGTAAACTGCCCCAAAGGATAACCACACCACAAAAACACAACAATTGCAAAATAGCCCGGCACAACGGACTAAGAGTTGTGTATATATGGATCCTGTGATGGTTTTATTCAACGGTGATGTTGGTATGGAGAATGAACCGAGTGGAACTTTTAACTTTTACAAATGAATGAATGGAAATGAGGCGAATGCGGACGTGGAGAAAGTTTTAAAAATTCTTTTTGTTGCTTATTAAAAAGAGTCCCCAAACCACAACAGTTTCATGAAGTTTGTTGTGATTTAAGGGAGAAATTCTCTTCAAAATCTGAACGTTCGCAACGTAAAAATAAATTGCACACGGATGTTTTATTGAAGACAGATCACAAAGTAAAGTTATTGAGGAGGTAGGTATCTTGCATATAATAAGTTATGCATGGACTTCAATACTTAATATTATGTAAAAAAAAAATTTTGGGACGAATGGAAGGGATCTACAATTTTATGCCGAGTCCAAACGAACAATTGAGAAGCTCTGTCATGACAGTTATTTCATCTCGGATGTTTGTCAGACGTTCGCGAGAGGTGGCGCAGTGAAAAAAAAAAACGTTAAGTTGGAATTTTGGGTTTTTTCAATATTCGAACCTGAGACCCCTTGCTTAGTAGTCCAACACACTAACCACTAAGCCACTGCGCCGACTTAGTTCTAAGTATATATGTGAATATCGAAATACAACAACTAGATGTCTTTTGATGTTTCCAAAGCTTTATCGAATCTTATATATCCATGGACCATCGAACATGCGTAGGTCTTTAGATGGTGTTCCTGTCCAAAGAGTTTCCAAAAGGTGGGCGTGGAACCTCTACTCAAATATAACTCTTAAAACGTGATGTTTTCGTCTAAAAGTAAAACTTAAGACGCAGAACTTAGGTTAGCGTATGTGTATGACATACCAAGCACTTTGCAATATCGGATAGAATACGGGGCCTCGCATGTCAGCTTTCATACAGCAAAAACTGACATGGAAAGCAAATTTTCGCAGAAGTTCGAAAACGGCAAAAAGCAAACAGTCTCACGAACCACTTCTACATAAGCGAAAAACCCCTGACAGATGTTACAAATATTTCCCAACCTTTAAGAAAGCTCGATTGGCTGCTTGGTAAGGGTAAGTTTTTGGGTTTGTTAAGAAACGGCAATTTTTCATTTATCTGTGTTGGAGGTTGTGCGTTGGGTATCTGATCTACCACGGAAAAGGTAAGTGGTTCCGTAAAAAAGTACAACTTAGGCTGAGCAGATAGGTCTTAATCTTCCGCCAGTGAGGAATACCTGCTTTGATGAATAATATGGACTTATATAATCCAAAACAGTACTAGAGCTATTATCGTTATTTCTACGAGCAAAACAGACGTAAAAAAACAGAAACTTCACAGAAAGGAATTGAGAGATACTCGTCCAGAAACAATCTACGGAAAGTCTACCAAAATGTAAAGAGAACAAGCTAAAGAGAAACAATTCTGCAACATAAACATTTAACATATTGACGTAAATATGACAAAATAAATTGCAGTAGCAAATTGTAGCATAGTTTGTGCTGTCAATATGGATGAGTAATACTTTCTGACGAAGATTAGAATCCCGTTGTTAGCAACAAGAAACCACTCAATATAGACGATGATAGACAAAAATTCCGTCCAACTAATCAGAACGTACAACAATACTCAAGATGCTAGGCCTGATGATATAACCGGTGAGTTTTGAATATCCGATAAACTATTGGAATAAATGGGAGATAAATGGAAACATAGCATAAAACTCATAAAACTCCCTTCAACTGCGCCAGCTACAAAGGCATATCAGTTCCCTTAAAGTTCTAAAATTGTCATATTGTGTGAATGGCAAAAACTTCACACAAATAACCCGATGAGAGTAATTTGTCCTTGGGTTTTTGAATACAGAAACGAAAGCAGTTAAAAAAGCTTAAGCTATTTCATGAAATTGGCCAAAAACGCCACAATAGGCATATATAACTTAGAGGTTGTAAAGCGACTTTTTCACACCTCTGCTCTGCTATATTACATCCGAAAACGACGAATCTCTGCATCCTCAGTTAAACTATCTGTAATAAAGCAGTCAAATATACATAATTTATGAGCGTATGGGCATTAAGGCGAAGGCCCTTCTCCTCAATTTAAGACAATATGTTATCTTATCGCGTTGTTTGCGATTGATTGGGCCCAACTTTACCAATCCATCAGCAGAACTTAATCATATTCCTCACTCCTACAAGAAATGTTATCTCAAATTGAAATGGCATAACCATTCAGAGCTTTGACCAGTACCAGGTGATAGGTCAACAACTCGACGAGAAGAAAATAACAACACCACGTCGTAATAGATACTCAGACACTTCAGTGCTGTATAGATGATTGAATCGATGTTACTGTTCATAACATTCATGCAAATACTTACATGTATCACACACAGATAGATGTCCTCGTTCGTTGTTCGCTTTAGAAATTTATTAGCCCAGATGATTGTGTTTGACAGCAAATGGCACTGCGTGACGAATTTCGCTGTCCACTCAATCAAACTAAAATTCAGCGTCCAAATGAGTTTCATGTGGGTATCGCTGTGACACTGCATCGATGCGCTGCAAAATGGAACCATGTGAGGAATTTTTAAAATCAAGTTTCCCCATATCCTCAGCAGTAGCCCCCCCCCCCCAATAGACAGCCATAGCTACCTTGGACATGTGAATTGCGGAAGATAAATCAAGTATACAATATTGTGACGAAAGTTCGGTCGGTTCCCATCGGAAAGGTCTCTTTGGTTGAATTTCAAAATCAATTCACATCACTAGAGGGCAAAAACTAATATCCTCCCCACAGGAAACAACCGAAATTCAGCACACAGGCACAATCATGAACCGTAATGACTCTTTAAATGATTTCCCTAATCACGCGTCCAAATACAAAGCCCAGCGCCTATGTAAGAGGGGGTGGCTGGGAGTTCTAATCAAACACCCTCGGTCTTAAAAGTTGTTTTAACAAGGTTTGCATGCACACACATACACAAACACATACCTAGGTTGGCCACGAAAACTTACCTTTCCTCGATGATGCCGTGTCGATTTATGTAGCCAACAATCAAATCTCGAAGCATCGATAGCTCTTCGCTTAATTTGCCAATTGTTGTATTCGTTTTCGAGCAGCACTCGAGCAAGCATAACAGTCCAGCCAGTGTGGCGTTCCTAATGAACACATGAGAGCTCTTTAAGTAGGCGGCAGCCAGTGTGCATAGATGGGTGAGCTCGCTGGGGGATGGTATCAGCATTGCTTGAGTTTTACACAATAAGTAGATTACGTACTGTGAATAGATCGATGGTACGGTAAAGAGCGTAGCGGACACGGACATGCGGATGAGAAAACAGTATGAGCATTAGACCCTTGATATAGATGCAATTGAAATGGGATGTGAATTGTGGTAAAGGTATAGTTGGGTGAAGGGGAAATTGAATTTTGATGGCGGGGGTGGAGGGTGGCTTTAGTGAACTCCATCGTTTAGGGATCGGGATTCAAATGTCGGATTACATTTGGGAATATATTATGTGGACGAAAACTTACCTGATGAGTTATTGTATCGTCCATTGGTATTGTTTCCTGGAGTCTTAAAGCTTTATCCCTGATCAACTTGATTTGGTCACGACTATCGCATATTTCGCAGAATTTCGCCAAATTCGGCACAGCGAGGATGTGATTGCGCTGCGGATGATAAAATCGTTATTTTATGGAGGCAATGAATAAAACAATGACAATCAAGGATAATAGTGGTCATGGGTTTTCGGCTAGAGTTTTACCCAGCGGTTTCTGAAATTTGAATAGAAATTAATTGAAACGAACTACAGTATCGACTTTAGAATAGGAGCACGTGGCTCCTTGCTTGACGAAATATTCAGTGCTAATTGCTATTTAGGCATTATTCCTTACATACATCCTTAACAATACAATTTTTATAGCCTACAATCTTTTTTCGTCCATTCGCACCATTCTTACAGATATTGGTCTGTTGGTCATGCGATTGAAGACTGTGCGTGTGCATGCATGTGCCGACACAACTAAAATATAGGTTCATGTCTTGAGGAGCTTTGAGCATCAGCTGTGCCAAGTGATTTGTTTTTGAATGCACAGCATAGGACCTACCTACAAGATTTGGAAACAACTAAGCCATATGCTAAAATGGGCCTCAGTTCACTACTGTGTTTGAGTCCTTATGTGCAGTAACATTTGCTTCTCCAAGCATGTCATGCCACGTAAAGGGTGATTTTTTAAGCGTAGTTTTTTTTAAAAATCGAATGAAACACTCAAATTTGCATCAAATATTCAAGATTTTCATAGTAATCGATAAATAGATCTTTGCCATTTACGTTTTAAAGACAACTTCATGTAAATGTTGTCCGCGGCTCCGTTTCAAATGGTCCATTCAGAAGGTCCAATTTTGCACCACTAATTCCACGAATTACGCGTGTTATGTTATCCTGTAAGGCTTCAATCTTGTTCGGCTTAGTAATCAAGAGGCGTTAAATCGCATGATCTTGGCGGCCAACTCACAGGGCCATTTCGGGAGATAAGCTGCTCGCCAAATTCATCCTTCAACATTTCCATTGTTTCACGAGCTTGATGAAACCACATGTCAACCAAGTTCAACTCAGCCAACTGGGGCAAAAAAATGTCGCGTATCGTGGCTCGATATCGTTCGCCGTTGACGGATTCACCAGGTCGATTATGACGACCATAATATGGTCGTAACAAACGGTGCACATTTTTCACAGAGCACGAATTTTTATAATAAATTTCAATAATTTGCAATCGTTGCTCGTTTGAAAGTCTTTCCATGATTAAATGGCAGAGTATACTGAAAACTTTTCACTTTGACAGATGACGTTTGGACGCCATTACTAATCAGTGCTGCCAACCTGAAAAACTTAACTCTTAAAAAATCACCCTTTACGTTTTCCTACCGCTTGACTTTGGAATTATGACTGACAACCAATCTCTTTTTCATCTCGTCAACTACCAGAAGTCATAGAGTGCTAAGAAAACGCCGCCCTGTATTTATCCTCTGCTGAGTCTCCATATGACACTCAGGGCTACTGAGTAACGACACTGTAATGCATCGCTCGTAAATCGTAATGAAGTCGGCCACATTCTTCCTGACTCTATTAATATTTGGATGCAATTTATTCAGACGCTGGGATTTGGTTTCGAGTAAATGCTTTTGTTTCGTATGGTGGAGAATCATATTAGAACCTTCTTCAAAGAGTTAAGGCAACATTTTACCGTGCTAGCAACGTCACTCGATATGTAAAGGCTTCAAATACGGTCTCCAATTTTACAAAATCTACAATCGAGTCGGAATACTCGCATGCAATTTTATAGCAATCTGCCTCCCAAGCCAAAGCTCATTCGTCAGTCCATCAAAACTCCTAAACAACATGACCATTAATAAAATTCAACATCGAGAGACACTTCAAGTTGCGCACATCCCTTCATAGTTACTCGTACCAATACCGCCACCGCAGTCCACAACGTACCAATTGTCCTTCATTTATTATAAAATTCGTCCGATTGCAATTGATGGTCAACTGGGATTTGGTTAGCCAAAATGACATCTATAATTAAAAGGCTGCCGCCAGACCATTTGAAACATGCACACGCACACACCTACTATAACACAATTCGAGAGGCGCGTTCCATCGACTGAATAATAAATTTAGTGGCGTGCATAAAATGTATGTGAAACGCATTTCAATTTAGAAAAGCCCCAGCACCACTCGCGAGGACGAGTATTAAATTTAAATAAAGCATACCTCATTGATTTGCATTAGGACATCGAATATTAATTGGGAGCTGCTTCTAAAATCGATTCCCGAGTTCTCAGTGAATTGACGGAAATTCCTCGCGAACACATCCTCTTGTGCATCTGCAGTCGCGTTGCCCACTGATGTTCTTGTCGCTGCCGATTCGCCGGGTGATGATGGGTCCCCACTGGGGCGACGCGACGGACTGCTGGGGCTGTTGTACGCCTCCATTTGTTGCCAAATAAAATTTAGATCATATTGATTGGGCTGGAAGCACGATGTACCGATGATGTTGTCCTTAATGCTGCGCTCGTCTCTGCCATCGTCGTTGCACGGTGACAGGCTCCTCTCCAAATTGGGGTGATAAAATACATTCGAATCGGACACGAGTAACTGCACCTTGTGCAATTTTTTCAAACTGAAACAAATACAAGGATTACAATGACAAATTTGAAATACATAAATGGGGGAGTTATGTGAGCTTTTATTACACCAACGAGACATGGGGGTGCACAGCATATAAATAAGCACTGCAATACACATCCTCGCCGCATATCCAAAACGAATTCGTTTAATTGATGGAGAGATGCGGATGCCGATACGGAACGGATACTTTTCCGTTCGATGGATGGGCCAGGAGGGGTTGTTTTTGTTTATCGCACTCGCACTGCATGTGTAATTAAATCAACTTAATGCTCTCTCAATCTTGTGTGTTTCGCACAGATTCCGATCTGCGGAGGATTTCCTTAATTAAAGCAAACAACATTTTCCGAGTTATGGCGGTTATGAAATTTCGCAATAAAAACTTCTTGCTCGGGGTTGTGTGGGAGCTGGGACGTGAGCGACGGAGTGCGTCGATTGGACGCGGAGGCGGGGGGTGCGGCTGCAAGTCGCAGGGATATCCTCGTGGAATCGGGATGACAATTTTGGATAATTTATTAGGCACTTGCACGCGCTATATAAGCAATCTAATTTGATTGCGGTAATTACGAGAAATTGTTTCGTTGTGGATGGATTAGTGACGAAGTAAATATATAGGAGGAAAATGTTTATGAAGCTCCTCACAGACGGGTGCTTGGGTGTGGATTAATACGAATACTAACCGCGTGTATATTTTTGGGGGTATTTCGCTGGTTGTTAATTGCGCAGTTATTTTTCTATAGTTAAAGTCGAGAAGCTTACAATGAGATAGAATGCGTCACGATTGGTAAGTAAAACTTCGCAGTCACTAGATATGAGATTTTTCCTTCATAATAATATTCAGATACATAGTAAGGAAGATAACTTATGTATTTGAAGAACTGTTGAATAGAATGGAATTTGTATGGCTGTTTGTGTGTGGGATATGCGAAAGTCGTCATACATAGTGGGCACAATAGGCCGAAGTAGAAAAAAATCTTACGATGCATTCTATGTGTATTCAGGGGTTAGAACCCTGGACCCCCCCGGTGAGTGGTTTATCACACTAACCACTGAGTCATTGCGTCTTTCGATAATGGAGTCACGAAGGAGTGATGAGTTTTAAAGTCATAAAAAAAAAAAAAATTTCGCACATTGGACGGTTGATGACAGACTTATCCAATATCATCCTACTTTAACCACATCCAGTGGCGACGCGTCATATTGTTCATTTCGTTCATGAACGCCTAACTTTTAGAGAATAAATATTTAAAATTTAAAAAATGATTTCAGTTGTCCTCTAAGTCCTAACTACAGTCTTGTGCTAGTGTATTTCCCAACTCGTGCCACCCTCTCGAGAACTTGAGCCAAATCGTACTTCATAACCTGCGACTTTCCACTCATTCCGCTACTAACATCAAAATTAAAAAAGAAGTTTCCAATATCCACTTATCCCCTAAGTCCTAACCAAACTTCAGTAGATTTCTTAGTGAATTTCCCAACTCGTGCCAATATCTTGTGCACTTGAGCCCATTCGATTCGTAATTCATATTCATGCGGAAACGAAAAATTACCCTGCTACTTGCGAAACTGCGACCAGCGGCTGCGACTGCGATCTGCGACACGAACACGATCGAAAAGAATACTTTACATTTCCACTCATTCGTTCAGATGAGTGCAAACGAAATGTATCCATCAAAAATAAATGCTATAAAAAAAAAGTATAACGCACATCGTACCCACTATTTCGTTCAGCTAAGTTGTAACGAAATCGACTATTTTGTATGTATACGGGTTTGTATGGAGTTAGACGTTCGAGTGGTGCTTGGATTTTGGGTTTGGGTGTGATCAAGTGGGAAGAAAGCGATTAGTAATTATACCTATTGCTTTCACGTTCTACTAGTTCTATAAGGCAATGAACGAAATGGAAAATTTGTATAGGATTTTTGAACAAATCTAAAAGGCTGGACTTAGAATATTAGTAATTTTTCGGTTTAAATCAAAAAAAAAATTAAGAAAAAATAAAATTGATGAACTGAACGCCTACACCTTATACTCACGCGTCGCCACTGACCACATCATTTCAGCAACAGATTTAATAGCTCAAGCAACTTTACTTAATTAAAGCGGATTATAAACGGCACGAGGTATTAAGGCAAATAATTAAAATTTGATGTTAGCTAGCGCCAGTTGGTATCTTGGACAATTTTCTGTGGACAGCAACTTCTTTAGGTGGCTGTACTAATATGTTGCCCGCCTCAAAAAACCAGAGGTTATAAAAAATCTGCGGTTCGTGTGTATGCAGCTTTGAAGCTATCAGGGACTCTGTACTTGAACATAACATTACTTTGAAAACCTGCGGATCTGCACTTTGCAAATAATTGTCTAGCTGGAATGGCTGTCCTTTAACCACAGAATATTCTTCGTTGAGGTAACACAGCACCTGTAGATTACACAGAAGTCATTGTAAAAAAGGTCATTCTTGACGTGTTGGCCTATGATGCAGTATACAGGCATGACATCAATTGCGGTGCTGAGTTGTGATCTAGTGGATGGACCCTCAATCTTTTAAAAATACAAATTTGGTCAGACTTGGTTGGAGCCTATATTTTCCGGAAATAAGGTGAAACGATCTAAGATCGTGTAATGACCAGTTGACCATTTACTGCGAGATTTTAGTCCATAAGCTGTACTTGAACCCGGTTGTTTTTCAAAATTGTTCAGTTGTAGAACATATCATTTGGGGAAGTTGTTAAATAATCGTTTCTTTAAATGTGCATTCAGTTGCGAATTGCGAAAAGCTCACAGTAATATAAAACTTCTATATCGAATAAAACGATCTCTGTACTATATAGCAGTTTTTTTTTCGAAATTATCTATAGAGAATGTAAACGGGTACATCCAATGAATGTCTGACTCGGTACCACTGTTTGTCAATCATTTTTGGGAAGTACGTGTTACATTATTTATTCTTCAATAATCAAGTAACGGTAACCTTTTAACAAATTCTGTCTTGAACTAACTGCCACAGATCTTAATTCTCTAAGACGTTGTATGTGTTCTTAACGTCGGTTGAATAGTGCTCGGTAGTAACACCGTAGCCTCAAATAATTTATTTGTTAGAATAATGTAATTTTCGAAATTTAGAAACAAACACAAGCTGTTCTGATCCTAAGTTTCACAGAGCTAAAAACGGTTTAGAGTTGTTTCCCAGACTTGTTTTCCCAAATCGCATCCGAAATCAATAAATAACTATTCACGTTTGTCATCGCACCTCAACTTAAGCTCTTATAAGCCATCACTCCAGTTTTTTGTAAATTTTTTGTACCAACAGATATTACTATGGACTACAGTTATTATAAATGGGCGGGTCCTTCACATACCACATTATTGTCCTACAGACAAGCTCTTCAACATTTTTTGCCGCTTGACTGAGGCTCATATCGGTGCAGATTTTCCATTTTTTTAATGTCCTCTTCCACTTGTGTGGCATACATTAAAAGGACTCATCGCTTTTACAGTAATTACCAATTCGAATCACGAAGATACCTCTACAAGCACAACAAGTAGGTACCGGCGACAGAGAATGGGAAAAATTTTAAGTAGGTACTATTAATTTCAACCCATCCACTAGTACGACCAGGGTTCCGATCCTGATCACAGGCATAATAATATACCACCTACGTGCACTATATGCGAGCAAATACTTACCTAATGCTATCGCAATTAATGCGGGCCCATCGAGTTGTATGATGAAAATATGAAAGTTTACTGCCCACAATCGGAAAAGTTTTGTACGTAATTAAAAGTTCAAGGATCGCTTCCAAGCAAACGCTTTTAATTTGAAATTGCTCCTGCACATCGACCATATTCTCATCGTAAACTTTATTGATTAGCAGCAGGAATGTCATAAAGTACTCCTCGAATTGTTGTCGTGTTGTGAAGCCAAAAATTGATAATCTGCAAATGAGATAGAGATTGCGGTTAGCGAGCGCAGTAGACTGATTTATAATCGACCCGGCCCCCGGTGAGTGTATGTGCACATACACGAGCAACTTATCTAAATTACATAAAGAGAACATGACAGGACAGCCAGACCAACCACTATATGCCACTAGCCGTATATGGGTATATAGACTAACGATTATATTTTCGTCCGGCTTAATGTAATAACTTTTGGATGACGACGTCGACAGTGATGGTGACGGCGATTGTGATGGGGTTATGCGCTCCTTTGGGGTGGCACTGGTGGTTGATTTCAGTTTGTTAAGTGTCTCATTGTGGCAAATTCCCCGAAGCTATTTTGTATGATATGCTAAGTTAGTGTGTTCAATTCGCCATGGAGATGTGTAAAATGTGTGTATGTTGTTTGGCGGCCAGACTATGCGGACAGGCACAGACAAATTTTCAAGGGTTTTCCACGCCACTGTAGACACAAGAGTAATTCGTTATCCATGGCAACAGCGAGGACGACAACGACAACGACAACGACAACGACGACGACGATGATGATGAAGTTTAACTTTTTGCCAATGGGCGAGATGGTATTATGAATGCGATCTACTACAACTGTACGAATACTGTGTTGCAGACAGCTCATCCAGGCACGAAGAAGAGTTTAAGTTTAATCGGATGTTGCACATGGACATGCAAATGAAAGTGATAAAATGCTGATTTATTGCGATTTATTACTAATTGCGAAATGTCAGATGTAACATTGTTTTCCGTGCTGTGCATGTTGATCAGATCCACTGCAAGGATTAGACATGTCCTGAAAGGTAGAACTCTAGTTGGTGTATTTATATGCCACTTACACGCTAGTGTAATAAATTCCGACATTGTATGCATGTATACATTGCGAAAGGCATTTAGAAGCACATGTGAGGAGATATTTTTAAAAATTGTTTCGGTTGTAAGCGAAACTTAAATGTATAGTAGGTATTCTAATACAATAAGCCTTAATTTTAAATATAAGTAGTAAATGTAATCTGACTTTTTCAGCTTTTAAGTTACCCCTATACATCTATGTGTCGAAAAATGAAAGCAGTCGTCATCATAAAAGGGAATATCATCTATGTAGATACCTATCTACAGATTTAAAAATGTATTGAATTGTATTTGCGACAGCCAAGATAATACCCAACAGCTTAGAAATGGTACAGTGGATCCCTCCCCCATCGCCATCGACCTGCTGCTTAACGACCTATGTACATAAATAATTCAAAATTAATATTTAATTAGCCGCCTACTTCAATGTGGTGGCTAATGAACCCATTCACCATATTTAGGCGAAATTTGTTTTGAGGAGCAGAGGCCTATTACGTTTCCATTTATTTAATAACTGATTTCAAACAGATTTTCCGCCTTTTGTTTAACGAAGCGGCCTTTATTCAAGGCTAATAATGAGTATAATAGGAATATTTAAGCTATTGACATTATGTAGTTGCGTATTTCGCAGACAAAACAATTCTTTGTCTTTGAAGCATTCGTTTATTATGTGTCTCGTTAAAACTAAACTCCTGCATGAAAAAAAAATGTCCATTCACAGCTTCTTGAATAACTTAATTTGTCCACCATTTTCTGATCAAATATCAGCGAAAATATGTAACCACTACTGTTTTCGTTGGACAAACTATGTATTTTCATTCAACACTCCTAACACGGAAAATCATATGCATCCTATAAATGACACAGTTCCAGTCAGTTCAGTTAAGGTAACCAAATACCACACTCCCTGAGAGATCAATTATTCCATCGTCGATAGCAGATCCTCCAAAGAGTGAGGTGGAGACAAAGAATATAGTTGCATTTCACTTTCTGTTATTTCAGAATTGCCAGTCAAGGATCCAAAAGTCATCCAATTTATCTACTGTACGATTGACTTCCCATTTGAAA
Source organism: Cheilosia vulpina (assembly GCA_916610125.1). Classification (NCBI taxonomy): domain Eukaryota; kingdom Metazoa; phylum Arthropoda; class Insecta; order Diptera; family Syrphidae; genus Cheilosia; species Cheilosia vulpina. The sequence continues at coordinate 111,331,619 of OU744276.1, read as the reverse complement.
ATGTTCACGCTACGCCACTGCTGTACGTATATAATCTCCATACAATATCCTATTGCATGCATTACTTACTCAAAAGCTTAATGTGTATAAGACTCTTGTATAAAAAGTGGCCATCGATTGAATCTAGTATTGTATGTATAGTACCCATGCCCTTGCCATATCATCTAGAAAGAGAAAGAGAGCATTTGACAGCGAATATAACTGGACCGCTGAAGCTACTATTTTCGCTTCACTCTCATACATCATTTGCACAAAATAATCAAACTTAACGCGAAGTCTATCCACCACAGTTCTCCATACTGCCAACAATGCATCTCTGCCCATGTATCACTCCAGTGAGTGCCAAACGATTTATCATATTTATCTGGTCAACATCAACCCCAGACGACAACACAGTTCACCTGTTGCCCAAATTTGTCGTTTTCATCGTCGTCGTCAACGTTGTTGACACATTTCATTGGCAAACATTTACTCGCATTGTGTTTGTCCACAGAGACAACAGTGTCAAAGACTATGTATAATGGCGCAGCTACCACAAATAGTTTGGCGCCGGAAAGATCATTTTTTATACCCTTACCAGCTGCCCGAACTGGAGATTATCAAATACTTGCACTTGAATCTCAGCCAAAAGCCTGAAGTTGACCCGAACACAAAGTTTACCATTCTCTAATGCCCGCAGGGTGGGCTGAAGAAATCCCGAACCAAACAAAACTTAAAGTGTTTTCCATTCTTCTCTTTGATTTGAAAACGAACAGTAGGATGCCCCCAGTCCATTTTTCCCCATTTCAGTTTCACATCGAACTGAACTTACCTCTTTACAAATTTTTGCAAAACATCAACATCACTGAGGTGTTCAACCGGAATCGAGGGTAGTTTTCCATTCGAACTTTTAATCTGGCTCTCATAACTGCCAGCGCCAGCGGCATTGGCAAAACTACCACCTCCACTTTGATGGTAGATTTCCAATGGGGTCACAGCATATGCATAAAATCGATTCGTTCGCAATATTGAGATACCAATCGATTGGAGGATTCGCTAAAGAGATGAAAGAAATATTGAAATGTGAAAAGAAAAATCCCTGTAATGATAGACGGTGATACGTACTATTGGCACTGTAGCACCCTTGATTTGGGATCCTTTCAAACAGTCATCGGCGACATTGACGAGTTTTGTTTCAATCAGTTTAGCTAGGAAAATGGAAACGCTCTGTGGCGTAGTTGCCGAAGTTGATGGCAACAACTGTGCCTTGTACTTTTTGTAGAAGATCGTATTGCCCATCGATTGGGTTACTGCTGCAAACAGCATATTAAGGACATTGTTTAGCAGCTGTGCGTCATTGGTTTGCTGTTCATTTTCTTCGCACGACAGATTGAATTCGGCCCAAATGAACTTGTGTTTCAGCAGCACATCGATGCAGTGCGAGTAGGTGTATATTTCGAGGGCTCCGGCCCCTGGTCGCTGTTCCCGCAGGCAAATTTCCACCCGGGTGCAACATATTTCAAGGAATTTTTTAAGAGCAGCCATTAGGTCTGTGCGCAAAAGATGTTCCCTGACGAACTTGTCGATGAATTTGGTTTCGATGTAAATCAGAGCCAGCTCTTCAATGTGCTTGAGATTCTCCATCAGAGATATAACAGCAGTTGCCAGGTAGAGGGGGGACTCGTTGCTGTCCTTCGAAAAATAGTAGTCGTCGATACGTGACATTAGAATGGTAATAGCAAGCTTCGCTAATGGGTTAAAATTCATGTAATGTATGTGCGGATTGAATTGGATGCAGCTGTTGCGGAATGAGGACAACATCGATTTCAATGATGTATCGATTGCGGATGTGAGAATGTTTCGTACATCGAATTCGGGTGCGGTGAAGATTTTGCTTAGTTTGTATTCGGAAGTAATTTCAAGCAGGATTCGTGAGAGTCTCTCCGGATCGCTTGTGGAGGAGAATTTAACTATCTGAAATGAAGACAAGACACTTATTATTCAATTGCTATCATTATAAATGTTAGTCTGTTAGAATAAGGGGTTTAGGCTTAGGCTTAGTTCTTATTTGGCATATGTTTCTTTTTTTTTCATTATAATGTTCTTTAGCAGTAAATGAAAATAACTGTAAGGAATATTATGGTCATGTACCATAGTATACCCATGCCCAAAGAACCCCCATATCTATGCCTGAAGGAACTGCTGACAGGAGAAAGTGGCAGTGACATCTGTGCCCTTCATATTTACTTCTGTTTGACAATCGCAAAGATATTTAAAAAGTCGGTAAGGCGAACATTTACAGATTTATAAAATGATGCAATAGGATCTGTCCAACAGATGCAGAAAAATTATGAATGTCATTCGTATAAATTGTTCAAGTTCTATCATTTTCATCCAAGTTTGAATAAAATATAGCGCAAGGACCAATCGAATCGCGGTACGAACTCCAAGTGTTTGCTACTTATCGAATAAATTGTCTGTAAAATTCAAAAGTGATAAAAGAAAAACTCAAACAACCAAGCATCATTAACATAAGAACTAACCCAATTACCGTATGTAAATGTACTAACTTGAGCGAAGAGCCACTTCTCATCGATGATCCTTTGTTCATATCTCCGACTAATTGCCTCATCTGCTGCCGCATTCAATTCCTCTTCAAATCTATTCAACGGAATTGCAAAAAGAAAAAAATACAAAATTATAAACAAAAGAAATGCAAAACCAAGTTAATCAAACGGACTTGAGAGATAACCACTTACAGAATCTTCTCCAGCTTTGCACTGCATGATATCAGGAAGCTATTACGAATCGCAGACTTATTTTCGTACTGTGCAATTATCCTGCGAATGGTTCGCACAATTAAATTCTCAAGTGACCTATTACCATAGCCATCTACCAAATCGAAGAGTCTAGTCAGTAGTTCCACTTTGGCATCAATGCACTGCATCAGATTGTACTGTTGTTGCTCAATGAACTGAACTACCACCCGTCGAATGGCACTCTATTATATACAGGGAGAGAAAAATGCGCGGAAATAATTCAATTGCTTGTCATAGATTGTCTCGTATTTCGCACAGATCATACTACATCCTCCCAGTGAAGGCCGTCCGTCGGTAAACAGAAAACACTTACCTTCTCGAGGACATCACAATTCTCGATTAGGGCTCTCAGGAATAATGAGCAAAATTCTTCATTTCCGTCACACAAAAGCCGAATAGACGGCAGGTTATCGTTAATTAAAATATTCAAAAAAACCCTTGAAAAAAGCAGCTGCACTTCGCTGTAGTCCCAGTTAGTTGTTGGCAAGTCCTCCTCCTGGGTTTTAAATGAATGGAAAATTTAAATAATTGAACTCTTGGGAGTTAACTTAAATGGCCATCAAAAGGATGCTGAACATCTTCTAAATGGGCATACGCTTTTGATTTGAAGGTAAAAGTTTTACAAGCACTGTGTCTTTGGGAGTCTTTATTCTAATTGCATTTTCTGACAGTATGATGGACAAGAAAGTTACGGTGAAAAAAACAAATTTCCAGATTTGAAAACTTACAATTAAAAATAAATTAAGAGAAAAAATAAAAGACAGAATAGAAGTGGCTGCACTGGCTGACAGCAGCTTTACTGAATTCGCTGATTGTTTCAAAAACTGTTTGCTTAAACAAACTTATAATTTAGATGAAGGTTACATGAAATGATAGGTTTCTTACGTGCTATCACGTCCACTTTTTAGGTGTGATTTTTTTCCAAAATTTCGTTATAAATTGCTTTAAAAAAAACTTTTTAAGGGACAACTTTTAAAAGACCTACAAAAATATAGGTGCTGAACAACCACCTATATTCAAGTAGACAGCGATGTTAAGCGGTATCATATAAATAAAATTGGTGTAGTTCTGTTCGACTAAGATTGAATTTGACGGCATGTCTTTAAATGCAAAAATCTTAGAAACCGTTCAATATATTCTGGTGCATTTTTCACAGACCTAGAGAGGATACCTAGGCCTACAATCTGTACTTTGTTTCAACCCTATATCTCTATAAATTCCGGAAAAAATTGGACAAGAGTAATTTATTTTTTCATTTCGATTTGCTTTTTGCTTTGTCACGCTTTCCTTTCGAAAATACTTTGAGCATTTATTTATAGTTAACAGCAGCTTATAGAGGACATCTGCAGGTACAACTTATCCAATAACTCGATAACTTAAAAGGTTTTTAAATAAAAAGGCAAAATTTGAAACATTTCTACGATTTTCACATGAGTGAGTAGGTATGCAATTCATTCTCAAATCAAACATACTAACTGCGCAATATTATATTGACATCTCTTTTAACCCTATTTTACTCCTGTGACGGAGAGGGAGACAGAAAGAGGCAGTACACCGTGTGGTTTGCTAAGAAAAAAAGAACAAAAGAAATGGCAAATATGTAGGAAAGGTTTGTTTGTCCTGTTTTGCTTACAAAATAAAGTGTCTAGAAAGAAATGTCAAATAGGTATAGGTACCAGTGATACAAGATCGTGGTATTATTACATTAGGGGATTTATATTTGGGAAAATTCCTGGTGATACACGTCGTACTATTCATATATGCTATTTGCAATCAAGATGAGGCAGTAAATTACCCGGTGAAGTTTTTAAATAGCATTACAGCCAATGGACTTTTTGCTCATAAAATTGAATTAAAAGTTGGAGTTTCCATTATGTTGCTTCGCAATTTGAATCCCCCAAGCTTTGTAATGGAACCAGATTGAGATTGACTTCGTTGCAGTTATTGAGGCGAGATTTTACAATACGGGTTCAAGTCCCTCACTATTGCAGACCGCTCCCTCGCGTTATACCTCTGCAATGTCTTTCGATGATTTTTCTTTGAGCGATTATCAAAAAAAAATTGTGTCAAGACAAGACAAGACAGCAAATTTATAAAAAAATTGTTTTCATCAATTGTTCTGAAACCACATTTTGCACGGGCGAAATCGTGTATTTATTTGAACATTTGCCACGTATAAACGCTATTGTTCAACACTCTGTTCACAAACAGCTAACAATCTACTTGATTTGGCTAAACAACTCTTTCAACGACTATTTACTAAAATTCTAGATATGTTGTCCATATGCATGTACTTGTACATACATCCGTATACAAGTGGGCACTTACCAATCTCAAACAAATTTCACTCAAAAGTGTTCTTTGCACGTTCCACTTAATGCCGTCCTCTTGAAGCTGTTGCAACACTGAACCTCTATCCGATCGTAATTTGATGGCAACGAAAAGTTTCAACATCTCCAATTGCAAACCCTGGTCCACACTCAGTCCATTCAAATTGTATCTGTCCCAGAAATTATATTCACCCACAAGCAAACGACATACGGCCGGCTGCAGGGAGTCCTTCTTCTCCGTAATGGCATAGAGCGCTCTAACGAATCTCACCACAAGGCCGCAATATTTTCTATTCGGCGGTGTACGACATTTTGCCAAAGTTGCCAGGCATCCATCAAGCTTCTCGCATAAAACTTTTGCAAAATAGTTAATTTCATTGATGGTAATGGTGGTTGCAGCAGTGGTAAAGTCGGCTGCTCTACTTGTACTGGGTAAGCTGGACACATTTCGACCATCGTAATCAGCATCAGCCATGAGCCCTGCTCCTGATGAGAACAAGGACGACATCGATTGAAGATGAGGGTAACCGCTGACTCTGGCTCCAACTCCAGCATCACTGCATTTGTCAAAGTGATTTTTCAAATAAAGTTTAATGTGATTTACTAAATAAATTTCCTCGGTTTTAAGGATCACATTCTCCAGGATAATGGTGGCACACGATAAATCGCTGAAGCTCTCCACGTCCTATATTGAGAAAGAGAAAAAAAAATGCACCAAAAATATGGATAAAGGATATGCGATAGCAGAGTGTGTGTATGAGTGTATTTACGGACGGAGTAGTGAAGCGAATCTCAAAGTTAATTGGTAATTAGTAAGTGGTCTAGAAGAGCTTTGTAGAAAAATTATAACCAGAGGGATACAAATGTTGTTTGGGTTTTTATCTCATGCTCCTTCTTCTTCATGGATTGTCCCGACCGTCGACGACGACGGCAACCAGACTGCAAGTCGTCTATGGAGTAGCTAAGCTTCCTTAGTTTATTATCAAGTTGGTTATTTCGTGTTGTGATACTGCCATAAAGAGATTTTAGTTCTTCTTCTTTTTGCTACTCTTTTATTTTACTAGAAAAAAAAAAACAGGACAAACGAGGAAAATAACAGTCATACGCCTCAGTGAACTGGATATACAAAGGAAACTGATTTTTATGGTGGACAGTTAGAGATCGTAAAAGCTTACCCTCGCAAAGATATGTTGGTTTCCGAGTGCGAGAGATGGAAAGTTATAGTTGGCACATAAAAAAATGTAAATGGTCTCTCAGAGTGACTATGGAGTCAGTTGTTAAATAAGGAAAGTTTTATCGCATCTTTAGATATATCTGCACTTTATTTAAATTTTCAATAAATCTATATGAGTGCAAAATTAAGGTAATGGCGGCAAATACCTACTACATTCAGGAAATGGACAGTAATATAAATTTAAGTGTATAAAGGGAAAGGAGGTTAAAGTTTTAAAGGAATGCGATCCGCAGAGAGTGAGAAGCCTGTGGTCTGAGGGAGAGATGGATATGTTATTATGATTTGTCTCTCTATAGTCAGACGTTTAGCGGCCTTGGTGATACCTCCTGCTACTAGCTTATACGCACAATGTTTAAACTGCATCTCAAGACTCAAGTATTCCAAAGTCTTAAGCCAAAAGAAAGCTTAATGCACAATTGGTCTTTATTGCTACGAAGATTTTTGGGAAAATGATAATCACGTCGGACTCACGAGAGTATTGAGGGTATAAGGAAATAACCTGAATGCCAGAATTACGGAGCTAGCCGGCATACCTTGCCCACACTTTTCTGATGACATAACTTTCACTAAAAAAGAGGGTACTCATTCCGTAACTTTTCAGATATCGTCGAAAAGATAGACCTACAAAATTAGCAAACAAGTGCTTTAATTACAAAATTGAGAGCTTAATCTAGTTCATTTTCGAAAAGTATAATGAAAGCTAACGTTTTTCAAAAACATTCCAGCAGAATATAACTTATTTTAGTGATCAAAGTTCACAAAAAGATATCGTTTAGACGAACATTGATATACCGAATCTGCCCCCAGATTTTTCTGACAAACTGTCAGATGCACTATATGCACGCGTATGCGTGCGGCTAATTTACTTCAACATGGCACACATACTTTCCCACGTAGTAACACGGAGACAGGTTGTAGGAAAATTCTCTTAAGTTGTCTGAGCTGACGGTCTATTTAATACTTAGTTTTAAAGAAGTGTTAGAAACACACGGTGGCCATGAGGAGAAAACGTCAGAAAGAATCGTTAGACAATGAAGGCAAATGCGAACCGAAACGACTGGTACGGATTTGCCAATTAGGTTGCAGGAAACCATCCAAACGCAAATGCGGTTTCTTTGTATAATATGCCACTGTGTCAGTCTAATAAGACTCTAAAAGACTGGTTTCGATACGCGGTACAGACAGAAGTGTTTATCTTCATGAAGTTTTTCCGGATTATGTTGTATGTTCTGGCAAAGGATGGTATTTAAATACTTTATTAGCATTCAGCAATAGCTTCAGATTTTAAAGCCAATATTGTAATTAGAAACAAAAAGAAACCGCCAACAGCGACATCTGCTACACACAATTCGAGCTGCAAAAGCTTCCTCCCCCAAAAAGAATTCAACGCTAACTTATTAATTTAAAATTCCCCATTGTCGGGATAAAAGTTTACGCAAAATGTTCTTTTAATTGAATTATATCGTCATTGCCTTGTTGGCGCATAAACGAAAACCGGTATATTGTCGTGAAATCCTAAGGCAACGAAGAGCAGTTTGAATTTCCGAAAATACCTTTGAGCAATAAAGTTTTCTTGCATGACTTCTCGCTCGTCCTGACGCAAACATACTATATACAGATTCTTTCGCTGATAAACAAACAACTTTACGTGGCCCATACACCCAACACAAAAGGTAAGCAAATACAAGAGCAGACTCCTGGTCCTGGCTCTTTGGATACTGTACTGGATAGGTAGATAAACAATGAACCTAAGCACACAATCGAACCCTTTCATAAATCGACAAATAAACGCTCATACCATATTAAAGGCGTTCATTCCGCACATATATACGTGCACCGCACACGCACTCCAGCTCTGCAAGTTCTTCCAAGAAAACAATGTGTGTGGTCTTGTGTAAGGATTTATGATCCTTTTATTTACTTCATGAATCACTTGAGCAAGAGTATCCCAGGCACTGGGTAGAACAGACCTGGGTGTAGCCCTCACTGCTGTATCAATAGTTAACCTGTTGAATGAGAGTTTTCAACGAAGAAAAAAGAATGACACCCATACTCTATTGCATATGAGGGTGGCGGCGTGTGCGGAAGAGATAGTACGTATAGGTACAGCTATATGGTTTTATTATTGCAGGAAGGAAGCTTTAAATAACCCAACTGCAAGACCAACGCGTTGGCAGAATGGAAAGAGAGAGAGACTGCTGGGACCTGGGACACTGCGTTTATCAACGGAAGTGAAAGGACAAAAGGACCGTTTTTATCGATGGCTCTACTTTATGAGAGTGTAAAGTTTTTTTTTTTTTTGTTTGCCTCGTGGTTGCGTGGTGGAGTCTCCAAGGCACATTGGGATATGACGGGATTATGCAGACGATTTAAGGAATTTGTTGTCGAGATAAGGAGAGATCGTACTTTTGGCGGGAGGTTGTGAGAATTAATGGGGCCACCCAAAGCGAAGACTAATTCGACATTAGCTGTAAGTTTAATAGTACTTTGAATGGTTTTCGAAAGATGAATGGCGTGGGCAGAAATAAGTAAGATTATGGCTAAGCATGTAGACTTAAAGAGGTCAATTTCAAAGCGGAGGGACGACACATTGGAGAAAGAAGTCAACTCGCACACCAAATTGGAATGTTAAGGACTGTTGTAATTGAGGAGGCGTACTGGTTACGGCCTTTTGCACCCCTTCCTGTGTCGTCTAAAAGAAAATAGAAGAAAAATATTATGACGTAGACCTGACACAACCATTTTTACAATCATTTTCAGTGAACTACACAGTATAAATCGATTTGACAAAGGCAACATGAACAGTATGATATAATATACATACTTTCCTTGTCACTGTCAAGTTAGCAGTCGCTAACTCTAATTCATAGAAAATTCGTTACATTAAGTTGTACTGCATAAATTGCATTGTCTGAACCATAGCTTTAGCTAAACATATGGCCCGGAAATTAGGCATACGTCGAGCTAGTGCGTGTTATCAGTTAAAAATGCCGACTTAGTTCCAAGTTCTGTCAACTGCCTTTGACTGCGGCATTTTTTCAGTTTAGTGGAGAAGACAAAAGGGTGTAAAAAATTGGCTTCTATAAATTCATTCGGTTATATAGTAATGAGGAAGGAAGTAAGTCAGTGGAATCCCTTCGTATGGATTGAGTACAGAGCACACATGGCCATTTTGTGTCCATAAAACTCATCAATGAGACAACTGAACTTCAGGACGGCTTATCTATTGGACATTTCATCCCCTCCATCATTATAAGGGTGAGTGGCTTTGCTCCTGTATACTAAATCATTTTCTGACACCATCTTGTCTGAATATAGAAACGTATCCCTCAATAACTATACCGGTGGATGTTCAATGATGAGTTGTCCTGAAGTTCAGTTGTCCCTTAGCCGTGGATGAGTTCCGATGGTCCAGAAATCATTTCCCCTCTTTCAGTTTTAAACAGTTTTTCGTCGTGTTCCTTTCTTACATAATTACTGAATGAGAATATCACGAGGCTCAAGTTACTGGGGTTCATTGGAAAAATTGAAAACTGCATATGCATGCAAACCTTTATGGTCATACTTTGCAATTATTCTAAAAATAAATTTCGGAAAAAAAGAACATGAAAACATACATTACCCTACTGCCCTCGTGATAAAGTTAAATCGCTTCACTCACCGTTTACCCCACCTGATGAAACCATCACTGAATGTTCACTGTTGTGTAGATCCCTACAGCTAAGCACTTACCTTTGTGATAAACAATGAAAGCATCGATGAAAATTCCTTGCTGTCTAAAAGGATATTTTTACCGCTGTTTTGAAATAACGATTCCAGCACAAGGAATCCCTGCCAGTCGTGCACTTTGATCCTGCCATCGCAGAGTCCTTTGGTAACAATCGAATATATTGTCCCTTCCTGCATCGATGACGCTTGTGACGATGCTATTGGTTGCTCCAACATATCCATTGAATGGTCGCTTTTCCGTTGCTGCTGCTTCTGCTGCTGATGCGCGACAACTGAATGCCAGCTCCGGTCTTGAAGTAATAAAATCGCCAACATCCTCTGGCATTCCTGGGAATCAATAAATTTCTCCAACATCCCTAAGACCACCTCCTTTTGTGTGTCCAACTCTTTGGCATCTAAAGCAGTCACGCTGCGTCGTCGTTGAGCATTTGTACTATAGCTTCCACTGTTCGTAGTTGCCAGTCGTAACGGTGAGGCGGCAGCCGTAGTGCCCACCACTGAGGGGGAACGAGGTGGTATCGGTGGTGGCGGAGCAGTACGATGAGGGCGTGCATCTATTGTGGCCGACAATGGAGCCGGCATGAGGAATATCTCAAAGGCTAATCCTTTCAACGCTAGAACACTGCATTCTCGTATTGAGTTATTGGCTAATAAATTGTTTGCGATGCTTATGATTTTCGGTATCGTTATTATCTTTCGATCGCTTTTATATGTTAATTGGACGAGGAACTTTAGGACCGGTGGAATTATGATGCTGCTATTTCTGTTAGCATTGTTGTTGTTGATGGTTTTGTTGCATCGGCCAAGAGGATTATATCAATGAAACGAAAAGCACAGATAAATGGTTAGACGATAGGGTGAATTATCATTGTTTTATAGAAAGTATAACAAAACCCACTACAAGCAGTCACCCACAGTATGGACCGAAACCAAAACTGATATTTTATATTGTGCTTTGGGTCACACAAAATATTATTATTTGCATTCTGCAGACAGGCGGCGACGTCGGTTATGGCTGGTGAGTGTGTGGATTTGTGGATTTTATTACAAACATTCAGGAGCGGTTCAGTGATTTTAATTCGCTAGTGGTTAAGTGGTCACAGAATAGCGTTTGTGATGAACTTTGCATAAGATAAATCGGATGTATAGTTATGAAATAAATATTAACGATTTGAACATGGAGAATAGCGAAACTTGGTCAAATTTGAAATGTAGTTACATGTAGGAATACGGGAGCGAAATACTCACAATGAGTTGGGAGTTGCTTTAACGATTTTACAGAATTTCAACAGTTAATTGAGTGAATATTAAATCTTTGTAGTACGCTGTGATTTGTTTAAGGAAGTTATTTGATATGAGGTGTGACTTTGCGAAGCCTAAATGCTGATAAGAAGTACCAAGAGTCACAGATCTTCATTTAGAAGGAGTAAGAAGGTTGTATGAGCGAGGGCTGCCTCGCATGAAAAACAAATAAAGAAGTGGCAGTAACACAAGAGCTTAGAGCAGCAATCAGTAAGAAAAAAGTTAAAATGTGATAGACGCACTCCTAATATCTACCACATGTGCAGAGTTTATGAGAAAATTCTCGTCAGACTGTTTTCGTTAAAACAAGCTTCCTCATCGAGGAAGCTGCACAAGTGGCCACATAAGACAAAAAAATGGACAGGCGATGTCAAAAAGCGCTGCTTTGTTACAAACGTAGATATATAGAACTGGAGTCAAATCAACGCTCAGAGACATACGACATACTGCTTTGTCAGGTTATGTACTACGGTATACTGCGATTAACGATACGAGCTGTTTTAAAAAGCAGCAGAAAAAAGGTAAACATCGCCACAAAGTACCATTTTGTTTACTAGGACGAGGCTCTCATTTAAAGACGACATTAAACTTGTTTGTTACCCTGAAGGCCAGAAAGGTGCGAGAGAAAGTGGTACACTAGCGCCAAGTAACATAAGAAGGTTACTATTGGCGAGAGTGGTAATTTACTGTCCGCACACCGATTCATAAAACAATTGGCTTGACAATTCCTTCTGTACCGAGGACAGACAAACATATGTTTCCAATGTCCAAAATTATGTATAAAAAAAAAACTTTGGCGAAAATGCAAACATGACTTAGCCGAATAATTCTGCAAGAATTAAGAACAAACAACGAACTCTAGACCGATATGTTAGATTTGACCCTTATTTCGGTTCTTCTGATAACAGAATGGGGGTCTTAAAATTGACGCAGGCTGACATGAAAACTCATCATTGCTTCTTCCAACGTGAATTAGACCCCGAAATGCTTAAGCCCCTGCATTGACAACTTAACTACAGCTAGATATGTGCGATTGCAAAATGTCCCCCCTTGGCAGTCAGCCAAATGGATTGAAAACAAAATAACCATTGTCGTGAACAACGCATAAAAGTTCACCAAATCTGTCCACCGAACAACCAAACGTATGCCAAGTAAAAGCCCGATTTTACGATGTAACTTTCTAAAGGTAGCACAATGGATACTTGCGATAATAAATACCACAGCCGAAAATTACTTTGACCGACTTTCATGCAATACCTTGGCAGTTCCCTTCGAGTTCATTAAATATTTTATAATCCAGCACATAATTTTGAAATATATTTCGATAATCACTTTCCCGAAATGTTCAGAATGAGAAACAATTAATTTACCTTGCAACTCCAGTTTCGATTAAATCCAAATTGGTCATTATTTCCTCAAATATCACATACTTCGAGTCCAATATACTGTATGTCACATTAAGCTCCAGCAACTGGGATAGCAATTCCAGAATAGATGCCTGTACCATGGCATTGGATCTCATAAAAAGCTGAAGGATACGCCATTATCATGCAAAGTAAACGGAAAAATGTATTTTAATTTTAATAAAATGGTGCAGGGGAAAATTCTAAATCAAAAAGGATTCCACTCACACACGCTATTTATACATACCGTCAAACAGTATATGACCAATGGCTCGAACATTTTAATGTGCTTAGCACAATCGGTCTCACAGTCGGTCTTCCACAATGGGAACTCTAATCCGGCGGCGAACAATTGACCAAAAACTACAGTCGAATTTGTGGCATTGGTTTGCATTTGGTTATGGCTTCCAGTGGCGGCGGCTGCAGTAGCACCACTACCACCACCTATATCACCACCACTACCAACAATTAAGCTATTGTCAAGAGTTGAGGTTGAACTGAACTGCGTTGGACTAGCGGTGGCAGAGCCACCACCCACACAACCAGTGGCATTCAATTTCACCGCCAAGTAAGGATTTATAAAGTGCTGGTAGTCGCTCCAACGACTGCCATAATTTCGTCCGAATAAGAATTTTAATAGCTGCCTTAAGCTTGCTATGCACTCGGTCGGTGCATAATTGATTAGCTTGGTCAAATACTGTATAATTTCCTCGATTAATTTGATTGGATTGCCAGAGGGCGAGGAGTCGCCACAATTCATTCTCAATTCGATGCAAGTGCTGAGCGTATTGATGCAGGTCCGTAGGAGGGACATTAGTTTAGCGCCAGATATTTGATTTATGGTCATCTGAAAAGAAAATTTAATTTGATTAGTTTGTCATAAATATAGAAATCCGGTGTGAGGAATAGAGGTTTTGGACAATTCAATTGGAATTGGTCACTGGCGCTGGTTGCGTCAGAAATAAAATATTGTTTAAAATGATTTTGGGGATTCTCAGTGTTTGAGTAAAGACGAAGTCTTTCGTCGAATGTGGTTCAATAATGTTATACAGATGAAGGGATAGTTAACGAAAATATTTTTAAAATCAACCGCCTTCTCTTCGTTCGTTCTTTTTAATATTATTATTAAATAAAAATGTATCAATGTTTTCGTAAAGATTTCTTAGTTAATCCAGGCCAAATCAAGGACAAGTATTCAACCAAAACACGACATTGTGGATGTATGCAACAATAGCGAGCACCATTATGAGGTAAGACAAATTTACAGAGACCAATCGCAACAAATACCGGCCTGTTTCTGTAGCACTAGTAGAATTTAGCCTTAACCCCCAACTACTTCACCTTGAAATTATATCGTAAATGCCGTGAGATCGCAGTTTATAGAGAACGCGAGCTTATTTGGGGCTGGGGTGCCTCTTTGCTCTTAAGGTTACATTCATTTTTATTACGCAGAACTTGCGAAGATTGGATAAGTGGCCCTGTCATGTTATACCCGAATTGATTGTGACTCCACCAGAACGGCCTTCAAGAATTTGTCAACATCTTCATTTAAAAACTGATTTGCTCGCACCCCTGAAGTAGTAACAACCAAGAGAGCTGTCAACGGAATCACTACCGTCTTCTCCACCGCTTTCATCAATTATGTAATTTTGGTTAAAATCGTTGCCTAAAAACATGAGCACAACATGTAGCAGCAAAAGCTCGAGAATGACCTGTACCGTACGATATGTCCGTCATTTGTCAACCTCCTCTATCCAGTAGTTAAAAACATCCTTGCAGCACCTGCTCCTCTAATGTGTATTGCATCTTGTCTGCAAATTGCATTTTACCATCACCATTATCAACACAATCCCCTTTTCTGTTCAGGATGGCGTGAATTCATTTTTTTACCATAATTGTGTTATAATTTGAATTGCCAATGAAAAGGGTCTCCTCACGGACGATACCGGGTTACTTCCATAATTGCCACTACGCCCCAGTAAACACTGAGGTTTATACTCGTACTACTCCTGCAAAATGTCTGCCTGCCATACAATAAAATCAAAACCAACAAAAGACAACGCATTTGCTAACCTTATAACTGTCGTTAGCACTCTTCAAAATATTGTACAGTTTGATGTAGACATAATCACTTCCAAAGTATCCAAAACTACTGACGATGGCCAACTCTTTGGAATTCGCAAATAAATCATTTCGCTGCACCTTGGCGAACAGCAACGGCTTCTGATTGGTAAACAGGTGATAGTAAATATTAATTATTTTCATCGTGTGTGCTAATAAATTATCGATGAACCGATTATGGCTGATGACATTTGTTGTTAAAACATTGCCTGCAACGAAAAACAATAAAAACTATTATTATACTATACATCGAACAATGGACAAAAAACGCATTTGCATTAAAACATCATCTCGCATTATTGTCCGAAATGATAAATCGATAAAGTTTCCCCAACATCGAATTATCATAACTCAATTATCAGCAAAAATAAAAACAGAAGGGAGAGCAACACCAAAAAAATGCATCCAGAGATCCTGGAATGTCCTGCTGATTTTCCCGAAAAAAAAAAATACGGCAACTGCATACCCCTATTGTGCGGTGTACACTCCCGCTGGTGGGAGTAAATTATGAAAATGAATTAAACACAAAGTGCAAAAAATGGAGAACAAAATAAATAAAACTACAGCGTCGTTATTAATCAATTAAAATATTATTGGCGTTTCCGCTTCTGATTTATACGCAAGGTATACGCGCTTAATTTGTTATTTATCCATTTCTCAGCACTATGTCCTGGTGCGTTGTTGATTCACATGGCTGAATGTTGCACTTAAATTTTGCAATTTCATAAATATTCCCACTAACATAAGTATTTATTTTTTTTTTACTAAACATCATTAGACTTCAACAGTTTCGATTTAATTAATCCCCTATAGAAACTGATCGAGAGCGTTTTGAAAACTTTAGTGATTAATATAATTGAATGCGATTGGCATTTTAATCAACAGTTTTGTTTTTTGGGTGTTTTTTTTTTCATATTTTGTAAACAAGAAATGAATATCAATTTAATTGACATAATAAATATGCGGTGTTGAAATCCTAATAGACCCACAACTTTATTTAAATAAATAAAGTTCTAATTAATGTGCAATTTATATTGTTGAATGGGTTTGATTTGTTTCTACGACGAAAATCGATTACTGACTACTGACGCATGTAAATGATTTATTTTGTGAAATGATTTAAAGCGGGCAATTATTTAAGGGTGATACATTTTCGAATTGAAGTAAAACAAGCAAATAATTTTATTTCACGTTCAAGAGCATTTGATAAAATTAAGATTTCAAAACAATATAACAGAACACCTAACTATTTCCTCGATCCCGCGCTTCTTATTCTCTCTTTATTCGGAGAAGACTATGCTCTAGCCTCTAGGCTTGAAGAAACAGTCTTCATTTGGTTCGATTAGTCTAATATCTACTAATGTTTTAATCTAGTAGTAGGTAACTCCGGGAGGTAAGGGCATTGTTGGCATCGGGATCCATCTTGTAGCTATAGTATTATAAATTGATCATCAATATATTTCATGTTTCCTATATAATCTTTACGCTAGAAGTGGTTTTCATAATCAACCGAACACGCCTTAATAAGCTTACCTACCCTTTAACCGTTGGTTATGAAACAGATTCCAACCAGTCATACAGTCCCGCCATTTCCTCCACTTAACCCCAATAAAAATCAAAAGAAAGTTGAGAAAAAAATACTCACCTGCAGTCAGTGTTGCTGTAACTTCCATTAGATCATTCTGGCAATTCAAATCCAATGATGTCGCATAATTGTAATGAGCAAACTTGAAGCAGATCTCCACAAAGTTGAACTCCATCCAAATGTCGCGGAAATCGAAAAAGTTGAAAGCCTTCAATAGCACTTTCAGTGCATAAATAATGCCACACTATTTGGGGGGAAGAAAAAGACATAAAAATAACCGACAGAGTCAATTGCAGGTCACAAACATAAGCCAAAGTGAGTTATGCTCCCCACAAACGAATGACTCACCTGCAAGTTCCTATCATTCAGTTCCATCAGCTTATTTGTCAGTCTATACAAAACTTTGGCCAAAACTTCGCCATTCGCCAATCGCACTGCCGGGCTCTGCTCCGCGAATAAATCACGGATTGGTATCGACATCCCCTGAAAGATGCGATAGTCATACAAATCGTACAACAAATTGAAATTGGTGCGATAGAGCTCATTCGAAGACATAACAAGTCGTCCGGCTGCTGTTCTCGACGTTGTTCGCGTTCTTGCGGGTGGTTGTGGTGATGGTGGTGGGGGCGGCTGTGTTGTTGCTTTCCCTGTTGTGGAATGTTCATGTTGATGTTGACGGCTGTGTACTGATATTTGAATAATAAAACGGCACAAACAGTCGGCGGTGTGCTCTCTGACGCGGAAATCATCGTCGCCAACAAGTTGCAGGAGTTCATCCAGAAATGTATTCTACCAGGGAGAAGATTGATTATTATTTATCATCGTCATATCGAAAGAAGGCTGAGGGGTTTTTTTCTATTCTCCATGCCCTCGTTTTGTATGGTTTGGTTTGGTTTACGCGAAAACCCAATAACAAGAAAAAGTTATAGAATGTTAAGCAAACAATGACAGAAAGCGGAAATGGAGCGCAGATCCTACGACGATGAATGGGTTATCAAGTTTGTTTTTCAGGCGGGGGAAGATGTTGCGCATACGAATGATTTGAATCTTTTTATTTTATAGATGACATCGGAATCGAAGAAAGTATTTTCTGTGAGGATTGAGGGAAAAATAAATGACAAAAAGGGGTAAAATAAATGCAAACTAAAAGTATGTTGATTGTGTCCTCTTTCAGGCGGAGGATTCAACCATGGGGAATAGAATTGAAATCAAATTCGACGGCTCTGGTGGAAAGATACACTTTGCGTGAGTCTTCTATGGTATAGGTATATCCCAGGTACCGACATGTAAATATTAACGTTTAAAAACTTGGGCGCCAAAATAGCGACTAAAAATATGTCACAAATTAGTCCGAAATAACGCCTAGAGAGCATCTGAGAATGTGAATGAAAGCGATCCAGCACTCTCATTAAAAACAATTACCTAATTTTTTTAAATTATAAAAAACGTGAAAAAAAAACTATAACTAATAAAAAATGAGGCAGAATTTTCGTCAAAAAATATATCTCTGAACACGATTGCTACTCATTCAATCATTCCATAAAAATTGTCGGAAATGCAGTCAACTAGTTTCCGCAAAAACCTTTCAGAAATAAAAGTCGAAAGTCCCGTGAAATATGTTACCAAAAACGCATTTGAGAGTGCGATTGACGATCGCGATTTCGGGCACACTTTTTGAAGACAATGTTTTTGAAGTGTTGCGCGCTATTTAGAAAAAAGGTTTTAGCCCAAGGTGCATTCTGTACTTTCGTTTTTATACATTCAACCGGTTTCATATTTCGGCCACCACTTCAGTGTATGTCTCTGCTCACTGCGCTTATTACTCAAAAGAACGAATTCCAATGGACCTAAACACAATGGAAACAACACACACCAAGCAAATGAAACAAACACTACGTTTTTGTTTCGAAGTGTTTCGGTAGTGGTTGTCGAAAATATAATATGAGCAACACATACCGAAACTGTTTCAAACAAGCGCCCTTGTCGATAATTGCAATCTTTCTTACATCAACACAACACACACACCAACTGAAACGCAACATAAAAAACAAAGCAAAACACAAAAACATGTTTCGTTGCCGATGGCTAGCCTGTTTTTTTTTTTTTTTTTTGTAAAGCAAAACCATAAGCTAACTATTATTTCTACTTAGTTTATGGCAAAACTATGATACGGATGTGAATGGAGAACAATTTGGACTTCTTTAATTGAGATAAGAAGATCTATTTTTATGTTGTATTATTTCAATGCACATTAGACGAACTTGCTTATTTGTTAATTTGTTTGTTTGTTTGATCCTGTATGTTTTCAGCCTAAGAAAAACGTTATGCAAACAGTTGCTTACTGCCTCATCATGTCCATAACAAAAGTTTCCTTTCTCGCAGTAAGTGGCTAAAAAAACGTGGATTAAAACATAAATTAAAAGAAATAAAACAGGGACATAAACGTATGTGTACAACACTTTGCCAAACAGTCATTTACATCCACTTGGCTGTGCTTAAAAACCCTAGCCTGCAACCGCACTTACCACGGCGAGATCCAATAATATACGCCTCAAAGCGTATGCAATGTATAGTAACCGCACAAAACAAACAGCGCATACCATCCCAAATTAAACCGGACATTTTGGAAAATTGCAAAACCCTTCAACCCAGTTCAATTGGGCGGGTGCGCAAATATTATTTCACCCACCATCAATCCGAATACAAGGACAAGAGCACTTTGCCCAAATTTTAAATAAATTTGAAAAATCACAAAAGCGCCCCAAACAAAACACAAACAGAAAAAAGTAACTCACCTCATAAGTACTGGCCACATCCTTTCCGTAATATTCTCGAATTGCATCATAGTCCAGATTCGATATAACTTCGGCGTATTTATTCAGGACCAACCAATATTTATTGTGATAGCACAGTCGAAGTTTGCTCAATAGCAATTTCGGGGATATGATGAAAAATTCTCCAGCTCCAACTGCAGCCACTCGTTGTTGATGGTCGGCCGTTGATGGTGGTCCAATTGGAGTACAATCGACTTTTTCATTCGTCCTTCCATTACTTTGTTCGTGGTCGTGGTCGAATTCAAAATATTTCAATAGACCTCCAATAAGTGTATCATCATCAGGATACAACCAGTTCGGGCCATTACTCATCCCAGTGTCATTACTACTACTGCCGTCTTCGTCATTAGTTGCTTCCGCTGGCTGTTGGTGAAAGCATGTAGCTGTAGTCCTGTTGGTAGTGGTCGCCATTTGTTGTTTGTGGGACGCAGTCAAATATTTGGACATGAGTAGCGGAAATATCTTATCAAATGCATTCAGGGCATGTATGACCACTGTGTGAATATCGTCCTGCAGACCCTGTTTGCATAAAATAGAAGAGCATTCCAAATTCAATAGGGCATCTTATGAGTGCACATACATACTTATAACGCTACAACAACAACAACAGACCGAGAGAAATAGATACGATGAACGAAAATGTCAAGCACACACAAAACTCCGACGAAGGAAACCTTAAGAAAACTTTTCCAAACTCCCAACAACTATACTCGTATCTTACAGGGTCTTCCCCAGCGAGGGAGTATCTGTATGAAAAAGAAGGATGAAGCCGCTACCACTATTTATCGTTGCTGCAGGATAAATTATTGGATCTGATATTAAAAGGAAACTAGAGTGGAGTAGCTATACGTATATAGTAAGATGAACGAAGTCAGTTCTTTTCACATGTAAACGTCAACGAAAAGATTTTTCGTTCGTTGCGTTGCTCCTTTTGTGTGGGAGCGAGCTCCTTCTTTCTTCAACCGAAGATAAGCGCAAAGCATTTTTCGCCCCCTTCCCCTGGGGCTGTGTGTGGTACAATCTGCATTCAAACGGAAGCAGCACACAGAAGGGAAGAAAGGAATCTGGAAACTTTAATGGCTCTGCTTTCATCCTTGCACATATCCGTATAGAACTTATGGGAGAACTGGGTGGAATGCGAAAGATCTTAGGCCTGATTACCTAGTGAACAGCAGCACCACCACCAATGTGTGTGTAGTGTGTACACAAAGTTGATGCTACGCTGCGGCGGAGTCTGTCATAAGCACTTTTTAACTATCGATTCGATTATAGAATGGAAGGAATCCCTACCTACTTGGTGTTGAATAGATGGCACATCGTTTCGATGTAATCTAATTTACTGTGTGCACATATACATGCATACCGGAAATGCGATGCTCTAACTTCCATTTAAGACTTCTTCACTACCCCCCACGAGACAGGGCGTAGAGAATAGACAGACAAAACAGAATCATTACGGATTCCATTTCTTTGAGGCAAATATTTCTTTTACTGTATCTGCAGTACTATGGGGATTTGGAGGCCCACGGAGAGAACTTGTTGCCATTGACAACTTTATACTTCTGGTGCGCTTTGGGGAAGCGCAATAACCTAACCATATCTACTTGGAAAGATGAACAAAAAAAAACAGACAAGTCGAAGTTCATTCAAGACTCCGTTGTCTGGTAACTAGAGTTGAAAACTTTTCTCTTTCTACTTTCCATTAAAACGAACGACAGACAAAAATAAAAATCAAATTAAAACCATGAGAGGATAAAAACGAACAAGAAACGCAAACCATCAGCAATATCACTGTTGGCTCTAATGTTGGATTCAAAAAAGAATTACTGCGAGTGAATTGCTGAACAGAGTTGCCTTCCACATCGCTGATTAATTTTTATAAACTTTGATGCTGTATTGTTCTCCAATGCTAAACGCCGCACGAACGCAGCAGCATTGGTCCCATTTTTTCCACCATTTGAGTTTGTAAATCCTTTTTTTTTGTACCCACCATCAGGTTCGGTGTGCGCTTCCTTGTAAAATTTGCACGTCTAGTTATTCTGATAACTGGCTTAGTTGGAAAATTTTGAAATGTTGTCTCCCTAGACAACGCCACCCAGTTCCTCTACAAAAGCGAGAAGGGCAAATTGAATTTTCAGTTAAACCAACAGTCGGTAAAGGGATATTTTATTTTTAATTTGCTGGCTACCCTGATAGGTTGGTAGTTGGAGAGTGTTGTGGAGGCTTTTGTCCGAATAAAGTAGTAAGGAAGGCGAAGATGTGTTTTTCGTCTGACTATAGCGCAGGCACATGCGAGCTTATTATGAAATGACGAAGTTGACTAATTGAATAAATGAAATGTTAAGCTGCTGGGTATACCTGCTTTTGTATTTGCCCGACGTTCATCTGATTTACGAAGTGATGAATTTAAATAGAACTGAGACGTAATTGTAGGAATACATACATTTCTGAAAGAATAATGCACTGTGAAAAGAAGTCACAATGTTGAGTTTAGAATGCGGACCGATTAATAATTATATTGGTAAGATACTCTTCAGTTAATAGCAATAGAGACGTATGATAGAGACTATATGATTCCTCAAAAGAATCAATTTAAATATATATATAAGAATTGTGGCAAGATAGAAGAATCTTCTGATGCATAAAGAGTAAAAACAGTTCTCTCAACAATACCACAGTCATGCCAACGCCAAGCTAAACGATTGCTCTTAAATAGCTACTAGCGAAGAATCGCTAATTCTGATTCTGGCCACACATTTTCCAAGTACCTACTATGCAGACGGCATAGTAAAAGCCGAACTGCAAATCCCTCAAGTTGATCAGAAAGATCTGAAACCCATTACAGTCGTCAGTATTTTTTTCTAAAATACGCGTGCCTTACCAATTACTATAACATGGCATAGAGCACTACAGCAACTGCATTGGAAAATAATTGAATATTCAATGACATTACGAAGCTGCGGATCACAATGCCACTACCTCATCTACCATTTGATAGCCACAACCCTAATCAGTCGCCAATAATTGCCAGCCAATGCATATTATAATTGGCATCGAACC
Organism: Cheilosia vulpina; assembly: GCA_916610125.1. Lineage (NCBI taxonomy): Eukaryota > Metazoa > Arthropoda > Insecta > Diptera > Syrphidae > Cheilosia > Cheilosia vulpina. The sequence continues at coordinate 111,309,223 of OU744276.1, read as the reverse complement.
ACACATCGAAAACACTTCCTAGTCTACATTCATTTCTCTTAAAACTAGTCAATTGGTGATTATAAAACGTCAAAATACCATCGCAGCAAGGTTTAAGGTAGTACTACACCAAAAACCAATGTGCAGGAAAAAAGGATTCATCCTAACCATTGCTGGCGTACACATACCTTGATTAAAATCGCCAACAGCGTATTGATCTGCAACGGTGAACGGAGACAACTCGGTTCGCTATTACCGGTGTTACCATGACCGGTGACACCGACACTGCGACTGAACAGCTCATTGCCATTGTGACAGAACCCAAGTGTGGACTGTATAAAATTGCCAATAATTATTTGCACATCGCCACGCAAAATTGGGTCAGAATGATTGTAAAAGAGCAACACATCAGATAGGATCTGTTGATGACCTTCCTGGTGCAGCAACAGCATTTGGTGGATGTCATAGCTGCCACCGATGGCATGGATATCGTCAGTCGACGGTGCCGCGGATGACGACGACTGCTTGTTGGACAAATTGAATTTTTCCGCAGCGAATTTTCCAATCGATATATCTCTTAATTGCGATGTTACTGGTTGGACTCCATCAACCACTGTTGGCACCGCTGATGCCGCATCCTTTATGGTGATGCGACTTGTTTTAGACTCAATTATTTCCGATTTCGAGAGAAATTGTTCCGATCGTTTGTGATTGCGTTTTGGTTTGGGCGATGCCTGCTGCGATGGCCCACCTAGTTCGGCTAGCAATAGCAATGGGTCTGCACTTTTGCTCAGCGGTTGATTGAGGAAATCATTTGTTGTGCTCTCGCCAAAGTGGTCGTCTTTGATTTCCAAGAGAAGCAAGTTGCCTGTCTCAAATTCTGGGAACTCACCCAGCCTACATTCGTCCGTGAGGTGATCAAAGTCCTTGCCGACATTTGAACTGCTGCTCGTGTCACTGCTGTTGTTACTGCTATGCCCCACTAGTAGTTGTTCGTCTTCCTCGGGAATTTCAAGAGCCAATTGTGTCTGCCTAATTTCTGCTGCACTTATTTCCACCGAAAGTCGCAGTAGCTCCGGCATGAGGCGGGCGCAATTAGCAATTACATTCAACGAGAGGTGCTTTATGGACACTCGAATTGAGGTGTCCGATTGTAGACCTCGACGTTGGCCAGTCAATAAAAACTTTGCCACTATGAAACGTGATGTGTAGTAGATGATGGCTTGATCGTAAATCGTTCCAACCCTAAGTTGCAGTGGTTCCTCTGCATCCCCACCATCCGTTTGGTTGTGCTGTAACCTCGTGACGGACGAATCGTCGTGCTTTTCCCCCTCCTCGTCGTCATCATCGCTTGTGTTTCGCGTGTTTGTGTTGTCCATGAGCAGGGCTGTGGATGCTGTGGCCGACGCACTAGATAATGCATCATCATTGACCCCTGCACTTGCGGTACCACAAACAGAGCCACCAACACTGGGATGCGGTACAATTACTAAATCTTGGTCATTTCTGGAACTCGAGCTATTGGTGGGCAGTGATACGTGACTGCCCAGAGATATATGGCTGTTTATGGATTCCAGCGAGAGGTTGTCTGCATCTTGTTGTTGCTGCTGCTGCTGGTGCAATTTGCGTTGGGGAGAGTTTATCTCTGCGGCCGCTGCTTGAGTGGTATCTGCTAGGGGCGGTAATGGTGCCGGCTTCGGGTTGCTACGAAATAGTTTTGTCATGGATTCTGCAAAAAAAAAATGAAAAGGAATTTAAAAGAGATAAAACTAATGGACAACATTAACAAGTTGCGTGTATCCTGTACAACAAGCAAAGGAAATAATTGTACCTCGATCCATCGCAGTACCAACTACTGACCTAAATGGAAAAGTTTTCAGAAAAGCACGGATGTGGATGGTTGAATGGGTGGGTTACGTGAGAGGATACCATATCTCTGAGATTCAAGGACTCCAATCTCGCAGAGGTTAGATGGTTCTTCACCGGTCGGTAATGGATAACTCAAGTTAACGAGTAGACAAATGATATCCAAGCACTTAAAGGTTTGCACTATTTAAAAGGGTACATTTTATTATGTCTGATAGCAGAAGGGTCAAAATGCAAACTAAAGCTGTTAAGTTATAACCGGCAATCTGAGTTAACTGGAAAGTGACCGAGGAGCTTACTGTATTCTATATGGCCAAACCCATTGCGTTGAGCACTATGTACTAAAACCGTGCGTATACTATAGGGTATAGGAGCTGCAGCCCAAACAATTGGACAAAATAAGCAGAAGAGGAAGCATGTATGGGAAAATCAAGACCATCTACAGGCTGGTTAAAGGGCTATAACTCTTCGCATTCGCTAGCAGGAACAATAATCATCGTAAAGCAAGTCGCGAAGTCATTTAAAGCTCCGGTATCCTATGAAAATTTGTCATTACACATGACCTTCCAGGAACTACAACAAGACACGTTAGCATTTGCGACAGCACATCAATAGTAGCACAAAATCAGGGTCAGCTATGTCTAAAAGTATGTCTCATAGGTTATAAAAACCGCAGAGCAAGAAGAGTTAGTAAACTACAGTCTTGCACATCGTAAACATTCCAAACAGAATATACCATGCCGCACCTCAATAGACAGAAGCACAAAACTACTTGCATCCATAACAAGAGAACACTTTGTCAAAAAGAAATCCAAACAATCAATCACTGTTCCGCAGTCACGAAGGATATAACTAGCCAGATCATTTAAATGACATACACAAAAGCTCTTGCGGCGGATAATGCCATCGCACATTATCTCGTTCTTACCGCCAACTAATCACCCGTGAACTCCTCTGTTCTAATATTGACATTCACCTTCATGCCTGGAATCATCATTTGTACGGTTCATTTCATTTATCTTGCCTTGCTCGTCACATGCAACAACGACGACATAATTATGTAAATATGTCATCACAGATCGAAGAGAGCAAATTTGAATGCCAATTCAAACGATGGAGAGTCATCTCCCGAAAGGAGTGATCTCTGGGTGAGTTCATATTACAAAACCAAATGCACTCGAACCAAAGACAAACTGTCAACTTAACAGATAAACAAAGTTAAATTGATCCTGAAAATAAAGCGAGAGACATAGAGGAACTCACCTGCACTCGAATGCGATAGTAAGTTGTTAAAGAATGAACCAATTGTGTCACTCGACTTGGCACCGCCGCCACCACTGCTATTGTGGAAACTCGTCGTCATAGCTGGCATTGTCATCGTTGTCGTCGTCATCGCTCTTGATGCTCCTCCAGCTGAGGGCGGGGGAATTACCCTCGACGTTTCCACATCCTTGTTGTCGGAATTATTATTATCATGCTCACCGCTAGCACCGCCACCACCGATTGTGATTTCAGATTCGAAATCAATGCTATTGAATGATTCATTGTCGATGTCACTCAGAAACTGTGATTTGTCATCGCAGGAGCCACCAACCTCCTCGTCACCATCACCTCCGTCTTCAATCAGCAGGTTGACATCCACCGTCACTGTCGGTACTGCTGACAGCGTGGATTGTGCACACGAGGACAACGACAAATGGGAATCATCTTGGAGCGGTTCATTTACTTCCAACAGGGTTGTAAAGCCATCATCCTCATCGTCATCTTCGTTGTCGTCGTCGTCGTCGTCGTCACCATCATCATCATCAATAATACGGTGGTGATGTTGATCATCCTTATGATTCTTAAGTTGTAACTCATCGTTAGCGGGAGTGCTTTTTGGACTGACGACGATGCAAGCAGAAGCAGCTACCTCCTCAACAACTGACATTCCCGAGTTGCTACTGCTCTTCGTCTTGGTATTTACTTTAGTATTGCCATTTCCATTTTCAATCCCATGCCTCGTCATGTCATCGTATTTCGCATCAAAAACCGCGCTGCTAGTGATGCTTGTCCTTGCGCTGGGATAAAACTGTCTTCGAGGCGGCGGTGTCGGTTGCATGGAGGGTGCTTCCAAAGTTTTTTCCATTCCTAATTTGAATGCATCCCTAATAGTTTCCTTCTCCGTTGATTTTCCTTTCGATTCAACAGCAGCCACTCCTGCTGTCATCGTCGACGTTGACGTCTTCTGTTTACTCAATTCGGATGCATCACCAGCAGCACCTAGCAAACTACCACTGCTGGTGGTGGAACTCGAAGCCTGCCGTCGAAGTGTGGCAGGCACCCAGCATCTTCTCTGTTCCGCGGCCGATCCCATCGACGACTTGAATGGAGATGCAACTGTTGACGATGCCCCTAGTGCGGGTGGGCGTTCGCCACTCACGTTGCACGTCATTTGGAAATTTTTCAATTGGAATATTTGATTTTTTAATGATTTCCTCTTTCTTAGGTATTCATTGTGCTGCAGTTGGTGATTGCACAGGAGGTGCTCAAGTGTTTTGCCAGCGGCGGATGTCCCTGTCCCGTCCAAGGACTGCAAAATTGAATTGATAACCTCGAGAGAGGCATTTATAATGGAATGACTGGAAGTGTGGTTCGTGTTAAGTAAGTGTAAACAAAAATCGTAAATTTCGATAATTTGCTTGGCATCCTGAATGTTGCAATTGTCGTCGTTCTTGTTATTGCTGCCAGTGCTGCTACTGCGACGGTAAATATGGGCGCTTCTTCCGCTGTCATCTCGTATAATTAAGGGTAAGAGGATTCGAAGGAAACCCAGAGTGCCAAGAAGAGTGTTTGTGTTTTCATGGTCGTCATTGAGGAGAATATCTGTGATGGAAATAGAAAATAAAAAAATATAGTGAACTATAAATAGATAGTATTAGAGGAAATGCTTTGATTGCAGCTCAACTGATTTCTATAAATTAGGCAAATGCATTTGTGTTTGTTTAGAACATTTCATGGGTAAATGTTATTTATAGTTCACCGCTTTGATTGCGTGAAAGGATGGAATAGTTTTATTTAAGTTAGAATGAAGGCGACTTTTTGATATTTCAGTTCTCTTTTTCAGAGAGAGTTTTCATTTGTGAGTTGACCAATTAAAGGAAAATAACTAAGGGCGATAGAAATAGTGGCATTTCGGTTATATGTGCATACATAAACTCGAGGTAATAAGCATCTGTCTGTACCTTGAGCCATTGGCCATTGTCAGTGTCGTACCCGGTTAAATAGACGCACAACATTAGGCGATTTGAACACCTAAATAGAAAATAAGAAGAACTGCTGTGGTAGAAATTAAAAAGCTTATTTACTTTGATGCTGCACAGAATGTACCTATAGGAGCCAAATTAATCAGTTGCCACACACTCTAGTTGCCCCATTGTGTGAACGCCTAAAATGCTTTGGAAAAAATTTAATTCGTTCCGATCCGGGTATTCTAGGCCCAGAAAGTTCGCTGTAGAGACTCTTAACACACAGAAATCCAATAAAAAGATTCTAACAATTTTTTTCTTCGACTTTAAAGCATCCAATGCTTCTATGGAACTATACAGAGCCAGATGTCAAGTTTGGCTGTCAAATTCATACGGCTGTCGGTGTAAATAATTCAGAAAGCTCGTTTTTGCATTAACGACGGTAACGATCTATACGAAACCTTTATATAAATAAAAGCTGAATTTGCGGAAAAATGCTCGCATATGCAACAAATAAACAAAACACAGAGTTGTTATATATATATATAGTTGGCGCAACAGGTCCGTAGGGACCCTAGGCCTAGCTTCTCACAACCATTCGTCTTGTGTTAGTTTTAATTTTTGGGACGAGTGGAAGGGATCTACAATTTTTTGCCGAGTCCAAATTGCCAATTGAGAAGCTCTTCCATGACAGTTATACTCTTGAATGTTTGTCAGACGTTCGCGATAGGTGGCGGGATTCGATCATTGGACCTCTTGCTTAGTAGTCCAACACACTAACCACTAAGCCACTGCGCCGACACAGAGTTGTTGATTAACATATTAATTTAATATGCTTTTAACAAGACATCGAATAATCGAACTGAACAATACAATAGAAAGCTACACTACAATGAGGTATAAGGGACTTCGTCGGCCTCAACATAACGTCAAGAATCAAACGAAGACTAGCTCTTGCCAATCGCTGTTTTATAGGCACAGAATTATTTCGAATCTTCTAATCTGAATCTGATAAAGATATCCTTCGCCGTTTCGTGGTAATTTTACTACTACAAGAACAATAGGAGCCTCCGCAAAATTACATGGTTCCTACGACAAACGCCTTCGTAAGACAACTATTGTTCGCCTTCAACTTTGGTGGCATCGCTACCATGTCGTCATATCAGCTCTATTATAACCGCGTTCATGTAAATTGGAAAGGCTCATGAATTAATTTTATATGTATTCGAAATCGCAATCAATATTTAATTAGTCAGAGCGTCTGACGCTGGTGTGTATGCTGCAAATTGAATTTAACTCCGACTGCTGTCAGAAGGTATGGTTATATATTTCAGATTCGCTATAGATGCACTGCTGGTGCAAGCCGTTAAACGCCATACCTGGGATTAATACTAAATTCAGAATACATTTGATCGGCATTTGTGGCAAATGTAAAATTCAATTTGCATTGTTGCCGTTGGCGTTTTGTGTATAGGAAAATCACCAAAACACGGCGTGCATTAGATATTCTAAAATGTGTGCGGATTTCGGTTCTCAATTAATAATTAACTTTGTGTGAGAATTTTGTTTTATGAGGGTACATAATGTTTTTCATGATGTAAAATAAATTTTTTTCCTATGAAATATTCACATAGAAAGTTTTAGGTCCGCTCGTCCTGGTATAATGCAGGATCATAGGGAAATTTGGAGGAGGCATTCAAATGAATGTGTGTTATTACAAAAATTAATTAATGTGTATTTTAAAAAATCTTTTTCGATAGAGTTACATTCATTGCTAAGTTCACTGAGTATTGGTGCTAAAATATCAGTAGCCTGCTGAAAGGTATACACGACCGAATTTAGTGTTGTATACTTTCCAAAGAACAAAGAACACGCACTGTAATTTTAATTATACCTATAAATTCCATGACATATCGAACGATTATGTTATCTCTCTATATAACAATTTGCTCTACAATTCTACACGCATTCGATTTTGAAATGTTAGATTTCAAATCTAACTGCAGATCACGGTCTAGAACACAGGCTGACACATTTAAATGGAGTTGCTTCGTCTTCTTCTTTTCCAATCGGCTTTACATATAGGCTAGTGATTGCTGATTTTTTACAGATCCAAATATTCATGTCTGTTTATCTAGCTGAAACGCAACTCCTTTAATGATCGATGCGAACACCCATCAAGAGGTAATCAAATTATGAAGTCTGATAGATCTGACATTTTTGGTTTTTAAATATGACATGATGCTATACACACAGCAACTATTGAGAGACAAGTAGCAAATATTTCGCATACTAGTGACACCTGAAACACTTCGCATCCTTGAGCGGAAGTCTCTACACGACCTTGTCGTCATTGCTTGCATCTAGTTTTGTCCATCGCATGTTAATGTGTTACAATTTACCATTTCTATTAGTTTTTCTTTCTCATCAGCATAACAATGTACGATTTTAATACTTTTGAAATTCGGTCGGTCGCCGGACCGATTCATACTCATTCGACTTATTTAAAAGACGAACCACCATACGTCGCATGTTCAACTCATACACAATTCTTACTTACCTTCTTTTGGTAGAGTGGATCACGGCCTTAACCAACAATCCCCTCCAGCCACCTTCGTCCCAGCTAGCTACCAAAATGCAAAGTATTTGCATTTATAAGTTGCTGGTCTGTCTCTATTGCGTATGTATTCGGAAAACTGTCCTTCAACCACACATAAACTGTTGTAATCAAAGAAAACAACGAACCAATATTTCCAATTAAAAAAAAAAACAAACAAAAAAAAAACACTACTCCTCAACGTCTACCAAGTTTTAACCCCCAACTCGCAAATTATTTACTTTCCCAAATTCTGCTATCCATGCAAATACAGGATACTAGACGCAGACAGACAATCACTCACTCATCAAAAAACAGAAATCAATCATCAGGATTACTAGGGTACGTTTGGTCCTCTTGTTGGCGGGAAGGTATTTCTAATACGAACGCACTTTCAGACAGACAAAATAAAATATGACTATGAATCAAATTTCGTATAGGTATCCCGTCGGTAGTATTATTATCATTTTCGATATAAAGGAAGTTCGTAATTGAATCAGACCCAAATCACTACAAAGCACGGACAGTCATTTTCCTGACGTTTTTCTGTTGCTGATCAAAGAGGGAAAAAGAAAAAAACTAAATTTCAAATACAACTTTTAACGATGTGTGCATTTGAGTACTTTCACATGATACTGGTTACAAAAAAAAATTTATTTACATCCCTGTCAGCGGATGTTATGTTTTTCGCTTTTTTTTTTTTTTTTTTGTTTGAAGTCCTAACAGAAAGTCCACCTTTCACCATTAGCAATCATTGCAATAGAGAACGGTAGGAAATCTTGTTTAAACGTCCAAGTTCAGCTATAGATAGACATATCCTGTCACAGCAGAGTTTAGTTTTCTTCACCCCCGGGGGAAAATCATTACTTTGCGGGACAAAGTGTGAGCTACTATACGACGAAGTCAGCGAGTTGTTGCAGTTTGTTTAAGTTTTACCTCCTAACTAAAAGCCAAACATGTAAGTTTTGTGGCGGCTTTTCAAATTAATTGATACACCAAAAACTTTGTAGGCGGCAGCAGCACTCACCATGAGGGGATGAAGTGTGCATTTGATGAGCAAACAAAAAGGGGTTGCGTCTATCATGGCTTGGCTACACAAAGTGGCAAAAGAATTTTTGCACTGAAATTAATTGAGTAACAGAGTTGTGTGCATACAAACTGTTTAGTATATCTTGAGTGTGTGGCATCTCAATTAAAGTGTAAGTCATGCCAAGATGCACGACGAACAAGTTTGTGCATAGTTCAAGTTAAAAATGTTTTCGGGTTGGCCTTTTTGGGAGACATCCACGTGTATGTGTGCTCACCCAATTTAATGGTTGGCTTTGTGCAACAGATCTTTGACGAAAGTTGTTAGTTGTAATGTTGCGGCTCTTAGAAGTCGTTGTGGGCTTTGAAAAGGTGTATTTTGTGTTTTCCTTATAGGTAGAGAGTTTTTCAATATAGGAACTTTGTTTTAATAAACTTTCAGTTAACACTATTGTATGTATTTTCGGAATCCATGAACAGCAACTAATGTTTGATATGTAATTAAACAATGTCCCACAATGTTTTGATATTGTTCACACTGAATGATCCAGAGCCGGAAGCTGATTACTAAGGTTGTCTTCAACTCCTCACCTTTTCTATTATTCGTGTGATTTTAGCTACCACCACTCCGCTGTATTTAAATATAGAGGCCGGCAGCTACATGCCGATTTTTTTTTACTTCTGGTAAAAGATGTTGATGTTTTACTTTGTCTTGCGTCAGGTGCATATCTGCTCGTCGTCTGTTCCATTATAGTTATTTTGGTAGAAGGCTGCATGCCTGTTGGTTAATATCCACGTGACTTAGTATCAGATGATATTTCAAAAATATCTAACCCGATGATCTGAATGCACTCAAAGAACTCATATCGAATACTATTTTGATTTGAATTATTTTGTAATGTTTTTATTGTATATAAAAAATTCCTTTTTCCGTTCTTTTATATTTCTTATTCTCTCTATTTAATATTCTTTATTTTACTATTCTATTTCACATTCTTCTACTTTACCTTATCCCAAAATTCTCTTTAATGTAGCAATTTTTTGCCAAATTTTCCTTTCAAATATTATTTTTCTCATGATTTTTTCCGTCGCCTCGAATTACTTCTCATACTTCTGCCTTGTACACAACTATAATGCTTGCAAGTGCAAGCGCAGCTAACGACACCAGGGGGTTCACTGGCAGTAGCTTGAATACGAATTTGTACAATATGATTCGAATTTTACAGGCTCAAAATAATGGATTAAAGATATGTTATTTAAACGCGCAAAGTCTGACCAATAAATTAGGGGAGTTTAGATACCTGTTCGTGGAGTTTAAGATAGACATCGTTTCTGTGTCTGAAACCTAGTTTCAGCCAGACATATGTGACGATTTCTATAGTTTGAAAGGTTTCAAGCTTTTTCGAGCCGATAGAAAATTTACTTCTGGTGGTGGCGCCGCTCTTTATGTGCGTGAGGGGATTAGTTGTAGGTTGATATGTAAATCCGATGACGATTGTCCTTTGGAATATGTCTTTGTGAGTATCATATGTAACATGGAAAACATCCTGGTTGGATCAGTCTACAGACCATATAATCACATCAGCACGTTACCTTTGGTTACGACCTTGGAGTCAATTTCTTGTTGTTACCCTTACGCCTTACTGTGTGGTGATTTTAACTGTAATCTCTTGGATAAACATTTAGCTGCAAGCTTTCTAAGTCCATTCAAGGCACTCAATCTGAGCCCCGTTAACCACTCCACCCCTACCCACTTTACTAAAGAGTCTAGCTCACTATTAGACCTTTATCTTGCTAGCGATGTTGGCAGGGTAAGGCTTTACACACAGCTTTTGGCACCTGGTTTTTCCAAGCATGATTTAATTTTTGTAAGTTTGGATATGGCTTGTCGGGTTGATCAACAAATTTTCCAATATCGAGACTATAAAAATTTAAACACATCCGAACTAGTACGCGACCTTTATTGCATAGACTGGAACTCAATATACCACATGTATAATGTAAATGAACAAATTGGTTTTTTACGGCATAACGTCAATCAACTTTTTGAAATTCATGTTCCTTTAAAAACCCGTCTCATCAGGCATACGTCTCCACCTTGGTTGAATGGCGACATATCTGCTCTAATGTTGAAACGAGATACCGCTTACAGTCAATGGAGGCGGTTCAAATTGGAGTACTTCCACAAATCATATTGCAGACTTCGCAATCAAGTCGTCGTATTGATCAGAAGAACAAAAAGGCTTTACTATGAACACAAAGTTGGTCCATTAGTTTCTGGAAAAAAGTTATGGGAAAACCTGCGAGAAATCGGCATTGGGAAGCAATCTAAGAAGTCTGTTGATAACATCGACTGTGATGCTCTCAACAAAAAGTTCGCCTACACGCCTCAATCCTTTGCCGTTTTTACACCTATTGATTCCCCTATTGAAGAGGAATCAACAGGTGTCAACTGTTCGTTAAGCTTTATAAGAATACAAGAAGAAGACATAGTTAAGGCAATATTATCTATCAAGTCGAATGCTACTGGCCTCGATCTAATGGAACCTAAATTCGTCAAGTTATTGCTTCCTCATATACTGCCCTTCATAACTTATATATTCAATTGTATCTTAACTACATCCGAGTTTCCTTCAGAATGGAAGAAGGCTAAAATTATTCCCGTTTCTAAAAAGCAAACGGGTATCGATACGGAGTTCCGACCAATTGCCATCCTCCCGTTTCTATCAAAGGTGTTTGAAAAAACCATTATGAAGCAGATACAAACATATCTATCGACTAACAACCTGTTAACTACCTGTCAGTCTGGTTTTAGGCCTAAGCGCAGCTGCAAATCTGCCCTACTTTTTGTTACTGACGAAATAAGAACCGCGATGGACAAGAATCATATTACACTTCTAACGCTTTTAGACTTTTCAAAGGCTTTTGACACTGTTAACCATTCAATTTTATGTAAAAAACTGCGTAATTTCTTTGGGTTTTCTATAGAGTCATGTAAGTTGATTCTCTCGTACCTTAGCGGAAGGCAACAACGTGTGGTGGCAAATGGTCAATCATCGATCTTTCTCAATGTTTTGAATGGAGTGCCACAGGGATCAATTCTTGGCCCAATTCTCTTCACACTTTACATAAATGAGCTTCCAAAAGTTGTTAAACATTGTCTTATCCATCTTTACGCTGATGATGTGCAGCTTCTGATAAGTCGACCGTTTGGGGAAAAGAATGATGCCGTTGCATTAATGAATGAGGACCTTTTTTCCATTTCTCGTTGGTCTAAGAGAAATCATCTGTGCCTAAACCCTGTCAAATCAACAGCCCTCCCCATCTACCGCAAAATCTTTGATTTATCAGTCTTAAGACCACTGAATCTTGAAAACGAAGGAATCGAATATGTCAGCAGCGCCAGAAACCTTGGAATGGTTTTCAATCGTACCCTCACATGGAACGACCACCTAATTAAAGCAATTGGTAAAGTATATGGTAGCCTCCGTGTTCTCCAAGTCACGCGAAGCTACATCCCCACAAAAACCAAACTTCTTCTTGCCAAAACGCTTCTACTACCCACTATGTTATATGGATGTGAAATTTTTTGCAACTTGGACTCTGCCACTAACCGCAAATTAAACGTCGCATACAACAACATTGCCCGTTATGTCTATAATCTACGTCGCTATGACCACGTTTCCACTTTTGCTGCTCGCATTTCTGGTTGTAGTCTAGACAACTTATTGAATTTTCGCTCACTTAGCTATCTACATGAAATCATTCAAACAAAACAGCCTGATTATTTACACGGTAAACTGAACTTCCCTCATTCAACAAGGTCTTTTGCCCTTATACTACCTCGATACAATTTTCTTATTACTGAGCGTCAATTTTTCGTTCATGTTATTCGCCTCTGGAACTCCCTGCCCATAAGTATGAGAAGTGTAAAGAGCACAAGAAGATTTAAATGTTTACTTTTCAACTATTTGGCAAATCATTGATAATATCTACCTATTTATTAATTTTTTTTTATTTGTTCTCTCTTTTTAAGTTTAGATTTCTTTTTAATAGTTTATAATGATGGTAATAGCATAATAATTAAATTAAATTCAAATTCTTAAATTAATTTAAAGGCTTTCAAAAATGTACAAGACTCTTGTCTTACTTTGTAAGCGATTCTGAAATAAATAAATAAATAAAATAAATAAAATAAATCATGCCAAGTCTTGTTAAGGGTTCTCCATTATAAAGCTGCCAACATGTCGAAATTTCTCCCAAAAGTTAATAAATTCGCCGTGATCGCCAATTTCAATTCAATTTATCATCTCCCCATTTCACTGGGCATACAATAATTCATAAACAACGAACAAAAATAATAGAAAGCCAATATATTTTTGCTATAACACAATTTAATTGATGAATAAAACCAAAAAAAAATGTCCTCAATTGAAATTCGGCCATAAATTTCAATACTACCCCCCACTTGAAAAAAAACCATAGTAATCAACTTTGAATTGTTGCACCAAATTTCGACCAGTCCAACAAAAAATTCGGCGATTTTTTTACAATCCTGTCGATGTTTCACTATCACTCAATCGGTATTTTCTATCAACACGCCCACTGCAACACCCCCTGCTATTTCAACAAACACTTTGTTAATTAAAGTAACAAACAGAAACAACAGAAAAAAAAGAGAAAAAAGGAGGAAAACGGAGTCCTTCAACCAAAATCCCATGTTTACCCAAAGCATTTTGAAAAAAAAAAAACCTATTGCGTTTGAAATGCAGATGCCTAAACATCCTTTCCTCTCTCTCTCAAAGCACATTCTGGGTGAATTTTTTGTCATCTGTATTTACCAAGCCTTAAAAAATTTATTGTGCAGTTCTACCACCAGTTGGATGTGGATTGTTGATTTGCATTTGAAATTATCACGAGACAGCAGATACAAATTTGAGCAAAAACAAACTACTACTAGATTGTGTTTAGCTAGAAATAACTCACCGATTGCTTTATTCAGGGCGTGTTTCGCCATCAGGCTTCTGTTTCGAGAGTTCTCAATTAAACTGATGCAGTTTTGGGACGAGCATCGCCGTTTTACAGCGCATTCGGATCCAATGTTGGCAATGAAAGCCTGCAAGCGAAAAAAAATTGAATGCATGTAAGAGTCGGTATGAATATAATGTGTACACTGTACATGGTTCTAAGGTTTTTTTTGTAATTATTTTCACCTACTACCATCAGAGAGCTAGACACAAACAATCTATATTTTAAGCATTTATGTTTCGATCAAGGATTAGTCCATCAGAAGGATTCAGGAATGCAATATCAATGCCAAGAGGTAAGTCAACGATGCGTTAGACAGTTTTAATAAATTGAAATGGAAAATCTGCTCTGTACGTTACCTCCATCGAAAAGGAATTTTAAATGTAGGTTTATTTTTTGCGGAGGGAGATTACGAGTACAGTTGAAAAACATATTATGAAATATTTTCGTCATTACTTTGCGCAGGCTGTAACGGTAGTCTGTGGTAGAATTGAATATTTTTTTCAAATGGATGTAGTAGGTAATAAATTGTTATGACTGTCTAAAATGCAGTTTTAATTGTTTAAAAGCGCAAATAATAAATACAACACTTTGGCGTTGAACTACGTTTCTTTTACAATAGTAATCGGGGAAAGCGTCATTGCTTGGAAACATTACGGTTAGATCTCTTTAAGAGGTGAGCGGCAGTGTAGGGTTACGAAAGTTTATAGACTATAGATCCTTATTCGAAAAAGATGCGGATAACATGTTTTTCTTTGACCGAAACAAGAGCTTATATCTATGTATCGCTTGGGATATACACAAGTGACAACTTTCCTACATCAATAAGGATATGCTTGATTCAAAACCCAAGACGTGATAATTAGATATGACAATGTGACGTCCAAAACGAATGCGTGAAAGTGTCATCATCAATCTAAAACTCACGAATACGTAGCGACCCTACCAATAACACAGCGATAGTAATCAAGATAAGATCATTAAAATAAAAGCAAAGAAGATTCAGATGTATTCTTTGCTGAAGTTTTACAAGCGGTAGAACTTGTGCATCGACCTGCTCCGCGGTTATACACGAGCGCACTACAAATAAAATGCTTCAAAATAGCAATGTATTAATGGATGGTTCTGAATTAGAAGACTTATCACAAAGTACTTACATCAAACAGCTTGCAAGTCTCGCTGTCGTTCAAACCCATTTGTAGGTACTTGGCAAAACTTTTGATGAATTCACATAGCGTCTCACAGAGTTGAGTCTCTTTCCGCTGAGCGATTGTCTGCAAGCATGGAAGTAGCCGCAACGCATATGATGATATATGCTTCTCCTTGATATGAGGCGAGTAGTATGAAAAGAGATTTAAGCAAATACGAAGTGACCTAGAAAAAATACACAATCACTACACTACTACGCACTAATTAAATGCTGATAATACACCTCTGATTGCCGTTTTTCTTAATTTCTCCATACAAATCCATTAATATTCGCTTTACTCTTGTCTTCTCTAGTGATCTGAATATCCGATTTAGATTCTCCTCAGCGCTCATTCGTACTACCGAGTCTAGATCCTCGCAAAACAGGAGCAGGACACTCGTGGCATTGCTGCAGTGCGTTGCATAGTTGATGTGAGACACCATCGCCGTTGACAATATGCATTCAGCAATGTGCTGGAAGCAGTTGATTTTCTCTTTTTGGCTGAAAAGTTGGGTAGACATTTAATTATCAATTTTCACAGACAAAGCGATGACGACGAGATGAATCGCCGAAACAAGCAATTCAAGTATGGCACCCACCTGCATTCTTGAGTCCGCAATTGGTCCACATAGTTGGTGAATTGATTCACCACGCTTGATTTATCCATTTTCCGCAAAATTTTAAATTGATTTTTGTTTGTTTTATGGAGAAAACTTCATTGTCTTGCAGTAAAGGAAAACTCTTGTTTTGTAATTTTTCGATTTTCTGTAATGTTGACGTTTTTCTATCTCTCAGCTGTCAGGAGAAATGACAAACAACGCTGACAGGTGGAACGAAAAAAAAATAAAAGATAGTGGGGATGTTTTTGAATGGAATCCACAAGGAAATTTTAGCGGAAAATGAAACCAATGTGTGAATGGTTCTATCGTGGGCTCAAACCACAAAGCGAATTTATATTATGATAATGGGAACATGGAATTCTAGAATTCTAAATGCTGCCAACCAGAGACAATATGATTTGTCTCTGCTGCCAACCTCGGCAACCGTGAGGAAATGTACTGGAGTTAGGGAATACCACATTTTTACATACTGAATGCCATTGGTTGGATATTATATATTGTTAAAAGGCGAATAATTCGATTTAGTTTGTAAGGAAAACTATCTACATGAGATCTCTTACATATAAGAAACATATTGGGACAAACATGGTTATGTATTTACCCCTTTTCGATATCATTAAGATCTATTTCATGAGCACATTTTTCTTAAATAACTGATAAGAGTTTGGTCAAAAGATTTTTATTTTCATGCAACCATTCTGCATTGATAATTTTTCATAAATATTCTAAGCCAATGTACACTTATTCCAAAAAAAATAAATACTATCCACATGTAACGAATAATTTCAAATTTAACGGATAAAATTCTATGAACACTGCCAGTAGCAGAGCGGAAGTGGCTCTTTTTTGGGAATGCGTTGTGACTCAGAATTTTTGAAGTTACGTCACAATAGTCAATACGACTTACTATATAACAATTCAAGCGCACAAAATCGTGACCACTCCGTAAAAATATAGCTTGTAGGCTAAGTAACGGTAAATCGGCCGGAGTTGGTGGTCTCAGTATTGTCTCTGGTATTAACTGGTGCTCAGCTCAGTTGGCAGTCAGGCAGCAGATTATTTATACGTGTATTGCAATTAACTCATTACAGTGAAGTTGTTTTTAAATCAATCTGGGAGCAATTTTCGAGTGATTTAAAAGAGCAAGTGACGTAAATGTGGTATAAGATTGGGCTGCTTCAGATTTGCTCTCAGATTTCAGATTTTGTGTGCCTAATCGAACATAAAAAAGTCACGTCGTGCTCTTTTTTGTTTGATATTCGTGCGGTTCGAATATGTGTAGCCCTCGACACTTTTCTAAGCGTTTGCATTCACTGGTTTGATTAAAACAAAATTTCAACCCAGATTGAATTCTAAACATTTGTACATTAATAATTATATCGATCCACTCGATGCAATGCATTTCTTTGCAGTTGATAAATTTCACGAAAACGTAAACAAACTCCACTAGTTGTCAAACTCAAACGTAGGTACTTGTATTGGTAAATCTGAGAGAAAATCCAGATTCGCAAAAGTTCTCTGAAATCGGAAGAAGATTGCTTTTTTTTTGTACCAAACGAACATTAAAATTGCTCTGAGAGGAAAAAATATCGCTCTGAGAGCGCCCAATCGGATACCTTATTAGTTGGCAGACATCAGATTGTTTTAATACAAATTAGACTTCTGTGTAATTTTTACATATAGCTTGCATTTATTAATACGGGAATTAGCGCTTGAAAAAATGTGTAAATCATGTTGCTTCAAAAAAAAATCTACATGACACTTTGGAATATTCACTTTTTTGTATATAGATGTCGCGAGTTTCTATATGAGAAAGAAATGTTTTAGTGATTTTTTGCCGACACTGGCAACTCGCATTTGACTATCAGTTAGCAACAGGGTTCGGACTGCAGATGTAAAATTTCGCAGTAGATCCTAAAAAAAGTAGATTCACTTCTTTTGCAGTACATTTTGAATTTAGAAAAAATGCGATAAAAATGAAGTTTTTAAATATTTTTTTTAAATGTATTAGTCTAGACAGCCGACAGCAGAGCAGAACAACAATAAATTTAAAAACAAAGAAAGACACACTTGAGACTTGACTTCAGTATCAGTTCACGCAAGGCATGCAATTGCAGTAAAGTCCAAACCCTGGTTAGCAATCCACAACACTTTTGTGTGGATTTTCTTTTCCACCTTGTCAAATAAAACACTGAAAACATATTGTATTCTCAAACTTTGTTTTATTGTTTTTTTTTTTTGTTTTATATATATTTACATTTTACATGATAAAAGTACCTATCTACATAATTAGGTCATAGAATTTTAATTCTTTTATTTTTCAACATCCAATTATTGTTTTTCACTGTTAAAAAAACATATTAAAAAAAAACTAACATTTTCGCACTTTTATTATTTTTTCGTTTAATTCGTTTAACATTTTTTTAAACGCCTAAAACAACCCCATATAAAAATATTTGATAGCTACACATATCCCATTTACTTGCGTTTTACAATAATATCCCTCAAAAAAAAACAAAGAAAAAAATCGTTAATATTCCGTTTACATATTATTCAAAATCACAGTCCACACACACATTAAAAAAAAAAAAAACACAACACATTATTCTAAGAAAACGTTAAGTATTCGTCGTTCGAATGCCGGATTTCCTCAATTTGCCGAAACTTAAACTTAAAAAGAAACGTACAAAAAAAGTTGTTCTACAGCGAACATTCCTTAAATGAATTTCTTTCTTATTGTATCCTTCTTGTGATCACAAACCGAGAAGTGAATGTCCCTACTTATGTACAAAAACTTTGCTACTGCATATAGGAGGAGATAATGTCCTTTTTCGGTTTAATTATAAATTACAGCCTAACCCTTAGAATGAACTAGTTAAATTAAATTACAAACTAAACACACTGCGCTGCGGATAAATAAATATAGAGCAAATGAAGGAGCGACGAAGCAGCATTCCTGGATGACGAGATAGGAAGGAAAGAAGATCAGGATTCAAGGAAAGGTTTTGGAATTTTCTAGCTCCTTATCATTATACATGCGATGTGGATTTCCACTTTGCACTATCAGTGGAGCACAAGGAAGAGTTGCATTTTCTTGCATCTATTATCCTCAGTCAGGGCTTATCCCCGTTTCGCCCGCAGAACTATTAGTGTGAACACCAAAAACAACACGATCCATGCCAGTGTACTGAGGAAACCACTGTACACAGTTGGCTCCACGATCGTCCAACCCCGAGTCAAAATCGATCGCAGGGATGTGGTGGCTAACGTCAAGGGCAGCGCCAGTGAAATATATCTGCAAAATAAAAAAATATGAAAAAATGTCAGATATAGTTGAAGAATTTGTTAAAGTTTTCCAATTACCTCAGTACAATGGGCATTCCCTCGATTGGCCAAATCACACCGGACAGCAATAGTGTCGGATAGAAAGAACCCAGCGCCAATTGAATAGCATTCCGCTCCAATTCACAGATCGCCGAGATGAGGAAACCGAAGCACATTCCGCACATACCCTGCAGCAGAGTGATGATGATCACCCAGGACAGTTCACCATTATTCGTTACTCCAAAGACGACCAACATGAAGATCAGTACCAGAGATGTTTGACCGCACATCACCACGAACTGGGTGACGACATGGGAGAAGAGGATCTCGCCAGGAGATACACCAGCTACCCAAGAACGATCCAACATACCCTAAAATTAGACAAATATTAAATGAGCTGTCTTAAAGGTTTGACAGAACAAATTGCATGTTGAAAATGCCTCCTAACCGAGTATAACAGTCAAACGATAACACCTCAAATAACCTACACCTGATATTGGCAAGTTCGAGCTGCACCTGAATGTGGTTTTCACTCATCTGTGTTCGTTAGTGCTTCACATTTTAAAATTAGCATTCGAGGTATGGCATTGTTTAAACCATACTTTACTTGCATTATAATTTGTACCAAAGAAAATAAAAAGCAACTTCAGCTATGAAGAGGCTCTTCATGTTATGTACATGAAAACATTGTATGCTGATGCTAACTTGACTGTAATTCATTTCTTCTGAATCAAAAGCGGTCTTGAAATATTTTAAGACTGAGTCATAAACGGAACTTCGACACAATTATTTCAACAAGTTCTTTTGTAACCAATTGCGGATTTAAGAGCATCGGCTTAATAAGTTGTAAAAATAGAAAGTGCATTGGAAGTGTACGGGCTAAATATGTGGGAGTTAGGTATACCTAAAGATAAAAAGAACGCATATAAGCAAAACAAGACCTATGTAAAGATGATGAAGAAAACTTTGTAGTAGAAACGTCTATGGGGTAAATGAAAAAAATCATTTTGCCATGTGATAACCGACTCAAGTTCAGTCAAACCATTAAATTGTTCGAATCCATTGAGTTTTTACTTCACTGTAGGCTAATATGAAGAAATAAAAAAAAAAAACATATAATGTGTCATGCATAGCACGAGTCATAAAATTCGTCTCTAAATCCTTTTTGTATGTAATCGATTATTGTCTCTTCTTCTACTTTAACCCTTGCCTGAGCTTGCAAGTTGCAATAACCAGTTAATCCGGTTTACAAAATTAATTTTTGTTTGGTATAGTTTCCGGATATACTTATAAATTCTGTCATCTTCCAGTGCCACGTGTCGCTGATAAGCCCAGTTAAATAACTAACCAAAAACAATAACTTTTAAGCAGGATTTAAACTTGAAATTGCTTTTAAATTGCTCCCCTCCAAAATTATAAAATTATATCCGATTCACATCTGTTTTTCTAGACACACTTCCAGCCAAAAATTGGAACAAGTTAGCACGTTTATAATTTAATTACTCGACTCACCTCAGTTCGTTCGATAATCAAAGCCGAAGACGTCAGTGCAACAGCCAAAAAGAACACAATTCTGCAAATAAAAAAGTTCATAAACCAAATTGCAAGCACAAATAAAAAAATAACACATTGCTCATTACTTCCACTTTGGACCGCAAACAAAACTATACAAATCTTTGTGCGTTTAGAGGAAGGTTGTGCGCTAACTTACGTCAGAATAACTCCAGGCGCAACAAAATCAGTAAACGATGGATTCATTGTACCGTAGATGGGATCGCTAAACTGAATTGGCACATCTCCCAGTTTTGGATTGTTTCCACATTGATCCAGCAGTGTCATAGCAAAATCACGATATGCCAATTGTAAGTCCCGATTCAGCATGACACCGATTTGTTGATTTGACATGTCCAGCCAGACTTTGATCTCGGATTGTTCGATGGTTTCTTCGTCGGAGTCACGTCCTAGAAAGAGATTTTAAAAGATTGGTGAATAGTGAAGTCTTGTAGATTTGAATAAGAGATGCTTGTCAAACTTTTTTTCTTTTTTTTAACAAATGATCTTTTCTGTGCTAAATCTTCTTACCTAGGGCCGCTCTGGCAGTGAAGGCGTCCGTAAAATTTTCCGTTATATATATAGTACCCCATGCTTCGCCCACTCGCACCGCTGCTAGTGCTTCGTCTAGATCTGTATAATAGTTCTGTATTAAGCTGCTATTTAGATGACTTAGATATCGACAGCCCAGATTCGTAAAATGACACTCGTCCTGCCAAAAGCAAGTTTCCTGAAATTCAAAAGCCAATTTATACCGAATCTTTAATTGGAATATTATTCCTTGTACGGTACCGTGTTATTCATTTCACCGTTGACAATAGCTATGTTAAGTCCTTGAGGATCGCGTCCAATGGCCATACAGAAGAGGATAACTTGCATCACAGGTAAAACAAAAATGAACATCATAACACCAACATTTCGCCACATCCGAAGGAAGTTCTTTGTCAGCAGAGCTTTTATTTTACCCTTCGATGTTACCTGGAGGTTTAGGGTGGCAAAATTAATAAGTTTTGGATTAGGTTCGATGCACGATGTGTACTCACCCTGCAGAGATCACCAAAACAATCGCTTTCTTGCTTTTCGCTTGTCTTCTTGTATGACGAGGGGGGGTTGAAGTTCTCTTGGTTTAGCTATGTTTGAAGAGATCAAAAGGGTTTGGGGTTGGTTTTTCATAAAAAGAAAATACAATCAAGGTATGAGAAGAGTTTAGTCGAGGCGTGCGAATAGGGTAGTGGAGGCAATGGAATGAGAAGAATAGAAGAAATGTGTATAGGAAGAATTGAAGGAAGCACATGATGATGAAGTCTTTAAAGAGCTTTTGTTTTACTGTTGAAAATGTGTGTTATGAGCTGAGTTGGCAATGAATTAAGGCTGCCAAAGTCATAATGGTCTATAGTAAGCCTTTAGTTAGAAAGATAGGAAGTTTAACCGTAGGCCATTTGAAAAATGTTAGACTTTTTTTTTGATAGGAACTTTGAGTTTATATTTTATGAACACAAGACAGTAAACACGGAAAGCCGAAAATGATCACTCTGTTTCATTCACCAATCAACAATTTCTGGTTCAAGATGTGTACCTTGTCGAAGTTGATTCTAGGTATAATAGCCAGTCTGAAGTATATTATAAAGAACTCTGTTGAATTATTTTAAGACCTAACTAACAAGGTTTTATATAGAATATCAACGAATTTTATGGCTCAAGGTTAAGTTAGGTGAAAATTGGTGTAAGGGGCGGCTCAAACAATTATTGGCACCAACATAGGACCACCGCAATCCTTCGCAAATAATTTGAAATTTAATTAGATTCCGCAGACTGTTTCATCTCTACTCTATAATCTCAAGAACTTACAAATTCTATTTAGAAGGACGAAAACGTGCGTAGCTTCAACTAAACTACAAATAGTTAAACCAAGCCGTTTTTGCCAGTTATTTAGAAAATGTATGACAGCCTCTGAGGCTAAAACCCAAAATTCGACAACCAAAATGTGATGCAAAAATTATTAAAAACAAGCTTCCTTCCAAAATACAAATGAAAATGTGTCTAAAAAAAAAAATAAAAACAAAAACAATAAAGATGGTTAAGAAATTTAGAATAAATAAAGCGTAAACCTTCTTTTCAAATAAAACCAAACAAACCGTATATATGGATCCATTTGTGTCGTTGATAAGAACTTCTTTACTTTGTGTTGGATAGTAGTTGAGACCGACAACACCACCTTCTTGACTGGAACTGGGGTTATCCTTTTTACTACCGAACGCCATTGTATGAAGGGATATATTATTACTGTAACATTCGAATATAAAAATGTAATTTTGAAGGCGAGCCGATTTTAAGCGACCCATAAACGGAAAGCTTGGTTGTCAACCAGTAAAAATCACAGATAATATAGGTACTGTCTACTGGACGGTTTCCAAATGTCAATGTAAATACTTTACCAAACAACGTTGACTCTAAAGTATGTTGTTGGTTGACAGCCAACTTAAAGGCGTATGGACCGCTTTTGAAAATAATTTTGTTCAAGTCGAATTTTTATTTGCAATTGCATTTAATATTAAGGGCAATAGACTTACCTAAAGTTAACTTGGGTTAATTCTCCTTTTTGGCTTTGAATGCGGGACAATTTTAAGAACACTTCCTCCAGACTAATACACTTGTACATTGACAGTAGTGCACTAGGAGATTCTTCAGCAAGCAGATTCCCCGATCGCATTAAACCAATCTGAAATCGTAAGAGAAGTTATTTTTAAATTTTTATAATAAAAAACGTAGGCTCGAGGCTTAAGATGATAAATGGTTTCCTGTTTTGCTATTTTAGTCTTTCGTACTTTTTAAGTCTACAAAATAATGCTTGACTGACAATTTAGCATAAGTCTCTTTATGAACTGAATGCGGTTTAATACAGCACAATAATTTATGAACGCGATAGCCGATATTAACTATTTTTAGGTTGTCCGATTGTTTAGATCTTGAGGTAAGTAGTTTTAAACCAACTGTATTTTCCAACGGTTTTCAATTTTCTCGAAACTTGTATGGAAAACTACTTTCAGAGGATTGCTAGTTCCTTGTCTCTCAACTTGTCGCATGCGTTGTCTCTCAACTTTGTGGCTATTGCGGCACAAAACGGAATGTTTCATGTAATTGAATCTACTCCCCGCCATCAACCACAGAATTTTAAAATTCTGTTCCAGCTGTGACACAAATATGTTAAGATCGAATGTATGTCCCTTTGCGTGAATTAAGAAGCTGAATTACAGCCAACTAACTGCTACGCACCATGACGGCTTTGCTTCTTTTAATTTAAAATGTTTGTATCTAAAGCTAGTCAAGTTCTGTAGGTACTAAGACAAGCTTAGATTGCGAGTCGGACGTTTGAAGAGTTGAAAAAAAATCATATGGGAAAAGCGTAATAGCCAACATACTTTTGCGATTCACTATAGCATTAAACTATATACACAGATGAGACCCACACCAGTCAGTTACTCTCCAGAACAGTTTCCATGTTGAAATAATAAATACCTACTTTAACAGCTCCTCCAAGCTCCAATCATGGCTTCCAGTGATGCAATCAATTCACGTTCCAATAAAGAATTGTGATTCGGTACGTGAAAGCAGTTTTAGATTAAATTTATCAATTTAATCACATGTTGTGGACAATATTTTACATGTACCCTGACCTTGATGGCATATTAAGTCGGGTTGTTCCCCTATACTCAACGTACAAATTAAAGTACACGAACGCATAATTTTGATTGGTAATGATTGGACTCGCCTTCAGATGAACGTTTATGAAAAAACCTCATTAGGTTGTAGTGTTTTTATAAATAATGCTCGATTGAAGTCAGCCCTTGGTAAAGGTTTTGTATTTAAGTTCAACCTTGACCACAATGGTCAAAAGTTCACCATAACACCACGTACAGATGTAGTTAACAATTTAAGTTAAACCACCTGTACAGAGGTCATAAAATAAACGATCAAACTTTTAATAAGACCTATTATTGTTGTTTGCATCTGCCAATAGTGATTAGGGAACCCACGCAATGTCATACCACCTGTCTCTACAAAATTGAATTATATTATTTCCTCACCGTATGCGCTTGCCTGGCTTCTTCGATGTAATGTGTCGTGATGATAACAGTTTTTTGTCCAGCCTTTGTAATGTGTACCAAATGATTCCAAATACTTTGTCGCAATAGCGGATCAACACCTACTGTCGGCTCGTCAAGAATCAAAAGTTCTGGATCGTGCATCAAGGCGACTGCGAACGAGACACGCCTCTGTTGGCCACCACTGAGATTCTTAACCAATCGTTTTTCCGAAGGTAGATCAAGAAAATCCAACAGAAACTGAAGGCGCTCCTTAATTTCTTTCGATTCCATTCCAAATATCCAGCCAAAGTAGAACATTGTTTCGCTGATGGAAAATTCACCGTAGAGTGCGATCTCTTGTGGCATATAGCCGACGCGTTTTCCAGGTACACCGGAACCACGTGTGCCGGGTTTGCCACCAAGAACGCCAATATCGCCCGAATCCAAGCGACGTCGCCCCACAATGCACGAGAGCAGTGTTGTCTTGCCGCATCCTGAGGCTCCCAGGAGACCATAACTGAAACCGAGAAGAAACGAATTGTTGTTGAATTTTTGTGATATTATTAAGTGTTTATTCACTTCTTTGGAATTATGTATTAATGATTTAGGGTATGTTAAAACTACAAATGGCGATCAAGAAGTGCTTTGGCATTTCAAGGCATCAGAACTAATTTATTGAGGCATCTTGATAATTTGACCATTAAAAATATTCAGAGGTCTTAATGCATATTGCATCTTTAATTTGATACTCGCAAATAAAATAATTATTTAAAAAATAATACGGTGAGATAGCGACTTGCTTTTTACCAGCTGTATGCGTGCCTAATTTTTTTTTTCTGGCTATAACAAAGTAAAATAAAACTAAAACAAAATCTGAGTAAAGTGGGGTTTGGTCACCACATTTTTTATTAAATAAGTTTCTCTGGCTACGTATCTACGATACGATACAGCTTTTATATCTCGCAGATATATAATTAAAACTGTTCGCAGTTCTCGCCCAGAGAATTGAAGATTCACTTAAGAATTTTTTTTTTGTTTTTCGAATAAATTGACTAGCTCATTGGTTCTGCTAGGCAGCTTGACCTATGATCATTGGTTCTGCTAGACAGCTGACCTGTGGATCATCAATTTCGTCTGCAAAGTGAGAAACTTAAATTTAAGTTCCCAGTATCTGAAAATTCCGTTAGTAAATGTCTCTATAGGTCAGCTCAGGGGATCAATCTATTTAAATGGAAATTTAGCAAAAGAATCTTTAATTCTCTGCGAGAGAATTTAGTATAAGGACAAACCCACGAGCTATATAAGAGCTCTGTCGAGGTGGTAAGAGTAGTGATGTACTGCAGAAATAAAGAGTGAAACAATTTAAGCATACCCTGATTTTATGTGTGTCTCGAGCATAGACATACATAATTATATAAGCTGACAATATCCTTAAAGAACGACCACCGTGACGGAAATCCGTTTAAAAAACTATATAAACTGTTGTGTGTACTTGAGATATTTCGAGTCGAGAAGTTTAAAATAATAGATAGCTACATATCATGGAATTGCGGAGAAATGCGACTCGAAATCATTCCAGGTAAACCTTGTAGGCATCCCAATTGGGATCGGCAAGTATTTTTTAAATTGCTTAAACAGTTTAATCTTCTCCGGCATGCTGTCTTCTTTTATCTTTTAGAACACATTTAGAAGATGAATCGCATTTAGCTGTGTTCCAACGAAAAAAGAAACACATCCGGACCTAAACATTATGTCCGTTCATAGACCATCAGAAAGTCATCGTTCCAAAAATAGACACGTCATTTTTTATAACATACATTATAAAAATGCGTAAGTCATGCTTAAATCTGGTTTCGTTGGAAAACCCCTTAAGCTGACTCGGGTAAACGAAATTGCTGTCCCAAAACCATTAAACAACCACTACTTATCGCCATCATGAACATTGCATACAAAGTTCCACACATATGAATCCTAGTCAAAATTGGTTTATTCGTATCGCTCTAGCTTTTGGTACAGGCATTTTATTTACAAGGACAATGCGTACGTATACTAGTCAGCCTTCAAAATATTTTGTAAACGATGGACCAACCCATAATTGTAATCAGTGATCAAGATCACAGAACGTCTGATTTCCTCGTTGACAGATAAACCGATAACCGGTCCCGGCCGTCTATGTCTATATGCAGGCTTAAAAGCCAGCTTAGTTTATTATTTCGTTCACCTTGACTTGTGTTTTTCCTAATGTACTTGGTATGCCTACCCTCAATTTTTGACATTACGAATCACAAATGTACAGGGCCGGCTGTTTACCCGCCTACTTGCCTACCATGAATCGGTTGGTCGTCTTCCTAAGCGTATTTACTCAAGTCATTAACACACAAACAAAACTAAGTTCCGAAAAAAGCATCCGACAAAAGTGGGTCAATGTTTCTCGAAAATCTTATGAAATCCGATTCGATATGTATGTATATGCGTAACTATGTGTATGTACCTCAGCATCGTGTATTTTTTGTTATTCATGAATATGAAATGGAAAGTGTTCAGCTGTGATGGGAATGGGAAGTATCGAAGTCATGCCTTAAAGCGTTCAATGAACCTTAACACGAACCGGACAAGTGCACTTACACCAGATGGTCGGTGGCTTGGATTTGGATATAGTTTCTAAGGCAACGTCAATAACAATTGCTGTTGGTAACACTTGGGATTCACCTTGAACACGTAAACGTGTACCACGCACCGAAGTCTCTTCAGTCTCTACGCGTATCGAGAGGATAGGAGATGGTACTCAGAAGCAAGTCATGACCATGTCAAAGCCATGCAGTGCGTTGCCCTAATGAATTTCATAAACAAAATGCGAACATAACATGTTAATTTGATTAATTTGTTGGTTTGGAGAAGTTAACCTACAATCCGAGATTTGGGTCACGACCAAGTTGTGTTGTTGTCTATTTTGGATGGGCTGCAGTTCAAAAGTTTTTTTTTTTGCTTTTTTGAATGCAAGTCATCTGTTTTTCGTTTGGAAGCCACTTAAGTTTGATTGATTGGAAGTTGTTGTTTGTTGTATGGAATTTGGAGAGCGTAGAAAATGATTAGGATAGTGGCAGTGGGATCGGATATAAAAGTGTCAAATGGGACCGTTGTATCGTGGTGTACTTTACTTGTGATGTGAGCGACAGGCAGACAAAGCGATTGTGTGGGAACATCTACTTTAGCATGAGTTTCGACATGTTTGTCAGTTGGTTAGGAATGGTACACTGATGGATTGACGGATGTGTTTCTTTTAAAATTTTGACACAATGGATCTACAGATTACCAGCAGATTAAGAGAATTTACAAGTTTTTTTTTTTATTGACATGCTTTTAGAGTGTCGAAATATTAGTGACAGGCAGGCATATGGGTTCTGAATAAAGAGAAGCTAGTAAAGAAAGTTAAACAGTCACTTAAAATAAAATACCAGGCAATATTGACAAAATTGAAATGTAAAATTTCAACAAAAATTGTTTTGTTGAACTGAAAAAAATATTGTTGTAATGACAAATGAAATTTATCAATTTGTTGTCCAGTAAAAATAATAATTTCTATAGTTCCTTATTTTAATATATGTAATTGCTTAACTTATTTGGAACTTACATAACAATTGATTTGTTGATTCAATAAATTAAAATTATTGTAGTAAGATAATAATTCTATTTAACCAGCAATATTCTTATAGATTCAACAAAAGACAACAAATCAATTTAACAAAATGACAAACAATTTTAACAACAACAACTATTTTTTACAACTTTTTTTGTTGGTTGGTTGGTTTAAGTGGCTGCATTTACAGTACAAGGGAAAAACACAAATAAGCGCCGTTTTGAGACCACAACTGCTGAGAAATAAAGGAGGAGAAGGACGATAAGGGAACTTACAAGCAGCCCGAGGAGTTAAGAAATTTGATGATCTTATTGAAATGGATACTTTGGATGGCCGAAAGGTCATCATAAAAGGGATGACCTAGAGCACTGTGTCTTGTTTAGTGGGCAGTGGGTTTTATGGGGGATGCCAAGCTTGGCTGCGTGAGTTCCTAAAGGCGAATGACCCGTACTAATTGCCGTAAGTCTGGCGACATCTTCCCGGAAGAGGTTGTTTGTTCTGGCATCATTGTCGGTTGACCAGATCTGCCTCGAAATGACACAGCTCGTCAGGTTCAACCATTCTTTGACGTCAATTTAGTTGCCCCGACAGCCTTAATCGCGCCCTGACTGTAGACGGAGATGCTTATTTTTCTTCTGGGTGTATAGTTATGTTAAGTCTACACGCCACCCTGATTGCAAGTAGTTCTGCTTGAAAGACGCTGGCTGCATTAGGGAGGCGGAAAGATTGGGAGATGTAATTCTGCTGAGAAAATGCCAGCTCCCACTCCACAGCTCATTTTTGAACCATCCGTTATGTCGAAATCTTTTACGACCGTATTCTCCTCCGATTCTGATCTAGAGGGGAATCTTACAGAGAAGCTTTTTTGGAAGTTCAGTTTGGGTACAATGTAGTCCGTAGATATACGAGCAATGCCGTCAGGAAGGGATTGTAGGATGCTTTTTTTTTTTGTTAATTTAACAAAAATTGATAAATTTGATAAATAAAAAACTTAATAAAATTTTGCCCATTTTTTTTTTTTGGCAAAAAAAAAATATTTGAATCAAGCCTCATTTTTATCAAATACACCAGGGTTTTATTTTCAGTGAGAAGTCTCATGAGAGCTCGCTGAAGAAGGTTTCAATTTGTTCCTGTCATGGTTCTGTAACAGTGCGGAAGCTTTATTTATTAGACAAAAGGAAAAACATTGCTAATTTTTTAGATACCTTTCTTAATTCCCACGATTTTTGATTTGCAATCTAGAAAACAAAATATCTACCAAGTTTGTTCTTTTGTATAACACCCTATGTTGCAGAAAAGAGGTGGACTCTGGCTAGTATCAACTGGGGAATGCCCAATCATTAGAACTGTCTCATACGCATCAGTAACGTATATTAAACATCCAAGTTGTGAATACAGGTGTTGCCTCACGGAACTCGACTTGCTATACTAAAGCGCAAGAAAGAACTCTTTCATGATCTTCTCCGAAAGTGTATTGCGGTGTCTATTTTATATGATTTTTTAACATGTGAGCCGAAGTACTGTATTCTCGATGTCCAAACATTATACAAACTGCTAATGCAGACTCGTTCCACTACTGATATCTGGGAGGTACGCCGTTCGTACCATAGACTAACCAAACTAGACAGTCGACTTTCAGTGCACCCACCCGATTATCCCCGCAAATTTTGAATGAGAGCTCTCTCTCGTGCTCTCTTTTTTTTCCTGTCTGTGAATACGTGTATTAAAAGTTGTCGGGTAGCACTATTTCAATAACAAACAATTTGTAAATGAATCTATAACAATAAAATTAAAAAAAAGGAAATGTTGAGTATGGTTTTTTAGATAGCTTAATTTGTCCTCCATCCATCTTCCGCAGTAAAAGGAGTTCATCCATTCACATTTGAGTTTATTTTTAATTATATTTGTATGAATTCTATGTTTGACAACAAAATGCATAAATGAAATTCGTGGGGGTTGTTACAAAAATGAGTCAACAACATGCCGGTTAACCCAGCTTCCACTAGACAAAAGCGAATTTTAGTAAATGTTCATCAATATTGTATAAATTTCTATTAGGGTGAATGTTTTTAAATTCGTTTATTTAACACCATATTTGTACAAAATCAATACATGATTGGTAATTCTGTAGTTTAATAACACTGAACATTGTTGAATAATATTAATTAGGAACAGTAAGAATGCAATTGCTATTCTTATTTTAAAAACAAAAATTTATGAATAGGCCTGTTTTTCTGAGCTTCGTTCTCAGCAAAGCAAAGTAAAGTAGGATTTTCAGTACGCAATTACAACAACTACGCTCTACTTGACACTTCGAGATTCGTTGTAGTTATTGTAATTGTGTGCTGAAAATCTTACTATACTTTGCTTTGCTGAAAACGAACGTAAGAATTCAAATTGTTTTGTTAATTATTGGTATTCGCAAGCTTTATTTCGTTTTCTATACACATAATTCTTTTACACATTTTAAAGCAATGTATGTATTTTGAAATGTGCACAGATTTTATTATAAACCTTCCTAATTATTAATTAACAAAACCAAGTGTTTTTGAAATACGAAAAGTGATCAAAACATTTTTTTTATCTTTACGAGTAAAATAAAGGGCGAACTAATTTTTTCAATTTAACAAATGCATACTTGCATATATTATTGTGCAAGTATACATTTTACGTACTAATTACAGATTATAAATTATGCTAAAGCTAAAAAAATATTTTTCTTTAAAATATAATTTTTTCAATATGGTTTCGAAATTTAAAGCATTCAAATCAACGAAAAAAGTGTATTTTCTTAAAGTATGCAAAAAAAACCTGAGGTTACAAAATCTCTTTTAACAAAAGTGAAAAAAACCGTGGTAGTTCATTTTCCCTGATTAATATTATGAGATGGATTTCTGCTAGATATTGACAAGTATTTATTATATTAATTTATTTGGCATTGTAACGAAATTATAACAAGAATTCCATTTGATACCAACAATTTCAAAAAATTAAAAAATTCTTAAAATAAACTGTGATGTGAACACCGCATAACTAATGGGCACAAAGTATGCCGAACACAGTCGCAAACACTTGACTTCCCACCATAATAATAGCCGCCCGAATGACATGAAGTCCCTGCAGCAAATTGTATAAGTATGCGTGCGGTAGCAATGGCGCTCCTTTGATTTGTACATGCACGAATACTTATGCAATTTGCTGCAGGACAGGCAGCTTGTAGGCAGAAGTACCGTTTCTGCTCTCAGTCGACTGTCTAGTTTGGTTCGTACAATCGTTGACACAATCGTGACATATGTACAGAATAAATAAAATTAAATAAATGGTGCAAGAGGTCCACTAAGCCACTGCCCCCACAACCCTTTCCAGTTTCGTATCACTTAATCTATAAGTTATACTCTAGAATCAACTGCCGAGGACCAATGGTATCTATCATAAAAACCATAGACGCAACTGTTGTCACACAAAACCTTAAGATTGACATAGTGTCAATATTAATAAAAAAAAGTAAAATAGGAAGGAGCACAGAAACCAAGTTGAGTCATACTGGATATTGAATTGAACATGGATTGCCAGGATCAGAGACGAACTATTAAATCATCCTCCTATAAAACATAACGTAAGAACAGGATGCTCACTACTCATAATCATTTTTATAATAAATTAGGTTATGTTTTGCAAGCTCTCTCAATAGCTACATTTTTCATTTACTATTGTATGAATTTAAACCGTATACATTTAAAATGATTATAGGTATGCCTATCCCAATAACTATTTTCTAAAACCTACATTTCCATTAGCAATGTGTTAGGCCAACTTCAACTCCCATTTAAAAAACAACACTAATAGTAAATGACAGCTTCATTACATAGTGATGAAGAGCACTTAAAGGGGCAACAACGAAAGCACCCGCAGCGTTAATATACTTGCTCTTTATTGTGTTTAAGATTAAAAACAAAAGCGATAAATTGATGCCTTATTTGAGGTTACTTTTCTTGTATATAGTATGACACAAACGTTAACTTCACTTCTGTCAACAACAGTAAATTGTTAAAAACTAAATAACTCCCAAAGCCAAACCTTCTACTATTATTCAACAGATTCTAATCTTCATGTGTCATTAAGTGAACAAATTACTATTAAATATTTACAATTTTGATGTCCAATTAAACGTCAGTTTAACTGAATTAAGAATACAAATCTGTAATTATTGACACGTTAATCTAAAACACGCATTTTTATGATTGCTACTTGATTAAACGGAAATCATAGAAATCTGCAAAGTGCAAAGGGAATATTTTACATATAGCAATTAGTTATTGTAACCTGTAGGAAAAGTGTCCCTCAGATAACCTTGGAGAGAACTTTAAGAGCGTTTCATAAATCAGTTGAATGACCCATGGTCAATTTGGGAAATTTCCACAAACAACAAATTCAAAATATTTATTTTCTTTCAGCACGAAATCGCATTAACCTGGTGGGAGGTCATTCAAATGAGATGAGATGAATAATTTGCGGTTAACCATATAATACCTCAAGTCATGACATAGGCCATCGCTCATAATTTTTTTTTTCATTCAACTTTTGTTATTAATTGGACATTGACTGACGTTGCATCATTATAACGACGTTGTTGGTGAATGTTTAAAAAAAAAATCCTTAAATTGATTTAAAAAATAAAAAAAACAATAAGTACTTTGCATCAAAAGTGAGGCCGACAATTCACTCTCGTCAAATCCAAGTGGCAAGCCCAGGTGTAGGTAGTTCACCAAAAAAAAAAAAACAAACGATGAGGAACGAATTTGTCTGTGAGTCACAGTTCAAACTAGCTGTTAATATAATGGGCTAGGGAGGGTCGTTTGTTGTTGATATAAGCTGAGTATTAGCTAGTAGGTATAGTTAGTTTTAGTGGTCTAAATGTTAAACCAGCAAATATCAGTAATCAAAGATAGAAAGAGCTTGTAAATGAAATCAATGGAATTTACGTTTTGAATACAATTGATAGATTTGTAGCTTCCTCATGGCACACTACCAGGGAACACAATTTTACCAAAGGCGACATTTTGAGACCACGACCTTACCAGACCTGTAAAATAAGCAAAGAAAATGGGAGTGGAATTTAGACCAAACTGTGTAGTTTGGCAAGACAACAATCTCAATGAAATCTATGTCTGGAGATGTCTGAGATGAGCGAATTTTAAGTTTTGTATATGTGTTTTGAAAATGGTGATCCCTGTAGTAAGCTTTCGAAGTACTTCAGGAACTGACCAAATTTTTTCGGATTGGTTCACCTGGTCTTTATATCTTTTCATACGTTTATCCCAGCGAGATAAAGACTTTTCCCCCCTCCACAGCTATAGTCGGTGCTTTTTTAGTTTGAAGGCCAGTTAATAAGTGTTAGATTTCCCTTCTACACTGCATGCAATGGAACTTGTTCACATGCCATTTTATTCTAGCTCGAATTAACACTTGACATCAAACCTCTAACAGCAATAACAATCTAATTACAACATTTTTTACTGGCGCAAGGCATTCTGGTTTTGTCTACATCTCGATCAATTCCGGTAGATCTAATTTTCAAACATGGCTCTGGCTTGTTATACTCAAATTAGAGCAACATTATGATTGTTGGAATAGTGACACATCTCACATATATACTGAACATATTTAATTGTCGTCGATTATAAAATTGTCAGTCCATAAGTCACCGCTTTTGGATAATGATCGTCTTGAGTGCTAACCTCTAACCCAATAATTTCGTCACGTGTATCTATGAAAACAATTAACTCCGTTGATATTTTCCCAACAAAGGACCATTTACGTCACATTCCATTTGCAACAAATCGGTATCTCTGTACGGTGCATTCTATTACCGAATGAATAGAGGTAAATACACATATCTGTGTACCTTTCAGGCTAATTCACACCTAACAGCGAAACGGCACACGCTAACGATAATGCAGTGAGGCGAATAAAGCCATAAAATGCGACTGTTATGGCTGGCTTTGGCTTGTATCTATTACTCGGCTTCTTTGGGCATCGGAGCAGTTTATTAGGAAAATAATGAAAATAAAATAATTTTACTTACATTGTGCCCTTTGGTACTGTCATGTTCAGGTTATTAAGAACCTGATTGGCGTTTTTTCCCTTGCCATATGATTTAAATGCGTGTCGCATTGAAACGGCAGCATCTGATGGGCCCCAACTGGTTCTCCCTGTATTGTTAGCCATATTTGGCTCACTCGATCTGAAAGTAGGGAAGAAAATGTTTGATTATATTATTGTATTAATTGCAAATATCTTTCTAATGGATATAGTTGAAATTTTTGGGCAAAAGTTTCAAAAAATTTGTAGAAAATAAAGAACTTTTCTGTACTAAATGTTGTAAGACAATATAATTTGCTGATTTTCTTGACATTCTCTTCGTTTTTACTTTTACTGAACCGGTAGGATGTTCAATTGGAATCATTTCAAATGAAAATGACTTAGGACAGGAAAGTTATCCTTTTTTCCTGACTTGCGTCAATTTAATTGTTTATAAGAAGTAGTTCAAATATTTATTATTATTTTCTACTAGATATTACTATTTATAAAAATAATGTTACAAAAAAAAAATAAGTATCTGGCGCCTGGATTTCATACAGAACCAATGCCTAACTACTCTCATAACCATTCGCTTCTGTTCTTATTTTTAGAAATGGAATGTAATGGTTTCTCAGTTTAGCCTTGCATATTTGGGAGAAGTTCGTTAAGATCAGCATTGAGCTACTGTGCTTAGTAAAGTTTCACTACGAAATACAAGTCGAGTTTCTTAGCAACAAGAGGGAAGCCTTTCTTATATGTCTTTCTTATTTACATCTATAGGGGAAAAAAAACATTATAAGGAACAGTCTGCTTTTCCATTAAGGAATATATATTATTTTTTGAATGGACGTTTTGCCAAATGTGTACAATAAAACAATTTTGGAAAAAGATAATTATAATTGTTAAAAAAAACTTTTTTTAATAGAGAAAAAAGTCAAACGACATCACAAACAAATGTTGAAAGAGTGTCCAAAATTGAAAACATATTGTAAATTGAAAATAAAACCCTAAGACGCAGCTCAAAAAATTATGTATTAAACAAAAAGGGATGAACGTAGACTGTACTGCATTCTAAAATCATACAGCCATAATAAAGAAATTGCAAATAAACAACAGCGTTGCTCGCAAATGCCCAGATCAGATTTTGCCAAAGGAGATGTATCAAGCAGAGTGGCGCAGTGGAAGCGTGCTGGGCCCATAACCCAGAGGTCCGTAGATCGAAACTACGCTCTGCTAATCAAGTTTTTTTTTTTTTTTAATTTGCTGGTTACAATTCGAAATCATAAGCAAAGGTCTGTTGGTTGAAATATACGAATGAATAGACAGGCGATTTTATACAAATCACGCTAAAGTCACATGGAGTGTATGATATTATACGAGCAATATCTGTAAGAAAAAATTGATGAAGTAGGTACCTAGCTGTTATCAAGATTAAAAAAACAAAAATGACACTTTTAACTCGAATTTTGGGTAAGTATTTAACTATTTCAACAAAATGATTTCCAGATTTCTGTTGTTCGTCCTTTTTAATGAGAAATATATTATAGGCAAAAATTCGTGATGAAAGATAAAATAAATAAATAAATAGTTGGCGCAACAGGTTCGTAGGTACCCCAGGCAGCGTTCCCTCCCTTGTCGTTAGGCACAGTTCTAATTGCGGTAGAAAATGGAACTCAAATGGGTCTAAAGGTAGTACGCAATAATGTGCCTAAATCGGCTTTGTGGTATTTGTCAATAAGAATCAGAAATTTTATTTATACACAATTCACATATACATTTTCAAATATTTGTTTTATTTAAACATCCATTTTTTATTCATTAAAAAAATATCACAAACAAAAGCTTAATTTAATTCAATATAAATTATATTAGCTATAGTTATATACCGATATTAAATATTTAATATATATATATAAATAAACGAGGTGTATCTTGTAGTCAACGCCCATATTATTCACTCAGGGTGTAAATCAAGTTTAAGTTAATTTTTTTTTCCGATTTTTTTAAGCCCAACAATTTAAATCTATATCCGTGATATTCAATCCTAAACACGCATTAAACCCGTCGGATTAAGAATGTGTTTAAACACTAATTTAAACAGTTAGTTACCCCGTTTTAAACCTACGTAATATCAAATATCACAAAAAATGTCTCTTTGTCGTCAATTTATATTTGATTTGATGTCTGCCCAGTGCATTTATTTGTAGGTGCAATAAAAAATAAAATAATCTCGGATCTCTCGAAAAATATAAATAATCTCTCGAAAAATATAAATAATCGTAAAATGAAAATGAAGTAGATAACATTTACGAACATTATGAAAGTTTCCATACAGTGTCCTCTGTCGACGATAAAATAGAAGACGAGGACCTGTAGTTGGAAGCGAATGAATGAAATATTTATTTCGTAATCATCGACGCATATATTCGACGACGAGGGCGACCGACATTGATTTACCATCAACTGCTGTTTCATCAGCTCTCCAACAAATTCGTCTTCAGACGACATCAACATTTCACGAATGAAGTCTTTTTTTTATCTTTTTGCTATTTTTTATTTTATATTTCACTATTCCATAAAATTGAGTTTTATTTTAACCCGAGTTAAAATACTCAAACTGGTCTCCGGAGTGCAGTTTAAATCCAATCGGATTACACGCTGTCAAGTTTAAAAAGATTGGTTTATGTTGGAGGTTAACGACTGACTTGGGCTTAGTTTTTGGGTAAACCCCACTTAAATCCGGGTATAAGCTTTAGCCCGTGTTTAAGTGAGTGAATAATATGGCCGTAAGTCTGTTGTTACAAACAATTTTGTGAAAATTAAGAAATGAGTTATTGCTTTGAATTTACAAAAAAGCAGTACACGGTAGATCCGAAGTAGTACCGTGCTTAGTTGGCAAAAATGTACTCAAAAGCTAAAACACACTTTAATTGTAGCACGGGAGGGAACGCTGACCACAGGCCTAGCTTCTCACAACCATTCGTCTTGTGTGAGTTTTTATTTTCGGGACGAATGGAAGTGATCTACAATTTTAAGCCGAGTCCAAACGGCCAATTGAGTAGCACCTTCACGACAGTTGTACTCTCGGATGTTTGTCAGACGTTCGCGAGAGGTGGCGCAGTGAAAAAAACCTTTAGTTGGAATTTGGGTTTTTTCGGGATTCGAACCTGGGACCCGTGATGTGATGAGTGTTATTGTTTGAGAAATGTATACCACCTATGACTGTTATAATTATAATTGTTATAAACTGTTATAATTATAATTTATTTTATTTACTGAAATGAGGCTTGACAGACATGCCATAGCATACCGTTGTCACTGAGCAACGTAATCTTTTCGATAAATATTTGATTACTGTTTTTTATCAGTTTCTTGCACGCTTCATACGTCGCAAAAAAAGCTTTTACAAACAAAGGGCTGTGTGGATATTCTGTGGACCTGTTGCGCCAACAACTTAGAAACCCTTTAATGCAAGAATTTGATACAGTACACACAAAACTAAGTACTAAGCACATGCACTATAGACTATGATGAGATAATCAACGAAACGGAAAATATATTTTATTTATATTTTCTGTTTATTTTACTGGCGTATCCTCACAGATGAAGACAAATTCGGATAGGTATCTATTTTAAGTCTGTTTGCACAACATACTTTTATTTTTAGTTGTGTAATGAAAAGAACGAGATTGGCAAATTGTAGAATTTTTCACACTATTTTGGAATTGTGTACACACTTGTTTTTTATTCAAAAATTATCTATTATAATTTTGAGTTGTATTATTTTTAAGTTCCAATGGGACATATGCTAAAACTGATGTAACTGCGTGAACGGTATCCGAGAGAATGATACGATTGTTTACATCTCGAATTGGTTTCAGTTGGCTATCAATACTATACCGGCTTGTAAAATCAGCATGAAACCAAAATAAAAATACACGCAAACTCAATTAAAAAAAAAAAAAAACAACAAATAGGTAACACTAATAAGCTATCCGCGCAAAGTTTGAACAAAAACTAGTGACATATTTCTTTGGCTGATCTATCGCTCTCAATTGAGAAGATATTTGTTATACTCACGAATATGGAATTAGTGCTGTCATATCTTAAGATTCCACTGGTCGAAATATAAATAATTTCAGTAGTTGAATATGAGTTTAAAAAAAAAAGAAACAAATCGTCACTGACTACGTAGTATTTTAGCTGACAATTTTTTTTAAATTAACTAAAAATTACATCACAACACAACACGCGATTTCTAAACAGATGATTTCAATTTTCGCACTCAGCGAACACGACCGATGCCCGCAACAGCCCAACTACCACTTAATTCGTTGTTGCTTCTAAGACAACACTCGTCACTCTCAAAGTACTGACAACCGAAGTTGAATACACGGCCTCAGTTTGGCGTCAACTTCAAGTATACACATTGTTCATATGGCCTCTAATTGTTCGCATTAAAGAAGAAGTTCAAATCTCGATGACAAAAGGTGTAACGACATTAATCCGAATGCTTGAGTAGTAGCTACTAAGACAACAAAAATAGGGATATTGACATCATCTTCTTTCAGATAATTTTTTAGGAGAATAGTTTAGTAAAAGAATATTCCTCGATTGGAACCAGTTTGTGTTCGAATAAGTTACATAAAAACCCGTTATTTACAAATGGCTACTGTAAAAAAAAAAAGCAGAAGCAATAACAAGTTATCGCATGCATTTCACTATGTTGCCGGGTGTTCAGTGGCCTCATACTCCCCCCGAAAAATAATCGAACTACAAATTTAACTAACATAACTCAAACAGCTTAATTCCGCACAACGGTATCCGAGAGAATGCGTGCACGGAAAAAATTAAAAATCACTGCAAAATTTTGAGTTGCAATTTACGTATTATATCTTTTTCGCAAATCACAAAGATTTTTTCTTGAATTGATATAAAAATTCGTAATTTGACATTGAAAACGGCGCAGAATACAAAATCCTGTTTGTTGAATTTTGCGATTAGAAGTATTAAATCGAGCTTCTTTTATTTGTAGTGATTTGCGATATTGTTTGGCGCAATTTACCACTTCATTAGGTCACTTTCTCAAACACCACTTTACAATCTTAAAGTGCACACTAAAATTTGGTGATTTACAAACATTAATTGACGAATCAATAAAATCTTATAATAATTTAACAAATGTAAATTGAAACCGTGAATTGACG
This sequence comes from Cheilosia vulpina, assembly GCA_916610125.1. Lineage (NCBI taxonomy): Eukaryota > Metazoa > Arthropoda > Insecta > Diptera > Syrphidae > Cheilosia > Cheilosia vulpina. Next base: position 111,269,807 of record OU744276.1, on the reverse strand, counting down.
TAGAGAAATCGTGAATTACAAAATATTTTTGGTAATTTCCCGGTGTGCGGATTTTTTGTATGCACAGGCAGCCGACAAGAAAGACGCGTCATAGCATGTCCATAGTCGATGTATAGAAATCCTTTTAAGTCCTTCCTTTTTATGCATGGACAGCTCCAACCAGGCGCATTTGGCTTCATTGTAGTTTGGGTCACCCGGTATTCAATCTTTGATTAAAGCAGTTCTTGTCGGGTCAAAGTATAACTTATTCGTAGTGATAGTGAGTGTACTAACCCACGAATTATAAAATTTTCTGGAATATAATCTTGTTAGTACCTACATATTGAATAATACAAAAAAACTGAAGTACATAGGGATATAAATCTGTTTTCAGAAGGTACTTCTCGCCATGTATTAGAAAGAAGTATAAATTGGAATGGATTCTAAAATAATGTAGTCGAAAAGAATTGTAAAGGTTCGTATCAATGGCAAGTTCTTCTAAATAATTTGTTTGTATTTTAAACTTCAGCATAGACCGAAAAACAAATCCCGTTGTCTCCGGACGATATGGCACCGTATGATTTTCATGTATATCAGGATATGTAACCTAAATAGTTAAACTATAAATTTTGATTTGTAAATCATAAGACATAAATTGAGAATAAAGTTTTCTGATTTCACGATAAAACAATTTCAATTTCATACAGTGATGCCTCAAATCACTACTCAAGAATCGTAAATTGCAAAATATGAAATGCAAATTGATAAAAAAAAATTTCAATTTACCATTACGAATTCGTAAATTGCAACTACTGAAGTGGTAAATCTACCCCTTTTGTTCGCAAATCAACACTTTTGAGTTGCAATTCAACACAAAAGTGGTGATTAACGAATTATTTTTGCAATTCAAAATCCATAGCAATAATTGATAACTATTTGTGTCAAATTGCGATCGGTTATGGCAATATATATTTCTCGTTTTATCGCATTATTATCGTGTTGATTCACGACTTTTGAGGGTCAATATCTTCACTTACAGTTTCTAGAATTGCAAATAAAAATAAATCCTAAGGTAATCTCTAAAGCTAGACAAACTTTTCTTGATTCTGCGCTTATTTTTCTTGATTTGATCGTAAAATTCATTCCGTGTGGTATCCTCATATACCAGTTATGCTGTGTTATCCAATCGCAGATATACAAAATCCAAACATATTGCAACAAGAGTCAGTATGAGCGTGCTAAAAATATGTTGAAATCTTCTCCATATGAATTTACATTTGGTATTTTCGATATCAACTGAATTCCTTCGATATCAACTGAATGAATAGGTAAAAAAAAATAATTAATTGGCGCAACAGGTCCGTATGGACCCTAGGCCTAGCTTCTCATAACCATTCGTCTTGTGTGAGTTTTTATTCTTGGGACGAATGGAAGGGATCTACAATGTTATGCCGGGTCCAAACGGCCAATTGAGAAGCTCTTTCATGACAGTTATACTCTCGGATGTTTGTCAGAATTTCGCGAGAGGTGGAATTTGGGTTTTCTCGGTATACGAACCTGGGACCAATCGCTTAGTAGTCCAACACACTAGCCACTAAGCCACTACTCCGACAGGTAGGTACTTATATATAAAAAAAAACCACGCTCAAAATTTCAAGTTCGATGATAAACTCTTTCGTTTTTTATGTTTTCCTCGTGCGCGGGCAAATTGCGTAAAGTGTGTATGGGCGTTAATTGTCTTAAATTTTTTTTAATAATAATGTCATAAAGACAAGGTCAATCAGTATATCAATGACAAAGACGTCATTCAGTCTTGGGTTGGATCCAAACGAGCGGCCAGCGTGCGTGTGTACTTAAATGAGTCGCAATGAGTTTTTGACGTGTATCGGGAGTGGCTAATTATTTTATTAGGGCGATTATTGACATCGATTGCTAATGAGACTGGGTTTTGCTCTATTGCATCTGTTATGAAAATGCTGAATGATTTGGCGGGCGAATAATTATTTGAAAAGCATTTCAAGGTTAATTGTCCATAAAGTTACAGATGTGTGAGTTGATTTTTTTTGGGAAACACGTGTCTGGCTATGCAAATTAAATTACAGAGCTAAGATTGGATGAGATTTATCGGTATTAGCGAAGGGGTGTGGTCATGTTGGACTGTAAAGTTTTCAAAAATTCTAACATGTTTCTATGGAAATGCGGTGCGTGGTAGATTTAAGGGGTAGATGTAGCCATTCTGTTGGAGATAGTGACTTTGGGGTTGCGAAAGTGATGAATTGATCTTACAACGCTCTTGCATACATACTATGTAGACTACTAAAAGAAACTTGTGAATATGTTAGCAACATTTTCAGAATTCTATCTTTTTCTCCCAAATCTAAGAAAAGTTTAACGTCCTTTAAGTGTAGTCTAAAAAAAAATACGTTCAGTACATTTGCAACAACAGAGCTACGCGAACTAGCAAAAAAATATTGATGTACACTAAAAGTAGCCTTATTATCTTATTTTTTTTTGTATGTTTTTATGTTAAAATATTTATAACATCATATGTACAGGTGTTGGAAACTTTTCCGAGATCTAATAATGTGGAACCCACAAACAGAACAGAGAATACCTTCAACGAGCCAGTGAGTCCATATTTAAAGCTAAATAGAAAAATAAATATTTCCCACAAGCTTTCGTTTTATGTGAGTTTTAAGAAAAGAAGGAACATATGATTTTATGCCTAAACCGAACATATGCATGTAGAAGTTTTTTCATGACCGTTATATTAATCTTGTCAGTAGTTGTTCTTTTGGATTTTTTTTAATGATCTATATGGCCGTATTCGAATATCACTTTATCCTTTTTATACCCTCCACAGAAAGGTATATTCACTTTGTCATTACATTTGTAACGCCAAGAAGGAGTCACCGGAGACCTCATAAAGTATATATTCTGAATCAGGATCATATTCTGAATCGATTTAGCCATGTCCGTCTGTCTGTCTATTTGTTGAAAGCACGATAGCACCCAAAGGGATTAACATAGGCGAATGAAATTTGGTGAAAGGTTGGTATTGAAAATGGGCTATGTCGGTCAATTAGTTCTTTTAACTCCCATACAAAATCAACATGTGTCTCTTTGTCTGTTGAAAAGAGGATAGCGTCAAAAAAACCGACCTAGACTAAACCGACTAAATTACTTTTATCGTCGTCAGGTTGATATTAAAACTGGGTTAACTCGGTCACGTAGTTCTGGTACCAGTGGAGGGTATCAAAGCATCGGCCAGGCCGATGATAACACTTTTACTTATTTTCATCTGTATTCACTTTGTTCATCCTCCAAATTTTGTAAGAACCTACAATATTGGGCAGTAAAAGGTTGTGAGGCGGAAGACCGCAATTCAGTTGCTACGTTCTGATGATGCATATGGTCTAAACAAACGACACATCGACGCACTCAATGTCATTACGACTACGCAGCCAAATTTTATTTAGTTTCATGTCCTATAAACAAATACAAATTTCATATTCAATTTGGTTCTCTATACTTACTCTACACTGTGAGATGCGTCATCGGTAGGACATTAAATTAATTTTTTTTGCTTGCAATAAAAAATTCTAAATTTGTTTTTTAAGGAAAAACAAAACGAACTTCCACATACACTATGATAACAACAAATGAAATATTTTCAATACTAATCACGCTATTAGCATTCAGCTGGCATAGGATCGCAAATACGGAGATCGTTGTGTGATTTGTTTACCCCGCTCTTCCCATTGAAATGAGATACACTTACGCGATTGAATAGCGACACTCAATCAAGTAGCAAAACGCGATTTCCGAAGGCTGTTGCGGCATTTATATACGAACGAGTGTAGTTTCATTGTTTATCCGAACGGAAAAAATTAAGTGATACAAAATAATTACAGTCCTTTGTTGGAAAGTTCTTACCCAAAGTTTGTTATAAGTTCGAGTCAAGAATCTTCAAAAAAAAAAAACACAATAACAAAGTACCCACAACCGGAAATCAGATGCGGATCTTATAGCGCCACTGGCTATTGTTGAGTTCTGTGGGTGTGGCAGAACGATTGGTAATTTACGCATTCGATATATATGAACGTGAGTGAAATCGCTTTACGGGAATTCAATGTACACTCTTGATTGATGGGCGATGTACTTATCATGACGGGTCCTAAAATACAAATCATTTCGTATGACTTTTTAATGATGGCAGCATGAGGAACACATTCCTGAAGTAGGAATACATACATGGAGAGTGTTAATGTACCATATTCATTTATACTCGTGGCAATTATATGAGCAAAGATCAGCGCATTTGAGGTGTCAATTAAGCTTTGATCTGATAGTTTTTTTTTTTCTTGAATAGGTAACTAAAGCAAATAATAAAACTTGTTGACATTTGACCAGCGAGTGGATTACGCGTTGGCCATGAAATTGTATTATGTTATTAAGTATAGGTATGTATAATAGCGGTCAGGAACTTTGGGCCTTTACAAGGTAAATAGTAATTGAAATGTACCAGACAGAGCTAATGTGTTTCTAAGGAAATAATTTGTTCGTACAGATTTTGTAAATGAAAATATATGGCAAATGTTGAGATGTACTGTCAATTATAAAATTATTTTAAATTTGCGACTTAATGTCGCAGCGTAAGAAACAACCAACGTGATGGTGCAGAGGTTGCTTTAAACGCTTTTGAGTTTTAGGAATTTGTATCCGGTTTGTTTTGGTTTTACCTTTTTGGCTAATATTCAGTTCGTAGTATACTAGATTGTATTTTTTAGGATTTGCTTAAAATATTCTCTTTGTCGCAGCTGAAAATGCTTTTTTTTTAGTTTAAAAGTTTATTTATTTCAGGGAAGCAAGGTATTAAAGTAGCGCTAGAAGGAGTTGGCTATGTCACATCTAAAATAGTCTTCACTATATGGAAAATATGATTCGTCAGAAAATTTTTGATCTTTCCACTTTCATTTGGGTTTTGGACAGCGGAAATGGCTGTGAAAACGCACTTAGACTCTGAGGGACGCTTATGACAATACTGGATACGATTGCACTTTGTTCACGTCAAAGAAAGGGACAGTAGTAAATTGTAAATATGAGTTATTTTCTGTAAAATAAAATTCAATTCCTTGTGCGAAACTAGGCCGAATTCTGCTTAATTTTTGTTTATATCTTGCTACAAAAAAATTTTAAAGAAATTCTGAAAATTTCAATCCACTATGACAGTACCTGTCTAATTGCATTAGTAGTGTCAAGATATGCACTTTTTCAAATAAATCCCTAACTATCGTGATTATGTCATGTTCTGGCAATAATTTATGCATCAATATTGATTAATGTTTTTTACAATATGGTCTACGTTTGTTACAACGTGGAACCAATAACCTCAATTGCAACCACTATACCAGAAGTACTTATAAGCTCAAATCCCATATCATATTCTACTCGATCGATTGGTATCAAAACGAGAAATCCCGGAACATAAGTGCTTTTGTCAATTATGGTAACAAACTGCTGATCTATATTTAAAATTCTAATCTGACTTAACTTATGAATAAATAATAAGGTAACAAAGAATGGTCATTGAGGCAATCAGGCGATAATCCAGTGATATGAAAGCGCCATATTAGAACCTCTATTAACGCCAGTTTATAATATTGTCCGGCTAATAACACCAAGTACACTTGACTGCTTACTGTGTGGCTATTTTCCGATCAGCATATTGATGAGATCTACTAACGTAGCTGATAGAAACATATACCTATCGTTTTGACATTTTAATTGGTCTTACTCACAACACGATAAATTTTTATTTATTCCTCATTCTCGGTGACTTTAACGGAAAAATACTGCAATTCTAGGGAAATTAGTCTGCACTTAGCTAGACTTTAGCAACATGTTTCCAACGGAAAAATTATTCACATTCCAGTGGAGTTTGAAGAGGATATGTACATTTTTCGAAGAACATACACTGCGATGTTACATTAGTCGTGAGGTGAGTTCCGGAGTAAGACAGAATATAGCAACATAGGTACTGCAAGGTTGAATGCTACAACAATTAGTGTTCATCGCGATTACATTTCATTCATAGCTTCCAAGATAAGCTACTGTTATACTAATCCAATTAAACTTGGTTGCACATATTTTATATCATACAATGACAACAACTAGATTTCCCTGTAAATATGAAGCCGACTTGCAAATACATAAACTAGTCCATTCAGCAAGCTCCATTTCATTTCTGCGGCGGCATTGCATAATGAAATTCGTATACAACTTATTATGTTTGGGAAAATTAAATTCAAATCATTTTGCAATTGCATCGGAATTTAGTTTTTCTCCTTGCTTCACACTAGTGAGTATGGTGTGTGCTCATATCCAATTAACAATCGACTGCTATGCATAGGTATATACAGTAAAATCCACCAATATAATTGCTCAATGCAATAGCAATTTTTAATTATATTTTTTTGCTTCAACTACAAACTTAGGATTTGCTACAGTGAGTTATTAGGCAAAGCCACTTGTATCGGCCCGCATCTGAGTTACTTACTAAATTATAAAAAAAAAAACACAACAACTTCATAGATACATATCTCTATTCAAAGTAAATTATTCATCTACAAGTAGCTATTGCAATACAATTGGAATCACAAACAGTATATACACAGGCAGGGCCAGACATATCATAATTTAAAGTGTGTGGAGCAGATACGGCGAGTTGATTAACTTGTAACATGCGAAATTTATTACGTGCCCTCCTAACTGGTGGTGATTGTGACTAAGCGAAATGGAGACACAAAAACAAAGCTTTTAATTTGAATGGGTTTGAATTGGATGCTAGTAGGTATGCCTATCGTATTACATAAATATAAAACAGCGAATGACATTATCATCTTGTTATATCAAACAATATTTTATTGAAAGATGTATGTATTTATACGTATATGTATTCGATTGACGTAAGGTTGAGTGTTATAGCGCATTTTTTGCATACAGAATTGAATGTTCAACAGATTTGATTTAATTTGTTGACATTGACATCAAGTCGAATGGTTTCAGTTGTATCATGTATTTGTCTAAGTAGCGGAAGCGCTGTTTTTTTCTGAATTTAACAGGAGATCAGCTGGGGTGTAATAAATAAAGATTTAAGTTTTTTTATATTTTTTTTTAGAAGAAACCATTTTTTTAATCCCTTTAATAAAAAAAAAATATTTTACCTTTTAGGTTTTCGCCCAGAGCCAATCAAAAAATGTAAATAGAGACGACAACGAGTTGGCACATACTCGTATACATATCTCAATATAACTTTTGCCGTTCCATTTTAAATATATTACAAAATTTCTGATAAGACTTCCTCATAATTTATACAACAAAAAAAGGAAAAAAATATTAAATAAACATGATACCGAACATACCATTCCGTACCTATAATGTTTTATTTTTGACATACTGCAAATGAAAAGAAATAAAGTGTGCGACGGGGTCGCCCGAAACTTTTTCGTTCATCAAAAGTTTCGTCGGCTGATTTTTTATTTTATTAGGTTTTGCATTTTTTTTTAAGGTTCGGGAGTATACCTATATTTTGTCTTTACTATGAATTTGGATCGTTAGAGGGGTATGTGTAAAATTTTGCAAACAAAAAAAAAAGCTTTGTAAAATAGGTATGTATTCCGATAAAGTTTTGCAATTTTATTGATTTTCTCTCTCAAACACTTGTGTCTTTTGGAATCTCACTTAAACAATAGCATCATAAAAACATGTCGCACGCAAAATGATGTCATAATTTCTATACAACACCTTTTTCCTTAAAATTTCACAAGTCCATTGCGAAATATTTTACAGGCCCACATACAAGAAGTGTGTGGCCTAATGATAGACAACTTCGCGATAAATTGAGATAATAAAACCTTTTTTTTTTTTAATTTTCCGCAATAGAAAAATGCAAACATTCCGCACACATTTTTTACTACTTGCCATCTCCACACAAGAGTAGATATACCATTCAACCCGAAGCTCAGGCGAAATTCCACTTAGTCCCAGTTAAAAGAGCAGTCACCTCGTCACCATGCACGTCGTCATAGTTATCATCATCATCACGCACAAAACCAAACCGATTCGCTGGGTTGGCCTCATTTCGCGTGTTACCAATTACCACTAACAAGTCAAGTTACTAAGAAACTGTATGGTGACCACAGCTGGGCTGTTTCAGTTGGACATGCTTGGTAGGCTTTTGGGCCGGTTATGTAATTGAAAATTGGGTTGTAAAAAAATAACACTTTTGACGCCGGTACTAAATACACAACGACCAAGTGAACTTCGGTAGGGGCTCGTCATCGGCACTGTTGAGACACAAATGCGCGAAATGATGTAATTATCGCGGACTATAGGCACAGCAGTACTTCATATGATTTTTCTGCATAGTTAGCCGCGTACGCTGGTCAGTGGGAGGCGAAAAATCATGTGTGGCAACTGAAATCTATGCATAAAGTGTATCTGCATATGATCTGCATAAATAGTTAACTGATTGAGCACGCATGTTGAGTTGACATGATATTGGACATAAATTCGTTATGCACTTCCATACAAAAGTTTGGCCTATTAATGTGTGGTTTTGCGGCTAATTTGGTGGCATGTTATGAGGTAAGGGCCCAATCGGACGCTTCTCAATGGGAAATCCAAAATTTTGATTTGGCTCCGTTACGAATGAGTGGGATTGTGAAATGGGTATTGCAATTAAAACAATTTGGTAATATTCAGTAATCTCAAATACGCGAGCACGGAATGTGAAATAATTTAATTCCGTAGGATATTTAGTATAGACTTGCGCGGATAGTGGCAGGAGTGCCACTTAGCTGTTGTGAGAAGTTATTTATTGCTTGCTGTGACCAGTGTAATTAGCGATTCCCACAACGAGTGCGAAGCCTTTGTTCTATATGCAGTGAAAGTTAGTAATAAAAAGGTTAAGGAGTGTCATTTTATGAATGTTCCGTTTTGCCACGCATGTGATGAAAGCGGAAACACATTAGGAAGAGATAGCAACTGATGCGACTGTTAATGACAACCGTAATGACTTAATAATTGACCGTGATTGGAAAAGAATGCAAATGGTGATAACTGATAATTTTATAAAATACTAATACCTGTTGAAAATGATTGCAAATCATTTTTATTAGTGGAAAATTATAGTAGGTACTTCAACTGATTGATTTCGAAATGAATAATGATTGCATTCTTTAAAGTGGAACCCCAAAAGGGAAGTCAATGAATTCACTCATTTTTAATTTATTGAAAAGATTGGGATGCCTAAATTATTTAATTCTTTTACAGCCCTAAGTCATTGACGCCAATGTTCAACATACATTGTAGTCATCTAGCGTCAGTGGACAATGTAGTTTTAGTGAATGGAGTATTTCAATTTTATCTGTATTCTCATTCATTATCAATCTGCCCATTCAGATGAACCAAAGCATCACTACAATTCTAAGCTGCTGAAGCAACGTTCAAAATTTTACGGTTTCCAACCGCGCATAAAAATCGAAACGCCACCTTAATTAATGTACCTAAGGAGATTTATCACCGGAGGAACGCAAATTGGATATAACATTTTGTCCTCTGCTCACAGTCACGGAAATCTGAATCAGAGGAGTGAAAATATATTCGCTTAACATGGTTGTACTCCTAAAATATACAACAACATTAATTCTTACTCAGACTTAAGTTGTTCAACAGTCTGTCTTGTGTGTGGTTTTTAATTTTGAAAAATAATTGATGATTAATGTGTCAAATTGTCAATCACTAGGAGAGGGAGGCTAAGATGTCTGAAATGTTTGCAAAGAAAAGTAAATGAAGTGAATATTTTACTTTTCAAATATTGGGTCAGCAAGTCAATTAAAAGATTACCTCTGGCCAACCTACACAAATTTTATCTAACATACATTGTTGGTAGTATGTTTTATTAAATTTTCAGGTACCACCACACATAGCTTATACTAGATCACGTGAACACTGTATATAGATGAGGAAACCTTCACACAGGGCCTAAATCACACCGATCAAACTCTCGCTTTTATAATAAATAATATAATTATAAATCAAATTCATTTCCAAAGTCATCAATATAATCGCTATACAACTAGAATCATATTCTATGTATTATAACAACCTGTTTACAATTTCACCAAAAACGAATGTTATAAATCATAAAATAGGACTCAATACAAGCTCTAAGCTACAACTTTACAATTGTTTTGATCAAAGTGTCATCGTAATAGCTTGGGTCAGCATCTGATTTATGGTTACAGCACCAACAACTATATTTCCACACCTGAATTAGCCTTGCCCTTAGGCGTTGTAATTTCCGCAAATCCATTCACTTAAAGTAATTAGTATGACACTAAAATGATTACCTGCCAGAGAGTGTTAACTAAATACCGCCCTGAAAGTGATTTTGCAATTTTGTACACTACTGTTGTATACTTACGTAATCAGCATTTTGTGATTTTATTTGTGTTGGTGGGGAAGGCAGAGTTCAAAATTCAAGGAATTGAAAAAATGCCAAAAGTTTCTCTCGCAAGTTATAAAACTGCGATTGAAACTCTCTAAAGTTGGTTTTACTCAGATTATCCTGTTTGAGTTTCTTTTGCAAGCAAAATACCAGCACTATTTGGGATAAAAGTAAAAGAAAAATATTATATAATCGTAAGGCTTTTAAAATATAAAAGAAGAGAAAAATCTCCAAATAAATTGTGCACAGTTTTGGATAAGACAGTGTCGTCTGTTGACTTTCCTTCGTCATTGTGGTTACCTATCCTGACTAGTTGCGGGGTAAAACCTGAACTATCTGGTTTTGCTTAACGAGGAAAAACAAATCGAACATGTTTTGGTGCACGAATTCAAGTTTTTTGGGAACTCGGTTTGATGAGAAGAGAGTAGACCCTAAGAGGTATTCAGTACCATCTGATGAAAGCAATATCTGTTGGTGGTAGTAAGGTTAGGACATTGATTTGCCTGTGTACAGAAACCGATGCTGCAAGTTGCATCAGCAAGTTCATCTTCCTTGTAGTAGACTTTCGTTTTTCGCTGAATGGAAAGGTACAATGTTACACGTAATCCATGTTGGATTGTTATATTGGTATTTTACATTTGTGTGGTAATACCTTATGTTAATTGAGATTAATTTTTTTAACATATTAATGGCTATACCAAGGCATATGAATACAAATCCAAATGACGCTCTAAGCAGGGACCGCATTTAATGACTTTCTAGTGATGATCCACACTTTTTAACTATAGTTGCGGCCACTACTTTGCTTTTGCAAAATACTCCAACTGAGAAAACAACACACAAATTCTGAAAGTGACCGCTTTCGCTATCCGCTCACCAGCCAAAAGTACAAAAGTAGAACCAATAGACCGGTTCATCGACTTCTTGGGCTTTGTTAATAACCACTTTCAACAGTATGTATACCTTCGGCACCGCGATATTCGCATTATCTTATCGAGTTTTTTTTTTAAGAAAACGCTGCACAAAACTGGACTAGAGCTGTAGTTGTTAAAATGCTTATTAGTAAGGCCCTACGAGTTTGCGTTTATGCTCACAAATGGGATATTTAAAAATGTCGAACAAATAATTAAATAAAGAAAAGATACATTTTACAAGTAGGTTCGATTATTTGCCGACACACACGTCGCTATTAATTTGTCTGAATTAAATTAAACAGATCAAGAAATATAATCTGTGATATTATACCAACGGATACAAATTATATATCCATACGGTCATTAACCCTAGTAGGTACGAGTAGGTGATGGATGACAAGACCTCTCAACATCAAGTCAGTCTCTGTATATTTTATAGGAATTTTTATGTGAAAAATGTAGGTATACTGTTTTTTACAACTTCATTCATGACTCAATCCAATCCAAAGATATCATTAATCAGTAGCAGAGACTTTTTCTAGTTAATTTTTTAAGAACTTTGATGAATTTGATTCTTCATGCGGGTTTTTATAGCTGGTCTCCAAGTATTTTAATATACATGTATGAAGCGAAAAGTAGAGTCTATATGACACTTTTTCAGTCAATCTTTCGATGATCATTTTGGTTTTTTGAATTTAATTTTATAATTTCAAATAGATATGTTTTTTCTTCTTACATTAAATGAAGATTAAGTAATAGCTTAATCAATATGCATTATACACATTACAACAATGTTAAAATAAAACTTATGAGGATGATAATATTCCATTATTATGTGTGGTTAATCATTTCCTATTAAGAAAACTACTATATAAATGTGAGTTGAGTTGAAAAGACTACAGCTATTGACTGAAAGTTATGCAAACCTGAATGTCAGCACTTAGAAGACAAATATCTTTCAATTTTAATTGCAGCTTAGGTATTTATGGCAAAGTAGTATCCACCTACGCAAATATGTATTAATTTCACATTTCGATTTATACTCGTGTTCCATACAGCAAATACTATAACTGCCCACAGGTGCCAATGTCAATGTTTCACAATATCGCCAATGTACGGCACATGCAATGACAAAAGTGTACCAATTTCGTAATCTTGCTTTATTATAAAACTTTTATGACACGTGTAAGTCATTTCGAATGACAATAACATCCCATTAGCAAGTTTTACAAGCATATACAAAAAATGAACTGGGTCACTGGGACCAGTTCTGAAAGACGTAATGTCAATTTGTTTTTCTCATTGTCAGCAAGAGGATTTTATTTTTAATCTTGACATCCAGCAAGTTTTTCTTAAAGAAATTATATGAATCTCTAGGATTTGTATAGTTATTAATCATAATTTATGATTACCACTATGAATTTCTTGATAATTGAAAACAAAAACTTCACACAAATGTCAGTCAAAGCCTGATGTGTGCATTTGCAAAATTTTTGATTTGTTGACAATCACTGTCAATGACACGTTGTTTTGGTTTTGTGTACATTTAACCCCGCCAACAGCTGTTCAATTTGAAGTACCTACAAATTTGTGTGCAAAAACAAGGGTTAAGTCAGCAAATTTATTATTAAACAACAGGTGTTTTAGTTTTTATATATAATATAAGTCGAGTGTAGTTTTGCTGACTTTGAACGCAGTAGCAGTGCAAAAAATGTGTTACAAGCGAATTTGTTTAATTGCCTTGGGTGTTATGTTTTCAATGGTAAATTTAATTGTTTTAATATAATTTTTTTTTTGCGATAGCTTGGAGCTAGACGGATCGACAGAAGTTGTTGGGTAATTGGAAACCTATTCATTAGAATCATTCTTCTTGATAATAATATACAGCAAGTAGTCCAATCGACCTAATAACCCGGCAGCTCAGGGGTATCGCCTTGGGAGAGATACATTTTAAATTGCATTCAACGTTGGTTTTACTGACTTTATTAACAAAGCTGAGAATTCATGGTTTATGGGCCTTTTTTTTAGTATAATGAGGGACAGTAGGTGGGATAGTATGAACTAGTAGGCAAACGATATGTTGCGAAATGATTGAACGTAATGCAGTTTAGTATGAAATCCTTGGCAAAGTTAACACATAACAAGTAAGGTATAAATAGCAATGAAATTTGAAAACAAGGTCGAATGACATTGCATTCTATACATAGGTAGTTTCAAAATCTAAATGAATGCGTTCTGGCATATTCTCCGAAAATTCAGACTCGAGGTACTAAATATATGTTGTCAAAACTAGGTGAGACTCTACCTTGGGTGCCATAATGAATATCGGCAATCCAATAAGTTGCTTAGAAAAGAAAGTCCACAAGAACATAGTGAAGATGTGGTCATAAACCACCCCTCGGCGGGAATTATAATAAAGCCCTTCGAAAAACAAGAAAACAAGTTTGATTTAATTTCAATGTTTGTTGCTTAGAATTGCCAAATTAAATCGGTAAAATGCACTTCGCTAAAAATAGTACACTAAACAGATAGCAATACCAAGTACTATGAAAGCTCAAATTGTGAACAACTCCCTTCTGCGGATACTGTAAAGATCCCTAAGACGGAAATAATTCCACATGTTTGAAGTTCTTTTAGGCAGATATTCCCTTGACCAGACTCAAGCCAGTATGTTTCATCCCAAATACATAAAATAAGACCTCCAAGTGAACACTTAAGTTTCTCGTTGACTTTCTGAAGCATAATTGTAATGGAAAAGATTCTTAACCCTAGAAAGATAATCATATAATAAATAGCGTAAACGATAATCATACGTCTGAGGGACGTATGACACTTAATTAGTGTGTTTAATGAAACCCATGTTGGTAATTTTGATCATATATTAGTATTTTATTTAATTATGTAGGTAATATCGAAATAAATAAATTAATGAGTGCAAATAAAGTTTAATATGAACAATACAATGTTTCCGCGCCATACGTCTCGCGGACGTAGATTATCTTTCTAGGGTTAATTCAGTCGTTCAGGCTCGGTACAAAATTGTACCGATTGGAAATGACCCAAAAAAAAAGGCTTCCTTGAGTACCCAGAAAACTATTTATGAAAATGTAAAATGAAATGTTTCGTAGAAATACCAGAAAAAAATCAAACTGCGAACAAAACCAACACCTTAGATACTACGAAATGTGTGGATTTTTGTATCAATTTGCGTTTTCATGGAATTCGTTACTCAACAGAAACTTCTCACACGCAGCCATTCACATTTCCAGTCATGTCACGTCTACTGACATTCGTTAATTTCGGGGGAAATCCTGCAAATGCTGTAATTCACATGGTGTGGTTGAACATGCACCCGAAAAATATGCAAATACTTCTCAATAAACATGAAACTCCTAACAGCACTGCCACATGGAGGGACGTTTCGATATTGACTGTGCAGGAGCTTTGCACATACGTAAACCCTTACAGACGGTGAACACTTATTTCGCATTCAATGAAGCATTTAATGGTCAGTTAAGTCAGATTATTACTCAACGTCTCAACTGAATCAAGGTTTTCCTTTGTGTTCACTGTTTTCTCGTCTTCTTTTGACCCATTCGATATGCATTTAATTTCAACATAAAATCATATATGTATATAAATTACAAAAACAAATATTTTTGCTTTCAACTCTTTATCAACGTGAATCTTCGGTGGCACACAAGCCTACATAATGCAAAAGAATGGAATTAATTTTATGTGCAGATATTAAGTAACAAAGCCGCTTTTCTGCTCTCATCATCGTCGGAGCAACATCATCTGGAAGTAAACCAAACCAACCTAGTCCAGTTGGACAACTTTCATTTTCAGTAGAGGCCGGTGCTTTCGGCTGGTTAGATTTGAGCTGTCTGCAGATAAATACATACCACCAATACAAATGGAACAGCTCTGACTGAGTTGAGTGCGCAAAAGTGCGTTCGCCTGAGAGTAATTTCCATTTCTCCCCCTCCTAGAAGAGACGACTTTATGTATTAATACTACCACAATCACAACAAAATAATTGTACCTCGATGGCCAGGTGGTAAATTGGATGGTTATAGCGACTAAGCAACATGTTGCGACGTGGAGTAAGGTGGCACAAGGTCGTCTTAGTTTCTTGACGTTTCGGGAAGCGAAAAATAATCTTGTGCGGAGTTTGATTTGTATTGTCTTGACGTCGTCAGAGTTGCGAAACGTCTTGATGGTCGAGTGCAGACTTCACAGTTGCATCTTACATGCCGATGCTGAGTTTTCCATTTCAGTTTTCCTGCACCAAAATGAAACTGTTGAGGAAGGAAAGCCAGAGATGGAAAATTCTGCGAAATCGCTACTACAACATGTATATAGATGCATTTAGCGATATGTTGAAACTTTTTTTTTATGTCATCGAGGCGGGTTCGTTGCTTCACAAATGATTGCAGGTTTGGTGATCAAAAAATTGCGCTGACTATGACTGTGTGCTTCTCTTGGAAGAATGATTCATGACACACGGTATGGTGTTTTGTTCGCTTTGATTTTCTTTTGTTTTCTATCTTGGGAAATTCACAGACAAACAAAACTGTGACATCCGCATGTGGAAAATGGGTCAGTGGGATGTAGACAACTGCTATTTTGACATATTTAGCTCAGTTAGTCTATTATTATTAATTGTGGGTATGGAAGAATATACCTACAGTAGAAAGCTAATGGCGTTTATGATTTATTGATCCGAAAAGTGGTAAAGAGATATTTAACGTCAATTGGTATTGTTACATACTTGTTTGGCTTCTTCTGCATATTATGATTTGAATAGTTTTTCTATTGTTGTGTCTGCACGATGTTTGGCTTCACATTGCTGCTTTGACGCACAGACGACTGCGTTGAATAATTCTACATTTGTTTATTTATTAATGCTGTCTAAAAATATTGTTGTATTTTTTTTTAATCGATGCTTATGTTTTAAATTGAAGCAAAATACCCTGTGGATATTTTGTAGCTTAAACGGTTTAACCGTTCCTATACTCCGAATGAGTTGCATTCTAAGTATAGTTGTATATGTAGTATTAAAAAATAATGCTAAACATTGCTTCGGCTTTTTAATAAAGTAGCTGAAAAATATTTATTGAAAGCAACTTTTCAAGTAAGTATAGAAGGGAGAGGCCAACCTTTCACCTCACTAGCAAAAGCTGAAAATAATATTCCAAGTAATTCTAAAATCTATAGACAATAAGTATCAAAGAAGACTTTTTAAACTGCGAAAGGATTCAACATTCTTAAGAAATTTGGTTATAATAAAAACAACTTCAAAATCTCCAGGGCTATTTAAAACATTCCGCTAAAGAATTTTTCTGATATAAATAGTAGTAAAAAATAGAAAAAAAATGCTCACACCTAAGAGAGTACATCAGAGATTCATCATGAATTTGTTTCCGTCAATCGACAACATCTTATCTGGTTCATTTGAGATCATTGGTTTTGAAGGTGATAACACGGTCACTCATCGGAGGTGCGCACTCTTGTGGTAAGTAGTTATTCATCGTATCGCAATAGGTTGCTGTAATATCGTAACATTTATAGCCAGTAGAGATTTCTGTGATTTGAAATTCCGATCAGCAGTCAAACAACACTCACTTCAATTATTGTCCCTGTATAATACTCAACTCACTGACACCCTAGATTGTACGCCTTAAAAACAAATAAGCTACTAATAAGGAACAACTATTTAATTGCCATCATTATAAACCGCATTTTGTAGCCCACTGTCAGAGCTCAATAAATTAAGTCAATTCTCCTAAACGGTATACAGTCATCCAAAAAGTTAAAATTTATTTTCAATTCGATAAACAATGGCGAGCGACGACGACAGCTTCTGCATGATAAATGCCCGAATGTAGGACTATGTTCGCAGTTCAAAATTCTACCCATGAAAATCTTCTGCACACGATGGCAATTTGTTTTTGTTTTTTTTTTTTTTTTTTGTATTTATTTTCAACTTGTGGTATTTGCTTGCTATGAAAGCAACATTTTTACCACACACAGCCATAGTTAATAAGGTATACACTACCGGTGACTTCTCAAAGCCACATCGAATAATGGCGAGCTGCACTGGCATGTCATCGAGAAAAGTAAAAGTTCTTTCTCAGTGTGTTAAACATGTAATTTGTTGGCGTACCATGGGAATAAGTAGCTATAGCGCTTGCGTCTTACAACTTTCGCCACCGCGTGTTTGTGGCACCGAGCCGCGCGCCGGTTATTCGATTTTTGATCATTTTTCTCCATCATGGATTTTTCCTTTTCTCACATTATAATGATGACATAATTTCCACACAACATGGGTTAGGGAGGATGTGGAGAAGAAAAACCCGTTTCCCAGTTCGGTTCAATTGGCTTTCCACAAAACGACAACGACGACGGTGTTAGATAATTTATCTGCACAAAATGGAGAAATATAATAATAAAAAAAATCAATCAAAACGAAAAATATACAGCTTCCCAAACCACAGCAACAGCATCAGCAGTGCTGTAGCGTGTGAGGATTTTGCGAGGTGAAATGCGGTAGGTTCAGCTACCTGTCTCGGTTTTGTCTGTTCCTGATGCGGCTATGTAATAAGTCGTTTTTATGTGCCAATGTTATTACTTAGACGCGTAATTAACATCCAGACAAATTGCCGACGAAAAAAAAATAAAGCTAGGCATAATGGATTTTCTTGTGTGAAAACGCAAGTCATAACAATATTAACGGTCAGAGTCGGAGATGGTGGGTTAGGTTAAGTGATTTAAAGGATTTTAAGGTTATGGGAACCGACAAGAGGATATGCGATAAATTATTGATTTCACTGAATATTTAAGGCGATTTGATAGCTAAAAATGGAAATGTAGAGTTCGTGGGAAAAGAAATGTGCGAGTGACTGTAATTAATAGAAGTCGTACGTAGTTAAGCATATTTAAACAGTTGACGGGGGTTAATGTAGAAAAAGTAACCTTACTGCCAAGATAACAGGTGAGTCCAGAGTTACTTCAACTTTGAACTAAATACTAACCCCTTATTGCATGAATTATGAAGGTGTGGAAAAAAAATTTTTTTTTATGAAAACTTCTTTTATTAGGCTTTATTAAGTAAATTATAGTACAAAAAATATTAAATGTTTTTTATTCTTTTAATTTTATAAAGAATCCATATATGGCTTCGTATGCATTGTGGCAAAAAATAAAAGGTTCATATTTGACTTCGTATGAATTAAAGACAAAACCGGAAATTATGTCTTGGGAAAATCTTTAAAACAATTTCTTTTCTCATTGAGGCACAGGAATACTTCACATTTTTGGCATTGTATAAAGGATCGATATTTGTTACAATTTTGGCATAATTGGCGTTGTTTTTTCTTCCATTCTGGGAAATGATCCAAGCAGTCGGATCGCACCGTATCAAGAGGTAGGTCTTGATGTCTGTTGGGAGTTTTCCGTGGCATTTTGTTGGGTATTGGTGAATTAGACAAGCTGGGTGGACTAGCTGCTCGACTTGTTGTTGGAGTACTGGAGGTCGGTGTACCGGCAGGACGACCACGTTTTCGGGCCATAATAACCTTTCCTGATTTACGCAAATGTTCGGAAACTGCAAGCTTGAACGCGAACAGCGGCATGTATTTGTTTTCGTGGATTCGGCGCCAAAGTACCCATGCATTTACAAGACTCATATCTACGAAATGAAAAAAAATGCGTTTGTACCATTGGCGGGAACGCAGATGGATTCTATAATATCCAAGCATTGAATCAAGCAAGTCTACACCCCCCATATGCTTGTTGTAAATATCAACAGCTTTCGGACAATCCACATCCATGTATACTTTTTCTCGGCGAGAATATCGTTTTTTTGTTATTTTAGGTTCACTTCCAACGTAAGCTGAGAGCATATTGACCACCTTATTATAAAAAAACCATCAACAATCAAGTAAAAAAAGCACCAACACAAAACCCATTATATTTGCCAGTTCTTGAATATTTATACAATATATAATATTTTTTTTTTAACGTTTACTCACTGTTTTCTATAGTTTTTTTAATTTTAAAATGCACCTTCGATTGATCTTTGCTTTAGCCACCGAACACGCTTCACAAATTCTCGAATAGTTTGACAAGTTGTGCGTTGCATCGACAAAAATAACGGAATTCCGTTACACAAATATATGTTTTGTAGAGAGAACGTTAACCAAAAAAAATTATTGATAACAACAACGAAAAAAAAAGCTCAAAATTGAAGGAAACCATATATGGCTTCGTATGCGATAAGGGGTTAACCCCTGCAGAAGTACATTATCATAAATAACAAATAAGCTAAGTGAATCAATGTTTGGGAATATTGAAAAATATGTATAGATATTGAGTGCTGTATTTATGAAGCAGTATTCCTAAATATGTCTAGAAATTCAAATAAAGTGATTCTTGAGAGGAAGTGAGGTGCATATTAATATCAGCGGTTGTTTTAAAGAGGCCACAGCATTCACACTGTACTTCCATCAAAAATGGGTAAGCCCTAATTTACGCCATCCGATATTTTGAATCGAATTTTTCCCTGTTCTCAATTAGATGGCTTTCTCAAGAGGATTGAAAAAAGTCGACTCTTACAAATCGGGACTTTAGTAAATTATCAAAACAAAGAATAAGCATTTTAAAATAAATTTTTAATATTATTTTTAAATAAACCACTCTATTGGTCTGCCAGATTTTATTAATCAACCGTACAAATCCGGCTACAGTTGATTAGTGCCAGGCGTAAACAACACAAGCAAATACCAACTACGTCGAGGAATTATTCAATCAACATTATTTAAATTAGCAGACACTAACACTAGTGCTCACACTAACGATGTAGGTACTCATTGAACATTTAAAAATGTAACACATTCGTGTCGATTGCGTTGCTACCCCATATCTATTCAATTGTTGAATATAGCCTCGTTCAACTGGGTTATTAAATTGTGTGATTTTGGTAAAAATATGTATTGCACGGGCTGGCCAACTGCGTTTTCGTTCTGGTTGCACAACGAATTGGTGGTTGATGCTCGCATTTATGGCATTGTACACTATACTAAGCATGGGCAGTTGAGCAATGCGCGCCGTCAATAGATTAGATACCAGCTGTAGTGTAGCACACCTTGAATGTAGATATGTTCCTGGTGGTATGTGCGGGAGCGATAACAATAGCAGCAGCAGTGGCTCTATCCTTTTTGGGTTGATCAATGCCACCGCACCAAATGTGCCTGCCAATAAATAGAAATATAATATTCTGCGTAGGGGGCTCACCGAATATAGCAACACAATGTCCAACAAGCAACACGAGCTCGTACCCTTCCAGAGCAATTTAGTGAGAAACGGTCATTGTTGAATGCTTCTAAATCAAAATGGATGCGTTTAAAAAGTACTCGTAATGTACGACTAGCATACGATTTATTCAAATAAGCTACAAAATTGCAACTCCACCATGTGGGTATGTACAACAAACTAACTACACGACTGCATCCCATAGAACTTTGTTCTATTTAAAAAAAAAAAATAGCTGCAGAAATTCGTTAACTGTGACAAACTCTTCGTCTAATTACATTTATAATTCTGCTTGGTTCCTGTCGAAATTCTTTTTATGAACATTTAAACTCACTTCCAAAAAATCTATTTCTATAGCGTAGAAAAATTATGACGAATTTAACAGCATTTCGTGACGCTGTTTCAAAGCTGGATAAGGCTAAAGTGATTAACGAACGTCATTGTTGTGACGATAGAATAATTAAAATGATACACAGGATGCGTATCAATATAAAGAACGCCTTTGACACTTCTCGCTCACAAGGTAACTGTATTTACATTAACAAAAGCAATTAACCATCTAAGTCCCTCGCACATAGTTCCTCCATTTCTCCATAGCTATAGCTCGGCTACAAAACAAAACAAACACACGAGGCATTCCTCACCGGCACACACACACAATCGATTGCTTTCAATTCGCTAATATTATTTGTTTTATTTTTTTCCTAAAAAAAAACCCTCAATACAACCCCACAACAGTATCGATCACTCGTGCATTGCATTGAAATCAATATCGAATTATTCAATCCACATAGATACAGAATAATATTTTTAAATATTCATACATACCGGCCAAGTATAACTTACTGTACACATTAACATGAATTTGGCCACAATATCAACGTTGGAATTTGTGTGTCGAAAATAAAAATGTGAATAAATGTACATTAAAATACATTCAGTATCGGATACATAAGAACACACTTCAAGAAATTACATAAGACGATATACTCCTTGCGCGGGCAAAACAGCGGGCTTTGTATTATACCAATCGCGAATAATTATTTTTCTTGCACAATTAAAACTCATTATATAGATAGGCAATTAATTTATTTTTACAAGGCGATTGGAAGTATGCAAATGGCCTCAGTGTGTCTTCTGGATATAGGCAAATTCACATTTTCGCCAAAAGTTGATGCTGACTATTTCCTTCATTGCCCATGGACAAAATAAGAAGTTATTTCGACTCCATATTCGGCCTGGTGCATGATCCAAGGGTTTCAAGAGGCTTTCTAGAACTTTTTATGTGCCATTATCATTAGTTGAATACATGTAGTCAACTGGCTATTAGTTTCGCATGAAAGCAATAAGTTTTTGAATAGGGCGCACAAACAGGTTTATGCATTAGTGAATATAATATGATTGGCTGACAGAAGTATGGCGAGCGATAAGGACCTTTGAACTGAATACTGATTGCTTGTTCACGTGTAATTGGATAGTTGTGAAAAATTGCAACGCACTTGAGGCTAAGTAGAAATCATTGCAATTGGAGGATCGTTTTTATGGAAATTGTATTTAATGAAACCAATATGTAGTGTTAACCACTGCATGTAATTCAGTTAGTACTTAGTGATGGAATCGCAATAGTGATTAGAGTACAAAGAGCTAAGACTAATTGGTTGGTTATAATACATTTTGAAACAAAATGCATGGCTTCACCTGGTTACAGCATTTTAATATGTGGTTGTCGGGTTTCACCCGTTCATATTTTAAAACGTGAAGTCAAACTATTGCGTAAGTTCGCTGATGTACTCTTTTGTTTGAGTATTATTGGATTGGCATTGCAAAACGAATCGTTCGTTGATCAGCCACCTTTCAAATGGTATGGTTAGAGCTCACAGCGGGATGGCAGATGAATATAAAATACAATATCGTTAGATCACTCCATCCGTCCAATAACTTGGAAGCATAGATGAACTTTTACTGCTTTCTCTTTGAAGAACTCCACAGGGTAACTTAGTTTAGTATATTTTTTATACCGCACACACCAACATTAAATCGGCCAAAAGCAACCCATATTTGAAAATCTTAATGCAGCCTTCGAGCTGTACATTATGTCTGTAAAGAAATAAGTTGGTTTTAGGGTACTCAAGACCTGAACTACTATATTTGAGTAACATGTACTCAAAAATCAGGAAATGAGAAGTTTCCAATATTGCTAAATACGGCACTACTAATTCTATAAGCCTAGCTCGTAAACCCAAAAGGTTACAAAAAAAACAAAAGGATCTTATTATCTGACAGAGCAGTGACTACTAAGATACCAACTTCATTCAAGACTGAGGAGCAGTCAACGGAACACAAAGCCAAACTTCGTTAAATTTATTTGGATTGTAGCCGCTAAAATTGTCCTCTTTCTGAAAACTTTTAATGTTGGTCCATGTTAAGCGGATAGTTTTACGTGATAAATGTTAAAATCCACATACAAAAAGACCAGCCTGTATACAAAGTTGTTATAAGTATAGATTAAGTGATCAGCATTACTCAAGAGGTAAGTGTAAACTTACTTGGGGTAAGTACTCGGCTTCTCCAACCGAGACGTGTAAAAATTCAAAATCGGCTGGGAGCCAAAGCACGATCTTGGACGGAGTTCCACGAAAAATTAGACCGTGATTACAGATCTGTAAATAAGGTTTTCTGACAAATCATCCGCTGTCTTAGAGGAAGACATTTGAATGTCATTGAAGGAGTCAATCCATATACGTTCCAAATTTTGAATATTAGCATCCTAACCAGACGTGTAACTATGTTTACTATCACATTCAAAAGTTAGGGTCCTATCCAGATGTGTAACCATGTTTCTTATCCCATTCAAAGCTTCACAGGGAAATGGTTTTGCTGCCTTTAGATGTTTCCTAGAGAAGGCTAGAGGTAAGTGTACTAAAGAAGTGTGTGACTGATATTTCTTTCCTCAGTGTCTGCCATTCGATTGGACTTCGTCAGTGGTGCGCTTCGTTCCATTTGTATTACTTACATTGACTGAATGCTACAAAACAGGATTTTCGAAAACGTTTTAAATTGGGAGACCTGTGAATAAATCACCTGCTCTTCAAAATGGTCATCCTCGGTTCCTCCCAGAATTAACTTGACGCCGTTTGTCGCCGCCCCAAATTCGGAACCCAAGACATGATATGGAAACCATGCCATTAGGCAGGCATCCTATAGGTCGACCCCGGACGAGTTGTGTGGATCAAGTCTGAAATCTGTCCCATACCTAAAATGGACTCACCACTGATGGTCAAGAATCAAGATCAAGACCTATGCAGTATTCACTTTTGTATTCTACAGCTGTGCACCTTGCAATAGATAGACGTTATAATAAAAATTAATAAAACTAGATACCAGATGTAATGTCGACATACGTTTAAGATTTTGAGTCGAACAAGTATTCTTCCCACTGGATGAAAAAGATATTCTCAAGGAAAAGCCTTTGAATAATTTTGCACTGCTTATTCTAAATAAAAGACCTTGTTAAGGAAAATATGAACCCAGTTCTTGACCTTCTCAAAGTAGACTTGAACTTGAACATTGTTGATTTCCAGTCTAGCAAGTGCGAGGCTTCGGCAACACAAAATCGTAAATCCTACCTATCTACATTTAAAGACATAGAACTGAATGACCGTACACCAACCCTAAATGCATGAATGAAACTGCATCAATTGATTAAGAATAACATATGTAGAATATATGAATTTAAATTACATTTTTCTAATTTGTTTGCTGTACTACTGAGCCAAGTGTAGAGTTCAGCATCACTCAAAGTGGAGATATTATTCATTGAACCTCAGCGTCACGATACAAGTCATTGACATTGACTGAGCTGACATAAAGTTAAAACACTTTCCAGTCAGTGAATGGTTCTTAAACGTGTCGTGGGACGCTAGAGTCGTGCGATAATTATGGAAATTTGTCTTTACAAATAGTCGACCTCGTGATAGTAAAATGTCGTTTAAATACATCGTTTTCATTTTTTTTTGGCTGCCTCTTTAGTAAGGCGACTATTCCTTACCAATTCAAAATATATGTTCCTTAATGAAAAATCCCATTCATTTCTCATTCCTGAATGGTTTGGAGTGAAATCTTTGCGACGATCTTTTCCACACGTTGAATATTACGGCAGCTATTATTGTCAGGAAATCTTGATGGCGGCATAAATTCAATTCAAATACATTTTGGGCTTGAGCAATTCTTGCTTTATTAAGCAGTCATTGGAAATCAATTAGGTCTAATTATATCCATGCAAATGCGAGATACTCCATAAGAACAACACGAGTTAAATGGAGTTTAATATCATTTCCAAATTCGTATTTATGATTTTCCATAGGTACCTGTTAATGGTTTTAAGAAACTGCGTCGTTTTCCAATTTAAATGGGAAGCACTTCAACGCTTCTAAATCGATTTTAACAGCCTCAGATCCGAAGCTAGAGTAGTTTTAAGTATTAGGTATGCGGAAAATGAGGTAGATAACTTCAGGAAGACCACAATTATTCGGTTTTCAGATATGTTGATTATTCTGAAATTTTAATTAAAACATCAGCAAGGTACGGAGGTCATTTGGCCCTAAACTAACGAGTCAATGAATCTTATGTTTTGTTATTCCAATTTCAATATTCAAGTCTGACATTGAGATGAGTGTCTCATATGAAAGTCTACACTTATTGGTTATGCTTAGTGAGGTTTAAACAGACGCCTAGTATGCTTTTTCGCTTTCTTTTTGCGCGTGTACGTTATTGAGTGACTTAGCTGACCTTAACTTGAAAAATGTTTTTTGTCAGCGGAAGTGAAAAATATAGAGAGGCAAATATGTCTCTGGCCTTTGAAGGTTCCCGGGCTACAAGTAGTTAGTCTTAATGTAGCGAAAAAAATTCGCACTTTGGGTTTTCTTCAAGAACCAACGCAGGTAGAGTTCAAGATCAATTCTGCTATAAATACAGCAAGATTTTCCTGGCTTCCCATAACATAAACAATTCGCTGGAACAGAGTGGAATATAAGGCGCAGAGACTTGCTTATGCACAAAACGTTACTGACCACCTTTGCAATTATAATACAATCTCTGTCAATATGCACAGCTGATTCGACAATGGTGCAACTGAAGTGTCAAATTGATTCTGCGAAGGTGATTTGCTTTTTTGACTCGTCTGGGATATTAGATTTATGCACTCAGGAGAGGGGTTTTAAATGTATTTTGAGGCTGTATTTACAGCAGATTTCAAGCTAAAAATAAAGGTACACAAAGTACCTACGAGTTCTTTGATAGATATTTTACTTTCACTAAGTAGTTAAGTAATTTCATTTGAGCTTAATTATTTTCGCATATTTTTCTTCTCTACTGAAATTTGTCTAACAAAATACTATCTGCCTGAATATTGGACATTAACCTTTATTTTTGAAGTGTATTTTTATCTTGTGTCCTGAGTGGAATTGTCCAATTTTGTAATGCGATTTTTTTGAAAATCCGCACGTTGGCAATATTTTTTCAGACTTTTGCGACAGGTGAACAGCTCTAAGATGTTATTTGTATTATTCCTGCCACCCGTTGTTCAGTAGTCCAACACACTACCCACTAAGCCACGGGTCCACATTTCAGGATTTCAAATTGGTAATAAAAAAAAGCAAAGTTTTTGATATTCCAAATGTAAATTATGTTCATATTTAAAAAAAAAATATGCTGGAGATGGTCTCTTTTTAATATTAAAAATAGATTTGTGTATACCTACGGCACAGTAGACCTTCATGTTTGCTATATTGTGTGATACTATATGCCTATAGGTATATACACTTAGATGATATCGCTGCCTTGGATTGACAGTGGCATAAGTCAAAAATCTCTAGTTTTACAGGACAGAGCTTTTAATTTTTTGATTTCATTTAATTGCAAATATGGAAATGATAAATAATTATTATTGAAATATTTTTAATGTAAATAAGATTCAGTAACATTACCTTTAATAATTTTAATTGAAGTCACCCAAAAACCGTAACTATCGCCCAAGTTGCCCACCCCTTTTAACCTCCTTTCGAGTTGTGCCATTGCTTAGGTAAAATTCGTTCGAACATTTGAAGTTATACCATAGGCACAACACAAAATAGTTCTATATTAATGACAAACTATCTATAAAAATGGCATGCAATTTACCTGGAATAATGGCACAACACAAAATGATCCGTTATCAACGAACACGTTTAAACGCGAACCCTGGTCTAACACAAATTATGCCACTGCTCAGGAAAACAATGCAACCTTCCACTTGAAGCACCGCAACACAACTAAAGATGTGCCAGTTTAGATGTAAGGGTGGGGGTAAGCTGATACTGGCATAACTGCCCTCTGGCGGAAAACCGATGGAAATAGCAATGTGCCATTTTACATGGAAAAGAAATGAAGGAAATGTAGTCTTTTTGTGCAACAAAACCAAATTTCATAAGTTTTGAGTTATGCCACTGTCAATGTAAGGCAGCGATATGGCAAAATTGAAAACGCATTATAATGTTAAAATAAAATTCTATTTGTTAAATGGAACTTACACCTAAAGAGACTAATAAATCTTTTTTTGAAAATCTTGTCAGTGGTCACATGGTTCTAAAGGACCGTTTACTATAAATCTCTTTTTATCGAGGTGCTTTTATCCTGGTGAGGTGATTGAACATTATGGAATTTTAAATCATTTTGGGGATGCGGATATTTATTTTTTTGCAGTGTATCACAGACTTTTTATAGGCGTCAAAGATGAAATGGTTCCGTGATTTTTAATCTGTCTTTTAATTAGAAGGTTAAAACTGGCTTTCAACTTTTCAAATCTGGAGCCAAAGCTCTTCGAAGATTTTTTCGTTTAAACTCAATCATATCAGTTTTAGCGACGATACATAAAAACAAAGAAAATAGTTAGCGCAACAAGTCCGTAGAGACCCTAGGCCTAGCTTCTCCTAATGAATTTTATTTTGTGAGTTTTTCATTTTTAGGTCGAATGGAAGATATCTAACATTTTTATGCCAAGTCCAAACAGCCAATTAAGAAGCTCTTTCATGACAATTCTACTCTCGGATGTTTGCCAGACGATCGCGAGAGGTGGCGCAGTGGAAAAAAACATATTTTAAATTTATTTTTGTTCGACATTCGAACCTGGGACCCCTCGCTTAGTAGTCCAACACACTTACTACGTAGCCACTGCGCCGACAAATACATAAAGTAATACAAACCATTCGGTTAAGTGATAATTTTTTTTAAATCCACTTCTAGCTAGGCGAGGTTTCTTATATAAGCTAAGTTCATGAACATAATGGGAATTGGGATTAACGAATAGCTATTCGGACTACATATATAATTAAAATAAGTAAATCTATTGTACATATGTTAGAACTGATATTACTCTTCTTTGCCTGTATCCGATAACAGCTCCTAATGGTTCTACCCCTAAACTGGTACCTGCAGACTGCAGGGCAACGGTTGTTTAAATCATTCAATATTATTATTTATTTATTTAACCTGCCCATAAAAAAAATTAAAACTCAACTATGTAGTGGTTAAGCGAAGGACCTAATGTTATGATGTTTAGTGTTGAATAAAAATTCTCATATTTAACCTACGTTATCAGTAATGTCTGAGTAGGTATCCAGTTAAACAACAGGTTTTATAATGCTTACATTCAAATGCGAAGTTTGAATATCGATTCAAGTCCGAAAGAATACGTGTGCTACATAACATTTTTTGTAGCAAAACAAGAGTAACTCAAGTAGGTGTGTATAATAAAAAATACATTCGTTTCTTTTTTAATGGAACACCTTTCCCATCCCACTCTCACGAGTACAAATAGCCTCTCACCTCATTGCAGTGCTCCTTTCAAGTGGGTAGATTTACGAAACAAATCGTAATCAGGAAGTCACCGCAAAAAGTGTGAAAGTACGCAAGCAATGCAGGCGAAGAAAACGGAATACAAGACTGACACACTTTAGTTGAAATGAACCAATTTCTTGGAAGACTGTATGTAACTGTATTTTCATTTCACAAACTCAGCGGGCATTTTATTTTTCACGTAACAAATTTCATGAGCACAAATAGAACAGCATCCGCTTATTAAGTCGTCTTCGCCATTATCCTTATGAGACGTCATTAGAAAATCCATTGCAAACTACTTTACATGGCATCGAACACCAAACGCAGCTTGTATATGTATCGGTATTAATTACAGATTATTTGAAACGACTGCAATTAGTCTGTGGACTGTAAAAAGTATCTCCGCCCAGACCTCCTATGTAACACTTAATTATCCCATAGAAGGACGACCGCAGATGATTAGATTCATCGCCTATACAGTTATAGATACGACTACAATTATATCTGCTCACAAAAAATAAACAACAACAACTTTGTAGTTTAGATCGTATCCACCTGGAATTTAACCTCACTGTGCACAATTTATCGGAATAGACGCTACAGTGTTTGTTTCTTTTTATAAGGAAAACAATTGTTTTTTCAACACTTACACTTTAATTCGATTCGATGTCGGCAATTCGTTTTTCTTTAAATCTGTTTTCCACGGAAATACAACAGGTATCCACAAATAAAATGTATCCACTTGTATTTATATATTTTCTAAACTTTAGCCACTCACACAGAACTATTGCAATTGCTGACCCTGGTCTCGTTTGGCCATTAACACGGTTTTTTTTTCTTACTTCAAATCACCTGACGGTTGGTTGGTATTCGAATTTATTTTTCGTTTTGTTTATCACCACACGATTCGATTGTAAAAGAATGGAAGAAATAATAATGATTTCTCAGCGGCACACAACAACACTAAAAGTTTCAAATGATGAAAAAAAAAAAAAAACAGTCGAAATCGGAAAGAAATGAAATGAAATAAAAAATATTGTTCAAACTCAAAATCTAGTGCAAGAGAAGAAATTCGCCGAAAAAATCGTCTTGGACATGCTAAACGTACAATAGTCCAAGATGTACTAACTCAACCGACTTGAAGTTAACTTCTATCCCTAAGTGGTGGTGGCTGGCACTGGCACTATACTAGCACGATGTAAAATATGAAAAAAAGAAAAGCAGGTGAGCAACGAAGCAAGTAAGCAGTGTGTACACGGCTCGAACGTAATGTTACGTCTTTATGACCAAGTCCCTCTTGAACAATCAACTAGCTACTGCGACTGAGGCGGTATGATGATGACGATGGATGGTTGGTTGGATGGACCGGACCGCATGTAATCCACGGAAAAACGTGAGCACAACAACACAAACTGAAATGTTTAAACGTAAATATCCAACACACTCGACACTCACCACTTACTTGCTCACTGAGTTTGTACTCTGTCTGACGATGACGACGGTATGGTTGGGCAAAAGTGTGTTTACACTATTCTGTCCGAAGACACACGACGGAAACATTAAGAAAGAAACACACCGACACCAGGTAAGCATAACAATACAGAAACAGAGCGCAAGCAAAAAGGCGAACTACTACTACCACTAGAGTGTGTGCGGCATAAAATGGAGAGCCTCAAGCCTACTGTTTCTATCGTCTTTGTAGGTAAATATCTCTTAGATGCTAGCTAGAGTCTAGGCTTAATTGATGTAAATTTCTCAACTTCAGCAAGCTTTTTTTTCGCCATACACTGTCCGTGTAGTGGTGTGTGGATTTTTTTTATGGCTAAGTGGCTGTTGCCGAATGTAAACAGTAAACAGACACAGAGTGGTTCACTGTTGGACTCTGGTTTTGGCGTGTTTTGTTGGCCCCCTTCGAAGCTTTCGTAATGTGAGCTGGTTTGGTAAGAAAAGGAGCGGGAAGCTTTTCACGTATTTACATACTCACCACGGCGCGATGTGTACAGTACATGCTGTTATGGTTGATTGAATTCGAATTCGAAATGGGTTTTGAGAGGATTTAATTCAGTTTTGTTTGTATCTTCGATTTCTTAGGTTTGACATATTTTAGTAGTAATCTGGTGAGTTTGGGTTTGCTAATTTTTCACAATGAGAGGAAGAAAAGTAGATGCTGGTTTCTGTTGAGGAGTACAATTAAGTCACGCAACAATAACGACAACTGGTATTTAAATGCATTGCAGATTTAAACAGAGGGGTTATTTGTATTATGTGTAGTATTAATGCAAATTAGGGTGGACTATATTTTAAGATTACTTGGCACCAATATAAAGGCAGAAGGCACTCCCTGTCCATATAACTGTATTTGCGTAGGAATGCTAATAATATTGCGACAGAAACAATTAAATTTTGAGGCAGACCACAGTTGGAAAATGAAGAAAAGCTATTGTGAGCTACAGGCCCCAGAAAAACGAGGGTAGGTACTGAACAAAACTTATCCTCGAAATGCAGAGCTTGTGCCCATTAAATAAGAGCATTTGACAACAATGAAAACCTGTACCTACGAAAAAAACTTGGAAAACAAACAAATCGTATAAAAAAAATAATTTGCAACTCAGACTTAAATTGCAGAAACTTCTTTTTTGAATCTTAATAGAATTGGCATTCCTACAACATGCTTTTATTAACCCTTATTCAGAGATACTTTTACCTTATACCTTTCAGTGCAAGATACAAGGTGGCGCAAAAATAACCTTCCGATGTTTTTTGGCTGTAATTTAAAAAAAAAAATGAAAAACTTTGATTCTTCTTGTGGATTATTTTTATTTGGTCTTTTAATTTTTTTTACATCAAGTCGAGAATATGATGTCATGTAAATGGCCGCCGCCACAGTTGATTGTCATTTGAGCCCTTTTTATGGCATTTTCCATCACTTTGGCCAAAACTTCCGGCGATAGGTCCTCACATTCTTGACGGATATTGTCTTTAAGAGCTGCAAGAGTCTGAGGCTTGTTGACATAAACCCGCGACAGTGTGTGCCGTAGCTCCTCTGTTGGAACCACATGTCCTCCAGTCCTAAATCGTCCAATTGCGGTAGAAAACAATCGGTAAACATGGCCCTATAGCGCGCACCGTTCACTGTTGTCGTTTGACCAGCGGCGTTCTCGAAAAAAAAAATGGCCGCGTCAACAGAGGCGATATTCTTGGCTACTTCACCATGTAAGGCTCTGTTATAGAGGTAAAAATATCTATAAATAAAGGGTCTTTCATTACGTGACTTCTTTTCACGAGATAACTCGTTCAACAGACTGGTACAGTCTTGTTGAAACCATATATCACTGATGTCCAATTCATGCAATTTAAGGGTGCGTTCATGTTGAAAGTTTGAAGCTGTCAAGTCGCGAATGAAATACTATTTTTAAGCAACAGAATAAAAGTCTTATAATGGGGACTTTTATTCTGTTGCTTAAAAATAGTATTTAAAAAAAATGTTTTTTTTTTCTACATTTTTTTATTATGCTCCTCTGACTCATTTCGTTAGTATAAAGGCCAAGAACCTTTTATCTTAACTTCTCTACAAATAAAAAAAAATATTAATAAAAAAAAACCGGGCTTTTCTTCATTTTGGAATTATAGTTGAGAGTAAGTACCTTGGTAGGAATTATAACTATTCAGAATTTTCTTTCATAGTTTTAATCAATTCCGTAAACTGTAATCAGTATATGGACTTCATTACAATCCTTCGATGCGGTTGTCAAAATCGAGCCAATAACATATAAATATGCGCATAAATGCAATCAAAAGGCGTTAGAATAAAATCAGTATATTAAATAAAAAGCACACACGTGCAAGCAGCAGCCTCACATGCTGACCTTGAAATAAAAACAACTATCATCGTTAAATTAGCTGCAACCATTTTGAAATGTTACCACTTTAATTAAAAATTATCACTTATTAGTTATTATTTTAAAACTATATTTATTTGTTGGTTATTGCCATTTGATCTTGACATCAAATAGCTGAGCTTACACAACTATGTCTACAGAGAAATTCCTTCAGTTTTGCTTGATATTTAATATTCAAAATAGACGTTTCTGTATACATCTTTCATTGGAAAAAAATACTCTGTGACATACCCATAAACATAAATTACATGATTAAGTACATTACGCCTGTAAGGCTTCCGAACATACTGCTCAGAAAACACTAGTCTGAAAAAGTCTAATGAAGTCGAAAGTTTACATAGAGATGTTTAAAAATGCTATTACGTGTACAATACGACTTGAAGTTACGATGTAATAAATATTAAGCAAAACTCTGTCGCCAGCAAAAACATGACAGTAGAGTGTAGATTATTCGATTTATTATTCAGGTTATAGGAGGCGATGTCTCTTATTTATGTCTTGTGGACACAGGACAATAACTGACAAATGTGACGGAAAATGCGAAAGAAGAACGAAAAAAATCTTGTGTAGAATAAAAAAAGCTTACACCATTTCCAGCTCAATATAATTGATGATGGAGCTAGCGGAACTTATAACTGGTCTCAATGGCGGAAATCCGTTTCTCCAAAATTGTCTCTCATCGAAATTAGTAACTATTTGTATGTTTTCAAGCAAAAAAATGTACAAATTAATCGGTCAGAAATATTTCTCAAAATAATGTATAGGGACTTAGGGTTGAAACGTATTCCTTTAAAATTAACTTTTCAATAATGTTGCATCGATAAAAAAAGCCAGGGATCATTCCCATTTACTGCATAAGGAAAAGTTGAATTAGGAAACCCGATCTGAGCTATCAGGGATTATATTTATATTTAATATTCCGTAAAATATACTCTAAATCACACAATCACGACAAAAATATTTCGCTGACTTATCCATTCCAAACAGTCTCGAATGGACACACATGCGGGTCACCATATCAATTTGCAACTTTAAATTAAAAAAAAAAGTCATTAACTTGCTTCAAGTTGTAAACAAATTTGACCCCAAACACTTTCTAAAAGCCAATTCATGACTAATGCTCACTACTTTTGTTTACCAATGGTCAGTGCCATTTTAAAATCTGCTGCAGATTGGTTTTCTTAAGTTTCTTCATTAGCCTTTTTTTGGGGTAATTGACACCATTAGCACCGTTTGTTACCAGCATATAATTAAATGATCTCCGACCATCTTATCCAAGTGAATTCCCTTGTACCACCAATTTACCTTCTTAAAGTATTAAAAAGCGTATCCAAAATCCAAAAATAAAAAAAAAATATCCACTTTGCTTTCTCCGACGAAAATCATATCACAATGTCCATAAAGATGTCCGAATCATTTACCACAACTGTCAAATTGAGTTGAAACCGACGAAAACAAACAATAATTCACAACATGGCGGTAATTTGACAACGAGAGCCATTCACAGTTTAACACTTTTGCAGCATTAAAACAAAATTGAGTTCAATATATTTTTACGCAACGAGAAATCGCCCACTAACAAACCAATTGCTAAACGTTGAACTTCAAAACTGAAAAAAAGAAACCCAAGCGATGGCAAAAAAACAATGAAGACCGTTTGCCC
The DNA here is from genome assembly GCA_916610125.1 of Cheilosia vulpina. Taxonomy (NCBI): domain Eukaryota; kingdom Metazoa; phylum Arthropoda; class Insecta; order Diptera; family Syrphidae; genus Cheilosia; species Cheilosia vulpina. The sequence continues at coordinate 111,235,652 of OU744276.1, read as the reverse complement.
TCGCCATCGCACCAGCTCTTTGCTGCGCCAATTACAATTGGTCAAGCGATTCAACACTTTCGTCGTCGTTGTCGGTCGTGCAGCATGGTTAGAGCCAAAATATAAAGTACCATGCCAAATGGGCCACGCACCAACACTAATGGTCAGTTGCAACACTAAACAGTGCTTGCTACTGTTGCTCTTCACCCACTCATATTATAACAGTAAGTGAATACTCTGCTTGCGACGGACGACATTGCTTGACTATCAATTGATTTCCTATTTCAATGCCACCGTAGACCGTCATGTCGAGGTGCAAATTGAATTTGACTCCGAAACGAAACAGACAACTTGTTAATATACCACAGTGTATACTTATAGTGTGGCAAGAAAGGGTTCAAACGAAACGTCAAATTCGGACATGTATCAATCGCATGTCAAAACGCAATTATCCTCTGCAATGACACAAAACCGTGCGCCGACCGGTGAGTTCAATTATGATGACGGTGTCAGTATTTTTCTTCACGCATCACCTTGACCTCAAAGAAGACTGATGTTTTCAGTTGGAAATTGTGAGTGAAGCCTTTTGGACAGATTACCAAACATACACGTAAATGTCGGCCTTAATAGTGTAGCACTGCACCAATTACACTCAAGTAGCTTGATAAAGTGATTGGTTGCAACAGTTTCGCCACGCAATACTTTACTGCATACCGCTGCGCTACCGGCTTAAAGACCCAAGCCCAAGCCCAAGCTCTCAATTATAAAAGTTTAAACCGATTCCTAATTTCAGCGGCTTAACGATTAAGAAACGATGTTTGCACGAAATGCAAAAATGTTGTAACACACCGCGCTCAAACGTGAACATTTTATTTGGCCGTGTATTGTTGTGATTGTTGCATTACGCAGTGCGGCGCAGCTGAATGCCAATTATAGAGAGGGGTTTGTGAGTTTTAGGTGCCACTGTGCGATGGTCGATGCGTATTTTTGGAATGTTGAGAAATCGCACACACTGCACGATAATAATGACATGCGATAACCTTGAAGGTGTTAACACTTATTTTACTTAATTTTTTTTTCGAACTTGCTGTTGACCAGACAAAATTTCCGGTAGATTTTGGATGAGTTTCACATTTAGTTGAATGTAATTTTGTGACTGAAGGACAAACTGGTTGCTTTTAAGCTAATGGGTACCCATTTGGTTGTACAAATGGAAGGACTGGAAGGTACCTGCAATGTTATTGCGTAACCTCGGATGCTTGTGAAACATTACTTTTTCTGGTTAAACTTGCATCCTCTCATTGCTGCACATAGATGATTTAAATTATTCTTAAAAAATAATTACTCCAAATGGACAGACGTATAAGTTAGATTAAAACACGTTAAACATCTTAAACAGGTCTGATTACGTGGTAAACGGTCGCTCTCGAAAATAAATGTATATGTATTTGGAGTCGACATTAAACTGCTTACCGGTAAAAATTGAACGCACACAAGATTTGGTGGAAATTTAAATTTACAGTCCCAACGCCACTATAGCCTGTGAATACATTATGAAAGATATTGAGGGTTTTTTTTTTTAAATAATCTCGTTGGAATTATCTATATTATGTAAACCTTTTTGAAAAATCTTGTTCCAAACTTAACTTATTTTTGTTCAATCTTGCAGACTCCAAACTTTTAGAATCATTTCCTTGGTACAACAATATATGCTTATACTCGAGGGTTTCATGCTACCCAATCTTCTTTATATATCTACTTCTATTCGTGTCGGTCCAAACAAAAAAATCTACACACAGAACTTTAAAATGTGCGCTCATCAACAAAGCAGAAACATACGATAAATAAGTACTGGTGCTATATTTTTTAACTTCGCTTCTGGATAAAGAAAATCTGATTGAAGCTTAAAATAAAAAAGTTTAATATAATTTTGGGACTTATATGAGTAGTGGCATATACCAAAAAAAAATACATTTTAGTTCAAAAATATCACAAAAAGTAGGCGTGGAAATGAATGCTATAACTTTAAATCGAAACCTGCCCAGTAATTTTAACGTTAACCGCGCACGAATATAGTAAAACGCCTTCAGTTTTATTATATGCATAGATTTTAATTTTACCATTTTTATTTAAATTGGGTTATTTTCATCAGTTTTTCAGTCAGTAAAAATGGTTTGAATATAATACGTCCTATTCATTAGAACTACTGTTCGTGATGGCATGATTCAATTTTTAAAATATTCACTAACGCTTACCTGAAAAGAGAATAAAAGTAAACGGCTATTAATGTAATGGTTCAGTGAATCACAAATTTGTATTTATTATTTATTTTTATTTATTAAGGCATTTTATCAGGAAAGGAGGATATCAGTGGCCGTAAAAAAGAAATGGGTTTTTAGACTTCAAATTGAATTTTAAACACTTAATTGTATTTTGATGAAATTAGAAATGGAAGAGGTTTCTGTAATTCCATCTTTCATTTTCTCAAAAAGTAGTATTGACTATTAGCTCGCTGCCAGCGGTGTTACTCAGCCAACATTCCTTTTTTCGCTGATCTAGCTATTTATTTTGAGCTGAAAAGATTCAATATAACTCAATAAAAAGAAAAATGATACAGTCTAGGAGAAGTCGGTATACTTACAAGTCCATTCATTTAACCACCATTTCCAGCTAAGGGCTAAATATGCAGGCATTCTTCTCTGTTAAAACACAGGTGTTCACTGCCAACCGAACCCAAAAAAAAAATATACACACAAAAAACCTTCCAAAAAATTCGCTATTCAGCACTTTATACAGTAGCAGCTGCTTATCGCTGCGATTCAAAATGTTTGCCCCTCGCGGTCATGTGTGGTTAAACGCTTCTCGATGAGTGTGCCAAATGCTATCAACCGGGGCTATTCTACGACAGAGCATAGTCTCGGAACAGTTTGTAATGGAAAAAAAACTTCATGTCTATAATTTGCAATCCATTGGAAATAATTGCTTCTAATATTAATTATAAATAATAGCCATCTACAATGGCTGCTACGCAGAAAAGAAATGCTGCAGGAACTTGTTGTTGGTCGACAACAAATCTGCAAAGTTTTTATTGAAAAAGTGCAATTCCTTTACCAATAGTTGTTCTATTTAATTGCCCGCCAAGTGTTATGAAACATTTGTCCATGTCCATGCTGCCACAATCATGCTGTGTCATTGAAGTGCGATTCGCACCTGTTTACGTGCTCAGTACTGTACCGGCAGTCAAACTCCATATTAATGTAACCACATTGCTTCTATAGCTTGTGCGCGTTTAGACCTCGTCAATTAACAAAAAAAGGTTACCTACACTTAATTATTATTATTTTTTTTCAACACAAGGTGATATCAAATTCGCAAAACAAAAAGAGAGGGTTATATAAATAATTTGGCTTCGTGTTTACATTTTGCCAGATAGTATCCTTGACCTTGTCAACTTGATCCTAATACATTAGTTAGTTTGAAGTGTTTTTTTTTTATTTTTATTGTTTAATTGCTTATATTATTCATAGATCTTTTGTTTTTTTTTTTATCCAAATGTTCTCCGAGTACTTAACATCAAAGTGTAATTAACCTTTTTCGCTTTCATCACATCCTACTTGAGCGCATCACACATCATCATCTTTTTGTAAAAATATGATCTGAAGCCTCAAGGTAATTAAGGTTCAATTTGATTGAGGGGGTATAGCGCTAAGTGCGTGCCACTTGAATGGCATGATGGGGCACATACGAGTATATGCAAATTAATATTGTACTTTTCCGAGTACAAAGTACAGATGTTGCTTCCATTTATGCGACTGCTGCACAGAAATTTCACATGAATCTTACTGGTGTTTTAATATTATTTAAATTCTAAAACAAAAAACAAAACACTATAAAAAACGTATTCTAATTGCTTAATTTGTACTGATAGTTGGTACGTGATGTGATTCATTCTCCATAGCTAAATTTAAATTCGATAAGTTTTTATCTATTTAAAATCTGAAATATATTATTCGCAAGGTCAGATTTGTCCTATGATTTGTTAGTCTCTTCAAGTGCCAAGAGTGATTTACAATTTTGTCGACATATCCGAACATTGCTTAGAGGTGATTCAACTGAAAATATTTTCATATACATGGTCAACTAATTGCCTACAACCAAAGGCAATTAGTTGATCTTTAGGTGACTATACATTTATGATTAAACTTTGAAAGTGTACGATGGCAATCTTTATGTAAAAGCATAGCTTGTATGACAAATTGTATTTATGTTATCTAAATATGTTTTAGAAAAGTCTGTAGTGTCACATATTATTAGTATAGTTTACTTTTCTTTGCAAAGTTTCTTGAGTAGGTAACAATTTTGTGTTTATTCAAAATACATCTTGAAATCGCTTATTGTGATTTGAGCTAAAATTCGGAGAACATATACAATTCTGGAAGCATAGTGTACAAAACAAACTGAAAACAATGCAGTCGAATTAAAAGTGTTTTTAAAGTTTTTAACTGCTACCTATGAATTGCAACTGATTCATTGAACACGGAGGCTTAACTAAGCTTAACAAACTATATGCATTGTGCGGCTCCCTGAAATTACGCCAAAGGAAATTACACCAAAAAATGAAAATGGAAAAGTCCAAAAATCTCTATACAAAGTTGTGGTGTTTTTTGCTAGGAAAAAACGTCCAAATATTTTGCCGCAAATGCCGCGAAATTTGGCTTTTTTCCATAAATGTTTTGGCCATTTTTCCCATTAAAGGAAAAGCCAAAAAAAAATTTTGGAAAATACGCCAAATATGATTTTTTTTTGTTTTAGGAAAAACTCCATAAAGTTGCATTCTTTGGTTTAGTTTTTATGTTTTTTTTGCCGTAAAATAACATTACTTTAAATGCTTTTACCTAATTTCAAGAGCACTGATGTAGCACGTGCGATCACGCCCGGTCAGTCAGGCTGATGGAGAAGACCATTATAAATGCCTATGTTGTCGTGAAGTTGTCGCAGATATCCTTCAGTTGTTTATATAACTATATCAAATAATATTTTGTACAGTTCAATTGTTTTAAATTCACAAATAAAAAAACAAACGACAACGACAACGCGACCAAAAAAAAATCAGCTATTTTGGTCTTATTTGCAAATCAAATTTGGAAATTATGCCAAAAGAATAAACTTTTTCTGGCGAATTTTCATTTTTAGTTTTTGGCGTTTTTGCCAAAATTATTACGCCCCAATTATTTTGGTCTTTTTTCCAAAACATTTTTTGGCGTAATTTCAGGGAGCCCATTGTGCAGTTGTTATGAGATAAATTGTTGTAACTTGTTTTCACTGAGGACCTGCGATATGTAATTGTTGTTATTAAATAGTCAATATAAATAAATTTAATTTAATTTCTTTTGGGTTACGTCAGTATCAAGATAGGTAGGTAAATTTAAAAATATACTACCATAAGCTACTTAAAAGCTTTTCCCCCTAAGGGGATTCCGAATACTAGAATAATTTTAGCACCCTTGAACATCATTAGGCATAAATTAATATGATTGAACATTTGCTCTTCTAAATAAGATGGTTGAAAAACAATAAAAACTAGTATGTGCTGAATTCGGCTGAATGCTAAAAACAGGATATAATATGGATCAATTGCACGACAGTAGGTGCCTGATACCGAAATCGTCTCCTAAACACCACTTTTTGGGAATAGGAAAGCGACTTTCGACGCAGGATTACTTTACAATTTAATTATTTTGTATACAGTTTGAGCGTCGTTCATACTAAAAATCTGAAAAGCAAACTATATCGTCTTTAAAATCTGGTTAGTACCGCTTCCTTCCTATTGAAAGTCTTGGAAAGACTAGTTTCCCTAGAAATACGCTCAATTGCTAGCAATTTTATATGTATAGATCTATGATGATGATGATGATGATGCATAGTGCTTACTAGCTTTAAAGACATTATGATAATAAGCTCCAAGAACTTGTTTATCATATGAGGGAATGAGTTTACAATGATTTGTTTAACAGGCGAGAACACATCGCCTGGACGACAAGTTTGTCAATGAATCAAAAAAATTATTATAAGGCCTGTTTGTTGCAAATGCGGTTTTCTGTCTGAACTATTTTTATTAATGCTGTGCGACTGAATTGAGCTGTATTTAGCACAGCCAATGATATTAACGCTGGAATGTCTTGTCCGATACATTTAATAGACAATATTCAAAAGAAGACGTTTAATGATTTGAATACTGTTTTGTTCATAGTGGCTTCTTTGACACCTACCTATGTTCCTTTTGACGAAAATCGCTGGACAAATGACTGTACAAAGTTCCAGGAAATTGCAAGGTACATTATATATGGTAATGCCCCTATAACTACACCCATGTGCCCATATACATTATCGCGAGCACTTTGATTCCCCTCGTCTCATAGATAGTGAAACTGTGATATAACAACTTACATTCAGATTCAGTGAGATGCTTTGCAAACCCTATACCCATTTATTTTGAATATTTTCTCATGATGACGCCCATTCATTCGCTTTTGTTGATTCTGTCACAATTTTGTACACACACCTCCATCACAGAGATGTGTATCGATTACACTCTCAACGATCGTGTTTCCAAAAATCGGAATCAAATTAAAACGAACAAACAAAATCGAAAGTGTTCATTCGGTTGACGTCGTGGACGACCATTGGAAGTACATTCGCTCGACCTTGTACTCGAAACCGAAAAAAAACTCTGAATAGCGTTGCTCGAAAAAAAAAATTGGTCATATCATTCGCGGATAACGTAACGCTGACCGTAAAAAGAAAACGAACAAAAATGGAAATACCTAGCATGGTACGACCAGAAATACCTCAATTTTGTAATTTTCATTCATTCAGGTTTTGTCATGTCGCTGTTGGTGTTGGTCAGGTTTACTTCTTGCTTTTATCGTCAGTTCACATGTGCGAATTTCCCTCTCACCCCCTTGCCATCTATACCGGACAGGCGCAATTTTTAGGAATTAAACGATAACTGGTCCATTCGCGGGATTATACTGCTGAGAGGGGGGGTCTGCAAAACTGCACTATGTGGCCGCCGCTCTATGGATGTTTTTATTATTAATTATATACAGAAACGAGGTTTATATGGCACTAGACACCGAAACGACTTTCACCTCTGATGCAATCGATTACGGAGCAAAATGTGGACGACTATACCAAGCATACTGCTACTGCTAGTATGTGCCATGTGGATGATGATATTGATGACGATGATGATATGTTTCCGTTGCTAGTAGTGGTGCTCGATGAGTTAGCATATATGTGTTGCGACTGCAAGTATCTATGCCAGTAGTTAGAGTGCAAATTGTGTACATAGCTCTATGAAAGAGAGCATGACTTGCACCAAAATACGCACTGGTTTGCCAACCAATTGCTATTTTTGACTGTGGTATAGGTGTAGTGTAGACTGGTTTGGCAAATGCATTTTGTTTTTGCCATTTGCACCAGGTGTGGTGGTGTATAGCTATAAGGAGCACCAGAGAGTGGAAAAACATGGTCATTTAATCCTTGTCCAACACTTTGCATGTGTGAAGCTGTTGTGTTAGATAATCGTAGTGTAATTGAGATCTGTTATTCAAATATGATCACGTAATTTTTTTTTCTGATTGCTTTAAGCTGATCCCTATGTAGTTGAGTATGAAGGTGGCTTATTTTTACCGCAGAGGAAGTATTGAACGACAATTTGTTCTTCACTTACCGCAGCTACTAATTTGAAGAATTTTAAAAAACTTCCTGTTTTCTCACTATCTAGTTTTTTTTTGACATCAGGATGACTGGACAACGTCGAGTTAAAACAAGCAGGAGAGTCACGAGATCATAGTTAATGATCCCCATTCAAACACATCACAATGGGCTACGACGTTAGTGTGTCTACTTCAACCCTTTGTTAAGTTTTTTAAATAATTTCTGTTCTAGTAAAGCAACTTGAAATTCTGAATATGCGTTGAGCATATTAAATTAAGCGCATTTATGTGCACTAAACCCAGTATTAATCTGCTCTTACCTAACTGAATACCTTTACTCAGCAATTACGAAAAAAACGTGATAATGTGTTTCTGCTTTTGCATAGAAACATACCCCATAACGCATAATATTAAACGGAAGCGTGAATATAATCGCCCGATGCAAATTAAAAACAAAATTTTAATAAATTAATTTCAATTCGTTATACATTAATTGAAATACGATGATGAAAATAACACAATAGACGTCGAGCGTCTAGAAAAATATTTTCCACTAGACATCTGTAATCATAATCAATGAAAAGAATATTAGTCATGCATGGGGTGGTGTCTTTCTTCAAACCGCAGCAATGCAACTGCATCTCATTTGCTTGAATAACCTGATCCAAGGAAAAGAAAATAAAAGAACTCCACAGCTAGTGAGTTATATTATATAAAATCTTAAATGCACTGTCAGCTTTTGATAAAATACAAACAATTTTCTTATAAGAAATTGATTTGATGTCAGTTAAAATATATTTTGTTACCAATGGTTGCTGCACTTCAGGAAAATGTGTCTCAAGTATATATGAATCCATAACACTTCAACAAAGTTTCGGGCTGCTGACAAGTAGGTCCCTCGATCGACTTTATTACAAATTAAATCTCATTACGTGAATAAAGCTGATGTTTCATTGAATTATTGTTTTCTTTTGGTCTCCTACTTGTCATTCGGTATACGAGGCGGAGCGATTCAGACAACATGCATCGAGTTAAATCAAACAGAGGACACAAAACAATGAACTCAAATACCGCATGTAAAAATTATTCATCTCTTTGATATATGAGGCGTTGGGGAAGGTTGCGACAAAACAACAAGACATTTTATAAACAAAAAATACTTTATATATAAGTATTTGTAAGAAATGGGAGACAGAGCATTGGAATTCTTAACTTTAATTTACGTGAACGCAATGCTAAAGACAAACTTAATAAACAGGCGGGGTTTTTGCGTAATTTTTCAAAAATAAATAATAAAATAAAAAATATTATTTCACAGCTGGTTGTAGGAGGTATCCCATATATTCGTATTTAAAATGTGATCATTCTCAATTTATAAGACTCGGTTGTCCGCTGTTGCCAAGCCAATCAGTATCACTTTAAACAACTGTCAGTACCGGCAGTTAAAATAAGACACTTCCGCTTACAGAGGGTTTCAAATGTTATTAGCGTACAATTTAAAAAACCAGTTCAATGTAAAAACTGTCACAAGGCTAAGGGATGGGAGAAGGTAAGCCTAGGGTACATACACGTTCGGACCTGTTGCGCTAGGAATGCTTTGTTAAGGAGGAGTTTTCCTCTCTCGTTCGACTCAGTATATCTATTAAATTTTCTCTACTCACTACCAGAGTAAACTCGTTTCCACTACCAGCTTACAATTTCCCTTTCTAGCCCATTTAAACACTTTCTGTCCCATCCCCACATATAGTTGGTCAATACCCTAAATTAGGTCAACGATACAGTCAGCAATGAAAGACCACCAAACACACACCAACAATGTTAAATAACTATTTCCCCAATGCCCATTCAGTTCCGATTAACTTTGACATGTTAACATGATCCACTATAGGCCTGCACTTAATTGCATAATATTATTTCCCTTCTGAGCATCACTTATCAGTCATTGTGTGCCAACAAATCTCTATGCACACATACCATACCATTAGATAAGGTTTACTAAATCACAATCGGGGATAATCGCTTCATCGTTAGTATTTCTAAAAGAAAAATTAAAGGGGAACACATGCACAGATTTTCTTCCCATCGGCTAAGGCTTAGTTTGTTCCTCGAAACTTGCCTATGTCAAAACACCTTTGTCGATGCTATTTATGCGGAGGCTAGGCAAACCAATCAGCAAATAATAGCTATCAGTTTAAGCACCCATGGTTTCGGTATTTCTATTCAAATGGTGGTTTTCTGTTTCTCATTTGTGAATTTGTGTGTCCGTCATTTTTACAATATTAAGATGTTATCGTAATAGCTGGTCCAGCTTGAACACGCCACTTGGATACGAATACGAGTATCAAAGTGCAAACTCACCACATCAACAGATTGGCTTATAGAGACTGCAATGGCGTTTAGTGTCCACTGTATCCAGTGGTCCAGCAGCAACAGCCACGATGATAAACGTCAGGCGGACATTATGCAATCCGAACAAATCTCCACTCCTATAGGTGGCGAGACCTCGTACCCCGGCGGGCACTTGGATGCATACACCATTCGGCATGCCGCATGAGTAATTTATTGACAAATATTATCGAATCGCATTGCAAACACTGCGCGCGTATATTTGAATTATTTCAACTGTCAACAATGTTACATGCTTGTATTGGAGGCGATTTTAACAGAGTGTTGGTAATATGTTCAAAAATGGTTTCTCATGCTTCCGGTGTGGCGGAGCGACGTGGCGGTGGTGCTTAAATCGAAATGGGGTCGTGTTTGTACTTCATGGGAGTCAGCAAAACTGGGTAGGGCTTTGTTTTGGCTGTCAAAACATTTCGCTCGATACGATGATTTGTTTCAAGAAATGGCTAGATTTATAAAAAAATATTGATTAATAATTTGTTTATGCATTTTACTCCAATAAAAAAGAGGCACAACTTTCACTTGATTGTATTGTCAAAACTGGAAAATTATGCGAATTTTGTTAAGCCGCCCTGAGCGGGAGATCATTTCAGTTCAGCTGCATATATCTATATAATGAGATATGGAGCAAATTTATAAAAGTAACTGGTGAAGTTGGGTGCAAATTTATTCGTTGTTTCCTGTGTTTGAAAAAATTAGCGAAAGGTGTATGGACAAAACTGCAATGATGTTTACTAAGGTGCTGTCGTCAATTGCACAAAGTTATCACTTATTAAGCAGTTTTTTTGGTTTTTGTTTAAATTATTTATTTAAAAAAATAAATAAAAAAATAAAAAAAATAAGTAAAAAAACTGAAAATGTTTTTTTTGGATTTGCAAAATTTTGTATTCAAAATAAGTATATTGTAAGAACAAAGAGGGCAAAACTCCTCCTTTCTAGAAAACTAGGTTCACAAAATATGAATACAAACAAACGCTCCCCTACCACCTGCCTACTTACCCTACAATAACTATTTAAAAGTGTGAATGAAACTCACATCAAACACGGAAATGTTTTTTTTCCCGATTAGTGCACATTGATATTAAAAAAACGCGTTGGTCACATTAGTTAAATCTGTGATTATGTTACCATAGATTTTACCCTTCCCATGTTTTTGAATCAATGAAAACCATCGACTGTTTGTTTAACTTTTTTTTTATTGGCCACCAAACTGTGAAAAAATTTCGCTTTAAAAGGTTTCTATGCCAATTTACTTTTTATTATGATCATTGATTTCCATGTTTTACAACAAAAGTTGGATCTTGTACTATTGTAAACCGTGGAAATCAATGATTGATTTCCATTTAATTTTTAAATAAATCAATGATTGATTTCCATGGTTTACAACAAAAGTTGGATTTCGTGCTATTGTAAACCGTGGAAAATGATCTATATAGATCACATGAGCAAAATAAAAAATGCCTTTCATTTTTGAATTTAAATAATGGAAACGGAAACTAAAATCTCATAAAATCGGTATGAAACAAATAAGTTGAAGTCAGTACATGAACCGCACGGAATAACAGAGTCGCATATCGGAAATTTAACGAACGTTAAATAGCAATGATATTTATGGTTCTAGCATTTGCTAATCAATTGATAAAAGCTTCGTCGGCGTTTACATAGAGATATAAATAAATATGGTTGGAAGATCGGATTTTTTTTCTTGCGAGGCGCAAATCGAAGTCATATCGCAGTCAATGTGAAGTAAAACAATCAGTCTCCCTTAAGTCAGTCTAATTGATATTTTATTATTATCTCGTCAGTTTGGGAAATCTCGGTTTTGCAATTTTTTGCAATTTCCGTAAACTGAAATTGGAGTAAAAAAATACGCAATTCTTGGCGTTTCGGGACTTAGGATTTTGCGGTAGCTCGTTTTTTGCCGGAGCTTTTTTATTCCGTTTTATACAGGGACGGACCCGGTGGGGAGATTTTATCGACCCTTTCGGTTTTCCATACCTGGCGACTGTCAAAAGTGTGGTGAATATAACACACACTGGCAACGAACGGCAGAACGATTAATTGCAGAACTATTCCAGAAATTCCGGGGTATGGACCTGAGGAATCTTATTTCTAGTATGTAATTCTAGAACTAAATTCTTTATTTATCGCAGGAAAAATTTCAAAATTTAAATTTTATATTGTCGTTTTCCATTGGGACCACCAAAAATCTTTTTCAGATCTCAGATTTTATGCGGCTCGTGGAACATGCAATGAAATTGATCTGCTTTTGTAAATGGATTAGTGCGTTATTTGACAACAATATCAGCTGTTCAAATTGCATTTGTTTTTAGTAAAATCAACCAAGGAAATCGGCTTGAAAAATGTTTCTTCTGTTGTAGCTACAAATGGAGTAGTTTTGCTGATTCGAAGTTTCTAGATGATGAGGAAGACAATGAAGATAATAATTCCTCCAAAACTATGTCCATTGCTGTTTATGTTTTTTTTATTTTTTGGTTTAAACGAAACTTTGCACATTTGTTTTAAAACAAACTTCTTTAAATGACGTAAAACAGCTGTGCTGTATTTGTGGTAGTATGTGTAAATCTGAAAAAATATCGAGATCTGCAAAAAGTGATCCGAATCAAAAAAAAAGATTGGTTTTTTGTCCCAATGGAAAACGACATAATTTAGATCGGCCAGCATTGGCTTCGAACATCATACAGAGAAGCATACATCGAGCCACAGGTTTTCTGTTTATCATGAATACGAATTATGGATCGTGTTGTTTTGAATTCGATTGTTAGCAAAACACCAATACATCAGTTTATACTATTACCTCTAACAAAGGTCACAAATTGGAATTATCACATTAGTTGCTTACTACTCTTTTTTGTGTAAATTTAATTTAAATTGCTAACAACCTATCGATTGACCTTGTTGATCGTGGTAGTGAACTAGGAAGACATCTATTTACATATTATATAATTCGAAAGTGACCCAGTTTTGAGTACAAATTCGTTATTTAACACCTGTTTGTTAATTAGTAGCTGGTATATGCAACTTGGTGGGTACAGGTTTATTGAAGCAAAAACAGCCTGAGCGTATATAATTGTGAAATGCCAATAGAATCAAACACAATTCGGCAAAACTTAACTTCATATTAACCGAAAAATACTGTTCGTTGTTCAAAGCGGATTTGAAATGTTTTTTGTAACTATGTATAAGGCATTTTTAACCACCGGTTATATGCAGAAATACTTAATTCGAACTTAACAATGAAGAGTACTTTAGAATTTCTCGTTTCTTCAGAGAAGTAGGTAGGTAGGTACTCCGCATGTAAGTAACAACATTTTGGGAACAGATTTCGCCTACATTAATTTAGATAGGAGATAGATAAATATATCTACCCACCTTGGAAAAAAATGTTCATCATAATTTTTTGTGGTTATATTCAGTTGCTGAGAAAAAATATATTTTGTTTCTATGACTATATTGCGGTTCTGTTCCTGTTTCTGTAGTGGTTTGTCTCAATTCAGTTAAACAATTATGGGAATTAATTTTTCACTGTAATTGACCGTATCGAGGAAGAGTTTTTACAGCAACTGTGACGATATGTCTGCTCCTCGTCCATGCTTTGCTCATTTTTTCCCCCTTTTCGCTACAATCCGTTTTCCGCAGTTAAAGCACCGACTTCTCGCACATAGGTAGGCTACGAGACAAGCGCTTCCTTCCATTTCATAATTATGATTACTTAAAAGCTACAAACGTAAACTAAATCACTCCGAGCAAGACACGCTGCTTGCAATCGTTTGAGTATTTAATTCAAAGAGCATAAAACGAATCTCTTCCGACTTAAGGTGTACCAATTAAATGTAGCTAGTTATTCATCATCCCGGTTAGATAAAAAATGAAACTGCGTACGATCATTATATGTAATTTGATGCCGTGTGATATGCATTACCCATTCATATTCATGTTCATTGTAAAGTTTTTATCGTTCACTTATCTGGCGCTCTGGTCATGGTTGAGCAAAAATATTAAAGAAACAAAATTATTATAATAAAAATTAATGTTAATTTTTATTAATTGTCCCACGAAGCGGAAAATTTAGAAAAAAAAAACTTGTAACAACAATTACATTTTTATTGGAATGTTTATGTATATGACATATTTCAATTCACATGTATCACGCTAGTTGCTGCTTATTGCTGTTAAATGTGTGATTTGAACAAGCTATTGAGCAAATACTGAGTGAAAACAATTAAGATTAAAGTGTTAAAATTTAGTCCCTATGGGACTAATGATACCTACTATTTGATGGATCATTGGATAGAGTAAGTAAATACTTCTTAAGAAAAGAGCAACCCCTTATAAGAAATTAGCCTTCGCTACTTCATTCATTTGGGTGAATTGATTTTAATTTGAAAATAATTTTAAAGCGAATCTGATTGACGGAATTGAAAAGGTTTCTCAGGACACTCTTGGTTGCCGTAATTTGTTAAATTTAACTAAGCTACAGACTTTACATATAGAAGAAATCGGTTGCAAACGTTCACGTGCGGGTTAATATATTTACACAAATGGAAAGAAATCCCAGGAAAATCCCAATGGGAGATTTGTTGAGAGGCTTTTCTATTACAATAATATTTTCTGAAATAAACAAAATTTTAATACGGCTAAAATACTGTTGTGACTTCCTGCTAACAATCTTTTAATACCAATAGAAAAAATAATCACCAAACCCAATGTCAGAAATTATACGCTTAGTTTTAAAAATACCTATAGTGTTTACCCTATCTAATAGCCCCTAAATGTTTTGCCATTCGAATAATTCAAGGTAAGTTCAACTTGAACAACAATTTGGTTGAAACCACTCTTTTATAAATCAAAAAAAAGATTAGGAGTTGCTACCAGTTTACATCGCACCATCATTCTGTGAGTATAACTATTGTGCAATTACAATGAGAAGGAATGTGCACCAACTGTGCGCCAAACTGTACTCATACCAACTTTGTGTAACACCATGGGTGAGAAAATGCAACACCATTTCACTTTTCATAAAATTGATGTAAAGATTTTACTGTGATGTGAGGTGAGAGCGAAGTTTTACAACGTTATGTCAATTTCAGTGCAGCCGTGCGAGTTGGGATAAATGACGTCGATTTGATTTCCTTAGCTGATATAATAATAGAACTTATTGTTGACAAAGGATTGGCGGATATGTTTACAAAAAAAAATGGAAGCAATGCTTTTATAATTTTTTATCAAGTTGTAAAGTCTTTACTACAACGTTTCTTACATTTTCTTTTCGATTTTCGAGGCATCAAAAAATTTGCATTCCAGTGCAGAATTTAAATGGAACGCAATCGATATGCCAGTAAATTAAAAGTTGGCACAACAGGTCCCTAAAGCCTTAGGCCCATCTCCTTACAACCAAGTTTTTTTTTTTGACGATTAGAAGGGATCTACAATTTTATGCCGAGTTCAAACGGCTGATTGATAAGTTTTTTCATGATAGTAATACTCTCGAATGTTTGTCAGAAGTTCACGAGAGGTGTAATGAAAATGGCATACCCATGTCTTCAATTTCTCCTGAAAGCCAACTTTATATGGTTTCGAAAAGCTTATAACGCGAAATGGGCCCGAAGATGACTGGCATTTAATGTTTAGTGTCTGCCGATCTGAAAAGAGCTACAGCTAAGCTCTGACAATGTTATACTCCTAAGTCTAAGGTAAACCACACCGATAATCCATCCGTATTTCTTAACCTAATTGCACACGATTTGCTATTAACAGACAGGTAACAATAAACGACCGATTATCTAGACATTATACTTTCGAAAACATTTGTTTTCTTTGTCAACGATTGGGTTCGTTATTGAATGTCAACATTGCAAATTTATTGGCAAGAATCATTTCAAATAAGCAGAATCAATAATCAATCTGGCGATTTATTTGAAACTGGTTGCAAATTTTTATTGTCCTCTAACGTTTTGTTTGCCTCTTACCGCCAAGCCTTTGTAAAGCAAATCAGTCGATTTATATGTCTGTAGTCTGTCCACTCTAAACATTAATCAACACTTAATTTACTTCATGTCATAATTATGAGCGTTATTGTCAACAGTGCCAAACAATGACCAATCTGTTATTTCTATAGCCAAAAAAAAAAATAGAAAATGCGTAGAATCCACCTAATAGCGTAATATCCATTAAACGTACTTTTAATGAAGAGAAAAGGTAGCTACTGGGGAAAAAAAGTTCAAACACCTTGAAACCTCGCTCAATGCCATCAACATGGCTCGTTGCGCATTAATGTGGCAGGCAACCATATAATTGCAGCGGTTGCTAGCTGATCGGTTAAGATGCATCGCACTCTCATCTTCATCGAGAAAATAAACAGAAAACTGTATGTGAATGGTACAAGCCAAATGCAAATGTGTGAATTAAAGTTCTTGGCAAATATTTGAAGACCGCTTCACTTCTAAGCTCCGGAAGATGCTTAACAAGTTCAAGGAAAGAAAATGCGAACAAAAAACGATAGTGACTTGGTAAACTTGTCTATGCGTCAGCAGGGAACTTCACTATGGGGAAACAAAGGGACTTAAGGTACCATTTACGTCGCCTTGAGTTTGCAGCTATAATAAACTTTTAAAACCAGATGTGTTTTTCAGAAAAAAGTTGTCGTTTGTGCTATTGGTGCAGATCTAGTTATTTATAGAAACAAGTTTGGCAACTTGCTATCGCACAACTGACCTTAAATAAGTTTCACCAAAAAACAAAACACACTGCTAAGGAATTCAATACACACTGACTTACCCAGGGCTAGGATCAGACCAGCTAAAATGTCTCCTGATGGTCTCATGATCAATTCGAATGCCGTTTCCATTACGCTCTTTTCGTGAACCCATTGCTGGCATACGATTGAACTTTCCTTCTGGATGTGTATCTAAACACTATATTTGTTAACAATATTTTATTTCTTTTCTTCTCTTTTTTTTTTGATCTCAACACTGCAGGGGATATTTTCACTTTTTATTATTTTGAACTTTTTTCTTTCTGATTTAATTTGATGGTAGAATGAAAACACTACAACTCTGTATATAATAAGTAAGTAGAGAACTCGTAACAGAAACACACACTAAACTGAAAATAATATAGAACCAGTGCGTGGGGGCGGGAATGAATATAGTGGACAAACCGAATCGAGACCGAAAGTCAAAATGAAATCGAAAACGACCGAGAAAAAGACGTATACGAATGCGAAGTCTGACGACGACTTGTTCAGTGTTCACATCGGCAACACTTTGTGGTAGCTATTACGAACTGGGGTCTGAAATTCGTAAGCGCATTGTGCTGATGTCTGGTTGGTACTATACTATCCGGTAAGTTTGTAGATAGATTAGCGCTTTAGGATTTTTTTTGTTGTTTTGTTTTTAGTCTTTTCGTTTTCAATGCGAAGAATATGAAAATCATTTGGATTATGTTGCTGTGTTGTGTTGGTGTAGAGTTGGTTTGCTATAATAGTATTTATAAGACACAGTGGCGGTGGTGCAGTTTAATTTTGTTTTATTGTCATTTTCTCGTGTACGTCAAAATTCTTAATGGAGGCTCAGTAATTATGTTGCTGTTGGATATAGGATTTCAACCATTTAAAAACAACAACACATCGCGGAGTCGATTGGATTTACGCAGTTGCATTGAAGCATATTGTCAGGTGCATCCTATACGCACCTGACAATAGTAGGTATACAAATTACGCGAATAACCAACATTTTGCAACAACAGTGAAGAAGTATTGTAAGTTCAATGAAGTCAACTAACTTGAAAGGTGGTATTATGTGATCGCAGGTTGTGTACCGCTTCACCGTTTGATCTCCAATTTGAATAAACAATGCGAATAAAATGTATTTCCTCTTCTGTGCAATATAAAAATTATAACATGTTTGGTGTCACAGGTGTCAAAGCAATATAAATATAACGTAGTTGTTAGCACAGTGGCTCAGTGGATAGTGTACTTGTTGGGGTACTTATACACAGGCCTCGGTTTTGGCTTCTTCAAAAGTCGGCCAAAGATTCCTTTTTGTGATACAGGTATCGCACCAATTTTTCATTTCTCACTGTCTTCAAAAATTTAATTTACTTTTTTTAAAGTTTTTTTCACTGCACGACCAATCACAACCGCTTGGCAAACACCAGAGAGTAGGTATGTACCTATATAGCAGTTTTATAACAAAAATATACATGCAAAAATTCAAGTAAAGAAATTCAATTTTCATTTGCTCCAAATTTCATAAAAATCGGTTTTGAAAAATTGGCGTAATCGGTTCGACAGAACGTGTCACGTGAATATCAGGCCATTTCTCGGAGTAAAAGAGTTCATCAGCAATTTATTGGACGTTGATTTCTTGGAAAAAATTGAGGCCTATTAACTCATTGGGCGAATAGTTTTCGTTATCTGACCGCAAAGGTGTGGGATAGCGATGGGCCCACTATGGTACCATTTGCTTTATCATGAACTCATAACCCTAAATAGCCATCCTATTGCCATTAGAGCTGCCTAGCATTCGATGGAAAGGTTGATTGCAGGCTCACAGGCTAATGTTTTGACTTGGGGGCTGATGCTTTTCGGAAAAATTGAATCATACTGCTTCTATTTCCCTTATTAAAATTGAAAGTATGTACATCTTCTTATTAATTATATATCCAACAGTCTGCTTTCTAAGACACTACATGATCGAATGCAAATCAGCCCCCTTAAAAATCTCCACCACTGTGCTCGTAGTCCAAAATAAAAAAAACATAACCGGCAAAGTATTTTATAGATATACGCTAGTAGTCACCAAAACCGGTGAGGTAGCTAGGTACATAGCTTGCGAAAATCATCTCATCTCTTTTGTTATGTTATTTGTATTCGTCTTTTGCGTGTATTCACCAAACTAACACGTCAAGTGATTATTGACAATAATTGCATATATGTCGAATACTAAAAGCCAACCGCTGTAGATATTCGAATGAGATTTGAAGAGTATACAAACACACTTCCTTAAAGCACTTGGAAAACATTTGACCTAGCAGATGGGTGCTAACTTTTAATTAACACATCGGAGATAAATCGAAAGTTTCTTTACACGAAAAGCACAAATACTCATTTGTCAGCTAAAATTTTTGTATTCGAATGTATATGGCCTCCAAATTATGGTAAAATCATATTTTAGTACAAAATACTTCCTTGGTTATACTCGCATGAATGGATGTCTTGTCTTGGACATTGAACTTGATTTCATCGGGTGGGATTTTGTGGCTACTTTTGACAAATTAGAGAAACCAGATTTAGCTTAATAAATTCAACTTTGATTTTATTCACAGTGTTCAATGTCATGCGGGGAGAGGGCTTAGTTTCACTGCTGTTTTTTTTTTTCATTATTATCAGTTTGACCGGTAAAGCCAATTACAAGCATGCAGAAGCGAACTTATACAACATT
Source organism: Cheilosia vulpina (assembly GCA_916610125.1). Lineage (NCBI taxonomy): Eukaryota > Metazoa > Arthropoda > Insecta > Diptera > Syrphidae > Cheilosia > Cheilosia vulpina. Next base: position 111,216,085 of record OU744276.1, on the reverse strand, counting down.
GCACAGATCATTTAACATTATTTCTATCGTGTAAATCGAGGAACATGCAAAATTAACGCATCAAGGGAGTTGTAGGGCTTTTTTGTGTAGTCATAACCGACGGTTTTTGTTATAGACTAATGTTAGTTAGGCTGTTTTTTTTTTAACTTTCCGACAGTTTTTAGCCAGTAGGACTGTACCTTTACCAGCCGCTATATTCTAGTAGCTGATAATAAGACATCGGAAATCCAATACCGTTGTCTTTTCTGAAGAAAAGCATGTTCTTCGCTTTACTTTAAATTTCGTCGAAGGCGGCCTGTTAATAGGTGTAGATACCTATATGACGCATCTTATAAAGAGCAAATAGATGCATGCGTGTTTCTACAGCGAAATTAATATTAATGTTCTTCTCGGTAACTGAATTTAAAACTGACTGCACAATATCTGTTCAAACACAAATATGGAGTTACAAAAAATTGTTAACCACATTTTACATGTTAAAATGCGTACAGCTTTCGCTTTATTAGAAAGAATTTCCTTTAATGTGTTCGCAGTTTTAAATGAAATGGTGAAACGCAGCCAACCACACAGACACACAACATAAGTAATTATTCTGCCCCTGTGCGTCTTCATAGTCGCTTCCATTTTGTGTGACATGTAACATTACTGTAATAATTAACTTGGTCACTTGGGTATTAAAATGTGAAATTACTTAATGAAGTTGTTACCTTAGAGCTTTCAGTGCACTACTGTCACAGAGACACTCAATGGCTATGTTGTTGCTTTAATGGTACCTGCCCGCAAAGAAATCACCGCACCATGAAATTCGAAAAACGCGCTCCAACGACGGGTAAAACTTTAAGTCATAGCACTTCCTCTTTGCCGCAGGTTCGTATTCATGCAACTGAAAAAAATTCACCACCAAATCGCAGACCACCACATTTACTTTCATTTTCGTTCGGAACTTGCAATTACGATGCAACTTCAACATGGTTTTGCGTTTTGGTTTGGAGCAAAAAAAATCGGGAAAAAGTCTCTTGTAACTGCCGTCTATTTGTATTGTAACCATGGATTCGAAAACAAAAGAAAGGCCATCAGCAGCATGGAGACCATCGCATGCATACGAACTTATGTAGATATATATCTGTTGCCCGAAAATTTATAGATATTATGATTCGCTATGTATAAGTAGTGTAAAGCAATCCTCGACGGCGATTGAACCGAACATTACGCTTGTATTAATTCTATGAAAAACAAAATTTAATGAATTGGCCGCAGATAATCAGTCAAACATTGTTACAAACTAGACAAATCGCGGTGTACATAGCTTGGAATAGATTCTGTCTTCTCTCCATTTAAACGACGAGGTTATGATCAGAACTTGGAATAGATTCTGTATGTATTTTGAAGAAGGCAAACAACTATTGCACACGGAAGTTTCAGCTAATTTTAACAACAGTTTTCGATTAGTCTATTGTAAGAAAACGCATCTATTATACGTTAAACGTTTCTACTCATTCATGGAAAATTGTAGATTACTATTCGAACCTAATCATCTCTTCACTAAGGGTTTTTTTTTATTTTATCTACATGATTCATTTATGATTTACATATGGCTTACAACAATAGTACGAGATACATCTGTTGTTGGAAAACATAGAAATCAATGATCTATATTAGGGATTATACGGAACTTAGACTCCGAATTCGATATGTCAGAACCTGCGGTTTAAATTGCGCCTCAGAATCCGGCTTCGGTTCCGATATAATCACATCAGAGGTTTTTCGGGCCACCATCGGTGATAAGACGACCGAACATGATCGACAAAGAATTATCAAGTTGCGACGTATTACTTACTATACGACTGTTTTTTTTTTACTCTTTTATTTATTTTACATTTTTTTGTTAATTTTCTAATAAAAATGCATTTTTTCAAATTATTTTTTTTTTATAATTTGTGTCTGCGTGCGACCCCCGCCTCCGACTCCGATTTAACTCCGACTCCGCGGAGGTCGGTATGAGGCTTCCGGCTCCAAATTCGACTCCGGTAAAACCACCTCCGTAACATATCTTATCTATATAGAGTAAAATAAAAAACACCTAGTGCGATAGATTCGTAACACCGATGAAAACAGAATTTAAATACAAATAAGTTTAATCAATATCTACAGGTATCCAAACAAATGCTCATCTCCGAATATCGATACCTTTATATGAACCCGGCAACGACTTTCTAACAACGAGTAAACCGCTCCGGGAGCATGTGCATAGTACATTTTGACCTCAGTTAGTTATTGTTCGTTTCCAAATATGGACGAAAGTGGTGACGAATCCCAAAAATCGGGCTCTGAAGATGAGCCTTTAGTGCCAGACATCATTGATGAAGAGTTCTACACCAACTTATCGTTAAAACTCCCGGAGGTTTGTTTAACAATTTACCAAATAGACCTGACCATAATTTGTTCCACCTTTAAGATAACGAAATTCCTTCGACAAAAGGACAGTCAAGACAACGCCGACAATGTTCAAAGAATTTACATCTGCTCTGGCAGATTTAAGATGGACTTGCACCAGGAAGAGCTTCGATCTGAGGAGCTGCAAAAGGAAATTGAAAACTGCAGGAGGCGGATGCAAAAAGCCGAAGAAATATCGCATTTAGATCAGGTTACAATTGGAGAGTTAAGGAAAGTTATAGGTTAGTTTTACTGATTTGTATTATGTGTATATTGAGTTGATAAATAAAATGAGAAAATTTAAAGAGAAGGCCTGGAAGCAGAAGGATAGTGCACAACTTCGGGAGCAAGTCGCACAAGAAGAGGTTATGAAACTGCGAGAAAATGTTGAAAGATTAGAATATGAAGTTCAAAGACTGGGCGAAAAAAAAATTGGACGTGATGAGTAAGGAAGTTGGCTGACGGTATTCATTGGTTCGGTAAGCAATATGTTTATCTAATCCTAGCAAAAAGGATGAGGCTAAGGAAAAAGAGAAACTGCATGCTGAGATTCGTGAACTGAACAAAAGAATGCAAATTCAGCGCCTGTATACGACGGAGGTGGAAAATATGACTCAGACGCTGGAAGAAAAGAACAAAGCTTTGGTGAAGGTTTTGGATGTTAGTACGTTTTTACATCTAGGAAAATACCTTTCTTAATTTTACCAATTCACTTTGGCGATGCTTTACTCTTAAAAGTTTAAGCTTCTTTAGCTTTTTCACGTTAATCGCTGATGTGTTTGATTTAGGTTTTACCGTGTTTACTTTCTCCTTTTAGGAAACCTCAACAGACCTGTACGGCTGCAAGAAACAACTCGATGCGGCTACAAAAGACCTGGCCACCCTCAAATCCGAAGAAACGAAGCTCTTTGATCAAATTCAGCAGATTCAAATGAAGGTAACGCACAAAGTTTACTTCAGCAAACAACGACAACTACATCACTTCATTTTAGAACGATAGGCTAGTCAAGAACAAGATCCACCAGAACCTTCAAATCCTCGCTGCAAAAACTAACCTAGAACACCTTGCTACACAACACAATGCTACCAGCAATAAATTGGCTAAGGCTATTGTAGATCTGGAATACACCGTCACTGATAGGGACAAGAATAAAGCTGATTTGCTCCAGAAAGCGAATCTTCTAAAGGTGGGTGCATTTTACATGTTTGTGAACAATGCAGCATTATATTTCATGCAGGTGCGAGAAGAAGAAATAATCAGACTGAAACAGGAAAACGCAAACATCTGCAAGTCCCAAGATGCTTCAGCTAGAAAGTACTCAAGTGTCCTGGCTGACAGAAAGAAAGCTGAAGAGGAGAACATACGACTCAAGTTGGCAGCGGTCATGATTTGTTCTATAGTGTTCCTTAAAATTCTCACTTTTTCAGGTCCATAATCAACACGCAGGAGAAAGAGTTGAAAGGCATGAGCAACATTATTCAACGTTACGATAATAGCAATGAAACTTTAACAAAAGAGAGGGATATACTAAAGCGCGATTTGATTCTCTGTCAACAGGCGCTGCAACAAACAGAGCAACAACATCAGGAATCACAGCATGAGATCCGCGCGTGTAAAGATACCATAACCCTTCTTGAGCTTAAACAGAAGAAGCTCCGTGAAACGTTATCGAAATTCTCACACGAAAAAGACAAGAAGTTGGATGAAATTCAAAGTCTGGGAGACAAAATTGATGCTCTACAAAGTACGTTACTCATGCTACCCATTTACGTTTTCCGCCAACTAGACTATATTATTATTGATTTTCAGATGAAATCCATCTCAAGGAAAACTTTGAGATTGAGCTTAAAAGGACCATCACTGACACTGAAGCGAAATGCGCCGTACTCCAGAACCAACTGGACACCCTTCACAATGAAAAGACCAACCTGCAACGATCCATCCAGTCGGGAGAGGAGGAGTGCAGTAAACTAAAAAAACAGCTCGATAGCGTTAACAACGACATGAAGATGTTTCGTAACAGAATTAAAAACAAAGACGCCGACATCAGCAGATTACAGCTCCAAATTGAGAAGCTGGAGAAGGAAAGGCGTATGTTAAAAGGAGAGGTTCGCAACAGCCAATTAGCGCACCAGCACACACGCTCTGAATTGCAAGAAAAGCGTTTGGAAAATGATCGTTTTTCGAAGTCATTACAGGTAAGTCTGCACCAAAGACGAGGGTGTCTTAAAGCTTTTGCACTCCCTTTTAGGACGATGATCACAAACTGTCGCGCCAGAAGAAGGAGCTTGACAATGTTATCCACGAGAAGAATTCCGTCAGCGCACAGTTGACAAAGCGAAATGAGGAAATCGCTCAACTCAGGGATCGAATGGAGAATCTCCAATCGGCATATGATCAAACTGAAAAGCAGTACGGCCAATGTCAGGACGATATGCGCCTGATGCGGGTGGAAATCCATAATCTTCGGACAGAGAGAAATGTCTTACGAAAAGACCGTGAATCTGCAGCGGATCTGCGAAAGGGTATGCTGCAAATGCATAGAGTTTTGAATCAACAGAGGATTAAGGCTAGGGCCCTTCAGGATGAGATGTTAACGCCGATGAATATTCATAGGTAGGGAAATCTTTGACACATGTAATTTGTAACGCACTTCTTCCTTCTCCCACTAGATGGCGGAACCTTCGTGGACGTGATCCCGAAAAAATGGATTTGATTCACAAAATTCAGGTTTTGAGAAAGTATTTAATTTTATTACTTTCCCGTTAAAAGATAATACTCATGTCATAAACCGTTTTATTTTGTGTAGACAAGTGCTTGCACAAAATGTCAACGTTCTGGAACAGGGTAGAGCTCTGGAAGAATCCCAGCGGCTGTACGACGCCTTAAAAGAGTTTATGCTGAAACTTCCCAGTTACAAAGTAAAAGAGGAACTTAACGAAGTTAAGGTAAATCCTTCAATTTATTTCAGCACAAATAGCCTTTATATGAACCACCTTTCAGCAAAACCTCTTTGTAAAGAACCGCAAACTGAAAGCCCTAGTCGCTGAACTAAACTCCAAGGATTCCGACGAGAAGGCCAAAGAGATATTGGTCGAAGATCTTAAAACAAACTTGGCAAAAGCTAAAACAGAGCTATGTTCTGAAAAGAAAAAGAAACAAAAGCTTCTGGAAGAACGACAGATCATAGCCCAAATGCAGGCACATTGCTTTTCAGCACCACCCAGTTTCCAACGCACTTTGGGTGGAGGTTTCAAAATTCCTAACTGAACTATGAATTTCAATAAAAGCTGTGTGTTTACGTGGTATTTCTGTTTTAATCGGATGAAAAAGTATTTGCTGGATTATCGAATGTAAAAAGATGACAACATAAATGTACGATGAAGGATGTATTCTAACATGTATTGGATTTTCAACATTATTAATTTGCTGATGTAGTAGACGGTATTGGCGAAGGTATACTCGACAAGCAATTCTTGTTGGATTTTTGCGCCTCGTCTATCAACGATTGCGTTGTTAGTTTGAGAGTGGTTTTGAACTCATTAATGGCACAGTCTCTGGCACGTAGTTCTATTTGATTAACACTTAACTCGGCCGTCAATGCTTTTAACTTCTTTTCATTTAGCCTCAGGGCCCGCTTTAAGAGAAAATATATTTTCAACTTACACATGAAATGCCAAACTTTTACCTGACTTATCGCCAACTTTGCCTTGACATCACAGGTGGGTAGATTTTCTAACACCTTTTTCATAGAATGACAGACGTTATCCTTTTCTTGTAGCATCTGTTGGAGGCGAGTCTTCTCGATTTCCTGCCGCAGGCTGCGTCTACATTGAATTTTATTTAAAACCATCGCAATTAGAAAGCTTCATTGCTTCTATACCTCTGCAGCATTTGAACTTTTTGTATTAACTCGTATTTGCCAGGCTGTGACCCCTTTAATATGCGCCATCGATGGATAGCAGCAGGAGTACGGGCATCTTCGGCCAGGGCTCGACAACGAACCCTTTCTTGATTCAACATTCTCTGTAGTCGGATGGTTTCTTCTCGCATATCGGCTGTACTCTTTATAGCGCGAGACAAACAGTCCCGCTCTGTATGTAGATTAGTTATCTCGACCTTAAGAAGGCGAATATCCTCTAGGCGTTGATTATACTGTACTTGACCTGGAAAGAGATTTTTTTACTCGATCGTTTTAACCCACTTTTAGACTCACCCTGATCCAAGGCGGTCTGAACAATGAGCAGCCTTTCTTTCAACAGTACGATCTCATCGTTCCTTCGAACCAACTGAAGACCTATTAAGTTCTTGTCTTTGCGTGTATCGTCCAACTCGTGAGACAACCTAAGAAAACGCATCTCGTCGTCCTAGGAATACACATATCTAAGAAACGTTCGATAACAAAAAGATATAATCCCATATACAGCTATGGTCTTCAGCAATCGATCGTTCTTGATCTTCATTTCCTTCAAATCCTTGCGTACTCTACCCAGTACATCCATAGTTGCCTTTAACTCCGTTTGGAGTTCCTTCTTATCATTGTTCAACCTTTCTATCTTCAGATTCAGTGAGTTAATCTTGTTTTGGTTCGCATTGATCTCGGCTGAGAGTTGAGCCATTTGGTGACTGGATTTCTGTAAATAATCTCAAACGATGAGCCATTGGCTTGGTGATTCATTCCAACCATTGACTTACATTTTGCAGAACCCTATAGTTGTCCCTCTCTTGAGTGCACGTCTCCAAAGACCGCTGTAGCATCATTTTCTCAGAGTGAGCCGCCTCGAGTAGTTTCTTCAAATTGATCAGTGCTGCATGCTTCACTGACAGCTTTTCAGTAAGATCAACCACCTGATCGGTCTTCAGTTGAATCTGTTCCTGAAGGTATTCGATACGTTCGTGTTGCGATTCAACTTCCTGAGCCATTTCATCGCGTTCTTTCTCCGCTTTGGAAATATTAATCTTTGCCTCGTCCAATTTAACGTTCAACTTTTGAATGTCTAGATGCAGGTTGTCGATCTTGATGCCTTGCATCATGTTTGTGTGCTTCTGATCGCCGAGTTGATTATTTAGTTTGACTATGTCACTACGTAGACTGTCGCGTTCCCGTGTAACGTAGTCCTTGAGGCGTCGAAGGTCCTCCATTTTCTGCGACGAATTGAGGAGATCTTTTTCGAGGGCATTCGATTGGTTTCTGGAAGATGTATTGGAACTTGGTTAGGTCACCGAGGACTAGATCCATATTAAGGACACTAGTGAAGCTATACTAAGCTCAATTGCATCGAAAGCTTAGCGACCTCAAAACATTTCTATCGAAAAGGACTAACTTCCAGGTATGTGGCTACAGGTAGTAATAGTTTGCTGTAGCCACATTTAAATGGATAAGTCGTCTTCTGGAGGTGGTGGCAAGCACGTGAACTAAACGTGTACTCACTTCTGCTTCATAATATCTTCATTCAGTGAATTCAGCTGCCGGTCCATTTTGTACAACTTCTGTGAGAGCGTTTCGTGATCATACAGGGCCTTTTTATATCTCTTTGAAAGTTGATTGAGAGCTTCTGTTTTTTGCTATAAGAATTAAATTGCATACTCTTTTGTAGAATGGTCAACAAGTCAACTACCTTTTCACCCGCACGTAATACCCTGATCGTCTCCTCCAACTCACGTTTTTCCTCCTTACCAGCCTCCATTTCGGCTTCGTGTTTGACCTGTTGCCGACCGTAAGCAAGGTTTTCATTCCGAAACTTTTCAAGAACCAGACGTTGCTTGTCGAATTCCATCGACTTAAGTGCCAACTTTTGCTGAGTATCCGCTAACTATAAAGATCGATATTGGTTAAGTTAAGAAGTAACCCATAAATATATATTTACCTCTCGGTTTGTTTGCTCTAGCCTAGCAACCGTCGAAGCATTGTATTCCTTTTGATCATCCAATGCATTAGCAAGATTTTTTGCCTTTATATCGAAGTTATTTCGCTCAGATTCCAAGATCTGAAATGATAATTATAATTTCCTTAAGTGAGGAAGCTGAGCTTCTTCACCCACCCTCAGGCGACTATTGATCCTGGTGATATTCTCTTCGGCAACTTTATTCATGTATTCCAATGACTCGGAGTAGTATCGTTGAAGTTGCAAACGCTTTTCGTGATCCATCAGCTCGCCATTGATTCGATCTCGTTCTCGAAGAATGATGTTCTTGTACTTTGCTAGATGGCCGAATCTATAAGCGGAACTCAGTGAAGAAAGAAACTATTTCATCTTTTTAAAATTTCATTACTCTGCGCTATCGTCTTGTTTTTTGACATCTTTATCTTCAAACTTTATGCATTTTATCATGAGCTTGTGAAGTTTTTCCTGTATGTCCTGTTCGCGCGATTGCGAAACATCTGTCTCGCGCCATGAATCACCTGTGGGAACAAATTTTCCACCGCATGAGTTTTTAAAATAATGTACACTCGATGTAAGGTGGACCAAATACTATTAGTTAATAGCCGGTCTGTACAAGACTCGAGTCGTGGTCATTATATCAGTTTTTCGATTTTCAACCGCCGCGGCGCGCTTGATTATGCTGATTATAAATAAAATTGAGCTTTCGACTTTAACGAGCTCACCAGCTATCAGCAGCAGTGAGTCCAACGACGCGTAGAACGAATGAGCCAAAATCCATAGATCTTAGTGTTTTTGTCAATTTTTTTCTTACTCACCCAATGCTTCTTTTAACCGCTCCATCGCTTGCTGCGAGTTACCAGTCAACTCCAAAGCCAAACGCAGTTTTACATTCGCCTGCTCAACTTTCGGCTTCAAGTCTGCAGTTATTTTCAATTCTTCTATATACTTTTTGTGAATGTTGTGCAAAATGTTCACAAACTTCTTAACCCTCCCTGCATCTCTTAAATTTTTACTTTGTACCAGATTCAGAATTGTCTGTCAAAGAGAAAACTTAAAAGTAAACCCCTCGTTCTAGTGCTTCAAATAATACCATCAACCTTATTTGCTGAATTGAAAAACTCCTCATTTAAATCCTTCACCAAATCAATGTCTTTATCGGGAATTGAATCCTGTGACGGCTGCTCAATAATCACCTCTGCCACCGGTTCTGCAGATGGTTTCTCATTGCGTTTGGCCTTCTTTTTCAGGGGCATTGTGAAATGTCGAATTGTTTTTTTTCCCCCAAAAAATATATATATATTTCTACTAAAGTGACAGGAAATGATGAGCTTATTTAAAACACTTTCGAATAATTTTCAGTATTATATACGTTTTTATTACTTTTTTAATTACATTTTTCTTGTTTTGATATTTATGTGTGTATAATGTATGTAAATCATTTAAATTTTTAAATCACATAAAAAAGGTTTCTTTTTTATTCTTTTTGTTAAATATATATATTTTTTACTAGTTTCTGTTTTATTTGTTGGTTTTTCAATGATTTCATTGGAATACAATACGAGATGTACAAGTTGAACTGTGTTAAACAATTGAAATTAAAAAATAAAGTAACAAACCAACTTGGTGGACTTGAAATGCAACAAGTTAGGAAATTTTCTTTATATTCAAAAGAACAATATATATTATAACACAATGGTGAATATTTCAGATATATAAATAAAAAAATTATTTTGTAATAAAATATTAATATTTGCTGTTATAGGTAGTATATACGAATTGTTGGAGATACTAGGTGAAGAACATAAAAATATTGTGTGAGAGCGGGTGTAACAAATTCAACAACAAAAATGTAGTCCCTTTACACTTATAGGACATTGATATAATGATTAATTAGAAGTACCTAAATACGTTAAAGCGAAAAAATATGCGTTACAATTTCATACGCAACAATATTTAGAATCACAAAATAAAACTCGTTCTGAACACATAATGTATATCGTATGATAAAAATTACACTTTGTAAATAAAATATTGTGAATTTTACACTAGAAACAAAATATTGCAAACTTCCGAAAATGTCATTTAACCATTTGTTTATAAATATATATATCATGTTTGTTTATACTTTCAAATTTTATTTAAATTTTTCTTTTATTAATTTATGTTTTCCATATATAGTATGACTCAAAAAAAATTCAGTGGATTCGATTTAAGTGTCCCGGTGTAGTATGACTTCCAAGTCGGTTTTCAATTGGTTGTGAGGTTGCGAAACTAGTTGTGATTCGAAACTTGTGTCAGAAAATGTTGCTTTATTGTGGCATTTGTCAATCTGAACGATTTACTTTAACCATTTGTTTAAAACAAAATTGTTCTTGCATTATGCGAGGTCCAGTCAGTTCCGCAGTCGCTGTAATACTTCGTCTGTCTGAGTCGAAATAATCAGTGCGCACTTAAGTAATTCAATCCAATATTTGACAAAATGAACTGTTGTAATCATTTTAATAATCAGAAAGGCTACAAAGAAAAACTCAGTAATGCTATACAGATTGATTAAAAGTTGAAAACTTTCTGCGGTCGTTACAAAGTAAGGCAATATAGTTAAACCCACCCTATTGTAAATCTACTGATATCAAATAAAATGTCTCTTTTTTGTTGAACCAATCAAATCACGAAAAAAAAAACAGGAGAAACAAGAATTTCTGGTGCTAGGCACGATATCACATGTAAATACCACTGGTGTAAGCGAACTCTAAATTATAGCAGACAGATCCAGTATAATACATCAGTCGTTATAGTTTAGTTTGTATTTTATTCCCACATACTAGTGAAATACACTCTCAGGGGAACTAAGCTAAATATTCCTTTTCAGAAGGAAGACTCTTAAAGCGCTGTGTCTTTAATATACTGCTAATGCCAATTAATTGAACTAGTCACTTAAATCCAATCCCTCGGTGCTGCCGTTTTCAAGGATCCCCACAATTCCATTGCAATTTTGAACTTTACAATTCAAAAGTTAATACATACCTAAACAGTGCATATACCATACTTCACCTAAATAAAAACAAGAAAACTAACAAAAAAAAAAAAAACTTAACCTTACTCTAAAACATATATAAATTTGACTAAACATTATTTCAAAACAAAAGACAAAAAACTTGAATTCTTCTCTCTCTTTCTTTCACGATATTGAACTAATTATGAGTTAAACATAAGGAAACATTTTCTGAATATTTATGCCAAAATGCACGCGTCAAAGCAGTTACTTTTTGTTTACGTATTTTTATAGTTAAGAGCGAATTTAAAAAATATATTTAATATTATCATAACTATTTACATGCCTACAAATCGAATTGAATGTAGTTGTCTAGGGAGGGCGTTCAGTAAAAACTTTCTCTGTACACATGTGCATTTCTTACCAGGCAATGATAAGCACGCGGGTTTGTACACAAAAACATGTGTAAACACAACAAAAAAAATATCTAAAGCAACTCTATCAGTTGCGCTATCAGTGGCTGTTCTTTTTGTACTCCTCGATACCTAACCCGTCAACTGGTAAACAAAGCAATCGCGACACACGCGAACCGCTTTGGTCAGACCGAACTTTGGTAGAGGTGTCGATGCTGAGGAGCAGACTCCACAGAAAACTCCTCCACAGTTTCGGCAATGATGTCGTCGGCGGAATGCTGTGAATGGGGTGGTACAGGACATACAGCGCGGCGCCTTGTCATCGGGAACCCAAACAGGCGGCGAAAGACGTATTTGGGGCGATGTCGGCTGCTGAGAGGGAACATCCATACTGCTGCTATTGTTGTTGTTGTTGTGGTTGTTGTTGATGTTATGGATGACGCTGTGATTAGTGTTATTGTTCAGATTATTGTTGGCAACGGCAGTGTAGTGGGCTGCAGAACGTTCGCTTACTGGTGAGTTACTTGCTGTCGAAGTGGAAGAGTTCGCCGGACTGCTGCCCGAAGAGAGGCGGCGTTCGCGCAGGTAAGAGGATAACTTGCCATGACGTCGTTGATGGCTTGTGTTTGGTGATACTTCGGCTGTTGCTTCTTCACCGAGACTTCGACTGCGTCCAATATTATTGCGAACCGGCACTGGTGGTGGATTTTCAGTCGGCGCCAAGTCAATAGTATGAACACGCTGAATGGCTGGGGCGCGTTCAGTGCTGTTAAACACATTGTCCAGTTCGGGATTGACTTCTTCGGCCGAGTAAATGCTTTGATTTGAGCCAGCACTCTGTTGCTGAATGACATCGTTCTCCGATGCGCGAAATTCAAACAGTTCTGCCGTTGTATCCTTCGTGTTTTTCTCGGGAATTTCGATCTCGTCTTGTGCCGGACTCATGTTCATCAGGAACACACTGCGCAAGATCTGTCGAAGGTCCGAGGCGAAATTCGTCTGCAGTTGATCTGCCACACTCGCTATGCTTACGAATAGCCGATGCAGGAGGTACTCTGTGCTTCTATTAGAAGAGATAGGAGACAATTGAAATGAAAGTAATCTGCCAATCGTACTTACATAAACTTCATCCGTGCTAAAGTAACTTCGTGCGTATCACCATCAGATAGTGAGGATGTTGTATCGCCACTCGAGGTGTCACGCTTTGCTGATGAGGTGGTATTTTTGGAACGTTTTTTGGAATGGTGACGACTTCCATCACTGATGCTACTGGTGGTGCTGCTTATGCTGATACTACTCGCGCTGCTACTTGCACTACTGCTAGTCCCAACGCTGTTGTTATTACTGTTATTGTGCCGATGATGATGGTGGTGATGACGGCGATGACTGTGAACGTGGTGGTGGTGGTGATGGCGATGTGAGCGCTTCCCACTGCAACCATCCCCCGCACTACTACTGCCGGAACTTTTCTCCAACTTCGCATACTGACTGTCTCGGCTGTCGAAGGATTTACCCTCGCTTCCCTTAATTGTTAGCTGCTCACTTTCCTCAGAAGAATCAACAACGACTGTTTTGGCTAAAACACGGCTGCAACTGGGTATATTTCCATTGAACTCTCTGTCGGCTTCTGGCAAATCAGCATCTTCACCGACGGTGCAGCTTCCGAACTCATCGTCCTCGCTGGCTATGAAGTTGTCTGTCAATGGTACCTCATTCGACTGCAGGAGGTTGCCGAGATTTGTGTTTGGTATCAGATAGCCGGTGGCACAATCGGCGGATACTATGTCGCCCTCCTTGGCTACACCTCCGTTTTCATCATCCGTCCATTCAGCGGATGACGAAGTCGATGAAGTCGATGGCAGGGGCGATGGGGACGGAGAAACAGAGGGGCTCGACGCTTCCGAGGAGGATGACATTGCAAAAACGTCACTATGTGCGAATACGCCGTCTTTTTTTAACACCTTTTCGTCGGTGTTATTCACAGGGGCTGCTTTGATTTCTTCCTTCAGTTCTGCTGAGGCGGGTAATTCGTTAACTTCGCTTTTCTCCACATCGTTATAGTTCTTCCCCGAAGACGAGGACGAACTCGTCGTTGCAGCATCATCACAGTTATTATTATTAGAAATGTTCTTACTATCACTATCACCTTCAACATTACCATTGGTGACCACATTTGGCTGCTTAAGATGGATCTCTTCATTTGTGCAGAGTAATTTCTCCAGCTGATACAGCTCGTTTTTGTTTAACTTCCGCAAGAGATCTCGAATCTTTATCAGAAACGAACGATACGGTCGAAACATCTCCGACAATTGCTCGGCCGGCATGTCCATATTCAATGGTCCTCTGTTGTATATCACAAGCCCCGTGACTATAGCCAGTCGCGGTATGGAAAACATTAATCCCGGATCAAATGCATCGACTTTATCCTGCTCCAGCAGACCCACTGTCAGTGCGCGTTGCAGCGTTTCCGAAAAGAGGACACAAATGAACTCTTGCATTTCATACTCGTGTTTCGTCTTTACCTGCACCATTGCGCTCACGTAACGCAACTCAAATTCAGCGAACAGTCGATCGAATATCTTAAGGCTTTCGTACAGCTGCTCAGTGTTAGAGTCGTTAAAGTCTAAATGCAAAGTTTGGCTATTGGGCACGTTGTTGCGAAGGCACTGATCTCGAAGCAAATTGCGCACATTGCCGAGACTTTTGGTCACCGCCTGTGCGAGGGGTCTCATGTCTTTACTCTCTTGCTCACGGTTCATTATGGAAGAACCAGCTGCCAGGCATTCAGCACCAAACCATAGCTGACCGGCTAGATTCTCTTGTAGAACTTCTTCAGGAAATTTGGCGCGAAACGCACGCAGTGCACGATCTTCTCCCAGAAGCTCCTCCATTATCTGATTGGTAATTGATAGAACTTTGTCCTGCAAAAAAAAAAAAAGAGTGTCAAATAGGAATGCGAACTTGCGTTTGCTACTCACCTGTCCTTGGCGTAAGCGACTGACAAGACGAGAACAACGATCTGGTTCGGCGCGACCATCAAAACTATCCAATTCGCTGGATATGGCTGTGAGTGATCGATCTGCATGATAAAAACGTGCCAAAAGTGATTTGTCGTCCGCCTGTAGTTAAATAAAAAAAATGTTATTAGTAAATCTGACATTTGAAGTTACTCGATCACAAACAATGTATTTTACAAATGGTATAGGTAGTCTAGGTAAAAGAGGTAAAACCTGAGTTGGATGAGTTGGCCTCTCATGCAACATTTGTGGCATATGACAAAAGGTTAGGACACATAATTTTGATGGCAGACTTCGAATAGGCAACAATAAGATGTTGAGAAGATGTGTGCACGAACAAAAGTGTGTACATTAACATTCGAGGAAAGCCCGATAAGTCACTCCTAACAATCTAAAGCCACCGCTGCAACATCAGTCAATGGTTGTTATGTTAATGGTTATAATCTTCGTAGATGAGCTGGACCCCAGATGCGTATGCATGTGAAAACGTTGGTTGGTCCAGTAAAAAAGTGAATATACATTGAATGTCTGTCTGATTAGACTGCGTATGAAACGTTCTAGTTTTAACGTAAGCTCTTGCGTAATTCAAAATAACCTCGCATTACCGTATACAAACTTTCCATTAATTTACAGCTGTGTATGTCTGTCTACCCATAATACTTAGCTATGATACAATTAGTTTTTCCCCACCAACTTGTACGTATTTTACAAACAACCAACATAGGCCTTGAACGATTGTTGATTCGTAGCCGTATACGCGTTTGTAAGCCCGACCAGTGTGACGTGTTTTCAGTTTTCTTCTCGTTTTTCTAAATCACGTTCGATACTCATTCATGGTGTGTGCCAAATTGCCAACAAAATCACTCGAAATCGAAACTTAAAGTGAAATTATGTGGCAAACCCACGTGATTGAGAAACTAAAAACTACACGATGACAGTCTCAATGTTTGTCAACAGCTGGAAACTGGAATCTACACCACTAGTCACCACCTCTGATTCAAATTGAATTCGTTCAGTCGTAGCTTGTGCGGTTTGTGGTTTTTTGTTTCCCTCAAAGCGATTCAAAAGAAATTTAAATTGTAAATGAAATTAAGACAATCTTATCTTCGCCTGCTGATACTTGTTGCTTTGTTGATACTCTAGATTTCGTGTGCGCTAGTACCGCATACGAGTTCTCGTATGTTGAGTCACGTCACGTACAACCATCGAAATTGCCGGAAGACCAATCCGAAAAGACATTTTCCAGTGTCAGAAAACAAATCTACTGTGTGTTTTTTTAGATACAAATTACAAAGCCGACTATCAGGTTTTATTTGTTTGGCGACATGTTAAATAGCAGTAATGTGATAAGCAAATTTTGATGGGCCACATTACCCGACACTACCACATCGCCAATTCCAGCACACAATAAATGGCGTTTGGCTGGCCATTCGTTTAACTACGCCAAATATACGACGGGAAATAAGATAAGAACTGATCAGATGATTATTGGCTACTATTTGTGAGTTTCAATACGAAAGTGACTTTCTTTTGAAGCAGGAAAAGCTGCTAGCAATAAATAAACTCCCGACATACACTCAGGCGGGAATGAGATCCTCGTATCCCACAGATCTCTGACAAAAACAAGTCTCGAAGTTATTTAATTTTTTGGGTCACAAGATCAGCACTGATAAGGTGCTCAGAAAATGTGTAATTTCGTATTTATTGGATTGCGTAAGACGGGTTTTATATCGGTTGTTTAATCGAAATAAGTTACCATAGCTTTTGGCAAACGACACTACGAATGTACTCGGAGACTTGACGCGCATTAAGTGCTGTCCGGATAATAATACAACGTGGTTTTATTTTGTAAAACGATTAGTAATGTCAATTAAATTACATCTGATTAAACGTCACGGGTCAAGCAGCAATAGGTCTTGAATACTATTTCGAATACGTAGATTGTCGTAGATGGCACTAACCTTGTGTAAAAGTTACACTCCCATTGACAACAATTTGCATTCATATCATTTTGAGGTGGCTGAGAGCCACCATGATCTATAGGGGATTGCCCGTCTTTAGGGTTTGAGCAAATATATGGCCCTGATCGCGCACGAGTTAAGTTTGCCATCGAAATTTAATTTTTCTTGCTAATTGATAAATCTATATTTTCGTTACCTTCAATTGTCATCGTTGTTTTTAGAAAGTGTTTTCAAGCAACAGCAGCACTTGGCCATCTTTGAGTTTATTTTATATAAAACTGAATTAGCTAAACGTCAATGCAAGAATTGCTATATTCACCTTGGTAATCGATCAAAAGTTTTTTTTAAAAACAAAACGTTTAATTAAGCTCAAGCTTTGAACTGCCTTCCAATGTAGCCATATTAATTAAATACATGAATGTTTTTTAGTGCCACGAATCACCTAAGCGCTGCAATATCGATTTAGCTCTACAAACGGATATAGCCTTGCGTCGACGCGTTGTATTTCTTCCATACTTCAAATGCAGTGACTTACTCAGTCTGCTGGCTTTGTTCATCCAACTTTTAAAAAGAAGCTGTTTCACACGACTATACTGCTGTTAAAGATGTTTCTGCTTTAAAAGTTGCCTTTCTATGATGTTCTTGGTATTTAACATGCATTCAATATCCAAAAATTGTGCGCAAGTTATATTTTAAACTAGGTTAACTTCGAAATTTAGTAAAGACATGAAAACAGTTTTTATCTAATGGCCTGGAACTGTTTTTTATAAAGGAATGTCTATATGTCAATTGGGGGTCGATTTAAATAGAGATTTATCGAATACAGCTACCCATGTTTTACTTAACCATTATTATTCTTCATACTATAGTTTATAATTATTTTGTTTACATATTTTTGATCATTTAAACTAGTTTATTGTGCGAAATGTTGGCCACACTGTAGGCACATGCCTTCTAGCAATTTCCACCCCCTTATTTAATGATAGCCCAACAAATTAAAATTATTCTTTCCTCGAACGTTACAGTTTTAGAAAACCGCAATTTTCTTTTAGAACTACATAAAATCTGTCTGAAGTAGCATGAGGGTTAAAAATCAGATGCTAGATGCGAAAAATTTCCTTACGGGAAATTCAAATAAATCACACGTACTTACTTTGTAATTTCAACACCAAACCAGTTAATTTCATCATGCTCATCTTGTTGAGTTTGCCGGCTAAAGTTTACTTAAATGATTATCAGCTAAAGCTACAATAGCTCCATAGGAAATATTTAAGAACTCATATGCACAGTTGATATACAACCACATACGACGATACGCAGTAGTAATATGAATTCTGGGTGAATTATAAAAATAGGCTAGGTATACATATTTAATATCACCCTACTCGCATGTAGGTAGACTTCATCAAATCGAATGCACAAAGCTATCATGTGCCACTCGATTATAATTTGCGCTTTACGTGCACACTAATATTAATTTAACCATTTGTGTTTGTGGCTACGATAAGATACAATAAAAAATTGCGTTTTTATTTTTTGCGATATCTATTAATAATGACAGACCGATATTAGATACATGCGTTTTTTATTTCTGAAAGACTAAAAGGAAACATTTTAGCTTTTGAGATGCGATTTTAATGGTTTTGATAAAAAGTTGGGTGTACAATTTGCACGTGACTGCTGCGGAAAATGATGATTCAGTGGGGAAATCACCGAACGAAACGAAGGTAGATAGGCAGTACATATACAGGTACATATGGCGTAGTTACAATTACGAGTATGTATTAATAGATGTTTGAAGGTAAATTGGTATTTTATTGAGGTGGGTAGTTTTAAGCGACCAGACTTTCGGGTCGCAGTTTAAGTTTTTCTATAAAAAAAAAAGTAAATCTTTTTTGATTTGATTCGTTCCATGGAGAATGAGACCTCAGTATATACTGATCGGTCCAAAACTAGGTATACTCCAACGAGTTGGACCTACATATGGCCCTGAAACTTCCGGACACAATGTTCAAGACATTATGCTACTTTTTCTAGTTTATTTCAAAGCTGACCTATCTCGCAGTTACACTAGAAACGTCCCATGAGGTTGATAATCCACATTTACTGGGGGAATGTTAAAAATAACCAACTGGATGGGGAGTTGACGTTTATGGAGTGGTAGCCGACAAGTCATGTCAAGAATTTCTTCACTGACTACTAAGTTGACATTCAGTGTATAACTGAAGTAGTAAAAGTGATGTTACCAACCAATAAATTTAGTCGCCTTAAGGCATCTTTAAATGTGCCCATTTTCGAGTTGATACTATTGTTTTTCTGACTGGCAGTGTCTACCGATACTAAGTTCAACGCTATTATATGTGGCTGTGAGGGCAAAGTAAAGATGATAGGTCTCTGCTTTAACATCGTATGGACTTTTGAGAACTTGCCTACATTTCAAAATATGATCTATGGTCGCACGACCAAGCAGAAAGTTAAATTTCGACGGGATTAAAAAAATAAAGTACGGACGTTCCTAAGCTATTAGGTACTCACTTTAGCTGACTTGACATTTTATAAATCAAAAGTCGTCCTATGCAACTATGCACTATGCGTTTCACTTAAAAAACAAGGAATATTTTTAATGTTATAAATTATTCAATTCTATTCTTCTCGACGTGTTTTTCTAGTAAGCACTGGTTTTTCCCGAGAAAACTAAATACGATGTATATTTATTAGGAATCGGGTTTTTACTACGCGTTCCATTGCAGCGATAAATTAGAAGCTAGCGCGTGCCATAGATATTACAAAAAAAAATTAAATACCATAAAATGCCCGGCACGGTGTTAGGGTGTGCCTTGCCGAATTTTTTGTGGTCCACTCTTTTTCCCGGCTACTTAAATCTTTTTTTAATATTTCAAAAGATTATATCATTTGGCTATTCATTTAATCGCATAATTCGAATATATTAATTGATTTCGTTAGCAACTCGTCTGTTACAGAATATAAAACATTTCCATTGCCTTGTGACGGAAGTAACCAATTGACATTATAGCCTGTCCAATTGGAGGTAATTCTACATTGTGTTCAAAAGTTGAATATTGATTAAAGTGTGAATACAAAATTTAAATATCGTGCTCTTAACGTGATCTTTAAATTATCGTGTTGGGTGTCGTTTCTTTTATATTACTTATGTATGTTTAAGCTTTCATTCATTAGCTAATTTGTGAGTGTGAGTAAAACAAAGCACTTGATCACAAGTTCAGAAAGTAAAAGTCGTGTCCTAAATGCCAAAACATGCCGTTTGTTTTTTTGTGATTTATAAGACCAAATGTAGAGTATTGAGTTATTGAGTCAGCTAAATAATGACAACAAAGAGTGACGAATCTGTCGATCGATTGTATGTAAGATTTTACTTGGTAAGCAGAAAGATACGACCCATAAATTTCCACGCCTGGTCAAATGTAAGCCAAACCACTAACTCATCCTTCTCAGTGGTGATTAACAACATACTAAGACCCGTTCCTAATGTACCTGTCACCGTTTGTTTCTCAATCTAATAGATATTGCGACGATTCGATCGCACGACTGATTTATCCGTGTACACAAATTCCTCTGATTTAAGCAATAAATCACAGAAATTCCATACTTATTGAACTTCTAATGGGAACTTGAACGTCTCTATTGAATTAAATATAAACATCAAACAACACTTCATGCTGTCACAAACTCAATCAATTACGGTAGTAAAACATCGTCGTCCCTTAAAAATGGCGACCTACATCATTAACATTCGTTTAAAGGTGCACAGGTGGCATCAGTAGCGCAATTTTACGCCGCAAAACCCAGCAGTATCTGTCACAATCAATGCCAGCTCTCGCACCGCATATTGTAACACTCACTGGTGATGCTAACAATCAATTGAACCACAATTGAGAGCTAATTCTTTGGCATAACACAGCCCGCTTCATCTGCCTGCCTACAATTCACACGGATGCGAGTGCGAAAATGCTCGTTAAATCGATCGAAAACACTTTCGTTGTGTGTACCTATCGAGTGTGTCGAGAGTGAGTTGATATTCGAAAATTTGCATAGCGAATGGATGGTGAAAGAGTTTTTTTTTGTTTGTTTTGCTACCATTTGAGAGGTCAAGTGGAATAATGGTTCAATTGAAAGGCCTACGTTGCATTTATCCACCCTGTTGCGTGTGCGGTGAACTTCGAACGACCATATACCAGTGACAATGGCAGTGTTTAGTGACCTTTTTGGGGGTTATTAAATAAAACTGGATTGTGTTGAAAAAGGTGCAGACAAAGGAGGAACGTGCAAGTGTCTCTTCATGCCAGGGCAGCCACAAGTAAGGCTTTTGTATAAATTTGTATTCCATATTTACATGGGCGCTGTCCAAGTGTGTGTTATTGCCTTAGCTTATAGCCTCATTTGCAATCGTCACTGTATATTGTATTAATCGCTTCATTATAATAATTTAATGTTTGTTTTTCCTTTGTTTGTAGGTGTGTGTCGTGTGAAAAAATATATGAACAGAAGCGTCTGACGTCAGAGAAACAAACGGGTGCGCATTTATTAGTGCATTCGATTTGATGAGCACTTTTTATGTTTGTGAAAGGAAACGACTATTTAATAAGTATTATCTCTATCGGATGCAGGCTATTACATTTCGCTTAATATCAACTCGAACGTATGTAAATCGACACAGATGATGCGTGCAACTAATTGACACAAGAATCACGTTCGGGAGCGTGTTCGGCGTGTGATGTGGGTACAAAGAAGCTGCGCTGTTTATTCGAGTTTTGTGTGTTTATAATTTTCGATGATGTATTACGTTGTATCTTGTGTTCGATAGTATAATATCTTATACTTTGTTTTTTTTTGTTGATTATTTGGTTGGTGGGTATTGAACAAATTAACAATGAATTGATACAGTCGAGGTAATTAGAGGCTTTTTGTAATTTTGTTCTCTCCTCATTTTAGTTGAGTGTTACTTCCGCTATGTAGCTTTTAAAAACACTTTCTGCAATAAATATGAATCAGAGTGAACAATTATTAAGTGATGCAGTTTGGCAGCGACACGCATCACTCGCATGAGCATCTTTTAGGTCAACACTGAACTGTGTTCAATGATGGCTTGGCACGATGTTTTGGTCGTGGTTGCTGTTAATTTCAGATGATTATTAGTAAGAGAAAATACCGTAAACGAAGAAGAGTGCGTAGAAGGACCTTATTCGATTGCTTTCTTTTATTGAATGTATTTTTTTGTAAGTCAAGTAATTATTGCCTTTTCATTAATGTACTGATGACAAAAGGTTCGATCGTTCGGACGGGAAATGGTTCCGACAATGGGTAACTGAAGTTTGACGGTCGAAACGATAAACGTTTCAAACATTTTTCGATAACAATTTATGAGAACAAACCACTTTGTAACTTTTGCATAGAACATTGGAGGTCTGTGGCTATATACATTCAAACTTCGATATGCAACCATCTATTAAAAATTGGAGTGAGGCAAATTCGATGCCTCAGAACACAATTCACACCTACAAAAGTGTACTTTTTGGTGCGGTCATCAAGTGTCCCTTTTCAAAGTTATATTTATTCTTATTTCTTGATCAATCATAGGAAAGAACCGAAGTTATTGCAGCTTAATTGAATTCCAGTGACGCCCTTTTTGTGGATCTTCTAGCTACTACGAGTACAAAGAATGAGGAACGCATTCAATGTTTTAAATTAATAATGTCATTTCAACATTTTCGAAACATTTCGATAGAGTTTGAACCCATTTTAAACAAAGTGTGCTGAGAAATAGTCCAGAATGTGTTAAGATATACAATATACGCATTTGCCTTCACGAATACTTCCGGGTTTAATATAAATGTTAATGACCTACCCAATGCCAGAGAAAACTTATCAGCAAGACACAGTAGTAATCCGTGTACCGATCACAGGAGTTCATTACCGAACAGGAGTACCTTAAAGTATGCTATCATCATTTCAGAAAACAACCCGAGAAAATTAAAGGTTATAAAGCCACTAATGAACAGTTGTGTGTCGAAAGAAAAACAAAAACAAAATACAAATATTACAGACGGTGCACTAGGCGTATACGTACTATTTCTGTAAAGAAAAAAACAGAGAATATTGCGAGCAGAATACTAAGGTGTATAATTCAGCTGTTTATGTTGATAGCTTGATAAATGATAGGTGGTCCTGTACGTGTGGCATCGACTGTTTTACAAATATATGTTGGGACCAACCGAACTTATTTTTCGTGCAAAATGTTAAATTGCGATTAAAACAGTTGACACAACTCAAGGCAGCTGTAACCTAATGCAACCCTCTTAATGGGATGCACGCAAGCTTTCTTCGTCCAAAAACCGTCACAACTTCTTTTGAAATGAGCTTAAAACCAGACCTTACGACATTCTGTTGTTTACTGCCTACTAAAGATTAAAAAAAATATGCACGAAATAGTAACTCATTGTCTCCTACGCCGCTACGCAACCCCAACTAACAGATGACGGAGAAGAAAAGTCGAAATTTCACAATTCCAAACAAACATTTTCCAAATGAATGCAGGTATACCATCTAACACACGAGTTGACGTACCTACTCGTTATTATAGCCAAATCAAGTGCACAGATAAAGAGCCAAACAATTTAATTGCATTTTGTTGGCAATACAATTGACTTTGTGTAAAGTAAAACACTGATAAAATATTTATTAAAACAAACAAACACACTCACGAACTGGTTTATTTCGTTTTGCTCTCGTTCCACACTCTCATCTTAGTCGGGTTTTTTCCCCTTCCTGATTCATTCAATGATCTTGTTGAGGAAAATTACTTGACTTTGCATTGCGTTCGCTATTCCTCACATTACTATATAACCTTGCGCCAAACTTGGTAATGGAAATGTAAGTGCGTAAGCTATACAGTAGACAGTGCACACGCATGTCGATGTGAAAAGAAATCGAATTGTGTACCTGCCGCCATATCGGATCACAGCATGTCTCTGTTTAACGCCTAAAACCCAAAATTAACTCATCATTCTCAAAGTAAATAAAGAGGTTATTAGCATTTGACGTAGCTGTATATATATTTATACGCTAAGCTCCGTATATACTGCGCAGTTTGCGGCGTATCATCGTTTTAATTTGAAGGTGAATCCGCTTCAAAGATCCAACCAAACGAGCGATTACACTTACGTTTGGCTGTTATTCTCAGGCTCAACGTATTCACATGCATGCGCGGACAGTACAAAGGCCTCGGATGTAAATAAACTTTTTGCGCGGCCATTGTACTTTGCCAAACATGACTAAATTTAACACACTTCCCTCAGAAAATTCGTTTCTTAATCTGCAATTAAAATTGTACATAAAAAAAGAGTTCTCTCGTCGGGGGGTATCATTTTATACCCATGGGAAGCATGTCATTATTTAGACATGAGAGTTCCACAGAAAGCGTCTGATACAATCCACTCTAAATGGGACAGAGTGTAAAAATAAGAACGTATTCGTAGAAGAATCGTTAAAGATTCGACTTGCGTTAATTATTTTTATTTGTTTTTGGAAGGCGAAATCAATCGATGCGATACAAATCAAAGTTTCGGTGGCATGATGATTGTGTAAGCCGTCCAAAAATATCTTTCAAGGAATTAAAGTACGAAGGCTTGTGCTCTGTGTATAATCAATTAACATAAAAAGTTATTTTTAGCACTACATGTGCGTATATTTTGAGCTAAAATGATTCATCTCGTTTTAACTTTAAGCATGGATTCGATTTGATTCGAATTGTCAATGTGTACTGTATTGCAACTAAATTAAATGATCTTGAAAACAAAACTTTATAAAGTAGAAAATGTGCATATGGTCACTTAACTTTTAGTATCACGTCCTTGGCCATCGGTGTGGCTTGTGGAGGTGCCGTCTTGTATGTTAAAACCACGCCATCCTCTAATTTATCTCAAAAATGGTGCGATGCAATAAAGCGTGACTTAGACTGCGTTGCAGATATAACTTAAGAACAAGTATGGCCCAGCAAGTTAAGAGGAGATTTGTGCGAGTCAAATAAGATAACTTTGGCCGATTCAAAGACAAAGTTGGTCGGTCCCGTTTGTGTTGACAAATTTTAGAGTCAACATCGAATTGAATGAGCTGTAGAGCGACTAAGGACTGTACACGTGAGCTTCTAGGACGCGGTACGAATTGCTATTGCTGCTGATTGCGTTCACTATGACCGGTACTTGGTCTAGTTTACGAGATAACCAAGGTGTCCATCATTTCGTCGTGCAATCGCGTAAAAAATTGCATTTGATTAATTCGAACAACACCATAATAAGAAAATTTTGAAAAGCATGTGAGCCCCACGTTGAATTTATGGCAAGAACTGGAAACTAGCCCCAAAGTTCACACTAATCACCACTTATTCATCACTAATGATATGGTGTTGCAAATCAAAAGAGAAATCCCCCTTCACAGAGTACGAACAAAGACTCGCATGCATCAAACTTTTCTGGTCACTAACACCACTCTGAATATTCATAAAAAGACGGCTAAATTAATTATATTCCATGATTCAAATTAATCTGGTCTCCCATATTCAAAAGCTTGGCATGGTAAATGACCGCTTAAATAAAACTGTCGCTTCGGTAGGAGGTTCAACACAGCATCCCCAAGCAAAGGGGCATTAGCTTTCAAGAAACCCAGTAAAATTTCTATGTTTCCACCAGAAGTGGCTATCCCTGTTCTTGTGGTTCCCAAAAAAAAATAATTTCCCAGAAAATTTCCCTGCTAAACTTGCGAGAATCGTTTTACTCATCGGTTTCAAATATTCCAGCATAACCCACTATGTACATGGTGTTACTACAGATCATTTAATATGCTACATACGGTCTGCATTGAATACCTTACTTATATTAATTGAAGGAAATATTTCACTATTTCACTATTATATTTGATCTGAGGGTACTAAAATATCATCCTGCTTAAATGTTGACATTAAGTTCTTGGTGGCATTCAGATTATTGTTCATTCTGAATGTTCAGAATAGTTGTCAAACCAAAAAATAACACTCAAAAAATTTGACGACTTCCCAAAATGTGAACAAACCCTAAATGACTGAATTGAAATTTACGGAAGTTTTAAAAGGTCGACATTCAAAGTGCAATGTGACTGACGTCGATAATCGTTGCCGAGTTGTTATTTTCGTTGAATGAATGTGTAAATATAATCTTTTGCTTTGAATTTATTTTCGCAACTAGTCAATGGCAAAGAAGTCATCACAATCCAAAAAAAAATCCCGCCTGTAGAATTATCTAATATTCAGATACAGCAAATGCCCCTTCGTATTTACCTAAAAATAGATTTATATATCAAAAGCTTCGACACACGCGTATTACTATAGCGACATGGAAATAGATTGCCCAGACGAGAACTATTTAAAGGGTGTTCAAAAATAATCTCCCTCCCTTTTGCTTAAAGTCAACAGAATATGGTAGTCTATTAAGAAACTAAATTTATATCCTAAATGGAGTATCGTTGGGTTCCAAGAGTTGTTGCTATTGCTAAAGGGCAATGCCGGGAAGTACTTACTATTTTATGTTTAATGAAAGTTAAGGAAAATTTACCTGAAAATAGAGAAAAACACAAATTAGTCAATGAGTCTGCAATGCGTGTGTAAAGAGAAAGGAAAGTTTAGTTACGATAAACGTTAATATTAAATTGAAAATTAAGTGGTCTTTACGTTTTTCTTAAAGGATTGATTCTGGAAAAATTGCGACACCTCATGCCATCAACAGCTAGGTTGCTTCCATCCAACTGCATCAAGTGTACATATTACCAACCAAAGAGCGCGTTTTACTCTATCACAAACATATGAAGTTATCTAAATTTTTTTATAACGTGAGAGAGGATTTGGGTTATTTATCCAAGACCGAAAAAACGTCACTACAAAAATAAAGCACTTGAAGAACTACTCGACGATGTACCTACATGTATGCTGCGTAGAGGAAGACCTCCTTAAATATTTTGAGAAGCATTTGTCATCATTTACCATACAGGGTACGAAGTGGGGTGACTGGTCTGACGTTTTTTTCGAAACCTCGCTATTGCTGATAAAAAAACCATCGGTCTCAAAAACCCTAGTGAGATATAATGACATTTTGTTTGTATTTTGTTTCCAATCGCTGGAATCCTTTTTGGAGTAACTGAATATTGTAAAGCTTAAGCGATATCCTATTTCTTATTATCTTTTTCTCTTTCCGGGACATATCTGTTTTTGGAACCCAACGGAATATTACGTTGTGCTGCACGCGCAGGAAGCTGTATTTTATTTTACTGCAGAAATCACTTTAACTATGGACCTTTTATTGTCAATAAATAAGGTTCTATCAGCGTTTGGTAGTGGCACCATTCCCACCTGTTTAGAAGTTATTTTCACCGCTACACCGCTCAGTCAAGCAAGTCTTAAAAGTAGAATGTCTCGTCAACAAGCAGATCAATTTTGAATCTTTACATGGTGGAATGGATTTTACATCGAATGTTCTGGAAAATTGTTGTGTTCGGTGTTCCCAGCTACCAGTTTGACTACGCCAACATATGCGGCAAATGTTTATGGGAATAGTTTCAATGCTTTGACTTGAAGTATCCCCTTTCGCTCCGCTGAATGTCCTAAGTGCACTTTACTAACTCGAACGAAATCTATACATTTTATGTCCTGTAGCATCTAAAATATGTATAAATGAATAAATAACCCTCCCAATTTCAGAACATCGTCAATGGGGCTCGTATTTCCTGGACACACTTAAAAAGGGTTATTTGCAGTCAATTCACATGTTCAGAAATAACCAACAAAACGATAACAAAATGACAGGCTTTTCTTTTCAGTTCATTTGAATACACAACAAAAAAACAAAAAAAAAACTGCAATCCCAGCAGTAAACGGACGACAACATAACGTCAACAACCAAATCAGTTCCTCTTTTGCTCCTCAAATTTAACTCAATACCTCGTGTTTGATGTGCGCACAACCTCGAGCGGAAAAAACACTTTGACATGAAATATTATAAGGAACACGAGTGTCCCATAGCGACAAGTATCCGTAAGATACTTACCGAGTGGACAATTACAACCACCATCAACTCTGTACATGAATATTGGAATATTCCCAGTGAAGGTCGTCCCCATATTCAATTCAATTCACCGGCCCAAGGAGCCAGTGTGCACGTACGTATGGCATGAAATTGATTTTCCCTTAAGCGACAAGACAACACAACGAATTATGGGTGAAATAGGAAACGTGTGCAAAACACAACAAGAGGCAAAACGAAAAAAAAGTTCGACTAACAACAAACCATAATGATAATGTTAACAATGCTCGCGCTATTTGCACAGGGTAATGGACAAGATTCTAACGAGGAGAAGTTGGGGAACACTGAAGAGGTTCCACACAGTTTGCGCCTCTACAGAGTCTAGATATCGTTCGTTTACTCAACGCGGCGAACGGCTACGAGCCACATAGGTGGGACGGTGGCACCTTGAGCAACGCGCACTCTTGGAGAACGAATTGCTTTGCTTTTTGCGAAAATTTATTTATTAATTACAGTTTGGCGTCTTCCGCTCTCTTTTACGCGAAGGTGGTCACTGTGGTTGTGGTTGTGGTTATTGTTTTCTATTGTTTGAACTGTGAAGAGGAAGTATGGCATCATATACATCTACATCTACATGTTTTAACGCTCAGGCTCAGGTAACCGACAGCTGCACCGGTAGTGGATCAGTGTTTGCTGTGCACTTTCAATTGATGTTTGTCGCGTGTACCCACGCCGCTGTGGTAATTGCATACGCGATGAGTGTTTTTTTTCATCTATATACCTACACAGTTTATTGTTACGGTATACTCTCTTATTTGCTTCCCCGTTGAAGCAAATAAGAAGATTGAGAGAAAGACCGACTTTCACTTTTTCTTGAGGAATTTTCGAGGGAAGAAAAAAATAAGCATAGGTACGAACGTATATTATATATACACGACCTTACCAGGACGGGAATAATTATCACATCACAATCAGTCATCAGATACTTAAAGGCAACCGTATGCTGTGGATTCAAATTGTATACTTCGTTGAGTCCAAGCCAAAGGAAAGTGGAAACAAAAGAAATAAAAAATCATTCAAAATAAATGGAAAGTAAATTATTTAACCAAAAAATAAATAAAAAAATATACACTACTGCCCGAGTCTCGATTTTCTTTTTATAAATTGGGAAATAAATACCCACACACTGTGTGACTCGGAGAGTTCCGCTTTCAGAACACAGTGCGGGAAGTAGGCTCTAAATCATTTCTTGGTAATGTTCCGTCTTGTTGGTGACCTATTTTCAAGGTGAAATCTTTGAAGCATATGTTTTGTGGGGTAATTCACAAAATATAATACATAATGACAAGCAAAAATCTATTTTAAGAATTGGCAGAGGTTGAGAGATTTGAAAATCCTAATTAATACCAAAATATGGTTTTGGGCAGAGCTTGAAGGTAGAGAGATACACTCTTAAAGGTGATATCTCTACCGTAACTCAGTCTTGGTAAAAGAAATGGGTAGACTTGTGTGTTTGTATTATTTCACTGGCTTTCTTTCGATTCGGTCTATATGGACACCCCAAAGTAGATGCACATTTTTTTAAGATCACATGAAATTGTGCCATTGGTTGATTTCAACAATAGATCTGTTGTATAAGGAACATCTTTCTTACTGAAGCAAAGTAAAGAATAATCTTAATCACGAAAATAAAACACAACCCGAAATTTCTGATATTGCAAGTTCCAGGTTCTAATCCCAAATTCCAAGGAAGAAAAAACGCTGAACACAAGCACGTAGAATATTTTAGATATGAAACTTTCGAACGAATAAATATTTTCCTTTGGTTTCAAGACTTCCATCTAGTATGTTGTTTTTGTTATATCCAATCTTACAATCGGCACAACTGCTCAATTCTAAGGAGAAGTGTTGGGGTTCGGAAAATCTACGGTTAATGGATTTTTTTTAAATGAAAGTATGTATTTCAAGTCTTTCCATGCTAGTCAAGATAAAACTCAAAACAACCTAACTAAATTTAAGTCAAAATTTTCAGAATAAGAACTTCGAGTAACTCAACTAAAATATTTATATCAGCAACTTCTTATCGGGACCAAAACTATCCTATCTTGCAAGGCAACCAATCAGTCCTTCATATTTAAATTCAATGGTAAAATACGCAGGAAATGTATTTATTTCTTACCAAAAGTATAGATACCTATGATGAATTTTATTATCCCTAACTTTAGAAATAAGTGTTTCGTCATTTAAACTTGCATACCCTATTTCATCCCCTTCACGTTTTGTTTTCGCCTTTGTCATTCTGAGAAGTCTAGTTGGCCAACAGGTCCAGTTTCATTTTTGGGACGTATAGAAGGGATCTAGTCCAACACACTAACATTTACCAAAATTCATGAAAATTGGTTTTGCGGTCGTTAAAATGTAACAATCTTACTTTCGCATTTATAATATTAGGATTATATCAAGGCTACCTTGAATTTTCTGCGCAAAAATTACAAATAACAACAAATATATTTTGAAATAACAAAGTGATGCCAAATTTGTATAGTTATTTTGCGATCACCTTACAAAGAGAATGATGTGACTATCGCATTTGGCTATCACAAAAGTGAATATCACCTTTCACCTTACGGGATTCCATCACTGGTCTGATAGGTAATACACACACACAAAATGAAGTTAAGTGGATCCGAAACGTTGTTTCATAAACTAAGTAGTTATAGACCGTCAGCTCCAGCGCTCCTACCCAATCTCCCCGCAAAATTTTGAAAATAAAACTCTTTCTTAGATTTCCTATCTGTGTTGTGATCTCAGTGATGCCAGCTAAGGCTTTTTCACGCCTTTTAGGCATTATTTCATAAGCTAAGTCTTTAAGGCTTGTTTTTTCCCCCAAAAGGTATATTTTTTTATTTCAAATATTTTTCTAATTGGACTAGGTATGTTTGGTTTGTTCAAAACTTTGTACCTAATTACGAAACTAAAAAGTCATAAATGTTGTTCCTGTTAAGAATTCCTTCTGTGATTTATAATTTAAGTTTTTTTTTTGAAAAAAAAAAATTGTTTTTGTTTATTTTTTTTTATATGCATTTGTGTTTACATAAAAAAAAAATATTTTAGGCACTATTTTATTGAAAAAGACATCTTTTTCCTCAAGTTAGGCATTTTTTCGTCAAAATTGATTGCCAACGCTGTGCGGTCTGTGATCTGTGAATACGTGTAAAATATACTCTTATGACTGTAACTGTCTTCGGCCGTCGACTGTCTTTCGTGTCGTCGTTTGTACGGACATGATGAATGAAATAAAAGTATTTCCCTGAATCATAGTTTGTAGTTTGTAAACAGCTAAGATTGGTTGAGCTTGTGAACCGCAAGAGGTAAATATACTACAGAAATAATATACGAGTGGATAATAGATATGCATATGCCACTAAACCATACACGACGTGGTGTCCATCTGTCACTAAATACACCAAGATTCCAAAGAACTTCTACAAAAAAAAATGTAATTAACTAAAAGTATGTACAGCTTTGATTAGAGTAACCATAAAGAATTTAAAATGTCGCACACGTAAAATTTCCATTCTTCCAACTGAAATCTTATCGGTCATGCAGGTAAAATTCGAACGCTCGATGGTAACTATACCGATCTCTACCACAGAAAATTAAAAAAAAAAGTATTAATAATTCATGTGAATTTTCAAACCATGATAACAAACGCGTGTTTGTTTAAAAAAAAAAACAAAATGAGTATTCACATTACTTAAACATATTCATACATGAAATTTTTGTTTACTTTTTGTCGTCAAATGTATTTTTGTCCAAATCCAGTATATTATTTTCTGATAAAATATTTCTGTTGATAAAACTGTAGTCGTGTCAGCATAGCTCCCGGACTGTATCGGAGAACCTGTCAATAGTTAAAACTATACGCGAAACATGTTCGTTATCGTTAATCAGTGTTTACTTTGAAAAGTTATCATCCAACCACCACGCCTGCCGCCACCTTTTCCCGTTGGATGGCTGTTTATATTGCTTATTTTGCAATCTCATTTAAATTGTAAAACCTGTTTTGGAAAGGGTATTTCGGAAATATAATTGGAAATCGTTTGTAGACAGGTTTATCCATACGATAAGGAGGTACGTTCTGCCGCGTACACTGGCATATGAGGGGATAGGTACGGTAACCATATTTTAGAATTCCAAATGAACAATAGAAAAAGAAACAAATTTCACCATCATTTTCAACTATTATTCAAATAGGAACTTTATAGCCAAAAAAAATATAAATAGAACGAAGTTTCTAGTACTAGATTACTGGCTTGCTCGTTCAGAATGTTAGGGTACGTCAGCATTATTATTTTGTTCACTAAATTTTGGTTTGGTTATTTAAATGAAAAAAAAAAAAAAAACAAATAATGAACAACTTATAAAATACAGAACACTTATTTGTTTTTGTATAGAAAATAATTTATAATAATCCAGAATTGTTCATTATTTTAATGGACGGATGGTCACCATAGGTATAGGTAATTTACAGTGGCAGTGGTTGGTTCAAGTACTAGAAGAATTGTTAAAATCAGACGTTTATAAAAAACTAGCTGAACACCGCCGGCTTCGCCAGGCACTGGTATAATTTAATTTTTTTTTTAAATACCCACATTTAAAAAGAGAAATCAACTAAATTGGTTGAAAATTACGGGCGACAGAGGGAAACATACACTCTTTGCAACTTTGTTTTATATATATAGAGATTAAAAATAAAACGAGTGCGAAAATACAGAGGTAGGTATGTAGAAATTTCGTCAAAAATGTGGGTGTAAGACACGTCTAGCAAGTTGCTCTACATGTCCGAGCTTTCGAAAAGGACTTGCTTGTTTAGTGTAAAGAAACACCAATTCTATTTCGGATGTGAGTTACAGATTTGTAGTCCAACCAAGGTAGACAAAGTCTATAGCTACTTTAGTTTTTCATTATGACGTCCTGTTCGTCAATGTTGTGCATCTATTCCATATTGATTGATTAGGTTTGGTTTTGCCCTCATTCACATCTAAGCACATTTTCACCCCATCGGTCTTAATATTTTCGATCGCGACCTTATCTTAATCAGTTTTTTTTTTGTTGACAGCAATGGTCTCATTGGTCTTGTGATCCAATTTTCCGCCTGTCTTTTGAGTATTTCCGACAAAATCTAACCAACAGAGCGTTAATTATTGGCTTTACAAGCATACACCAACGGCACCAACAAGCGGTAATCTATTGGCGTCAAATCGCACATCCTCGGTGAGCACAGGTCCATTTTGCGATATAATAATGTCGTTAAATTAAGTTGAGGAGTAGCAGCTGTACGCAATTTCGTCGATCTCAAAGAAATTTATTTCTCTTACACAGTTTTTCCAACAGAAAGTTTTGAATGTAAAAATAGTTTTACTATTTAGCTTTTTTTGCCTGTAAAGTGTTAGATTTTAAAACTACTGCATGCAATTGGTTCCGGTTTTCACTGCTTAAATTTAAACATGCGATATGTTTTATCACTATCCGCTGTTCAGAAGTCTAAACAGAAAATATTTTTAACAAACGCACCTTCTAGCTCATACGTAAACTCGAAATCAACAGATTGACAGACATGTGGACATGGAATGAATACGTACATCGCCTATCTCTTTTCCATTGCATGACGAAAAACTACGATTGCAAACATTTTCGATTTGAACAAAGTCCGCAAACCATAATATATATTACAAACTACATATTTAATAGGTTACGCTTTTGGGAAAAGTCGCGTCTTTCACTGATATACATTTTCCTCTTATCAGTCTTGTTTACCGACAATTTTTTGTTGGCTTAATTTAGGGTCGTCAGTGTCGGTAAGGCATAATTTTTCAATAAAAGACTGCTAGTTGGTATACAAACACATTAACTGTCTGGACATGTGAAATAACACAATTGACTGGTTAGTATAAACAAATCCAAGTGTCTGCCATTTCAGAAAATACATACCTATATATTCACACTCAATCCAGTACTTCATTTGCTCGCTGAAATTAGATATCCTCAGTCGTCTATGAAACACCCAAAAAATTCAGACTGGTGTCTAATGTGAATGTCATAACGCGACTCGACGTTTATCAAAATGAATAATTTAAAAGCATACGTGACTGGGTGCACAGACAAGGGATGGTTCGTTTGTCATCTAGACATTATATAATATGCACCTGACACCTTGTTTTTATTAACAAGATTCCGCCTAGTCTCTAGGTCAAAAAACTGTTCCCATCAATAGTTGCGTTCAAAATTTATATTTTCTCAAAAACATGCCAACATCCATCCAACTGCTAACTTTGACAGCTCGACCACAACCATCTGTTGACTCAGCTTGAATGGATTTTTAGCGAAAATCAGCATGTTTGCCAAAAATAATTGAGATATTACCTACTAATTAAAAAAAATTTAAATTTTCACTTATTTTTAGATTCATCTGAACCGCGCTGGCGATGCCAATTTTTGATTATCACTAAAAATAGCCCAAGCACATCCCGAAAAAATATGATAAATTGAGCACGTTTCGTCATTAGAGGGGCGTTGATGTTCTCGCATTAGCGTAATGTTCAATTGGATCTATACTTTATTTTTCTTTTGGTGATTTAGTTTTAAGAAAAATTATCAAGTATTAAACAGAATGAGTCATCATTTTTCATTTCTATACATTTTTGCGCACAAGCACGTGTACACGATTATAGTTTAGAGGGGATCTACGGGCGTCTACGATTACTGAGTTGTTTTGAAAAGTCAAAGCACGTGAAGCTCTCGAAGAAGCCATTATCCGAAGATTATATTTCATTTTGTTTAATGGCCCAAACTGAATCACCTTGAGTTGGCAACAAGGAAGTTTACTTTGTGCCAAAGTACTCGGAATAATGATGTCGTATTGATTTTGTTATATGAGACAATATGGGGCTAAATGAAATTAAATGAATAATGGACAGTTTTATTTGAAGACTTTTGGCGATAGTTTATGGCATCACATCATCCAGAGATGGTTTATGTTGGGTTAATGTTAATCACGTAGACTGTGACAGCTGTCACACTTATGAATGTTGCTGGGGGCTTTATAAGCGTTGCATAATGTAATATGTGTGACTTGACATCCGTCAAAGGTCATGTCAAGTTGTGCTTCCCAAACCAAAAATGACTTTAGGCACCTTGTTTTTTACCAAATTAAAGGTGAATTTGCGTATAGGTGATTTTGAACAGGTATTGTGTTGTCAATAGAATAGGGTCTAGTGAGTTACTTAAAATAAGAAGAGGATTCTTCGGGTCTTTGGATATTGAGGTGGAATCGGATAATGTGTTTCGTGGCAAGTGAAAGTTCAAGTTCAAAATATTCATTTCCAACTTATATCGCCTGCTGTAGGTTGTGTAATGAAATATTGAGCAAAGAGTCTTAGATAGAACGCCAGTTAAAGCGCCACCTCTCGCGACGTTTAAGAAACATCCGAAAATGTATAACTTACCTGAGAAAGCTTCTTAACGCACAAGTTTTAGAAATTGACACGGTTAACGCACACCTAGTTGTGGGCATAGATTGTTTTTTTTTTTATATCATAATAGCACTTAATGCATTTAAAATACAAAGTGTGAAGTCAGTACAGCTCTAAAAGTTGGACTAAGTTTATCTGCTGCGGATTTTATTAATTATATCAGTGGCCTAAGACAGCAGATAGGACGAGAAGAAAATATATAAAATAAAATATAAAAACTTAAAACTGAAGACGCATTTAAATATTTTTGCAACTTACAAGGTCATGTTCTAAAGCCTCGAAAACAACTTTAAGTAGACGCGTAGACTCTTAAAACTTTTGGTGAGGTCTCAACTCCTTCCGGACAAGGAATGAATGTGATCAGTGCATCGACATCGGCCAGGCACTTTTTCTTTTTAGACGGGAGCGGATGTAAATCAAACTAAACGCAACTCGAAGGCAAACACAATAAAGCAATACCTTGTCTAAGTATAAAGGTATACCTTTTTAGAAGTTTATCTCTTATTACGAATCGATAATTAAAATACTTACACCGCCATCTCCTGGCTCTATTTAAACTCTTTTCAAGACCGACAAATAAATAGTATAAATAGGTTTTTTTTTTAATTGAAGTAGACGTACTCAAGATGCTGCACTTGGTTGAAACAAATTTGTTGCTTTTTTTCGCAAAAGATGTATTGACAATTTGAATATCCCTATTTCTGCCAAAGAGAACTATACAACTATAAAAATAAAAATTTAACTGAATGTTGACTGCCATGAAATTGTATCTCGCCATGAATTTGCGTATACAATCAAACTATAGGTACCTCCTATAGCTGACCACTGTGCAACCTTGACAGTGGGGAATCAGCAGAAAACTGTTGAAGCAAACCGATTTTTCGAGGCACACTCCACACAAGACAGACGAGAGACTTCGAAATACTTTCTGTATAAATGGATTTTCTTCAACCCACCCCCAACCGTAAAACGTAATAAAAGAAAACCAACCCAATTAAGAGCTCCTACTCCTCACCATTTACACGAACATTTTTATTTCCACGGCAAAATGTCGCGCAGCAATCATCATTGTCTGGCTCCACTGGACAGTAAACAAATTGCCGCCAAGTTGACATAATTTTTGTTTTTGTAACCGTGTAACGTTTTGATAAAACAGATCATACCATATATTATACCAACATCACTAAGCGCGTGTATTGAAAAAAATTGTAAATATGGTAGAACAATTTAACACCATACCACGGGAAAAAGCAAAAAGGCCAGCCTAGGGTAGTAATTTGAGAGCACATCAGTTAATCATTGCTTTTACTCGTATTAGTTGTGTCCTTGTCGATTGTCGATTTGCATGCACCTTTCGTTTAGGACGCTATAAACGGGTCTGGCGCCAACATATCACGCACGCAAAGGAGAACGAATTGTTGTACACCGAAACTGATGATGTCATCAACACGTGGATTGGATGAAAGTCGCCCGCACACTTTGGGGAAAAGTGAAAATCATTTCCAGTCGAATGTGAGGGCATGTGTGTATAGATACAACCGACTCTAACTGGTTAACGTTAGCCACATTCGTCCTTGAAATTTCAAATGCAGTTTGTAAATTTATTTAAAATACCGTCACACACACACGGTATAGTTGAACGTGGACACAACAGAAACACGAAGGAGAATACACAAAACACACGCCACAGTTACGTATGAACAGTGAAGAGTGGAGTTCAAGGCAACATGTTAGTGGTGTTCAGGATATATTGTGTTGAATGTGAAATTAAAAAAAATCGAAATTTTATTTTGAACGTTGTCATTATAATAAAAAATGTAGCGGCCGACGTGTTTTGGTTAGCGATGGCAACTGAGGGGGTTGAAAAAAAGGGATAAACAATATTTTCAGCGTTAGATTTAAATAAGTAAAAATTTCCTTTTTAAATGAAAATGACTTTGTGATACTTGTCCACACATTACAGCACCTTCATTTGTAAGTGCAAAGTTGGCAGTATAAATTCCCCTAGCGTCCGCGACATTCTTTGCTTTCTTATAAAGCTAATCAATTCGGATCACCAGGGCCTGGACCAGGACCAAAAATTACTTACATAAGCTTGCGAAGTTTCTTTCATATTTTGACAAGCTTATGAAGATCCTCTGTTCGGAAACATATGCATTTTGTGACTGATAATTAGAAATACGTCTCGTAAGGAAAAGTTGTCGAGTTTGTTGTTGTGAAAAATGTCTGGTTAGTTTTCATGGACAACTAAATGTCAACTGAAAGGTCTTTTGATGAAGAAGTTTAACTTTAAGTTTCAAATCGGGTTTTTGCGGAATTGCAATCTTAATTGCGACTAACTGCTAAACTATTGCTTTTGAGGGCTTAAAGCATATCGATCATTGGCAAATGCTTAAACATTAAGACAGCCACAAATCTGATTTGTTAAATCGAACGCTCTAGGCTTACCACTTCAAGTCTTCAAAATGCGAAATGCAGGGTCACGGTAATATCTTGTTCAATAATGCGGTTGTATCAAGACTTGAACGTTGTGTGGCTCAAATCTAGATGCTTGTGATGAAAAATAACTTTGAATATTCAAATTCATTTCTTAAATTTGAGGTAAAACAAAAGCGGTCAAAGCATAATTTTTAAGAACTAAGACCCAAAGATTGCTGGACATTCGTTTACCGGATTTTGGCGCCACAGGTATCCAAATATGATAGTTCTGCTTATTAGCGCAGCCTTACTTGTGGGCTTGAAAGTGGACATCGTCGATCATGACGATCACAAACAGAATCAACGTTCCGATACATTTTACGCACTCAGCGTGAAGCATAGCGTTGGCATTGTTCATGGTCTGCCGTTTTCAATATACTCTAATGATCTGAACTTTGTATGTTTGCATTTCAAGGCCTTTATGCAAAACGTCTTATTAAGGACAAACCTGGGTTTCGACACTTTTAGTGAAAGTATAGCACGGTTTGCAACTAAAGATCACTTTGCACAAGTCATAAGACATTAATATTAGGTATAGTTGCACACACAATTACTTCTTAAAGCCAGAGTTGTACCAGGCTTTGAACTGATCTGCTAAACGTTTACGAACTCGACACTCTCAAGATTAGGTTAGGTTTGGGAACTGGCAAAGTGTGAAAAGTGACACACTCTCTGAAACGGATAGACGCTTTTCAGATCGAGTCGCAAAATGTGTTTTCCTTCGATTATGAATATCAGGAGAATGTTGTCTGTAATATTAATTTAAGCTGTGGCATTTACGTCACTGCAAAAAACCTATATTTAGCGACCATTTTAATCTCTTACTAAATTAGTTCCAATTGTTCCTCAACTGAGTAGGTCGTTGGGGTAAAAGAATGTTAACTTACCGGTGTTACCATAATAGAATGATTGTTGTAACCGGTGTCTTAAAACACAGTTTGAGAACAACAAATTCGTAAGTAACTAATAAGAACACCACTGATTTACTTATTCCTTAGCTTCAACATCGCTCTGTAAACATAGTAGCACTCCCTTCATAAAGTGACTCCACGCAGTAGAAATAGTTTTTAATTTTAAATGCTAATTAGTAAGTTGTGCAGGGCAACATTTACATATGAACTTGGGACATTTTTCAACTAATAGGTTTATTCACACCTTTATCTACTTCACAGTTGTTATTCCTCGTGCATGGGTGCACGTAATTCATGAGTAACCACAACGATTTTCATTGAATAGATAAAATATAATCCGCATCAGGCCCTGAAAAGTTCTCTATGAGAAATTCAAAAATCGCTTTACTGGCGATTATAATAATTAATACCCACCCACAACTGAGGCAACCTTTCGTAAAATCACATAAATCTTAAGTTTCGTTCAGGCTTGCCCGACTTTAAATCGGATGTAGCGCCAGTGCGACCATAGGTCAAGTGTGTAGGCAAAATCATTCATGGTCATCGCATGAAATTACTATCATAAAGATTTCATGAACAGATACTCAATTAAAGATACTGACGTAGTTTACAGGTTATAGCTTTTCCTCCGCAGACATTTTGCAGTTGCGAATAAAATTTGTTCGTGCTATACAGCGAACTTTTACCAGATAAGTTGCGTGAGGCAATTAAACTGGGTAAGCACTGCTCCGCCTCTATCTACCCTACATTTGTGGGGGTATGTGTATTTGAACTGATTTTCAGTTTTCTCTCTGAATGAATGACAAGTATGTGATTACGTTTTTTATGATGGAAGATTAAAATGAAGACACCAAAATACGCTAACCCACTTGTAAGCGTTGATCCTACGTCACAAACGTTAGAAAAAAAAAACATTTCTTCTTCTTTTGGTATATTTCAAAAGTTTGACAATTAACCCAGTGCCACATTGCATCAACTTCCAGCCTAATTCCATTGTTAATGCCTATAAATCTAGTAGCAACTTGTTTGCTTCGTCTTTTCTTTTCGGAATTTTCTCCATTTTTGTGTTTTTTTTTTAATGATTCGGTGAGTAGAGCTAAAAGATTGCGGTAATGAGGGCACCTTCTTTGAACCAAATCGGGACCGTACCGATACTGTTGTTGCGAGCTCCTTTATGGTGCTGCTTTTTGGCTGACATTGAAATGAAAACTGTCTTCTTTTTAATTTGGCATCGTCATAGGTATACATTTATACACCAACCAAGTGAGATGGGCAAAGCCACAGCTATTTCGAATCGCAGAACAAAATAGAATGTATAAATAACCGCAGCGGCAACATTCAGAGATGAATGCAATTCACAGCTATAATGAGTCTTCTTTTAACGATGGTATAGAAAAGAGTTAAGCGGATCTGCGCGGTCAGTGGGGTAGTGCCTACACGCGCATTACTCGCTAGACTTTTAGATCGCCGGCTGTCTGTCTGTCTGTATGAAGAGGAAAAATATATGTATTTTGTTTTCTTTTGGTTTTTTTTTTTTGTGTGTCCGTGGATCTGTGCGAGGTTATGTGTATACAGAGAGCAGCATAAATATTTTGTAATAATTGAAACGGTCTGGCGCAGTGTACAAATAGGAAAAACTATTTAAGGCTTGAGGTTTTACCTCATCAAATTGCGGTCAGCTTTTAATCGGGATTTTGTTTTATTTTTGTTTCATTTTTGTTTAATTTCTCTGTGTGCGTTTTAAGTGTATAGGTACTTAGATGTATTCGGTTTGAACGAGATTATTTATTTTTAATGTGCAAGATTATAAAAGTGATTTCCCAATGGCAGTCAGCTTTTCAGAGCTTGTCCAATTAGTGTTGAATTAATTTGTTATTGAC
Source organism: Cheilosia vulpina (assembly GCA_916610125.1). Taxonomy (NCBI): domain Eukaryota; kingdom Metazoa; phylum Arthropoda; class Insecta; order Diptera; family Syrphidae; genus Cheilosia; species Cheilosia vulpina. Next base: position 111,175,498 of record OU744276.1, on the reverse strand, counting down.
AATCAATATTTTTTTGGGTCGCAGTTACTTTTAATTGAAAAGAGATTATTCGTTTGTCTGCGTTGTCAAGGACGAGTGTAGGTCGGTTGGATTTTTTTTTTGTCCATTTAAGATTTTAAAATTAAAATGTAGGCTGAATCTCCCGTGAATGTGTTGCTGGGGTGACTCGCAGATATTGTATATAAGAACTCACTGCAAAGCAGCTAATCCTACTTCGCCAAACGGAGCGGGTTATGTCTCGGTGTATTTTAATTCCATCTGTGTAAACTAAAGTCAATTTCGTGTAGTCGTTATTAAGCAAACATCTTACAGACAAGAAAAACGTGCCACGTTTCGGAATCCTTGAAATACAACGTCGAAACGGATCTCGAGAAATCACTCAAATTAGTCAATCAATACATGAAAATGAACAGTGACAAATTGACAATCCAAGTTGCCAGTTTATAAAAAGTGTACACCTTTGTTTGAAGAATTATACTTGCCAATCAATAACTCTTTGTCCTAGAAGAGAACTGAGTAGCAACGCCTTGTCAAGACAATTATCCTCACAGTTTTGCTTTTCTCCGCTAACGTTATCGACCGGAGCGAAATTTTGTGAGTGATTCGCACTGATTGGAGTTTAAAATATGAAACTCATCTTGAATCACAAGAGGTATGCGGTTCGTCATTGTAAACTTGGGCCGGCTTACAATTTTTTGAGTTGTATCGGTAGAATAGCTGGAAGATGAATGCACTTAATTTTAGATTTAATCTTAACTATAAATTTTATTTAAACATTCATTTAATTGTGCTCCTTATTTTCCAAAATTAATTTAATGTGCATATCCTAGTGAGCTTTCTAATAGTAAAAAAGACTTTTGTTCTTATTTGTACCTTGCCAAATAAAATTGAAATTGAATTGAAGACTAGAGACAAACTTACTGGATGCACTTGATTTGCAAATATATATAGACAAAATTGAATAACAAGTTCTATTTGTAAAGAAAAACTATGGTTGGAATTACAACTACATATATTTCGGACAATACCAAAATCATCACTTATTATCGGGTACCCTAGGTGACAGTCTCTTTTGACTGTAATAAATACTGCGGTCCTTCCTTTTTTTTCTTTGCCAGACAGCAATTCGCACACTTCACGTTGTTGTTGTTCGCTTGTAAATATGTTAAAGTGAAGAAATGGTGCTTCAATTTCTGAACAGCGGGAAAAGTTGTTAATCTTCGCTTTCTCACCACACTTATTCTCGAATACTAGTTAACAATTTAACGCAGATCGGGTTAAAAAAAATATCCGGCTCAGCAATTCACTTAAACAAAGTTAAACCCCGAAGTGCGCCTCCTCTCCAATGAAATATAATTGAATTCATATGTGTTCTGATGAAAGGAACTAGGTTTTCCCTGACATAAATGCAAATTTCCCCGATGGTAGGAGGTAAGTCAGTTATTTCGACTCCATTATCACTCCCATAGAAATTCAAATACATTCATATTATTCAAGTACTGAAGTCAAATTTATCGATCTTCTAAGTGAGGCTTTATTTCATATTTTAATTATAGAATATTCCCAGCATTGACATTGAATCATCAAAAAATATGTAAGCCCAATTTTCTAAGTGGCAATCTTTACTGCAACTAAACAAAAAGAGAACGATATATAAACCAATTCCTGACAGAGTAATCCCCCCTTTAAAATGAATCTTTTCAATTTAATTTTATGAAATAACAAGAGTAGTAAAGCAAAAACCCAAAAATAACCTCCTTCGTCCAATGAATGAGATGAGAAATCGCAGAGAGATAGTCAAGTATGGTATACTCGTAGCTAAATTCCAAGGTTTCGCCCCGTGGGTACAACTTCTTGTTACGTGTGTGTGTGTTGTCTATTTCTCAGCTTCTTGTTCTCGCATTTATTTGCTTTTTGCCAGCAAATTACAATTTTCATTTCCATTTGCTGCCCCACTCTCAATGACGGTGGTGCCCCTCACATAGCGGTGACCATGTGTCCATGTAAAAAAAATGTGAGTAACTTATAGAAACACTATGAGCTATGCAGTGTACAAACTTTGAAATTATTGAATGAATCAGAATGACGTCACACGAAAATAACAGTTGCAATCTTTTGTTGTCGATTCTTGCCACCAGTATTGGCATGACAATGCCAACTCTGGACTTTCGCTATGAGAAATGCAACTGTGTAACAGCTGTCATTACTACTACCAACACTAAGGCACCCACTTTCTTACAAACAATAATAATTACGAGCGGAAAATCCAAGGTAAGTATTCTTGCAACCTGAATTTGTTGCATTGGTTTGAGATTGAGATACTGTATCTGTTGTTGCTCAAGGTTGCAACTTTGGATGCAGACGATTACGGTTTCGGGTGTATGTCTATAACGCGCTGCGCATACTTTGGAAGTACTTTTGTCCGTCGTTTTTTTTTTTTTTTTTGTCAAAAGAGAAGTGCAGCAGCCGGTTACAAAAAAAACGAAGGTGCCACCAACGAATGCAGTTGGAGGATGGTTGTGTCCGAATGAGGTCAAGTTTTTCTCAATGTATTGATTGAGGTTACGCAAAAAAAAAATTCAATTTCACGATTTAGGTAAGTAACGACTATCGAGACATCGTGCTAAAGTGGTGCTCGGGACTAGGGTAAGCGGTAGACCACGACGATCGGTAGAAGTGGAACATAAGCAGAGTGAACAGGATTTTATACTTATTTCTGGAATTTGCCAAACCATGGAAGATGGAAGGTGCTAATTTATACACAGGTTTTCCCAAAGCGACAGTTCATTTTGGCTTAAGCAAAAAAATTCTGTTAGCGAAGGTTTACAAGTTGTTTTTGGCAGTTGAAATGGCTTTGTTGATGATTGAAACAGACATCTCGTCCATGATTGTTTTAATCCATCTGTACATCTATGCATGGGTTACGTAAGTAGGTAATATCACGTCACAAAAAAAAACAGAAATGTCTGGTCTTATCCCATGCTCTAAGATGAGTTCACATTTCTCTAGAGATAGAAAATAAATGTCAAATGTGTGAGTAAGTAAATAGGGTGAAACTTGTGACTCATCGATAAGAAAAATGTTCAGTGCTGACAGTATTGCTCTAACAATAGAATCTATTCAGTGTGGTGAAATGAATGATGTGAAATTCTCAAAAATCGAATGAGAAAATTTGCGAGTATGTTGATAAGTATAAAATAGATTACCATGTAAAAAGTTTAGTAGGCTTGTTTCGTTTTGGGGAATTAAGGATTTCACTTAAAAATTTGTTAGATAAGTATGTAAATAATAAATTGATGTTGCTCGAACGCGAAAAATCACTAAAAGTAGGTAAAGGCCAAATATGTATCGCACTGCGATGGTTAATGGTTTGATTAACTATTAAACGAAAACAGTTTTTTAATGTTTTTTTTACTGGAAAAGGTACCATACCTTCCCTCAACATATTGACTAATACTCGTTAATATGCTGTAAAGGCAAAAAACTGTTTTTTTTTTGTTTTTTTTTTTTGTTATGAAAAGTTCTTTATTCTTTTTCGAAAAAAAGATATACATATAATATAAATACATTAAATAAATACTTTCATTAAAGAATAAGAACGGGTCAATCTGTAGTCAAAAAGTGACTAAAGGCGAATGACCCTTCGATAGTTTTAAAAATATTTTTTGAAAATTCTGGGTACTATGATGTAAGAGTTCACGATAGTCATAACTTGCGAGTCAATACCAGAAACTTCGTAAATGTTCCAACAATCAATAAAACACATTGTTCACGCTTTTTTATGTTACTGCTCCTCGTCTGTTTAATAATTTACCTATAAAACTTAGGTGTGAGAGAGTGAAAACAGTATTCTTAAATAGTATAAAAAAATGGCTTTTCTCGTTTAACCATTCTGAAATAGATGCTTTTTTAACACGTATGATGTAACAAATTTGATGGTTCTTTTTTTTTTCTTTTTATTAAATTGTATTTTATTTTTATTTTCTTAAATGAATATAATTGAGTCTTTCATTTCCATTTTGTTTGCAATTAAATTTGTTGTTTCCCCATCAATAGATTTATTAATTTAATTTTATATAACTGTTAGGTACATTCGCCTCTTGTCATTTACTAGACAATAGATTGTAAATAGCTATTTCATACAAAAACCTTCAATTTCTATATTAACATGGATTACATTGTACTTTATGCTTAAGTTTCTTGTTATAACGTGCTGACGACATCCAATCACATACATGCCTATCTTCTCGACAGATCGAATGTCACTTTAGCGAGATGGAATCTGGTTAAAGTATGTCCATTGAACAACAACTTAAGGAAACGTGAAGCGCTGGACGTGATTACGCGCTTTATAAATGTATTTTTCAAATTGAATACCTAATTTTTAAAATAAAATATATATTTGAATAACTTTAGAACGTTGTTGTGGTGTTAAACGTTTGAAGTTTAAAGTTGTATAGCTCAATTAAAGGAGCATAAACTGATAATATGAAACAGACTGAAAGCTTTCCGACGTCTTCCCTGCAATTTTTTTAATAACAATCCCTATCCCTTCCCCTCTTAATTTTACTGTCTGTGAATACGTGTAAAGCAGCAGAAACAATTAGATTCTATTTGGCGGGAGATGTAAGTAAATACTGACACTCAGCAATGTTCCTACAATGCGGTAGGTATCTCTATATTTTTGTGGGAATTACGATTTCCGAAAAGCTTTCCATGCGTTAAAGGAAAAAACATCAAAATTGTGGAAATATATCGACAAGAAAACAATCAAACTACATTTCACGATGAATATCAACGCACTAAATGTACATAAAAAGAAGATTTGCATAAAGCAACAATTTCTATTGCCAAAAATAATCATTAGATGTCTGATGTTAGAAGTCTGTGATTTTTACACTGAAGAGTATTTTAATGCGATTTTCATTCCGAACAATACAAATTTTACTTTTACAAGTATACCTACCTATGGTTTTTTCATAAAAAAAAATCGAGGGAAATTTATTGAAAAGGGAAAAATGAACACGCTCCCTGGGAAAAAAAAAAGAGAAAGTGCTAAGAACACTGACTGAGAGTAAGTGTATTTGGTGAGTTTCTCTCAGCTGATTGATGCGTTGTGAGAGTTTAAATTCATTGTTTTATTTCACCACGGAAACATTGTTTTACAATATGTATAATAGCAAATGTGATCAACATAAATAAATAAAAGAATAAATTGTTAAAATTCATTCGTTTTTATACCCTCTACAGTAAGATATATTCACTTTGTCATTACATTTGTAACGCCAAGAAGGAGCCACAGGAGACCTCATTAAGTATATATATTCAGAATCAGGATCACATTATGAATCTATTTAGCCATGTCCGTCTGTCTGTCTGTTGAAAGCACAATATCTCCCAAGGGAATTGACATAGGCGAATGAAATTTGGTGAAAGGTCTTACTTTTGTCGTCGTCAGGTTGATATTAAAATTGGGCTACATCGGTCAAGTAGTCCTGGTACCTCCCATACAAAACCAGTTTGGCATGACTTGTATGCAGTGGAGGGTATCAAAGCATCGGCCAGGCCGACGATAACACTTTTGCTTGTTGTTTCTACAATTATTTTGTCTGTTTTCGTTTGTTGTTATTTGGCGAAAAATGATTGCACCGGGAATGTCCAAAGAAACACGGCCAAGAATTAAAGAGAAGAATTCATTACGAATATTAAGATTTAAAATATGATTTTTAAATTTTCATGAAGATTCCGTTTAATAACGGAAAACAAAAAAAAAACAAATTAAATTTATTAGAAAAATTTAAATAATTGGCATAATTAATTAAATTAAATTTGAAAACAATTCCTTCAGCCAAGAATATGAACACCTAATGCTAGTAAAAAAAAATAATAGATACCTACCTACAATATACAAAAATTAATTTATTTTCATTAAAATATACGGAAAAGAACGAAACTCAAAATGTATATCAGCAAAATAGTAAGTAAACATGTTTACTGATTTGTACCCTATGTCACGCAGTTTTTTTTTTAATTATACGAATTCACATTTATTATTTTTTATTCTAGTACCTAAACTGACGCTATTTTTTTTAACTCGATTTTTGTTTGTAATTTTTCTTACACTTTTTTAAGTCATTTGAAAACAATTGCTTTAGCGAATATGCAAATAATTTGTTTATATCGATATCATAAAAAAAATATATAGGTAGGTATGTAGGTATCCAAAATTCATTACAAAATGACTAAAAAAATATTAATTTTCTTTATATAATGTATATCCTATAATTTGAACATTCATTGGTATTCAATTATTTCGTATGTTTGTTTTAAGTAGTGTTTATGAAATGTTTTTTTTTTGGTTAATGAATTTGTGTTTAGAACTTTTTTTTATTGAATGGTGTCTGGCTACAACATCTATTTATATAAAAAGTTCAACCTGGAACTAAGAGAAACTATTATTTACAACACAGCCCCACACTCGATATTGAAATAAGAATCCACCTCAGGGCTACCTGACAACCGGTTTAAACCGGAAGTATAAACTTGATTTTTTTTTTAAGAATGAGTGAGCTCCCTTTGATTAATATTGCAGAAATACCTACATGAATTCAAACTGGGGCTAGGCTACATCCAAGGTCAAATTTAGCTTGTAGGCATCCCTCTTTTTTGGCTCAAGCTATCAGTCTATTTAATACTAAGTTTATGGCCCGTATTAAAATAAAAAAAAATAAAAAAAACATTTAGAAGTGCATTTAAACTCCGAATTCTTTGAAATCATTATGTTAATTGTATTAAAGTTATTTTTTTATTGGACCCGGTTCGTTGTAATAACTCAAATTACATCATAAACCTCGAACGGCAAAATCATCAATTACTTTGCCTTCTATTGAAAGGATACGCTAATTTACTTTGTTTGGCGTAGAAAAATGATTAATGAGCTCATAAAGCTGTCATCACAATGGACAATAACCCTTTTTTTCTTTATTCCCCAAAGTTAACTTACCCACAGACAATTTGTATAATACCTGCTAAATTAATTAATTTCATTAAAACAATATCTTCAACATCACATTCAGTCAGCCGTGATGAACCTCTTGCGTTTGCAAAATCACCATCTCCAACCAACAGTTACAACAAATAGGACAACACGCTAGCCATTCATAGGTATAAATATGATACAACAAAACAGCTATGAGAAGAGTAGGTATAGCAAATAGTTGCCAAACGAAAACAAAAAGAGACAAATATAATTAACACATTTGTGCTCTGTCTAGAGGGGGCACGAAAAAGTGCATTTGTTAGGTTTCATGAAAAAGCCAACATACCCCCCATTTGTTTGGCTTTTTTGTAACGAAACATTTTCGATTTTATTTTTGGCGGACGTTGTTGCTATTTTTGAAAAGAAAAACGAACTCAAAATATAAAGAGATAACACACAACAAAAGACTCTGTTTGACAAACGGGCGACAACAACGTGTAACGAGGCCAAGCTGTTATTAATATGCCAGCCGAGGGGACAGTAGCGTGAAAAATGATGGGAACACTCTCAAGTGGTATTATGATGAATGAAATTGAATTCTGCTTACAAATAAATGTTATCTATCAGCAAGGTGGATCAGGAGTTCTAAGTTGTGGTGGTATTATTCAGAAGCGTCAACCAAATTTATACTGACTTTGTGTAAAGTGAATCATTAGCAGTTGATCATCCAAATCAGTTAGGTACTCGAAAAAACGTGATTAAGTGAAAGCTTTGGCGATTAACTCGAACATGCACTCTTTTAAATGATGCAATCTACCTACCACACTCTCAGTACGATTGGCAGTCGTAATAGGTACAGCTTTGTACGACTGTTTTTTAAAGTTTCATCAAACGCGTAGGTACCTATCCTAAATATTTATCAACCTTTAAATCGTATCACTGTAATTACTTGCGGTTGTTTACACGTCAGTGTGAACAAACCCATAAACATTACTGAATCACCCCGTATTTTACGCAGTTGATTTCACTTTTTTCTACTGCGACCTAGGTATTAATTCTTTGACTAACCCTAATAAATCCGTAACAATACAAATCTGATCCAAACTATGATTCACATCTGTTACCTTTAAAGCCTACTTGCTTGGCGACTTTTAGCCCCACTGTGTCTCTTCGAAATGTTTTTTACTTTTTACTACGCGTACAACTTGTCCTCGTCGTATTCGTTTCGTATTCCATTTTGAAACAAAAACAAAAACAACTCTCACACTTCACACATGAAATTCCTAGAGCGAGAGGGAGAGATAACACCCATCCACGAGCACACAGAATCCGTTTGCGAATTGGGTTATCAGGTTACTGCTGCCTCAAAAAATACAAAAAATACTATTTTGCACTATTCTAACAGCGTGTGCCAGAAATTACTCGATTTTAATTTAATTTACTTACCTTTGGTTTGTTTAACCACTTTCGAAACGTATCCATTGCGGGGCGTCGATAAAAGACGACGACGACGTCAACTGCAGCAGCGCAGACCTTGATGCTTGCTCCTCCGTGCGTTCCTTATGTTCGGTTGATATTTTCCACTTTCTTGAGACTTTACCGCGCCCGATTGGAATGAAATCAATTCCTTTTTGTACAATCACAGATTATTTAAATATTTATTAACTTTGCGTTCACTGGTCGACTAATGTGTTGTTTTTGTAACACTTGCATCACACACTTTTGGGAAGAAACTTGCACAACAGAAAAATTCGCGATCCCACACGACAACGACTACGGAACAAATTAATTCCACTCATTTGTGTGGTGCACTTATGGCGATTTTCAGTCGATTTTTCGACAATTTGATAATTTTCACAGATTTCTTTGTAGTTGAGCACTTTGGTGGATTGGTTTTTTTTTTTTGCGAAATCAAATTGGGAAAACAAAAGAAAATTTATTTTTCTCACTGCGTCCGAGAGCAATTGAACGTAAAACAAATTCTCCCATCAAACGACTGCGACGACGACGACCATACTCGTCCGAAACAAAACAACGCAGGCAGAACATACACGGCCTTATCCCGTTTCGTGGGATTGTGGTTTATGAATACGAGTTGTATTCGTTCTGTCTCCTTTTGGCAGCCGCATTTAATGGCTTGTAGTGGAAAACAGAAAGGTACGATTGACGACGATGGTAAGCGATGTAATAGTGCGATGGTTTCGGAGTAGCAGTATTTGACTGCGATGGAAGTTCCTGAGCAGAGGTGAATACAACAAACTTATCGATAACATCGGAGCAGTGGTGAGACTATTGTGCGAAGAAAATGATGGATTAAAGGCATATTAAATGGGTTTTAAACGTTGTTTTTTTTAGGATGGCGATGCGCGATGGGAATAGGCTCCTATCAGATTTTTGCTTTGCTAATGAGACCAAATGTTGACATCTAAAAACAGAAAAGGTATGGTCACTAAAAATAAACCAATTGGAGAATATAAACAGGGCTTCTTGTTAAATAATTAAATGGTAGAAAATGATCCATAGGCAAATTTGTTGGTAGGTATACGTATATACCTGTATTATAGTGAGTAAACTGTCAATAGATTGAAGTTAAAAATCACTGTGTGATGACTGGGGTTTAGTGAACTTCTCACTACTTCCGAAGGAATAGATATGTCAAAAAATTTGTCTAATGTGCTAGATAATATAGTGGGCTTCTTCAGATTCACTCTCGGATTTCAGATTTCGGGTGTATAATCAATCTAATGTCGTTTTCCATTGGGACCACCAAATATTTTTTTCAGACCTCAGATTTAACGCGTCTCATGGAACATGCAATGAAATTGATCTGCTTCTGTAAATGGATTAGTGCGTTATTTGACAACAATATCAGCTGTTCAAATTGCATTTGTTTTTGGTAAAATCAACCATGGATCTCGGCTTGAAAATTTTTTCCTCTCAAATGGAGTAGTTTTGGTGATTTGTAGTCTCTAGATGATGAGGAAGACAATGAAGATAATAATTCCTCCAAAATTATGTCCATTGCTGTTTATGTATATTTTTATTTTGGTTTTCACGAAACCTTGCACATTTGTTTTAAAACAAACTTCTTTAAATGATGTAAAACAGCTGTGCTGTATTTTTGGTAGTATGTGTATATATGAAAAAATATCGAGATCTACAAAAAGTGATCCGAATCTAGGAAAAGATTGATATTTTTTCCCAATGGAAAAAAAGATGGATTTTTTGTCCCAATGGAAAACGACATAATATAATCTAATAACGTCACTTGCTCTTTTGTTTGTTGCGATTGGAATATGTGAAGCCTTCCACATTCCATTCGCTGGTAAATTTTTATATATTAAAACATTCGACATTCAAAACATTCGTACCAACATAAAAATTAACGATCGAAATAGATCTTTTGACAGTTTATAGGTAAATCTGTAGCAACTGTGAGAAAAAAATCCAGATTCGCAAAAGTGCGAATGAAAATGACCTAAAAATAAAAAAATATCAAAATAGCAACAGGTGCGCCTAACTTCTCGCAACCATTCGTCTTGTGAAAGATTTTTTTTATTTTTGGGACAAGGGGTCAAAAATTGTATTGAGAAGCAGTTACAGTTATACTGTGGGATGTTTATCCAACGATCGCGAGAGGTGGCGCAGTGGATAAAAACCTTAAGTTGGAACCGTTTCTTTTTTTTGGCATTTGTCAATTTTACTTTACTTTGCTGAGATAGATATTCAAAAAAAAAAAACACCTCGGAAAAGTCGTTATAATTTGTGAATTGTATATAGTTCTCTTTCGAAGTCAAAATTCTTGCTGCGAGGCTCAGTCGCTCTTAAGAAATCAACTCATTTGACTTGTGCTCTGTTGGGGAAGGTTTTTGTGTAAATTTACTGTCAAATCGTTAGTAAAATTACTGTCGGAATTTGTTTGTGAAAATTTTGTGGGTAACTGTTTTCAAATGTTGTTTTTTAATTTAATTTTTTTTTACTTATTTTTAATAATATAAATAATTTGTTTTCTTAACTTTTCTGTAATAAGACATTTAAATAACAAATGTTAAACAATTTAAGCCCTATCTTTACTGGGTGGCCGAATATGGGACACGAGGTGGCCGGAAACAGGAAAAAATACTATAATCTAAATAAACAATTTTCTGATAAGAATAATTAATTTTTTCTTCATTTCACAGACGAAGAATTTAATAAAGAATAATTTATTTTATAAATTATTCGAAAATATTAATATTTTTTGTTACTGTTATATATTGTATGACGAAAAATCCTTAATGGGCCGGCCAATAGCGACTCTACCCTACTAGGAATTCTCACACGACCGTTCTGAGTTCTCAAAAGTCACAAGTTCTTGTGATGTAAAGTATGTTGTGATTTGATAATATTTCCCGCATTCTTCGATAATCCTCAGATGAAACCTCAGAGCAAATTCACCTTAGAATGGTAAATTTATAACCACGCCGAATTTCTGGTTTCTAAAATCAACGAATCTTATTTTTGATATGTACAAAGAATGGGCGAGAAGATCTTAAAAATAGCGGACTGCAAAACGTTAAAAGTTAATCATCTGCTTTTTTTTTTAACTTTAGGTAACAAACACATTCAATATGAAATCACTAATAATAACAACAATCAATATACACAATACTAAAACAAATGCACAGCATTTTGTTTATAAACTGGTTACTTCGCTTTGTGGTTCGTCATGGTGGTCTGACCTATTGCCATTGGCTCCATTTGTTGCGCCATCTTCTAAAACCTTCGTCTTTTTATCTTTCTTCCTCAGCAGAATGTAAGATATACTAAAATTAAAATTAATTTCTGTAACATTTCAAATATGACACTAATAATATATTCTTACATGAAAACAATAACATTTGGAACGAAGAACAGTTCACCAAACATGAAGATCGCTCCAGGAAATGTATCCAGCGCCTTTCCATACACATAACTGTACAACGGCGGGAAGATGAACTGCGCAATGGGTTCACTTACCCCAAAAATGGCAAACATTCGACTGAGCTCATCGCCATCAACTATACTCGAACCGATGGTTTTAATGGCTATCACACGCAAACTGACAAACATTTCAATCACACCAGCCGTATAGAACATAATGGAGTTCCTAGCAAAAGCCTTCGAACTGTATTAGAGCTACCCTGACTATATATTTGGATGCTTTACTTACGAAGACCGGCCTAGAGATCACGATACACAAAGCAGATATAATGCCAATCATTGGAGGGGATACCTTCAAGATTTTACTGAAAACTGCAGTTCCAATGAAGGTGCCGACAATTGTCATCGCCGAGGAGAAGGTATTATAGAAACTGTATTGATTGCCGTTCCAGTTTAGCTTTACGAGGGTATATCTGTACCAATACTCAGCTTCGGCTATATGTAACGAACAGAGGTCGTTAGAAACACAATAATGTCCATAGTGCATGTATCCTCACCTGCCGCCGGACCGGTTGTCAAAAAGTAAGCAATAATTAGGATAATCAGCAATGCCTGTCCATAGTTTGGCCTTTTCACCAGTGGCATCTGGAGACATTCGATTGCCAAGGAAGGATCGAAAAACTCAGCTAAGCAGGACTTTTTCTTTTTCGAATCTAGATCAGTTGATATTGCTTCATCGAGAGCAGAGATAACCTCTCTATTGCCGTTAACTTCAGTCCTTTCTGCAATTTCAAAGCCCGGATTTGTGGTGCCTTCCATTGCTTCCTTGTCCTTTTTGGATATGGTCCTTGCTTCGTCGATGAAAAACAATACGTACAAGAAGGCGATCAGCTGAAAGATCCAGCTCATTGCAAATGAATCTAGGGAGGAAAAAATATACATAAAGTCCGTGGGTCAAACGAGTTTTTGGTGCACTTACAAACATATCCCAGTTTTTGGTAAAGAAATCCACTGAAAGGCAGTCCGATAAAGGGTATGCAATTCACAAACATGGAAAATATGCCATATCTATGAAAAAAATGATTAATAGTCAGTACAAATGATAAGATATTGCAGGTGACTATAGCTTTGCACCTAAATACTCGATCAGCTTCTGGAGTGGCGGCTGTAATGTAACTGTAAACGGCCATAAGGACAAATGTAAACCCACCAAACATTGCCGGCACAATTGCTTCAATATATGCACCAAATTCCATTGGAAAGGAATCATAAAATATAGCCGAGATGAAGAGACCTGTTGATGGACATGTGTATGTGTAGTTGTAGTTTAGTTAGTTAAGTTGTTATAGCTATTTGAAATTACACAGGAAGGAGAGTCCTTCTCCAATGAGTGGGAACATCATGCATGGTTTACGCTTGTTGTATCGATCACTCCAGCCACCAGCGAAGAGAATCACAATAAACGGAAAGATCGCAGCTGGAAGAAGAAATATAATATCAGACTGAGTAGGTACACTAACTAACAAAGGATGACCCACAATGGTATATACATTTTTATCCTGCAAATAAAATTAAAGTCTAAATATTTGTGATATAAATTCTGCAAGCCATTGTCACTCTTTTTAGAGGTCGTGGTTACGAACTGCTCATGAATTTGAACCTTAACCTGAACCTGAACCTGAACATTGAAAGGCAAGACTCTGTCAACGAACTGATTGGTCTGGTAAGTCCACAACCGACCTAATACTTGTACAACACTGGATTCTGGAGAAACCCTAAGAAGACCAGATCGATCGATTTACCTAAGTGTCGCATTTAAGGAGGTTAGGTTTGGTTAGGTTGAGTAGGGTTTTGAGATCGGCATAAAAGACCAAGCATCATAGTGGGGGCTAATCGCAATCCGCACCCGCAGCAAGCTATTACGGATAAAACGGAAACCAATTCGGCCAAACACTCGATTTCCATACAGAATTTAAGTATCGTATCTGTATTACCTAAGCCTAGACCCATGGCATGCTTCCTCGGAAGGCAATGCCCAGAAAGTATTCCTATTTAGTAAATTTTTATACGTAACTCGCCACAATTTCACAATGGATTGAACAACGATCTCAGCAATGCCTTTAATATGCCGTAAAATCCATATGCAAGGTGATGCTTTGCACGGTGACTTCTTCAATGTTAAAAATAGCGAAATTATGGGAAGCTTACATGTGCAACAATTTTCAAACACCTGTGCAAACGTTTTTGACAGAGAAATCTTCTCCGATTAGTCACTAAATGATTTTTTACTATTGTTTACCCAGAGGGCGTACAAAATATTAATTACCAAGTTTTCAAGTACTAAAACTTAATATCTGAGTTACTTTGAACAGATATCTATAGGTGCCTATCTGAAAAAATCATCAGAAAACGTTGTTACATCGCACTAAGTTCAATTAGGTTCGTCAATTTTTTTCCGTTATTAAACACTGATCGCAGAGGCATTTCTCGTTTATCGGGTTTTCTTTGTTTAACACTTAGAAAGACACGCAATTTGTATTATTAACAATTTGATTTAGACACTAGATTCTCTCCAATACCACTGTGATTGAAATAACATTCCAAATGCCAAGTAAAATTATTTTCAATCTGCTTTCATAAACAAACGCACACTATCACATCAATTTCAAGTTTAATCGCAGACCTAAACCAGTTTCTGGGGCATTGTTGTTAGATTCTGCAATTATCACGGACACTTATTGACTCACCAATTGGGGCCCGTATACCAGAGACTGTAGCACTCAGCTTTTGCGCGTCTAGTTCCGCCTTGCAGACGGTGTAGTTAAAATTCGGCGAGAGATTTGTCACATTCCAAAGTGCTCCACTACCAAGCTCGGTAACATTTTCGAAATTAAACGACTCGCAGTCAATGCCGAACTCATCCTTATCCAGAATCGTGGTACACACGATCTCACTGTAGTTGTAGTTCACCCTGCACGCCTACGGAAGAAGCCATTGAAAAGTTATGTAACCACCAACAACAGTGCGGCCTCGAACCTTCTCCAGGGGGAAATTCTGCACAGCGACTGCATTCAAAATACTTGGCATTATGTAGAGGAACATAAAGGGCTCGACGTTGATGTACTTGCGGTAGCTCCAGAGTTTCTTCAGAATATTCTCATCCTCCTTCGGAGTTTCAGTAGTGGTGACGCCCATGTCGTAGTAAACCGTCCAACAGACAACGCTTTGATAAAAAAATGTACACGCCAAACGATGACAACCGATCTCGCAGAACTAATCACCGTGGAAATTCCGTAATCAACACAGACTCAGATGCTCTTCAGATGCTTGGACTTGAGAAACAGGAATCTAAAGAATTAAATTCCATAGGAGTTCAGGAAGATCTTCATCTGTTTTATTTTTGGCGAAAAACCAGTTTGGCCGCCAAACCGAAATTAGAATTAATTATTCGAATTAAAAGTGGTGGCTACGGCTTGCCCATTGTGATCGTCAAAAACTTTAATGATACGAGTTAGAGACATTGAATGTGTTTGCCAGCATCAGTATGATTTGTATTTAGACGTATACACATACAGTCGTTTGCCATGGAATTCTGGAGGTCAAGTTTTCGCAGTTAGGGAACAGAATTTGCGGTACGATTAAGTCGGCAGAAAATTAATGAAACGGAGTAATTACCATAAAGTGTTTATTGCTCAGCCACTGACAGTCTCTCTTGATTTAATGATGATTTAAATGAATGAATGTGTATGAGCGTAGCTCGCTCCAAGCACAAATGGGCTCCAACCTTTTACGGCAGGTATACGCAGGCCTATAAAGTAGAATTTCGCAGCTGATTATCTTATGTGGAATGGTAGGAATTTCAAATGGTATGAAACATGGGGCACAAGTAAGAAGAAGAATGAAGTGAATGCTAGTCATATTAAAGGGCGCAAACGGTGAATGAAATAACACTGGAAAATTTCCCTAAAGTTCAGGAAGGTCTTCAGAACTAGAAATCAAAATAAGAGGTCAAGTGGGCTTAAATTTGGGTTTGCAGACAAATACCTACTGTATGTATACAGGGTACCCCTGTATTTCCAACGACAATCCTACAGAAATTTGACTCCTATGTTTTTGTGAAAAACCCTGTAATTATCCTGTAATCATGCAGTTTTATTTCCATTAATTAGCAACTTTTCATAAAACTAAAAAACTAAACGATCGAATCCAACCAAAGTAGCAGTGGTGTCCTCATTTAAAATGAATGTGTTTGGGTAGCACTGCACATTCTCAACCTATAAATTCGCATCAGCAGATTTTTAAGTTGTAGGCCAAACGGGGGAATCCTCTCTCTATTGTTGTTTCGACATTTGAAATTCGAATGCCATTTTTATTCTATTGTATGTACCTACTACCTACCTACTTTTGAGAGACAGTCCTATTGCGTGTTAATTTCTTCTTCAATTTTTATTGCGTGTGAATTAATATTTATCCTGTGAAAATACTGTTTTTTGAATATTAAAACCTGTGAAATGAAGAAATGTCTTTGATTTTTTCTCTTTTTTCAAATCCAAAAAGACATAGGTTCGTAGAAAATACGCTACACCATCTGTGGCTAGATTTATAGCTCGCGCCCAATATATGACAGTATTAGATTAATTTTACTATCTAAATATATATATAAAAATTGAGCATTAAAATTTTGTTCGTTTGTCGCCGATTCAGGCCTTAACGCATATACCGATTTTAATCAAACTTTAACACATTTTTGGTATTGGTCTATATTTGGTTTTTGTGAAGTTTGGTTGATATCGGAAAACGTATGTGTGTTGTGCATACGTGAAAAAACACAACGCTATTCGTTATTCGGGTAAAAACTCAAGAACGTCTCGACGGATTTGAATGATTTTTTGTTTGTCTTGAATCAGGGATGGTTTAAAATATGAAATCAAAAAGAAAATTCGGAAAATTCTAAACAAGTGGCGCTTTTCGCATATTTAGTTTTTCATCTATCTTCTTTTATAAATATATATCAAAATGAGTCACATTGTGTTTGAATTGATGGTCCCTTAATCTTACTGCGTTAACCGATTTTGTTTCTGGAAATTTCAAATGAAAGGCGACGTCAACATCAAGGTTTGTATGGATATACCGTTTTTGTATGTTTATTGGTTATACGAGCTATAGACATTTTGAACATTCCTGTGTTGTCAATCTCCGAAACCCTTCAACCGATTTAAATGAAATTTTGTGGATGTGTATGATTGGTTGCATCTTAAAGGATAGGATAGTTTTGAGCACGATAGGTGGCGCTGCTGCCAGTCTCCGAAACCACTCAACTGATTTCAATTTTGTGGATGAGTATGTTTGGTTTCAGTTGGGAAACTAGGATAGTTTTCGACTCGATAGGTGGCGCTGTTCTAGATGCCTCTTTGCTTTGGGGTGCTGGACGAGCGCCATGACATACCGCACGATTTTTCAAACAAAAGCTCAAATCGATCATGGGCTTCATCGTCAGGCACAATGTTTTTGGATGTCGAATGGCAGAAGCGAGGATTTCTGATTTCCCACATTCTAGTTTGGTTGATTTGGATAATTGAGAAAATCTGACCGGAAACTCAATTCAATCAGTAGCGTGGAAAAAATCGATCAAGAAGTCGACCCGGAAACCTATGAAGTCCTTCTTTGCATTGAACTTAATTGAATTCCAAAGGAGTTTTATTCGTTCAATTTTATCAAAAAATGTTAATAATTTAATTAATTTTAGGCGGTACGAAGGTCGCCGGGTCAGCTAATAAATTCTAAGATCCTTTATACCCACAGTCTAACTATCCACACTATCGCAGTATTGCCGCTTTGCCACAATTCTCTTAATAAACAGAATCAGCGGCAGCAGCCCTTAAATAAATATGACACGTTTTCATATATGGACAGTTGACCAATATTTCTTTTTCTGCAGAAACCCGTTGCATATGGCCCGCAGTTCATAGTTAAAGGTGTAAGACCCTTACGTCCTCAAAAGATAAAAAAATAAAAATCTGTAGGTATATCAGAATGTACATATACAAACTACCTTCGTACATAAACGCACAATCAAAAGCCTTCAATTCGCAAACCCAAATTATAAAAAAAAATACCCTTTTGTTTAACCAAAGGCAACGATATTGCTTCCGCTTGTGGTACGAGCATCAGTCTAATAATAGGTTTTATACAGATTCCCATCCTTTTAAAAGTATCTTCATAAAATCCCCATTCAACTTGTATCAAGTCAATGGATACTTATTCTGCAAAACCCAAAGCTACACACGCTTTTCTATATCCCGAGATTCAACACTCAACAGTCCAAAACTGTTCATCCTTCTGGCACGAATACAAAAATAAGAACTCTATACCTATATCCCCCCCATGCGAGGGATGTGTGCTCTCTACCAAAGTAGTAATTTTAATCAGTAAATGCATTGACTTTGCTCGTTCGTCTGATAAGCATCGTTCGCTAAGAATAGGTGTTAATAATCCTTGTTAATCTACATACACGCCCTGATGGTGGCTACGCATGCCACAGCCCATGCCAGCGGCTACCTCTTGATTGTTGAGAGTTACTTTCGCAGGATTGCAAGTATAAAAGGGCTCAACCGCATCAAGAAAATCGTATTCCGAGTTGTAATCTTCAAAGTGAAAGTTGTTGATCCTAGTCGAAAGCAGTGTAGTGTCTGTGACTTAAAAACGTTTTCTTGGTAATCATTTTTGCTCTCAGTGTGATTTTAGTTAAAATTAAATAAAGTTTTAGAAATTTGGTCACCTGTGTCGACATTTCGTGAATTTAGTTGAATATAATATTCCTTGTAGCAAACTGTGTATAGTTTAATAAATTTTGGATACGACAAGATGTACGTCTGCATTTAATAATATTTAAGTTTTTTTTTTCATAAGCAGATGGGTTCAAATTGTGTATAAAGGGTTTTATTTCTAAAAAAATTGGGTACATTCTTTTAACAAGGTACGATCTTCAAAAAGGTTTCTGTATTTTTCCAATTTTTAATCGATCGCAAGTTTTGTTATGGAAAAAATTTGTTAAACGACATATTGACGTCAAGAGAATTGAAAATTTTTAATTTAAAGAATGGTAGTCCATTTATTTTTAATCACGATTATTTTATAAAGGTCAATATCAATAGAATTTCCATTATATATTTTTGTAAGATTTCGAATTTTAAAAATCTTCATCAAGGAGTAGTAAACCAGCGGTTTCTAGAATAGTAATAGGTTTTCGCAAAATATAAGTAATAAGTAGGTATACAAGTTTTATTTAAAAAAAGAACACAGGTCCTACTTTATGGCCTAAAATTTTTGAAATAAGGAAATCGACCCGTGTGACCCAAGGCTAATTATTGTGAATGGTGCGTAAAGTCGGTTACAATATTTAAAATTGTGCAGAATAACTATTTAGCTGTGACGCATATTTTATATTGCTTCCGGATTTGTAGTAATCCTCTCCAAATTTTGGAGTTTGTGTTTTCACGATAGAAACCTTTTTTCAATCGAACGATATCTTTTATCGGCTGCGACCTAAGATTGTCATATCAGCCCGTCGCCGACCTAAATCATCCTTCCGAAAACTTCAAGTAAACTAAATAAAAATCGCCTTCTTTTTTGTTTTTGTTGCTTTTACCATGTGAAATGCTGTTAAAAATAAAAAAATAGAAAAATATTATCAAAATCCTTTAAAAAAAAAAGAACTTTTTGAGTGTGGCAGTACAAACAGTTTGAGAGTCGCATTCACATCTTACCATATACACACACCATTCACTTTCGCATACCAAAACCTATTTCACCATTACTCAAGTGTAGATGCCACCACTTGGTACATTCAATGCTTTTTCTTTTCCACAGAATTTAAACTTAAAACAAAACATCACCATGCTCCGTTTTATGGCCTATCCACTGATTTTGTTCGCCATCGTTATTTGTTGCATGGGACAAACATTCCAGTACTCACGAGGTTGGACAAATGGCAAAAGGTCACCTTCTCACTTTCACGAAGACCCAACGATAGCTGAAATTTTCGAATTTCCCGAATCCGAGAGGCGTCTAGAAAAGTGAGTTGGAATTTAACTGCCTGCCGATTCCGTTTCATATCAATCTATTTCAGATGTATCGTGCAATTACAACGCTTCATCCATAATCCATTTCTAATTCGACCATCATACTCTGCCAATAGCATAAATAGCAACGCCAACAGCAACCTATTCCCCAGCGGCAACGGCATCAGCGGCAGTGGCAGCGTCCGCCATCAATCAAATGAAATTTTCGAAGATTTGGCATCCTCGGAACCTGGTGATTTCTCAGCGAAACACAACTGAAGGATTAGTATGTAAAAGCCCCATGATAACGTCGCCACCGCCGCCGCTCGTCCCATCCGCATCGCGCCTGAATAATTAATGAATCGCTTATGGACTTGAGAACCACCAATTGTGGACTCTCTCGTACTCGCCCCCAACTTGAAAAAAAACCCTATTGTTGTTTTATTTAAATATTAATGTTGATAATTATGATGAAGTATTATTGTATTTAGATTGAAAATTATCAAAAAAAAAAAGGATAGTAACCTATCCAGTAGTTATAGTTGTAGATAAGTTTTGAGGCTGGACTTAGTACATAAGAAAAATAATTAAAATAATAATAATAACCAATATATAATCAAAGGACGTAAATTGTTGTTAATGAAGAAATTAGATTGGTTCCCCAAGTCAAGGTAAACATGAGCGCGGCAAACAAAAACGTTTATCTCTATCAAATGGATAATTTTTTGTATGAATGTGCGCTAAATCGGAAATGAACTTTAAATACCTATACTCATGTAACTACGAAGTAAATACCACCTTTCTATAAACAATCTCTAAGCCTTAGCAGTAACTGAAGTGTGAATGCGCTGCGAATAATTAGTTGGTGTTGGTGACAGTAATGATTTGGTCAAAAATATTTTTCTTTTTTTATTCAGTCGGATTATTCATTTCGAGGATCAGAACTGATAAATGATGTGCTTTTGATTGTTACAAAATTGAATGCCCCGGATGTTAGATGGTAAATGGAATTGCAGGCTGGACAAGTAGGTGTGCTTATATTCTTATTTATTATTATAATTTCAATATTCTTGTCATAACCTGATTCATTTGCTGTTCAACTATATTGGTTCTGATTTGTTTATAAACTTGTGGCTTATATGCCCGAAGTTGCTGAGTATAATACCATAGAGGACTGACTACTGACTGAATGTTTTGATTCTCAGTTCCCCATTTTATATTTAAAGGTTAGAGAGCAAAGTGTAAGTTTACCAAAAACAAAATTTTGTTTTTTAGCAAAGAGAATTAATTTGCAATGCCCCAGTATGATATGGTATTTTTCAAAGATATTCATCGCTGAGTCTATCATTGGTCCTGATTTCAACTAATTTTTTGTATTACTTATTCTGGCGACGTTTTTTTTTACCTAAAGGTCTTGTGAAATCTTTCCGTTAATTAGTACTTATGGGATGTTTTATTATTGTTTTTCTAAAGCGAATTCTAAATATCGAAAACCTTAATTTCTGTTAGCCTCAGTTTTGAAAGAAAGTTGTAAGTTCTAATTCGATCGTTATACCTACCAAATTTTGTAAGCCCTCCTTTAAAATTTGAAGTCGTCGATATTATATACTTTATATTCATTTTTGTTATCGATAAATTATGTTTAGTGCTACTGAATCTCTTTCATCAATTTCATAGATAGGCTTCGTTTAAATCTGATGACTCAGTTTGGAAAAATTTTTTTTTTTTTAATTTGAACACATGTTATAAATATGGTTCTTGATGAATATTAACTCCCAATAATTGATGAAATCCGCTTAATTGTTCGTTCGAAATAAGTTCAAATTTAAAAATTATTTTCTATTTGAAATCCAAATGTACAACCACTTTGATGTCCACTTCACCCATAAGACCTTCATTTGGTTGAAAAACAACATCCTAAAATTGATTTCAAATGGTCAGTTTGATTGATTA
Organism: Cheilosia vulpina; assembly: GCA_916610125.1. Lineage (NCBI taxonomy): Eukaryota > Metazoa > Arthropoda > Insecta > Diptera > Syrphidae > Cheilosia > Cheilosia vulpina. The sequence continues at coordinate 111,153,604 of OU744276.1, read as the reverse complement.
TTGAAGAAAGATTCGGACAGCCAATTGGCTGACCAATCTCTTTATGTCCTTTTAACTGCCCTGTACGTTGGCACCCAAATCAAACTGAAAGAAGGGGGACCGTCAAATCTACAGCATAGACATTGCATGTCAGAGATAAAGCTTAGCCACAGCATGAGGACATAACATATACGACCGAAGCGCAAACGCAATACGAACAAATTGCCGTGCGTCCGAATTTCAAATGTCAGGGGGAATTACTTGAACGGACCAGCACAACATCCCACAGACTTGGAAGTTTTGGCAAATTTTCTTCAATTTAATTCCATCACAAAGTCTCCATCACCAATCAGCATCTTTTTGAGGAATCATCAAATTTCATTTGGATCGGGTTTTTGATGCCAGTACAAACGCAATCCAACGCCCAAGGGATGAAAGTTATCAAATTGATAGTTTTGTGATGTGTTGAGTGTAATTATTTGCAACAAAGGATTGGGGGCTTACTTTCTGTTGTTGTTTGCCAGAGGGTTGTTTTGTTTCATTACGACGATGGTAATATTGAACATATGCACACAGCACACACTGTCTGACATTTGATTAGAAAATAGATTCGGTTTGGTTCATGAGATGTTAAGCGAGATGTGTTGAAAGATATGGTCGGTTGGATCTTGACGCATGTGGCGTTGTTAGATATTCTCAACATTTGACAAAGTAAATTAGTTTAATTGATTAATGAAACCATCAAGGACCCGAAAGCTTGAAGGGGGGAGATTTTGTTATAAAACACACATTTTTTGTTTGCAAATTTATTCAACTGTTTTTTTTTTTTATTTTGTTTTTAAAGGGCCCTTGTTAAGCAAATGCTGTGCTTTCTGATGGTAGACGTTAAAAAGTAAACTATGGAAAATCTTTTTCAGCAAACCTTTATTTTTTCGGAGGTCTATCTTTAGCTGCAGCTACTTACTTTAGTTGATAGTAATTTGTAGCTACAGTTAGGAAAGCTGAAAGACAAATGTCTATAGGTAATCATAAAAATAAAAAAAAAATGAGTCCTCGAGCAGTTGCGGTCCTTCTTTTTTAACTTTTTTTTTAAATACCTCCATGTATCTATTTAAAATTCAGTTTGAAGTCCAGAAAAAGTATCTCTCTGTTAATTTAAGAGCTCTATAGTTAAGCCGATGTCGCAAAAGAAGTAACTCCTATAATTGCCGAATTACCAAATATACACTTGTTGGATCGCTGAAGGCGTTTTTTAATAGATACGAATTATTTTTTGTGAGACTTTTGCATTAGTTTTTGTTGTTGTATTAATAGTAAATCTATCAATGGTATATACGGTGGCTAGCTACAAGAAAATCATATTACGTAACCAAACTATCCTTCAAAGAATGAAATGCAAAAGTATCACAGATGACATAAGCGATCTCCCACAGTTCTTCTGCATATTTTTTACATCGAGAACTTCATAAAGTATAAATCACAACAAATAGCGTAGACCCTCTCTGGAAGCCTGTGGGTGCAGGTCTGCGAGACCCTACAACCGTAGCAATATTGTACTTAACACAATCAACAAATTATTTTTCTCTCCCAAAGTATACTTATTTGGCTAAACATTTCAATTTCCTTCAAGATTCGATTGGTAAGATGGTCGGCATACAGAGTCTATCGCTTCAGTCAATATTACCGCAAAATTGTTGCTAAAACAAGTAAGCAATTCTCTTTCGATTACTTTGATTTGGGTTCCAGGACAATATTTTTGGAAATAAACATAGATGAACTGGCGAGGTACGACTTAGCACTTCCGAAATCAACTTACTCAGAATGCAAAGAAAATGTCAATCTCAGATGAAAAAGGTTGACAAATTGTCATAGGTATCTATGAAAATACAGTCAAGCAGCAGAGTCTAACTAGGTACCGTCGCAACCAAAAAAGAAGCTTTCATTCAATATTTATGCATCTGACACTAGCTGAGGAAGCTATAGGAAATTCCTATTTTGACTTTCTTGAGGAAGTACTGTTAGATTATGTCATAGCTGTTCGAGTTTTCCAAAACATCAAACCTGCCTTCCTTTATGTCGACCTTGGTTAGCTTCCTGGAGCTCTTTTGTTGTGATCTGTTTTTAAGTAGAGCCATCAGTGCATATTCATTTTCTTATACAATTTCCCAAGAGATACCTAGGCCTGGCTTCGCATGCCAACAATCAATATTAAGAAAAAATCAATAGTAATTTAGGGTGAAGCAACATAGTTGCTTTGTATGGCTGTAACTCCATCCTTGTTTTAAACATTTTCACAAAAAAAGAACAGCCAACTTCATACCAGATGAAAACAACACTTACGCATACGTAATTTGGATGTTTTGGAAGATCCACATGACAGCTATAACATTAGAACATCCTTACCTTCTGCACACCCTTTGGCAAAAGCACCGACGAGAATCAGAAACATCCTCACACAGTAAGTGGAAAACAATTACCCTTTGGTCCTCAATGACAACAATCCTCAATAACCTTCAGTAAAACAAAACTCCCGTGCACCGTACAAATAATGAAACAGTTCAACCCTCTAAATCACATTCATATACAGAGCAATTCAATTGTCAAGTGATTTGAAACAGGATACTCGTGTAACCACCACTTTCAGTGTTTTATTCGTTTGCCCTTTACAGGTTTAGCTCGTGTCACAGTACTCCGCTCACACCCTCTTCCCGCTGCTGGATCACCCTCTCAATTAGCTCATCCCTTATCCGGATTTGCACTCTTTGTGTTTATTGTTATCCTTGTAAAACCAAACAAACATTTTGAGCGCCTATTAAATTGAAACGAAACACCGCACGGCCAAGGGGTGGTGGTTGTTGCGCTCACCCCTCAACCAAACGAGAACAGCGAAACAAGTTAATCTATTACCAATGATTTGAACAAGGATATATTTTGATGTCTCTCACCAAGTCTCCGGGGAATCTAACAAGGAAGAACAAAAAAAAAATACCTCTGAGCAATGAATAAATTTCACACCAAACCAACTCTGATGAGAATGACTGCTCGAGCCGACGGGCCGCCTGCTGTTTTTGGGAAAGTCTCTTAGCGCTCAGTCGTTCAATTTCATTGTCCGAATGTCATTTACTTTTACAATCGAACATTTGTTAGCCGCCGTGCAAGGACTAAGGAGTATTTTTTTCGTTCACCTTACGTCCGTCCTATTCGCTATTCCCATATCCTTGGGAGTTTAAATCGCTTTCTCACCTTTTTAAATAAATTAGACTTAATTTGGAGAGTAAAAAAAGGAGGCCATTATTCGGAAAGGATCGGAATGGTCCTTATAAGATATTCACGAATCTGCCAGATTGATATTTGAGTGAAAAGGGACGAGAGAGAAAAAAACACCGAATAAAAGAAAACAAATGGAATGCGAATAAAATTAGGTAGGCTGTTCGCTTTTGACTGCGGGTGCGAAATGACTCTTCAGGGTAAGTGCGTAAGGGCCAGTTTGGGACTTTTCATTCCCGGACTGATAGCGACTTGAGGTGATTCTCCTGTTTTCTTTGTTGGTCTGGGACAGAAAAAACAAATGGCTTCTTCTTCTGCGTGTGCAAATGAATATGAAATGAATAGATATCTGTAAGAAAGTAAGGCCAATTGAATTTATTTTTCGTTGTTGTTTCCTGGCGTGAAAGAAGAGAGGCAATCTCGGCGCAATAATGGTCGAATTGTTTTTTTTTTCTGTCCTAAATGAATAATTTATCCCCTGGACGTAATTTAAAGTGAGAAATTATGCCAAAGAAGTTATTCAAATGTAGCTCAAATTTATTAAAGAATTTGAACAGGGATTTAGCAAGGGTCTTCTGTGGGAGGTGGTTGCATACTGTGTAAATACGACAATTGCGGACAGATTAAAGACTACTACCTATCGCGAACGTACGCTATCAGGGTTTTCTCAACGCCATGTAGTAAAGCGGTTTGCACTGGGCCGGATTTAGGGAGGTCAAATGGGCCTCCACAAAAGAGGGGCCCACAAAACAGACTTTTAAAAAATAAATCTTACAAATTCCAAGTAAATACTAGAAAAAACTTTCCTTTTGATATTTGTTTTACCTAAAGTACTTTGAACAAACATAATTGCATTGTTCGACTTTGAACTTGAAGAAGGTATAAAATTTCGGTTATCTTAAAGTAAAAATACGGTTTACAAAATAAAAGACAACTGCTTCTTAAGAACGTTATAAACAGAATCAATTTATTTCACATTAGAAATTACTTTATATAACAATTCTTGTTTATATACACAAAACAGCTGTCACATGCGGAAGGTATTATCGACCTTGTTGGTTGTTGGTTACTGTGACGTCATCACGATCGTTTTATTGTTGAATCCAACATTCTCCCCCACCGATGAGCGAAGATCATCAAAGAGTTTGCCGGTATTGATTTGCCCCACTGTGCTTTCATATAATTCTGCTGCAATTCTCTATGACGTACATATATGAATGCCCATGCGTTTAAATACATGAAAAGAAAAGACTCTTGATTAATTTGCTTACATTTTACATAATATGGACAAACAACAATGCGAACAGAAGAGTAAACAGACATTGAAACAAGACGTCGTTCATTAGTTTTACGCAAGCAACCGTTCTTGCGCTCTCTTTGGTAACCTTGTTGTTGTCGATGAAACGATGATGATTATGCTGCTCGCTGTTGTGTGACTCTTCGTTCGGTGTGCGGTAGCGGTGCTTGGCGTAGCAAACAAAAATTTGACTTCAATCTTAATCGTTGCAATAATCGTTTGGTGATTGCGCGAATTAATCGAGTGTTAGTATTGTTTAAAATTAAGAAAATATGTGATTTGTGATGTGTGGAAGAATAGCTCATGTGAGTATTATTAATTTGAATATTATTAAATTTCCTTTTCTTTAAAATTATAGTGTTATATTGGTCTTATGCCTTTTTTTGTTTTGTTTTAGAATTATTTGCCTTGTGTGTTGCGTCCCTCGGTGGTGTGCATGAGAGTATTTCGTTTCTCTTGGGTTGGTGTGTGCTTTATGATTGTGTGGTGTGTCCCTCGTTGGTGTGCTGTCTGCATTTTGTTTTTTTTTTTTTTTTTTGTGTCGTTTGTTTGTCGAGAAACAGGATGGAAGTGGACTGTATTTTCTATGTGGTGCTTGTGTTGGGTTTGGATAGGGTATGTGGTGCCTGAGAGCGCGACCGTTTTCCGTGTTGGGTTGAGTGATTTTCATTTTATTTATACTTTGTGTTGAGTTGTATTGTATTTTAATTGGTATGAAGACAGTAGGGTGCATGAGTTTTCATACTTATTTATTTATGTGTTTATAATTTTGTATAATAGGTATTATTATTAAATTTAAGTGTTGTGTTGTGCTGTTGGAGGAAGCAAGTATTAGTTGTTTTATTTAATGGTTGGGGTTGTTTGTTCGGCATCGTTACACGGAAGAGGGCATAGTTTTGTGATTGGTCTGCGGAATTCTCCTTGCGTTGTTTTGACCTTCACCACTCTTATTAGTTTGTCTGGTCCAGGGTAAGTTTCGATTACGCGGCCTAAGCTCCATTTAGCAGGGGGAAGTCGTTCGTCACGGATGAGTACCAAATCGCCCTCCTTTAGCTGCGGTTGTAATTTCAGCCACTTTGGACGATGTTGGAGACGACTCAGGTACTCAGTCTGCCACTGCCTCCAGAATGTCTGCAAATGGGCTTGAATAGATTTCCATCTGTCGGATAAATTTTGCTTTCCTATAGTGAGGTCTGTTTCGGGAACTGTAAATATGTTTTCACCAATAAGAAAATGTGCCGGTGTTAGCGCTTGAAAGTCCGAAGGATCTTCCGTTAAGGGACAGAGAGGCCTCGAATTAAGACACGCTTCAATTTGTATTAAAAGCGTGGCGAGCTCCTCGTAGGTTAAGGTCCCATTTCCTACAATCCTTTTTAAGTGGAATTTAACGCTCTTTACTCCCGCTTCCCACAATCCTCCAAAGTGGGGAGAAGCAGGTGGAATGAAGTTCCACTTTGTTCCTTCGGTTGCTAAGACGTTGGCTATTTCCTGGTAGTCATGTGTTCCGCTTTTCAGGAGCCGACGCAGCTCAGCGTCAGCACCCACAAAGTTCGTGCCACAGTCGCTGTATATCTGGGCGCAGACGCCACGCCGCCCCGCGAATCTCCGAAAAGCGGATAAAAATGCCTGACTTGTTAAGTCACTGACTGCTTCCAAGTGAATTGCTTTGGTGGCCAAGCAAATGAAAATGGCCAAGTACCCTTTGTGGCACTTAGCTCCACGACCTTTCCAAGCTCTGATATTGATGGGGCCTGCATAGTCAACACCGGTATGAGTGAAGGGTCTTGACATTGTCACTCGAGGTGCAGGTAATTGACCCATCAGCTGTTGTGATGTCTGAGCGCGGAATCTGTAACAAGTGACGCAACTATGGACATGCTTTTTTACTGACCTTTTCAGTTTGAAGATCCAGAACTTGGTTCTTAGATGCGCCATCATTAACTGACTCCCTCCGTGTAGCAACTTTAGATGGGCATCACGTATTATTAAGTTGGTTATATGGTTGCTGGGGTCCAGAATAACAGGGTGTTGTTGGTTGTACGGGATGTTCGCCTGGCTGAGTCTACCGCCGACTCGGATTACACCGTGACCGTCTACAAATGGATTTAAAGATCCCATCCCTCTTGGTTTGGTGATGCCATTTGGGAACATCTGCCTTTGTGCGACCCGGATCAGTGATGTCGTAGCTTCGTCGAGTTCCGTTGGTGTAAAGCTTCTATTGGTGTTGTCTTTCGGTAGGCTTCGTGCGTAGTTGCAGAATTTGTGATGGTGTTGACGAAATATATTTAACAACCTCTGGCAATACGCAATAATCCTTACCAACTTTTGGAACGATGAAGCCTTATTAATGGTACGCAGAATTTGGTTGTCTTCTGTTTCCAGTCGGAAACAACGCGTACGTCTCTGTCCTTCCTCGGTTGACAAATTCGTTGGCTGAGTCGGCATCTGAAAGTTCCACGATGACTGCAGAAATGTCGGCCCATTCCACCATAAACGCTCCTGTATTAGCGCCGAGGGCAGTACTCCTCGGGACGCTAAATCTGCTGGATTCTGCTCTGTTGGAATGTGCTTCCAGATGGACGGACTCGTTAGCCGCTGAATTTCTCCAACTCGATTCGCTACAAACGTTTCTAATCCCGATGGCAGCGAATTTATCCAGCATAGAGTAATTGTTGAGTCGGTCCATGCATGAACCTTTGCTTCCGTCAAGTCGAGAATTTTAATGACGTGGTTGAGAAGCCTCGCTAGGATGACTGCTCCGCATAGTTCCAGTCGGGGAATGCTCACTGGCTTAAGTGGGGCGACGCGAGTTTTAGAGAACAAGAGATTCATGTGAACCGAACTCTCTTCACCCAAAACTCGTAAGTATACAACGGCACCGAAGGCCTTCTCCGATGCATCTGAGAAGCCGTGAATTTCAACCTCCTTGAAACGCTGTCCAGACTGAACCCATCGAGGCAACCGGATCCTGTTTATGGCCTCCAAGTCTTGGAAAAACAAATTCCAGCTCCTTCCCAGTTCTTCGTCGATAGGTTCGTCCCACGTCATCTTCTTTGCCCACAGCAATTGCAAAAAACATTTTGCTTTTATAACGCACGGTGAAATCCAGCCCATTGGATCAAAGAGCCTGGCTATGGTGGACAAAATAGACCTTTTGGTTGTCTTTGGATGACTTGGTGGAGAGTATTTGTAACGGAAGCTATCTGTGTTAGGGTGCCAGTGAATCCCTAGCATTTTAAGTTGTCCCGAACCTTCTGAAGGGAATGAAAATGTTGCCTCTCGTTCGTTTAAAGGAACTTCCTTTAAAAGGCTCACAGTGTTGGACGCCCACTTGCGTAGATTCAAACCAGCTGCTCCCAGTGTTGTTTTTATTTCCTTTATCTTTATGTCAGCTTCTTCGAGTGTGTCCGCTCCAGAAATAAGATCATCCACATACATCTCCTCTCGGATCATCTTCGCTGCTCGTTGAAATTGAGGACGAACCTCTTCTGCCAGGAAGTTTAAGGTGCGGATGGCCAAATATGGAGCAGAAGCTGTGCCGAAAGTGACTGTTTGCAGTCTGTAGATTTTAATAGGCTCAGCTGGATCTTTTCGCCACAAAATCAATTGGTAAAAGGAATCTTTACCAGTCACCCAAATTTGACGGTACATTTTCTCGATGTCGGCTGTGAAAGTGTACTTATACAGTCTCCACCTAAGAACGATGTCGATGATGTTGTTTTGTAGCGCTGGTCCAGTCATAAGCCTATCGTTGAGTGATGTTGCATCCGACGTTTTGAAAGACGCATCGAAAACTACTCTCAACTTTGTCGAGGAACTGCTCTCCTTTATAACTGCGTGATGTGGCAGAAAATAATGTGGTCTATTCTCCAAAATTTGCTGGTTGACTTCGCTCATATGACCCATCCGTAAGTACTCTTCAATGCAGTTAACGTAGTCCTTTTGTAAATTTTCATTTTTGATTAGACGTCCTTCCAGCTGCTTGAATCGTTGAAGAGCTCCTTCTTTAGAGCGTCCGAGTACTGGATAAACACCTCCTTTAAAAGGAAGAGCCACTTCAAACCTGCCATCTGCTAAGCGCTTGATATTGTTTAAAAAATGTGCCTCGCATGCGACGTTTTCTGGAGTTTCGGGTGTTTGAAACGGTGCTTCTTCCAACTCCCAGAATTTGCGCATATCAGTATCAAGATCGCATATTTGATGAAAGCTTTTGATAGGCTGTGACGTGGATGGAACGCGTCCGAAGAGAATCCATCCAAATTCGGTGTTTTGCGCTACAGGCAAATTTACATTAGTTGGCCTCACCAACTCCGGCAAGAGAATGTCAGCCAACACATCGCCACCTAACAACAAATCAACCTTGGCTGGCTTAAAAAATGATGGGTCGGCTAAGCTCAAGCCGTCGAGATGTTTCCAATCAGCAACTGGAACTGTTCGGGCCGGAATATGCCCAGACAGCGACTTATAGACGAGAGCCTGTGCATTGACTACAAACGTTGAATGATGGGACCCAATAGTAATATCAACGATTTTGTTGCATATGCCGCTGTTGACCATACCTAGCCCGGACACCTCGACAAAGGTTGATTTGTGCCTCAAACGCAGTAGTTGAATTGCTGACTCAGTAATAAAAGATGCCTCAGAACCAGAATCCAATAACGCACGAAGTGAAACAACTTCCCCAGACGAACCGCTGACTTTGACAATAGCTGTGGCCAACATCACTTCAGTATTCGTGTGTGGCACAGAATGGTACGTGTGGACGGATTTGCTGCAACACGGCTGATCTTCATTCGGCAGCTGAACATTCGATGCGTCTTGTTGATTCGGAGGATGTCGTTCCGTATTTGATGGCTTAAAACTTGGAGCATTGGGATTAACGGCAGAGGTAAGACAATTTGTAATTTGTTGTTGAGAATTTTGGTTAACATTTGATGTATTACAGGGGTGATAGTGCGACATGTAATTGGTTTGTGGAGATGAATTATGTAATAACGAATGATGGGGCTGCTGACAATAATAACATCTGCGGGTACTTGGACAACTTTCAGACAAATGGCTATAAGCTAAACAGTTCCTACACATACCTAGCTTAGAAATAGCTTGACAACGATCGTTAACACTCATTTTAAGAAAGCGATTACATTTGCGGATGGCATGTTGACCTCTGTCGCACAACTTACAGGAAAATTTGGATTTGGCGGCCTGTGCGTGAAAAGATTTTCGCTGAGGGACTTTTTTTGATGGTTCTAGAGTCGTTATGTCCTGCTGGTAACAAACAGCCTCGAGAGTACGGAACCTCGATTCGAGAAATTGTTTAAACTCCGTAAGCGTTGGTAGCTCCTTGGTGTTTTCTTTTGATCCCAGTTTCTCCTCCCATAGCTGCTGTGTTTTCGGAGGTAATTTTTGTAGCATAACATAAATTATTATAACATCCCAATGTTTTACAGGCACATTTAAATTACTTAGGCTGTGAACTATTTCAGTTGTCGTATCCAATAGTTCTTTGATGGCTTTAGACCGTTCTTGAGTTACTGAAGGTTGGTTAAACAGGCACTTCAATTGTGTATTAACCAGAAAACGTTGATGGTCATACCGTTCTTCTAAAATAGCCCACGCCTTAACGTAATTGCCGTTGGAAATAACTAAATGCGACAGTATTTTCTCAGCTTCCCCCGATATACTTGTCTTCAGATAATGCATTTTTTGTATTTCAGACAACGACGAGTTATGGTGAACAAGGGAAATAAAAAGATCACGAAAACCCCTCCATGATTCGTAATTGCCTGAAAAAACTGGTACCGGAATGTTTTTCAACTTAATCTCTGAGTTTTGAGTAGACAAAGTGATATTCGGACTTGTTTCTTTGACCTCAATGACCTTCACCTTATCCATTGCATCTAGCAGAACCGCACGGTAATCGAAATATAATTCACGCATTTTTTCATACGTATCCTCTATTTGGACACATTTGTCCTCCTCACCATCAGACAGCGACCCTATGCACACCTCATAAATCTCTTCTGCTGATTCCATGGATTTCTCCAATAACGACATACGACCAGACAAATAATTAGCAGTACGAGCATTGGAACCTTTTTTCCCAAAATTGGTGATATCTTTCTCCAGCTGAGTAAGTGCTCGTGCAAGTTTATTTTGTTTCATATTTATGAATTTTGTATTTGCAGATAAACACAAATAAAATGGTAAATGTAAATGCACTTACTTGCGAGTTCCTGCAACTTCGGATCTGGTGTTCAATCAACGATCGTCTCAAGATGATGGCGGCACAAAACACCACACACAAAAAAGCAGCAAAAATCAGCAAATTTCTCCAAAGGTTGAAGTGAATCCAATTTATAAGATGCAGCACACAAATTGCACACAAAAAAGGCAGTTTATAGTAGCAAAAAACTTGTTGCGATGTGTAGTGTCGGGTATATATATTTTTACTTAAAAAAAAGATATCCGGCTCGTGGACCAAAATGTTCGACTTTGAACTTGAAGAAGGTATAAAATTTCGGTTATCTTAAAGTAAAAATACGGTTTACAAAATAAAAGACAACTGCTTCTTAAGAACGTTATAAACAGAATCAATTTATTTCACATTAGAAATTACTTTATATAACAATTCTTGTTTATATACACAAAACAGCTGTCACATGCGGAAGGTATTATCGACCTTGTTGGTTGTTGGTTACTGTGACGTCATCACGATCGTTTTATTGTTGAATCCAACAATTAATAATCAATTTATATTATACTTGTCCACTCCAATCAGTAAAACTATTACCCATATTGATAGAGAATTCCAATGGCTGAGTGGGCAGTACTTGCCCGTAGCCTCAGAGATTGGGTGTTCGATTCCATATCCCGACTATTTTTTTTCCCAATAAAATCTCCACAATATATTAATAATTATAATATGTAAACAATTAGTATCTATTATTCAATTTTTAAATATTATTATTAACTAATTAGTATTTTTTCCCATATTTTGTTATTCAGCAAAGTATATAGTTTGATAGGCAAATAATAATTACTAGGTGGTCGAAAATTGACCCCACAGTTTTTTACACTTCGAAAATAGTGTTTTCGTCGAAAATTCATCGATGCCTTCACATCGAAGACCAACTAGTTTTCGTTTGACGTTTCAATCAATCAATTTAAACGTCTGTGTTTTATTTTTTAATTCAGAGGATTTTAAAATAATATTAGCCCATCAATGAACTGTGGAAAATGATTTTAAGTTGTGATTTATGACTTCTGTTCGGTCAGCTGTTTTGCTGAATATTGCAAAAGGTGTGTTTGTTTCAATAATCCAACGATTGTAAGCCGTTTTCGTAGTGTTTCTTGGAGAACGACCTAATCAACTCGTTATGAACTAAAATATCTATGGGAAAACTTCTTTTTTAGATGAAGTTTTCAAGTGTCCTCGTGAAAACGCAGTTTTCAGCATTGCAAGCCTATACTATACTGAAAGCAACGCAACGCAAGAACGCGAAATACAAATCTAATACTAATAATTTAAACTTGCTGCTTTCTATGCATTTTATTTGGAATATAAATAGGGGCTAGGGGGCATTCACACTTTTGTTGCCCTAGGGCCTCCAGACCTCTAAATCTGGCCCTGGATCGCTCCAGGATTTTTAATTCAAAAAGTCTCTGCTCTAATGTTTCGAATACCTAAAACATCTGACAGCCCTTTGCTTGGGAAAGTGAAAAGTCTTAATAGGGATGAGTCCTACAACAAAATTATACGTGTTGTCTTCGGCCAATTGCTAGGATATATGATCAACATATCGACATCCAGATTGTATCAAAGCACAAAAAACATTGTGAAGTCATAAAAGAATGTAAACAACCTTCTTGATAAGTGAAATGCTACTCCCTTCCCTCCATTTGACAAATAGTTCCAATTCGTTCCCACATTCACTTAAGCAATCATATTTAATGAAGAAACACTCAATTGCATGTGCTATGTCAAAGTGACTGAGCCCGTTTTGCCAAATTGAATAAAAAAGGTCCCGGCGCATTCATCATATTATACTCACTCCTTGTAATCCTTGTTGCAGAATAAACGACTGACAATTCGCTTTGTGTTTACCACCCAAAGTACCATTCGAAGGGTTGTCCGGAAATTAATCACAAAAATGAATATGTTTGCTCCTTGTGGCAGAAACACCAGCACCACCACCGGTGCTGAATCACTCACAGCTTCATCATTCTCGTCCAACCATAACCGAATGAAGATCCTTCTGGATATTTGAATTCATAACAAGATAATCGATCCTTTGGGGGATGAACGCGCCTACCGTGCGCACAGGGACCTCTGGGAATTTACGTCCGGAATTTATCGTTTAATCGCAATCAAGTTGCGAGCACATGGATGTAGATATAGACCGTGCAACACACGCTCAGAGACCAATGCTGATGCTGAATGAACATCCAATTCGGGAGGTTTGTTTTTTTTTTCATCCTTTTCGGATTGTTCTTGTTGTACAGCAGTTGATACTTGATGGTGGCTCGCATTCTTGCCACTTGTAGTTGTAATTGTATTAAAATGCAATTAAGCACAATGTTCGTTTCGTAACAGAAACGCGGGAGCAATGCACGTGTTTATTAATGCACTGCAAAGCCAGTTGAAGGACCCCATCAATGTAATGGATTTCCAGCAAAATGGGGTCGTATTCCGTATGCAATGCAAGTTGTCGCCGCTGTTTAATGAAATTAGTTTTATGTGCCATCGGCAACTTCAGCATGTCTTTTATTACGATTGAAATGACACAATTTTCTTTAAGGATGTACTCGTACAGTATTATGATTAAGGATGAGCAGGTTTCTTATGAAAGGCAATTATTTTGAGTGGAGGTAATGTGTTTTTCCTTCGTGCCAAGACAATAAAACGAGGCGTGGTTACGTTTTAATGCGGTTGGAAGACAGCCGCATCTGATTTTGTGATTAATTTTTAGAATAATGATTTTTTTCCTTTCCTTTCCGGAAGTAGTGTAGGAAATTATTCGGAATACATACTTTGAAGTTGTAGTATGAATAGGTTTCGATTTGACATATCAGTTTAACTATGATGGCAATGTTCAAAACAAGATATCTTTCAATTGACTCGGCTTTTCCTTGAGATGTTATCGGCGATGAGTAAATTTCTTGTCCATAGACTTCCCATCTTCGGCTGCGTTGCAGCAATTTATGGGATTAGCCCACAGAATTGATACAACTATTACTTTGGTCTGGGGAGGGACTTTGTCGACCACGGCTCTGCTATAAACTATGTAAAGAATATTTCAGGAACAATTAAATGAAGACTAATTCATCCCAATAGCCGTTTCCTTTGGCTGAGAAAGCATTTAAGAAGCAGAGAACAGTCCCGAAGAGCTAAGGAGATTCTTCATAGCACCTGGATCATCCCAGTCCTGCTTTATGACGCTGAAGCTTGAACAATGTCTGAAGACATCGATATGTTCTATAGTCATTTTTGGTTCCGGTAATATTGACAGTGTTTAAAGAAGGCAATTCAGTGAAGAACAATACGAGCTATACAGTCCAAAAAATACGCATATGTCGTTTAAGATGGACACAAATGTTTCTTGAAGTGGCGCGCAAAGGTGGAAGATTACATCAACTGACTTGGAGTGCGCAACTGGCACCATTTAGCTAACTGAATAGGCTATTTTGTTGAGACCTTAGCTAATCCCGAACTGTAGAGCCATCTAGGTAATGAACGTACTACCTACGTACCCATGGCTATATACCTTGTGAATGAAGGCGGAATATTTACAGCGGTTTCAGCTTGTTTTAAATAGCTGCCCTTTCTTGCATTGTCGAATGACTCCCTAAAGAGAACGCAGTATGCGATTATACCGCATGTCTAAATTTGACCCTTTCAGTGATATTTCACTTCCATTCTGTCAGAACACCTTGTTTGCCGAATCTCTTCCAAGAATGACTGTCTTAGTTAAATTTCTACAGTCAAACTTTCGGCAAAAAGCGCGGGAACTCGGGCCCAATATGTGAATCTGTGGGTGGGCTCACTCACGCGTCACTCGCTTGATAGCAAGCTGTGACAAAACCATACTATACCATCAAATTCAGTTCCAAAGAACTGCTGGAATAGCAACACGTAGTATTGATAACAATTTGTTTGCAATTCAAATTTTTTTTCCTCGAGAAAACCCCATTGCATGTCAAAACGTAAGCCAACCTAGCACTACTCCTAAATATTAGGTAGAACAATGCATGCCTTTAATTGCCGCCATATGACAACCTGAAAGGAACAAGATATCCTTCATAACGGAAGTGAAAAATTAGTGCGACAGGATCAAACTCGAACGAACCACAATCCACTCTGAGATCTTCGACTCTATCTGTAAGATAATGACACCATCGCCCATCGTCCACTTAAAAGCAAACAAATTGTCTACAAGGCAGGTATACATCGGAAACAGCTACCGAATCCAAGTGTGCGCCGACTGACCACCGGTTGAGATGAGACGCCACTCCAATTATATTATTATGTCGTTTCATGAGAACAGTTTCATCTAATAAGAGGTCGGTCGCAGGATTGAAATGTGACGCTTAGCACCGACTGGTGCCTTTGCTTTTGAGGTAAATAAAATTAATTGAACCCATCAGCAGATTTCCAATAAAATGTCAATTGACCTTTTAAAATGCCGCTCACATTCGACCTCCGGTTGCTATCCGCCGCACAACGAGTTAGTATCTACATTTTAAATGCGAACTCTATACATGCACTCGGGTACTGACGGAGAATACCAATCAATGAGGGTTGTTCTTGTTCAGTTTAAAATGCACCCCTCGATTTATGGCCTGTCCAGACCATGTTCGACCAGATTTCGCACTCAATTGGAACATAATTCAACCCCACCTATAGTCACATACACAGCAGTGCGAAGTGGGGTTAAGGGTTCATTGACAAGTTAATCGACTTTAAAGATAACACGCAATTCAATTTTATATTGTACTCGACATAATAATGTATTCTCAAGTCTAAACGCAGCGTCATGGCGTATTACCTCTTTGCTTAGTTGACAAATGCTGTTAGTTTTGAAATGACAGCTTTACAAATTATCGCTTGACAGCTAATTGCTCGGAAAGTGCCTCTGTGTTACGGCAGGCATAGGCAGTTGCAAGTATGTCTGGTAAAATTTCCAAAATGGCCACCATATTCATTTGTCGGTCCATTGTTTTTTAGTGGAACCCTTCCGCTGTACGTTAAACAATGGAAATTGCTCGAAGCACTTGACTTTGGATGGGTGCTTTATTTACCATTAGGCCAGATTGGCGTCTTCATGCAAGTCATGCTATAAGCCAACCTAAGCTGATTTACTTTGACAGATAGAACAAAATACAATTTCATCGCACAATTACCTATGGATGTACTTATGGAATGAACTGTGAACGTGAATTCCGTACTATAGTTGTACTGCCGCCATGTTTATGTTTATTTACAGAGCTTTAATTAAAATTCACTCTGAAGTGACATTATTTGCTCAAGTCTGGTGTATAGTGTGTAGGTCTGGTTGTTGGTTACTTGCGCGTTATCTCCATTTTGAAAGCAAAGCAGTGGTGGTTGCTGAATACAGCAGCTGGGTTTGGGTAGGTATGTAGCAAGTGAACGGTTTTGTGTGACAGTAACAACAACGACAATGAAAATCACAAAGCGTGTCAAATGTTGGCTTAATTGAAATAAAATTTAATTGGCCTACCGATAATAACTTTGCGAGTAGGTAGGTATTGTTTTGCTCTGTGTGCGTATTTTTTTTCATTTGTGGCGAACAGCGCGCCATTAGTGAAATCGTTTTATTGATTTTTTTTCTTGGCTAATTTGACATTACTGTTTGGCGGAGTTCACTCAGTTCATGTTAATTAAATTACGTGGATGTTTGGGAAATCTGGCAGCAAAACTCGTAAAATCATATATGCGTATAGGATACTTGTAAAAGCTGCAGGCTTGCCTATCTCACCACAAACAAAACTTGTTAGATAAAATAAATCCGCAAAGAAATTGCTGTTAACTTAACTAATTTACGTAAGTTGTGCTTTGTTTTTACTGATTTTAACAAATATTTTTCCCCTGAAAGGTAAACGGAGAAAGGCACGAAGAATATGGCGCAGGGACATAAGTCCCGAATTGTTATCCACTAAAGTATAAGTCACTTCAGTGGATATCAATTCGGGACTTACATATTGGGGACCCTGCGTCATCTTTTTCATGCCTTTCCCACTAAACATATTTTAGTAAATATACGCCTAGAGAGAAACTAAGAAGACCTCCCCCACTGCTACAGCAAAAAGTCAATCCATTTTCATTATCTCGATTGTGTTTACCCAGAGAAAAGCCTGTGTAAAATTTACCTAAATTGCGGTATAAATCAACTTAGTCCGTTTTGAACTTGGTGAGTTTTAGGTAACTTACCTTATATTCCTAATGTAACCGAACATTTTTTAACATGTCTAAAATCAGCCTAGTTTTTGGTAACGGTATGCCAGGCTGTCTAAGGTGATTTACCTTAAACCTAGGCTGAATTAAGCCTTATCCTTTACCTAAATAAAGTATCATCTTACACTGCAAAAATAATTGTTCTAAATTATGTTTACGGATAACATGAAGGAATCAAAATTTAGGTATTTTTTTTTCCAAACAACTGGCTTGGTTAATATGCTAGAAACTGAAGCAGCCAAATACAATTTTACGAATTTTTGTAGATGTACATAGACATATTCATACCTTTTAATTCCATAGCCAGGCAAACTTACTCGTATTTCTTCTGCTGATGCTATCAGAAATGTAATAAAAATTAAAGATGCTTTTTATGTTAATTAATTTTTATCTTTATTTTTTTCCTGCTAATTTAATATTTTAATGATATAAAAAGTGTTATATGATATTGATTGAGAATTGAAGTAGCGTTGATGTTAATAAAATTTTCTTTGTGAAACATTGTTTACGAACCATTTCCATTTTTGTTGTAAATTGCCTTAAGATCTTTAAGAAAACTTTTTTAAAAAATTGGCTTTAATTCGGTTCGAAAACAATGTGTTTTTATAAATATATACATAAAACAAAGGGGATATTTCAATGCACTTACCTTAAACTTCTTCTTCGACAAACTTTTTCTCTAATATTTTGTTTGTTATTTGTTTAAGTTTCCACACTGTATTGCACTGTACTGTTTTTAATGTTTTTATATTTCAGGAACTTATTGAATTTATATCAGTGATTATTTTTCGTTTACAAAATACGTCCGCAAAATACAAAAGCCAGTAAAACACTTTGCATGCAACAAGCAAAAATATTTTTTGGAGGATATAATTAGATGTTGTATATTTACCTTAAAACAAAGGCGAATTGGCACGGTCGGTGAAAATTTATCCGGAATATCAGCCAAAGCGTACATTTACCTAGTAACTAAGGTAATTTGCACACTGTTTCTGAATCTAACGGCACATTCCGAAGCAATACACGAAAATAAATGTTGATTGGCTGCTTGCAGGCGGCTTCTATTAGATGGTTCCTATCAATCAGTATGGTATGCAAAACTTTACCTTAGAACTAAGCAGAGTTACGTATGTCCTTAGGTGGATATACACTTATTTGTATTTAGGTTAAAATACCTTGGGCCCTTAGGCATAAATTGCCCTATTTGTTGGCAGATTTATATCTGCCCAAAAAATGCCATGCAAAAATATTTACCTAAGGCGTTTAAGGCAATTTTACGCAGCATATTTCTCTGGGTATACTTTAAAAATTATTCAGTTAGCTAAGTACGAGCTGTTGGGGAAAATGCAAGTGATGCGATTTTGTTTTCTTTGTTAGTCGAGTTTTTTTTATTTTGATTAGATTCGTAAAAACATCGATTAAATACCTTTTCTCAGTTCTTATGTCTACTTCTGAGCACTGGAACCCACAAGTCAAAAGCCGCTTTTGTCTTGTTAACTGCCTACGATCTGTTATTTTAAGACATAGATATATTTTGAAGACCCACCTAAAAGAATTCATGAATTTACTGTTCACTTGTGTCCAAGGATCGCATATGGTAAGCCTGGCTCATTTAAATTAATTTCCACTTCCTAATCGGTTTAGGCCCAAAAGTGAAAAAAAAACCTATACAAGGACTAAGTAAACAAAACAGGAAACTCGACGCTGTAATTACATACAAATACGTGTTTTGAAAACGCTGTCCTTCCTCCGAGCAACTACCAAATGCCAGTTGAACAAGTGATTAGAATGCAACAGCAACAACAAAATTAATTAACCTACCTCACTCAATGTGTTGACAGTAGGTGCAGTCGCAGTGCAGCATATACCAAATCGTCATCTTAGCTCATCACCTGACGTAAAACACCAGCTCGGCGGTGGCTTTTGAAACCTATAACAAATAATAAAAAGGTCCCATCAATTAGGATCAATTTTGATATCATCATTTTTTTTAAGTAGGCATCCTTCCATTCGAAACTCGAGCCGCTCCGCGTCGCGCCGACTACCAAATGACTCATTCAGTTGAGAAAAATACAAGATACTGGTTGGCCGGCCACAGATATCTTTGCCGTCGCTGGTGATATAAAAAAGGGAGAAAGATTTAATGCGGTAGGTAGGTTGGTTGACGTCATTACGTATAGCGCCGTGTCACATTAGCCGGCCTCCTACACCTTGCTATGGCTGATCCTTTCCTCCTTGGTTCCTTCTCTGTGGAGTCTTTAAAAAGCAAGTGGAAAGGAAGAGTGGCACTAATGGCATCCACCGGCACCTCATTTCGTGCTGGTGTGGTCCTTAAGGATTTTTTCTCTTCGACTGCACGACAATTTGCTGGTCGCTTTGTTTGCTTTCTGCTATAAAGTAGGGTCCGGCCGACGGCGAAGTTATCAAATTATTTGAACGATAATAATCGAAAGAGAAACACATGAGTATCATTTTTCAGAATCGAATTTTAAGTGGTAATAAGACAAATTGCGGTTAATTGGGATGCAATTGGAGGTGGCCGGATACAAATAAAGTTTTTTTTTTTTGTATTTCTTGTGTGCCAATGATGAAGGATGTGGGAATTTGGAGACAGGTGTCGGAGATTTTTTTATGACATTGTAAAGGTAGATTTTTAACTGACTGTAGTTAAATGAGCTGTTTATAATTGGGTCCAAATTATGTTTGCGAAAAGGGCAAAAGGATGGTTGAACAAAACGTCACAAAGTCAACCTTTTGAGACCGCAAAAACTTACAATATAAAATTGTTTGGCAAGAGCAATGGCGAGCAATGACACGAGTGTGGAAGTCAAACGAACAATCATATGCGCAAATTAACCAGTGCACCCCTTCGACAGGACTTCATAAACATTTCGCTTGCAAAAATAAAACTACACTACCAGATAAATGCGACTAAGAGGTATTTGAATCGCAAACTCACCATAAAGGTGGCTTTCAGCGACAGAAATTGTTTTATGTGGGCAAGTGGTACAACAATTTAACGAAAGCAGTATCTAAAACACTTTTGATTTTATATCTGTCTCACATACCAGTGCTGGAATAGGTATGATCAGTGGACACTGCCTTGCAACATCCAACAAGCCTTGAATCTTTTCAAACTATTTTTGCAGAAGCTTTAAAAATGAGACGAATAAATATTGGCCAGCTCTCTTTTAAAAACTGCCTCATAAAAGCGACAGGCCTCCACGCTTTCATAAGGGGGAAAAGAACAGTACAATGATTTGCTTCACATTAAATATCTAAACATTCAATGTTTCCACCAGCGGTATTATATATTATTATAAAGAAAAAAAAAACATTCAAACGTTTCCCATTCATTATTAAAGATTGTACGGAAACTCGTATACCTTGGCTCTGTATCCTAACTAATATTGCAACACGAAAATTCCTTGTTTCATTTTGGCAACAATATCAACAGGAACGTCTTAGCGGAGAATTCGTTTTTATATTCAAAGTACTCCCAAGATTTTAGCGAAATGGTTAAACTTCAAGCGATGCAAATTTCCCCTGAATTTAGTTTAGTTTTGGAAAATAAAATTAAAAAATAGCCGCATTGGTGTTGTTTGTAAACATTGTTGAAAGTACTAGTCGATTGAAAGTGTGTTGCAAAGTTAACTTCTTGTCATGCAGCCAAAGAAGTTATAAAAAAGTGATAGACTTGTAGTATACTGATATGTAATGTGCATTGGTTGGCTGCCCTGTGGAGCGCTTTATATATTGCATTTCGAGGAATAATATTGGAAAGGGGAGCTTACTTTTACGTTTATAAAATGGTGAGCTGTGTCTTCCTCTTCTGTGCATTAAATACGACCAACTGTGACTTCACATACAGACTGTTGGAGAACGATGGTTAAAGATTGCTGTCATTGGCAGCGCTATTAATATTATTTCGACCAAAGCAGGTCAATGCACTGTTTCGGTAAAAAATTGTTTAACATGGTAGTGGTAGTCGTCAAAAACTTCTATATTTAAAAGAACGTGCAGAAAGACCACAATAATTTTTAATCCCACCGATATAGATGGTGTTACCTCTCTATGCCCATTTATTTGCTGCGCTGTATGTAAATGAAAATGATAAAAATGTCATCCAGTTTTTCATAAAATGATTATTTTCTTTTTATTTGTGTATTTTCTTAAAATGTCCTTACATTCTGTCCGTTATTTACTTATTAAAGAGTTTATATCATACACGAAACTAACAAACTATAAACGAGTAGTCCTTCGAGCTCCCATTCGCATCAACCTAAGAACAAAACAATTATTTTTAACGAAACTATAAGAAAAATTCTCGAACTGGTTTAAATAAAAAAAAAGAAAACAGAAAAACATTTACTTGACTGTCGGGAGCATACACAAATAATTGTTTTAGTTTACATTTTCAAAGACTCTCTGCATTCCTCGTTATAGGCTTATAGATATGGTGGTTTATTTTATGTATATTGTAGTTTTTATTTACAAGATTTTATTTTGTTCATACTAAGGACCTCACACAAGCGAAAAAGCGCATTACTTATTACATTCAAATGATTTTCTGTTTAAATTGTTTTACTTTACTACAAATTCTAAAAATTGCGATTACGCTCTTATTTTATTTGCTGCTTATTACTTCGTTTAATTAATAACATAAATATTTACAGAACAGCGGAACAGCTATCTTAAGTTTATTCCATATCACAAAATAGGGTGTGTAGATTTTGCTTTGTTTTCATTTATTTTCCATATACAAATTTCATTAGCATCCTGCAGGATGTTGTTCGGCCCACGGCTGTAGACCATGGAGGGCTGCCAGCGGTGCTCCGTTGACGTTTTGCGAGGGATGCGATTGCATTGGGGCTGCAGGTGGTGCAAAACCTTTACTAATGGCCTCGGCTTGCAGGGACAGCATCAGACGATTAGCTGCTTGTCGTTCAGCTTCGCGTTCTTCGGCCGTTTGGCGTCTGAAATTAAATAAGGAGAATAGACCATTAAGTACTGGAACTAATATTGGATTATCTGGCAACAAATGGGCGCAATTAGCTGGCAGATCGATGGCAAACAATCCCCAGCAGGTGCGGGTAGCTATACGATTCCATGCTCATATCCATTAGCAAATAGTTATGGATACGACAACATCTAATTACTAAAATCGGTAATTATTAATAAATCAAGTTTCAACAGTCATCCACAAGAGATACCTGTATGTATATGCGGAACGATAGGGCGTGTGTGTGCGGATCAAGGGTATCTATCATCAAGCATGTCATCCACTAAACGATATTACAGCGATGATAGGGGTTTATGCGTGATGGGTTTGTTCACCTCCCTATCCCCTTGACAATTTTACCCGGAAACTATACCGCCATTCCCCATAGCAGAAAATCTAATCGATAGAGCATAGTTTGGCAACGAGTGCGCAGTCGCTTAACAATTGCCAGTCCTCCCATGAATGCCATTTAAAATGCAGATTGTGGTAGCAGGATTGTCAGTGGAGTGAGAAGGGAATTTACCCCCACATCACATGAAATTACTTCCGACGAACAATGGCGTTGGTGTGCACACGTAATTGATACTCGTCAGTTCGTTTAATAATTTATCGTAGGCAAAATTAGACGATGAAAATGTAATTTAACTAAAATAATCATTTTGGGTAAATTAATTTCGCATTTAGTTCCCTTGATTGGATTTAAATGGGAATCAGTTAAGAGATCTCGGCGTTTCGATAAATTTCCATTAAGAGAAATGTTATCGATTTATAATTAGTTATATTTTATGCATGATAGCGATTGTAATCGTTTACATGCAGATAATGAGGTTAATGTGTAATTACCGGTGGTTTATGTCGTCGAGGCAACATCCGTCATTTCATTGTGGTTGTAGTTTAACGAAACTGTAGTTAAAAATATATTCACACTTTCGAAAATAAGCAAAAAATAGTATTGGAAGTTGGAAAAAGGTTAGTGAAATGGAATTGAGTTTATCTTGTATTTGGATTACCAAAATCGAACCCAATTTGTGTTTATTATCAAAGAATACTATGCTCTATTCACTTCTGCTTCTCAAAATCATTCATTTTGTGCGAGTTTTTAATTTTTAAGACGAATGTAAAGGACCTACAATTTTGTGCCGAGTTACAGCGACTCAACATTAGAAAGCCTTTAGGACAAGTGTATTTTTCGTTCGCTAGAGAAGGAAAGAAAACAATATTTCTGCACTGGATCGAAGCTGTTATCCATTGCTCATTAGTCACCACCATAAGCGCTTACTCGACAGTTGATTAAATTTTGTAAACGAATTCTCCAACGTTGTACGTGTGCAGAATTGTCCTTAGTGCAGCTACTGACAAGTTGCTTATGAGGTCCGTTGGCAGTTTGTTCATGGTAGGAGCAGCAAAAGTCTCGACTAGAATACGAGAAAAACTTGTGCTGTCATTTAACATGATAGTTTTGTAAACTTTCTTGACAAACAAGCGTATCTGCAGAGCTCTACGAATGTTTCCGCCAAATGGCACCCACTTTGACATTAAGTTTCCAGCACATTTTGATCAATTGCAATGCGTGAAGCTATATATTATATCTTTGTGGTCCTGAGGTCCAAAATTTGTCAGTGTCAACATAAGATTCAACAAAAAAAAAACCGGCAGATGGTCCACCCTTCCTTATGTGATACGAAGATGTAAGAATAATCATATTATATCTGCCAGTAAATTCCATAATTAGATTTATTTTTAAGTAGTTTCAAGCCATTTACTAAACATCCCCCCCAAAAACATTCACAATACCCCGACTACATTTGTTCCATTTCCCACTTTGAAGACTAACAATTAATTAATTTCCCCAAATTTGGCAAAATGATAAACTACCATCCCCATATGCGCAATTACTTTCAAAAACTTTACGCAAACCCTAACTACATAATTTCAAGACACAGCTTCCTTCCTAAGGTGTTCACAGTATACCGACTTTACCTACATCAACAGCGCACACCCAGTCAAGATGTTGGAAAACCAACAAAGCCAATTAATCAAAGTTTATTTGGTAATGCCACAGCATTTTACAACATCCTAATCAATTAGGCCGTAGATTTATTCTATCCTCCTTTTTGGACAAAGCCCACCAGTTACACCAACATGCAGCACCTACCCACCAGATCTATAGAGCAGACCTTATCCCTTCTCAGGTAAACTGTCTCGCAGTGAGAGATAACGGCTTAATTCAAAATTCAAAAAGTAACTCATACGAGAGGGTGGCGTTGTATTTCTTTTCATTATCCGTGTGAGGCGAAAACTCGTCGTAAAATAATTTATTAACTCCAATGCCATAGTAGCAGTGGATAAATGCGTTTGTTTTGTACTTTGATGGCCGTGTCTCCGAAAAGTTTGCCTGCAGATAAATTACCGTACCGTATACGAATTAAAATGGAATAAATTATAACACACATGTTAAGTGGAGTGAGAATGAGTCTGAGTATATGAGCAGATCTCTGGACTGCAATTTATCCGCCTGGCTGAAACTTTCGGTCGTATCTACAACACTCAATAAAGCAACATGAGAATCAATAAATATTTGTATCGATATTTACTGTTGGCAATTATCGCTAATAGTCGCTTTTGTTTTCCAACAAAATTAAAAGTTCCATCTCGGTAGATTTATTACTTAAATACATTAAAACGGAGCCAGCCGTGCGGCTGGGCATGACGATCTGCATTGATGTCTGTTTTGATCTTGACCATCTTGAGACGTTTAATTTTGTTCACCATTAAGACATATTGCTGACGGGGGGGAATTGTCAAATTAATTCAGCGATGATGCTGCTGTCACGGATTCGAATATTTTTCCCATTAAGATAGTGGATATTTATGTTATTTTTATGGCGATTACCTACTGACATTCTAAAGGGCTTTTATACGTCACTTTTTTTCTTATTGGGATAAATTACAGTGGAAATGGTTCTTTTTTTGGAAATTAGAAATGTGTAATCCAGTGATGTGAATGTGATCAATGGAGTAAGGTGATGATGGCAAGAGTGCATTGGTTCCTGGCAATACCACCGAATTGGTTGGTTGTTTTTTCAACAGATACTGATTTGTAAAGATTTTACAGCGATTACACTAAAGTTGGTGCTTATTGAACTTGTTAGTTTATATGTGAAGTTCTTGGGTAAGTTTAGCGCTAGGGCTATGAATTTTCATCCCCCAAATTGTAAGCTCGTAAGCTCTTAGGAACATATCTATATCCAATAGCACAAAGTACCTAGGAGCCATTCTCGATCCTAAGCCTGGAATCTAATATCGAACATCAAGTGCGGAAAGGCACGTTCACGACTGCAGCTAAGCTTTTACCAGAAAGTGGTTCCTTGGACTTGCCCAAATGTGGTCCGTCACATCGTCATTTGTGCATCCTTGGTATGGTGACCTGTTTGGAGTAGAGTACTAAATTGAGCAAACATACAACAGCTCCGACCGAAGTGCCCAAAGTGATTGTAATGTTTTTAAGTCCGTATTAGTTAGCTTTTTAAACTACTCCGTGGTATAAAATTAATCTGTGTATATAGTGCAGTGAAATTGAAAAAATCCGGTCCAATGAAAATCCGCGGTATAGGATTCTAATTCGACAACGTCAGCGTCCAAGACCAATTGGCAAAACATGACTCTTACGTTTGGCTTCTTCACGACAGAGGACCTTGAAAAGGTGTAGCCGTCGCTAGAGTTGAAAGAATTAGAACTGTCGACTGAACTTCAGGAACTCGAGAAGTCAAGCTTGACTACCCTCATTGAAGGCACTGCAATAGATCCGCAGACGTAAAGGCGAGTGGAGTGAAATAGTACCCCACTTACTTTGTGGGTGTCCTTTTCTTAAGCCAATTTGATGCACCGTGCACTAGGCAAGCCTTTCTTTGATCACATCTTGGAAAATGCAGCAAGATGTAACTATTACTTTTCGAATCTACTTTTAACCAGGTATAAGCCCAACCGCCTTTTTCTGTCTTTTCTATAATTATTGCAAAGGGTTCGATCATGACTGCAGTGGCAGTGTGGTTATAAGAGATTATATCTCCTACGATGTGTTACCTTCGTACATAAGTTCATCCAGTTGGGCCTGACCTTCGTCTTTAGACTGTTCAGCTCCACATGTCAACTTATCATAGTCATTCTCAGAGTTCAAATGAGTTTGCAAAATACAGTGATTGACATTTGTCCAGATTGTATATAGCTTTTAAAATTTCTGAATGAGCTAAATACTCACCACAGCATCCTGATATTAAATAAAAAGTCCAAACCATTCAAATAAGGAAACACATATAGAAAAAAACCACCGCTCGCCGCCAGGAGACATATAGCCTCAGACTTTCCGATTTCTATGAGTCTGTAGAAGTTTTAAAAGTTGCTACCAGACTGCGAGTCTCTTATAAATTCAAATATTGACAGTTATTTTTTTCTTTTAGTAAATACTAAGCTGTGATCATCGCTGTTAATATTATCCGTTTGATGTTGTATTATGTGGAACAACGAAAGCCGCACAGAAAACAAAAGAGTTGAATATCGAACTGGATTCTGGGTGTGATAAAAGTTCATCCAATTGGGCCTGATGGAGAGGCTTATCGAAGGCAAAACACCTTTAACAAGAATCAGAATTGAGATTTTGTAATAAAAGTGCGTGCATTCCAAACAACCATCATTCCCAAGCTAGGTACAGATCTTCGAAAATGTCAATTCATCTCGACACGCAACTCTTATCAGGCTCCTTAAATCAGATCCTTTACCTCCCGCTGACACAACATATGTAATTAAACAATTTTGTAAAATAATTCATCATAATCACGGAAGGTGTACAGATGTCAATCGCCAACAACAAGGTCTCTAATATCATCTCCGAAGCAACAAAAGTGCAATTAATTTCCGTACTTAGCGTTCTAAGCAGCTGAGTGCTATCTAAAGCTCAGCGATCGGCAAGTGTGAATAATTCTGCTAATTGCGCTTTTCAGATAGAGATATGTATGCTTAGGTACTCACGAAATCATGGCCGACGTGCAGTGGTTTTTATTAATTTCTTTTCCACCCGATAGCGAGGAGGTGTCTGTCTCCTACCCGTGCGATGTGCCCAGTTGATTACAGTCGCAGTCATCATGCTTGTAATTACCTCTATGATTGCATGTCTGACAACCAGTTTACCTGTCATCCCACATTTCCACTTACCCAAGTGAGTGTAATTACACTGACATACAATGTGCAAGGTATTTTACTTCAGTGTTTGGTTTGTAAGTAGATGCCAACCCCTCAGAGTCATAACCAAATTTTCGTCATTTATCTATACATGACGAGTGATTGAGGATGGTAATGTAGCTTGCTTACACATAAACAAAATGTAATGGCTACCTCGTAACATTAAATGGGGCAGGCTGTTTTGAGCACTATATGTTAAATGGGGCGGTTCGAGCAGACAACACAAACTACAGCAATTTTCCCAGAACTTTTGCAGTGAACAGGGCTCTGGCATAAATGAGCAGAGCATGCCACAGCACGCCAAACGAGGGTAATTATGGCTTATGTGCGGTTGGGTAGATAATAATTGCAGTAAAAGGACAAAATCATAAATTATGAAACTAAATGGGACTTTGTGATGATAAATATGGTTGCGTGGTATTCGGTTTTTGCGCAAGGTTTTATTAAAGTAGGTATTCAAAAATGAAATGCTTTTTCCAAAACCAACAAGCGCATGAAATGGTTTTTTGCCAAACACGAGGTATTCATCGTTCGGTCGGCCTGTGAAGTATGTTGGTCTACGACTGAGCTAAGTGTAAAGACAGTATGTTTTTTTTTCGAATCTGATTTAAAGACACTTTTGGAGCTTTATTAATAGCAAAAATCAATTTAATGGAATTCCTAACTGAATACGTCTTAATAAGGTATTTTCGTCTGATTTATCAACCATTTGTAATATGTTCGCTAACTACTTTCACAACCTGTATATTCTTGTGGTACTAATGTCATGTGATTTCTTAAATATCACCGATCGTAGTATGGATGGCATGCCGCCAATTTTACTTCAAAAGTGCTCCTTGGCGTTGTCTCTGCGTTAAATATGTAATTTTTCTCTGCGGTCTGGAGAAACCTTTCTTTTTATCGGAACCTGTCTCGAATCCTCCTTTACATACATAATCGATGATACCCCTCCATCCTTTATTTCATCCAAAAAACATCTAGGAGTTATTTTTGACATAAAACTAAGCTTTTGCAAGCACATTGAGTCTTTGGTTGTCAAAGGTAATCAGATGTTAGGTTTCAATTTGCGAAATTCGAAAAACTTTCAAGATTCACAAACTTTTTGCATTTGCCAGATCTCATCTCGAGTACTTGAGTTAGTTATAGGTATTTAATGAAGTACATTCTATTGAAATAGAGAAGATCTAAAAGCGCTTAACTAGAGTCGCCTTTCGTAGACTGCGATTGAATATTGAAATTCCATTTTACGAGCGGGGTGCAACTTAATTTGTATCTTAAATCTTTCAATTATGTTTATTCGTGATTTGATAAATGGTCACATTGATTGCCCTTTCCTTATATCATAAATTGGATTTTATGCTCCTGAGACAGTAGAAGTTGGTTATACTCCAATAAATCCCCCAGCATATTCGAATCATATCAAATCATATCCAACGTACTGTGGGAACGTCTTAAACCGTTTTGCAACACACTAATCGGCACGTACCAGTGTGGCTTCCGGCCCGGCAGATCGACCAAATTTTCACACTAATGCAAATCCTGAAAAAGACCAACGAATTTCAAGTCGAGACACACCACCTATTCATCGACTTTAAAGCCGCGTACGATAGTATACATCTATATGGCGATGGCCGAATTCGGAATCCTGGCTAAACTGATTCAGTTGTGTCGCGTGACACTCGAAAACACGCGATGCAGCGTGCAATTTGGAACTATTCCAAACATGCACCGGATTTCGGCAAGGGGACGCGTTATCAATCTCATTCTGGAACAAATAGTGCGCAGGGCAGGTGTCAACACGGAAGGCACTATCTTCAAAAGATCCGTCCAGCTACTGGGGTATGCAGACGATATTGACATTATCGGTCGCTCCCAGCGTGCCGTGATAGAGGCTTTGGAAGAACAGGCGAAATTCTTTGGTCTTGTATTAAATGAGGACAAGACTAAGTACATGCTATCAACAAACAAACAAGCATCTGTCCACCGCCTAGGACAGAACGTCACTAATGATAGCAACAATTTCGAGGTAGTTAAGGAGTTTATCTACCTCGGAGTAAACATGAACTCCATAAATAACATCCTAGTGGAGATCCGGCGAAGAATTACCCTAGAAAACCGCTGCTACTTCGGTTTGGCAAAACAATTGAGTTCAAAACTCCTAACTCGCAGGACAAAATGTATGCAGAACCCTTATCCTGCCAGTTCTGCTTTATGGCGCCGAGTGCTGGACGATAAGCAGGAGGGAACAGTGATACTGGGCTCCTTCGAAAGAAAAATTCTTCGGCGGATTTTTGGTCCTGTGTGCCAGGAGGCCGAATGTAGGAGAAGATACAACCGCGAACTCTATGAGCTGTATCAAGATGTGGATGTAGTCCAAAAGGCCAAAACACGTCGACTACATTGGCTCGGCCACATCGAGCGAATGGACAATAATGCTCCAGCTAAGAGGATCTTCGAATCCCAGCCGCCAGATTCGAGACGACAAGGAAGACCGAACCTCCGTTTCAAAGACCAAGCCATCGCGGATGGCAGAGCGCTTGGTCTGGATAACTGGAAGCAACGTGCCCGGCATCGCAGAGGATGGAAGGCTACAGTGTCTCAGGCAGAGACTCTTCACGGGTCGGGAGCCCGTTAAGTAAAGTAAGTAAGCATATTCGAAGGCCTCAGACTTACAGCTTCTGACCGAGTTGTTTATCTTTGCTTATCTAATAGTTAAAGTTAGTAAAACTGCGCTTTTGCGAATGAAAAAAATATAATTTTCAGTGAAAAGTTCAAGCACAAGACTGAGCGAACTCGCTTCTATATCAGTAAAGGCGTCATCGAGGTTGGAGAAGTTACATCTTTTCAAGTGGGCCTTATGGACATTTCCCAAAAATTTTAAATTTTATTTTTCACATTTGATATAAAGATCCCACTACCATATCCCAATTCCAAATTTGTCTCTTGTAGTTTATTTAAAAGCTTTCTGACATTTCTATACGACTTATACTTCAACCCAGCTTTTGTGTTTGGTTTTTGAGTACTTACTTATTCAACAACTGATCGATATTTAGTAAGAGCTAAGCAAACGAGTCCTTTTTTCATACTTAACAAACACAGACGATAGGCTGTCTTTAAGACTTCTGGTTGTACATTTCCAATCTTTCATCATGCTACATTTATCTGTCTTACTCCAAAGTTTTTTTGTTGATTTGATTATTGAAAGTGTACCCCACTAAACTTGTTTTTAATTAAAATGCTCCTAGTGCACTAAAACCCAAATTAATTCGAATTCCTCATACCGGCGCTAATTATGTACAAGCCAATTCAGAAAAAAATACACAAGTTGAACAACCTATACTCTGTTCGGGCTGCATAAATAATTTCAAGCCAGCAGTTACATTCATATTTCAATTAAACGCCAAATCATTTACACCGATCCGATTCCCGACAAATCAATGCACTAACGATTATTGACAAATCGATAAGATCGCTACTGAATTATGCACACGTTCAGGCTGACAGCCACATTCGATCTGTCATGTTGTTAAAGCTAACTCGCACACAAAAGTCTTAATAATTAATTACGCTGAAACTGAACCGACACACAATAAAACTCCTTGTTTGAGGTCGCCCCCCTATCTGTGCTAAATTAATTTGTACCATCATATGTAGTTCGTCAAATTGTACAAGAGGTAAACTGGTATAATCTATCTGAAAGCCACAACAAAAATCCACCATCGCTAGCTGGAAGGAGTGCAAAAAAAGCATACACGTTAAGTAAAATAAAAGAATCATCAACAACTGCCAGGGTACTTGGAATCGTTGCACGTCTTTACCGCAAAACGTTGCCATTCACCTGTCTGTCTGTTATCCTTTTCCAACTTTGCTTCACTGCCATGGAGCGTGGTTCCTTTGTGTGCCATGAGGGGGTGGCAATTTTTTTCCTCTCCTTTACATTGTCATCCCATTCCACTTTTATATACTTCGGGTATACAAGAATAAAACAACAGACGGAAGTAATTGGATTAAGTAAGGAACGTGCAAATACCAAGACGAATGAGCATTCCACTCTAAGATACAATTTAATGTAGCTAAGAGGAAGAAAATATGAAGACCACACAACACCACTCCCCTAAATAATAAGTTGATATTAAAATATTAAAAGCTAACATAAATTTTAGACACGAGGCAAGACCTTTACTTTGTCGGCAAGATGCAATTAAAATCTTACCCCTATTAGGCCGGAGGATGGTGATTATCACTTAAGACGCAGCGATTTAACCAAGAAAGTGGTCATTCGACGGGATAATGAAAGTGCTCCATTTGGAAAATTTTGTGGTGATTGTAAATCTCATGGGCTGGCTTCGTCCTAATACGATGGGATTAAGTCTTGAGGAATTTTTGGCTTTTTCGCTTAAATATTTTGGGTTGCTGTAATTTGACTTGTAAAGAAGGTAAAATGTAATTGCGCTCACGAGTAAAAGGTCAAAACGTGTCGTTGGATGGAAGAGTGGTTTCATCATTCATTGGGTAAATTTATTAATAATTTCAAGACATTGACGCGATTAATGTGCTAGCCTGCACAGTATTCCATTGAATGGCAAAGAAAAAATAAATATCTATTATTGTAAGCTTTAGTTTCGATTTGGGTACTTCTGCTACTTACAGTACTGAGGGTAAACGAGTCAAAAATCCAAGAATACTGGTGTCTAGATCGATGGTCAATGATTATTAAAAATCATTAGCAATCGCATTCTTTTGCGTTCACTTTCCAGTCATCTTCAATAATTTGCAATATTTTAATAAGAAAATTCGAATATATTAGGAGCGCAGCGTAAGAGGAGGTCTGCTTAAGAAAGCAAATACTGTCTCGACTTTCATACCGTATTTGAGAGGTAGCTTATCAAGCAATTTACGAAGGTCGAAAAGCTGGTAGGGTAATGCGTTTTTTCTTAAATAATTCTTTCCGGAAATACGATCTTAAGGCTTTAACAGTGTTTAGTAATACTTGCAAGACAGATAACAAATATTTTCCCAAGGTTGACTAATGAACAGAGGCAAACAAACTTAAACAATTTGGTAAGCATAGTAATAATGCAACCGTCTGCTGGATACCTGTAGGTATACCTCTGCAGTGGTCTATTAGAAGTGGAATACTCTGAGAAGACAATGATCAGTGAAACACTTCATAGGAACAATTTAGCGGTCCAGGGAACTAGAGGTGGGAAAAGGGGCTACAACCTTTTAAAACCTCCAAGACAGTCTCTCAGGCGACAGACATTTAGAGCTCAACGGCTGGCATAACAAACTCAGGTAACACTTGATTAAATTTGCTTGGTATATCGATGAAATTTCTTGCATATTCTGGAGCAAAACTTTGTCGTAGCGAGAGATCGCAGTCTGAAATCTTAATGAGCACCGAACCTTCATAAGAGAGTTGAAATTTGTTAAAATATCTCTCTCTATGTATCGACTCCTCATTCTCGAATTCGAAATCTACTGGATTTGAAGTGCTCTCAGACGCATATTCCTACCCACGCTTGGAGAGTTTAAATACGAGGGCCATTGGAAGAGGGAACAAACCCATTTTAAGTTAGGTATATATTTATAAACGATGAAACAAAAGACCATCGAACTAAACGCGCTTTTCCCATTACTATTTTTGATGCACTTGACATTCTCAGCTTTTTCGTCCTAACGCTATTAAGTAGTAAGCCCTTGTAAAAAAAACTGCAGACCCGTCACACACCAGACGTAAGGCGAAAGGTGCACAGGCCAACACTTATAATATAACACTTTCACCACATAACCACCAAGTGCAAAGAATACCTACAGCTACATTTTGCACTCCAAACTTACTTACATCTGAAAGGTTATAGATCACGTTAAATCATTTCGTGTTAATCGACAGCAATTACCTACTCACAAAACAAAACTAAAAGTTCGCTAGGTAGATACCTATAGGAATTTTCCCCTTAACGACCATACAGATACTCGTCAAATCCATCAAGTCGAAAATAACCTATAAGAACGACGTTATCGAAGCGGGAACAGCAAGCCAAAAGAAAACATTTAAAGATCGCGCTTCAACAAAACACAAATCGACCTAACTAATGATTAAATTACGACGCACGCGATCATCCTGTCACGAACGACTTATCCAAAAACTATTTTAATTTGTCATGTGTACTTAAGGCCCCCTTCATATAAAAATGTAAATAGCCATCCGTTTCTTCCAACAAACAAACACAAAAAAATACCACCGCCCAATGAGTGAGCAACCTATTTAGTTGATTTCCTTTTCCCTTGTTTACCTTTTACAGCCGCTGCGCACCCTAAGCACAATTTTTTGCCTTTGCCTTATCGGCAATTAAATTAAATGACATATGTGCAGAGAGTGTCGGTATTAGCCGCCATCCCAACGGCAGCCATATTTAAATCATTCCATTCCACCCCCACACGTAGTGGAGTCGGCGAATAAAAAAAAAAAACACAACTTTATCGCGCAAATGAGGAAAGCATGTCAAAACGCCATTTTGGGGTAAGGACATTATTTTTATGTCATGAGCCAAGGGAAAATTGAAAATATTACAATAAACAATATTGTCAACCCCCAAAAATAAACCTCCGGGCACCGAGTGTACCTACCTATCTTTAAAGACTAAACAAGTTGACATGTTTAGACGGAATTAAATTGCAACGCTGTACGTCCGCTCCAACTGTGTGAGTAACGATTAAACTTTCATGGTGTGCAGTTTTAGGGCTGATGAATATTTGATAAAAGGTTTTTATTTTGCAACCCTTACATTTTTTAAATTTCTACCCCAACAAAAGCATCCACACGTAGGCAAGCGACGCTTTTGTGTCGACTGTTGACAAAACAAAACGAGCGCATCACACTTCAGGTAAAATGTGGAAAACAGTTGCAGAGGTTTTTCAACCCCTATAACGATAATCTACTCCCATTATATTCTAATAAATATTTGATGATATTTTAAAACGCCGAGGACGAAAAAAGTTACACTTTTGTGTACTTTTTCCGCAGCCCGAAACGTGTACCGCCGTCAAAGAATTACCTCGTAAAACGTTTCACTATGTTCACGCTGTGTTGTTGAAAAGTTAAGATGGCGCTCTTTTGAAAGTTTAAAATGTTTTAAAGGAGTTTTTATTTTTTTTTATTTTGTTGCTTGAAAGCATAGCCGCATAATATTATGACAATCGCACTCAGCTTGTAAAGTGTTTTGACATTTGGCGCTTTTAAGCGAATGGGGGTGGGAACTGTATTGACTGACTTACCTCCATTTTGTTCTGCGATTTTGAAACCAGGTTTTCACTTGAGCATCTGTCATCTTGAGACCACGCGCAAGGGCTGCTCGTTCCGCGGACGCGAGGTATTTTTGCTTGTGAAACCTCTTTTCCAGTTCTGCGACTTGAATGCGGGTGAATGATGTGCGTGGCTTTTTCCGTTTGGGCGGCGTTCGATTCTGATAGGGATGACCGATACGACGGGCGATGGGAAACGCCGCTGGAAAGGAGAATGAAAATGCTGTTTTTTGAAAGTTTGGATAGGTATAGTTAATTTTACTTAGAAATTGCTCTATCTTAGGTATAAGACGCGGGTTCGACTAAAACAGCTGCGAGTTGAGAATAAAACATTTGGATGTGGTGCATTTACAATTATTTACTTGTATAATTAATAGGCAAGTGGACAAATAAGAACCTTGAAGATAGGCCACCAAAGTACAGGGAACAGGTAAAAAAATTGAGATTCAAAACCTCTTTACCGACTTGATATTATTTATAATCAAGGGCTGTAGCCTAAATTGGAGTCCCACCTGAATCGAGCTGGCCTGGAGGTAAGCAAAAGTTCAGCATCGCATTAAAAGTACACTACCAAATCGGGAGCTTGAAAAAAAAATTATTTAGAAAGTTGGTGGAATTTTTAAAGCTCGATAGCAAGCAGATAGGTTAGCTACTGCTTCTAAAAAAAGATCTGAATTTCGGGTGATAGGTGGTATTATTGTCGCAAATGCAAATTAAGCTTGGGCTCAATGAGAAATAAAATGGTGCCTAAATTCTGTGATACTGTATACCAATTGGAAATGGAAAGTACTGAACCAGCAGCATCCATACGCTCTCGCACAAAACCCAAGCTTTATTATCCGAAATGGTGTCGAAAACAAAAACTCGACTATCGCAGATTAACCTGCCACGGGAGTGGTAAGAGCAACATTTAAATAAAATTTGGAGTCTAGTATGTCAAGGCTCAGAACGACAGAAACTGTATATGTACTCGAATTTAACGAATTTAACCTTTATCTATCTCCTGTCTAGTATACTTGCATTTCTCTGCATAATATTTGTTGCGTTTGTGTGATCTGGCGATGGTTCATGATCTATTGTGAAAAAGAATAAATTATAAAATTGTTGTAGAAATTCATAAACACCAACAAATCCAAAAATTAAGAACGAAAGTAAGAGGATTTACTGGGCACTTCAGGTGAGAAGATGATCGAACTTATATTTCGCAGAACCCGATTTTTGGTTTCAAAAAGCAATCGCCAATCGACCAGATACGGGACAGCTATAAACCATTTTCCCCTCTATCTACTTTTTCACATTCCAATTGCACATCAAAGTAAACCCCAAAGTATTATCATTTACTAACTTCTATAGGCTGACAAATCATAGACTTTATGTAACCACTTATCGCATAAATTCACCCCCCATTTTCATTCCCGTATAGGCATTTAAATAAAGTACCATTTTGAAATATGCGTGTAAGCTATATGAGGATATTTCAAACCCACGTGTCATGTACCTACATCCATGTCCTCCCCCAAAAAAGGGTTAACTTTAACTCTTTGGCCTATCCACGATACTCATACCTCTCCCCCAAGTATATCTTCATCGTATTTTTTTCAATTTCAATAAAAATCTATTCGAAGATACACAATTTCCAGCTGCGAGTATCTCGAGTATACGGTAGCGGTAAAAATATCTCTATCTGTTTATATGTGAAAGCCGTAAATGCCGATGTTATTAACCCCAAACATTTATTAATAATTTCCCACACAACGCTGATTCGCGCAAGTGTTTTTTTTTTTTATTATTTCTTTCCCATATGGGGATGATTTGAATATGTATGGTAGAAAACCATATCTGCCTATAGCATCCTTTTAACCAGGAAAGTCAATAAAGTACATAAATACTTCGCCCCTAAGGAATACGTGAGATATGGATTTTTATTTCTTGTGAAAGTTTTGCAGCTACCTTATGGCGGGGAACCTTTTAAATTTGCAAGTCTTGATTTCGACAAATTGAAAACGGAATATAAGATGATATTCCGCTCCGACACGTCCTTTTTACAGGTGACTTGTGGTGGTTGGGATATAAGCACTTGGTTGAGTTGGTAATACACCCAAGGAGAAGAAGTCATATCACTTAGGGAACATTAAAAGTTTATCGCAGCAAGGCTTTTATGTGTGGCGCGCATGAGATTGATGATGTGAACACCAATGCGGAGCGGAGCAATTTTGTATGAAGGACCTCGTTAATGGTTATTGGTAATTGAGGGCTCAGAAAAAAATAGGATTTGATGGTCTTATATTTTCTGGATTTTTTATCGCACTTCATTTGGAAATGATGGTTGTTAATAATGTTGCATATGAGTTCATCCATTGATGAGAAAGCATTTGTGGTGACTATGAAATGATCGGTATATTACCAATCATGGATAAAGGTTAATGTGTGCGCAGTTCAGAGAATCTTAGAACGAAGTACACATCAGGATCAAATGCAAGAATAGTATTTCACAGAGTCAAATCGGTAGGTTGATAGAAACTGCCCTGAAAGACGTTTGTTATTTGACTTTGGATATAGATGGTAGACTGAAGGTGCTCTCAAAAGGAGTGTCGTTGATCAAACTATTACCAAACTGGGTCCGAGACAAGCTGAATTATTACTTAACCTCCATAGACGAAGCTCTGGTAGAGTGAAATCTTGTAATTCAAGTGAAACTGTGGAGGTTGTCTTGAAAATAATAGTAAACTCAAAGCCGAGCTCTACTGAATTAGGCGCTTTTACCAGGAAGAATAAAATAAAAGGTGTCCCATAATTCACGCAAAATGCAATTTTAATAAAAAATACAGACTTTTAATTAGAAAGCTTAAAATTTGTATTGATTGCACATCGCACATTGAATAGCACATCGGATAAATGGCCGCCACTGCTTTGCTGGCGAGTACGTAGTCTTTAATTGAAATTTTCTATAACAGTTTCGCACAAATGTGGCTGAATTTCATTAATACACCTCCCAATTTCCTCTTTTACGGAGTTAGTGGTCCTTGGCTTGTTTGCATAGACCTTTGACTTTGAAGAAAACAGTCCAGTTGTGTTAAAACGCAAGATCTGTATGGCTGATCAAGATGAACATGAGCTTCATCACCAAATATGATTTTGTTCGAAAAATCAGCATCCACTAGTTTTTGTTCCAAAATCCATTCAACGAACTCTCTTCGCGCTGCATGGTCAGTCAAGAGTTCTTGAGTCAATTGTAAGCATGAAGTTTCAAGTCTTTCATGAAGTTTCAAGTCAAATTCGCTGTAGATAGGTTCTCGGAATGTCCAATTCTTGACTACGGTGCCGAATTGATGTTCCTAGACTGTCAGCAATACTCTCCCGAACTGCTTCGATGTTTTCTGTTGAACGACTTGTGACAGGACACAAGTCGTTCACTATAGTTGATCGAATCTCTCTGAATTAAATCACTAATTAATTAAATTTAAATTCACTTATTTTGTACGAAAATTGCGGACTGTAGCTGACAAATCTTCCAAATCTTCATTAATTTTAAAATATTGCTCAAAAATGAAAATGCGTTGTTCTTTCTTATAGCGCTCGATTTTTACTAACTGCCACATTGTCACATTTTTTTCGGTTGGCATCACTGTACTATTAAATGGCGCAAAATTCAAGTTTTGCGTGAATTATGGGACACGCTTTACTTCAAGAAATCTTGATATAGAATTGGCCCTTCTGAATAGAAAATTAAATATAGAAAAAATTAAGTGGGCTAACGAAGCTCTTTTCATTGGCAAGAGAGCTATAGGCAAGATTTGCAGTTTGAAACAGTTTCAATTATAGTGAGAAATTTGTTTGCATATAGCAGGCATATAGGTAAGTACCCGTATATTAGAGAGCGACAAACAATAAAACAAGATTCTCGGAAAATTAGCTGCGATGCTTAGACCGTCTAGAAAAGCCGAAATATCTATGTCTCAAAACCTTATCCTTATGCCTACATTAGTAAGCTATATGTTTTTTGTCGTACGGATCATGGTTTTACCCACTTTTATAATTTTACGTAGTTGAATTCCAAAATACCTACTACATTTTTTTTTGTTTATAGTAAATAAACTGAATCAGATCAGAAAAACAAAACTGAAATGTGCTGCCATACATGGTATACCTCTCATAACTTGCTCCCATCTCTAGATCGGATTTATGACACTAAATACCTTAAAACTGCTTCACTTAATTATTATCAGCTAACCGCCCCGATATCGGCTACTTCCTGTTGCAATTACTTAAAGTAACTTCACATAACTGCGTTCTACCTGTCTGCACCCCATTTGAGGTTTCACTCCCGAAATTTAACGTCCGAGTTTCAATTTCATTCAGCACTTTAACGCACGCACTCAATAGCACTCCTACTACCCAACGGACGGAAGAGGAGGCAACAAAATCAATTAGTCCCAAAACATAAAGTGTTTAACCCAAATCCAGTAAAGCAACATCACACGCGACACAGTTTATTGCCAACGAACAGCAAAACCAAGGTGACTCACAAAGTTGTCCAAACAGGAAGATTTCAAAGCAGCAAATAGGAAATCCCTTCAGGCGTGTAGGTAGAAATTCCGATATTGTGTGAAAGGATTTTTCTGCATCCCGTCCGTATAATTGGACACAGGGAAGAGATTCATTCACAAGAGATGGAATGTGACAGACCTTTTAAAAGTTATTTTCCAGATAAGAAGCATTTTCTCTTAAGACACGCGGTGAAATTGTTTTGGAGACACAGGCACAGATTTGAGATCGAGCGGTTTGTGCGTGCGTCCGTCCGTGTCGGCTGGGACCTATATAAGGCCGCGGGCTCTAATTTTATCTTAATAGTCGCGGAGAAGTACAATGATTGGCGCCTTCGGGAGATGGTTCGCAATACATTGGCGAATGTGCGCACGCGTGGCTTTATATTGAGGCAGTTTCCGCTTGCCATGTTGACACTGGCTATTAATTTATATGTTTCGATTTGATCCTGGCTATCGATTCATGAAGCAGTATATTGAGTGCAGATCAAAAGAAGAAAGTGAGTGAGATAGGCGGACGTTGCCCTGTGCGGTTGCTTGGTATATTTCATATGTGACATATGCTCGCGGCAGTTTCGTGGAAATATAATGTGTTTCGTGGAGAAATCTCAAGGATGGTTTTCTGGTGAGAGAATAGGTAAAAGGAGTTGAATAACATTATTTTTTATTCTATATTTCATGTAGTGTTTTTGTAATCCTGGTGTACCTTTCCGGCCTGTGTGTCAAGACAGTCAATTGAAAGCCTATAGATTTGATTTGACGGACAACTTGTAAGCTAAATGTTAGATAATATAGACCAGTGAATGGGTCGCCGAAAACACTAATTTGTAGTTTTTTTCAAAATACTGTTTGCACTTCAACTCTTTTGTTTCTACGAAGAAATGCTCGAACTTAAAGCTAGATCATTTTATGTTGTGAAGTGCATTGAGGTACAAGCTGAATTATAAATTTTGTATTTTAACCGATCCTTTCATTTCTTTGGAGGGAATGTAAGTAAAGGTAGTTTATCCAAAAATTTACTCAATAGATATTTTAAATGAAAACAAACAAAAACAGGTATGGTAGACAAGTGTCAATTTTGGGTGCTGTATGAGCCCTTAGAACTGTAAAGTCTAAGAATGAAAATTCTTTAGAAAAGCCGACGCGCTATACCATATATCTTCTTTAGTATGTCTATAAGAGGCCAACATCAGACACACAATTCTTAAAACGTTCTCTCAAGATTACATGTAGGAGAGGCTAATGATATTGACGAGCAAGTTAGTTAGGGACTAGCCGTAGTAAAATGAAGGCGGGGAAGATGTGTGTGGGGACAAAATGGAGTAGCTGTATACGGCCTTTGAAAGGATGCTTAACGTTTGAGATCCAGGTAAAATGTCACAAAGAAAAGATATAAGTTCGATGAGGTTGTCCACCTTCAGTTTCACAAATTCCTCGCAAACGATATCGGTGCAGATATGCACCATCGCAAGGTCCATATTCTTAAAAATTAAATTAATGTTCTAATTACTGCAAACTGTGCAGGTACCCACTGCCTCTTAGAATACGTCTTACGTATATTATAGGAAGTCAAATATCGAAATTCTACCATTACTGATTTATGTATATATACGATTACCATCTGCAATGCTGTTTCAAATGAAACCGAAATCTCTTGTTTTGTTTGTCTTTCATTGTGTGTCTTGTTGGCCTCACTACATGAATTTCTTGCTGAGAAGCTCGACTTTCATTTACAAAAGTCATTGCCCGCGGTCGCTACCATAAAAATCCGAATGATGTATTCCTCCGATCTTCGATGCAAACTATAGTTATTTTTCTATTTTTAATTAATTATCTTCAATTATTTTCACGCACACTCACACAACAATCAAATGAAGAAAATCCCCTCTGTGTGCCCCTAAAAATCCAATCTAAATTCCAACACTCAGCACAGATGTATAGGCACATCCAAAGTCGGCTCAATTTTCCATTCAATGATTTACCGCATTCCATTGCGAATGAGTCCTTAAACAGTAGCTCTACCACTATGCTACCCGATCATTACCGATGATCCATTGATTAAAATCGGCACGCAGCGAAATCAAAAACAGCCTCATGGGCATGCCCCGAATCATGGTTTCCACTAATAAGGACGATCGGAGAATACTCTTACGCGGCGCGGGTTCACAACAAAACAAAGATGAGGTGGTCCAGAATATTAAATGAGGACGATTTTAATCCGCCGCTGGGTGTCCAACTATCGCAGTTGGCTCGTCGTTAATTTTCTCCTCACTTACGTACTGGTGTGTGTTGGCTGACCTGCTCCTTCAAACGTGCGAGAGAAGTAGTTCGCCGTAGCCGAATCCAGTAGCAGTTGTGGCACTCGGCCACTCTATCCCCATCGTAATCGTGCCTTTTAATATCGCTGTGTCCCCCGCCCGTAGGTACAGCCGACGGAATCCAGCAAATGGCAAAGTATAAAAACGTGTTCGTCTTTCAAATTGTTAGCCATGTCCACCACCCCGAAGAGGATGCTTCTACTAATTTGTTTACATTATGAGCTTCACTTGTTATTCATTGGCTTTCAAGGTAGTAGTATACTCGTACATCCAGATCCAGTTTGGCTTCAGCTTCCGTTCCTCGGATGTTACTCCACTTAAGGGAACACAACACGTCTGACAAGAGCTGCATCACATCTCACCTGGACACAGACCACCGAACCACTTACAAACTGCCAACGCCGCTCCGCGCCGGCCGTACCGTCAAGGCATTGCCGAATGCCGATACTTAAGGCATTTTAATTAGGTGGTTAACATGACTTTTTAATTTCTGCAAAAAGAATTAATTACTCGCTGGGCGGTCCGCATCGGAGTGGTTCCGTTTGAATTTGATTAGCGGGTGTGTACTGGGGACGGGTGAACGCTCACCACTCGGGACCCTTATCGCGCTGCTATGTGCCATTGAAGACCGGTGAAACAAGACCCCAGACGAGGGACGAGCAAGATGGATTGCCCATGCCTGGCGTGTTGCTTTTAATTTATTGATTGTTAACTGCCTGTCGTCGAATGTTGTCGTTGCCGTGTCGATGTGTGCGTGTGTATGCAAAAAGCCTCGCTTTATCCGCACCGATACTGCGCCCAGACTTGAATGCCATCCAACTGTCTTAAGAGGCTTTTAGTTAGCCACAACAACCGACGGTGATATCGATATGTGTCACTCGGTTCGGTTTCGTTTTTCACTTTTCATTCCTGGTCACGGTGTTGATAAGGTGGCGCCTCTTTTTGGTGATTATACACGCGGCTCCCGACATAACCGTGAAACAAAAGCTGACCGAGCAACAGATCATGTTTTTTTTTTCGTTTTAGGATTACTCCATCCTGTGCGTAGTAAAAATGTAAATTTTGGCCTCATCTACAATCAAAAGAACCGAAATGGGTAAGAGAAAAAAACGCGGGATTTTATGACATTAGCACATCGAAGCATGTGGTTAACATGCAACCCGACTCTGGCTGAGATCACAACACAACGACCGTTAATGGGGCTTTTTGATAAATTGCTACTGAGACAATTTCACTGTCTTTATAATTAAAACAGAAGACAAGAAGCTGGCAAGTTGTTGGAGCTGGCAATTGTAATTTTATTGTTTGGATGATGTTCTTGTAATTTAATTAGGCAGCCCTTGGATATCGCGACAGAAACTTGTGATTTTTAACTGCAGGCATCAGAGGTTTGACAGGTGGTTATCGATCGAACGACAAGAGTGGCGCACAGTTCGATGGAACTTGAAACTATTCTTATAGGGCAGATGGCTTCGACTTTGATTTAAGACATTTAATCTAAATTTAACGGCTCAAATCGAGCCGATATCAATATGTAGAAGAGTCATTGTGATGCTTGCATCTGTGCATTTCTGGAAACAAACCAATATGGAAGTGAGACGATCGATATGAGGCGCTAAGCAGTACGGGTGCGTCGCCGAGAGTCAGAAGCATGTGTCTACCAAAAACCTTTACAAAGTATAAAAGCACCAACTTGCACCAGTTTATGTCAAGAAACATGCATTCACTGAAGGGGTACCTTAGAGCTTAGTAAGAACGTCAGTTACATGTGGTTTTGGAACAACTAATTTGAGCAGGTATATGTTACAAAATTATTATCAAGTCATCACAGTATGACAAATTGCAGTTCAGATGACTGAAGCGATAAAAACAGGGAGCGAACAATTTATTACGAAAAACACTAACGGATGTTTGAGTGAAATAAGATGAATACCTATATTGAGGCAGCGCGTGACAGTGTACCTACTGTTTTAATCCACGAAAAAAAAATGTCCAAGTGAGCTCGTTTTCTGGCGACCATACTGTGAATGGCGTTTGGCAGCCTGATTCGATCCATTTACACCATGCATCAGTGGAAGCTACCGAAACGAAGCAATATGAAAACGAGAGAAAGGCCTATACCTATGAGCAACTAAGTATCCAACTTTAATGGGGGCAGCGTTGCCAGACGGGTCAAATATTTCTGATTTAGCTATTTTCTAAAAAAAAGATAATCCTTTTTAGTGAGAAAAAAAAATTAGTTGAACACAATTCCAAAAAAAAAAAAAAAACAGATTTACCCCTGTCGGTCAAAAAAACCCTAGATCTGTGGGGAAAACCCCCAAACTGGCAACGCTAATGGTGGGTAACACCAGTATGTTATCACGTACTTGGTAACGAACTTTCTGTTGATTTCTGTTGACGGTTCAGAAGTTTACATCCTTGTGCCAACTGAGAGGTAATCAAACAATTACCCTCTTTGGACCTCACTAGGGACTAAGCATTTACCATTGACAGATGTTTTCAGATCTTGTGCTTATCTTAGGCCGATAAGGTTAGACATAGCATATACGTTTTTGAAACACCTTTCAATCGTCACAAAAAGGAAAACGAATGATCGTGAAAATCTGGACCTAGGGTACATATACGGAACTCTACCTCCAAATATTAATTTATTAATTTAATTAGTTTGATAAACTGTTTCAAAATGTGAAATCTGAATCGTAACTATTTTCGAAAAGTCTTTCTAATTCTTAAAACGTTTTTAAAATCTTCTCTAGTAGCAGCTACATTAAACTTGTTAAGCTGTTGTATTCAACCTATTTTAAATCAGTTCGACCTGGAAAGCAGAAGACAGTTGGCTTAAATGTCAAATAAACGTTGGATAAGTGGAACGAAATCGTCATATATCACATTTCTTGTTTTAAATTGCTTTCAACTGTTAAAGGGCTTGTGGGACTTTCAGATGAGTATCTCATTACTATAGTCAGAACTATGGGGACGTTCAAGTACTTAGTTTAGTAGGTCTGGCAGTTGTCTGACTAGATGTATCTCGGTTTTGATTGGCTTAAATCGGTCATTTGAGCAGCTGTTTCAGTTGACGTTTACGGAGAGGTAGCCGACGAATCTATTTAATAAGTTCCTGACTGAGTACTAAGTTGAAAGTTCGCATATGTGCGGCGGATGTAGAAAAAGTGACGTTCCCAACCAATCGAGTTTTTGCGTTCAGGTTACATCAATAGTCCAGACCAATCTAGTCGACTTAAGATAACTAGATTCTTGAATGTGCCGAAAGCAAAAGTCACAATTTTAAGTTAAATTTTCTGTTGGTTCTGTCAATTGCGCTAATAAAAGAGTAAGAGAACGAAAGCGACTGACAAGTAGTTTTGCAGGTAGTTTTTCCTTTTTGGTCCACTGTCAAATTTGCTAATTGCAAGTGACGGCAGACTTTACGAAACTTTGTAGTTAAA
Organism: Cheilosia vulpina; assembly: GCA_916610125.1. Classification (NCBI taxonomy): domain Eukaryota; kingdom Metazoa; phylum Arthropoda; class Insecta; order Diptera; family Syrphidae; genus Cheilosia; species Cheilosia vulpina. Next base: position 111,108,733 of record OU744276.1, on the reverse strand, counting down.
CTGTTACGACGTGATTATACCGACCACTTTTTGCATTAAAGCACGGCCTTAACATTGAAAATATTAACAAGCCTTGCCCACTTTTAGTGCCTAAAAATTCTTCTTCACCACTTGATACTATTGATGCTATACGTACCTCCGCATTCATTAAAGCTGCTGCCCGACAATCATACCGGAGACATGTAGCCTTTTCTACTCGCTGATTTAGTAATTTAATTATTTATGCAGTTTACAGATCGGAACAAATTAAAAGGCCCACATCCTATCAGTATACTTTTACTACTCCCTTGCCGTCCAATGAAAATGCGTATCATATACCCTACGGTTGCATGCAACCATCTCACAAGGATCATTAACTTCTGCACTAATTATCTATCACAGAGTATGTATGTTTGTATATGCACATTCTCGGTAAAAGGAACTCACCTGCCAAACGATCCTTCACAGCCTGATGCGCTAACGCCGCATGATGCAGTGGTGGCAGCGACCATGCCAATGGGGATCTCTGCGGTGGCACTCGCAACACATGACCGGAAGAATACAAATGTGGATACGAATAGAGGGCAGAAGCAGCGTTACCATACGGCGTCGATGCCATGCTAGTCGCTAATTTATACGCCGCCATAGCATCGCTGTCGACTGTGTTGAGGTCTTTATCTGGGCTTTTGTTGTTGTTCTCGAAGGGTTTCGACAGCAGGCGTGATATGCTGAAAGGCAGGTTCTCGCTGGAGGATGATCTTGTTTGTTCAGATTGAAGGGATTCACTGCAAGAAAAAAGTAAACAAAAACACAAAATGAAACCATTAACATTAAATCAAATAAAACAGTCTTTAACATGATTCTCGATTAAGTTAATGAGTTGCTGAGTAGAATGATGAATGGCAACGCCATTCACAATAACATGCACCTAATTACAAATTAATATAAAAACGATATAAAAACTCCATTGCAGAGTGAAAAACAGCCAGCGCGTCGATTTGAGTTTTTGCGTCCCACGCGATCTGATGTGGGTGATATGCAAATCGTGTTGCGTTCCGTGAAACATTAAGTGGTCATGTAGGAGCAACGAAATATTAATTTTTTATGTTGTGCTTGTGGGCGGATATGGAATCGGACCATGAACTTTTTTTCCGCCACTGCAAAGTTTGATTCTTTGTATGACGCATAGTTTAAGTTGTTTTTGAATAGGTAGATTTTATGTTTTTTATGAATTCGTGAGGTCGGTTATAGGTAACAGCGTGTTTGATTGATTAGTTTTGCTTCAAGGCAGGATGTCAATTGGCAAAGATATATAGGTTAAAGGGGCTGAATTGTGGTGGCGAAGACTTTCGTTTGAGTTCATGAGTTTCATTTGTCCTTATCTAATTTTTAAAAGCGTGGAATTGATAAATTGAGTAGCTGATTTAAGAAGGGGGGTAAGACTTCGGGTTGCTCGATATTATTCGGCAAAAAATGGGATCTTCGGTCAAAAATCTTTTATTCGACCACAACGTTACTCATGAAAATCGTCACTATATCTTCACTGGTGTGTTGAGAAGAGACAAGCAAAATATATTGAGCCAAAAAGCTCTTCAAAAAATGCAAAAGCTCATTTGCAGTGTCATCAGAGGTGTCATGTGTAGCCTTACCATCCTCTAGTACACATACAACTTGAACAGGCAATCCTCAGCGCTAAAATTCCAAGTGATCGGAAGGGACACATAAAGATCCGAAAATCGGTAAAACGGATGGTTAAAATATGTCAACTGGTTTTGGGACAGGGATCAGTAGAGACGCTGCAACATCTCAGCCCCTCTTGTACACAAGACTTTGAAATCTATGCTGTCTATGCAATTATTAAACTCGTCCTAAAAAATGGTGAAAGAGAAAATTTAAAATTAAGACAGTATACTAAATTTGCGCAGTGGCTGGTTAGTAAGTATGTATGCTGGACTACTGGGCGAGGGTCTCAGCTTATACTCCCGCGAAAAAATTGTAGTTAGAGGGAACAATTGCCAAACGGAAGGTAATACCTACCTATTTGGGATAGGTCAGCGACTATAGTCCCAGAGGCTGTAGATTTGGCGTCAGTATACAATCTTCTTTAAGTCGAGTTAATTGTATTATTTAAATTCGGCTAAGTGATGTGGAGATTCATATGAGAGCAATATTAGAGGACTTGTTTCACCCTTGCTTTAAAAAGAAAGAGGAGGTGCTTTTGGGCTGAAATTTCTTGTTTGTTTGCCAGTCTAGTTATTGACTTTTCTTTATGTGCATGTTGTTGTATGTCTGTTGATAGTAAGTCGCCAAGGGAAAATCATGCAAGACCATATAAATATTCTCTTTCTTAGCAATCTCTATTAATAAAGGGTCATTAATTTTTCGGTTTCGAAAGTAAAGCTAAATAAAACACACACAGCGATACTTTTTTGATGAAAATTTTATTTCATTATAAAGTCTGGACTGTGCCATTAAGTGTGAAATATAATCCGCTATACTAATAATCATTTTACTGTGCAGGCTAAATTTTCGAACTCACAATGGCGAAATTTTCCTTACAAAATTGCATATTGTTACCTACAAAATATGTATTTAGTTTGAAGGTTAAAAATGGTTTTTAGTAAGGCCCAATATCATTTAAATGATCGCCTCGGGAAGATTCGCAGCATGCGATTCTTTTGAAGTTTTTTTATTCACTTTTTTGCACATTTCGGGCGGTATCTCGGCCATAACTTGAGTAATGTTGGTTCTTAATGCGTCTAGAGTTCGGAGACTATTCGCGTAGCCCCACAGAAAACAGTCTAACGGTGTCAAATCGCATGATCTTGGTGGCCAATTGACGTCACCAAAACGTGAAATTAAGCAACCAGGAAACTTCTCACGGAATAAAGCCATAATTGGTCGTGTTGTGTTGGTTGTTTCCCCGTCTTGTAATAAGGTTTAATAATTTTAACGCGTTGTTCGATAGTTAAGCAATCCATTAGCGTAAATGGTAAACATTCAACTGATATTATGACACTTCAAATGACAGCTGAGTTTGACATTTGTCAAATGAATTATTGCATTCGAAAACTAGTTTATATTTGTATTGCAATCCCAGTTCCATTACAAAGCCAATGTGGTTTCAAGTTGTGTACTCATATTTTACAGATGTGCCTATGCCTTAAATTGAAAAATAAAGAGGGTATATGTAAGTATATTTGGTATAGGTAGGCAGGATTTTAAGAAGTTACACAGTCGTACGTTTTACGAAGACGACTTCCAATCGTGCGGTTGTTGAAACACACACTTTTTGAAATATTCAGCAAATTCAACATAACAGCTGACCGAACAGATTTAAAATCATCTTATCACACTTAATTGATGGTCTAATACTATTTTTAAATGCTCTGAATTCATTTTATTTGTTAATGACATCGAAATTGGTAACCATAATTGTTAACACAGAAGTTTCACGACTAGTGATTGAAATGTCAAACGAAAACTAGTTGGGTTTTTTCGACGAAAGCACGGTTTTCGATCGCTGGATTTTCCTAGCAAAAAATAATTGCTTAAGCGAATTCTGTACCTACTTGATTCTTCTCCTCACTTGATATACATTTGATGATGTGTGACGTAGGTACTTTCATTTACATACATTTTCGGGTACACAATTTAAGAATAAAACACGGCTTTTTGAATGCTTCGCAGGCAGATCAAATGATTCGGCGAGTTTAGCAGGAAGGCTTCTTGTTCGTACAATCAAAAATGTTGGTAGACGTTAATTTTTTTGTCATCAATTTTTGCGCGACCTACCTTGGGCTTACTTCAACTTCATTCAGTTTATAATGTCTGTATAGACGCTGTCACTGTTTCAAATTTATAGCGATGATGATTGATGGCTTTATCGATTACCATAAAGCCACTGGTAGGTAATAAAACCAATAATGTTAAAGGCACATTAAAAAATCTCTTTAGATCTTAAAAGAAGGAATTTATATTTTTAAATGTGGAACACATTTGCTTCAAAAAAACTTCATAAACGAAACCCAATTCCAAATTCGGGTTTCTAACTCGTTAATTGCCACAATAAATTCAACCAATCCATGTCAACCATAAAAGCAATCGACCGTGCAAATCCCACGCTGAAACAAGCTTCTGTTTAACAGTTCACGCGCAAATGGAGCGATTTGCAAATACTAACGTTAATTAATTATACTGCACTTTACACATAAACAATTTTTTATCCAGACTGTTTGTCGAGCAATTTTCTTCACACTTAAACTGGATTGAATCAAATCGAATAGCTTAAGCCTGCATAAGTAGGTATACCGAAGTTTTTCCCAATGCAAAAGTGTATTAACAACAAAATTGAATTTTAATTAATTGATTCCCATCAATCGGAACCAATAAAGCCTCACCTTTTTCTGTATAAGTCGTTATTCAGAATTTTATTTCGCTTTCAGCAACAGACAACGACAATCAATTAAAATGCAAATGGTACGCCTGTCCTTATGTTGGAGCGCTCAAAAGTTTATTTTTAAATCTTTATTTGTCTAGTTGTTGCTTTTATCTCCAGCTTAACGACATATTGTCCAAAAGTTGAAAGGCTGAAATGATAATTGATTGACAGATCAAAATCGAAGTCCGAGTTGATTGGAGCTACTAATGGAGACGGAAATTTTGTCGCGTTTAGATGCCATTTGTCTGACTCGGTGGAGATTGTGATTTGATTTTCTTTTAGATCAGGTCAAGCTTAATTTGTGAACAAAATAAAATAAAAATAATAATAATAACTTCTTTTGTATTCAGGAATGCAGAGCTTAAGAAAATTTGTGTGTGTTTTTTTTGTTGTCAAAGCGTGTTCATCAAGGTTGTAACGAATTGGTCAAATGGGACATTGCTTTTCTTGCAGCTTGCGATTTTTTTTAAATCTGTCACAGAACGGACACCTATTGAACCTGGTGGGCTATATCGAAGGGTCCCAAATGTTCATACAGTCCAAATAAGGCGGGCAATGGAAAAAATGTAGTCGCGCTGATGTGCTATGAGAAACACTTTATTTTGACTTCTTGGAAGAGCCAATTTACAAAAAAATAAATAAAATACATCTCTGACAGACGGACCTACGACTTCATGTCCAATCTGAGCGGAACCTTTTACGAATAATTATTCTAAAGGACTTTCGCGAGAGGTGGTTCTGTAGGTGAATGCAATGTCTTCCGCGATTTGTACTACAGCCTGAGACCCCTCGGTCATTAGTCCAGTCCACTATGCACAGATCTCTCGTTAGATTTGAAAAAAAAAAAATTTCCAAGTGATATTTCAAGTTACGTGATTGCAACCTAACAACGGAATCGTCTGCTCTCAGATGTCCAAACTCCCAACGTTTTTGCTGTCATTCTCAATTTAACAGCATAGATTAGCAGTCGCTATCAGGTAAGTTATGTTGAAGACGTTACCGATGTGTAATTAAAAACCATCGAAGGAAAATGCATTCCGTACGAAAAAGAATTGATACAAATTATGTGATGAACTCTCATAAAAAAAATCATTGGACCAGTCAGTAATGTGACTCAACCTCAAGCTACAGCTTTGGCTGAGATAGGCTATCTTGTCCAAAACATTCATCGTAAGTTGGGCACCCTTATCCATATAAATATGTTTACCAGTTACTTGAAACTCGAAATTTATAAGAAGACGCCATTTGTTTCTGTTCTGCCTGGTTCGAATTAATTAACTTTAGTGGCATGTTAAAACCTAGATGGAGTACCTTAATTCTATTCTTTCTAAGTGGGAAAAACTCTTCAACATATCAACTATGTTATAACGTGCACCCTTATGTAAATGTAGTTGTGTAAAATCAAGTTAGAAATTTCGCGCCTGAACGTAATGAGGTCTGTGAATAGACACCAGCTCCTCCTCAAAAGACTCCGTTTACAAATGCGTATCGTTGAATAGATAACTTGTGCGAGCTGCAGTTGACGCTTCCTTTTTATTCAGATACACAGAGAAGCGTACTGCTTATATAGTTTAGGTATCAAATTAACTTAAATTTGGCCAACTGTCAAAGCTTGATTATATTATTTAACGTCACTATGCAACTGCATTTAATCCTTTTTTTTTTTGTACAAACCTTAACGGAGTCTCCGACTCGTCATAACAACTGCCATCCAAATCGATATCCGAACCCGTCCCACAGGACATTCTCGAATCTGAGTCGACATCCACATGGATCTCCCGTTCGACGTCATGATCGTCGTCTTCGTGACCGGACATTGTCTCTGCGGTCTTTATTTCCACTTGATCTACACAATTATATCCACTGACAACTGACAGATGACACTTCACTTTAACAATTCACTCGTGTGTCAATCACCGATAAAATTCGCAATAAAATGCCACAGACTGTCGATCAAACTGAAGACACCGCTCACAATGTCCACCAGATACAACTCCTTGACAGTTCGAATTGTCACATCAAATGTTATCGACAGTGCGCTCGAATTGAATTGGAACATTCGCATTAATTTGCATTGCAACTTAATACTGACACATAAATGGGAAAATGGGGACAATTTTATTCAACAAAACTGACAGATGTCACATTAGCGACGGCTGCAACTATAGTACCACGCGAATTTCACAAACATACACATTTTCCGGGAGCAAAATGAGGTTCTGTTCCTTTTAAGGTAAATAACAAAACACTAGGTATATGGTAATCTCATCTACGTATGTGTATGTTCTGACAGAAAGGAATTAATTCCGATCACGGTGAGATGTAAAAAAAACAAAAACCAAACTCGACCGATAATTCCCCGACGAAGCAACTGGACAAATTGAAGTGTCAGCGTTAACTAAACACTCGGCCGGTAAAATTGGCAGACAGCCTACATGCCACAGCCACATGCGTGCAGTTGTTGTTGAATCGAAACAGGTTTTCGGTTTTGCACGATTCACCCCTAGCTATCAGGTTGGTAAATGAAGAATAGACCACGCCCGCCTACCTTCTCACCATAGCGTCGCGTCGCTTGTCTTGTGTCTCACTCTGACGCGGCAGATGGAGAGGAAACAGGTTTAATGGTTACCTGTCGAAACTTGGCACTGAATTCCGTCGTATGACAGATGCCAAGTTAGGCGGAGCCTATGCGTCGGACCGGCGCAGTAGATTCACGTCAGCCGGCTGTGGGTTGTTGGACATGGGAGCGCAATCAGACAAGATGCCACTGTGGAACGTGGAAGAAGTGCAAATGTGTTGAATTAATTGGAATCTTTAATGTTAGCCAGGCAATGAAAAGGGGGTGGGGTCACGTCATGTTGCTTGGTGGTGTTTTTCCTTTTACTTCCAAATGGTCGTTGATGGTGGCGTTTTTGTGTGTGTTTTTTTTTTCTGGTCTCCTCTGGTATTTTGCGTCCATTTCCATTGAATTCGCTCCCGTCTATAATACGGACCTTTGGCAGTCGTTTTGTTGCCTTTTAAATGTTGTATACTCTCACTCTGTCTGTCTCATTCGATGCATTCGCATGGCCATTATGAATTGGAACAAATAGGTACCTACGTTTTCTGTAAATTGTAATTGTAATTGTAACTTTTGTGTGGTAAGGTGTTTGCGGAGGTATAACTGGAATTGGATGGGAGCTGGAGTTGCGAGCAGTTTTCGGACCTTCGTTGGGTTGGGGAGGGTGGTGAGGTGATTATTAATTGACAGCTTTATTGGGGTGTGTTCGGGCAATGAAGCTGTTTGTTGCAGACAAGGTGCTAGTTACTATGGGAATTAGAATCGTAGACAAGAAGGCGTATACAGTGCCATATGGGAACCTATCTTCCTACTGAAAGTGCTTTGCATTTTTAATGACAAGCTAGTAACTTTAATATTTGCTGCGCAGAAATCGGAACTAATTTTTGATTACATATACCTATGATTACATATACCATGACCCTGAACCTGCCAACTTATCTAGGTATGTATGTTAATGTATGTATGTATGTATGTTTTTCTTTCTGTTTGCTACAATGTTAGAAAATCCTTATAATAAGGACCGTTCATAGGCCCTTCACCGACTCAAAAAGGGAACCTACTAACGCTTTACATATTTGTAATACGATGAACCATTTTGGATGGATAGGTAGTCGCCTACTTAAGTCATACTTATTGCACTTACATCTGTCTACCTATTGTAGGTATCCGCTTAGAAAAAACTCCACATCAGGACCCACAAAATTGGTTCGATATGCTAACTTAACTATGTAACTCAACTGCTTTGTTGTCACGGTTATCGTAAACGAATTTTGTTCGCTTTTTTTTTTTTAAATCCGCCATTTTACTTTCCTATCGGTGTTATGTCAATAGGAATCCGTGTGACATGAAAAAACATACAAAAATTACCAGAAACATGATGTCAACCGTCGGGGAATGTGAAAGAGTTTGGGAATACCACATATTAACATTAATGAATAAGTACCTTTGGTTAGTTAAGAACTAACTTATATATTTTTTAAAGGCGAATAATTTGATTTGTTTGTTTAATTAAACTATCTAAAGGAGATGTTCTATGTACTAGAAATTCTTTAGGTTGTGTATTTTCCGTTTTGGATATCATTAACTTCGATTTCATGTGTAAATTTTTCTTAAATAACTCAACCAATCTACATTGTTATTTTTTTTTATAAATATTTATATCAAAAGTACAGTTATTCCTATAAGAAAAATTACCTTCCACACGTAACGAATAATCTAAAATTCTAATAACGCTGCCGCAACTTTGCTTACAGCGGAAGTGGCAGTTATTTGGTGCGAGTGTGTTGGGAGTCGGAATTTTTGAAGTGTCGTGACAGCTGTCGATACAAATTCCTGTGTAACAATATACTAACGCACCGAATCATGACCACTCCGTAAAAGTATAGCTTATAGGCAAGTAACGGTAAATTGGTAGAAGTTGGGGATCTAACTACGATTCGCCAATTGTTACTTTAGCAAAGTAATCGTGAAAATTTTGAGCAACTTTTGCAGTTGCATTCAAAAGTTATAATTTTTTTTTTATTTTAAATGTAGTGAAATTTGCCTATAGCGACCTCGGTTATAACAACCATGCGTGCGGACGACAGAAATTCGAAGTCGATTGATTTTACATCATATTTTTCATATTAATTCATCATGTATAGCGACTTCGGATATATAACGACTATTCTATATATAGCCTCCGTTTTTATAAGAATTTAATTTTTTCTTCTTTCTTATTTTTTTCGGGTATTGCGAAATTCGGCTATAGCGACCATTTAAGCCGGTCTTTCACCGTCTTTATTTCCGTAGTTCATTGTACTATTCCTGTTTTTCTTTCGTTTTTTGTTGTTAAATTTTACACTTAAATAAATAGGTACCTTTGGTTTTTCTTAAAACTTGTTAATAAATTTACTTTTAATCTGAACTCGTTGAGAAAAAAGTCAAAATATCGTTTGGCTAAAACAACATATCTCCATTAAAACATCTTTTTGTTACAATTTTTCAAATTTTTGTTATTGGTTTTTATACATAAAATCTATATATATAAATATTAACCATTATTTTCCTTTGTCAAGGCATCACGCGTAAACGACTGTACCGATTTCGCTAATTCTATTTTTTTTTGTGTTTCCTATTGTCAGGTTCTTATGAAAGAAAACAATTTAGAAATTTGCGCGGAAAATTACAAAATTAAAGAAAAATTAACGACAAACTTGGCGCTTTTGACAATACAAGCTTTTCTAATGATTTGAAAATAGTGTCAATATGATTAATATTTGTTTTGAAAAATGCCAGCGATTAGACGTACAAACTAAAGTCGCAGAACTCGCAATAGTAGAAGTCAAAGATATATAAGATAAGTAAAAGGCTGACTGAAATCGAACGGAACCGATGGATGGCATCGAAATCAACAACATAGAACTATTGTGTTTAACCACTATCGAGCTTCATTTAATTATAACGTGGAAATCGATTACAGCAAATCGTTGCTATTGCACGAATCAACGGTGTGTGTTTTTATTGCAATGCATTTAAGTTTCAAAATGAAGGCTCTGGATTGTGTTTCGCAATCGGTCAATTTAAATTGACGCCATTGGTACCATCACCAATTCATTCCGCCAGACAAATAATAATTTTTAGTGTCACAATGTCAACATTACATATTGTGGCCTACAAAATATTTAGTGTGGAGGTTAAAAATGATTATTAGTAAGGCCCATTGGTTTCCGAGAATGGGTCAGATTCTAAACATTTTTTGAATCATATACAGCAATCAGTGATGGGACTTGAGAAAAGCGAAGCGGTGGTAGATAGCCTTAAAGAAATGGTGGTACAAAGCAACATTTTCCGGCACGTGAGAAGATGTTGATGTAGAGGGAGCGGTTGCACTACAATAATGCAAGCAATTAGAGAAACCACAATTAAAAAAATTTTTAACTTTAATGATGAGTTGAATATATGGCTTTTTTCTGTAGTTCTTTTTTTATATTGATGCTTTAACCTCAAACACCTTTAATATTTAAATAATATCACATAGCTCTTAATATTATTTAAATATTAAATCACCTAGCTCTTGATATTATTTAAATATTAAAAGTTTTTGAGATAAAAGCATCAATATAAAAAAGAACTACAGAAAAAAGCCATAGATTCAACTCATAATTAAACACAAAAGTGAAAGCATATAGCAAAATACCCTCGCACAAGTACAGTTAAATAATGAAATATTAGCGCAGTAAATGATGTACTGGCCTGGAAGCTTTTGCTGATGCAATTTTCAGAGAAAAATACTGATAACTGAGTGTGTATGGCGAGTAGGCTACAATTTTCAATTAAATACAAAGATGGAGAAGAAATATTATTAGCGAATTGCGATTTTGAGTTCAGGTTGGTAGGATTTCCGAAAGCGTAAAAATTGGTAGTAATACCACGTAAGTGATAGAAGTCCCATCACTGACAGAAACACGATAATTGCTTTGGCGCAACAAAAGTTATTCGAAACAATTTTATGTCAACTTTCAAGGTAAGCATATTGAAAAAAAATACAATTTACACCACTCAAACAATATCAACAATAATAACAATTTGGAATACATAATTATTATTTTTATTAATTGTCCAAAATCGACTTAAATATTAATAGTTAAGACAGGACATGGCTGTCGGGTCTGCTATAATTTATATTATTGTTGCATTGTAACTTTCACATTTAAAACTGGATTTAGAATACATTTTTTAAATTTAAAACACATTTATCTTAAAACTACAATTTAGGACTTGGTTATTTTGATTAAAATCCACAGTCAAAGTAATTCAAAAAGTAATTTATTCATAGCTTTACCCCAACACGTTCAGGGTCTTGATTTATTAGACTATCCAATGAGTTTATGGCATTACAAGAAAAAAAATCAACTTACCTAGCCAGGTACTTATACCCCATTCGTGTATTCAGCCCACATGCATGCCTTGACCCAAATATAAGTTTAAGGCACCATTCAAGAGAAGTTCGTAGCCAGCCGGCTATCAAACTGTTTACCCCATGGACTAGAAATATCTTCAGTTATGTATATCTGCGTAAATCGTAAGCCCAGATATGCTTTCTATGTCCCGCACAGTTCAATTATTTAGTAAATTGTACACCATTCATTTTTTATTATGTATTAAAAAAGTTACAGGGGACCTGGTAGAAAGGAACATGCAACACCAAAAATGATGAGAAGAACCGCTCAAATTTTTTAATTTTACTTAGAAGCAAGCAATTTCACAACAGCAGGCTGTCAAAGAATAACATCCATCCGATTTCTCAAACTCTCCCTCCCAAGCTGCTTTTTTTCTAATTATAAGCTCCATGACATTTTCCATTTACCTATACCTATGCTCGCATCTACAAAAGGATGATACTTAATTTTTCACTTCTTCATATTTTCCAACTGTCAACCTCGCATGCAATTGCACAGCACAAATTCATAAATCATTTTACCGAGAAGTTAATTTTTCCATTTTTGTTAATGGGGGCAAAAAAATAAAAAAAATATAAACAAACTTGGACGCGAAAGCATCCATTTCGCGTGCTTATTCCTTTCCTTTTATGAAAATCCAACCGTACAACACAAACCTACATCTCCTTCAATTAAATTCTTCAAATTGCAATGTAATTGATGATGTTTTACCGTCGACTTAATTTATTTCAACTTTCTTTGCTTGCGATGAGGAATTGTTGCTGGATACCAACATGGACATGGACATCTACGCATACCTACACATCTTGAAGCAAAACAATTTAAAATTCTTTTTCCCATTTCAATTAAAATTATTGCTCGAAAATGGAAGGGACGCGGGAAACACGGAAATTAATGTAATCCACTCGCAGTGCATTAAGAACACAATGAATCTGAGGCCATTAAAGCGGAATGAAAATATATCTGGGCGCTTGCTGTGAGTTCCGCCCCCTATGGGAGCCCGGTCCACCGGTGGGCTTATGATGGGTACTCCATGGAGACCCAAGTGCGCCGTGTATACCTACATACCTTCGTGACTATTTTATTTTTCTTGCCGCGACGGCTAAGAACTTGTTCGACTGCCTCTCCGAAGTAGTTTAGCTGCTGCTGTCCAATCCGCTCGGTGTTGGTGCGCAAAATGGCTGACTACCAGCAAAAACACGAGCACACACATAGGTTGCAAGTTGTATTTTCTGAAACCGTCCACTCGAGGTGCACCATCAGGTTTGTATCCACTGAAGTGAGAATTGTTACAAGGAACACATTTATGCAGTCACTTGTTGTAACGCATACATTTACAGATAGTTAAATAAAGCGCATCCACCTTTGTACCCGTGCCTCAACTGTGGGGTAACAATCAACGACAAAATGTTTCCAATAATTTGTAAAAACCTATACCCCACTAATAGTAGCAGACACACACATATGTCGTCCGTTAAAAGGTGTCTTGACTCCCGTGTGGCCAGATGGAGCGCCTTTGCAGCTCGCAAATATTACGAGGCGCTTCCCTCTGTTTGCTTTATATAGTTAAAAATCGATTTGTCATTATCTCTGTCATTATGTGTCCCTCATCGAAGAGTTGGGAACATCAGCGCCCTAATTTGAGGTGATGATTTGGTGTGTTAACAACACAGTAGTCCTTGCTTTTTCGTCGGCCTCTTTGACGAGGCTAATTTTGTTTTTATCGCTTCCTCCCATTTTGGGAATTGGGAATGATGATTCCAATGCAGTTTTCGGAATATAGGGCGTTTTATTGGAACCACCGGGTAAACAGAGAGTAGGTTTCCTTGCGATTGAACATGTGCCGAAAGAGGATACCGGTCATTAGTGTGGTGTTGGAAAACAAATAAAATTTGATGCTGAAAAGAAAGCATTTTACTCGGCAATTATCAGGAACATATTCGTCTGCAGAATCTGCAATTACATTTGTCTTGTAACTTGAGCGATAGGGGGAGATTACTAGAGTCATAAAGTCTTATAGATCAAATATCTTCGAAACAGTTTTACTCAGCTCCGTCCCTTAAGAGATTCAACAATGGTTTTATTGATTCAATGACTATTTAAGTATGGTAGACAGTATAAATATTGTTCAACTCTTAAGAAAACTTTTGATGCGAGAATTGAACTGAAAGTATAAAGACTAAATCCTGGAGTTGAGAAAAAATGAATGGAGGAAAGGAAAGAGATGTGTGCTACCTTATGCAAGTCTTAGAAGCCCCCCAATAAGATCTGCCTGGAATCTAACAAGAAGTGCATTACCTAGTATACGTACTCAAAATGCTAGCCCACTCAATCGATTGTACGACTGCAATAATAACTTAAAAGGACGCCGCAAGTCTTAATTAAATTCCGCCTAGAGACATTTTCAACGCTTTGTGAACGACGTGTTGGAAAGTTGTGGTCCTCCCCTAGATTATCACGACAATCTGAAGAAGTTCGGCATATATATAAGATGTCTTACATATGGAAACTATTCCAAAAGCCCTCAGTAGACTAGGAAAGGCAGGAACAGTTTGAAAACAGCCTTAGGAACCTATACAGAAAAATACCATCCTTCAACAGCCGTCTCTGACATAGAACCAATACTAACTCAACGCATGTCAATCTAAGAAAAAGTGTTTCACCTTAATAATAATGTTGGAGCTTCTAATCGAATGTAGAAGACTACCTACACTAATGTCTCTACCTGTTATTTTGGATTTTGGGAGAGATTTGGAAAGGCATTTTCAAAGATTGAAAATGCTTCTCTGTTTTCCTCTACAGAGCTTCACCAAAAAATGTTTTGAATATACCCCGGACCGATAAGACAGGTTCAATGAAAGAAAACCCTTATTGTGGATCTAATATGTAGTCTCTGTCAACATGTTTAGTTCTGTCGCTAGACATCCTGCGCCACTTGTCTCCCTATAGACTGTTAGCTTTCTGTAGCATTCAGCATTGGGACATATGAATTCGATAGCGTGAAAGGTACCAACTTCATTTGGTAGAATAGCTAGTGCCAGCTAAGAGTGAATATTGAACGTCTCTGCTATCTCCATAGGGCAACAGTCTAGGGCTATGATAGATTTAATTGACACTGATGCAAAAGACGGGCTGCTGATGGGCTTATCTGAGAAGATTTGAATATATATTATTGCTGGCTACCGAGTCTTTTCTAGCCAATATAACCCTTCCTTTGTGACCATAATTTGCGACTGGAATAAGCCGCAGTGATTGAGAAGACCGAAGAAAATGTAACCGTTGTTACTCTTAAGAGACTTTAGAAATTGTTCCCTTAATGCATTGAACTGGTTCTTATCAAAGTATAGAGAACCGTATAAGCCATTATTGGGTTGGTCTTTGGTGAAATTACGGTTCCGCTTATACAGATCTGTAACTCTGTGCTTCATCTCTCAGAGTATCATTTTCTACTGCAGCTGGGGTAGCTGTAATTGGAAATTTGTTGATTTGTTCCATCCACCGATTCGCTTCAAAGTTTGTTTCGTAGCCAAGTGATATATCTTCTCTGGCATCTACCGACAATACCTCCCGTTTCGAATATGAGGACACAATTTTAAGCGCGGCAGTGTTCTTGTATTGATGGCGTACATGAGCTGTTTCAATACCTTGCGAAAGGTGCACCGAGGATATTTTTAGACAGTGATGTTATACCTCGAACTTCGAACCGACTCTGCTCATTGCTGGAACCAAGCCAGCTTTCGTATAAATCACCATCATTTATAGCCTTCCCATGGGCGTCTCATAGAAACAACTGGACTGCCGGCCAAATCGTCCACCAGACCATTCATCCACAATCATTTTCGGGTTTGTGTCCCACTACGCTCATTGCAAATGCTGTAAACTACAGTATATAATTTTTCTAAATCATCCTGCAGTTTAAGGACACAGTATTTCCCAAAAAAAATGTCCCTATACATAAAATGAGATGAAATCCCTATGGATGAGTAGTTGTCCTAAAGTTTAGTAATCTATATATTGAGCGAAAGAACTCACATTAAATCCCCCGATAAAAACGCATTTCACATATTAACGTTTTTTTACAACGCTCTCCCGAAGGTCTGTCAAACATTTAAGACTTTAACTTTCCTTAAACGCATTTTCAAATCTTCCCTTCGGTCGTTCCAAAAATAAAAACTCACACAACCGACACAAACGAAAACGAATATAGTTGTAAAGAGATTGTGAGTGATGGAAAAGAGCACAAGCACAGACCCTGGTCACATTTTGCAGCAAGTATTGCATAGAGCAGAGTGGCGCAGTGGAAGCGTGCTGGGCCCATAACCCAGAGGTCCGTAGATCGAAACTACGCTCTGCTATAGAAGTTTTTTTTTTTTTTTGGTGCCATAGCGACATGCATTTCTTTTGCTGATTTTTTGACTGCATTTTTAAAGAGGTCAAATATTTCGGACATCACACGTGAGCCTGTATTATACAATCAATTGACATTTGAATTTTTATGTTGTGTCTCAAACGTGTTTGTACATCGAAAACCCATAAAGCGAGAATTCAAATTTAATTCAAGACACAAGCTCGCTCAATGTTTCGCAATTGCAAGAGTGCCGCACCTTCTGTCCATGTTCCTCACCTGTGCGATTGTATACTCTCCCACTCCGCATAATGTCCAAGTCCATTCGAACAACAAAGAGAAACAAAATAAACGAAACGTGCTTTATGCCTCCTCTCCGGCTAATTGGATTCCACCGATTTTATTGTTCCCGCCACCATGTCCCGTCCGCATCTTGCACAGGTTCAATTGGTACTTCATATGAATGCGAGATGAGCTCGTTTACTTATTTAGAAGCAGTTTCTCGTTTCTTTTAGTTCCCCCCTCTGCCTCTGGGTTGTTCCCATTTTAGAAGCCTGTAACCGAGGCACAAACGACCCAACAAGGAGTCTTCCATTTGTTGCCTTTATGTCCTCCATTCGAAAGCCACACATGAAACACTTCAACAACAACAGAGCCACCATATAGAATTGAGGATTCATTTTTATTTCATCTCTCGCTCCATTGCAATGGGGCCCATCTATGCTTAGATTCGGTGCTCCAGGCATTATCATCTCGCTACTCTGACATGCAAGGCCCATGAGCATACGAGAGGAGAGACATCTTTCTGCGTCTTTAAGGCATGTAAAGCCACACAAGGTGGTGGCAGATTCCACACAAATACCAACCATAACGTGATCATCGTCGTCGACATTTCTGCAGCGAACCCATTACTTGGGATGCCGCATGCCAGTCGAGTCGAAGATACGAGTATGTGCCCAGAATGCCAACCCAGCTAAGCCTTTGGAGAATTACAACCAAGCAAAATGTTAATATTTAAACATCATTGCGACTACGATTGGAGAAACATATCGTTTTCCTTTATTTCGGGTGCGCTTAGGCACGGGTCCACACTCCACACGGGTGGTGTGGTTGACACTTTGGCGGATTACGGAGTTGGGGCTTTGGGGTTGGCTCATCGAAATATGGCAATTGCCATTTAATGCGATCCAATTTCGGATGCGATAAATTACTCTGAATAATTCATTAATGTGATTCCTTGGGTGTAAGTGTTACACCCCAATGGCGGCGAATGGGCTCAATGGGGATGATGGGTGCAAAGGTCTCGGATTTTTACTTGTGTGCGGTTTTCAGTGATTTTCTTAAGAGGGTTGGCAATAGATATCTGCTCGAAGTAATGGATAATTGTGGGGCAATTAATGAATAGACGATGGCTTCGCTTAGGAAATAAACTTGTTTTGATTGTGGTACATGCTTGGAGGATGAGAGGATATTTCGCAGCAAGCCTAAGGAGGGTTAACACTATTTTGAATAGAGTGCTGGAGGGTATACCTAGTACTACCATAAATTTTGTTACACAATTATCAGCGCCCATCTCTTAAAATTTCCACTTGGAATAGATCGCTTAACTTTTTTTTCTTAACATGTGCATTGTTAACTAATGAATAGAAGGCAGTTTGGTTTCAGCTTGCAGTCAATTAACATGGGGTGAGGTGCTAAAGAAAATAGAATCGCGGTTATAGCGGTGCATAAGAGCGGAAAGAGTGCTGACCAAATCTTCAGTTTGCTAAAATTTCTCGGAATATCGAGAATGTTCGTTTATCGAACTATTGGTCGATTCAGTGAATTCAGGCCAGGAGGTGGTAAAAGCTGTGCGTGAACGTATTTGAAGAAATCCCCTTCGGAAACAGAAGATCATGTCCAGTTAAATGAAAATATCCGCCAGGTCGATGTCTAGGCTAGTTCGAGGTGATCTTCACATAAAGGTCTATCGTCGACAACAGGCCATCTTTTAACTCCTCAGCTAAAAAAAATTAGGGCAGAGGGATGCAAAAGACTCTTGCTGTGGCACGCGAACATAGGAGATGAAAACATTATTTTTGCGGATGAAAAAAATTTGAACACGGTAGAAGTTTTTAACAAACAAAATTAAAGAGTCTATGCTTTGTTATTAAAGAAAGCGAAAAAAGTAATTCCAAGAGTTCAGCGTGGCCATCATCCCGCTTCCGCAATGCGGGGTCTCTCACCAAGATGTCACATCTCTCCTTTTCTGTGAAAAAGATATCAAAACAGGTACAAAAGTCTATTAGCAAGATATGCTAGAGGGTGTTGTAAAGACGTTAACAAATACTCTATTTGATGAACAAAGATGGGACTTTCAACAAGACTCTGCTCCGGCGCAGGAGTGGCTCAGGGTCAATATTCCTGCTTTTATAGCCGCAGAGGATTGGCCGTCGGGAAGTCCAGATCTGAACCCATTGGACTATAGTATGTGTAGTCAACATTGGAGAGGCCTGCCAAACGCCCCACAGATATTTGGAGAGCAGCGTCAACGTTTGGAAAAGTACGTGCCGCAATAGCACAATGGGCAACAGATTTGAGAGCTTGTGTTAAGGCAAAAGGTGGTCATTTCGAGTGATGTATTTTTTTTTTTTCCAATTTACCAATATTATTATCTAATAAATGCAGAAAAAAAAACAATTCAAAATGTTTACCCGATGTTTTTTTTATGCCGCTTTATATTTGTAACAGAATTTATGGCTGGGCTAGGTAGTTGCAGAAGATTTATTTTTTTGACGCAGGACATAAGGCCCAATTTTTACTTTTGTGGCTTATGTCCCGCTTAAATGATTATTTTTGTATTATCAAACTGTTTGTCTAGTTTTCTAAATCATTAAGAACAATTTTAGGTAAAGTGGAAAAAAGGAGTTGGATGCCTTGATAGTATCTCTCCGATCATTTCGGATTTATGTCCCATCTTCGACAAAAGAATTTTGGAACTTATGTCCCAAATAGTGTGGGACATAAATCCTAAATTCGATTTGGAACTGATGTCTCACTTAATTAATAAATAAGTCCTAAAAGTACAAATTGGAACTTAGGGTCTTATTTGGTCTGTGCCATGCTACTTTTTCTATTGATCAAAGGCCGTTAATTTTTTTATTCACAGGGCTAGGCTACTCTTGGCGATTGCGACTTCTGTGTTTTCTTACGTCACATCCAAATGCGGTTTTATTCAGTCTCCTTCGGAATCATTCCATCAAAAACATTTTTGGTTGAATTTTAGGGGGTATATATTCTAAAAATAACTTTTAAAGTAATAAGTCTTTCTTACGATTATTTTTTGTTGGTTGACTTTTTTTTTAAGCAATATGCTCTTTCAATTTTAACCACGATTAGTCTTTTGGCAAAAATTAATTTAAGTGCTATTTCGATTTTGTTTAAGCTGATAAAGTGTTATCCACTTTCGAATCTGGTTTAGCGTTTGTAGTCGTTCACTGCATTCGACTAGGTATGTTTGTTCTCCTTGGGCATTGTATTTTTTTTGTCGATATTTTTCATGCTGGTGGTGCTCAAATTTGGAAAAGATTTGCCAGTTTCGAGCATTAACCTTCCATCCACTGAATGGGCTTGAAATAAACCTTTCCAATGTCAATATATTCTAAATTAAATTTATCAGACTTCGCATTGATGTTGATATCGACGATATACTACGCAGGCGTTAAAGGAACTTAATTGTGGTTACCTCGAGCGCATAGTAATAATTCAGCACGCTCACTGATGCGACTAGTATACGAGTACACCAATGGGTATATAAAGTTATATAAGTGATATTCCTAACTCGCGTTGAGAATACGCAACATTGACCGCTTAATCGATCGGCAATCGCAATTCGTTTCAATTGGGACCGTTCAATCGAATTCAAGCGTCTTAATCGATTTTATGCAATATCACCATGGCGCTCTCGAAATCTCTAAATACATTCCCCCGCGCCTGCGCAACGAACCACTCACCCAAGGTAATCGATTTACCTTCGTTTATTATTTTACAAGAAACTGTTCAGCTCGCACTTACGCAAAATGATTATCTTCGGCGGCCTGCTATGGCGGAGGGGAAATAATAATCTCCACACAATCGATGAACTAATTAGACACCGCGCACAGAAAATTACCATTTTAATTCGCACTTGCACAAATGATTACTCCACCATTACCTTCCGATTCCGTTTGGCAATTATTAGCCGTGCAACATAATTGAGTCATCCGTGCGCTCTAGACTGGGCTGTGTAAAGCAGGAGGGTACGCGCCGAATATTGCACCAACGTTGCCGCCGAGGCCAAATGCAATAAATTTCCTTCAGCACGCTACCACGACAAGAAGGGGCGAAGTCAGAGGCATGTCGTATACAGTAATCAAATTACAAGCACTTTATTATAATTTATTCAACTACCAGTTCGCTCGCCACACACCACCCCATATTCACGAAACAATTCCAGGATTTCATTTATTTTCCCGCGCTCCGCGCAGTTCTACTGATTTTTATGTTCGCTTTGGTAATGGTTGTACGGATGGGGTTGGCGCAACTTTGGGGTACATGGATATCCTTTCTACAAATGATGTTATGCTTTTTGTTATTCCGCGCGTTGTTGCTGTGAAAACAATTGAAATCGTTTTCTGCCCCCCTACACCCAACCCCAAACAATCAACTGAGGGCATTTGAAATGTTAGGGCTAGCGGTTCCATATTTGTATACACGGAGTCCTATATGTGCGCGCGAGATAAAATATTCAAGGGAGATGCCATTTGAAACCATGAATTGCTTTCGGAATGGCATTCCAAGGGTGGCAAACAAAACACTAAATTGGCTAACCTCATCGATGTTTAATTGGAAAACGGGGAGTGCTCCTTCTCTTCTTCTTTTGTATTTGTTCAATTTTTATTAACAATGATGATCTTCAAATGGTTTTAATCGCAAGGATTATGGTTCCTTGCTCAGCTCTACAGGTCTCTTCATACGTATGCCCGCAACCGTATGTACTATCTTGTTTTTACAACTTTGACCCTCTGGGTTAGAATCGAAGACTCTGCGCTTCTCAAACTTGAGAGAGTGAAATCATATTAAGTTGCGTAACCAAACCAATAAAATTGATTCAAAAATTAGCAATTTGATGACATTAAGCTCGCCTTCATAACGAAGTGGTCGTTAATTGCCACCTCATAGAATTGTCATCGCAAATAAAACCGAACATCATATCAGTGACACATTTATACATTTTTAAAAGCCCTTTATTGCTGGAACCAAATAAGACAATGAAAGGAAGAATTCCTCTATTGTAAACATTTTACCGCCATATTCCCTATAAAAAATATATTTAGCGTTTAGACATATTCCTGATACAGTTATCGTGATCCAGCGTTGCCAACCACTTTTGTCGACGAAATGCCTTTTCAATAAAATAATGCCTATAATATATTATATTTAGCGTTTAGACATATTCCTGATACAGTTATCGTGATCCAGCGTTGCCAACCACTTTTGTCGACGAAATGCCTTTTCAATAAAATAATGCCTATAATGTTTTTATAGGTAAAGTGGTACAATAAATCAAAAATTTAACACAAATTTAAAAAAAAATAAACAAAAACAATTTTTATTTATTCAACAAACAGACCTCAAATTTGTTTCCGATGCTTATAAAAAAATGATCATTGGAGCATAAGCTGCATCTGCCATTTTACCGACCCGACGACCACGACCAAACGAGCAAACTTAAGTCTGTGCAGATTGTCTGCATGTGTGTGGCGAAGGCATATTTGCACAGACTAACTGTCTGCAGCGACGTGTCTGTGTCGTGTATGTGCCCTAAAACTATTAGATATATTTGGTTTCCCAAGAGTACAGATCGAAGACTGAGTTTCTGATCAAAGTCAGTCTCAGTGTACCCCAAGGTTCGTCCAAAGTCGCTGGTCACTTAATATTTTTTTTTTCGATTAAATTTCGGAAAAAATTAAAAAAAGACATTTGTTGCCATTGTTTGTCGAAACTATGGAATACGCAATCTGATGCAGTTATATTTTTGGACAAACATTAATTTGAAATCAGCTATATTGGCAGGCTTTTTCTGCGGACACTGGTCTGGTTTTTCCGATTGATTCAGAGTGAATGTGCTCCCCGTTCTCTGATCTACACTGAATTATGTTTATCA
This sequence comes from Cheilosia vulpina, assembly GCA_916610125.1. NCBI lineage: Eukaryota > Metazoa > Arthropoda > Insecta > Diptera > Syrphidae > Cheilosia > Cheilosia vulpina. Next base: position 111,086,782 of record OU744276.1, on the reverse strand, counting down.
AGTGGAACGTCGAAGCAAGTTGGTAATCAACACGCGTGAGCTTAGTGTGGAGAAAGTGGTGGGAGAACCTAGTATCCTCCGCGACCTCCAAATTTTTGCATCTGGCATTCACGTTAGGCTTAAAGGATAAAGGAGAATGAAGATGCAGCACTGCACGACAAAGAAGTTCGAAGACTTGAGGGAGCCTTGGGAACCATTAACGAACACTTCTCAAACAAAAATGGAGCTTTTCTGGCTCAGTTAGTATTGCTCAAAATGGCTATGTAGTCGGTGTTTCCAAGCAATAACGGACCACATAAGTGCAGCAATACAAGCTTAAAGTCGAACATGCAGACCCTATAGTCAGACCATTAGCTTTAAAGACGAAGCAAAGTAATGGCTTCAATCAATTCAGATTTGGGTAGTGATCGGCTGGCTGAAGCGGCTTATTGGACAATGTTGCATTCGTCTGTAGATCCACAAACATATGAAATACAAATCCCAATCTCGAATTAAGTTGAGTTCGCCCTGCAAACATAGAAAGAAAACCACACACTCCCACTCCAGACGTTTTATCCAGTCTGCAAAAAGACACAAGTAAAATATCTGTACCTATTTACAAGTTCCCCCTAATACAGCTACAACAATAAAAATCGTTCCACTTACCAGTTTATAAAAGCCACTCGTCTACGGGTAATCATATTTGTTACCACCTCTCAGCACTGTCATTAAGCTCGTATCGCTAATGTAGGCGATTCAAAAAGTACTTACCACCTATTTGTTAAACGTCTTATTTCGGTGCACCCATATACGCGTTCTTCGTCCCTTACCCAGCCACCAGCCTACATGCTGCAATTACTTTTGCATTTCTTAATTTATAATCTCGCGATATCTTGCTCACAGTAAATTCATTTCCCCAACGATAGACAAGGGCTTTACCCCATCACATGAACTTTGCGCACCCATATAATCCCCTTATATACCCAGTCCGAACCGTAAACACTTTACAAATCGTCACCATCATGACACAAAACGCCCCACTCAACTGTGCGTCGTTAATGAAATTCATAAATAACCAACCTGGAGCCAGTCCAGCACACACGTCTGCACCGCACAGCCCGCCCTGTAGTCCCGCACAGTTAACACCCCAGCAGCATCAGGCCAGCATTAATTACCACCGCGATAAATGACATTTAAATTTAATTCACACTTTGGCGAGCGAATCGAGCGTAATCTGATGCCTTTGCCAGTTCTGCAGCACACACAACTCCCACGCATGATCGTCGAATTGAAGGGTTCCCCATACATTCATGCGCGCTATGCCAACCGGTGACATATCACAAACGGGACGACGACGACAACGATTGCCATAAGTGATGGCTCTGTTTATTTCCACTTCGAAGGGACACCTCTCTTCGGGGTTCGATGTAGGTAGTTGTTGTTTTTGTGGCTGGAAATTTGCTCTGACATGATGCTGGCTGCCTCTGGTCCACTTAAAATTCCTGAACACACGAACGAAACGAAGTGGATTTGCTGGCAAATTAGTGAGAGTAATTTGTCGCAGGCAGAGTCACGGGCGACTATATACATTCGGGTTGCTTTGCTTCTTGTCGACCTGATTGATGAGCAGAGGTCGACTTGAGTCGGAGTGAAGGGCGACTGATTAATTGCCGACCACAATCGAAATCGGAAGAGTTTCTGGCGAAATCGTGACCATGTTCTTAGTGGTGTTCCCAGTTCTCCAACCATTCCATCTCCGTGCTGATGGGGTGATGGATGGACGGATCCGAATTAAGTGCACGCTGACAGACTTTTATTTATCATTTCGCGCAGATACCAGAACCAGTTGCAAAAATTAACCAAACCCCGAACAATAAACTACCGTCACCGGAACAATAACACTTAAGAAGGCCAATCGTTTACAGAATGCTCACAGAATGCTAACTGTCTTGTCATAACCCCCCGAACAATGACAATGACAATGCGACAGCGACAGCGACGGATGGACACACAAAACGCTAATAATACACAGAACTAAAAACCTTTTAAGATACAAAGTGCATCATTTCGAAATGTTAATGACGCTCAATCGAGATAAGCGCGGATCCCGAAACCATTTGTCGACCGTTGACAGACCGCACCACACTCGCGAGCGTCTCTGGAATCTGCCAAATTGGACTGCCCAAGCGAGTTTTAGAGGTTATCCACGGTGACAATGACAAGTCCGCACCTAAATGTGGTGGGCACAACGTTGACACATATAATATCGACAGGGCGCGACACTGCAAGCAGACGAACGCGACGGGCGGCGGCGGACGTCGGATGTCGGACGAAGCTCTATTGGACTGTTCATATTTGAAAAATGAAAACACATAAATTCCTTGATAAGCACGAGAGAAATTAATGAACACCCCACCGGTTGTCAGTCTGGGCTGCCGAGTGGCGATGCCGACTGTGGCGCTTTGGCATCTCGTTGGGTCCAACATAGGCTTTTAGTGTAAATAGATTAATTTTTCTCGTCTCGCAAGGGAATTAAATTGTAGGACGTGCTCTGTGTTGACATCACCTTGACAGAGCTGCGCTATCAGTTTTATTGACATTCTTTGAGCTCTTTGGAATCATCAAGTGGTAGGTTATGTGTGATGCTGAATCGGGTGGCTCATTACGACGGGTTATTGTTATGTTTGAGGGTGTGTGGGATGGGGACACATTTTTGGGAAGTCATAAGTTAGCCATTCAGTTGTGGGTGAGCGCGTTTTAGTAAATTAAGAATGCATCTACTTGCGGTTACGTAGGAAGTTGCATATCACAATTTGTTACAAACCGTCGCCTCAGCTGGTGATCTTTAAGTCAGTTTGCAGGCAGATCCCATACTAAAGTGTCAGAGTCAAAATGTACTTGGGTGGTGATGATTTTAACAGCTGAAAGATTGGAACACATTTTGTCGATTGCAGAACACTTCTCTGTTCTGGCAGCTTTCGGTAACTTGTTAAATATAATCTTGTATAAACAGCTTGAAATCCAGATTTCGGCACTCGGTTTCTGGTTACCGTACCCTTTTGTGAACGAATTCAATAAAAAAATTAAGTTTAATCTGAAAAGAGCTGTGCTGGTGCTAAGAATTTAATCGAAGGACAAAATCTGTTTTACGATAGTCGCAAACGAGATCGTCAAACTTTTACAATTAGAATTTGTTCGAAAACCCGAGGACAATTTTCTTCTGTGCTATCGGAGTCTAAATTCGTAGGTTGCAAAGAGCTATATATATGAGCGGATATGCAACCCTTAGAAATAGGTGTTCGAGAGTGGCCACATCTGCATTTTGATCATTTGCTCAAATCCATACCTGCAAAGCTGGTTTGGGACTGTTCCAATCCTCCCGAAGATTTGAATTAAACCTATATCGTAACAGATACCATCAGGTAAGTCCGATTTTAGACTACAATTGCTCATCGGTCCTTAACCCTTGTTCGTTGTACCTTTAAGCCATTTAAAACTAAAATATTAAACATAAATATTGAGTGTAACAGAATTTTTTTCTAGTTTTCGCTTACTAAGCTGCTATAAATAACAACAATTAAAACAATTATCTATCGGTTAATAGATAATTGATATATTGTTCATATGAAACAATATATCAACGCCAGGAATTGTATGTTTTTGAACAAAATTATCAAAACTCAAAGTCCATCTTAATTGTACAACAGACTTAATTTCACTCGCTCCTCAAGAACCATCAACCTCATTCCCTATCGTGACAATAACCTTAACTCATCACGCTTATTCTTTATCCATACTGTAAGGCTTTGGAACTCGTTGCCCTCTCGATTGAAGAATATTTCAAATCTAATCAATTTTAAAAGTGCAATCTTCTCCAACTTATCGATTTTAATTCTTCCCTCATCATCCACTCCCTTGCTTTATTTACCCTATCTGTCTACCTCTCTCAAACTTAGATTAAGATAAATATTGTTATTAGATTTAAGTATTTTGAATTAGTATAACTGATGTATAAATTACTAAGTACTATAAAAGAGGCGTCAAACTTCAACTGCCTCTTTCAGAATAAAAAGAATGTCCACATATTTAGGATGTGACTGAGGAGGACTTTTCGTAATCCAGGCTCCGATAGTTGGAGCCCGTTTACGAATAAGCCCTCATTTTATATGTTTTCATTTTCAGATTTAATTTAGAAAAACTAGTAAGCAGCCACATTTACTGAAGAAAATTTATTAAAGTACGCAACACCGGAAGCAAAACAAGTTCTTCCAAAGCTCGTAGATTAGTCCCGACTGAGATATAGCTCTAATGGCTCTATTACCGCATCTTCGCTGCGAGGTCCTAAATCGAAAGACCCATTTCAATGGCCTTAATATAGAATTCGCCCGTCCACTTAATTCCATTTTTCTCGAATCATATCTCTGATAATTACCCAATCGCTGAATAAAACAAGCCTCGAAAAGATACGTCGACAGTCGATTAAATCTATAACCACAAAGTCACTAATCAATCGCGTATCTGCTCCCCAAACATCAAAGTCGGTCTCAGTTCAATACTAAACACCAGAAGCAAAATAGTTAACCCACCTAAAGACTTCAGTGACGATGACGATATTCACTGAGATAAGACGAAAATTATCACCTAGAGTTAAAATCTCAGACCGACCAACCAGCAATGCTTTCCAAGAAAAGGTCAATTATAGACACACTTGTCCGAATTGATATGCAATCGCAATTCGCTCAAAAGGCGGCTACCGTACAAAAGCACCACAATCACAAACCAAATCGATTCGAATTGATCAATTAATTAATCTTCTCCACATTTAAATACATAAATTAGCTGCGCACAAATGTATTGAGATTTGAGAGCGTCCCAAAGAGTTCCATCTCCCAGCGTGTTATCTCTGTTTATTAAAAATGTATCTAATGAGACGAAAATGAAACCAGTTTCGCAAATTTCCATCGGACCGCCATCAAAGCGCCATCCATCTGGTCGCTCAGATCGATTAAACTCTTTGTAGAAAAGCCTTAGCGAGCATTAATCGAGATTTATTGTGGCCCAAGCAGCGCCAGACACAGTTCCATAGTGAGAATGATTTAATTTGTTCATTTCGGCCGCTATCAAAAAACACATAAATTGAGCTTTTGACTTTTGAAAAAAATTACATTCGTACCCCAGCTGGTGACTAATCGCGCAGATAAATCCTGTGGAGTATTCTCCGCTTAGGTGTGCGGTCGCAAAAGTGACATTTTTATAGGAAGTGATCTCACTTTATCAGACCCCTCTTGTGGGTAAAAGTGGTAATTACTGCCAATTTTCAATTAGTCTTAGTTCTGGTTTTAATGAACCTAAGGAGTCATTTCAATATAAGTGGCTGTGCACTGACAGGATTCCAATTGCAATTATTTACTGTGGGTAGATAAATGGTGAGCATTGATTAAGAGTGGGCAGTAAATTGTGAAATGTTATGAGTCGTCTGTGAGCTATTTGTCGGTTTTCGTTAACCGATTCCATTGGGTGATGTGAGCTAGAAGCTCCGCCTTCAGCAGAAGCTCATGTTTTATAGTTTCAAAGTATTTATCACAATCGAAAGAGAAAAAACTGCGTGAAATTAGATTTGACGTTTTTTGGTTCGTTTTTGGGCGCAATTTTAACACGCTTTCGAAGTTTTTTTGTTGAAAAGATCACCTTTTTTGGAGGTAATTTTCGACGAATTTGTGAATAGTATGTTGGCCAAGTTGTCTTGGCATTTTTTGACTGGTTTTTGGTTGCATTTTTGACATACATATTTTGAACACGATTTTTGGCAATTTATTGCAAGACCGCAAATTATCTTTGTAGATGCTTAGTGTGCATTTTATAATACCAAACGTAAAACAAATGATGCACTCAATTAACAATTCGTTAACCCTACCCTGCTGCTGCTTTTGTAAGTAACATCACATATTAAGCTCCATACCCCCCTGCGTGAATAAAGCGCCATACGCAATAACATCGCGAGTAGCCTATGCACTTTATTGCCCGCTTTAACCTATAAACCCTTCAATACATCGTCAAGATATCGCTCAACAAGCAGTGTGCAATTCCATGGCATATGTCAAAAGTCACAAATCTCAACTGCAACTCTCAAATAACACCTCAGTCCACCCACATGCCACATCTACCCGCAACCACAAGCCAATCCATTATGCCGACTTATACAAAAAGCCTTTTAACCGTCGAAAAATATTCAAAATAACATTCGGTTCTCGATTAGATAGTCGCGCTTTTAAAATTCACTTAACGAAGTCACTTGGACCACAGTTCGCAGTCCGCAGCCGGCAGCTTCGCCAAACAAAGACGCCCCAGAGGACAAAAACTCGTGCGAATTTAATATTTTGCTTGAAAAATGTCCCACTTTGTCGTTAATCGACAGGCTAATTAATTTGAAGCTGTTTGCAAACGAACGTTTTACATCAGTTTCGTGCTTTACTGCGCGCTCTTTATAGTGATGGGGTAATTAAACGGTCGCGGGTTTCCTTATTTGAATTTCTTGTTCTCGTCTCGGCGTAATCGTGTCGGTGAGTTAGCGCCAGTCTCACACCTCGTTCGTATCTAGCGCCTTCTCCAATTCTGGCTTTGAAGGAAGAACAAAGCAAAGACCGATCGACCGACCGACGAATGGATAAAATCAATGAATTCAATTGATTAGGAGGACCTGTGGCGGCGGCCGTCGGCGCGACGGAAAGCTTTTAAAAACCATTGCTCCTATCACCGTGATGAGTGAGTGTATTTTATTGGGATTCCCAAAGGGACCCCGAGGTCATCTCGGGCGATACATACGAGATGGTGACGGTGACTCACTCGCCATGTCTATCGGTGTCTGATGTGCACAGGTAAAGGTCGGGATCGGAATGGGTGACCCATTTCCTCAATCAATTAGAGATTCTGATTTATGACATCTGGTTGGAGATGTTACGCGTCTTCGGCACACATTTAATTAGCTGTTTAGAGATCGTTAATGCCGGCGTAAACGATTTCCTTTAATTTGCAGGTCGACTTCGATTTCTGTTTTCGATTTTATTGCTGCGCTCATTTTACGATCCTATAATGGCACGCGAATTAGATTGGTCTGTGTGAATTGGAAAAGATTTAGATAGAGAAAAATGCGTGTTAGACGAATCGACGGAATGGGTATGGTGCCTACGAAGAAACTTGGTGAGGATGTGGTTTAGATGTGGTTTTTATGGTCGAACTTATGTAGTGGGATATTCTATCCACCTCATAAATAAATAAAGTGGGTTGTGTTTTATTATGTGCTTGGGGTTTAATTCTTGTTAGGTTAATTGATATTAAATCGGACATTCTATGAATGCAGTAGATATGCAGTGTTGAGTATTTTAACTCTGTCTACCTGTACTTGTAACCAATCAAATGTTTAAAGCTTAATAGTTCCATTTTTGTGACTCGAAGGTCAACGTAGTGTATACGAGGATAGTTCTAAGCTTAATCTTTACAGATTATCTATTGAAACTTTAAAGACATGTCCTAGAGGGAGCTAAAAGCTATCCAAATTTGAAAAAATTGCAACGGGATTATGTGTGCTATTTCTAAGGGCTCGAAATGGCATTCCACTTCAGTAAATTCCGGCTCAATCTAAAGCAGAAGAGCTTTAAGATTTTTATTCCACTAGAAAATGTAATATACACTCATAAAAAATTGCAAGCTAAATTCTAGTCCGATCAGGCTTATTCTTAATGTTCTTCATTCTTACGTGCTCAATCTCAAAATAAGTCGAATGATTCTTAAAACAATAACAAAAATCTAAAATCAAGCTTCTTTTTGCACTCAAATACAGGATCGAATAAGAATTATAATCTCCAATCAAGCCGGAATAATCTTAAACTTATATGATGGATTAATGTACATATGAATTAAGATCTAAATGATCATGATCAATGTCAAACTAAGATCGAAACATTACCGATACAAGAATTGTATTCTCCAATCAAGCCGAACAATGTAAAATTTGCATGATGGATATAGAAAGTTCATTCATTCTGAGTGTTTAAAAAAATAAAAGAGTGAAAAATTGAAAAAAGTGCAAGTGATAAAAAAATGGATAGTGCTTTGATTTATGAGTATTTGCTGGACAGTGCGAAAGACAATTTAATTCTCTTGTATTGCAATAATAACCCATTGCAACAAGTTGCCCCCAACTGAAGAATCTTCTCGAAAAATTAAATAATGGAAAGACATATTTTAGATTTAAGTCCATTTAAACGTTTTTCTTTCAATAAATAAATGTGATTTAAAAAAATTATGATTTGTTATATTTTCTTAAACAGGAATGTTACGGAGTTGACAAAAAATTTGACAAAAAAAACTGTGCAATCTTAAATTTTGATACGATACTATTGAAGCATTCCAAAAAATGTAATATAAGAATAACTTGTTCTTATTTAAATTTTTGAAAGTTTATTTCAAGAGTTATTATTTTGGGCTTAGGGAGCATTATTTAAACTGCTGAAAATTAAGTGAAAAATAAGGGGATTTTGAGCTTACACATTACATGAGCTCACACATTCTTCATTGCGATATGTTTAAGAATAAATTAGCCTATTTTAAAGTTTACAATGATCAGAAAAGCACACTCAAAGTAAGATTGTTGCACTTAATCGTTACAGATTAAGTTTTTTATCTGAGTGTAGGAAACGCTGATACTTTTATGTGCGAAAGTTTATTTTTTATACCAAAATCTCTCTCTTTTCCCTATGGGGGCGGAAATCAATGCATATTAGCCTAGTGCCTCGATGCGGTTTGTCATAGTTTACTTGTTTTTGTATATACATATACGCGTATGACAATTTCAGATCCACTTTTTCCTGCACATAGTGGGCAACTTATTTCTTCACCTGCAGCATATTAGGCTGCATCTAAGCCCTATGGAAGCGCATTGGCCTTTTCTAACTACTGGAATGAGATTAGTGGAACCGATCACTAAGCGTGATCGAAACTGACATGATGGTCGCCAGAACACGTGTTTTATGCAGTCTGCATATTAATGGAGTTCTATTGAAACATAGGTGTCCTCTAGGTAGACCCAATATATGAACAAGTCCGAAATTGGATTGCACTAATCAACCGCTTCTATTTCAGTAAGAGCTCGATTCCGACCACCGAGTTGCTGATGTATGTTCTCCCTGCAAGTCGTCTCCGGTTGCCCCAAATATAGTTCGCCTTGCAGGGCTGTTTAGTCAACCAGACCTTTTTGGAATTGAGACAGGTATCGCTATCATTTTCTAATTTTGGTCTTTGGATTGATTCTTTAATCCTGACTAACAGCGTGATTTCTTCGCTATTTAACAGACTACAAAAGTGGTTAATCCATATGCTCAACACCGACTGCGACTCTCCATGGGGTCTGTTCCAGTCTTGCTGGCTTGACACGTGCTCTTTACCTTTTGGTAAGGCTTCCGAGCATTGGATATGGTCAGGATAAGCTTACTCCGGACTATAAGTTTTAAACGCGTTTTTTAACCTCCAAATTCTTAGTTCATTCGACATAGATCTTTGTATGAATGTCTTAATTCGGTTACTAAATTTATGTAAAACTGAAAAATAAAAGCATTGACATTATTTTTAGGCTTCTTACCGCCATTTCAGAACAAAGCCAAGTCCATTGGAGTGCTAATTTTTGGTATATTTCCGTGTTTCTGCATTCAAAATAACTGCTACTTAACTTGGACCCTTCACATATGAATGCTAAGCGCTTTGCTGCACCAATAGTTGTTTTAATCGTTCAATCAAGGAAGCACTGGAAACATCATCGTGGATTACATGGGAAGTCTCTTCTTTTTTTAATATAAAATCTCATCAGCAGATACCTCCATTGGAGTTAATTGCGTCAATTAAAACAATCCACCGGCCTGTCATTGTGCACAAATGGCCGACATTTTGAAATGCCCACTTCATATATCCATCATCAAGTTATAGTCTCCATCCCTCTCCCTCTCCGATTTAATTTGCAATAAAATACCATGACCTGAAATAAACAATAAAATGTAAAAGCCAGAAAACCATTAATGCCAATTTGGCTAAGAAAAACCAGAGAGAAAAAAACAGCGGAAAAGAGACGAAATAAATTGAAAAACTCTTAAGCCTCCAATTGAATTGGACTGAAGTGGATTGAATTGGATTGGATCTTCATCATCAGCAGAGCCGACATCGCCGAAGAAAACATCCTCAACTTCATCTTTCGCATCATGAAATTGTCAGACGTGCGATCGTGCAATGGCGCAGCACGTCCAATGTCGGTCGAGCTATAGTGCTGTGCCATTGCTGTTGCATCAATCGATCACGCATCGGCCCCCTCCACACAGTCTGGTCTGTCAATTTAATGAAAACCGATTTCGCAAATTGAATTGGCCAACGATGGACGAGGGGTAGATCCGATCGACGCTATCCATCCAGAAATCCTATTAAGTCGACCATTGCAAACGCTCGATTGGAGTTGAGTTGAGTTGAGTTGAGTATCCGCATCAAGTCGACGATGAAAGCTGCAATTTGGACGCAAACACAATCGGCCAGCAATATCTTAAAGGGCCGTGCACACCATTTAGGATCCGAGGTTGATTGGCCACCACAACAGCGCAATAAATCGTTCCACCGCTTAATAGACCTGAAAGCATCTATCCATCTGCATGATGGAGCTCGGCTCAATGCGATTTCAAATTAACCAGCCAACGATATACCTACTGAGGCTGAGCACCGATGATGTTGCGGTAAGGTGATGCAATTGATGGCGGAATAAGGCCAACAATCACGTTTCGTATTGTTATTATGACCAGCAAACGATTTCCGATGGACTTGGCTTTTTTACGTTCAGTTTCTTTCGTTGACTTGCGTTTCTGTAGCTCTGCTTAAGTATGGGTAGGCAGGTCCCTATCTCCGTTGCGAGTTTCCGTAAACGCTTTACTTTTTTCTGTTAAATTGTTCGCCGGAGATACTATCGTCGCCGTCTTTTCTGCGGGCCCCGGCGGATAATCGCTGCGATTACAAACTTTGATGAGCGATTAATGTGATGAGAATGAGAAACCAATTTGCGAATCTGAGCTGAAAGAGATCAGAGTCAGAGGGGAGTGCATGGAGTAGATGCATCTGCTAATGTACATGTGATGCACATTCACCACTTTGTTGCCAATCGTTGTGCTTGCCTTGCCTGATGACTGTAAAGAAAGTTGGTTGACGTTGAACTGTGGTAACCAGGTAGCGCTGGTTTCGATGATGCAGTACGTTGTGGTCGATTAATGGCAGATTAATTACATTTTACCTACGGACTTTTAAGATGGATTGACTTTGTAGCGGATTTCCTAGTTTGTAGCAATTGAAATGGCGACTATGGAGTAAGTAGCTGCGGCCATTTTGTTACGAGTCGTACTTGCTTACTTGTGCTTTAGCATGACTAGGTTCTGATACATTGCAACGACTAAAATGTTACCTAACCTCGAAAACTACTACCTGCAGTTTTGTGGCAACAGGTCCACCGGTGATTTCATTTTTCAGCATACAATCAATATATACAGCTCTTTATCTGTTGGTTTCAGCTGGAATTGGTTAAAAGACTGGAATTGGTTAAAAGACTGGACAAAAATGCCCAAACCGGAATAAAATATTGTAAGCCTTATCATTCGTCACAAACATAAAAACATACAGAAAACAAATGATTAAGGGACTGTAAGGCCATCCCCAGATAACAGATATTCTTTCAAATGTCGGGCAATACAGATGCGGACTACCTTGCAACTTCTTCCACCTTTCCAAAAATTATGCATATCGAAAAGTTCGTTCTCAGTAAGGAATCCTCTGTCAGATAAAAAGTTACTCTGAGACTATAACGCCTAGAAAGCTGAAATTTGATACGCAGATCGTACGCCTTACAGACGCTTTCAGTTTTCACCTAACAATGAACTATAACGGGCGCCAAAACTAACACAATATGTTTCCGGCGGCAGCAGAAGTTGATGAATGTTATATTTAGATAACAGAAAATTGAAAAAAAAAATTCAGAAAAACAACAGTATTCCTCGAAATTAAACTCCAGTCCAATAATACCTAACATATAATTCGTGACTCAATCTACAAAAATAAAAACCCAAAAAAAATCAAAAAAAAACTCCTGATTTATATAAATTTTCCGAAATCCACGAGAAAAAACGTGAAATCCTGGCGAATCGGCATTTATTTGCAATTTTTCCTTAGCATATACATCAAACCGCCAAGGTGGAGAGTTTCCATTCACAAGTTAAAACCATTTTCTTTTCTGAACAATACTCTAGTAAGTGCTACAACCGCCCATCACACTTACGCCATCTAGATACTCACACTGTATCGAATTAGGTTGAGGCGGGTTATAGAGTAAGATGAGTCAAAAACATCGCATGTGGTTGTGAAATAAGTAATAGAATGGTTTCCTGCCAACAGATGGCAGACCGTTCAGTAGAGAGGTTATTTCTATTAAATATCCACACCAAATATGCTATTTAAGAAATTTGTTAAATTCTTTACATAGTTGAGACATCAGCAGTAAAGATACCACTATTCTGTTAGGTTACAGTGAATGAATAAATGACACGTTAAGAATTATAATAACGCAAGGGAAATGCATAATCCTCGTTAAACACACTCATGAACACTATTTCAGTTAACTAAATTTACCGTCACAATTAACTTCGTGTTAATCATTTTGAGAATGCGTTGTGCATTCTGCGCTGTGTCCTTTGTCTGTGCGTCTTGAGGCAAATGAGAGATCGAATCAATTAAAAATTGTTCTATTTGCATGGCATGCGCCGCTGGTAAAAACGTCACATTAGCAACGGGTGGATTAAAGTGGGGAGTCTATTCGGGGCAGACAAACTCCATTTGACTTCATTTGGTGTAATTGCTGCCACACTGGGATGTGTAGGTTTCTGCGACGCAAGATGCGATATACCATTTTGTTGCCGCTTACAGCCCGCTGCAATTAGCAACATGTAATGAAGTGAGATAAATCTCTGGACGTGCGCTGAGCTGTTCAGATCGTCAAATGGATTTCGAGGAATGGGCGCTGAGGGATTTCCTGGCACGAATAAGAGTCAAGTGCTCGTATACAAGCGAGTGCAACTGCGACATGGTTGCGATTTTTATGGGGCGCATATATGGCAGGCGGGCAGAGTATAGGTATATATCAGCAATTATAAAATTAATTTATTTAATGGGCATGGCTATTTATGTCGGCCATAAAATTACTAAGTTACCTTCTTATACTTGGCGTAATGGTTGAAAGTATTGTTTGCAAGTAGGAATGCACTGTATATCGTTATTGCTAGTTTGTATGCAGGTGTAACCACATACAGGGTGAAACATAAAAGATGTAAGTCTTTTACAAATTTTAAATATTGATTTCAATAAAATGTGACCTACCTGAACTTGCACATAAACGGTGGTCTTAAAATCGATTATTGGTACTGATTTGTGGATAGACTGAAAATTCTGAAGTGTAACTTTGGATTGAAGCAGCATTTTTAGGGACCAACCAATTTGTTAATGAATGTTGTTAGGCGTTCATATGAGCGATTTTTGAGTGACTGCTTCTTAGTTCAGAGGGAGTAACTTCTTATGGATCGGACAAACAATGCTATGAGTTTCCATTCAATTGGCATACTTTTATCGAAACCAAAAGCGATGTATGTCAACTTTTGAAAAAAATCTGTCAGATTAGGGGCTCGGCCGTTCTCAAAGACCCCTAACATAATATGAATTCAATTAAAAATAAGAAAACTATATTCAATGAGTAACGCAAAGACTCTAGGGGACATTTTAAGGTTCAAAAACTTTAAGGTGGTATATGTTTTTTTAAGGTAAACCTTATAGACATCGACAAGCCCGCACTCATCCCCATCAGCAGATAAAGATCTCACAGACGACGTTCCGGAAAGTTTTAAGTAGAGTTGTCCTAATGTACATCTCCATACGAAATATAGCGAGCAACTCATTGACAGAAACTTTGTAAATTAAAAGAATTTACAAATAGTGATCACAACTTTGGATCGCATTGATTATTTTGCTTTATTCTGTTGCGTAAATACCACTTTTGTGTTTTACTAGCGTTCGTCGTTTAAAACAAAACAAAAGAATACAATGCTGTAATTCAGTTATAGAAACTCACTTTAATTTGATTTAAAAACAAAACGTAATTGCTACGGAAACGCGTGCTTATGAATATAGTGAATTGCATAACAAATCATAAAAACAAAAATTCTTTAAAACCAATATCATATTAACAAGGCATTAATAATACAGCTTACGAAGCATTGGTTCCCTTCCTCATCAGCCTAATTTTAAATACGAAAAGTGTCCTTCAAGAATTCTTAAAAAAAATGAATCCTTTTTCCAAGCCCAACGCATGTAGATACTCGCATTCGAAAACGTATCAGAAAAGGTCGCACAAATTTGTCTCTTCGCAAATTAGCATTTCATTTGCGTGATGTGTGTCGCCTTTGTTTGTCTATCACGCATCTTTCACACGAAGATGCACAAAGTGCACTCGATTAACGCTTGGATGCATGCTGAGACATTGAATTTTTAATTGACCATTTAGTCCCATCGCTAGAGACCGGCACGAATTTGCATACAGTATACCAGATACTCAGACTCTATGGAATAGAGATGGTTTTGATTTTAATTAAAACCACCTAACTAACGATATGAGCTTTTAATTCATTCGCTATTTTGTACACGATAAGTTCCGTGTAATTAAAGTCATTATATGCGCCAGCCTTAATTAAACTAATAGGTGACTGTGAATAAATAATGAGATGGTTTTCTTATTTGCATGCAACTTTCGCGTTGACACTGGGACAGTTTTATTTAGCTACGGTGAATATGTGTGTGTTGGGAGGGAATGTGGCATTTTTGGCAAACTAGTTGAATATAAATAACAAACGAGCGGATGATTTCATACAGACGTAGATAAACTGATGAGTAGAGTTTATTTTCGGTAGTGATCGTAGTGGGGATAAGGATCTTTATATAGGTTATACAAGTTTTTGAATAAGAAATAATAAGTAATTATATAGCTGAGTACCGGGCATAGCTCAGGAACAAAATGCTCAAACTATTCTATCCTTTATTAGGATCTGTCTGTTATAAATTTTAGAGCCCAGAATAAATTTCTCCACTTATAATGGGCTCTAAGATCAACTTCTTCCATTTTCGATTTATTTATTTAATTGGTTCTTGTAGGTACATTAATAATATTTCTTATGGTACTTACAATCTAAAAATAGTTTTATTTTAAATTCAAGTGACTTAAAACTTAAAACTGAACTACAAAGAATCACGAAAAATCAATTTTCAGCTTCCTGGGCCGATACTAAAAAAAATGTATTTCAAACTCAAATTTTTGTCATATCAACTTCAATTTCCTGCGGAAATTCCAAAAATGTTATAAAACGGTTTTCTTTTCAGATCAATAATTTTCATGACCGATTTATACCATAAGAGATTACATTTTTTGAAAATACGATTTGCATTCCCATATCAATAAGCAATATCAGACTTTGTATGATGTTCTGTAAATATAATATTAAGAAGATTTAATGTTAATGATTTTGAAAATAAGAAAAAAGTTATACTCTTTAATTTTAGTATACTATTTCTATTATTGACAAAATGTACTGTTTATATATATATTTAAGCCGTAGACGAAAGTATCGGTACCCAAAGGTGCAATTTTTGATATCAACAATAGGTATAAATTAAATTCATATGAATAATGTAAAAAGACAGTTGCTTAAAAAATAAAACATTCTAAAATTGAAACTTCAATTGCACTTGCAATGATTTACTCGTAGTGATTGTTTTGTTTGTAGAGTGTTTTCCGTGTTGACTTTTAATTTAATGTGCAGATTGTGTTGTTCATAAAGTGGTTAATGTTTAATGTTAAAAATATTTGTGAAAAAACAACAGAGAAAATAAAAATCAATTTGTGCACTTTCGTGAATTTACGTCAAAAAAAGTGAAGAGGTAATGAATGAACATCAAGACCAGTTTATTTTTGCAGACATTAGGGATGTTATTATTCTCGGAAACCCTCAAAGTTTTCCGGATCTTTTGGAGGTTGAATACATGGAATATCTGGAACAAGATTTGGAATAGTTATATTTATGCTTCAATATGAATCATATTCTGTTTCTGTAGGTTCCAAAAGTATCGACTTGAAAATAATACCTATTGCGGATTTTACAAGCATTCCAATTCATGTATACTATAATCCTAATGAAACATGTTTATTAATAAGAAATTAAATATTTTAAAATAAATTGCAACTATAATTTGTTTTATTTCAGAAGGAAAAGTTCAAAGTCGTCTACAACACAAAATCTTAATGCAAAATGAATCAACTTAAAAATTAAGATTTGAAATAAACCGCTTGGACAAAACTAGAAGATCGGTGTTTAAATTTAGTAAGTAAAACTTAATATTGATTTTACGTTTCTAATATAAAATTAATTATACATTTATTTTATATAAATTAAAAATTTGTAAAATTCAAACTTAAATTATTCGTATCAGCAATAAATGCAATCTATATAAATTTTACGTTTCAGTATCAAAATAAATGTATATCGTATCCATTTCACATTTTACAAATTAAAATATTATACAATTCTAATAACAAAATCACATGAATTCATTGTTAAAATTTAAATTGATCGAAATTGATATTTTATAACATCAGCTGGATTTTGTCAATGTTTTGACATTTTCTTAATTATGATAATAATCTTCCGATTATAACTGAGGACAGGTAATGTTAATTGTGCTAAAAAGAGTTCAAGTGGTGTCAGTGTAATATTCGACTTTACGCAACTTATGAGCTGTCAATAGGTTCACATGTCGTTGCTTCAGACGGAAAACACATGTTACATGACTTTAAATAGTTACAAAAGTTTCTCTTCCCTTTGTCCAAAAATGCATAAATCAACGAGCAGCTCTTACAGCTAGAACACGGTTTTAACCATCAAAGCTGCCTCCAATTACGCATATTAAGTTGGTCAATATTATCACGATAATCAGCTATACGTCGTCCCTCAGGGATGGATTTAATATTTAAAGCGTGAACACTAAATATGATTATTCGTATCGCGCTATGACTTTTGCTATCATTAACATGGAGAAATATTTGAATATTATTTTGTATATAGGAAGTGCCACGTCCCCTTATCGGGAACCCTTCGTGTAGTGCTAAGAATACTTAAACATTTTATTGGATAACAGACCAGTTTCTCGGCAAACAGACAGACGTGTTGCGTTTAAGAGCAGTAGAAAAAGAAGTAGAATCTTAGGGTCGTTAAGTGAAAAAACCCTTTGAGGTCTAATTTGTGTTTTTTCGGTGGTTCAATCTTATAGCTCTCGCTCAGTAGTCCAGCTTACTCACCACGGGAATACTGCACCCAGATACAGGTAATCAGCTACTTAGGAAAGGTACTACCTAAAACAAGGCTCCGATGCCTTCAAATATGTAAAATTCCAATTTCAAGTTTGCTAGATTTATTTACATAATTTAATCAATAAGCAAACAAATTATCTTTGAGAAAGAAAAAATAGAATTCAGCAACTACCACTGACTTTGAACATGGGGTAGGGAAAATGCTACAATGCTAAATAATCCTCTCGGAATATGACAATCGGAACAGAACTAAGAACTGGCATCAGCAGAACAGTCTGCTACTGGAGTTACGTTAATGTTGATGGTATCGACATCATTACGAGGTGTGTTCAGCGAACAGTAAACTATATCTTTTTTGCAACATGCTATATACCAACCTGCACTGCTCTATAACAATAATTGGATACAGTTCTGAAAATACTCAACACATCCAGGTAAATTTTATAAAACTAACACAAGAAAATTACTACAAAGTATAGGAGCTCTATCAAAGATCTCGTCGCACTTGGCCAAATTAATTAGAACCATCACCAGACCAATTAAAAGAGCAAAGCAAATCGCAACAGCAACAACTATCTGCCATTTGCAACAATGTATGTGTAGTGCCAGCTTCGTATCATGCATCTGAGCAGGTGAAAAACGATTGTTATCTTGCATAGCTTCGCCTATGTCCCTCGCGCTCAATGTAAGCTACAAGGACATCTCACAACTCACACATATCGAGCATCAGATTAGCATAAACGTCCTCGCCAACCCTGGGTGACAGAATATCAATATCAAATAAAAATTCCTCTGCCGCGGCATGGCTGTCGTCTAATTACAGACACTGGCCCCATTGCCAGCATGGCGTGCATATGCTAATAGGCCTGTTACCACAAGCTCTTCGCGACAATATACATCTAGATACCTGCACCAGGGTGCTGTGCTTTGTATCGAGCAGCCAAATCAGTTGTCGTTCCCTTTTTTGTTTTCTGTGGTTTTGTTTTTATTCAAAAATGCCGATTGTCTGCTTGTGTCTGGTTGGGCTGTCAACTGTCATACCAATTACCCGCTCGACAATCAGCGTGTCGGTACCGTCTACTTTGTATTTATGTTAATCCTTTTCGTGTTATTTGCTTTTGTCGGTCGGTATTGTTTATTGTTTATAATGGCGGATAAAAGCAAATTGCAGCGATGAGTTTTTGTAGCGACTTTTCTGCCATGACTATTGGCAATTGAAATTCTGTTTGACTCTTTCATTGCTTTGGCGTTATGTAGTACAATGAATTCAAAATGAAAATACTTAGTGAATGTCGGCGCTATTTGTGTATTGATGGTAGGTATGCGATTGCCGCCTGCCGAAGTCATTAATTTTGGTAAATTATATACTTGTGTATTTGCATGAGACTGAGACTCGTTTCAAATGCTCAATTGGTAGGTATCTCTATTGATTCAACTAACCTATTAGTTCGTATGAATATATGTATGAATCTGCTGCAATGTCTGAATAAAGTAAGCTGAGGGTAAGTTTTTGCTGTTTTTATTATTATTTTGTATTCTTTGACAATTTTAATAAAATCATTCTACGTTGTATGAGAAGGAAACGCTTGATTGCAAGAGTCAGCTTAATTAGAGGCGCTAAAGATATCTACAGGGTGGGCCAAATACTAGTTTAAAAATGTAATAAAATGAACAAAATTATTTTTTTTTCCCCATTAATCATGGAAGATGTAACACAACGTCGTTCAAGTGGCTGCCTCGGCTGGCTATGGCGCCTTCTGTCACTCTAATTTTCCGAGACCTTATTGATGGTTTCGGTCTGTAACTCACGGATTGCTTGGATGATATTGCCCTTAAGTACTTGAATCGTTTCCGGATTGTTGCCATAACATCGGTCCACGTTCGAAGGCGTGAAGCCAATTGACATCGCGAAGTAGGCTGATAATACGATTTCAGAACTTGGTGCGCAAAAGATCGATTGTGGCATGGGCTGTGTAGCATGGCGCCATCCTGCATGAACCAGAGGTCGTCCAAATTCATGTCTTCAATTTTAGTAAAAAAGAGTCGGTTAACATGGCTCTGTAACGTCCACCTTTGACCGAAACGTTGTTCCTAGCCTCATTTTCACCGTACGACGACGGGGACCATGAGTGTTGTACACTAGCATACCAGTCTCATGAACTTTTTGCACAAACTTGCGTACAGCAGCACGCTGTGGGTGCTTCATTTCGGCCAAAACTTCTTTTAAAAAAACGGACTGTTTGGGCTACACAGCACTCACTTTGGAAATAAGTTTTCAATATTTCAATATTTCGTATATGAGGCGACTCATTTCGTTCCGCGGATGTATGATACAGACTTCGAGCGGAAAACAGCTGTCAGTTTCAAAATAACCTATGATTTAAAAAGAGACCACTAGATGGCCCACCCTTTACTTATTTTCATATTAATCTTAGCTCGAAGACACATTGTCCAGGCCACAGGCAAAAATTTCTGTATGTATGGTCCAGTCACTTTTTGGTTGTCATTTCTAAACATCGGGCAGGGCGTCTGGGGCAGATGGGCTGCTCGTTATTCCTCGTTATTCGGATGAGCTAAACACTGCCAGATGTCTTACCTTAAAAAAAAAAAAAATAATTGGCGGAACAGGTCCGTATGGACCCAAGCCTAGCTTCTCACAACCATTCGTCTTGTGTGAGTTTTTATTTTTGGGACGAATGGAAGGGATCTACAATTTTATGCCGAGTCCAAACGGCCAATTGAGAAGCTCTTTCATGACAGTTATACTCTCGGATGTTTGTCAGACGTTCGCGAGAGGTGGCGCAGCGAAAAAAACCTTAAGTTGAAATTTGGGTTTTTCTCGGGATTCGAACCTGGGACCCCTCGCTTAGTAGTCCAACACACTAACCACTAAGCCACTAACCACTAAGCCACATGTCTTACCTTACTTCTTTTGATTTTGGATATAGGATTTCTCAGTTTTTAAGTCTGCGCTTAAAACAAAACTCGCCATATAGCATCTCTTTCCACAATCACCTCCTTTCTTATGACGAACGCTATTTATTCCTCCATCCCAACGTAAAACTATAACACATGCCGCCACAAAAACCATACACCCTTCTTCAATCTAATTATGAAAATTAACTCAAGGATTTATACGCAATTAGCGAAGTATTAAAACGTCACATTGCGGACTCGTGTACACACACAGCGTTCAGAGTGCAGTTCGTCCGTGTCGCGCAGCATTCAAGACGACATTTAAGATCCCATCCCCGGTCCTCATCCGCAAATTGCTTGTTACACTCAATCAAGATTCGGAGGCTTTGATTAAATATACTATGCCTGCACTGAGTACCATTTTACTAAACTGGAAACGAAAATAATCATCATCATTAAATTGTCATGCAAGTCGCACTTGCTTTTGATCGTGGCCGCTGCTGCCAGTGTCGCTATCGCTGTAGTGCACTTTTGACACCCTGTTCTTGACAGCACAGCACTGTGGTGCTAGTGATGTGCGAAAATAGAATCACCATGATAGCGAGTTGGATGTCTGTCAAAACTGTTCAAATCTGTGCCAATCATATTATTATTTGAAAGCAATTAAGATTTTGTTAATTGAATGTCGTTACAATCGCTTGAGGCGAGCTTTCTTGCTGCTCTTGTCAGCGATGAGAACGAACCACAAAAATATGCATAAATCGGCCAAATCTGTGCGGTGTCCTGGTGCTGTTAACAAAACTAAATGTGGTGGCAAATTCTTGATAAATTAAAGAAAATACAAAAAAACAAGTCCGTGATGTGGCTTCTTTCCGGCGCGGCGGCGGATAAAGTGGATGGAACGCCATTTAAAAAAAGAATTTCGGTGAAACATCCGGGAAGTATATACGATGGCTAATGTGCGCTAATTGGACTGTCATGCGGTTTGGCGTCGCTATTGTGGGCACACTAAGCCAACAAAAAAACAAAACAAAACACGAAACAGCCAAATTTGGATGACTCTGTGATGTGAGTAGTGTGTGGGATCATCGACGAGTTGTGACATTGTTCCGAGAAATTTGCAGAACAAGGAGCCGTGAAGTAAACGACGTATTTATGCGTTTCATGTTAATTGGCGTATGACCAATCGCCGGTTATTCCGACAAATGGTTCGGCATTGTGTATAGTTAGAGGTTTATTTTATTGCTGTCCTTTTCGCAGATTAAATGAGCTTAGTTTAAACATCTTTAGCGCTTAAGCAGTAGCCATGTGTACGAAACTCATAATCAAATTATATGGAATTCGAATCGACACAAAGAAATTTTTAAATAAATCTGTCAAAGCGTAAGTAGGTACCTAAAGATGAATGTTAGTCTGCTGGTGACATTTAGGTGTTAAAATTGAACTTAGATATATTTTAGAATAGATAAGTGAAGGCTAGAAGTCAATTTCATACAAAATCAGAGCCAAACCAATTGGAAAACTGGCTTAAATAACTGTATATAAATTGAAAATCCTATCATCTTCCTAGAATAAGTGGGGTTAATGTTGAACAGATATCGCAGACGAAAAGTCAAAAGCCTAAGATAGGTGGATATAGTAACTAAAACTAAACTCACAAGAACTCTTGAATTATATGAACAACGACATCATTGTGTGCCAAAAACCAAGAACGTGGGGCGCAAACAGAAGGTAAAACTTGCACCGGGGGTAAACTGTGCACAGGCCAATCCCGAGTAAAAAGCACGGTGAACCGCACTAAAAGACAAGGGTAACATCAGGACTTATTTGCCAATGAAATCTTATACTATAGACAAGCAAATTGCTTTCGGTTTCGTTGCAAGTTGCGATGCGATGACGATATCTGTCATAAATATGGAGCTTTACGGATATTATATTAAGAGATGATCGACTATTTGATTTCATTTAAGCTTTAACCCCAGCACCCAGTGACAGATTTAGCTAGCAGGGGGGCCTGTAGCAAATTCTATCGCGGGGCTCTTGGATTTTTTTTTTTGAAAATTTGTAAATAATACTGGGCTCTCAAACCGATCGAACGATATCATCTCGACGATGCCTTGTGTAACAACCAAAAAACGATAATTGTCGAAACGATAGTTTTCTTTTGCTTTACGTTACTAATTTAATCCCCAAATACTGTAGCTGAAACTATTCAATTGTACGATGACAATTTTGCAATCGTTTCATCGTTTTTGGTGTTTTTGTTTTCAAAAAAAAAATCAATTTAAATTAATTTCACAGTCTCAGGTTTACTTCATTAAAACTGAAAGGCACTACAATGGAATATACAGATCTAGAATGTCGGCTAGGTATTATCAGTATCAAATAGAAGAGATGGTACCTACGGACACTTGTCGCGGTGAATTCGAAGAGTTGTATTGTGCAACTAAATCAAAAAAAAATATCGTTGATGGGAAAACAGAGGAGACTTAGTATGGCAGAAAGTTTGTTCGCTATTCCTCAGCAGCCCAGTTCGCGCCTTCCCCAACTGTGTCTGCCTAAATTTTCGGAAAATACTGCGCTTACAAAAATTTTATTGGAACGTTTACGACACTTGTTCACAATGATTCGTCACTAACAGGAATAGAAAAGTTCAATCATTGAGTTTCATGTTTGAGTGAGCAAGCACTGGGGACGGTGAAGGCGTTTCAGATATCGGAAGAAAACTACCCGAAAGCGCTTAAGAGGTTCAAAGAGCGATATGACAATAAATGTGTATTTTTTTTGGAGTATACATTTCTCAATTGTCGATAATGCTCCAGCACTTTTTGGTTCGCTAACTTCTTTAGGCGTCGGCGCAGTGGCTTAGTGGTTAGTGTGTTGGACTACTAAGCGAGGGGTCCCAGGTTCGAATCCCGAGAAAAACCCAAATTCCAACTTAAGGTTTTTTCGCTGCGCCACCTCTCGCGAACGTCTGACAAACATCCGAGAGTATAACTGTCAGGAAAGAGCTTCTCAATTGGCCGTTTGGACTCGGCATAAAATTGTAGATCCCTTCCTTTCGTCCGAAAAATTAAAATAACTCACACAAGACGAATGGTTGTGAGAAGCTAGGCTTGGGTCCATACGGACCTGTTGCGCCAATTATTTTTTTTTTTTTTTAACTTCTTTAGGCAGTCATGAAGACATCTCCAATGCCATTTTGATATATTTGGTAATGTACAATTGTACAAGGTCGATAGTGACACTCAAATTAAGTGGGATGAGTCTTTAGAGTACTCCAAACTTCCAAAATTTTCAGAATGCGCTGTTGTGCTTAGCAAAAAAAACAGCGCGGAGCAAAAAACAGCGCGAAAAAACGCGCAAAAAAAACACGTAAAAAAACTCGTCAAAAAAAATGGGCCAAAAAACGCGTTAAACAAAAACGCGCAAAAAAACGCGTCAAAAAAAAAGCGAAAAAAGGCGTAAAAAAAACGCGCCAAAAAACCCGTCCATAAACGCGCCGAAAAAACGCGACAAAAAACGCGCCAAAAAAACGCGCCAAAAAACGCGTCGAAAAACGCGTCGAAAAACGCGTCAAAAAACGTGCCAAACAACGCGTCAAAAAAAAGAGTAAAAAAACGCGTCGACAAATCGCGTCAAAAAACGCGCCGAAAAAACGCGTCAAAAAACGTGCCAAAAAACGCGTCAAAAAACGTGCCGAAAAAACGCGTAAAAAAAGAGTAAAAAAACGTGCGAAAAAACGCGTCAAAAAACGCGCCAAAAACGCACCGAAAAAAACGCGTCAAAAAACGGGCGAAAAAACGCGTCAAAAACGTGTCTAAACGTCGAAAAAACTCGTCAAAAAACGCGTTGTGATTTGTCACAATAAAACAAAATATTCATACACGCATAAACTTATGTTTCCCTTTATTGGATTTAACAATTGAAACATTCAGGGTTGTTGTCAAAATTCTGGATGGGTCAAAATTCATTTCCAAAATTCTGCTTTCAAAATTTACAAATAAAAAACAGGTTTGGAAAATGTTAAAAAGCGCTGCTTTTGTAAAGTCATCCCATGCCTCTCTTTAATACAAGAAGTTTTTTTCAGAGGAATTTCCTAAGACTTAGCTTTAAACTCCAGTTTACCCCCGGTGTAAGTTTTACCTTCTGTTTGCGTTCCTCGTTCTTGGTTTTTGGTACACAATGATTTCGTTGTTCATATAACTCAAGATGTGTTGTCTTAGTACGGTCCAGACGTCTTGGTTCATGTCTTCATTAAGTAAGGTATTCAACTAAGTAGCCTGTTTCGGTCTTTTTGTGATGTGAGTCTACTTTTAGATACTATCTCCACCTATCTTAGGCTTTTGAATTTTCGTCAGCGATATCTGTTGTATGTTGTATTATGAAGACGATAGGAATTTATAGGCATCTATAAGCCAAACTGGCCGGTTTTCCAATTGTTTTGGGTCTGATTTAGTATCAAATCGACCTCAACGCTCTTCACTTGTCTTCACATCTAAAGATCGCCAGCAGACCGCATTTACATAATATTATGAGCCACCGTAACTTTTATTTCCAAAATGGTATTTGCCACCTAGATACCTATAGGTAGCTAGGATAATATCTACCTATGAACTATGAAATATGCAATGGAAAATGCACTCATTTTCATTTAGCCTACCTCCGTGTCACCCATATGCTAAATATTCCCAACGAGTTTGCCAATTATCGTTAAAACGCTTTTGCCGGGCAACATGCGACAATGTCATGCGGGCAAGCCCAACTTCAGCTACAATACTTTCGATAATTGTCGGCTCATATCGCGCTTCAATTAATTTTCCATTAATGTTGAAAACGTGCACAGTATACCTATGTATGTATAGCGCGCTGGGGCAATATTCCGTGCAATGAACTGTGGGTACTTGGCTCCACAAACACAAATATCAAGTCGTGTACGTCATGTTCCAGCTCTGCTGCGATGACATTGGACCGCTTCGACAATTGACAAATGTATGTAGGTACTTTAAAGTGACGTTTACGCTCCACAGCAGCAGCCATTCTGCTACCACAGAACTTGCCAACCCTCGCAATCAACATATACTTTGGCCACATCAAGTACATGATGAATGCTCGCTTGGCTGGCAGCGCAGGGGAGCAGAAGCTATTTGTAATTCATACGAATAATTTTCAAATGTACTTTACTATATTGCCGGACAGGGGGTGTGGCATGGACTACATTAAATTACTAAGAAAGGCGACTAGTCATTCCGGTGCTAGTGGGTACTTTGCCGACTGCAATTGTAATTAGAAGCCATTTTGTATATGCGTTCGCAGTTGTGTATCACTTGGCTTTTTTCGTAGGCATAGCTCTTTTATAATTTACAGGGCACTATAATCTTTCAGCCACATTATTGTTTGCTGTCCGCCATGTTTGTCTATCAATTTGAGGACATTAACACGAAGTTTAATGATGGTGGAGGGCAGAATTGACTCTTGCGAGTATTCGGTGGGTATGGGTTGTCAAATGCAGGCACACTGAATGAATTCGTTGGGGCTATTTTAAGTGGCCATTGCTAAAGGAAATATGGCCCGAGCTGTCGGAGTTGGGTCACAGAATGTTGACACGAAGTAAGAAGCTGCTTTCACTTTATCTTTATTTAACAAGAAATCGGAGACCGACAAAGAAGAATCACATTTCACAGATGTAAAATTAGCAATAAAGCTGCTAATTAAGCATTTGGCGAGCACAGTTCTTGGGAATCACAAAAATAAAACAAAGGTATAAATTTTCAAGCTGATCACAATGCGCGGTTCAGTATACCAATCTTCAAAGAAATGACCTTTATCGCCTTTAATAGAGTTTTTTTTCAAATCGAATTGAAGCAAATGAAAATTTTCGCTGGAACAGGCTTGCGGAAAATGCTGAAGTCTCATCAAGGCAGTGAGTTTTCAGAGAGCTATATGCATATGTAGTGAACATCCAAAGAAATATATTGATTTCAATTGAGGATCAGCTAACCCCATTTAAAGAACATTTTTGTGATCTGCTCAAGGATGATTCCGACGAGCAGAGTGCAGCAATGAACTTCGAATTGTTTGATATTGCCACCGAACCCCCAACATTTACATAAAACCGAATTTGTGATCAGTTTCCTTGATGGCAAACCCGCAGAGTTTGAATATCCTGCTACAGTAGATAGCACCTATTCTACGATCAGATTCTGTAAGGCGAAAGCGTTGAAACGTTTTTGCTTTAAGTTACAGAAGTAAATCGTTCGTGCACACGAAAATGTTCGAACATTTCACCTTACAGAATGCCGACCGCAGATTCTATCTTAGTTATCTTTTCGTCAATTTTTCCAAGGTATGGTATAACCCTCAAGTGGTTCGAGATTAGAATCGAGACATTGCTCTCAAGAAACTAGTGAAGGCACTTTCGCTTTTTTTAATCATGCGTCGACTTCATCGACATCCACTGGCAACTTTATACACGTTGCCTTTAGAGCAACGTAACAGATAACAGAAAATCGTCTATTTTATCCTAAGACAGAAGCTACTTAAGGAGGTGAATCCTTCAAACTACTCGCTAAACTGAAAAGGATGAAATATATTTTTTGACACCCTATGGTCTTCCCGGGGTGGACAAAATATGGCGATGAATAAGATTAGAGTAGGAACATTTACTGCACTTTTACATAGTTACATTCTGATAAGAAAACCTCTTTCTTAGCAAAGGTCTGAACCCATATTCTGAAAAGTACTATCAAAGCAAAACGTTTCGTTCGCAACTTGATTTGAGTGGGAAATTCCCAAAATTTCTCTCTCAGTGTAGGCATACTAATCACAGCTAATAGCTTTTCGCTAAACCGATCTATAATTCAAACATGCATTACTTTGTTCAACATTGTTGCACCTGAACCAGCATTTGTGTAGCGCGGGGTATAGGCAGTCGCAGTTACCATCATGTTGCACGCTTTGACGATTTTTTAACCGCCAATTTTATTCCATTTTGTTGACGGTTACCAGCCTGCATGCATGCAATTTCGCATCGAACGGTGCTGAATAATATCGAAGCAACCATTCGAGCCCCTCGGCCCTCCTTACAGCAGCAGCAGCAACAATAGCCCCCAGTGAAACCGCAAACACATAATTCATACCGTTTATGACGACGACACTTTGTTGCTCATTCAAAGTTGTATATGTATTCTCATCGGTGTATCAAGCACTGTCTCACCACGAACTCGCTCTCTGGCAGCATCGTCACAGCGCGTCACACACAATCCTGCGGTTGGTAACACTATGCCGCATCTGTATGCAACAAATTATTGCCGACTGTTAATTGACCGCAACTTATTAAGGTAACTTGGCCCAAAGCCACAGTTGTTAGTTGGATTATCTGAACTGAACTGAAAAGACTATGCCGTGCCGTGATTACGAGAACTCAGAGTCAGCAGGATGAAAGTTGAGGAACAAAAACTTAAATTTTATCGCCCTTTGTACGGAACGTTATTAATGTTGGGATTGGCGGAGATGAGCTCCAGTTGATAGGTTACGATGGATTTGCGGTCAACGTCATCGGGCTGTCATGTCACCTGGCCGGGGGATTATTGTCTGTCGAACACAGACTGATTGGATTGGAGAACGTTTTTCCTCTCGTTGATTTATAATTGAAAAGATTTTAACAAGGTTGAAGGTGAAAGACATCGAACGGTGTGGTGGCCACGCAGACTGGAGATCAAACGAAGTCTGAATTTGAGTCCTGTAGGTGTGCTCCGCATTGTATAAGCTTTGTTGTGCTGATGGTTGTTTGATGGATCGTTAAGTTGGGATTTCTAAGGTGAGGCCACTTTCTGATCTTGTGCAGATGGTATTGAACTCCGAGCGCTTCGAATAATGTACATTGTACAATTCGAAATCAGGAGTTGGGATATTGCAAATTTTATTACAGTATTCAGGAACTTAACCCTACCATTGTTGTAGTCGGAGGGTAGGTAGTATATTAAAATATTCATTTAAGGAAGATGTCCAGGTACATGTGCAGTCCTCTATAGATCTTGTACTGCCAAACTTTTCTCTTATCCATTTATCGGTGAAAGTAATGATATATGCCATTTTCGAAATTGCATTGATTCTATAGCCTGCTATAGAGTTACAGCATAAAATGACAGTTTAAGTCATCTTGTTGCGACCGATCAATATCTGTGTCGGAGACAAGGTTAAGCATTTAGGAAAGTGATAAACAACAATAGATCCAGCCTGGCTAAGGCTGCCCTCTCTGTTTTGAATGCTACTTAAATTTGATGTCGGAAATACGAGTTGTAAATAATTGAATCTAATAACCTACAACTGATGTCTTAAAAGTACTCATAAGCTTCCATCCCTCGGTAGCAGGTTTTTTAATTTTAATTGTTGCAGCAATTAATTAAACAAAACCTTCAGAATGTCCTCCTACAAAACAAACGTTTCTAAATTTATGTTACCAACACCCAAATTACTAAGCAATTAGAAAATTATAGACTACAAGTTTCTATAGTGCGACATTAAGGACACCTACCGTAATTATGAGAACGGCAATTTATCTTATCCCTATTCCTCCAGCAACTGCACATACTTCCTTTCACCCAACTTGAACGCTCACCTGCTGCCATGTCAGACTTTCATCATCAAACATCAAGAACTCTCCGAATCAAGCAATCAAATTCAACAAAAGGATCAGACGCATACACACGGTAAGGTAAACAAACGAAACGCAGACGCGTAAAGAGGGGAATAACAAATTGGAAGCTCCCAACGGATCCGAAAAAAGGGAAAATTATATGCAATTACCCCAACAGCTCATTTGTTTTTGTGCGCTCCATTCCGATACATTATCTACTACCTATACTAAACCCAGCGTCTGCCGAGAATGATTGCACGTTCCGCTGGGTTATCCAGCAGCGTCCAACCAGTGGCAGACGGACAACGATGACGACGACGTCAAGGCGCGGCGGTTCAAATAATATTTACTCTAAGAATTCATCTTCCACGGAGATCAATGGGCAGCGCAGCTCAACAATGCACCGCACTCGAAAGGTGTAAGACTAATTAAAGGGCACTTCCCATAATTGGACTCACACGGGACCTCCTAGATGACGCCGGCCTCACTAATATGGGTGTTCGCGGCCCGCCTAATCAAGTGGCGGCCCTAGCCTTTCTGGAGAGTGACTGGGCCAAGTGCAATTGGTCAGATTGATGGATGTCGATCGATTAATGGCACCTATATTCGAATGGAGATCAGAGTGAGCCGCTTTTGCATCTGGAAATCCATTTAGACAATCAATGGAACGAATGGTAAACAGTTTAATCAAGTCGATGGGATTTTTCTTCTCCTTTTAGAGATTTTTTGTTATCATTATGGGTCACTTTGGTAATCGATGATTATTATTTGACAGGTGCCCACTGGGTGAATGCGCGGTGAAAGGATTAAGATTATGCGAGAGTTTTGTCTTTGTCTTAGATAAGGGTGCCGTAAACAGGTGGAATTCGTAAAGAGGACTGTTCAATTTAAGAAGGGCTCGATGCTGGATGACTAAAATTACGATCAAACTCCTGTGGGAAAAAGTTGTGAAAGAGGTTATCTCTAATAATTGGTTTTAATGGGAGCAGATGAAACTGTAGATACGTCTCGACATGGTTGGAATAAATTGACGCACTGGGAAGACAAAGAGGCGCTGCAGTGGAGTATAGGATCGTTATTGAGTAAGGCATTGGTGGTGGAGAGGCAGTAGGAATTCAATATAATTTAGAAAACTACGAGCTCTTAAATTTTGGGGGCGACTCTTTGTACAATTTACCTACCGCTGAAACCTCAATAATTTGAGACCAACGAACTAGCTATAGTGGTATAATAGAAACCATTATGGCTGCAGCAGTTTAAGTGAATCTAATGAAAGAGCTACCTTTACTTTAAAGGGTGCCTGCTTAGGCAAGGTATATTTAACTTCTTGTAGGCAGATTTAAATGAATTTTATTTGAAGCTATACATGCCTGATCTAGTTGTTTTTAGGCGACTGATCTTCAAGACACTTTCAACAGTCGATATCTGAATCTACAGATCCAGGGGAACACTGTGACTTTAGCATATGAGAACAAAATTCATTGTGAACTTGACTCAAACCACGTGACCCTTTTAGTTCTTCGTTTTCAAATTAGTAAGCACAATTTTATTGCTAGTAAGAAACGAAATGTATTTTTGTTTACATGTAGAAACAGCATTCGTTATATATATCCAGATGGTTAATCTATTAAAAATAACTTCTAATGTTCAAATAATCCGTTTCCATTTAGGCATATCTCCGGCAGATGACAGCTGTGAAAAAGTCACCCAATTCTAGCTATCAATTCTCAGAGTAAATCTAAAAGCCATTCCCAATCGACCATTAAACCCTTCTGCGTGTTAATAAAACAAAAACCAATAGGAATACAAATCACTTATTAAATTAACAGAACAATTGAATAACATTAAAGATGCGCTCGTAAAAAACTCCTCACTGGGCAAGGCGAGGTTCCACAACAGAAGCTCAGCTTTATATGACCAACAAGAAGTTACATACCATCAAATCAAAAATTTGAAACGGTCACCGCGTGGGGCCCTCATTTGAGATGACACGCATTAAGGTCATCGTCAGTTAACTATACACACCTATATAGAACACTGCAGCACTTTGTGTTCATTTAATTAAATTAATACACCCGATTAGAAATGCTTGCGGCACAGATGAAAGCGGTACACACTTCTCTACTAAATATCGGTGCGTATGGGACGATTTACAGTCGAATAGATAGTAAAGTGGAAAGATTGGACATTGGACAACCAATGGCAAGATCTTTGTGCACACAAGCTGGCGCTTTTAACACATTGCGTTGATTTCTATTTGATTTGGGACTCAATTCTTCCTTATAGAACCTACCGACATTGACTTGTAAATAATTCTGTTAAACGAATTTTCAAATCAACTGATATGGAGTTGATTTTGATTGAATTGATATTCAAATTTGGCCGATAAGTCGGCTTAATTGATTTTTTGAAAAATTAAAAAGGGTCTGCAGGGATGGGGCTACTGTATTATGGGCCGATGAGCGTGAGACTGGATTTATAGTCTAGGGAGTTATCAGATGGTCTGATATATACTTGCTGTCGACAGTCATTAAGACAATTGTATTCTTTAGCTTTGGGAGGCTATTAGTTCGATATGGAGGATAAGAGGCCATTAAACTCAGGTTGGCAAAGTGAATAGATACGGTATAGGTTTTCTGTGTTTGAAGGCCGCATTTAAGTGATCGCAATCTTGCACTGCTTAGCAGGAGGACTACGTCTAAGAAAACCAAACGATTTTATTTCCTGATGATGTAGCGATCTCAGTTCGAAGAGACACGAAAAAACTCAGAGTTGTAACTGAATAAAATGTAACAAAAGAAAGAATATGAGATCAAAAATAATGTTAATTATGTGATTGAAGGGAACCTTTGCAATCCATGATTATTTTTATAAAATTGCAGCTTCTACGGAAATCTGTGGAGCTGATGCCAAATCATCAAGTCATCTGTACGGTGGCACTTCAGTCCTTAAACTTATAAAAATGCCTACATCCATGTGATTGACTGTGATTTGTTCCTTTTTTACCAATCTTTGTCCATTTACCATCAGAAATTAAATAAGTCACATCAGGATGACCAGGATTCAATTCCAATTTTGAAGTCTAAATTTTATAAATCCGACGCCTGTGCAGAGGTATATTTCTTCTCGAACTATTTGTAGGTACCTGCGAAGCTCTGTATCGCAGACACAGAATCGAAGCTATTGTCGAAAATATGTTGGATTACCAATTCTTCACCAGCCTCAAAACAACCCCTTAAAGTAGAGCAGTATAACAGAAAGCTATCGCTTATATAAAGGGTTTTTCATTAAGGACTTGACAACTGTCTTCTGCAAACTACTTGAGATATCTAAAAAAAAATATTGGATTAGCTTGAATTACTATCAAAGCTCTTCTAGCGTCGCCGGTTTGTTGGCATATAGACCAATGATTTAATGTAGCCCCATAAAAAA
The DNA here is from genome assembly GCA_916610125.1 of Cheilosia vulpina. Taxonomy (NCBI): domain Eukaryota; kingdom Metazoa; phylum Arthropoda; class Insecta; order Diptera; family Syrphidae; genus Cheilosia; species Cheilosia vulpina. The sequence goes on along the minus strand of OU744276.1, from coordinate 111,054,347 downwards.
AGTCTAGAGGCTTTAAATCACACGATCTCGGCGGCCAATAGACAGGTACCATACGTTCAACGAACTGATACTTCAATAACTCGATTGTTGCACCCGCTGTGTGGCTTGTGGCACCGTCTTTTTGGAAGCACATATCATTTCATGCAATTGCTCAAAGATATAACGTTCCAACATGCCTCTATAGCGAATACCATTTACCGTAACGTGACGGTCGTTTTCATCGACGAAAAAACGGCACAATGACGCCACCGGCATGAAAACCGCACCAAACAGTGACTTTTTGCGGATGAAGTGCTGTTTCATGAAGCACATGAGGGTTCTCATCTGTCCAGTAACGCATATTTTGCTTTTTGCCAAAGCCGTTTAACCAAAAATGCGCTTTATCGCTGAAGATGATTTTGCGATGAAAATTGGCTTAAAGTTGCTTCCACCGATTCGGAATTTTCATAGTAAATTTTAATTGTTTGTAAACATTGTTCGGTCGTGTGATAATCTTACTAAATATTTTGACATTGTCGGCGCAGTGGTTTAGTGGTTAGTGTGTTTTACTACTAAGCGAGGGGTCCCAGGTTCGAATCCCGAGAAAAACCCAAATTCCAACTTAAGGTTTTTTCTCTGCGCCACCTCTCGCGAACGTCTGACAAACATCCGAGAGTATAACTGTCATGAAAGAGCTTCTCAATTGGCCGTTTGGACTCGGCATAAAATTGTAGATCCCTTCCATTCGTCCCAAAAAATAAAAAAAACTCACACAAGACGAATGGTTGTGAGAAGCTAGGCTTGGGTCCATACGGACCTGTTGTGCCAATTATTTATTTATTTTATTTTGACATTGACAGTTCGGTAATCGGTTTAACGGTGCGTTTACACTGAAAGATTGCAGTTGCCAAGTCGCTAATGAAAGACCCTTTATTTTGTGCATTTTATTTTTATTAATATATTGTAGCTCAGCCTTCGGATTGAGCACAACGGTGAACGATAGAGCAAAATACTAGAAACATAACTGAATAAAAACAGTTTCTTTAAAAGTAGCAGAATATTGAATGAAGTAATGTCATCAGAATTAAAAAAATTTTATTGAATGAATTAAAGAAACGTACTCGTAGTGCTCTCCATTACTGAAGGGATTTCTTAAATTGAATTTGCACACACAAAATAAAATAAACTGAAATATAAAAAAAGACTTAATTCATTATAAACAAACTTCAATATAAATACTCACCTCACTCCGTATAGGTGCTACTCAAACAAAACCCATACCGTCAAAAATCCGAAGCATAATTAAGATACATCTCACAAAAGGTGATAACAAAAAACACCTCAAAGTTAATACAATTAGCTATTAGGAGAACTTATAAATTTCTTCATCTAAACGTCAGAAAGAGATGCTTTCTTCGCGCATCGCTAGTTGACTGCGCGGTCATTTTCCCAAATAAATTCGAAAACAGAAAAAAAAAAAACTCAATAGCGTGCAACACACAATGTTCATGTTTACGGTAATTTGTTAATTAATTCCAGTTTCAAGACCCAAACAACTAATGAGCATTTAACGCGGCACATCGCTGTTGCATGCAACGATCAAAACAAAACGGACGCGATCAGATGTCAGCGCTGGTGGTCCGTGCTCGAAACCCTGCTTCCATTCATCGGCTCTGTGCTACAAAGATCTCTTTTTCGTAATCACAAAGGTGATATTTTGATTGGACGCTTTGGTGGGAATTGGATGCGCCATTGACTCGACGTTTTGGGGGGCCCCCCCGACTCTTTCAGCCACTAAGTAAGAGTTTAACGGCGAATCTTTGGCTATGATTAATGGATTATGGTTGATTGTACGCGATATCGAATCGTGTTGTATCGATCTAATTAGTTGCGATTACCTTTTAATATTCGATGTGAATTGACTTGACTTGACACTGATGGAGATACATGCGAGTATTGAATAAAGGAATAGTTTCCAGTGGAAATAACAAACGAAGTGAAAGGGTATTCGTATTCCTATTCGATTTCGGGAATTCATATACAGTTAACATTTACTAATTAAATATGGGCGTTGGGTGTATCGCGTACATTTGCTTTTAATATTCTTAGATGAATAAGATGAGTTTTATTTGATTTATTGTTCTTGGTTTTAAATTAGAAACAAACAGTTATGGCAATAAATTATTAATTATATGCTTGGCGGTATAGCCTGAACTAAGACTGCAACTGAGTAGGGTGAGTAATAGATCTGACTCTGGGCATCATCAGTCTTTTTTAATTTAGTCATTTTGGCCTGCTATTTATTATATATAGTATATGGGAAAATATCTTTCAAAAAACAATTAAAATTATTTTTTTTTCTTTTACACGTGTACTTTGGCGCCACACTGACACTGACTGGCTGGCAAGGTATTCGTAGGACTTTGTTTGATGCTTAAGCAAAATGTTGACCAAGTTAGAAATTAAACTTTTTTGTAATACTAACGTCAGTGTCACACGAGATGTTTTTTCATGTCTTCAATTCAGTCGTGGACCATATAAGTATGAATATAGAAACCTTATAGAACCGCATACTAAAGTGACCGCGAGCAAAAAAGTGACGATGTGTTCAGTTCTATTAGATTTTTTGTAGGTTTATTATTGGTGCAGCAGCAATATCAGGTACTTAAACATATGGGCTCCAAATGATAATCAGCCGGGTTTGCTTGCTTTTAGCAAGATGATTTGTATAGCATTACATTTAATATCTAACATTAAATGAAGCAATAAGTTGTCGGAGAGCTTAGGAAAAAATCTGCAGCGTAGCTGTCAAAAGTAAGTGGTATAACAAGGCTCCTCGCAATGCGACAAGGTGCGCTACATGTCATCGGAGAATATTTCCGAAAGTTGTATCGGATACCTCGATTGGAAATTCCGTTCCGAACGGATACCTCGGATAGGGGTGAATAATCGTCGGTATCGTTTTTGAAACTTTGATGACCATAAGAAGTTATATTGGATATAGGTCTCAAACTAATAATTTTGGCACTTAGTTGCTGCTTTTGGAGGTCTATCGTTTCGACGATAATCGTCTGAAAAATTACGGAATGAGTGCCCTGTTTAATTCCACTTCTACTGCTGAAGATGTTCCTTTTTTCGAAGTTGCTGTTGATGTTACTATTTCTCGCTATTTGGTAATTTGAGCCCGCGTGTAGCAAAGTTCAATGACTTCTGTCTGTCTATCTTGTAGGATGTTCATCACATCCTTTCCTTCAGCCCATACGATGCCATATTTTTGAAATAATTTTGTCAAGTTCGTGAATGTAGGTATAGGTCAGTTACTGTGCAGTAACTGAAAGCGGTTGCATTTCCTATGTTAGTGTAGATAGACTCTGCTGGCATCTTAGTTTAGTATGAATGAGCTTTAACTATGTAGGTACATGGAAGCACGAGCAATATTCAGAGCCTCTGTTTTAAGGAAAATGGTCTTCCGATTACGTTGATGTCTGATTCTTTCATCGTAAGGAAACAGGAAATGAGATTGCTGAGAGCTCCCAGAGACCTACTCCTTAACGGGCAAATATCGCGGAAGCCTCGTCAAAATGTGACAATAACCGGATTAACCGAAAAACCTTCCAGTTTATCTGAACATATTTCTGCTAAAGGTAGGTGTTTTGACGGGTCATAGTTTTCTAGGAACTAAAAGGTGCAATGAAAATTAGTCTGCAACATATTGAGAGACTGCCCTGATGATGGGGAGAACCACAAGAACACACATCACTTCCTCCGTCAGTGTCAAAGTCTCTGTGACTTTAGAAACAGGGAAATTGTTGTCTAACTACTTTACTTTCAGGACCATTAAAAAAATGTTGATGTTTTACTAACTTTAGAGGTTTCTAAGGGCAATGAGAGGTCAAATGCTGTGCGCCTTCTACAAACCGATCGCATCACAATAGGTATACCAGGGGGTCAATTCTGGTTCCGTGAAAGAATAATCGAATAAATCGTTTTCACATTCGCTTTCATACACTGCTTTCATTTTTTCGATTCACTCAGTACTAAAAAGCGATTTTCGTTCAATAAGTGAAACTATCGTGGGGAATTTAATATCGCGCACTGTGCTGTACGGTATCAGGTTCTCAATTTTCAATCTTTCACTATAAACATCAACTTGAAAATGAGGACATGAACAAAAATTATTCATATGAAAATTTTTGAAGTTTGGTTTCACATTTTCGTAGAACGAGAATCAAAATCCCGGTGAAAGGGTAAACACATTCTCATTTCACTTTTTCACGGAACCAGAATTGACCCCCAGGAGAAGTAGCGTCTACTCTGCATTATCAACCTAAGGTCTTGGCGGAATCGATTTACCCATATTTGAAGTTTTTTATGCCAGTATGGCAATATATATCTCTTCTGGTCGGTTTTTTTAGGGGATTTAGTTTCCGTTGATTTAATTTTTAAATGTGTAGGCTATGTCGTTGTAGGGGCTTCCCATGATTCATGGGATCTATTTACCTATCTAGTAAAATATTTTCTTTTTTAATAAATAAAAACCTACCGGCTAATCAAGATCGGCCAAACATTATAAAGCAATTAGAATCCGTTTCTCATACTATGAGGAAATATCATTCAGCTGCCATTGCAACTGTCCATGTCCGCGTCCACCCCTAAGATCATTTGCCATTAGATGCAACCCCTAATTTGTTAGGCTGGAACACCGCAACCGCAGAACCATTGGCAAAACAAACGCTTGCGTTACATTAGAAATCCTTTTTCAATTTTTATCAATTTGCCCCGTATAACCAAAACCCTTTCTCATCCCTATTTGTTTGGGTAACAAAAGACAACAGCTTGGCTAAAGTGATACACCATTATGAACGAAAATGAAGTTATTCTTCCACAAATTACCCAAGAATGCTATTGGATCGCACACAACACACGTCATACGTCAGATGGTGCGTGAAGAGCAACAGCGGAACACCCAAATCGATCGAGGACAATCCCTTCGCAGCACACCTCTGCTGGTTGTATTTCATTTTTTGTTTCATAAAAAAAGGTAATTTCGTGGTGATTCCGATGATGTATCGGTCCCCGTGGCCATTAGTCGACGATTATAAACAAATTTCCGCGCAGGAAATGGAAAATGAGCCTTTTGTTGCGTTTCGTTGTTCGGGAATTGAGCGATAAATATTATTTGTTGATGACTGAAACCAATAAGCGAATGAAGTCTTGGTCTGATGTGGAACGCAATATAAACGAAATTGGTTAACAAATAGGAGAACGGTGAAATCTTGATGGATTAATTTGGGTTTCGCTTTCGATATCGGGTGCATGATCTATGTTTGGGAACGTGATAGGTATAGCTGGGCCATTGGGCAGGACATTAATATTTCTTTTAGGCAGGCGTTTAATATGGGGGTGGTGGTGGTCTCAATTATTGTGGAACACGATAGTTCGATTAGATCTAAGAATGGTGGGCAGGCCATAAGCCGGTTGCCCATTAAGTGGAATAAAAGTTTCGCTTAATTTGTAATTAATCGCTTTTTATTATCCTTTTGTGGATATTGGCAAAGGGCCCAGTTTTTGTTCGAAAATGGTTTATATTTGTTTCCATATGCAGTGTGGGCAGTGCATATGTTTCGCAGACAAAAGTGGGTTTTTATTGTCGGCCATTGTAACTGATATTGAACTAGTTAGTCCGTTAATCTGTATCGGTACTAATTGTGTATAATTTCGTCCTACTAGAACTTTTAGTTGTTGAAAAGCATATTCATTTGATTTAAACATATCACTTGTTTTTTTTTTTTTATTGTTATTGCATTTTTGGACAAATTTTTCACACGTTTTTGAACATATTTGCGATTGCGTTTTCAACATCTTTAGGGCACGTTTTTTGATGCGTTTGAGGGCTTAAGATAACTTTTTGGATACTTTTGAACTTTTTGAGCCAGTTTTCGGACGAATTTTTAGTCTCATTTTGGTTATTTTTTCACAATCTTTTTGGATTTGTTTTTTTTTGGCACGTTTTTGAACGTCGCATTTTTCCATGACGTGTTTTTAAATGCGTTGTTAGACAATTTATTTAAATAATTGTTTAATTGTAAAAGTTGGGGGTACCATTTCTACTGCAGGAAAATCACAATGAATATCGGAAATTGTGAGACTAAAGTTTTTTCGGCAAAGTTTAGTATTTGAGTGTAACCACCATTTTGTCTTTTTTTCGCAAAAGGAAAATGCACTGGTTAAGTGAAGAAGTACATTTTGACTTGGCTGGCTTTGTTTAAAAACAGGATAGTCCCAATTGGGGAACCGAAAGCGCTCAGATAATATACTAAAGACTACTTTACCCCCGAAATATTTTGGCCTCGGGGTAGGTTGACCGCGGCAGAATTCTGAAAAGTCGCAAAAAATGGGGCCAATGAGAAAAAAGTGTCATTTCTGAAGCTATTCTTCAAATTTAGAATTTGTGCACGGTATTTAACACGCATTGGCTGGCTAACACTATAAAAATGTGAAGTGATGGGCAACTCTGTTACATTTGAAACATTTTTACATTTTTAACATCATTTGAAAAATTTGCGAAGAGCCTTTTCTAAATAAAAATGGGCCAAAACAGCAAGAAATCGTGAAAAGACTCTCGAAAAGAGAGTCAAATTGCAACTTTAGTCGCACAAAAGTCACGTTGGACCATATTTTCGTGTCAATGTTAGAGACAGTGATGTGGTTTTTTTTTATGGACATACTTGAAGAAGAAGTTGTATACCAAGAAACGAACCACAACTTTGATATTTAAGGATAATAAAAAGGATAAACTGTTGTACAAAATGTGGTGTGTGACTTGTTTCACGCCTCAGTGACGCCTCTTAACCGACATCCGACATCCTATTCTATTAGAATAAGACCATAAAGCAGTAGGCGCAGTGGCTTAATGGTTAGTGTTAAGTGCGATTCAATAAAATCAAATGCAGGTAATAATGCGCTACGGGTTACTAATTTAGGGCTTCTTAAAAACGGAAGTCTATGGCATATTACTATTTTGAAGCAATCATTCTCCGAAATCCCGGAAAAGCGGATGAAAGTCTTGGTACACTTGATTTTGACACTCCTTACGATGTGTCGTACCCTGACAGACAGGACTGGCATAGGAACTTAGTCTCGAGAGACGATGCGATCTCAATATATACTGACGGTTCCAAAACCGGTGAGGGTACGGTGTCCGGCATATACTCCAGGTACCTGGGCGTTCTGATATTGAGGGTAACGAAAAAGCCGACGTTCTGTCTAAGGATGGAGCGGAGCTCCCACTTAATATAATGATTAAGGGTATAGACCACCTATGGCCGTTGCTAGAAAAGTTATCCTCGAGAAAACCTTGAATAAAGCAGCCACCAGATGGTCACAGCTAGAAGGGGACAGTGTCTCAAAGGCAATGTGGCCCGTGTTAAATAGGAAAAAAATCTGAAGAATTACTAAATCTCCTTCTACTAACGGTAGGAATACTCTCTGGGCACTGCCTTCTAAGGAAGCATGCCACTAGGCTTAGCTAATACGGATATATGTAGGTACTGTGAGGACCTACAAGTCACGGAAGATATCCTAGTCAGGTACTTCTTTAACAACTTAGAGGAGGTTGGTTCCTCAAACAATGTAGGAACAATAATTAACTTCTGCAGGGAAATTGACTGTTTGTGCGATTTGGTTTAGGTTTTAAACCGTAATGGTTCCCTGGGGATGGCGATGGGCCTGTATTGGTGCCTGGTCTTTTGTGACGATCTCACAACCCCACTCCACCTAACCTAACCTAACCTAGGTTTGATTCCCAAAAGAACCCATATTCCATCTTGGGGTTTTTTCCACTGCGCCACATCTCGCGAACGTCAGACAAACATCCGAGCATATAGCTGTCATGAAACAGCTTCTCAATTAGCCATTTGGACTCGGTATAAAATTGTAGAACCCTGCTACTCGTCCCAAAAATGTAAATCTCAGACAAAACGAATGGTTGTGAGAAGCTAGGCCTAGGGTCCCTACGGACCTGTTGCGCCAAGATTTTTTTTAAGACCAGAAATTTGATCAGTGAAATATGAGTCTTAAAAGTGCATATAAAAGAATGTAGATCTGGAACAAAACAAGAACACCGTACCTTCATACATGAGTAAGCTAAAGAAATCTGCCTGAATCCGATATCTGTATTAGTCCTTACCTAATAAATGCGGGTGTAAGTCTTGCAAGTGGCCCGAAACAAAAGTCCATTAACACCAATAAAACGGAATAGAATCCACTTTATGGCTACTCACTATATAAAGTATGAGCTATTAAGACTTGCGCAATAAAAGATTTAAAATTTGATATTAGCCACCAAAAAGTATTGTTTTTAATCTGGAACTGAGTGTACCAACCGCCTTTCAATGGTGATACCAGCTTTGGTAATTAGAAAACGATTGCAACTTGTGAGTCCCACGTTCTATTTAGCCACTTGAGCAGTTCGAATAGCTTTCTTACAAAATTCATGTGGTAGCATACACGATCACGCTACGATCCCACAAACAACACACGATCCATTAAAATATTTTGTCGTTGCACTAATTTGTTGGCTCACGAGGCTGTGTTCCAAAATCACACATTCAAAATTGGTACTTATGTTTACGGTTTGAATACTGTCGCCGCTAATACGATCGATCCATCAATTTGGGACATGCGTGTCCAATCAGATAATTGAATTAGCACCCGTGCTTCAAAGGTAAGCCCTCTTGCCTGCTTAAGAGCGTGTGCATATATGATGAGATATATTTTGGGAATGTTTATCAATAATAAACTTATGCATCGAAATTAATTTTGGAAAATTGTGGTCATTAGCATGTTGCTTAATCAAAATTATTAGACTGATCCATGATAGTCCAATCATCGTCATTGGAGGAGAATCACATGCTATTGGTGATAATAGTACCACATCACGGCCGGAACAAGATGCTTTTAGACGACTAATTTACTTGATTAGTGCTGAACAATGAATAAACAAACAACTGAGACACAAACCTAAATCCATTTCGCAAGAGCGAGTCAGTGCGCAGCAAGCCGCCATTTAAATCGAGTGATTGTGCTGGCGCAATAGCCAACTGCACCTCATTAGTTCAATTGCGGCGAAGACCAGCCAAAGAGGGAACCAAATGCTGACCAATGGGAGGAGGAATGCCCACTTCGCATCGGAGTCGGAGGCCCACACTAACGATACTAATGACTTTTACCTACAGCGCCCATGGCGGCCGATCTCCATCGCGACCACATGGGGATTCCAGTTCCATGATTGGCTGCAACAAGCCCACGATCGGATGAGGATCGGCGCGAGATCAAAGAATTTCTGGCGCGGCGGGTCTTCTTTGGCTGTCCATTAGGCTCGCTCGCCGTGCATATGGTGGGCATGAAAAGGTATACCACCACCGGTTTCGGAGGTGGCAGAGTCAGGCCCAACTAATTACGTTGATTGGTGCGCGAATGCTTTCACATTCCATCGAAGCTCACCATTATTAGGTGTCCCGAGTTCGAAGTGTCCCCATCTCCATATGCATCGCTCGGTGCCACACAGAAGTGCTAATTGACACCTCAAATGAGTCGGTATGCGGTATACTACGACCACCTTGTACGGTTTCATTATTGCCCAGGTGATAATTAAAAGCGTTTTCTTGTCTTTCCTCTGTCCTACGATTTTCCTCAATTGCAGAGATTTATGGGATGAAAATTAGCGGGTTTTATCAATTAATGCCACATGGTTATATCGGGTTTTACCCGGGGCTCTCATCCCACTCCATCGGCCAATTGATTCAATCAATTTGAATTAAACTACGAGTCCCACTAATGGCGGTACTAATTTTTGGTTTTCTCTTTTATTGGCATGCGCGCTGGACTATTGAAATTGAAATTAAAACCTGCCGAGGTTTCTATTTGGCGAACAAGAGTTTGATGTCTTTTACAGCCTTTGCTGACTTGGTACGTATACGAGATGGCGGTTCCTGGTAATTGAATTTGCAATTTACACGCTATTACGCTGTCGGGTGTCAATCATGGACAATTTATTTCCTTCCGCGTGCAGCGAAAAGGAAGTTATCGTGAAAAAACTAACGTAGCCAATGTAAGTTATTAGCCTTCTTGCTTATAAGTTATGACATATATGTCAGTGTTTATTACTTGACAGATTTTTTAACAGGCGAGAGAGTCTTTAAAAGATAACAGATCAGCCGCAGTTGTCAGAGGACTTTGCGCCCAGGTAGATATGTTCGCTGCGAAGGGTCATAAAAAGTGTAATATGATGACAGTCGAAAATGGAATGCATTAGATGAAGTTGGTAAAAAATAATGCTTTGCTAAATACGGAAGACAGATATATTCAACGCATTTTGACTAACAAGGGGATGGTTAAGAACTATGTAGATCCGCATATTTAGAGGCTTATACATGCTCTATTCCTGGAGCACATTGATTTTTGAGTACCGCGGAGCCACTATTAGGACCTACTGCACTGACTTGGGGACTACTGATGACCCCCAATAATTAACAACAATAATTCTTCGTCATGTGGTCCGTAGTGCACTCTGGGGCGGTGGACGGATTAAATTTATTGCCGAAGTCTTAATTATCCAGGCACTTATGACGCCACATTTACACTGTGTGCATATGCAAATGTTGAACTGGAAGCTCCTATATGAGGCAACAGAAGTGTGTGCATGCCTTAGATGGCATTTCAGGACAAGATGTGTATGTTGATTTGTATTGAATTTGAATTGAACTTCTCTATTTTAAATGTCAGCTCACTGGTGTCTCTCACTGGGATATATATAGGCTTGGGCTGTTGGAAATCATGTGTCTCGTATACCTACTGCCACCTGGTGGATTCTATTGGAGGTGGTGCCCCCTGTGTAAGCACCTGCTAAAGAACATGATTAAAGAAGAAAAGTTCGGAAAAGCTAATTCAAAATTGTCCATCTTTTCTAGCACATTTTTTTGTTTTTAATAAGTCCTTAGTGGTAGAGTGCACAATATCTGCTGGTGTACGAGTCTCTCTACTAAAGACACGTTTTCGCAACCAATGAAAATCCGGGCAGTCACAGAAAATGTGTTCAGAGGTTTGGACATACTCCACACAGAATTTGCATTCTGTTTCCGGGCAGAGGTTCACTTTGTTGGGGGTGATATCTGAGTCCACAACGACTTGTGAGTAAGCCCACTTATAACTATCCTTACTAAGCCTAATGACTTCCTTGTAGGAGTAAAGCTTAATTAATCGTTTCGATTGTCTTAGACCAGGGACATTTTCCCAGTGTTCAAGACGAAGTTGTTTTTCCCATTTAATAATTAGCCTGACTGTGCAGTAGGGTTCTGGTTCGTTAGGTTAGGTATGTGGGTTGGCGTGCCACACTCAGGTCAATATTGACCCATTGTGATGCCCATAGGGGGAAAAGGTTGTCCCTTACCCAAAAAAAACCCTGTCCATAAATAAATACCTGTGATTAAGTACTCACTGTGCTGTTGCATAGGGTTCTGGTTCACAGATAACAGATTCGGAATCCGCCCTAGCTAGTTTGTCTGCATGTTCGTTGCCTGCAATACCCTGATGACCTGGTACCCAGCCAAGTTTTACCTCGTTGTGTTTGGCTAGGGTTTTCAGCATCTTGGCAGCATTTAACTGTTTTGAAGGCCATTGTATTGGACGCTAAAGCTGCCTAAAGGTCTGAGAAAATTTGTATGATGGCGCCTTTAATACTTTTTTTGGAGATTAGATAAGTGCAAATTTTGATCGTATGAATTTCTGCTTGAAAAACAGTGGGACACATTCCCATGTGTATCGAGACTCTTTGGTGTTAGGTCCACATACACTAGCTAAAACTCCGGAATCCAAACTGTGCCGTTTGGGTCCAGTGACGGAAAACCGTTGGCCCACCTAGCGCGATCAATTAATACTTTCCCAAACTGTACTCCCTAACCATGGTTTCCGGGACGGAGAAGAACATGTCCAAGTTTGGGATCAGGTTAAGTATTTTCAGGTTTCCCACATGTTTAACTAATTTTAACCCATATTCAAGCTGCAGTTTAATGGCGCACCAAGCAGCCGTTTTCAAAATAAAGAATTGCAGGGGTAAGAGCCCAATAATGGCCACAAGTGCTGTTGTTCGGCAACATACTCCGTATGTAGTTAGATTTAGAATTCGGCCATCGGCATATAGAGCTCTTAAGTTTATGAAAATGTGGTAGGCGATAGGTACAATACAAATACCATTACAATATACCATAACTCCAAAAATGAAAATTAATTTGTAGCTAGCTTTATACAAGTAAACATGCATATAAAAGGTATGCAGATAAACATGACACCCAGTTCTCAGATATCATGCAATTACATACATCTCTCATTTTGCAATTGCTTGTTAGATAAAGGGAAGCTCAACCACGCAAGCCTCACTAACAAGTAACAACCTGAAAGGTGTTCTCGAGTTACTTCTTTTCCGAATGAATTATCTTTTCAGTGTTACCCTACATTATGCAAATACCTATCGCATGTTCATTATTTTCCCGCCACTGATCCAATTACAGATGAGTCCCACATGCAAAATACAACCACGGTATCCGTGTCACGTATATGTACCTACAGCAGACACACAGTACTGAGCTCCAAAATAATTGCAAAATATTCATCCAATTCGCATCCAATAAGCAATTTAAATAATTAAAGCGCTGGTATGGTACACATTTGGTATGTGAGCCCCCCAATTCGGTATACGACTCCGAGAGCACACACGTGCGCCTGCCGCATCTCTTATCCCATCGCAATTAATTTAACTTCGGCGAAGCATGAATTTAACAACAAAAGCGAACCCCATAAAAAAATAAATGAACAGATTATTTTCTCGTCGTTAATTTAGAACATTGTTATATCGATCGTCCTCGTCCTTAGCCGAACAACGGCAACCAATCAAATTCAATTCGACGGCCACAAAGTCGCTTGTTTGCACAACATTAAATTGAATTACATAGAATCCGGCTTTGTGACAACACTCTGAGCGTGAACTCTGCGTGTATACATTGTGTTCCCCCAAAAGGAGGAGTGAAATCCGAAAACAAATTCCATTTGGGTCCAACCGACCGAATGATTCGAGGGCGACGCAGCAGCAGCGGCAGCTTTAGCCTCTGAAAAGTAAACCAGAAAATAGACAACCGAAAACCTGACGTGAATAAATAAGGACTCGACAACAGTGGCTCGACACCAAGGGATGATTTTTCGCATCATGACCTTCCAATCGCCGCCGCTGCCTAATTCGGATAAATGATCTGACAATTACGACCGGGAGAAAACATTTCGAGGTGTCAGTCATTTAGTTTTGTGGCCACCATTATCCTGGCAGATGAGCCTGTTGGTTTTCGGTACACAAAAGTACATAAGTATCTAAATCTATATGTGTACATGGGGATTTGTCAGCAGCATTTACAAACGGGTATGTTGACACATTTAGGGATGTTTTATTGGCTATGAGGCGAAAGGTCCTGTTTCCTGCATCGTTGATGGATGTGCAGATACAGAATACTCCTTAAATTATACTGCAGGGTCGTCGGTATTTGGTGTGATTTTTGGGGTGCGAGCGATTGCTGTTGGATATAATTTGTGTCCTTTGAATGTTTTTCTTTGAGTTGAGCACTTTGTCATTGGGTATCTGGGGTGATGGGAGGAAAGGTACGTTTTCACATTCGAAACGAGTAAGCGCGCTTGATGCACAATGTACAATTTCAGTTACTATGGCAAAAGCATCTACGCTGCGGATATTAGGTATTATCAACAGTAAGCCAAGTGAATATTCACTTATTACATTCGGTCATCACCAATTGAACCCTTTACGATGAAAACTTTGAAGTCGATGAAAATGTGGTAAGCGATACAATAGAATTATCATTATTTGTTGAAAGTCGTTATAACTGATTTTCATTGTACCAATTTAAGGCAAATTGTGAGACCTTTTTACAAATATACAAAAGTACCATCTGTTATTTATTTTAAGGTTTTGATGAATTTCCGTAAGGATCCTAAGCCTACTTTCTCACAACCATTCGTTTGGTGTGAGTTTTTCAATTGTGAGACGAACAGAAGGGGTCTGCAATTTTATGCCGAGTCCAAACGGCCCATTGAGAAGCTCTTTTATGACAGCTATATACCGTGGGATGTTTGTCAGACGTACGTGTGAGGAGGCGCAGTTAAAAAAACCTTAAGATGTAATTTGTGTTCTTCCGGAGATCAAACCTGAGACCCCTCGCTTAGTAATCCAACACACTAACCGCACTAAGCCATTGCGCATATGTGAAAGTATTTTAAAAGGTCTTGAGGGGCTTAACCTCCCCTGACAGTATTATTTCCTTTGTATAGTTCTTCAAAATGCTTCTCGATTAGTCTTGAAGAAATAACGAGTAAAAAGTGAGCGACGTCTTCGAAAGCATCAAAGCTTTTGGCAGAGGTACAAAAAAGTTATTTCCTAGTAGAGTTCATTGCATGCGAAAAACTTTTCAGTTTAATGTTGCCTTTATCAGTTTTCCTACAGAAATCCTTAGATTTCGTTTCTGCCATCGACCGCACAAAAGAATTTCTGAATTCTCTTAAGAACATCAGAGAAAATGCCGAAAATGTTTTCAGAGAGGCTTTTCAATCCGCATCCAAACTTATTTAAAGTTGAATTAAGAGCTCCAAGAAATTCATTGAAACAGACAACGTTGTCCAGTCTAGAAACTATTTCTACTGAAGCCTATTTAAGAGGGTCTATACTGATTCCTTGAAAGGATTCGTTAATACAAAATCCTACAGACAGATTCATGGTCAATGAAGACGTTCTACAATCGTTTCAAGCTCACATATTATTTTCATAATGCAGATGCATTGTCAGCTGAGTATACATTCTTTGGTGCGAAAAAATAGTGATCTTTTCGAAAAATATGCCACTGGGTGAAATTTATTATCATCTTGCTTGTCCAAAAGAACGGCACCAAAACCAACCGAACTAGCGGCGCTATGTAGTTTAGTCTCTGGCTTAAGTATTATTTTACACAAAATGTGAAGATCGAAGAAAAAGAATCAAAGCCAAAAAAAGAGTTACAGTTCGCCGCGTTGTTACAGATGGCGGACAAAAGATAAAATGTTGGCACGCTAAGGAGGCAAGTTCCTTATATTTTTACTACAAGTGTTCTTTTATTCTTAATTATAAAAAAAATGCCAACTAAGGCCTTTTAGACATTTTTTCATTAGCTAAGGCTTTTTCAAAAAGATATCTTTTTCATTTTAAATAGGTATATCTTAATTTTTTTTTTTTTTTTGATTTACATACTGATTTTTAATTTTTTAAACATTCTTACAAAATCTTTGCCAAAAAAAAAATTATATGTAACCTCGGCCTTGAAGAATATTTTTCCACCTTCAAAATCTGTTTATTTTCCAAACACTTTATCTGTCATTCTTTAAAAATAATTCCAGCGTTCACTTCCACTAAGTGTAATGAAATTGGAAACAAATTTGAAAGCTATTTGTTGTATAAATGAAATATTATTTTTGTTAATTTTTTTATATTTGTATTAAGTTTTTGATTTATTTTTTCAATTTACCAAGCAAAAATATTTTTGGCATTATATTATTGAAAAAGATATCTTTTTGTCGAGTTAAGCATTTTTTCGTCAAAAGGTGTTGGCAACGCGAACATTGGTAACAGAACGTTGGTATCGCGAGTTCAACGATTTTATCCCATCTCAAAAATGCTCAACGCCCCTAAAGAAGTTTTCACTTCAAAAAATCAAAACGTCTTCTGCTTTGAAAAAATGTATGTAAAAAAATAATTTAAGTATGTTAGTTCAAGTACATACGATTTAAAAACTAATAAAAATCAATGAATTGGAATATATATGCCTATTTTTTTTATAAAGAATTCCTCGTAAGATTTGGAAGCATGTTCCCCCGGACACAAAATCCTGGCTACGGAATTGGGCTCAGGACATGACCCCGATCTGTGTCGTTATTTGATTGATTTGTCAAAAAACTGAGATTGATTTCAACATCTTTTAAGGTTCTGGAAAGCTTTGGAAGCAGTAGCAATAGTTTGAATTTCTCGTTGGTCCTTAATTTGCTGGCATGGCTGCCAAACAAATTTGACTGACGTCACGACTGTATGTTTACAAATATTAAAATCGAAAATGAAAACTCACTAGCAATATTTAAAGGCCTCTCGACAAAGTCAACGAACATATCTTTGGCTTTGGCAAACTGGTAAAACTGCATGAACCTGGCAAACTTTTATCTTACAAAATCTATCACCGGATTATGTGGGCCTAAGCCAACATCAAAGGTAGATGAGATATGTCAAAAATTTGTGTATCTATATATTTCCGATAGAATTGCACACGCACATTGATTTAAGCTGTATAGATTCCACATCCTATTATGACTCTCTCTTAAGAAATCACATGCGATGTTTCCACCAAAACGAGGCAATGCCTCCCGGGAGAGAATCTTATTCGGGCCGAAGCTCAGTAAAGATATTTGCCAGCTGAACCTACAATTTAGGTTTTCAATTTTGCAAAAAATGTTGGTAGGTACACAATTTTACTGAAAGTAAAGAAGTAGAAATTGTCACAGCCCCTGCAGATTATGCCACATGGCTTGATCTTCCCATCACCCGAGCGCTTTTATCAAAAGTCAGTAAGTAACAATTTATTTGCCTTTCCTGAGTTCAAATTCGACTGGCACACTAATTTACACACAAAACCCGTTGAAATTTACTGGAATCTCTGCAATACAGAAACTATGTGCGGTATAATTTTAAATTTAATTTCCAGCATCGTAGGTCTCAGGAAATAAACTATTTGCTTCGGCAGTAAAAGCTAACAAATCCATTAAAATGCACCACCTCGGCAGCATATAAAAAGCACTCAGCCTCCTAATCGTCCACCCCACGCACTATAAACCCTGCTGTCGCAGCCACACAAAATCCCTATAAACATTTATGACATTTGACAAATTGAATTGGCGCTCGTTCACTTGGAAAATTCATCTCCTTCAGGCACCATTTCTCAACAGCGCACCTTACGGCAGTTGTCACATTACCGCCAAGTCATGGTTATAGTGCACACACTAATGAATGTCCTTCGGTTAGGTGCGCAAGCAGTTTTCCGTATTTTTTTTTATTATTCGCCACTTCCGCACCCCATTTTCGGTATAGATACTTTTTCCGGAACTAATTTTTGACTCGTTTGAGATTTTTGCTTGCGCTCTGCTCATTTTATGATGGTGCTTGGGAAGTTGATATAGCTGATGCTACCGAGAACCGGTTTCATTCGGAAACAAGTGTCCGTGGATAATTCAATTACTCGCACTCGAAGGAAGTTCAATGCCCGTTGATGGGAGGGCGCCCTGTTTTATTAGGCAAAGGACGATTTATGACTCTTTCATTATTAAAAATATCTTGGGCGAATTAATAGAGTGGTAGGTTTATGGGCCACATACTGCTGCAGGTGCCTTGTGCAGAGGACCGGAAAGATGAACTCATTCGTTCATCTGCATGTCCCTGCCGCTGCAGCGCGAAGCATTACTGACCATCATCTGTATCTGCTTGGGGAAACAATTCTGCAAACAGTTTCGAGTAAAAAGCCTGTTTAGCTGGGGATCACCACCGTATGGGTTACACCCACCAACACCTTTGGCGTCATAAAACAATACTATACCAAGTAAACAGCAGCTCGCAGACTCCATACCATATACGACAACTAGCCACTGTCATAACTCTCGGCAGTTGGCACAACTTATCTCATTACTTACACACAAAGCCCATTAATGTCAGCTCCGCGTTAAAAATCGATGGATTGGACGGTTGGCAAGCTCGCCGGCACAACATCAAAGACGTGCCGCGCCGCGCTTCCAGGTGGTAATTACATGCACACACATATCTATATGTACAGATCTTGCTGAATCGCGGTAACTACATGAGCGTCAAGATGCATGGCGGCTGCTGGCACCTAATTGCTTTTATGCTTCTCAGGCTTAACCGTCATCGTGGTCTTGGGTCCTCATAATTCGCGCCCATTTGCGGCTATAGCCCAGCCATACGCTTGCTGGGTGGCAGGCAGCCATTATGCGTGTGTAGTTTTGTAACTACCGTGTGCTCATGTTGAGTGACAAAATCCCCCATAATTAGGGACACAATTCGTTGATATCCGGATAAGTTTGGTTTCCGACCGCAAAGCTATTAAGTGATACCGTTTCTTCGGTTCCATGTCCGCACCGGCAGCCCCCTGTCAACTGGAGGAGCCGGGGAGCGTAATTGAGTAGAATTTCTTTTTGGGTTAATTGTATGTATGCATATATGGAACCGCAAGCTTCCCGTAACACCTATGCGTAGACTTTTGATGCGAATGAACCACAAATGTGACATAAGTATGACGGAGAGACAGACGGACTGAATGACGTGTACATGTCACAGATGATTGGTTTCACTTGCTCGAGAGGAGGAAAATTATGGAGTTAAGTGTATGTGAATTGTTAATTCGACTCTTAAGTGATATGGTGGTTAATTCGTGTTGGCGACTCTGTGGTGAAGCAGATAATTTTCCGGGTATTGTTCTCATATCAGAGTGGTGAGATTGTCATATGTGACATATCTTTGCAGCTGTCAGTTACGCTCAACAGTGCAGGGATTTGTACTGCGCTTGAAGCACAAATGGGCACATCTGCCAATAATAATTGGCACCCCTTTCCAATTTGAAAATTATGGAGCACGAGCTTAGAAGCTTCCATCAATTTTTCTCTCGATTTCACATACGAAAATACCATATACGGTATACCTACACCAACACAATTACCCATAAATTATCTACAACACCATATACGAGATGGAAACCGATTCATTCTACGATCCGCACAAATTTTGCAATAAATGGGATTGAATGTCAGCCATAGGTGAAAGAATAAGAGGAACCGCCAGTTATGTGGAACCACCGCCAACGAACTTCACGAAAAGGCAGAAAAGTCATGGTGCGCCCTACCACGACGATGCACGATCAAATAGCCATAAATCTAAGGACTGTTGTTATCATCATCAGCATCAACATCAACATCAGCATGTGCGCGCGGATCACCATACCCTCGATGGAGATGATGATGGTGCAATTTTGGACCACTGCGCCGTAGCCAAAGGCGATGACGCGCGCCCAACTGCCAAATGAGAGAGAGAGAGAGTCAACGGCGTATACTGTACAGTGTACACATATAGTTTGGTTAACTGAACCAATGAATCATTGGGGCTATGGAGTGAAAAACCTAATTGGGATAACAAAGATTCAAAGGTACCGCCAATAAAAATCGAACGGGACACGGCTCCTGATGCGCACCAGCGCAAATAACTCTATCGGTGTAGGGTTGTTGTGTTCATTCGTTCATAATACACCCGCGCGTTTAAGGTTTCACTGTGGGAGGTCGGCAGCGCACTGCAAGTAATTTGATTTGTGAGTCGTGATTACGATTTTTTTTCCCATCTTTATGATTTTGCAAGATGATCATCAATCATGATAATCAAGTTTTGATGGATTGAGAAATTTTAGGAATGGACTAAGGGGAATTTTTTTTTGGTTAAAGAGAATCTTTTGAATTACTAAAATGCAAACTTTGTTGAGCAAGTTTTTTTTGCAGCTTTAGCTTAAAATAAAACAAAACTAAGAGTGCAGAGATAAAGTCACATTTCCGCAGACTAGTAATACATGCCTTAAACCATTTCGCTTTATCAGCAAACATAATATATAACAGACTTAAATAAAAAACGAACTAGCGCACTACTTGGTCATACGAAACTTCCACTGCGCATTCCTTTTGATTAGTTAACTTGTTTTCCTATATTACTCAATTTGGTTGATACATTATTTGTTATTAAACGATCTTCGAGAAACTGCTTCCCACTTAGGGAGTTTCAGACCAGCGTTTACATATATTAATAAAAATTGGTGCGAGAATTTACGAAAAATATTGTATTTTGTTGCTCAAATTGTATGGAACTTCTTTTGTTAACTCACAAGAAATCAAGACGTTTAAGTTGATCTATAAATGAGTTACTGTTCGTTGGTGTCCACGTAACTCACGAACGAAATGATGGATCTAGTTGTCAGTTTTTTATTTAGCTTTGTTGATGACTGTAGGAGGTTTAGCAAGTTAGGAAAAATTCGAAAGAAAAATCGGAAAACTGCGACATATCGATAAATAGAACCAGCGCCACTTTAACCTCATCTTTTTACTGATGGCGCGCAATGCCACTCAGCCCATGCCACAATCGTTATTTTGCGCTCCATATTCCCAAATCGTGTTATCAGCCATCTTGGCGATGTCAATTGGCCGCCTCGGAGCTACGATTTGACTTGAACCGGGAAGATCCGATGTTATGCCAACTATCCGGAAACGATTCATGCACTTAAGGCCAATATCATCCAAGCAATCCGTGAGCTACAGCCCGAAACTATCCACAAGGTCTTGGAAAATTGGAGTTACAGTAGGCGCTACTGCGAAGCCAGCAGAGGCAGCCACTTGAACGACGTTGTGTTCCATGATTAATGGGAATGTTTGCTCTTACTTATAAAGCCATAATACATGGAATAAATTTAATTTTGTTTATTTTATTGCATTTTTAAAGAGAAACTTATATTTGGCCCACCCTGTACATATATGTACTGTTGATGAATCATAAAGATTTAAGCTTCTTTATTTTATTGAAAATTTACCTCATTCGCAGAGGTGGTTTTCACAAGGTGTGACGTGGGAAGTCTACTCCTAAATAAGTTGCAAAATAGCTTTTAACACAAACATAAAATAGGTACTTAACAAGTTCATAAAGGAAACATCACTTAATCGTAGTTACTGCTTAATGATTGTTTGATCTACTCACAAGTTTCACACGTTTGAGGTCCAGTTTTTACCGCGTAGCTCTCCATCGATGCGACAGTTCTATTGCGCCATGATCCATTTTTTCTCTATCATATATGGAAACAAAAAATATCAAATTCATCATTAAGCTGGGCCCTCTTTTAAAACTATTCCCTTGGCAACAATTCTACGATTACCGATCTGCCAGTGCGCCGCACCACCTCTGAGCAGTCTCGGATCAAATATACTTTTTTATTATGATTAAGCCGTTCGCCTGGTGAATTATGTGGCGTGAAATGAAGCATTCGCCAGTTGCCGGCATACACGTATACAGCCAGCCGACGCTGTAGGTCTTCGTTAAGGGCGTGAGGCAGCGGCTTAAAATCGAATTGATCCCGCTTTGGCTTTGTAGTTGCTTTTGTGTGTTATTTTGTTGTAGAACGACAACAGATACACGAATGTATTGTCAGGCAACGAGAATTTTTTCGGTGAACTGTTGCGGTGAAGCGGATAAAGGAATGGATGTTTCATGTTTGGAACTTTGCGGGATATTGTGTTGTCCTCATATAAACTAATTTTGTCGGTGCCTTTTCCTTTATTTATTCTACTCTTATTTTCATCGATTTAGTGCGGTGAATGTATCTGATGACAATGAGATCAAATAATCTTGGAATTTCGGTTCTTTGTTGGTGGTGACTGGTGATAAGGTAGCGAAAGAGAGTTAGCCCGTGGATGGGAGGGACGGTATTTTTCAAGGTGACATTGCCATAATTTCTGGATTAAGTTGTTAAGCAGCATCTTTATGAGCCTGCCAAATAATATGAGGCTATATATGGAATGTGAATTTCTTTGAGCTGATATCATATACGGAAAAAATATATTTTAGAGAGATTTTGTTAAAAATATCCTAAATACACGCGTATTTGGAGTTTGGCTGATTGATGTGTGATCCTGTTGGTCCCTTGATGCACGAATAATAATTTATAGTACAGGCAAACCGTCGACGTAGGCCTTACAAGCAATGACGAAAGAGAATAATAGAGAGCACATAAAACTTCGGATAAAATTGGCGATCCAGAGGTCTGAAATGATATTACCCAAAACCATTCAAGGATAGTATACGATAAAAGGAGTAAGTATAACTTTGACATCTTATGAGGTTAACTGTCTTAAGTAGGTTGGTTTGAGTACGGCGACCATTCGACCTCTTTTTGAGAGGATAGTCCTCTTTTTTCCTACAATGTCCCCTTTGATTTTTTACTAAAAGAAAACAATACACTGTCATCTTTTTCTTATAAGAAATATGAGAGATTGCGGTAGGTACCTTCTCAAGTCTTACAATGCTGGAGCTAGATGGTAATCTTGTATCTATTTTCAAGCCTAATAAACCTATACAAATTTTGATAGTTCAAATGTGCTTTCCTTAAAAAAATTTCCTCTTTTATGATAGGTATTAGCGAAAGCCGTGTTTCAATGAAATTCGCTAATATTTGCTCAAACTCAAATTGCAAGACGAATGATTGAATACGTTTCTAGTTTCCCACCTCTTTTAAAGCCAACTACAAAGTCTCACTGGGTTCAATGCCTGGAGCAATGTGGGAAAGCTTTTGTGAACCTGATGAATATGAATGAGCCAACTAGCTAAAAATTAAAATACATAGTGTATAGTCAACCCCTGTATAGTGAACTATCCAATATGGTGAGCAACCACAATTTTACGCAGACTACTCGAAATAGTGAAGTATGAAAATCTCGATAGGTATAATGAACTCAGATTTTTTCTTGCAAAATTCAGTGGAAAATGTTACAATTCTGCAATGCGCTTTTTACAGATTTACCATTCATTTCTGGGTTTTTTACACTGTGGCACGAAAGTAAATATACAGTTGCCCTATTAAAAAACAAGTATAGTTAATTTAAGTTTTGCTTAATTTAAAGAAAACAGAAATGAAGGGGTAAATTTTCAAATTTCAATTCAAAAATGTAATTCTTTCATTATTGACAAAAATTGATACGTATTTATCTAAGAGTTCCTAAAAAAATATTTTTAGGTATGTCTCTGTTTTCCTGAAGATTGATACAATTTATTAATTTTTTGTCATTTGAGTGTTTGAAATAAAAATTTATATGTCATTTGTTGTTTTTTTTTTAGTTAAAACTTTAGTTAATAAAAAAAAATAAAAAAAAAAAAATATTTAGGTATATCAATTAAAGCTTTGGTATACGTTTAAAAACTCCAGCTCGAAATAATGAACAGGCGAGGTTTTTATTAGTTCACTATATCGAGTATCTACTGTTCCACTGAAAGTTGGGTTGTACAAGTGGTCTTGAGGAAATATTTAGCTGGGAAGCGGCCGAACCAACTGAGTGTAGGCTGTAGGAACGGGATCTGCTAATTTATTCGTGTGTCATATAGCTGTTGTAGGATGCAGACATCTTCCTGGTTGTAACACAGATACTCGAGGTCATATTGGCCATCTAAACAGAAGTAAAAACTGCCTCAGTAGGAGAATCATTAAAGGTTTGAGCACCGCCTAACCAGCGCTTGAGCTTTTTGGTTCCCTTCTTCCCATCAGACAAGGGTATTATTGTTCTAGATACTTGAATTATTTCTTTGTTATACTATGGCTGCAACGACCGGCCAGGACCGGATTTAGTGGTCTACTTATTTTCCTAATAGAATGCCCAATTTTTTTGAGTCCAGTTTTTCAATAAATAATTTATTGTGAAACCAAGTAAATTCTTTTAAATTTTAGATATAACGAACGGAACCTTCTGAGCTTTTTTTGACGAAAAATTGTTAATGATTTCTTTGAAATCAAGTTTCCGGAGTAAATCACTTTCAATGCTCAGCAGAGATAGCTTTGATAGACGCTTTTGTACCATCGTAGTTCGAAGCCTATTTTTTATAAGTTTTATTTTATATTATTTTATTTTCGATACCATTAAAACGAAATACATTCTCAGTGCTATTTCACTGCTGATGGTTCCAAAACGAACTGTGGAGTGAGAGCCTTCCCAACGCAGCCCGCGTCTTTCAAGCAGAAGTAGTGGCAATTAAGTAGGCATGAAGCGCATTAACATAGTGATACCCAGAAGGAAAAATAGGCATCGTCATCGACAGTTAGGGTGCGATTAAGTATCGTTTCAACCAAGTCAACCAGCTTGTTGTGGAATGCAGGAAGACATAGTGTCCAGGCGTGTTTTCACTCTCGTCTGGGTTCCCGGCCTTAGGAACATAGACGGGATTGAGGAAGGCGATTAACTTGCCAGGGGTGGCTCTGTTCTGTGCATCCCCCATAACACCCACTGCGGTAGCTGCGCTGATACAAACAAAAGTGAATCAGTTTTCCATCTTCTTTGAGTGTCCGGCAGAAGCCAAAACCAGATACAGTGAACTAGGTAGTTCCTTCTATGATGACCTTTCGGCCATCCAAAGTATCCACTTCAATAAAATCAATAAATTTATCAACTCCACAGGTTTTGAGCTCCCTTAAAATCATTCTCTCTCTCTATTTTCAGGTTCCGTTAGTTGTGGTATCAACACTGCGTTCAATGCCAACCAACCAAACAAGCTATTTCAAGGTTTGGAAATTTAACTCTGAAAGCTCCGTAGATTGGTCTTTTTCCATAGGCCTTTTAGTATAAATCGATCAAAGATACGAATAGAACCAACTCATTACCAAGACTAGGTTCTAAATTATCCTTGTACACTTTCACCAATGCCTCTTGTGCAGCGTGCAAATTTTCATCGTCCATATTCTCGATGAAATTAAGAAATCGAAATCTCTAACGTGCAGCTTCGTGTTCGTAAATGCACGCAGTCTTTCAGTGCTCTAGCCCCGGATGCTCTTAATCCGTCCCTGGTACCGGCCAAAGCACAGAAATTCTATCTATAACACTTCACCAAAGACTCAAGTTTCCATAACAGCCGATCCTTGAACGCGGTTTAGCTAAGTTTAAGTTCAACTCAGATCGGTTCATCATACTAAAGAAGTATCTTTGAGGATGTGACGAACTTTGTCTGTGTACACTCAAAATATATTCTTGAAATGGAGCCCCCAACATTAGTGAAATTGGTCTCCCACTCGATGATCTGCTTTTAGTGAAGCTTCGGATCTATGTTAATTTGCACTGATGAAGACATCGAAAGGAAGGTTGCCCATAGATGATAGGAGGTTGTAAACAAAAAATGTAAACGATCAATATATCAGTGCAAATGAACACTTAAAAGCATAAAAAAAAGTCAGTTAAAAAAACAAAAAAACCCGACTGACTGTAAACAAAAAGAATTAAAAAGATATGAACAAGACACATGCAAGTACGTATACCTAAATAATTGACAATCGGAGACTATAGATATACCTACACAGCCTAACAAATACATATATGAGTTTTGAGTACCCTTCGACTGTCAAATAGTAAGGTATAGGTACTTAAATGTGTCTTGTTCATATCTTTTTAATTAATTTTTTACAGTCAGTCGGGTTTTTTGGTTTTTTTAAACAAACTTTTTTTTATTTTTATCTTTTAAGCCTATGACACTCCGGGGAAGAATACGAAACTTATGACACCTCACTCTTCAAAATCGGTCAAGCCGTTTAGACCACAGGGTGTCCCGATGGAACGTACATAGGATACGCGCGAAACATATAACCCTCTCTGTGTGCAGTCGGGTAATAAAGCCACATTTATTTCTCATGGTCGCACGATGCCCCCCCATTGCAAATTCCTTTTTCACACTCTGGTTGCTTGTATCGGTGCTGCAGAATACTCTAGTTTGATTAAGAATCGAGGCGCTCTATCGAGACTAATTTGCTTGTAATTTTTATTAAGTGCTCTCCGGTATTATTATGCATACGAACGAAACTTGTGATGTGCCTTTTTTTATTAAATGACACTTGAGTGACAAATCTACAAATTATTTTGTAAATAGCCCATAAAGACGAAGTACTCGCTCATCAGTAGGTGAAATGGAAATAATTTCATGTCACCATTCCACCAAGAGATTGTAGTGGACCTTATCTAAACGAAAACATTCGGTAGCTACAGTTGTAGGCCGACTACAATGGATACCTTACCTGCTAAAATAATTTTCAACAACCACTTAGTGGTCCTCTGCAAAGTGTTAAAATACTTTCTGCCCTTCCGGCTCAATGATACAACTGGCGATTTAGAGGAGACGAAATTCCATAATCGCGTAGCTGCAGTAACATGCAGTGCGTACTGATTGCATTCGGATTTATGATTGGCTTCGTAATCTCTAACTGTATAAAACTGTGTTTTCTGGGCTTCGAAGACGGTGTTTTAAGGTACTCAGTCAATGCCCAAGACAGAATCCTGTTCAATGGAGGAATGGCTTACTTGGTTGTCAGTATCTTTGTCTATACCGCAAATTACGTACAGCGCAGGCCACTCCTGATCGCCATAAACGAGATGATAGCAATTTTTAAACTGATTGAGGCCGAAACAGATTGGACGATCTACTACCTATCGGACTTTCGAGCAACTTTTGTCTTGATGCACATCCTCTTCGTCTTCCACTTTATGGACGATCTAAGGCGCAACCTATTACTTCTAATCAGTACCTGTAAGAAAACAGCAGCAACACCTTTCTATATTATCAACTGTAACGTCCTCCATGAACAGTTTATAGACATATATCTTACTTATGTCTTTATATACATTTTCGAGATTTTTAAATACGAGCTGTTAGACAGTGAGTTGCGTGACATACGAGGCAGTTCGATTTAAGAAGACATTCGGAGAATTCTTTTCTTAAATAAATGTTTTATAACGATTAAATTTGTATAGTTGTTTTATTTCCGACCGTCCTTACATACCTTCAACATCAGTTTCCTGTTCGGCCTACTGGTGAGTGGTTTGACCTACTGGGGCTACTTTTACTCTCAACTGGTTTTGATTTGTTTCCATTTGAAAATGAGTGAAGTTTTGAAAAACAATTGTCACCGTGATGACCGCGAGTACAGGCATATCATAGCCAGACTTGTGTTGATCTCCTTTCGAATCCATAGAGTCAAGATAAATCTGGACAAGTACTTCCAAGCATTTTGGCCTACTGATGGATATCAACATAGCGTATGGTATGCTGGTGAGGCTTTTTGAACTGAACAACAAGTTTACGGGCCCCTATGTCTATGTCATCTTTTGCACATACCAATTTATACCGCTGATGGTGACGATTTCCTATGACATCTATTTGATTGCAAAACTTTCGGATATGTTAATCGATGCGGGGAGAACGTTTCAGGACAACTTGCTTCTGTTTAGTATAGGTAAGAACTTGCTCAACCAACCGCCAGTCAATAGAAATGTGAGTGGCTTGCACCTAAATTTCTATTCTACTGTTGAAAGTCTCTCTATTTCAGATAGATTTGGTGCTGATGCAGACTCACTTACATAGCTTGGGAACAAAGGGATTCAGTAAAATCAGTATCGACCCAAAGTTTTGGTTTAAGAACTTCTCGACTGTAATCATCATGAATTCGATTGTGTGCTTCAGTATTACCTGGGATCCGTGACCGTCAGCCATTGAAGCAGAGGTTCCTGTGTGATATCAATGCCGAAATATAGTTCATAAGTTTTGATTTAAAAAAGTGTTTATAAAATTAAGTCTTTAGCAAAATGCTAGGGGACTAGTTCTAGATCAAATACAGTTTTGACTTTAAGATGTCTCAGACTGGCGAAGAGAGGGGAGCACGGGTGAGGAAGTCAAAAATAGACTCGAAAACTAGGCGAAAGAACCTGTCTTAGTTAACATTTCCTGAGCAATAAAGCATATGACGATTCATTTCAAAAAGTAAATTCAAAATAAGATTCTAAAATTAATTTTAATATTTAAAAGGAAGTGAGTATGAAGAAGGATCAGACTAAAAAATGGATCTGGTCCCAAGCTTAACTTTTGAACAACAACTTGCAACTTATCTAGCTAGCTTTATCAGGTAGATATGGATCAGATAGACACGGGTCAGAGAATGCAATGGCGTAAGCCCCTGAACTGCTAAAAGATTTATTCCGCGGAAAACTCAAATAAAATTTTAGGTCTCATCCACAGTGCCACCTCTCACGAACGGCTTCCGCAAAACATTTGGGTAGGTATAAGTAACTTCACTCGGATATTTATCAGACTTTATTGAGTCGTTCGGAACCAGTATGAAATTCTACATGTTTTCCAGTCGTGTCAAAAGAATGAACCTTCATATTTGAGCTGGGTCCTATTTCGCTCGGTTATTAGAATTTTATTTGTTTTTACATGTGAGATGCGCACTAATTTCCGCGGCTATACCTACCTATATAAGATTGCTACCTATGAGTACCTACGTACCTTGTTGTTTCTAGCATAATGGTATTCGCCTGGTGCTAACTACTCCAGCCCGCTGTGGGCAGAATTTCAATTTCATAAGATTACACGTACACACACCCACAGTGAGCTACTGTGTCACGCACGTATTAAAATTAATGATTCCCAATAAAGCGCTCAGCCATTAAATTCTAAATTTAAATTAAGGAATTTCCCATGGCGGATGTCATTGCTGGCGTGTCCTACAAATAGGTACTGTGTAGGTATAGGTGCCCAAAGCCAAACACAAACGCAAGTTCTAACATCGTCAGCATCAATTATTTGAAATTGAATTACATCCAATTACACGAGGAAACTTAATTTATTCTTGTCATTTATACTCGTGATGACTATGGGTGTGTCTGCGTCGTCCTGTCCTCCGCCAGGATTCCATTTCCCATTACGATATCACCAAAAACACAATTACGCTAAAATTGACGTTGGAATTCTCATTTGGCTTGAAGAGCCAAATACCAATTAGGAGTCGTACTAGAATTCCACATCAGGACATGAGTTATTGTTGTGTGTCCAGATTCGCATCCTGCTTCTCTTGCCGCCACACCAACTAAAGATACTCATTCAGTTGATGTATCTGCCAGCCAAGCCACCATTGTGGCATTTCATTGCAACAATTTGATTGGCTGTGGCAACAACGCCCTATAATGGATTAAGGCGGTGTTTACTGGAATATCGCTAAGCGAGAGGTCGTTGGCTTCGTTTGGATGTGAAATAAAGAGATGTCGAGAGCGCAAGCTGGTTACTATTGTTCTCCCTCCGCCTCCAGTCAGTTGTTGGGTGAAAATGTGTACGCTGTGAGTTGTTCGACTTGATAACTGGGGACTTTTGTCGGTAAGGTAGGTAGGTATGATTCGTGTTGCAAATGGTTCGATTCAAACATTCAGCAGGAAGGTTTTTTTTTCTGCTGGCTTTTGAGATTATAGGTATAATTATTTGCCGTCGCAAATGTTATATGTGTGAAAAGTAACACAAAAGTAATAAATATGAATCCAAAATTACAGATTGATTGTTAAAAATGTTAGTGTACGTAAATAATATGTCTACTTGGTAGGTACCTATATAATTAGCTGAAATGACCTTTTGTCACTAAGTACTATAGGTATATTTTAATAATCTATGGCAAGAAAGTGCATTAATCGATTACAAATATCAATATAAGATTTTCAAATGTCATCAACTTCGTGTTTTTAGGTTTTAACGACAGCAAAAATCAGGAAAACTTCATTATTTGCAATTAGCTCTAAATACCTACCTAGAAGTTTGAAAACAATGTTTCTTGTAGATTAATTCATCATACAATTACCTGTATTTAGTGTGGGTTAAATTAATTTAATAAATTGTTGTGATAACCTTTACTTAAAATACTAACCATACCCTATGCAACGTTGCTATTTGGCAGGCTTCAGGAGTTAGATCTGACCCAGAGAAAAAGAACGTAAAATCAAAGAAAACCACTTTGATTTAAATATACTATATATTTATATAAAACAAAAATTCTATAAAAATCCGAAAGACCGCCCATAACTGGAGAACGGATCGTTCTATATGAGGTATCGGCGAGAAAATTCAAAAATTTAAAAGGGAAATTGGAATTAATTTTCCATTATTTTGTGCAGGGATTTTTTTTTTTTAAATTTGATCGCAATATAAACAGTGAAATCATATTTTATCAAAAGTTCTGGCTGAGTTTAATTATTATTATTTTTCTTTACGGACACCTTTTGTTCTATTTTGAAATAGTATTTTGCGAAACATTAACATTAATAAAATTGTGGATATCTATAAATTTAATAAAACTGTAGTCGTTTTCATATGTTAACGGTTGGTGTAAAAACTATTGTACAGATTTCGATGAAACTTTATTTGAAATGCCCCTTAAGACCCTGAGAAGGACATAGGCTATTCCTTTCAATTCCATGCCTATTTTTAACTTAAATGTGTTTTTTTTGCTGACTTTACTGCTTTTTAATCGCTTTTACTTAAACAATTCTTAATCAATGTAAGCAAAACGAAATACAGTAGTCCCTCGATAATGTGAATTACCGTTAATGTGAATTTCTCTAAAATGTGAATCGGCAAAACTTTACATTGTCATGTTAATAATGTGAACTTCCGAAATTTTCAACCTCTAAAAGGTGAATTTTTTTGTAAACGTTTTTATATTTCTCTTGCTCGTTTTGCGTGCGATTTTCGTTTTTCTTCTAAATTGATAAACATTTA
The DNA here is from genome assembly GCA_916610125.1 of Cheilosia vulpina. Classification (NCBI taxonomy): domain Eukaryota; kingdom Metazoa; phylum Arthropoda; class Insecta; order Diptera; family Syrphidae; genus Cheilosia; species Cheilosia vulpina. The sequence continues at coordinate 111,023,875 of OU744276.1, read as the reverse complement.
AACTGTGCTTTAAAAATCATTTTCTGTTGTTTTAAATAAATTTGAAAATCGTTTCAATCAGTTTAGTAAGTACTGAAAAAAAGTTCCAGTATTTTGAATCCCTCTAAAATCCGAAAACGCCTTGTTTTAATTAGTTCACATTATCGAGGGACTACTGTACCAACAATAGCCAACACTTCCATAATTATTTTAAGCCATCAATCAGCTTTCTGTGTCATCCAATGTCATGAAGAAATTGCCAGTACTGTTAACTGAAAGTCTCTCTGGTTAGTCTATATTTTTTCTAGTTATTCTACCTATATTTTTGGCAGTGTCACTTTAGTAACAAATAAAATAGTAAAACATCTATTAGGATCCGACCTAACAGTTGACGAAAGGTTTTTGAACTGAAAAACTCTTACCTATATCTAATGTGCACACCTAAAAATAAAAATATGCAAATCCAAATGAAACATTTTCGTAGTTGCTATCACGGGGCTTCGAAATGCTACGGCTTTTATTTCTTAGAGAGAACTTACATCAAAAAACACAAAGGGTTGGCTATAATTAAGAGAAGAGTTTTGAGTTTAAGTGATTCGAGATATCTCATAAGCTGACAATTTAACGTCGTTTCATGGCCATTTGAAGTATGAACATAAGTTAGTTAAGTGATTAGTAAGAGTAGAAGAAGATTCGCCTTTTCTTAAGACCGTCATAGACAAATACTTTTTTGCATCTATTTGCGAAAGGCGGGGGAGAATAGGATCAAACAGATCACGCAATTGATTTTGGCAGCATCGAAGAATACCTCATTGGAATGATGAGGAAAGAACATCCAGCAATATTAAATTTATTCTACGACAAATTTAAAGCCGTCAACGTCAAATAAACAAGACAAAGGAGCGCCGTACAGTTGGCAGCTATGTATAGGTACTGCAAATAGATTAGCTTTGTCAAAGAGCTCACATGTAAAGTGTTATAGTTGATTGATTAGACCCAGTTCTATATAGTTTTTCCAAACTACCTCCCAAAAGTTCATGGCTCACCTTTTAAAACTCAATAAGTGCATTGCAACAATTTCGGGTTCTTTAAAATTTGTAAATTTTTTTTTTCCAACAGAAACGTATGTAACACACTCATGACTGTTTACAGCTCCAGACGCACCATTAATCTGTTTGACCCAGAAAATAAAAACATCCACCGACTGCATCACTTAAATCCCCCCCAGCTGTTGAATGATTAAGCAACAATTTATTAATTCCTTGAACACAATAAACTACAATAAACAATTTCACACCACGTCAAAAGTGGCAGGTCTACGAAACATCCTTTTAGCGGCACAATAAACCGAATTCAATAAATTAAAATGCAATAAAATGCCCGCGCCAAATAGCACAACAAATTGGCCCGAGTCCTTGCACAATGCAGAATTATTCCTGCCGTCGACACCTGTAGCAAATTGTACAGCAAAACATGTCGGCAACCAGCTTTGATGTCCTTGCAGCAATTAAATGTTTCACGCGTCCTTCTTAGGCCGTAATCCAATCGTAACACCGTGCAAGTAAGGTGTTAAAATCCAACCAAACAACAATCCGCAAGGATATGCTAAGCCATCCTATGGCAGGTACATCGCAACAAAATGATGGGTGCCTTAAACATCCTTAACTACGTGTATCGAATTTTGATTGTGCGTGGGATACATATGAGGGTTGGGTGTACACAGATTATCCTAGCTAATGGAGAAATCGGAATTCATTTAGATGGACAGCAAGGACAATTACCATCGGCATCTCTCCACACAAAGGGACCACCAACAAGGAACCATTGTATTAGTTGGCTCGCTGACGGACTAAGGTGATGTCAGCAGCGTCTTTGTTTCCATTGTGTCTGGGAAATTGTGCGCGCCTTTTCTTTAATAATAGGCTCATGCGTAGAGACCCCATGTTGTCATTCGAGTGATGAGCTCGAATTTCAAAACAGGATCACAAGTTGAAAAGTGAAATTTATTGCGCCACTGATTGAACAGGAAGAATGCCAACGACCAATGACTTCTGGGAATATTTCCTTGCCATTTGGTTATCAAAATTGTTCCTTTAGTGACTGTATTCCGACACACACAACAGTTCGGTGTATCGTCCTCGGGAGCAATAAGTCACCATAAGTGAAATAAATAAGACGCCTCTAGCAGCAATGAGATTTATTGTGTCACCTGGAGTGAGGAGATTCGTTATTTGCCGACCGGCAATAAATCACGATCAAAGTTACTACATCCGAACGTTCTGCTGGAAAAGGACTCATTCGCTACGCAGATTTTTTCACAGATTACAACACTGAGCGCGGATTTTTTTGCTAGGATAAACACAAAGTGACAATAATTGAGCAATTTGTTCCTATTAGACCGGGAGCGCTGCGCAGAGTGTTGACTCGCAAATGGGGTGGCTTGGTTAATTCAATCCTGTGTGGGTCGTTTTGTGGGTTGCGCTGTGGTATTGATTTAGTCAATTAATCCCGCAGGAGCGATAGATTAATGTTGGAATGATGAATTGGAAGGCAATAAATATTACAAATGCGTGATCTAGCTAGATGGGTGGGTATGTTGGGACGAGACAATCAAGACCTCGCCATGGGAGTAATTTCTCATTTCGATTAATGAATGTTGCAATCAAGGACGCTAGAATAATGAGTTGATCTGTTTCATTATAATGGCGGAAGGTTAGCGCGGGCGTTGTTTAAGCAATACTTTGAAAATAATTTATCAAGCTGTTCACTTCATAAATTTGTTTGGGAAGCATGTGTGATGGCGTTGCCGAGGACTTGAATACCGCTTGGCTTACAGAGAAAATCGAAAAAAATCTTTACGTGAAATTACGCTTTATTTAAGCCAAGACAAGACTTTTTTTCCGCCTGACATATGCAACAGTGACTGGGAAGATGGATGCAGAGATTTAATAGTCGATTTAGCATACAAAATCGCATCATACTGTGCGTCAAAATCATAACTTGGAAGTTTCTGTTAACTGTAGCAGGTGTAAGGTGTATAGTCGACAACATTTCGCCGCTTTAAAAAGAATGCTTGTTGGCGAAGAACCTTTGCAGCCTTTTCAATTCTCAGCGATCCCGGACAAATTGTTTGCACAGTTGTTCAAATCTGAGCTTGGGGATAGCTTGGCCTTTTGAGCAGGGTGGAAGTTCGGTCTTCGCTATTGCAATGGGCTGCAGCAACGTCTGTAAATTGCGAGCTTCATATGAATATACCAGTAAGTGCAGCTAAATAAATGTTCTTAAAATTGGGCGCTCATTAAAAGCTGAGCTAGCGCCTCCATATACTGACTTTTGTCTGCTTCCGCCTTAAAAGTGCACACAAAAGTTAAAAGATCTTTGAATATAAATGGATTGAGCTGGTTGTTGCAGCTCACCAAAATGTTTGTTGTTCAACAGAGCAGACTTTAACCGCAGACCAATTCCGTTTCTTAAACTTAGTTTCTTTCATATATATTTCTTAACACCTCAAACAACTTTTCAGTGTGTACACCCAAACCCGATATCCCGGTCACGTCTTCTCGCTTCGGTACAGGTTTCTGCTTTCAGTTAGTGAAATACCCTTCAACCAAATAATTTACCTGACAGTCAGAGTAACGACAGTTTCCAGATATTGATAACAAAGGAAAAGAGACATTCTAAATGGAAAGTGTTAAAAAGATGGCCAGTTTCTGTGAACCGGAAGACAGCGTTTAATTCGGTCCTTGTGTAAGGAACGTAACGTCCTGAACATTTTATATATAAATCTTACTTATGTCTTTATATACATTTTGTTGATTCTTTAATACGAGCTGTTAGACAGTGAGTTGCGTGACATACGAGTGAGTTCTTTTTAAGCAGACATTCTGAGAAGTCTTTTCTTAAATAAATGTTTCAAACGATTAAATTTGTGTAGTTGTTTTTAATTCTGACCGTCCTTATACTTGTACTTTCAAAAAGCACTTGAAACTTCTGGAGCCCAAACCACGAAATTTTTTCGGCAAAATATTTCATTTGCTTACAACTTTTATAAAGTTTTGAATTTGTTTGTAAGGTGGCCCATATTTTGACATAACACTTGGAGCTATTGTTCTTCCATTTGAATAAAATAAAGCTTGTACATTGCTGTCAGAAAATCGACCGCTTTCCGTCTTACAAATCTATTACTTCCGGTTTTTACCGTCCGCCACTGCGCCAGCCTGTAGTTTTAAAGGGTGTCGAATAATTCTCGTAAAATGTAATTTCGATAGAATATACAGATTTTTAATTAGAAAGATTAAATTTTTTATTGGTTCATAGAGTATACAGATTGGGGTTATGTATGGAATAGAACATCGGATAAATGGCCGCCACGGCTTTGCTGGCAAGTACGTTTAGTCTTTATTTGAAATTTTCTATGAACGTTACGCAAAATGGTGGCTGAATTTTATTAATACACATCCCAATCTCCTCTTTCAAGGCGTTAGCGGTCGTAGAAAAGAAAAAAGTGCAATGGCGTTTAATCGCAAGATCTGGATGGACAATTCTGATCGTAAAAACGGCCGATTACACGATTAGGAAATGTCTCATGTAGTAACTGAATTGTTTCTCTGGCTGTATGGCATGTGGCACCATCTTGTTGAAACCACATATTTGTCACATCCATATCTTATAATTTAGGCACTAAAAACTGGGTTCCCATGTCACGATAACGAACACCATTAGATAATTGTTACTGTCTGACTCGAAGAAAAATGGTCCGATAATGCCTCCAGCCCAAAACCGAACCAAACAGTAACAGAATTTATTTCTCAACAATTACTCGTGGGTTCTCTAAACCCAAAATGCGAAAGTATTGACTATTAATGAAGTCATCAAGGTGAAAATGAGCTTCATCACTGAATTTGATTGTATTCGTAAGAGCTGACAAACCTTCAGTATTTTTAAAATACTGCTCAGCAATGATAATGAGTTGGTCTTTCGTAAAGCTCTCCATTTTTACTAATCCCTAACTTTCAGCTGGCACATTGTTATCTTTTTTCCCGTTGGCATCACTGTACTATTAAATGGCGCAAAATTTAAAATTTTGCATGATTTATGGGACACCCTGTAGTATGTATTATATGAAAGCTTCTGCAAACGAAGAACCGGAATTTAATCTTCCTAATGACTGAGAAAGCTATAGTATAAATACCCACAGAACCGATACCAAACCTCACAAAGCTGCAAACCCTCACCTAGCTCACTTTCAGCTAAGAAGACGCTGCTCCAATTTATTGGAAATAATTTTTCGCCTTCCATCATTGGGCAGTACTACCCTGTCTCCATTTTCGACATCATTTATCCACTCTTAAATTACAGGCTAATGACACAGCCGCACATACCTAACCTATGCTCCATTTGTGTTAAAAACATATGAAGACAGCTCGGTCATTAAAACTTAATCCGCATGCATGCAATGGAAATAATTTTGCATACTTCCTCTTTTAGGCAGCATGATGGAGTAAAGGGAAACTTTCTTCCACGGCAGCCGAACAATGATTGATACATTGAAAGCTGCCAAACCAATACGTTCTAAAAACAGAAACACCTTTCCCATTGTAAATTAGCAACAATACATAGGTACTGTGAGTTGCATGTTCTGTTCCTGTCGAATTGTAAATAGACCTCAAACCCGTTGAAAGGAGCGCCTACCCAAAGACAATGGCTAACTCGAGAGCCAGCACCACAAAAACCGAAAAACAAAAACCCAATTGCACGAAAGAGCTGAACAAAATTACCCATACACACACGTAGGTACTTCACAATTCGACATCAGACATCAGCTGTCATTAAGTATTACCTAATGATTTGGCTCCTTTGGCCCGGTATATGCTAGTTGGCCGATGGTCGTTGGCCAGTGCGATGTCTTGCCAAATGCGTGCCAACAACCGCCAGGAGGCGTGCTGCGGCGGGCGGTGCGGAATGGCTTAAAAATGCAAATAAATGATTCGGCATGCAATTCATACCGCAGTCAAAGATCCTTTAAATTATTTGCAATTACACTAATTGCCCCGGTGTGGTCTGCACGATTGCTGTTTGGTGTATAGTGTGGCTGCCTCTTTTTGTCATGTTGCACATCACAGATGGCGCTGTATAGAGTAGACCTACATATTCATATTGTGTACTCTCAACTTGCTGTTTTTTGTTTTGGCAAATAGCCCAGATTTGACTCCCCTCGGCGGTCGTTAGTGCGGTTGCAGCGCACTACCAACATGTTCACTTGAGTGCGATGGCAATTAGTGTAAAACTAATTGAACGCCGCATAGATTTGTGTAGTTGCAGTGACTACGGATGAACATGGGCATACCTACTTGCGATTTCCACTTGCATGCCGACTGAATTTATTAATTGGCTGACATGTACATTAATTTCGATCGAATGGCGGGGTGTAGCTGACGGTAATTCTACCGAAATGTGGGTACGCTTGCCAAAGACCTCGCCTAAGTGCAAATTGCCCGTCGCGCCACAGAGTAGCAAAGCAATTAACATAAATTAACAGCCACTAGGAGTTATCTGCGGCTGTGTTTGAATAGGAATATCTGAAAAATTTGATTTTAGCGCTGCGCGCAAATATTGACTCATCTGCTGTGAGTTACGATCGGATCGGATGTGCGTGCCCATGGATTGTGATGCTGGCGAGAGATTAGCGTGAAATAGATGGCGTTGCAGACATATCCCCATAGTTGACTTCCGGATCTCGTAATTTATGATGCGATATGCCAATGAGATGACGTTTCGAGTTCTAGAGCTACGATTTAATTGGCGCTGCACCTGGTGCGAGCAACTGCGCGTTTTAATTGGATGTTCAATACATTAAGGCAAACTAAGAGTACTTGCATCTGATGGAACCTATATCATCAATTCCACTGATTAAGAAATTAGTTTAAGTAATTGAGTTTATTAGCAGGAGTCTAGTTCAAATTAAGGTCTGACTGAAAGCAGTAAAAAGACACACCACAGCCCGTGAGACTGTCTCGTAACTTGGAAGATCTGAGTAACCGACAGAGGCTGTTGCTCAATAGTACGTCTTTGAATGGTAAAGCCAAATTGTGAACTGTACGAGTATACCTCGGATTTTACTTTGCTCTTAAGCTACATAACCTCATCCGTATCTTCAAATTTAATATCGCTACTTCTTCGCAAAAGGAAGATACATAAAAGGAAAAGGCTCATAAAAATACATTCCTACCTGTCGCAATATGGACAGCCCATAGTACCATCTTCCTGCAAGAATTCCCTTGGATGAGTTCCATTTTTTGAACAGACTGTCAAATGACAAGTAACGAAAAGCAATTCCGTCTGCATCCGCCACTCTAATATCGATTTGCGCAAACCACCTGCATTTTCTGTTCTCAAAGCCAAACATCCCATCCATCTTTACTCATTCACACAAACCATTGCCACAGGCCCATTAAACCCTATTTCCTTTTCGAATTCTAAATTTTCAATTAGCCCCTCACTCAAATTTCAATTTGACATCGCAACTAATTGCACATGAAACCCAAAGTCGCATCGCGCTTCGGTCATTCAGTTCGCCATCAGTTCAGCCCACGTGCAGCAAATGCGCATCACTTTAGTTACCCCCTGTAACCACATAGAGGGAGGGGGCGCAATAAAATCCGTTTCTGGAGCCTGCCCTGCTGCTCTGTGATTTTGTGCACAGATTTGGATACTTTATTTCAATTTTACCTCTGGAGAAGGAGGTGGAAATAAACCACCGCCAAAGACTTGGTCGTCGGTTCGAGATAAAAGCGCGCGGCATCCTTTGATCGGTTCACTTTATAAAATACTATGGTCACGCCTTAAAGGCATTAAACGAGATGGCGCTCAATCCGTGGACCCTTCCACCTTCCCGGCCGACAAATTAAATCCTTTTTGCATTGTTTGCTCCAGGTATTCAAGTGGAACGAAACGATGTGCTCACTCTCTGTGATCATCAGCAAAAGCAATACAGCCAACGCCAACTATGGAGCCCCAGCATCTGATGGGCTGGAGAATAGAATCGGAATCACAACCGCATCGCTTGTATTAGCAGAAATGTACTTAATTACAATCGTATCAAAGTTCGGTGAACCGATGGTCAATGATTCCGATTCAATGTGTGTACAAGGTGTCTCTGATGCGCGACGTTGAATGTCGGTTCTATCGATAGATGCCAAGGCTTCGTTTTTCCCCCGATTTTCTCGGATAATGGTGGCACAGCCATAGCCATAGCCATAGCCATAGACACCTGCTGTAAATGCTTGCTCTGCCAACCATTATTAATTCACTTAATCACCACTTTGGGGAGAGTTGCGCATGCGCACTTAAAATGCGGTCGCTCAAGTGATGGAGTGCTGATGAGGCTCGCAGTTGTGCTGTGCGCGAAGCCAAAAACATAAGCGGTGTGCACGCTCCGCACCTGTCCCGGAACAAATTAGAAAATTTACTTTGCGCTAATGTGCTGCGACAAACTTTAATCGTGTTGTACGCTTTAATGCTCTGACGCGAGAGGGCACCAACAAAGACGACACTCCATCTACAGTTCAAAGGTAGGTACTTGTCGTTTGGAGGAGGGGTTTTGCTGATGGCCAACAGCGATAGTGCTGTTGTTGTTTGGATTACTTGAGCAGGTATTAATTGCAAACAGTGAAATTAATTCTCTAGTAGCCGAATGAGGGTTAAGCAGGACGAATAAAAAAAACAAGATGTGTTCGTTGATGCGGTCCGTTTATTGGTGACTTTATGCGGACAATTTTAAATTTAGCGAGCCTAATGTGGTATCAATTATCATTTTATAATATGCATCATTACCGTTAAGAACGTCTTGTCACCCTTGAAAGTTTGCAATAGGCACCAGCCTCAGTCATTGTGAATTCTTATTCCCAAGGAATTGTTTGAAAGACTGCAAAAGGAAGCGAAGTTATCAAGGCAGACTAAGCCTGTACCTTTGTTCACTTTTTGTGCGAATAGTCGAACCGATGTCATAGTTTCATACCTAGGAAATCGACTGAGTGACCAGAAACTGATCACACAACGTCACTAGTTGAAAAGTCAAACAAATGTCAGCTGAATTTCTCTGCAAGTCATTAAAGAACTAGCGTATAACTTGCAATTTAATTGTAATAATTATTTGTTATGATTGTAGAATTGTTTTAAGTGACATAAATCGGCTCATAAATCAAAATATACAAGTACAGAGGAAAATTAAGACAGCCTATGCTAACCCTGCGGGTATATACAATATGTCCACCATTTTTCATCGAAATCGGAACCGCTTTTAGAGCTGGTTTACTTAACAAACAGCAATATATTTCAGCTCCTGCATTTTTCGTATTAGTTGGATTGATGCTAAAGTGCCTTGCGTAACTAACTTTAATTCAAAGTAAGACAGTTTGTCTTCCAAGAGCATTCTACACTTTGGCATACAAAGTGACCCTAACCTGACTAAAAGATCTCGTTACAGGTTTTTTTAAGCTGTATCTTTTTAGCGCTAATCTGAGTCCGAAAATGATTTTTTCGTTGTAGGATCTGGGATGTCTATTGTCTAGTATAAATAAATAAAGTCAGGTCTTCTTACTTTTTAAGCAGTAGGTCGTAGTGAACTGCCTCCAGTGGTCATTTTTTGTCGTATTTATCCAGAGGTTCTGTTCTGTATATACCTACATTCGTTCTTCCGATTGCGCCTAATAGGCCACAGAGCTGTTGTCAAATTTCTTAACCAGAAATAGATTTTGGGTTGAGACTAATTGATAGGTAGGTACCTTAATTCTATAGATTCCGAAAGAGCCCAGAAGTTTCGCTACTTCAAATTCGAGCTAAAAACTTAGGACCTACTATCTCGTTTGGAATGGCTGTTTTAGTTTATATAAATATCTGATTGATCAGACTGCGTGCAAGAAGACTGTTTTAAGGTTATTTCTTAGTCCTAATGCTATAGAAAAGTAAATAATACGTTCTTATGATAATTTATCCTTCCTTAAGTTATTAATCCCTATATGAAAGCCAAATCATTCGGCGCTATGCTAGACAGTCTATGTTAAAGTCTGCTTCGAAGGGGTTATTTAAAGCATTTAGAGAAGTGTCAGTTGTATGTGCATATAAAACTCACATAAGAGCTAACTCCGTTAGACACCCGTGTTGAAGTTTACCTACCATTTTTTTGCAGGCACCTAACTGTTTTCTATAAAAACCCGCATTGCGCCAAATAGACTTACAATCAAAACCAATGCTGACTCAATGCTTCGTGCTGCTGCGATAATATCAGAGATACATATTTCAGCTTTGGGAAAATCAATTGGTTCCTACAAATATACGACCCATAAAAGTAATAATAATCTTTTGGGGTAATTCTCGGCTTGGAGAGTGTTTCTTGAGATTTTGGAACGAAAACTTCAAATTTTTAACTGCTGCAAAGTTTGTGGATTGACAACAAAGATACGAGTTTTGGCAGGGTTCCAGAATAAGAACGGGTTAGATCACACGATCTCGGTAACCAATTGCAATTAACGTCTCACCAGACTTGGAAATTTATTCGTACAGTGGACAAGTTTTTAATGAAAATAAATAAGACTGAACATTTTAGGACGTTAATGCTTCCGTAAATATTCCAAGCCAGCTATCAGTCAGCTTTCTACTCTGTCCCCAGAAGCTGAGCTGTGCAAATCAAGAGATACCTTTTTTCTAGTTCTACTTCGTGGTGGTGGAAAAACTTTGGTAGCACATTCACTCCAAGAAACATTGAGTGTCATCTTCTCTGTTTGAGTGAAACGAAAGAGTGTAAGATTGGGGTTTTGGAAGAAGCACTCGATTCAGTGTGACTGAAAACTGCATTCGTTAAGTCTTAGGACAACCTGGTACCTCTTACTAATACAGATATTTACAATTGCGCTCCATGACCCCTCCTAAAATTGATAGTCCACAGAACTTTGGCCTGCCAGTTATTTCCTGAAACCTCCCCAACAGATGCACTGTTCCAGACATACAAAACACGTATATAAGTAATACAGTAAGGCGAAATTTTAGTGTATAGGTAGAATGATATTCACGTATAGCCACTGTTGTATAAAACACTTCCGCGCAAACAACTCCGTTGAACGTCTGAAACTCCAAAAAGAAGTGAACAGATGATGGCCCGCCATATGCCAACTTCAAACGGCGTCTCATTCATAAATTAATTAGACAGCGATATGCCAAAATGTCACTCACATAAGACGCCGCCAGCAGACAGTTTCTCACGCCAACCGCATCACAGCAAAGGAAGTGGCGGGCATCAGTCCCATGTGCCAAATAAGAATCTTAGCGAATTCATTCAAATCTCCTTTGAAATTTGACTCCAACGCCAGCGCCAAATGATTCCCGGATCCGGATAAATTGATGACACAAATCATACAACAAACGACAAAGTATCTTTTGCAGCGGATGCGCGGGCGGGAAGAGATAAATCCAAAAAGAAGAACAGACTTTCCCACAGTTGCTCAACCTAATCACCTAATTGCTGTAAGGAGCCTGAATGTGTAAGACAAACAATCTATTCATCCGCCAAAGGACACATGTGTTTGTGTATGCACAACTACTTACCTCGGACCTTTATTCACTTTACGATGGGTATTGGGAAGGAAATAAAACAAACAAACAACCGGACACTGATGGTGGAGGAGGCCCAAATTGACATTTATTATCTCGACACCGCCGACAGAAGTGCACTTGTCAAATGTGTGAACTGAAACGTCAAACAGACAAACAACCGCCAGAGCAACATTTCAATTTGTAAAGCCCATCTAGTCCTCCCACGTCTCTGTGTAAGGGAACCGAACTGAGGAAGAGAGAGAGGGAGCCTTTAAAATCGGTAGCTAGTTATCCACTTATCTCTGGTGGAGGTCGTAAGGCCATTAAAACGTTGGTACGAAACACAGACACCTGAGAGAATTCCGATGGTCATTAGGGGTATAAATGACGACGCAACCGTTTGGAACAAAAGAGTTGGACCCACCGCTAAGACGAGACACGACGCACGGCTTTGATCTCACCACCCAAGGTATACCGACCGTCCAATCAGAAGCTGATGCCTAATGTGATTAAAGACTCAAATGAGGTTTTCTTCGTCTTTTTTTTTCACATAGGCTGAGTAGCGTCATACCTATACCTCGCAGCCTAAAGCTCTTTGGTGCGGCCATTTGTCATGTGAGGTTGTTGCCATCATAGTACGCATAGCGTTTATTAAAGTCACGCCATATGCACCGAAAAAGTGTCATTTAAATGAAACGGATACCTCTAAGCAATCGCTGTATCCCCTTTATCCCATGAGCCGTCCACATGTAGGACACCTGAGTAAATTGAAGAGGTGCTAATTAATCATGGGTTTCAGTAGAGATGTCATCCGAAGTCATATAAGTATTTTGTTTTGATAATTATTAAACGTAATTAATTGACGATAATTAATGAACCTAGTTTTGCAAATTCAAATTAATCCGCGTAGGTAGTAAAGCTGAAATTTTTTGCCTCACATCTTGGAATAGAGCTTCAACAAAGGCTTCGCATGCTAATTTCCGATAAATTGTAGGTATATGTATAGTATATCTTGGGCAAATAAGTAGAAAGATCACCTCTGTTATTATTTATTGTTTCGGACGAAGCGTTTTGTAAGTGGATTTGAAATTAGCACTAATTAATGGAACTGGAAAGACGCGGAAGATTTTGTTCTTTGTTCGACTTATTCTTGTAAACATTTAAGTTTCGCAGTGATCCATTACAACCTTTTCCCGTGAATTTTGACTTCAAAAATGCTATATTGACCTCGGAATGAGAGTCGTTTCGCTTCTTGATTTTTTCCGAGGCAATCGTTGATTATTATGAGTGGGTGTTTCTAATTGGTGAAGATATTCGACACCATTCGGGTTGAGGTTTCGAAAAAGACACTCACTGTTACAAAAAAAAAAAAAAATTGGTCAATTGCCGTGGTATTTAAATAAATATATCTGGCGCGAAAGTATACCTACCATATAGGACTCTAAGTCTATAGTCCTGCAAGTTAGACCCATCATCATGGCTTTGTAATCGAACTAGACATGCATCACAAAAATTACTTCCAACTTTCAAGTGTCTTGGAAGTAGCACAGGCATTAAAGCTATAGAAGTTTGCGAATCCGGTCTATGATGACGTTTCCCCGAACATAATTCAACACAAGGAACTTTCAATCTAATTCAGTCTTCCAAAATATTGCTAAATGTATAGGTACATATTAATGGAAACAAAACTAAAAAATATACATACAAAAATATAGGTAAATACATAAATTCTTATTAAATAATTTATTTCTTCATCGCTCTCGGAATCGTTTGAATTATAATTTTTATATACCCCGTGTGTCCCTATTTTTCTTATGATTTCATCAGGAATAAGGTTATTGTAGCAACAAAATTCAGGTGTAAGATTATTTCTAATCATAAGAATGCTATTTAATACAGTTAATTGGCTGAAAATCCGCTCCACTTCGGCATTTGAAATTGGTAAAACCAACACCGAAATCGCAAAATATGCTAAATTGTCTTCACTTCAGTCACAATTGGAGCATTCAAACGAAGAACCGCTGTATTCTAGGTTTATTCCCAATAAATTGGTTTCTGTATGAAATTGTGAGCGTGTTCCTTAAGTATGGCCAGATATCATACAACCTATAGATACCTATCTATCCTTATTGTCTAGTGGTAGAATAATATTACTTTTCAGGTAAAAAAATATTTTCGTGTCAAAGAATTTTTTCGCCTCGGTTAAAAATTGGGTAAACTGGATATCAAAATTTTCTCCGGTCAGAGTAAAGGGATTTCGGTCAGATATGACCGGAATCCATTCAATATGGCAACTCTTTTGCTAATCGTGTGAATGTGAAGCAGCCAGTGTGACCAATTCCATATTTGAAATCATGGTAAGTTCAGCAGTATAGCATATTGCTTTTGTATTAAATAGTGCAAGGTGATAAGGAGTCGGGTTGTAAGATCGTCATAAAAGACGAGGTACAAAGACGGGACCATCGCCATCCCCAGGGAGCCATTACGGTTAAAAACCTAAACCAAATCGCTTAGTCAATTTCCCTACAAAATTTAATTATTGCCCCAACATTGTTTGAGGAACCAACCTCCTCTAAGTTGTTAAAGAATTACCTGCCTAGGAGCAGGATTTTGTAAAAAGTAAACGCTTACTATTTATTACATAAAAAAATATTTTAGTTCAATTTATTTCAGTCTCTGTTCGTTAAATAAAAATAAATATAATTTTTGTTATCTGAATTCTTTGAATGGCTGTGTTCAGTGTTCACTGTCAAATGAGAATTGTAATGGCTTGTTCACACTAAGACTAAGGGACATCTGCTTTGACTTTATTTTATTTTGAATTCAAATTTTGCTAAATTGAAATCCTGCTAATGCTGGCATGATTTTAAAAAATAGGCTAAAAAAATAAAATAGTCCTGCTAAATTTAGCTAAATTTAGAAAAAAAAAAATAAAATTCTAAATGGCGGGTGATGTAATAAAATACTTAAATTCAGCGGTGTGGGAGTTTCGAGACTTTCTGTACGTAAAAGGAAAAAAACATCAAAATTGTGGGAATACCAATAATTTGACAAGAAAACATTCAAATTACATTTCACTATGTCCTCTAAGCAAAAATTTCAAGTACCAAAAAAATTGTCATTATAATGTTAACAAACTGCGATTTTTATAGTGAAAGTTAATTTAATGTGATTTTCTATCCAACGAATCTAAGAGTTTAATTTCGTTTTTTTATTTCACAAGAACTTCTATTCTACAAAATCATTAATAGCTAATGTAACCAACATAAATAAATAAACAAATAAAGTGTGAAAAACTCATTCTTGGAAATAAAACAAGATATTTTTGTTACTACAATTATTGTGTCTCTTTAGGTATACGATTATTGTATTCGGCGAAAAATTATTTCGCGGGACATGTCCACAAAAAATCAGCAAACAATTTAAGGAGGATTATATTTGTAAAACGTAAAAATTTCAAATAATAGTTTTAAATAATCTCATCTCAAATTTAATACTAAATAAAACAAAATCTTTGTTAACCACTTATTTTTTATTTTTCTGAAATAAAGAATTTATAACATATATCATTACAAAAGCTTAAGTGACTTGTTTTTGCTTTTGAGACTTGGCTATAATGTACATAAAGGCATACTCACAGGATAACGCCCCAATACGAAAAAAAAAAGAAAAAAAAATCGTCCTGTATCCATTTCAAACAACCCTAACATGACTTCTTGTCATTAACTAAATACCAACCATTTGAAGCCTCTCTATCTGTAAATTCCATCCTTCTAGAGGACACTCCTGTGCCAGCCCATGCAACTTAACTAATAGATATTCGTTAGCCTTTTATGCTGGCAGTAAATTCTCAACTTTATGGACGCACAATCAACAGAACGCGAGAAAATTATGTTTGCTTGCCTTCCAGCTGGAGGGTGAAAAGTGAATTCGTTACTTAGGTCGGATAGGGGTGCGTTAAATGCACAAGTGTCCGTGGAGAATTCCATTACCTCTACGTGAGTGCTGTTTTTAATTTCTGTTTTATTTGATTGCCTTAGTAAATAAATTGTTATTGCATTGTCTCATTAGATAAACCGACTGTAGTTCGATAAACTACTTAATGGAAGGTATCTCCTTTGAGGCTGCAAATATAGTGCAGTCCAACTGGAATCACAAATCGAAATCCCTTCGAGTTTATGCTGAGTACCTGGTGCAATTGTTAAAATCCCTTTAAGGTGCGACATTGCGAACCCTGTGGCTTTTGCGGTGACACGCCCTCCAGTCCATCCAAAACCATTTACAAAGTATATACAACAAAAAGATACACAAAATCCTACAGCTCGAGTTTCGTTTAGTTACAGATTGCAGCTCAGAGAATTAATGTTTTCCGTCTCGTTTTGTTCTACCCCATTGTTTGTTGTTGTTCCGTTTTTGTATCCGATACTTTGGCGGGCGCATCACACACAAACCGCTTTGGCGGTAGGTGGCGGCATCGTCTGATCTTTCGCCGACAATGCAATCAATTTTCCTCAGATTCATCAATATTTTCTTTAATCGCTTTAAACGTTTTGCCTCGCACTCGCCATCGCCATGTAGCTAGCAGGAGAGTAGATATGTGATCTTGTGTGTGGGTTAATGTATCTAAACATGTATCTGGGGGGATCAACGTTTGATCGTATTTATTTTATTTATTTTTTTCCAAAGATATTAAAATGCGATTTAATGGGGATTGTTTGGCCGTGTGTGATAGATACGTGTGTGGGTATCGCTATACAAAGAGAGGGACACTCGTAGACCCACCAACCAGCTTTTGATGTTCAAATGGTACGAGCATGGACACCATGCAGTTATTGAATGGAAATTAAATTGGTATTTTATTGGTGTGGTAATTAAAATGCAAACTATGGCTTCCGGGATTACAGGAGTTGGTTAATAAATTTAATTTGATTTCCCTTTAATGGACTTTGGGTGTTTAAGGAAGTGGTGCAGTGAAATAAAAATATTGTGACTATGGAGTTTCTCGGGAATCTGTGTTGGATGTATGGATTTTGGTGAACATACATTGAACTACCTACTTATAGGTATGTCCACTAACTTTGGGAAGTTTTTGGCAGTGAGACTTCATGATCTATGAATCAAAAAGAACGTCGCCCAATAGAAAATAGTTTCCAAGTCACATATATCTGCCAATGATGAATGTCGTTGGCTTCCTTAAGTGATTTATCAAGGGTAGGTCAACTCAAATGAATTCTGTGATTCGCAAATGGTGGTTTCACTATTCAAATATCAATTTGGCACGCAGTCCTACTACAAATGTCAGCTAATTTCCCATAAAAGTCATTAAAACGGTTTCCGATTATATCCATCCCTATACCTAAATCCACCGAAATAAATTGACAATTCACCCGGAAATTAGCTACACTCTACCACACAGCTGTATTGAGGTAATTAGGGCACTCGCCAATTTCAATTTAACAAAAGGCAAGTCGATCCGATTCCGATTTCTATGACACATTTAATGGGCATTTTGAGTGTAGGTACCTATCGTCTTTATATTGCAAAAACAACAGCCTATCAGTGATCGGCGCTGAGTGACTTTTGAATGGGTGGCGCACAAATCAAATCAACAATGTAACCCTAATTACAGTCATAACTGTAGTTCATTATGAGAAGATTTGTAAATTAACCTCGTATACTCGCAGCGAATCTATATCGCAGATGCGACACGACTTATGAAAGGGTGCTTGAGTGCGCTGTCTTAACTGATTCCGTGGAAAATCTCCTAAATCTGTCTCTATTCGGAAAAGTCAATTAAATTATCGTTTACTCTGGAGAATAGATCGGCTTGGAGGCTGTTAAAGGATTTAATGTAGCTGTGCCTCTGATTTTGCTGGTATAAATGAAACTATGGTTTCAAGGGTTGGCTATTAGTTTATTTATAATGTCAGCTTCGAAGCGAATGTGATCAGTAGAACTCGCTGCATATTGATTTGGAGCTACTTTAAGACATGTTTGGGTTCATTTGTTGCCAAGTCAGGAACATAAATCTATAGACAGTAAATCGTTTTATCGTTTTTTTTCGACAGACAGTTGTAAAACAACAACATCTTTCAACTGATCGACATCGAAATGTAATCAATAAAGCTTTTCAGAACACTCATATTTAGCAAGTATTCATGACGCATCCTGGAGCTTTCCATAATTATACCAAATTTTATGCAGCACTCCAGCAGATAGAGTTGTCAACTATCGAATGTGAGGTGTTCACTTTGCAAAAGATAAAAAAATTATATGGAAGTGATTTGAGGTTCGTGTAACTGTCGAATTTCCACTGAAATCTGAACAAGAGTTTGCTTTTGAACGCCTGATCAATAGTTTGGACTCACTTTAATGTCGAATAAGGAACAAATTAATTGGTGGATCGTTTAGCTATGCGCCAAGCTTTTCATTGAAAATGTTTTAGAATCGAAAGAAAGGGATTATAAGATGCTAAGTTTGAAGTCGAAAAGATTATCTTATGGGACTTTTGTGAAAAACTTGAGTACAATCAGCGGAGGTCTTAAAAAAGGTTAGGTCCCACTTAACCCACAATTTCATCAAAACACTGGATGAACTTTTATGGCACAGAATGCGAAAATTTTAAAAACCCTTGGAAGCATAAAATCGACGGTTAACTTTTGAGAATTTACTTTGTGCCTGAGCTATGTACCGTGAAAGCATCTACCAGACTGGTATGCAAGACCATAAGTCTGAGCTTCAAGACATGGTTGGTAAAAGTCATGATGCGCTCGTAAACAAGGAATAGTGTATTTACAATGTGAATTCAGTCAATACTCTTATAAGAATGAAGTCGAATTTGTATACATGGAAGATGCTGACTCTGACAAAGCTATAGTCCATAGTCATCCCTTTTCAAGTGACGGATCTTCGCTCTTCGATTCTGAGGCGGTAAAACTTCGATTGCTGATATTGGACTTCTCATAATCGAAGTTCACTTCTGCAAACAACGAAACTATAGAGTATAAGAGACAGGTACCAGTCTGGTAGTAAGTACAATGGACCACTAATAATAATAGCAGAACCTTCGATAACAAAATGCACGCTTGTCCGGACTACTGCAAGATAGACGATTTGTAATTTAGTAATGCTAAAAAAAAATCGATTTGTTTTGTATTAAATTTAGCGGATTTCTGCAATGTCTTTTGCTAAGCAGACTTCTTGTTTAAAATGAGTGTACAAATCACCTTAACGTCTTATTTGTGTAGGTATCTATTGAAGTGCGTTTTTGAGAGAATCCGTTAATTTGACATTGCATTTCCAAAAAAATGAGATGTTCTAACCTTTGAGTTTTGAATATCTCATTTTTTTGGAAATACAATGTCGAAATAACCAACCTTTAAGTTTTAATTTAGTTTTTAAACAGAAAATGACACACAAGCTGCAAAATTGAAATATATTATAATATAAGTTTTATTTTTATTAGCATAAGGCTTATTTTCAAACTAATTTTTACAATTTTTTTTTTAAATAAAGTTTTGGGCGAATAACTTTGAGCCCGTTATTTAGAAAACAAATGTGAATAGGTGGTCCATCCGCATACTTTATTATATTCAAAGGCTAAACAATAATTTGAGTATTCCATGGATTTATGAATTTGTATATTAGGAAAATGCTTTCAAAATCAATATCAATCTGTAGGCAGATACATTAAAACAGGCATTATACAACTTATTACATGCATTGAAATATATAAATTACCAAGGAATATCCTAAGTCGTCATTATAACAAGACCAATTCTTTAACAACTCGCTTAAAGTTTTGTCCTGATCTTTAAAATGCTGTAGACGAATGTGGCTACCAAATAAGGTATTGATCTAATTCGTCTCTTGGAGTGGGACATGCTGCCGCTGGATTCGTTTCATGAATTTGACGTATTTTGGTTCGCAGTAATTTACAGGGTGGGCCAAATACAAGTTACTTTTTAGAAATGCAATAAAATGAACAAAATTAAATTTATTGGAAATAAGTCTTCAATATTTTCCAACGTTGTTCAAGCGGAAAGCGACTCATTTCGTTCCGCGGAGATATGATACATTTTATATTAAAATTAAATGAAGTATATTTTGAATTTAACATTGTTTAAACTGTAAGAAAACAGCGGCAACACCTTTTTATGTTATCAACTGTAACGTCCTCCATGAACAATTTATATACATATATCTTACTTATGTCTTTATATACATTTTCGAGATTTTTGAAATTCGAGCTGTTAGACAGTGAGTTGCGTGACATACGAGACAGTTCGATTTAAGCAGACATCAGAGAAGTCTTTTCTTAAATAAATGTTTTATAACGATTAAATTTTTATAGTTGTTTTATTTCCGACTGTCCTTACAAAACTGAATCCATTTACTAAAGATGAGTATCCGATTTTTCTCCGTGTTGTCATGTAAATTTCCATTAATTGTCATCGCTCCTTCCATTAGTGAACATAATTAGAAAACATTGGCACAAGAAATTTAGAAAAAAGCCTATAGCAAGGCACCGGAAGTTTATTTAAATTATGATTTCCTTGTCTCCACCTAAAATAAAGCATTTTTGCATAGGTAGGCTTAAACAGTTTAATACTAGCACACGTGAACAAAACTTCGTGGCGTTCACCGCTTGAAAAAAAAACACCTCCATCTATAGTCAACTTTGAGAAATTGTTTTGATACCTTTGAAAGTCACGTTTACCCGTTTTAATGTAACGGCGACCTAGTTCTCCATTGCACACTTTGCTGATACAGACGTAGCTATAAATTAGCTGCGAATTTTTCGCCAATTAATATCGATTTTCCACTTAAATTAACCTCTTTCATCGCATAATGCCGTCTTAATTAATCCCAAGCACCACCCACGAAGACCACACCGCTGCGCGCAATATTTCATCCAAATAACCGGAAACCATCGATTGCTGTGTATCTTAAGTTCGAATTTGCAGATACCTTTAAATTTTATTTTCAAAAAAAAAAAAAATATCGCGTTGGAGTGAAATCGATTCATCCGGATCGTGCGCAATCATTGACAGCTTATACTCGCAGCATTACTACGATGCCAATCTCAGCAATTAACCCAATTCGCGATGGCATTTCATAGAGCTTTCGCTCCTACCTTCATACCTAACAAGGCCAAACTGCCAGAAGATCGGCTGTACCTATTACAAAAGCATACGCACATAATTAAGTACTCATAGATACCGCCACTTCGCACCTCGTCATGCGCACGGCGTTAATTTGTCGGCTAAATAAAATCGGCCAGAGTAATGAAACGCAAGCACGCGTTTTGGGTTAACATCCCGACGTTCATATCTCTGGGTACATATTTATGCGCACCACTCACTCGAAAAAGTAT
The DNA here is from genome assembly GCA_916610125.1 of Cheilosia vulpina. Lineage (NCBI taxonomy): Eukaryota > Metazoa > Arthropoda > Insecta > Diptera > Syrphidae > Cheilosia > Cheilosia vulpina. Next base: position 111,002,934 of record OU744276.1, on the reverse strand, counting down.
CTAAATACGAAGTGAATTTGAAAAGCTACCGAAATGTTGGCACTTCTGTTTGTTGTTATGTGTGCGGTGGCAAATATTTACTCTGGCTGTGTGGTATTTCGTCTGATGCTGCTTGTGTTACGTCTATTATGTGTCAGCAAATAGTGTCGGAAATGCTTGTTGAGATGGCCCATTTTGTTTGACAAATTAAATAAATCCTCAATAAATTCAAGAAAATCCGCACCGTAGCTGATTACATTAATTCGGAAGGAGATGAAAGCGTTACCCAATTCACATCTGTCCTCTATAATCACAACCCTTATCCAGAGTCACAATTAAAATCATTCTCCATGGACCTCGCCACCACACACGATTACGATTACACAACCTATTCAGAGGATCCTTGTTCTATTCAGGTTTAAAATTGGGCTTAACCGGATCGTTCGATCAAACGAAATGAGGATCCTTTCGAAGGTCCCGCACTCACGATAATAATTAACATGATGATTGTATTTTTCCAGTTTCCAGTTCCCACGAGAAGCAGCTCTGCGGCATCTCCTCGAGAGTATCTCCTATCGCGCCAGCCAAATATTGAAGTCATTTAGGGAAAATCAAAGCCAATCGACAAGTCGCCGCTTTACAGGTGCACAGTAGGTATCCGGTTCTGTGTGCACTGTGCACCCACAATGCCGAAAACAGTAGGAGCTGGCTCTGTTATAGGGTGAGTGTTATTAGACGACTTGACGCCTCCGTTTTTCTCTCGAAATAAAAATATTTATTGCTTTGGGTAGCTGAGTAGCCGCGGGGATATTTTTTATGTGGCCAATTAGTTGAATTTTATAGTGGTGATGAATTTTTCCGGAGGCAAGCCTCACCTATGCAAAGTTTTGTTAGATAGCTATAAACAGTCGATTGATTTACAGGAAACTGCGATCACTTAGAGCTGATGCAATGCGAATACGAGTGGGGTTGTTGTAGATCGATTATTTGTTATAACTGAATATGAATTGGTTACAAAGTGTTTCCCTTATGCAGTTGTACGGAGTCGGTATGGTTACATTTTTTTTTTTAGTAACGAGGTAGCTCAGTAGATCGTAGGTACCAGCGCCCTAGATGAAATAGAACATATGTTAAACAACTAAAGTTGATCAGGGTTTATTTAAACATGAAATGTTTTAAGATATAGTAAACTGGAGCAACGTACACTCAGGGAAAAAATGCAAACTAAAATGTAATATGTTCTATTTGATTTTACGTTCTATTTGATTTTAATAAATAATATTCCTTTTCACGTTAAAACATATTTGATTGAAATGCGCAATGTAATTTTAAATTAAGTCAACGCAGATTCAAAGTGAAACGTATTCACTTGTACATTTAAGCATGATTCCACGTCAAATCAAGGTGCAAAGGGAAACCCTTTGAATTAGTGTTATGCCACTTTGATTTAAAAATGTTCGGAGTCGATGCTAAATCATTCCGAAAAATGTTGAAATCTAAGTGGTTTTCTTTGATTTTACGTTGTTTTTTCTCTGGGTGTATAGGTACATTCCGTCTCACTGGAGCACAGTAGCTAATTCTACCTGTTACCATGTTTTAAATCAATCAAAAGGATACTTCGAGTATTAGGGAGGTTAGTTCAAAATATAACTTCATACAATCCACAACTATGGGTAAAGGAAAGACATTGACCAAGGAGGAAAGTGGCCAAATTCGAGCTTACCGGGAAAAATGAAAATCCATATCCGTTTCATAGCCAGCAAGATTGGAAGAGGCGCCACTGTTGTACACAGCTTTATTAAGGACCCGGAGCAGTATGAAAAAACCGCAAAGGAAGAAGCGATACTGAGAGCAGTTTTAAATTTAAGGCTCTCCATAAGTAAAATTAAGGCAGAAACTGGGGTTACAGCTAGCAGATCGACTGATACAGAAGGCCAGCGATATTCGCCATGAAAAACTGAAGAGCAAACCACCGTTGAATGCGGCATGTAAAATCCAGCGGCTTGATGATTTTGCAACAAGTCACATCAGGTGGAATCGAGAGTGGCATATACCGTCGTCTTTTCTGATGAAAACAAATTTAATTTGGACGGTCCTGATGGATACAGCTGTTATTTCCATGATTTGAGAAAAGAAGAAATACACCTTCAAATGCGGCACAGCCAAGGAGGTAGTGCAATGGTAGGGGGAGCAATAAGCTATTGTAGAACTGTGCAGCTGGAAAGCTCCAAAATGACCGCAATCAATTACAAATCGATACTGGAAAGAGCTTTTCGGCAGTTTACGGATATATTTGGTGGACAGTGATGGACTTTCCAACAAGACAATACACCGATACATACCGCACGGACAACAAAAGCCTGGATTCAGATCCAAAATGTAAAGATACTTCCATTACCGCCATATTCACCCGATCAGAACATCAGGAAAACGTATGATGTTGGCTTTCAAGAAAAGTCTACGAAGGACTAAGGCAATATAATGAAACGGAAGAGATTATTGAAGCCATAAAACGAGCCTGGTCCAAATGTTCGATAGATTATTTGACAGCAGTCTATGAATCTCTACACAGCGGGCTGCTTGAAGTGATTCAGCTATCAGGAGGTAGTACCCATTATTAAAAGCTGCTCTTTGAATAAAACCAATATTTATTTATACAAACAAATATGTTTTTTTTTGTACCTTTTAAGCTTGTAACATAAGTAAATTAAGCTACTGTTCGTAATCGAGACAAAAAAAAACAGTTCAATTGTATGACCTTTTTGAAGAAAAGAGTCTTAAAATTGCTTTTATGAATTTAATCCCATATTTTTTACAATATAAACTTTCTTCCTATCATTCATTCCTTGTGCAATTGGTTTGGCCCAGACTAGCTGGGAAAGAAGGGTTTGAAAAATATCGTAAAATTACGACGGAATATACAGGGTCTTAGATTTATTTGCCTATTCATTTTTAGAGTGCAATTTTCAATTAGTCGCCTGAAAAGTGTGAAGAAAGTTCGTCAAATTAGGCTCAAATTAGCCTAAGTCATCAACTGTAGTAAACATCGTTTGTCTGCATTAATTCCCTGCTTGACGTTCCAGCAAAAAAGCTTATATGCACCCAAGATTTTTTACCGCAAGAAAAGTGCCGACTTCCTTGATCTTAAATCGCTTTCAAATCAAATAGTTATTAAATTTAAAAAGTATCTAAAGTGCGGTAAGATGCAAAATGTACTTGTATTTGATTGGGTAGAACGACTTAAGTCAAAAAAGCATACATTTTTCGACCTATGTCCGGAAACTATTAAAAATAATAGTATTGACTAAATTCTTAAATAAAGTTGCTATATTTTTTTGGAAGGAATTTTCTATGTCCAACCCATATTTTGATTCACAGCACCGATTAAAGTTTAAAATTGCTCTCCTGAAAAGTATTTAAAATTGACATACCTATATGCTATGTATGATGTTTACCTTTTAGGCACAGATGATTTAAGTGACATCGAAAGGTTCAGCAGAAGTCGCTGAAGTGCTGATGATGCTGCTGTAGAAATTCTGCGAATAGATTGCTTATGCTTTGGAAGAACTAGATAAAAGTATTAGCAAGTGTAATAAGATCTTCATATCTACCTGGATACCGACCCATACCTAATCTATATAATGTGTAATATATTAGGTCACCATTCCTGGCAGTAGCTATATAAGAACAGGGTCGTGCAGTTAGCAAAAATGACATCACAATTGTTCAAATACCCGATTTTGGTAATATGTATGGGTGGCAGTGGCACCTTTCCGGTTTCCGTAGGTAGGCAGTGTAGTTTTGCTTGGAATACTTTTGGTTGTATAAAAAACAGACCAATTATGGAAAATTTTGGTAAACTGGTCATGGTCACATAGGCTGTAGTCTGATGGACAATTTTGTCAGTTAGGCAGCACATAATGAGCCCTGCATAGGAGGTATATTTCGCTAATAGATCACATTTAATCTTCGAATAGTTCAATGCCGACAGAGGCATCGAAATGGAACTCGTTCGAGGACGCAATCTAATACTAGATATGCGAAAGTCAAGGTTATCCCATTCAATTGATTCTCTGTCGTAAAATGTTCCCATCAACTCACATCGGCTTCATAAAATAGGTAGTTCAAATTAATTCTGCTAATCAAATGCCTATTTATACTTAAATTGACCACACAATTATTAACATTCAAACTTCCTTAAATAATCCACATCAAACTTCGCAATTAAAACTGCCTTAACGATCTCGCCGATAAACAGCAAACTCAACTCATATGTGCACCTTATTGAACAATTTAACAACAGCAATTAGCATTCACACAAAAACAAGACAGAAAACATCAAAATCCCACAATAAAGCCAGCACACTATCCTTGATGTGACAAATTTGACTGTTCTTTTTTTTTTAATAAATTACCAGCCACTCAATAAATTTCAACCTCTCCGCCATCAATTAAAAAAAAAAGAAATTCCAGTTAGGCGAACATTATGTCGCACAAAAGTCATAAAATTTAATTTAATTATCTCTATACGCCGAGTATAAATCACCAGATATATATATGCATTTTGAGTGGTGTATATATTAATTAAACAAATTAAGCGCCGCGCACACGTATAGTCTCGCATACGCCAACTTACATGTGTGGGCCGAAATTGTTAGCTACCAGCAAACTGCCCACCTCGGAGTCGCAATCGACAAGCAAACATCAACCCACCCAGTTAGCCCCCACAATAACGTATCCAATCAATTCATCAATCACAAAATCACAATTAATAGTTGGGCAACGGGACCCACGACACTCACAGAGCGGGGTTAAATTATGGATATCAATTTATTCCCCAACTGGACAGACAAGGAGTCGTTACCACGATGTGAAATGGAATCCATCCAACCATACCGACTCGAACGCAAATATTCAAAACACTTAAAAGTTTATGTTAAACGTTAAAGCTTGGGGCGTATTATAGGCGGTTGCCCCTCTTGACTGTCCATAAAATCCAACATGTAACCGACTCGTGACTATAGATAAAGCGCTTTCCGTAGCTATCGCCTCCCCCGTGCCGCACAACAATTGAACGGACAACTCAAACGGCACCGCATATTGTTACTTCTAATTATCCCAAACACCGACAATACCAATGAGAAAAAAAATGTTGGAAAAATCCAAACAAAAAAGTATCTGGCAAATAATTTACTGAGTGGCGTCAATTAACCAGCCCACCAACCATCAGCGCGCAAGATAAAGCGGGACAAGCGTATATTCGATGAGTTTCTTGCCTCCTCTTGGCAATTGTTGTATCTGTGTGTGCTTCGTTTTGTGCTAAGAAGAAATTCGAAAGACTAAGTAGTTTCTTGTTACTCCAGATTGGATTTCACGTTAAAAGATACAAATCTAAAAGATACAAAAGTATCTCATAGATAAAAATGTATCTATGATGGAAAATAAGACTCCGCTAATGGATTTTAGGTCAAATAAAAATGTCCTCAATTTTTTACTGTACAAATACAGTTTTCATTACAGAAGATGGCTGAAATTTTACTGAAATTATTACCAAAAAATTCCCCCTTCATAGCTTAACAAACATATCTATGTCACCATATCGTTGTAAGTTATTACTCCCGAGAAGGGCCCGCCGCATTGATGATCGCCATAATTACCCAAGCCGAACCACCATTGCGTTTGTGGCCGCGTCTGTCATTGGCCGATACTCGCCTCGAATCCAAATACGCCTTTTTCCCATTGTTTGCTCTTACCAGAACAAAAAGGGGAAGGATGCCAACACAATTTGGCTGTCTCTGTTGCGCGCACACCTCCAGCAGTCTACCTCTGACTCTTGCGCATGGGTACGAATAACCGGATATATCTGTCGGCTGGTTATGTGAACGAGATGGAATGCTAAGTGGGAATCACAGGCTTGTCTAGTTAGCTGTGTTTGCTGCTGCTTAACAATCTTCAATCTAGTTGTGAACAGTTGATTGTGAATCGTCGTGCAGAGAGGTTATGTGGCATTTTCAAAACTTGACGTGATATTGAAAAAAAGAAAAGGAAAAAAACTCCAGACGGGTTATTGTGTGTTGTGAAACAAGAAAAACTTGTGCTGTGTTTGTTTTTTACTCCCTACTAAGTGGAGTAGTTTAGCTAAAGAGATACTAGTTACTTAGTGACATCTGGTAGAATAATTAATTGACTTCAGTGACGAGTGTGCAGCATTTTATTTTTTTGTTTTCTTTAATCTTCGGAGTGCTGTAGCTTTTTGTGATTTTAGCGAATAATAGTTAATTTAGTGAACAGCTTAGCGATGCTTTGTCCGCCGAATATACGACCACCGAGTCCAGCTGAATCGGAAATCTCAGTTGGAGCACCAAGTCCCCTGCCCAGTCATCACCATCACCTTCATCATTCGCAGCATCATCCGTTGCAGCTGGGCGGCCGCGATGAGTACTTTCAGCCGTTGAAAAGACTTAAAATGGTGGAGCCGCGGGAGCGTTCGATAAGTCCGCCGCCACCGCCGCCGCCAGCACCGATTGCGCTGCAGCCGCCGGCTACTACACCGAACCAGAAATCGAATATCGAAGGTGTTAAGAGTTTCTCCATTGCGGACATCCTTGGGCATGACAAGACTACGAGAAATGCTGCCGTCGCAGCAGCTGCTGCTTTCCCCCATCCCACAATAGATGTCGCCGCAGCAGCAGCAGCAGCAGCAGCTCATCATCCGATTCTAATACCAACGACACAGATTGTTCGACCATGGGACCATTTGTTGGGGCCAATTCCGGCTGTAAGGCCTTTCATTCCACCGGCGCTGTTGCACTATGAGCAGCGTCTGGCCCTGGACTATCATCGCCAGCTGCAGGAGCACTTTAACGCTCAAGCACAGCTACTGAGACACATGGGAATGGATATTATTCCGTCGGAGAGTGGTTCGGAACGATCCAGTTCGGCCGCTAGCGACTGCTGCTCACCGGAAATTGCGGCAAACAGATTGTCGGGCGATGCTCATTCGCAGAATCATAGTGGGCACAACCGTCATTCACCGCCACACGGAAATGGACAACATCCGGGGTCGTCGTCATCTTCGTCTTCGTCGTCGGCAGCAAATCAAGGAGCAGCTAACGTTGCCAGTGGTAAGACAAAACCGAATGGAACTCCCCTGGACGCACTCTTCCAGATGACAACCAAGGACTTTAGTGAATCCGAAGGTGAGTCTTAGTTTGACTGAGATAAAGGCAGACCTAGTTAACAGTATGGGCAAAAAGTTGTAGCTACGCCAAAAGGGTGTAAGTTTCGACTTCTTTCTTCGGTGTTCTCAGAAACACGCACATCCGAAGCGAGATGTTCCTAAACTCTGCCCTGATTTGAACAGTGCCCAGATAAGTTCACATTTATGATTTATTATTAAAGAAAAGTTGTAAATTCAAATATTGAACATTGCGAAGGGGTCTATTGTGGTGGCCCTTACGCCCGCCTCTAAGAGAGTGCGGTGCAAAAGGTTTCTATAAACCTCAGCACTACCTCTCATAAGTGTTCTATATGGCTTTTCAAATTTAGAAACGTTTGCAAATAGAGTAGTTAGGTTAGATGAGATTTAGTGACCAGTTTGTGCCTGTCTTAAAAACAAAGTTAAGACAAGTTAAGTCATTTTCAAGCCTACGACTTGAGGTTTGAGTGTGTTATTGGCATACCTACTGTTTATGCAAGCTGACTGGCGGTATAGACTTGTGTTTTCGACTGAGTATGCACCATACAAAAAATAATTTTGTGGAGAATGACACTGCGAACCAAAAGATATGATGTGGGACACAGTCAGTTTGGCAGACCAGTAGCCATTAATTTTTCTTTATCTGATGGAGGCATTCAGTCACAATAGTTTCACTGCAAAAATCCACTCTTTGAACAAGCTCCACAATTTCATCTAATTCCCAATGTTAAGACAACAATTCGTTTCCTGAATGACATCTTGTTTAAGTTACATCGAAGCTGGCTTTAAATAGCAAAGATACACCATAATATATCGAGCGATAAAATTACCTTTGGCTATTTATGGGTTAACAAGATCCAAGTGTGATTATAGTTAAACTGGTCCCCATGAACTTCCTTTCGGAACAGAACTGTACTAATCGAGATGTCCCACTCGAAAAATTATAAATGACAACACGAAACCTGTCCAGCAACCTTTAAAGTGTTTCCAAATAACGCCTTGCTCCCAACCCAAACCCAAGTACCCTAATCAATTTAGAGCCAATAAAACCACCCACCAATTACGAGTACAGCTAACCTCACCGCCATCGCTCATGCCAGTTCAATTCAATTAACAAAGCAATTGAAAGATACATCATACCCGTATCTACCTAACTTCCTCATTTTTCGCGTGACTCCAAAGCCATTCAATATTCTGGTTAATAGAAAAATTCTTTTCTAACGGTATCTGTATATGGAGGTATTTCACTCGTGTTCAGCCAGTTAATCACGTCGAGCACACGAGCAAATAGTAATTTTTGTTTAAACAATTTTTTCCTAATTAACTAGCTCCAAAACTGACTCCACTCACGGAAATTGCTCCACAAAATAATTGACTAGCAATTAAAAACACCATTAATCACGCTTCAGTAGCGATAGGACTGGGCTCCTTGTAGATAAGGCTGCGCGCACGATGTTTGTCATAATAACACCTAACCACACAGCGCAGTGTTATCCAATTTGGAGTTTGAATTTCGAAAGCAAATTAACCCTCATTGTTAATTAAGTGCATAGTTTCCAATAGCTAACGCCCACCAACAACCAACAAGTACACAGTACACTGACACCCCCTTTATTTAGACAGGATGACTGTTGGATATTCGAAGGAAGGTGTAATTAGCAATTCCGTTGCTATCTTAGATTCAGAGTTTTTCTGCCGCCTAATGGCCTTTTAAATGATTAAATGTTATTAGTTATTGCCCAACTAATGAGGCGAAAGTGTACGCCAAAGCCGCTGTATCTATGCGGAGCTACCGAAACAGAAGTTGAGAAGTTTGATTTCCGACACCGTCTGGACGGCTGCAGGCGAAAACTCGTAGTACAGACATTTCAAATCGTGATTTATGAACGCGTTTGGTATTTTTATGAAGTGACACCAATAAAGTGTCTGGGGCTGTTGTGCGTATTTCTGTTTCGACAGTGACGGGCGACAGTGTGACTTGATTTGCATTCTTGGCAATTTATTATAATTAATTTGCTTGCCTGTCTCTGTCCTAAGGGGATATAAATTTGAGTTCTTAATGTTGCCTCGTGTGGGAAATTAAGTGCGTACCTGTTTTTGACAATGTTCCCACATTGCCCTCGTTTCAGCTTCAAATATATAATGATTGGGCATCTATCCATGTAACATGAGACTTCTTATCTGGAGGCGAACAAAACAAAACAAAACCCTTCTCGATCATAAGCAATTTGTTTAGTCTGCTCTAAGGACCTAATTTAGTGAGCGAGGGGGAGGTTTGTTTTGGGTAAACACATGTCAAAGGTCGGATGATCGTCTTTCCTTCACTCGAAATATATTGTGGGTATACCTACTTGAGATTGGGACAGTTTTTGAAATTCGAGATACCTTCTGCTTGCTCTCTCTCATACGAAAAGAGAAATTTTGAACAATATTTGGAATGCCACGAGAACATTAATTAGATAGGCCATGTACCCGACTCTGTGAAGTAACAATAATCAAGTGGGTCAGATGGATAGCTTCATTTTTTTGTTTATCCATTCGGAGAATCAATTATTGACTGAGTGGTGGTGGTCAGAATATTTCGGGGAAAATATTGCCAAATTGTCTGTGGTTGAAGATGCTGATGCTGATGGGTAATTATGAGGCCTTGTGGAAGATTTCCCAGATATGACATATGGATGCTTATCGTCGCTACATCTATGTTTCTGTCGAATTTCGTCAGTAGAGAGTGATGTGGTGGTGTTTGCGAGTGTGATGTCGAAAAATACATCTGGCTGATTTTAGGTTGTTGTCGAATGTACCGCCTCAAATATATTATATGGAGAACTCTAAGGAAATCATTGAATGGCTCATATGTATGTACGCTGTCGCCTGAAGACTTTTTGTCTTGGTCTATGAGGTTTTAGCTATTCAAGCTGAGGGATAATATACCAGCTAATTATCTACAAACTACGAACTTTAAGCAGACATCTGGGCACAATTGGTTTGCCTGTCAAAATCTGGAAGCAAAGGTGGGTATATCATCGAAGGCCGTAGAGCCTCACTCGTCATTGAAACTCCTCACCTCAGATTTTTTAAAACCTCGTCCATATTTCGGGTGCTCGAAATTATCTTCTATATTTTGTATTGCAAGTTCTTCATTAAATTCATTCACCTGGTATGGCAGTAGCACCGGGTTAACATCCACACCAACTCAAGCTCAGTCTTGATATCAAATAAATGATGACTGTAGGAATTTGATAACTCATTTTGATTTGATTGCCTCGACATTTTCAATTCAGACTTTTCTGTTTTACAGGAAGTAAACCATGCTCTTCACGACCAATTGTACAAGCGCCTACCACTTGTGCCAATTGATATAGCACAATTCCACTTCTATATTTGCTATGTTGCCATAAGAGATGCGAATTTATTGCTCTCTGGATGGCAACATTAATAGATTTTAATAGGGCGTCTTTGCATATGTGGCTTAGGTTGACGCCTCTCCTCACTATATAAAAGTTCTGGAATAATAAATAAATAAATTTTGTTTTAAGTGGCGCCCAACGTGAGGCCCTCATACAAAATGTCTACCGAAATAAGTCATCCATACTTCTTCGATTATTACCTACAATCAATATCTGTTATTCAGTATTTCGTCAACACAGACATCAAATTCCACACCCTCTTTACATTTACATGACTAAATATACTTAAGCTCGTGTCAATAATGATCCCCAATAGGATGTGATCAATTTGAGTGCCTTACAACCTTGGGACAACCTACTTTACCGCATTCTTCGTTCATTTCAACACCCAACTCGCTAATTAAATATTTTTATATTTATTTTTAATTTTCCAACATACATCTGCAACTTTGTTTACCAGATAACTCCATTAACACTCTCCTAATTCCGTGCTAACTAAACCTCAAACCAATCATCTGACAGATACTTTGCTCCTAAATCTTCTGCAGTACCATGTATCTATATGTATAGAAAAAAAAAGATAACGTTTGGATCGAAACCCGACAAACTAATTGTCCCGTTGACAAACAAATCACATACATGTTGCAGCAACATTATGTGTGCGATGTAATGCGCCTGATGTCCGATGACAAATATGCAAATGATGATGATCGCGTACCCGCCCTGATTGACAAACGATTTTCGACCCGAAAATTCCGCATCCGAACCCGGTCCCTGTGGGAATTTCCTTACAGATACTTCTCGTCTGCTGCCCTCCTCCAAATTGACTGCGCAGCAGCATCACTGAGCGAGCTGCGTAAAGTTGTTTGTCATATGTGCGGTGTGTGTGTGGTGGGGAAAATTATTCAGAAATGGGAATTATGTGAACGCGGCTACGGCTGCCTATTAATTTGTCGGGATGTCATTCATCGTGTATTATGAGTTGTGAAAAGTTCATTTATCGCTAAGTGTTGTCGCGCAGCCAGCCAGATACAGAAATATATGAATGCACATTGAGGTGGAAATTTTATTGCATGGTGTGACGACGGCGATGTCGACGATATGATATTCCCTCCCAAATGAATTAAGTGTTTTACGACTTTGGGTGCTTAATGGATTTGATGGAGAATTAAGTGAACATGCATTTGCTACAGGAACTCGACTGAAACAACCTCCCAAGTGAACATGAACTCGGTAGTCGCATTTATCAAATACGAAGTTATGACTGTATAAAAACAGAAACACATCCGAAATTCGCTTCGGTTGCTAATTAACAAACAGACGGCTAATGCCAGTCAGTTATGCAAGTAGTGCTTCTTAAAGGCCCGCAACTTTGTGTTAAATCGTTTGTCTGGCCGCAGAGATATACCAGATTTATACTCAGCTATACAGACAGCGATTAATCAGTCGCGGATATTCGTGGTCCCATAATAAATTACACTCTTGATTCTAATTATTGAAAATGGAAATTTAATAACCGCTCACAATGAACGCAACTGATTTATGAAAACCACATAATCGCATAACGATCCAACAGCCAACTACCAACATCCAAGGAAGTGAATGCAAATGTCGTCGCTTGTTAGTTGAGACATGTGTCGTTTGTGTCGAGCTACTGTATTGTTACTCGCCGCGCAGCAATGGATCGTGTGCACAAGGTTTCGATACACTCATTAATCACTTTTAATTGTTCTCAGTTAAATTAGAAATCTGAAAGACGACGGCGCGATTAATGCGCGCTTGTTGACAAATTAGTGACTGCCTTGTGCTGCCTAGATGCGAGATCGAAGGGTAATTAAATGGTGTTGAATGTTAATTGATGAAAATTGTGTCTCGAGTGGGTTTGCATATGCTGAAAATTAAATCTATTTTCAATTACATATCGTGGGCTAATGTAGAGGCTAATGGAGTGCAGAGGCATAATGTTTCCGGCTTTGATTGCGAAGACCGCTCCAATTGGAAACGAATTAGAAAACGATTTTGAGGCGATTTTGTGACAAGAGCCAGCTTACGATCAAGGCGAAACATGTGGGTAGTTAGTTACACATTTAAATACCTAGAGACCCAAATTGTATGTGGCGACTTAACGTCAATTGGCAACAGCCTGGCGGGCTAAACGGAGTACAAGCAAATATGAGGCTTTTGCGTGCTACCTAAGCAGGTAGCGGATACTTCCGAAAATGAATGGATGAATAAATGTCAATACTGTTTTCCTGTAAAGAGTGGTATTTGTTTGGGTATGCACCTTAAGATTTGTAATGTACACTCTTGTAATAAGTCATACAAATTGACCTGGAATATGTCTCTAATTTGAGTTTCATCAAGGCTGTGCATCTTAAGCAGCAAACAACTATGTGTGTTGGGGTTTCAAGGGCAAAAAGACAAAACCTGTCTGAATTCAATGAGGTTTATTTATATTCTAAAAATGGTTATAACAAATTAAAAGTACAAAGGTTAAATAAAAAAGTTAAGTATAATTAATAACTTATAAGGTACTATATTTGTAATGAGGAATTTTATATAAGAATTTTATTTTCACGATATGAGTAGATGACACCTTAATACCCGGACCAGAACAAGTTCGTTACATTGGATACCTAAATTGTATCCAAAGTAATAGATATCCGAATATTTTCCAGGCTGTTGCTAAAAGCAGGATTGTGAAAAAAAATCAAGTGGGGCTGTGCCGGGACACACGGATGTAGGTTTTAACGTGAAACGTGTGTGTCAGCGAGTAGTTTTAAGTGTGAAATATTGAAATGAAAAAAATTACAAATACACGAAAGAATCGCAGCGCTATAAGTTGTCAGTCGTGAGTTACATTCAATAAAAAGGAGCGAGAGCTCGCTTCCTGCCGCCCCGCTACACCCCGACTCAAACTCATGGTCATAACAACATTCTGACTATATAGGCTCAACGTTCCCAAATTGTGTTCCGCGGAACCCTTGCATTCCGTGGAAGGGTCAAAGAGCTTCCGTAGAAAAAACAAAACCGTGCCGTCGCGTCCCAAAAATATCATTCTTCTTCTTAAAAAGTTACACATACTTTTTGTTGTACAATAAACGTTTTATAAAACTTAAAATTATTATTATTACATCATTTTTTCTTTCTTTTCTTTTGAAACATTTATGAAACCGCACTTCAAGGAACGATGTTTTCTGTTAATATCAATATGGTCCGCCAAAAAAAGTTCGATCTTTTAGGGTTGCATGGCCAAACAAAATTGGTAACCTCTGAGCTAAAGAATGACTTTGGACTCATGTTTTTAAGACTAATAAATTTGTATTTAAAGGTAAGACGATATAGATCATTTCATTACGGTTCACTTTTCTACCCAGGTACATTTCGATTTTAAAGACGATTGTTGCACAGCTTTACGTCCTTAGCTTAGTTTTCTGTCTCAAAATCATCAAATTTATCCCTCTCTTAGTAATTGACAAGAAGCCCGCAAAATGATATCAACCCGGGTATCGTACCTATTTAAAACCTTATATAATGCTAAATATCGCCTTGAAAAGTAAGCAAATCATAGAAGAAGCAATAGATTGCTTAAATCGTAGCATTTACGATATATATGACTATATATTTAAAAACGAAAAAGACCAACGCTTAGCACAATCGACGAAGGGCTGTATTTTCGTATTCCAATGAGTATTTGATTTGCGTTGTTAAAGTTACCATCTTACGAATTTTGAAGTCATTTGTAAATTTGTAAATGCAATTCGTCTACTTACCAAGCCTTTGTACAGTCTACGAACGATGTTCTGAAGATAGACAAATACAATCGGCCAGACCTGTGGGCCGAAGAGGACCACAAGAGAGGTAAGAAACTCATGAACTCAGCCGAAGAATCCTGAGAATAGCTGAAACAACAATACTTATTTAAGTTGCGTTTCCCTTGACCAAATTTTGTGAACTTTTGGTCAAACATTATGTCAACAAACTATTTTATTTATTAGTGACTACAACCCTAAGAAATATTATGCGGCTACTAACTAGGACTCCTTTAAGTGATTATTTTGAATGGTTATACCGAAGTTACTTTTCCGAAAGGTTGTTGTACTGGAACTCTTAACAATAGTTCCCGTAATTCAGAACAGAAAAAAGAATCTTATTCGACCGCTGCCTTCTTAGAAAGTAAAGCAAAAGATATACGTGTATGCAGATATTGGTCAGTGAATATAATTACACGAAAGCCGTAGTGTTTTATGAAAAGATGGTGGTCATAGGCCAAGGAAATAAAATAAAGTGCTTTAGGAAAAATAATTCAGTTTCTCACATCTAATAAATAATGGTTTCGCCATCGAAGATTGCGAAGGCCACACATACACTCTAAAAACAAACACCACAAACAAAGTCTTACAAGACGACTACCCTCACTACCCTGCATCTAGACCTAACCTTAGGCCCTTTATTGAGTGAAAAATTGTTTTTTTTTTGCAACTACTGACTAGGCGCTAAAAAGCCGCGTCGACGTCGAAGACCTTTCTTTGGCGGCACCTAAGACAAAAGACGAAACATCCACTGACTCCATATATCCAAATGCCATGCAAATTGCTATAGCCCCTACCCATCTTCAAGCACAAAAACAAAAGTCTTTCGAAACTTCCCTGTTGAATCGAACCGATGAGCATATCCAGATTCATTGCTAATCGATTGTTCCATCAATCTCTATATACCGCATGTCAGAGGGCATCATAAATTAAAGTTAATTTTTAATAAAACACCTGTCAGTTTGAATCTACCATCTTTTCTAATTAATATTATAATTTTACAACTGCCTTTTTCGTGCCAATATTGATTGGATACGAGTGTGTAAACCTGCCTACCTTCCAGCTTTGATTTATCTAAATCGATTTGCGCGCATTCATCCATAGTGAGCCAGCCAACATACCGACGAATACAGATTCCACTACAATATTTATGGCTATACTTACTATATTTCACACCTTGTAAAAAATATCTTCTTTCAATTAATTATTTTTCTTTTTTCGCCTTCACACACACGCACGCAGCGACATCAAACACAATTCGCCGACAAATTATTAGAGATACTTTTTCGTTGGCATCTTTGCGCACAAAGAACAACATTTCATCTTTATAAATCTGCTTATAATCGACCTGTGAGTGTGTAAATTGTAATTATGTGGCTGCAAGATATATTTTGTATCTACGCACACACAAAATTCGATACGCATTCGATCGCTGATAGCGCTGCTGTCAGTAGTTATACAAAAAATTGTCAACCTCACCTAAATCCGCTTCTACACTCGTAGATACACATTCAAAAAAAAAATCTCGTTTTGATTTCGAATTCGGTTCTAATGTTCTCGCCTAATTTACGCACCCGAAGTGGTCGGGAAAAAAGGCTTTTAGAGACATAATACTCGCCGCATACGTAGTCGCGCCCAATCAATTGGTAATTAATTAATTTTATAGACATTCATATCTGCTTCTCGGTCTCTTTGTTATTGTTGTTGGCGGCAGTGGAATTCGGAGATTCGAAATCAATTCTTGGGCCAAAACAGCGTTTTTCGTTTGTCATTGTCATCCAGCCATATGCATAATAAAAGTATCTCACAAAGAGCAGCACTTTTTCGACCTTAGAGTCCGTCGCACGGCGATATCGCATTTTTTGTTTTGGATCATTAGCAGTAGAATTGATGGCTTGATTATTTAAATTTCTACCGACGTTCTTTATTTGAATATATACATTCTGTGGTGGTTTTTATCGATTGGCCATTAAGCGAGAGCCATGGCCTAGAGTTAAGTGGCTACTGTCCATTGTTATCCATCTGGCTATTTAAATATATTTTTTTTTAATTTTAACTTCTTGCATTTGTAATATAGGCTATAAATTTTCCGAATAAGTTTTTGGGTGGCACCTGGATGAAATATTTTTTAACAAATCATCAATATATCGACGCGGATCCTATTAGTAACCACCGTTTTTCATTTTAGATAAATCCCATTTGGATCTGTTTTCGAATCGCCCACAACCGAAGAAGAAGCGAAAGTCACGCACCGCATTCACTAATCATCAGATATTCGAGCTGGAAAAACGGTTCTTGTATCAGAAGTATCTGTCACCTGCCGATCGTGATGAAATTGCTGCCGCCTTGGGATTGTCTAATGCTCAGGTGGGTGTTTTGAATAATTTTATGATTTTTTTGATCTGGTGGTGTTAAGGGTAATGGGTTTCTGATGAGCTTGTTTTTGGCCCCTGCCTTATGGGACTTTCGATCATGTTTCGAAGTGTCTTGATATGAGTTTTATGTACTTACCTTCGCCATAAAAGTTGAGAGCCCTGTTTAAGAGGCTTACGCAACCGAGTGTATAAATATCATGATTGCTGCCCTTATAAGGTCATATAAATTTGAATATAAATTTGTGAAATGGGCGCATCACCATAAAACGTTCATGTCCATCACGCGGTCAAATAACGATTCTAATCTCAAAACAACGAGAGGATGCGTATAGATCTAAAAGCATGCTCTAGAAAGTTATCAGTATAAGAGATAAGTTTACACCATAAAATTAGCCTAAGACGACAGCAGTCGGATTTTTAAGAAAGCTGGCTAACCAAATAAAGAGGTCTATTTACAGATATAGGTTGTAACGACCTTAAGGCGATAGATCTGCAGTAACTGAAGATTTAGTTACGGCTTTCGAATTAAACCGCAGTAAAGGCCTCTTTGCTCGATAATAGTAGGCATCATCTTCTACTCGTATAAGAGGTTTCTTAAAAGCTACAAGCCCCGAAAATCAAAAAAAAAAAGCACTCAAATTGAGAAAATGACCAGAGGTACATAACATTATGACAGTAACGACGAAAATGAACATCGGGCATATGGCAACGACGGGAGCATCCAGCAACTGCATGTTGGTTTGAGCATTTTTTTGAGTACCTAGCTATTTTTAGGCCCTGCACTGGGCGCCATTATTGGTGGCGTTTCAATTTCATTCTTTTTCAAACCGACATGCACCAAACAGTAAATATTTTTGGGATTCATGGGTAAGATGCGTTAAAAAAATCTACCGATACAGAAAGTCAGAAATCAGTGCGAGAAATGACACGAACGTGAGTAGTCTAGCTTGCATTATGACAGCAGTTGGATTTTGTAAGATTTTCATCTTTTTTTCTACGATTTTCACCTGCATGTGTAGATATGCACTTCATTCTCAAATCAAACATACTAACCGCGCAATATTTTGACATCTCTTTTAACCTTATTTTACTCCAGTGACGGAGAGGGAGAGAGACAGAGGCAGTATGCTGTTTGGTGCGTAAAGACCAAAAAAAGCCATAAAAGAAATGTCAAATAGGTATAGGTATCAGTGATACCAGATCGTGGTATTATTACATTAGGGAAAATTCCTGATGATACACGTCGTACCTCTTTATAAATGCTATTTGCAATCAAGATGAGGCAAAATTACCCGGTCGAGTTTTTAAATAGAATTACAGTCCATGGCCTGGAATTAAAAGTCCGAGTTCCCATTATGATGCTTCGCAATTTGAATCCCCTAATATTTGTAATGGAACCAGATTGAGAGTGATTTCGTTGCAGAAAAACGTTATTGAGGCGTTAATTTTAACTGGGTCTGGTAAAGGAGATGCGGTGTTTATACCAAGAATACAAATAATTCCCAGCAATTATCCATTTAAGTTTAAACGGATTCAATTTCCTATTAATGTTTGTTCTGCCATGACAATCAATAGGTTAGAGGGTCAAACTTTAAGAAAACCGGGAGTTGAATTAATCAAGAAATGCTTCAGCCACGGGCAGTTATATCTTATATGTAGCGTGCTCCAGGGTAAGTAATGCAGCAAATATCACAATCTTAATAGATAGAAACCGCTAATTTAGTATACAAAGAAGCGTTACATTAATAAAAAAAAGTGAGCCAAATATTATAAAATTATTTTCATTGTCCAAAGAATATTAAATTATTGCCGATTAGTCCAACGAGCATGTGCAATGCCATGAAGATAAAGGCAGAGTGGGCCCAGTATACGGGAGGTTTTTTAGTATGGGTTCATGTCCCTCACTTTTGTAGAAGGCTCTTTCTGAATTTTTTTTCCATCAATTGAAACCACATTTTGCACGTGCGAAGTCGGGCGGGTACAGCTAGTGTAAATATAAAAAAGCACTATACCACGCCATTGAACAGCAACTTTTCCACTCAACTCTTTTCTTACTCATTTAACATTTTACTCATCAAACTATTCATTTATCATTTAAGGTGATAACGTGGTTTCAAAATCGGCGTGCCAAACAAAAGCGTGACATCGAAGAATTGAAGAAGGATTTTGATAGCGTTAAGGTCTTTTCAGCTCACAAAAGTTTCCTGGAGAACGTAAATGATTTGAGTATTTTGAAGAAGAAGCCCATGCACGATGGCACAGATACATCCGTATCATCGGCTACGGTTATAAGTCCACAAAAATGAAGCGAAATTTGGCGTTCGCTCTAGATAAGCAGGACGCAAGCAAAACCAATTTGTGTCACTGGATATGGAGAAATGATTTATATTTTGCGCGCCACTACAATGTGAACGTTGATGTTGATGAGTTTCATTTTTTTCCTGCCCGTTTTCTGTGTGATCATTACATCAGCAGCTGCGATACTTTCTACTACTCACATTGCGCAGAAGAACATTTTTCTTTGAATTGATTGAAAGCCATAAATGGATTTTTATACTGGAAATGACACCAAAGAAGCCAAAAAGGCTTAGCGACGCCTGGCTTTATGCAATAAATATGTATATGCTGCCAAAGCATACCGAAGTATTGTCGCATCGATGTGCTATCCCGATGTTGGCTGATTTATTGATATTATCGGATCGTATATGACGAATATATGGAATAGATCGACAGATCCAGTGTTTCAATAATAAAAAGGACATTATAATAAAATAAATGCAATACAACAAAATGAAAAAAAAAGTTAAATAAAAAAAATTGTAACGGCTCTTTTAAGAGCCGCCAAATCGGTAGAATAAGAGATATTACTGGATTTTCAATATGAATCATTTTTTTATTTGTCTTATGCTGCGGTTCCGGTGGAAGCGAATTTCACTCCAGCGAATTCGCAAAGTTCACTAAACTCATTCAAAATAACACATTTTCTATGGTGTGGCTCGGCTGCATAAAATTTACTTGCTCGAACTAAGCAAAACCAAGTGAATTCGAGCGAGTCAATTTTCCGATGGTTTCATTTCTTTTTAAACCGCGCGAACTAAGCGATTTTTTTTTTGATTTTAAAGGATTGGTGCCTAGGTTTGTACTGAAGTTCGTGCAAAATGTATTTGGAGAAGCTAATTTATGAACTTAAAAATCGCACCAATGGGACATGAAAGCTCTGTAACAATGCAAAACTGTTGGATGAACTAGCTGTGTAATTAAATTTGGACTTCGACTATTGTATTTTCAAACAAAAATGTTTTCTTTTAAAAACGACGACGGCATGATTTAACTTTCACAAAGTATACAATACTTCAATACTTCAACACGCGACTATTCTTAGTACTGCCACATAAATAATTCGCTTACTTCGCCTCGCTTGCACCGGAACCATGCTATTCGTGTGTATGCTCAATTCGCGCGAGTGAAATTTGCTTTCACCGGAAACACAGCCTTAGTCGAGTTTAGGTGGACACTGGAAATGACTTCTTAATGAAATTTTGTTTTGCCCTGCGTAAGTATATTTTTTTCAACTTAGGCGGACAATTTAAAAAAAAATAATAAATTGCGTATAAATATTTTTTGAAAGAATGTTATATGTCTTATAATAAAATGTAATAGTTTGATCTAAAGTTTTAGATCATTGCAGCATCAGGTTTTTCGATCGTCTATCAGGTATATTCATCATTGGGCTTTAATTTTTGGTCTATTTATATAAGGACTACCTATTTCATATGGCTCTTTTAACTTAATGATTTATTCCCATGTATATAGAGCCAACGATACTTACCATAACCGACGTTTTAAATAGCTGTTTTTTTCTTTATGAAACTTTATAAAAAAATATATATTTTTTTTTGCTACGGCACATCCAACTACGGAAAATTTAAGAGAGAAGTTTATTTTTTAAATTTGCGTTGGGAATTGGGTAGGTGCGCGGGAGCTGCCGGTCTTTTTAATACTTAGTTTATGATATTTACTCTTAAGTCCGAAGTGAACGACTAGTATTTAGTGGTGTTGCATTTTTTCTTTTTTCTAATATCACTTGCAAATTTTGAACTATTATCATAATGAGTGAGGTAGGTACCTACCGGCGGCACGCAGTTGCTTCCAGAGCCTTTTTATTCTACCGGTGACTTTTTTTTCCAAATGTTATGCCACAGTTTGCAGAAGCGAACTCAACATTTCTGATGTGTTACAGCAGTTTTTAGAAAGTTCACACGATTTTACCAGCTTAACCCTAGAAAGATAATCATATAATAAATAGCGTAAACGATAATCATACGTCTGAGGGACGTATGACACTTAATTAGTGTGTTTAATGAAACCCATGTTGGTAATTTTGATCATATATTAGTATTTTATTTAATTATGTAGGTAATATCGAAATAAATAAATTAATGAGTGCAAATAAAGTTTAATATGAACAATACAATGTTTCCGCGCCATACGTCTCGCGGACGTAGATTATCTTTCTAGGGTTAATAGCAACGCCATCGGTTGCGTGTGGCCTGTGGTTGACACCAAAAGATCAAAGTTCCTAGTCTCAGATCCGGATGCTCGTCGGGGTTTTAACCGGACACTGCACCATAGGAAATATGGCTAAAAGGCTAGGACTTTTTGCAAATGACTTCCGCAGAAGCTGCAGAGACGAAGAGGGAATAGAGTCCGTGGAACATCTTCTATGCCATTGCCCAGCTTTACAGGAACGCCGCTTATCCTGTATGGGAGCAAGGTTCTTTGAAAGTTTGGACGACTTGGCGGGGGTACCTCTATCAGACATAAAACTATTCATCAACAGATCGAAGTGGTTTCGTTAGTCACATGTCCTTACGTGTACATACAGGGTACTCACAATGGGATGCAAAACTGCCCTTCCAACCTAACCTACCAGCTTAATAAGTTCGATATATCTAAAAAAAGGTGGAAAACGCACCCTTTTTGTAATTTTTCCTGCGAAGGAAAGGCGGATGATACAGAAGATGCCTAGTTAACATAAAAAAAACTCTACATTTTTAGTTCTTAGTTTTCTGACCTTCGGCTAACAATAATGAAATACAGACGCATATAAAAAGATTTCATTCAATCCCACAACATTTTTAAATAAACAAATGATGATGTGAGCTTTGAGTGGTTTCAGGCGGACCTTAAAAAAATTACAATATGAATAAAAACTTTTACCTAGAAGATATTTAATTAAATAAAAATCTAATTATAGTCTGTAGATTTCTGTGATAAATTGATATCTATTTTTATTAAACATTTACAAAATAAAAGATGAAATCCTGTACGTAACTATTTAAACTTATTTACAGGCGAATGTTTTTTATTAGTGAGATACTTTTTACCCGATTAGGACTTTGGGCTTTGGACCCAGAATTAGGAGACAGGAGGGTATTTTTTACTCTTTTGAAGAGTAAGGTGTCATTAGATTCGTATATTCTTCCTTGGAGTATAATAAATTAAAAAGCTTAAAATAAAAAAAAAGGTAATTCTAAAATCAAAACAACACCACTAACTGTAAAAAAAAGATTTAAAAATATGTAATCAAGGCATACTCATGTAACGGGTGATTTTTTAAGCGAATTTTTTTTTATAAATCGAATAAAACACTCAAATTTGCATCAAATATTAAAAATTTGTGTTGTAATCGATCAATTATCCTTTACCATTTACGTTTTAAAGACAACTTCATGTAAATGTTGTCCGCGGGTCCGTTTCAAATGGTCCATTCGGAAGGTCGAATTTGGCGTCACTTTTTCGAGCATTTCGGCCTGTATTCCACGAATTACGCGTGTTATGTAATCCTGTAAGGCTTCAATCGTGTTCGGCTTGTCTACATAGATTAACGACTTTACATAACCACACAAGAAATAATCAAGAGGGGTTAAATCCAACTCACAGGGTCATTTCGAGAGATAAGATGCTCACCAAATTCATCCTTCAACATTTTAATTGTTTCACGAGCTGTGTGGCATGTGGCACCGTCTTGATGAAACCACATGTCAACCAAGTTCGTTTGGACGCCATTACTAACCAGTGCTGCGAACCTGAAAAACTAAACTATTAAAAAATCACCCTTTATAACTAATTGGCAGTCGGAAGCTATGCTTATTTTTGTTAGTTTGTGTACCTAGCCTCCGAGTGTCGACTATAGTCATACTTAAATTTGTCTTGTTTACATCATTTTAGTTCTTTTTACTGACAGTCGGGTTTTATTGGTTTTTTGGATTACCTACATTTTTTATTGTAGAACCCTCTTGGTCAAGGTTCTCGTAGAGCAACATTTGTTTACATTTTCACACTTTGCGGGCTCTATTGATTAAGGTTGACCGCGTTAGGTATAGAGTAAAAATCATCAGATATAATGGATCTTTCATTAAGGACTTGACAACTTAATTTTTCAATAAAATTCAAACTACTTGAGATAGTAAGGTACCTCAAGAAAATTATTCATCGACTTGAATTACTATGGAATTCGACTTCGTTCATATGCCCACCATGGGAACGTCGATACTTTGAACACAATTTTCAATGACTCTGTCACACATTTCGACCGATACGGCCGCTATATCTTGTTCAAACTTGGCTCTGAGCTCCTCTTACGTGGCCAGCTTGTTGGCATAAAGAAATAATTTAATGTAGCCCCATAAAAAAAGTCTAGAGGCGTTAAAACACACGATCTCGGCTGCCAATAGATGAATCCGTTTTTCTAGATAACACGTTCAACGACCAGCGACTTCAATAACTCGATTGTTGCACCCGGTGTGTGGCTTGTCGCACCGTCTTGTTTGAAACACATATCACTGATGTCCAATTCATGCAATTCCTCAAAGAAATATAGTTCCAACATATCTCTGCAACGAATACCATTTACCGTAACGTGACGGTCATTTTCATCGTCGAAAAAAACGGCCCAATGACGCCGCCGGCATGAAAACCGCACCAACCAGTGACTTTATGGCGGATGAAGTGCTGTTTCATGAAGCACATGAAACCATTGATGAATATTTATTGACGAATACGTTTAGCCAAAAACTGGTACGAGGATTACGGCCGAAAATTGGCGTCAACGATCTTAAAGTTGCAACCACCGACTCGGAATTTCGGTGATAAACTTTAATTATTTGTAAACGTTGTTCTTTTACCAAGATGAAAATGTGGATTTCACTAAATATTTTGACATTGAAAGTTCGGTAAGCGGTTTAAGGGTGCGTTTACGTTGAAAGTTTGAAGTTGTCAAGTCGGTAATAAAAGACCTTTTATAAAGTTCTGGAAAGCCTTTCTCCAAAAATATTTGAGTATTGGGTGTTGTGGCATTTCTTTTGGGCTTTCTGGCGCTTTTTTCATTTGATTTCTTAAAGAAACTTGACTTTTGGGTGCTATGACATTTTGTGATTTGGGCGTTATGACCTTGGGCCATAAGACTTAACGCCGTTTGAAAAGACTTGATATTAAATTATAAAAGTGACTGCTATTAACATATTCTGTGTGGACGAAAGACTTGCTATTCAACATCTTGGTTGAATGGTTCACTCTCCTGGCAGAGTAATTCCAGTCGTCTCTAACAGCACGCGTTAGTGGTTTGTCTTGTCAATGTCTTAAGCACCGACTGTCATTTTATAAAGTCGCGATTATAATATTTCTTTTTCGGCGGAAGGGCTTAGTGGTCCTAGGTTCGAATCCCGCAAAACCCCAAATTCCAACTCAAGATTTTTTTCACTGCCCCTCTCGGGAACGTCTGATAAACATCCCAGAATATAACTGTCATGAAAGAGCTTCTCAATTGGCCGTGTGGACTCAGCATAAGATTGTAGATCCCTTCCATTCGTCCCAAAAATGAAAAACTCACACAAAACGAATGGTTGTGAGAAGCTAGGCCTAGGGTCCCTATTTTTTTGACTACCTACCTATAATTTTCTAAATTAATTTCTCCTGGAATACCGACCTATAGTACCTATTCCCCCGATCGCACGGTTTTATGTTCTAACTTTTTTCTACGGTTCAGGCAGCCGATGTTTTCCTCCTCTCCATGATATTTGTTTTCCCTTATTAGTTTTTTTATAAGCAGATAACTGTAGATAGCATGCCCATCAAGGTCGTGCCTAAAACTAATGATTTAGAAAAAGTGTTTTGACATGTTTTGGGGAAGCACTTAAAACCTATGCAATTTTATCTTCCAACAGTAAACAGTATTGAGAATAGTTCAAAATCTGTGGTCACAAGGCAAACCCGCTAAAGTCTGTTTTACTCAATGTTCAAGAGAGCATTTTACATTTTTTTACTCTATTGACTCTAGTGACTTAAGGTGTTGTTTTTTTTTAAATTGTTGCCAATTTTTTAAAGAAATAAATGTGAAAAAAAATTACAAAATAGATTTGGGTAGGCTTAACTTAATGGCATTAAAATCTGAATTTCGCCTAAAGTTGACTTTGGCGGTTATGGTTTCTAACCACAGTATATCGATAATACCTTCGTTAAGTGCGTCGACCATATATTTAGAAATAAACGTATAACGTATGAAGTGAAAGGATCTCCAGTCTTCCCACTCTGGCCAACCAACCTACGCTTTGGAGATTCTTGTAGATCTGCAGATCTTGCAGATGTTACGGTAAATAAAAATAGTGTTCGGGTAGTGAAAGATCTCAAGTGTCTTAAAGTGTGCTAAATGTTAAATATTTGATCTCTAACTAGTGTGGGGTATACCGCGTGCATCCACCAGGTTGAATGAATATTTACAGTTTTAAGGAATAAACTGCACTTTGTCAATTTATATCAATTGACGCAGGAGAAATCGATCAATTCAACATGCCAACAACAGGATTTGCCCTCGAATCTCCAAGTCAAATTTCCGCGTACCTTTAATAAACTACAACAGCTATCCAACAAGCAATTGACTCATCATTTTGAGTTGGAATACCACAACTGACGATTGAATGTTGATTGATGAAATTCTGAACCAGAACACGTCATTTTTCATTTAACAATAATTTGGTTTGGTTGTTATTTTTTTTATCTTAAATTGAGACCGAGTACTCCTCATTGTTGCGCCGAGCAACTTAATTAAGGAGAACATCCAAGCGGTTGGTGTTTTTTAATTAATGGTCATTGGTAGGTACAAGTACAATAAATAAATAAATGAACACACAACGTATGCCGGTGATTCTCGTTCGTTTGCCATTTATGTCATTCGATTCATTTCGTGTTTGCCAATTCAATTCGAATTTCGAAGACGCCTTTGTTGAGTTGCGAGTGTCATAAATCTTTCGAGTAGAGTGGAGTTCATTCACTGAAGAGAATACAAGTAGCGATAAATATACGCGGTACAGAAGCCGGCACGATAATGCGAAATCAATTTCTTATCTCTGACGTGGAATTGACTGTCAGTGTCATAACTGCGATACGACAACAATAATCGCCTCTTCATCATCGTATCATTCGCCGTGAGTGGCTGTGCAGTTTTCTTGTTCATCGCTACTTATCTCACACATGTTTTGCCTCACATTAGGCTCATTTCCTCTTGCAATTAGCACGAAGTGGACGAGAGGAGATGCGAGTGTAGGAATGTATAACCGGTCGGAAAGATGCCAAGCAAATTTATTCATGAGATAAAAATGCCATTCTATGGTTTTGCACACCTTTAATCACCGCATAAAATTAACCACATGCCGGTGACGGTGAGTGAAACAGACAGCATTCCTACAGCTCTGCTGGCCCTCAGCCTCTGGGTTATATACCTCCACTGGATCAGAGTTAATCGGCGATCGGAAAAGGAAATCCTTCTTGGGGCTAATTGGTATTTTGTTGCAACATGGCATTGGCATAGAGATCTAGACTCTCCTGAGCGCTCCGCTCTCTGGCGTGTACGCGCTCTTTTAATTGTGATTCCGAGTTGCGAGAGTGAATCAGTCGGTCGCCGTCTTCGTCATGAATCGATGTTTTGTTGCAGTGTCATTCATCTTCACAGGAGGAACCTGCCGACGACTCTAATGGTCGCATTGTTGTTGCTCTTCTTAGGACCTTCCTGATGCATTATGATGCGCATGCGGCCCCATGCCAGTGGCCAGTGGGTATATGATAGAGAACACAATGAGCAAGGGAATTAAAATCCCTTTTTTGTGGATACCTTCGCTGCACCGCTGCAAAGGAAGTACATTAGGCGGCCGAAGAGCCCTTGTTGGCAATGGCAGTTCGCTGAGGTTTTGGTACGGTGGTCCAGCCCAGTCAAAGGTACCGACCGCGGGCCCGAGGTGTCGGCTATCAGCTAATTGGATGATGTTCAAAGGCACCGCCACCAAATTAAGAATGAGTTACCAATTTTGGGCTTATATCTCTATCACACATGGATGTGGATGTGGATCCCCCTGCTCGCGGTTGTGCATGGATGGATATTCGCTCAGAAGCAGAAGCTGCGCTATCTTCTGGTGTACTACATGGCTGAGCCATCATCATCATCATTTTTATTTCTCTTTCGGTGTGTATTTGGTTTTGAAAGTCCAAACATTACTGCGACTGACGGAGGAGAAATAGAGGTACCAACGGATCGGTTGGACACAGAGCAGCGTTGAAGAGCGGACGTGATTGAGCATTAACTTGAGGACGGAGGAGACACACTTGATTTTGTGTGAATGAATTGATTTGAGCGCTGAGAAGGGAAATTGTTGACACGACTGATTTTATCGTGTGTGTCTGTAGGTTGCGAGTCGCAGATAGGGAGGTGTATGGCGGTTTGGTATTTCGATTGTTTGAGCAGATATTTTTAATTGTCCGCCAGGTGTTCTACATTTCTATTTACATATACATATTGTGTATTGGGTCACATTGCGCCCTACAGTCTATAAGAGTGAAATGCGCCAACCAAAGACAGACATACATCAATAAGCAACCAGAGTATCAGAGGACCGCTTTTCCAGCATATTCAGGTCAGCAAGAGACTTGGGCATCATCCTGACAGCTCAGTCGTATACACGGTGCATTCCCGATACCTCATCGACACGTTCCAAAGTAGCCTGTATATTTTGGAGCTATAATGTCTGAGTAACTTCAAGTTTGCTGAGGTCTCCTGCAAGTTGTTAATGCCATCGAGGAGCTCTGTCAAGCCCTCAACGCAAATAGAACTGAAAATAACTCGGAGAATTTAGGGTTCAAAACCACAAACGTATCAATCTAACCTTGATTCAGCGGAAAAGAGCAGAACTACGATGATTAGTGTCTTATAGAGTGATTACACGCGTTCCACTGGATATCTGAATTTCATCAAAGTCATCAAAATACATAGCCCAGCCGGATAGACCCCTGCACCAGTACTCAATCTGTTCAATCTGTCCGATTCAACGATTTTGGACAGGTATCCGTTTTCGTTGACACTGTAGACTCTGTTTACCCTCACTTACAATCAAGTCCATCTAGTCTGCTGTTTAAATGGATTTTAAGATCAAGGTTAACGTCATAAGCTCGACAGGTTATTTTGTGTCGGAATATTTCAAAATTGAGGTTCAGATGTTGCCCCTTGGGTCTTGTTCAATTTTCTTATAACCAATCTAATGGTTTCTTTTTTAATCACAGGTTATTTTGACACTGACAGCTGTTTCCCGCTCGAAATCTTGACAGAAAGTTAGTATCATACATCGTGGAACAAAATGAGACGCTTTACGTTTGAACAATGTTGGGAAATATCGAAAACTTATTTCCAAAGTGAGTGCTGGGTTACACCAAACAGTGGGTTTTTTGAAAAGAAGTTTTGGCCGAATTGAAGCACCCAACGCGCCTGGTGTAAGCAAGTTTGTGCAAAAAGTTCATGAGACTGGTATGCTAGTGGACAACACTCACGGTCCCCGCCGTCGTACGCCAATGTATCTACAGAAAGTGACAGTTGCGCATTGTGGTGTGCGGGCATCATTGGACAAATTTTTTCGAAAATGATTATGGGAACAACGTTTCGGTCAACGGTGGGCGTTAAAGAGCCATCTTAACCGACTTTTATTTAACTAAAATTGAAGACATGGATTTGGACGACCTCTGGTTCATGCAGGATGGCACGCTATGCCACACAGTCCTTTCTACAATCGATATTTTACACACTAAATTAACAAATTTTGTTATCAGCCGACTTTATGATGTCAATTGGCCGCCTCGGATTTGACCCCTTTGGACTTTTTTTTGTAAGGAACCGTGAATGACCGATGTTATTCCAACAATCCGGAAACGATTCAAGTAATTGAAGGCCAATATCATCCAAGCAATCCGTGAGCTATAGCCCGAAACCATCAACAAAGGTCTTGGAAAATTGAAGTGACAGAAGGCGCCACTGCGAAGATAGCCGAGGCAGCCACTTGAACGACGTTTAACATGGAAACATTTTAGTATTGTTCCTTTTACTGCATTTTTTAAAATAAACTTGTATTTGGCCCACCCTGTACACATTACATTGAGGATGTGATTTGATAGAGCATCTTGGCATCTCCGACCCAATCATTTAAAAATGAGTCAGTTTATGATTCTCACTAAGTCATCTTCCGCTGTATTGAATTAAAAAATTTGCGGTTATCCAACTGCAACACTAATAGTGCGGTTGACATATAAATCCTCAAGGTCTTTCTAAAGTGTGGACTATACACTATCCGAGAAAATTCTTCGCTATGTAGTAGCTATCATAGAAATTAGCTAAATATCATGAAGTATCCAGTACCTACAGGTGTATCCAAACTTTAAAAAAATTGCTAGAGAAGTTGAAGAAGACTGGCTACCCCTTGCTTAGACTGTAGCTTATTCTTAGTCCTAAAGCGCCCTAGGCTTTGTTGACCAGCCGGGTCAAGACACACAGCTCTCGAAGTCGAATAGCGCTTTTAGTAATGGGAACCCTGGTGGAAGGTTCACCAAAACGAGTAATAATTAATTACTGGCCAGCAGCTCGCGAAGGTGCGCACCTAATTATTTTCAAATTATTAATCTATCAACTTCATTACCACACATTAGCCATATGGCAATAAATAAAATAGGGCCTACGTAACAATTACCCAAGTAAACTATTTGTGTTTATACTTTTATTGTGATTATTTTCTTTCGTAAATAAACTAATTGAACAAACAAACTAAACTGAGATCTTGCGGTGTCACAGGTTAAACGTATTTTAACCTCAATCACGCAATCATTTGGTTTGCTTCCGCTTGCTTCCTTTATGCACTTACATAGGACATGCCATAAGAAGCACAGATGCTTTACCATAGCGAGTGTAAGCTAAAAGTTAAATGTCTATTTTGCGGAAACCCTCCTAACCTATCGTATCTATTAAAGTAAACGGCCGGCGGCGTGAGCTTTCAGTCTGAGGAAAAACCTCATAATTAAGATATATACATTGGTAATAGCGTACGGTCATAATGTCTTCGATGACACTTTGCTCATTTTATCATTAGAAACACACTGTGTCGGTGACATTAGTCTAGTCAGGTCCACCTAATGAGGTGTCACAGGAAATCGTGCGCGTATATATCTTTTCGTTTCTCTAATAATGACATCATACGTATATAGTGACACGGTTAATTGTACGACAACCGGAGGGTGAAAGCTGAATGCTTTCGCATAAAAAGGGCTTGGTTGACAACCCCGGTTAATTAGCATGTGTGTAAAAGCAAGTTGTCTTACATACACAAAAACTAAATCGTTTAAGTAAACGTGGTTATATTTATTTATTGAAGAAAATGGTTGAGTGCGTGTTTTTGTTTGTCCACACATATACAGTTAAAAGTACTTCCCATAATGTATACGTTTGTGGGGTGGATAAATTAAAGGGAGCTCTGGCTGTCAGCCAAAGTCACACCAGGTTCTCCAAGTTGGTAGGTATACACCCTTAACATAGTGTACGGATGGGGCAGTGGAAACAACATTTAGCCTTTTCTGGAGGTTAAGACTAATACCCATCGCCCAGTAGTATCGCACCACTGACTACTTCGCAGGTTAAGTAAGCCTTCAATATGTCTCACTGTCGAAAAGAGGTGATCCTAATCCATCGAGTTGAATTGTGGATGTGGTATCCACTTTTGTTTGGGTACTTAAACGAGGCCTAAACTGTTGCAGAGTTTCTATAGATATCTACTTTCAATAGCCGCAGAAAACAATTTGAAGATATGGCTCCCTGATGGTGCAAGGGCAATTCCATCAGAATTTTGTTTAAGGACCATAATTGCTTCGAAACGTCTTTAAGCGACAGTTTGCAATGTCTGTTTAGGTAAAGGTTTATTGAAGCGTCTCCAGAGTAGTTTCCGGTATATTTTTCGTACTCCAACACACAGAAAACTTTCTATACTCACTCACGCTTTATGTACGTCGAGTCTTTCAGTATGTCAAATGTAATTCATCAGTTATTGATGCTGATGTGAAGATTCACTAGTCATATGCTAGCGAATAGATAGCAGACAGACTGATCTGAAACCATTTGTTGTTTTATGCTCGCAGAGAGGCTTATACCAGGTATAAAAACGCACCTTGCTGGTATTCCTGTTTTATGTCAAAGTCTTAGAATTTTTAAATGCTTTTCAATGAGTGAATGAACCGCACCCTTCTTAAAAGATAAACCATTTCTCCTCAGAGCATCAAAAAACTCTTGATCTCCGTTTGCCTCTGCATGTTAAAAACGGACTCCACCCGGGTTTTCACTGCATGACTAAACATAGGTGTATTCTCGCCCTTTTAGCTGAAACCCTAAGAAGGCGAGTATGCTAAATGTATGTATTGCTATAGTCTTGAAAGTTTTAGGAATTAACTGAACAAATTTAATTTATTTAATTGTAAGTATATCCCATTGACGTTTTGCAAGATGCCCTTAATTAACTACCCTCCAGTTGTTAATTTCAAACTTTCTAACCTGCAGTGATATAGGTATATCTATATCAATCTGCAACTCTCATGCTGAGCAAATACCTTTCAGAATATAGAGCTCTCCAAGAAGCTGCCTTCTCTATCCCTATCTCTCAAACCAACAGGTAAAGCCTTTCATTTCTTAAATGCGCAAAAGTCTGGGATGGCATTCGCCGAATGATTAAGCTTGCGTCGTGGATAGTCCATACCAACATCAATCGCTTCTCTACTAGTTTACATACTCTTGCTCTAATTTCAGTGGCTTGGTTGTGTGAGTAAAAACGTCGAAACACGAAAATTAAAAATTTACAAGGAAAGTAATTATAAAATAAACGAAGACGTTTTCATTTTGTGAAAAAGAAAAATAGCGACAGCTTTTGATGTTTTTAGTTTGTTAGAATATTTTTACAGTAACAAATGAGGCGTAAAAGGAAAGAGCCGTCCTTGAAGCTTTTTGCAAGATTTCCTTTAGTTTTTGAAATGCGAAAGTGTTATTTCGTATTTAAAAAAATCAAACCCTGGATTAAGATGTTAAAGTCGATGCGAAGATAAAATAAAGTTGGGGAATCCGATGATGAAAAGTGGATGTTACCCCACTAAGTTGGGAAATTGTTCTATGCCACGGATTTGTTCTTATATCCGAAAATGTTACACGACCACAGTAGACCACAATTTCTTACGCGCAAACGTGTCTACTTTCAAAACGAGAAGAGGAAAAGCAGCAACTGTGAGTAGAAAGAAGGATACATATACCTACAGAAGGATAGTTCTTCTTTTAACTCGAGTGTGCTACCTACGCGAAAAACAAAAATCGTTTAAACTCCTGACAGCTAATCTGCACTTTATACAAATTGGAGACACTTTCACCATCACTCCCCCCCCCTTTTTTAAGACAACATAAATCTGAACTAATTCGTTTCATAGCGTACATCAAAAACATCCTGTACAGTTAGCCATTCGCATGTACTGCATCTCTAAGTTTTAACAACCTCAAAGGACAGTGTAGTATTGAGACCGATAACAAAAATTAAAAACAAAATCCTTTCACATCACCATGGCCACACAATATTCAAGATCATGATCACGCAAATAGGCCCATTTATCTTAGGCACATACCTACAAACTAAAGCCGTACCTGATGGCCGCCAGCGATGTCTCATCATTCACTGAAACCCATCCCAGAAATCATTCAATTTGGAAACGTTAATGGATTTCGATTAAATTTAATTTAAAAGAGAAATTTGCATCACCAATTAACTCCACGTCTAGTTAAACCCATTGTGCTGGCATCCTTCACAATGGCAACCACAGCCACCAGACAAGAAGATTACTCTTTGGCCTGTTCGAATTTGGTCCGTTTCCTAATGACCATGGTTGATAAATCTTGAAATCTCTGTTCCACAAACATATATACGATGCGTCGGGAAATAATGAGTGGCTTTTGGCTTTTGGCTTCTGGATTCCGTGGTTTTTGAGCAAATCACTTGGACACTTGCGGGATACTTCAAACGGGTAGCGTCACACGATTTATGTGACCGAATTTTCGAACGAATTGGCCCGTTGGGGTTTATACGACAGAGACGATTTGAGGCTTTGATCATTTTAGCTATGTATTGCTAAAAGGACATGGTGTCCAGTGCGGTGGGATCTTGTGAATGACTTTCGATCAAAGTGAATCAATTATGTTTTTTGGAGGCACGGTGACCACACACCACAGGACTTCTTTGGTAGCATTGATTTGCGAGTTATCTTGACAGGATGGGTTGAAAATGTTCACAAGGGCTATATAATTAGAGCATGAAGATAAAAACGGAAGGAAGCGTAAATTGTCATGCACGTAATGTGGTTACCCACTAATTTGTTTCGACGTAACATCAAGAGCTTGGAAGCAAAAGCGATTATCTGGGTAAAGGCTTTTTTTTTTTAATTTGCCAGAGACCATAAAGAAAGTACAAGTAGGGCGTGTGAGAAATAATAATAACGGCTTAGCTTAGAAGACAGCATTGACATCCGATTTGAAGAAAAGTTTGACAATTTTTGTGCCTCCATTTAAATTGATGGCTGCTCTTGAAATGGATCCGACAGTAAAAAAATAAACTAGTACTGGCAACCTTTCGAGAGCCTGCCACAATTTTTTGCTATTTTGGGGCTTTTTTAGTATGGAGAAGGCGCTTAAATTTTTTTGTTTCAAATGCTCTTATTTCTATACAAAAACCTTTTAAATGCTACGCAGTTGCCGATAACAATACTGTTATAGTGTTTTGCGACCCAATACTTGTTAAATATCCTTCAAAAATTCTAAAGCTATTCTGCTTCAGAAATGACACTTCTTTTTCTCATAGCTTGCGATTTTTCAGAATTTTGTAACGCTCACACTGCTGGCAGCAAAGGGCTGACAGGATATTCAACGGGTTGATGGTGTATGGTGTAAAACCAACCTTCAGCTGCTGCCACAGGTCTTCTTCCAGAAATAATTATACATTTGCCAAATATAAACAACTAAATAGCAAAACGACCGATAAGTTTTATGGAATGGGACACCTAAGACCGATGACAGGTTTAATTTGGGATTTAATGGATTTAAAGAAAGACGCAAATTCATTCCGAATTTTTGATCAGCCCAAGCTCGACTAATAGTCGAGTTTTGAGAGAGCTAAGTCAACTCGAAAAGATCTTCTGAGGAATAGTCCAGGAATAGGGAACGTAATCTATGTCTAGCTACTTTCTTGATCTAAATGGAGCATGCTTCTTAAGGACACGATTTAACCATCTCCCTTACGGCATATGATGAAAAGTTGGGCCTCTACAGAATTCGTCTCCGGCGGTCGGTCTTCGTGTGGGTCTGTATATAATTGTGCAATGCTTGGATCATCAACAGATCAACCGCTAATTTTCATTGAAACACTGAACAAATTCTCGTCCGTAATATCAATTAATGCCATTCATAGAGCTGAAATTTTAACATTTACTGAAATATTCATTAACGCAATGGAAAATTCTTCAATATTTCGCATGGACCACAACATGCGCCTTCATGAAACGGGATTCATTAATAATTGGGCTTCTAAATTGTTGTTAAAAAATTATGTATCCGAATTTCAATAAAATTATTAATAAGTGTATGACGGATTCTTAAACGCGTCATTTTGCTGCACTAATCTTGATTGTGTCATTTTATGAATGATAACGTCAAATGCATGAGACTATTCATTGGAGCAATTTTTGCAAAAAGTTAACCTTTCATTTATCATCGTCTGACTCTAGCGTTGCATGACCAAATACTTAAATTGTAGGAATAAATTCATAGGGGTATTCACGATCCGATGCAACTGGCCCGGTATCATTGCGAAAGTGCAACTAAATATATTTCGCACTACAACAACAAAATATACTGACTAAAATTTTGCTACACTGCTACACTGCACTTTATCTATACCCTGACCCTATTGGAACCGAAAAATACAACAGAAGGCGTTTTTCTTTTTTAGCTCAGAGCTGAGCTCTGAACCGAGCTCGAGCGCGCTCAGATCGCTCTGATGTATTTATGAAACACACTTGAGCACAATCTGTCAAATGCGACTGTGTGTATGCCTATGTGTGATCAGCTTTTTATTTTGAAGTCGACGGACTACCTACCCGAGTTTTCGTAAATCAAAAAAAGAAAAATAATAATTAAAATGGATAAGCTAATTGTTCTGAAGGAAGCATTTAACTTGTTCTTCGACGAAGATGAGGACGAATATTCTGAAACAAATTGTTCGAGAAAAATTGAAAGAAATAAAAACTATTCGGAAGATGTTGTTCCAAGGTTTTCCGATAAAACATTTAAACAACATTTTCGCATCAATCCAGATGTATTTGAGACCTTATGTGTTGAATTACACGCTATTGAGGAGCATAAATACGGGCCAGGGAGAGAGTCGACGCTGATAGAGAAGCAGTTAATGATAACCTTGTGGTATCTAGGAAACCCAGAATGTATGAGGTATGTTATATGTAATTACATTATGATTTATGGAACTAAAACCACTTTCGTATTATAGATCAATTGCAGACAGATTTGGTGTGTGCATTGCTAATGTTTGGAGAATTGTATCCAATAACTCCGACAATTTAATTCTATTAAATAGATCCAAAAGATACATTCGGTGGCCCACTGCAGAAGAAGCTGCCAGAACGTCCGCACATTATTTCAGGCAAACTCGCCTTGGAGGTAAAGATATGGTTACGACTATACCTACGTATATATAAATATTCATGAAATTTTATAACTCTAGGAATTATTGGTTCTATCGACGGGTCACATATACCAATACGATCCCCAATTGTTTCGCATAACTCTTATATTAATCGAAAAGGATTTCATTCAGTCCTACTTCAAGGTATATGTAACCACAAAATGCAGTTTTTATACTGCTACACCGGCGAAGCAGGCTCTATTCATGATACACTACTATTAAGAAGATCTGGATTAATACATAAAATCACTTCAGGTAATAGTTAATTCATTTACAAGGCAGATTTCGAAGACTGTTTTATATTGATTCCCTAAAGCCCACCACAATAGTAAAATATATTATTGCATCGTGTATTTTACATAATATATGCTTACAAGCCGATGATATGGATGATGAATTCACTGTATTAGAAGACGAGTTTATTGAGGATGACCACGATACAGATTCCACTGATATGCAATCCGCTCAGTCAAAAAGAGAAAGTTTGCTGAATTCATTGTTTTAAAAAAACAGTTTATTAAAATTATAAATAAATGACTTCACTTTTAATACTAACTAACAGTCTTCAGTAATAATATTTAAACATATTAAATAGAAACAAAAACAAAAAAAAATTCACTTCAAAAATAATTTGGTTTTCCCTGCTGGCTCACATTTTGTCCACCATTTTTTGAAAAATTTCCAGAAAGCTGTTGCTGGCATTCATCCTCTCCCTATGCTGCCTTTCAGCCGCATCCTCTGTATTCCTGCGCTTCCTTTTACGGACATTAGTTGAAAAGGTTGGTTCTGGATCGTACACTTCATTATCCGAATCGACGATAGCTAAATGTGGATCGCACTCGAAAACTGCTATGTCCTCAGAAGAAAGAACGGCTGGGGGATTAATTTCCGGAGCTCTAAATAGGACATCGTCAATCATGTCGTAGTATTCCCACGATTTCCGCGACTGACCCGTTGTTTTATTGTCCTCCTTAATTTTTTTATATGTTTTTTTGAGTCCTTTCCACTTTGAGTCTACTTGCTCGTATGTTAGATTTAAAAAGAATGCATTATTTATTGCTTTTGCAATTTCCTGGTACGCAATTTTTTTTACTCCATTTTCCAGGCGGTTGAAGTTTTCCTTTATTAAACTAATAAGCATGACAATCATGCTCTTAGTCCATTTAAACCCTGTTATAAAGTTTATGCATAAATTGAATATTTATTAATTGCTATTTATTAAATATGTTTACCTTCAATGCCAGAACAACAAGGTTCAACCGCCATTTCAGCCATTATCCTGTTTTATGTTTTCTGTCAAATGTGACTGAAGTGTGTATGTATAAGTGTAATCAGCTTTTTACTCAGCTGCTCAGTCAATTTATTCTGAGCTCATCGAGCGCGCTCTGGTTATGCTCAGATCGAAAAAAGAAACACAAATCTGAGCTCTGATGTATCTGAGCTAAAAAAGAAACACGAACTTTTTGTATAACAGTTCAGGTTGCGCTCTGAACTAAAAAAGAAAAACGCCTAGAATAAAGTGTAGCATTGTCACTTCGTTGACACTTCGCTAAATTCTTAACTTGTTAATATGGGTAGCTATCGGAAAAAAAATTAAAGAGAATGGAAAACAAAAGTAAGCGCCGCCGAAGGCATAATCCAGTCAAAAAATGAACAGAAAAAGAGGTTTTCATGATTTATCATCTTCGTGTTTACTCTCTCCATTATCCAAAATATCTTTTCTTTTTCGCCTTTTTTCGGCACAATAAACAATTAAACAGTTTCAGAAAAAATTTAAAGTTTTTTTTCAGGACATAATGTCAATTGTCAAACTGGATCTGTCATTTGCTTTAATTTTTTTCAAGAGGCGAGAAAAAGTATGTTCACGATCTGATAAAAAAATGTAAAATTTCGCAGTTTTACTAGCTCTAACCGTGAACACCACTTATATTTCATATGAAAAATTGTTTGATTTTATGAATGGTTTCATTCGAAGTAAGCATTCTTGTCGCTTGTGGCATTTTCATAGTTCGCTTGAATCTCCTCATACCGTTCATATTTACTCTACTTGTTTTGATGTAATATTTCTTTAAAGTTCAAACTTGAACAGTCAAAGTCTTATGCTAATTTATTGCCGATTTTTATTCTTTCATAAATCCTTCGGGTTAGAGTTTACATGTGATATGCGTTGGGTGTTTAATATTTATTCAGACTGGTGATTTTTCAGTTGAGAGCTTAAGAAAGTGAATTTTTTATTGGACTGGTTTCACGTAAATATTATTATTGTTTAAAACATATCTATATTTATAAATGCATATAATATTTATAAGTCTTAGCTTATGAACATTTTTCTTTACGATCGTTATCTAAAACTTTTCTTGTTGACCTGAGTGTAAGAAGCCAAGTGGATATCGTCGGTAAGTTTTTTTTTGTTCAAAATTAATATTAGAAGTACAATAAAATCTATTTATTTTGTATTAGATTGACAAGGACTTTGTAATTGAACAAGTCAGCCATTTGAGAAAGTTCCTTTT
This sequence comes from Cheilosia vulpina, assembly GCA_916610125.1. Classification (NCBI taxonomy): domain Eukaryota; kingdom Metazoa; phylum Arthropoda; class Insecta; order Diptera; family Syrphidae; genus Cheilosia; species Cheilosia vulpina. The sequence goes on along the minus strand of OU744276.1, from coordinate 110,964,520 downwards.
AAAACTATTCAAGAGATAATCAATGAGGTATCTCTAATACGACCAGCGTTGCCAATCAATTTTGACGAAAAAATGCCTAACTAGAGAAGAAAAGATGACGTTTTCAATGAAATAATGCCTAAAATATTTTTTGTGGGTAAACTGAAACAATAAATCAAAAATTAAACACAAATGTAAAAGAATAAACAAAGACAGTTTTTATTTCCAAGGAAGAAATCTTAAATTATAATTCATAGAAGAAATTCTTAAAAGGAACAAAATTCATGGCTTTATAAGTTTAATAATTAGGAACAATGTATTGAACAAAACCAACATAGTTTTAGTCCATCAGATCGTCTTGGTCCATGAAATGATACATTCATTTTTGAAACAAGGATATGTGCAGCCGAAGCAAAGTAGCGAACGAAAAACCAACAACAAACAGCTTTCAATTTGTTTCCCATTTCTTCATGGTAGCTGGATTTTTTTTTTAAAGAATAACAAATAAATTGTACGGAAAATGGGCAGAGTTTGAAGGTGGATAACTATTCTTTAAGACCGAGTTTACATATAAAATTCATTTGCCTAAGAGAAAGTTCTAGTAGAAGTTTAAACATACACACTTAGTTCACTTTCAGGACCGAAAGACGTCCCGGGAGTGCATAAAGCACAACTTGTTTCCAATTCCTGCTTCATCGACTTTCACATTTAAAGGCCCGTCGCAACCTGTTCCCCGTCCAAGCTTTCATGTTGCATCTGACATAATGTCGAAGATATTATAATGCACGTGTGTATCTCGCAGCCCCATATAGTTAAGCCATAGAAACGCTAGTTAACTTCATAACCTCCTGGCGTGACGACGGTGGCACCACACGTAAGTTATTTGAATAATTTATGGCATCCAGGCTGGATGAGGTGGCATAACATCCCGATCCCAGAAACGCGGCCGACCAACAAATTGATATGCATTCGCGTGCGTTGTGTATAGCGCACGTAGGCAGCGTATCGTGTACCTATGTTCTATGTGAGCAAAATTAATTCAGCCTCCATGGGGCACGGCGCACGGATCAAATCTCCTCGAATTGGATATCACCTTTCCAATTAGATGTACGTACAAATCACCATTCACACCTTGGCATTCCTTTGGCAGTTGTTGTTGCGCGCGCACGGAACTCCATAAAGGCAGCGGTGCGGTCTGGCACTTTGATCATAGTTTGATCTCCTCGCGCTGCTATAACTATGATGGTTGGATAAGCCGCTGTGCTAATAGCCACCGAATGAGATGGCGCTGTCCGCATTCCTCGACCTTCAGCTTAGCAGTATAAGTAGTTGATGGGGATTCGAAGGCATCGTCAAACCGCGCGCAGATTCCTCGGTTGGGAAAGTCATCATCATTAAGTGTGTTGATGGAATTAGCTATTCGGCAGAGTCATGCAAAGGAAGCGATGGATATTAAGTATTTTATGATTCCGCAGAACCAGCCGGATGGGAGGGTGCGCTGCTCCACAGAAGTCATTTTGATTTTTTTCTTCCTTTTTTTTGCACCCGGCCGACTGATCTTCCCGATCGGATTGTGGCCTCTTCCTGTCACTGTCATAATTGTCAGTGTACCTATACATCGATCAGGCGTCTATTATGTGCTCGATTAGTCACAGAACAGATGCAAATGCCGAGGCGAACAATCGCCACTTAATTATAAGCAGGAACCACATTTTCATGGCACACATACTGTCACGAAGTGAGTTTTCAAGGACCTCAGCATTGATCTTGAATGCGAGGAGAGCGTTACGGCCATCAGACCGCTGACTGAATGATGACACTCTAGGACTTCATTAATGTTTGATGACAATTCGGTGCATTGTCTGAGGCGATATCGTAGGGCGTGACAAATTTTCACACAAACGACTTTATTACATGTCATACAGAGTCGGCTCTCCAGGGTCTGTGGGATTGGCATCGGGAGAGGCCCTCTTATGAGGATTTAATGAATCACGAGCTCTGCTCTGTGGAACTGGTTGCCATTTGATGGGGTAACTAATTGTGATTGACGGATTTGGGACTCGAAATAGAGATACAACGACAAACAAATTGTCACGAAAAGAATAACATATGGGCGCGAATAAGTTGTGAGAAACAGGGGCGCTCTACCGCAATAAATCGTGCCGAGGAGAGGGCAGTCGACAACGAATTAGCATAATGTGGTCTAAGTACCCGAACACAACATGCAATGGCTTTGATAAATTGGATTTTTTCTTTCTTTGTTTTCTTGGGGGACCGCAGTTCATTTAAATATTAAGAAGGATTAGAGTTTAAAATTTAATCCAGTGGAACTGTCGACAGCATTACAAATGGCGGTGGCAATTATAGTTTGATTGGAATTTCAGCTATTCCTGTTTGACGATTATATGGGCTTCCATTAGTTATTCGTGTTAATATGTGTAACTGGTCATAGCGTAAAATACGAAAATCATAACAGAAAAAATGCAGAAACTTTGTCGTTTATTGTGTTTCGGAGGGATTTGTCTTTGAACAAAAACGCGGTCTCCCTAGCAAAACAGGAGTCGGCTGTAAGGCTGCTGGGGTCAGAACCATTGAATTGGAACAATAACTGATCGGCTGATGAATCACGGAAGGAAACCCGATAAGTTGGGAATAAAGTGGCCAACCTGCTGCACTCAAAAATGAGTCGTGCGTATACTCAACTTGTTATTTAATATTGGGATATGATTGTGCAATGTACATATAAAAGAATGATTATCTGGGTTGAGACACAGATGATGAAACATATTTCCCCCAAACATTTAGGAACGAATCGAAAATAGTTTAGAACAGTCTAGAGAATTGCAGTGAGTCTCTCCGGGTGGTCTGGTTCGGTTTTCTTCTCAATCTCAATATATAACATATAACTGATATTTTGTCCAAAAACTATACTTTATTTAAACAAAGGGAAAACTGTCCAAATGCGAATAAACTTCCTATTATTCTGCTGCTAACCTGCTTAAAAGAGGTTATTTATTGGATGCTATTGAATTTCTATGTTAACTTTGGTATTGAGCCTTACAAAAATATTTTTATTCTAACACAGAGCTGAGTTTGGAAAGCAGTTTTTGAAAAATATTTGTAAAACACCTTTGTTTGCATTTTCTCTGAAAAACCGAGAACGGCATATCTTTTTTAGAATATTTCTGTTTCCTCAAATATGCACTTAAATATAGATTTAAAAAAAAAAAGAAAACAAAATGTTAATATTGCAATTGATTCGAAAAGTATCTACTACTACTACTACTACTAATAAAAATCAATTGTTTTTCGTCAGTCGGGTAAAAACTGAAGAACGGATCGACCGATTTGAATGATTTTTATTTCGTTTTGTTCGTCTTGAATCAGGGATGGTTTAGGAAGAAAGAAAATGCGGAAACTTCTCAACAGGTGGCGCTGTAGGTACATTTCGTTTCTCATCTATCTATCTATATCTATCTACATCTATATCTAGGTAAGGTAAAATATATATTATATAAATAAAGTTGCATTTTGTTTGAAATTGATGTTCTCTGTAATGCGTGAACCGATTTTGATTCTGGAAATTTTTCATGAAAGGGACATTAAAACCAAGTTTTTTTTTTATGTATATACAGTATTTGTATGTATATTGGTTATTTTAGTGAACATACCTGCATTTGTGTGTATATGGAGTACCTACAGTATTGTCGACCTTCGAAACCCCTCAACTGATTTCAATGAGAATTTGTTGATGTATATGGTTTGTGGCAGATTAAAGTACAGAACAGTTTTTACCCGATATGTGGAGTTATTGTATATCTCCACAACCACTCGACCAATTTCAATGAAATTTTGTGCATGTGTTCGGACCCGATGGGTGGTGCCATTAACGATGTACTACCTACAAACATTTTTTTAATTCCTTCAACTTAATTTTTGAAGTTAAAACTGCTATGGGCTGGGAAGTGAACTGGTGAATGTGTTACGATTGTGATCGGTAAAGGCAACGGAAGTTATTTCTCTCGAATTTTAAATCATAAAATTGGAATAGAACCTACGACTGTGAAACTTATAACGTGACAGACACTTGACTGCTGAATCAATTGATTATATTAAATCTAAGCTTTAACCCCATGAAAACAAAATGCAAAAAAACTCTAAAAAGATAAAACTGTGGATTGGATTGCGTTAAACTTTTCAATCAAATGAGTAGGCTTCAACTGCGTTGTTATCAAAATACTTATTTTTTAAGTTAAATTACTTAATAAATCCAATTTTAACACAACTCAATTAAATATAGGTACCTAAATTTTATTATCCACAAGCGACACAAATTTCACTACTGTTGTGTGGTCACTAGGTCACTCTCTTTTTCTGTGCAAACGTGCATACCTGAAATTGATTTGTTTTAAAATCACAAATATAGCTTTCGGGAATATGGTTAGATAAAACATACATGCGTGATTTTTAACTTTCTCGATAACATAGCAAGTATTTGTACAAAATTTAGAACTCAAGATATTAATCAATTCTGACATTACGATGATAGAGGAACTAAAAAAAGTGGGTCGCAAAATTCTATCCGCCTGTCCGTCTGTCAGTTTTTCGCCAAAAAATCAAATAACTATACTTTTGAAATTTGGACATAGGTATCTCGAAAACGGTGTTAAATAGGTACCAATGACATTTTCATCGTAACTCCTCGAGTCACCAAAGCAAAATGTGTAACTAGTTATAAATAATTTAAATTTGAATGTCTCGCAAAGTAGGCGGGGTTCCGCCGCGATGTAAAACTAGAAAATATTGCTTAAGCCTCATACCTGGTGGCTACCTACTTACCAATGGTCAGCACTGTTTCCAAATCTTGTTAAGTGGGTATAACTAATAGGTATACCTAATTTTAAATAGTCTAACTTTTATATCTATTCATATCAATACCTACCTAGGTAACCATGTCCTTTTTAGATTTCAATAGGTATGCCTACCCAACTCACATATGCACCTATCTACCTATACATTTGTGCTGATAAATGTATTTTCTAAAATATCACACTCTATGTCATTGTCATCGTTAAACAAGTTTATAACAATAAGCTTTTAATTATACTACCCGCTTCTACTGTTGTAGATACCCATGAAAGGTATCTATCGAAAGCACCTCAACCGCGCCCCTTTTTAACATGTCCACCATGTTTGTTCTGCAATTGAACAATTGGAGTGTTGCCCATGAACGTGCTCGTGCTTATTATGAGAAAAAGAAAAACGAGAAAAACCCCAAACATCGCTAAACATCAAGGAGGCCTTTCACTGCCTCTCCATCTCCAGCCAGCGATTAGGGTTGCTGTTTGCTGCTAATCCAAGTGCACTCGGAATGCCGTGTCGAACTGTCAACAAATTACTCACAATGCAAGAACAACATTTGTATAGATGTGAGTGCGACTGGCGACTGCAACAAAGAGTGATTGGCATAACCCCACTCGAATGTGCGCATTCAATGTGACAGCCGCTCACTAATGACAGCTGAGTGCGCACGCATCGAAGGCAACAAACGGAGAATCAGAGAAAGACGGCAAACTAATGAATGCAGTCAACCCCAACGAGTCGCAGTGGCATGGGGAAACATACATTCGTTCTCTTTCCATCATTCCGTTCGTAGCAAAGGGAAGCAAAAGAAAGACGCCAAACCAGATTCGCCCGTCTCTCTCATTCACTATTGGTTACCGTGGGCAACAGCGCCACGCCTCATTTGGCCAGTTAACAAAAAGAAAAACAAAACCATCCAACCCAAGCGACATGCCTCTCTCATTCTAATTGGAAACTCGTTTTGTTTCGCTCCCTGGCGTCCGAGAGAGAGTCTGACAGTAGTTACCGACTGAAATTCTCCGCGGTTCGGTTCGAAAAATCGGCGGCCGTCGATTTATTTCCATTTGCCGTCGTGAAAAACACGATTCGGAATAATTTTTGCTAGCAACCCATTTGTTTGAGTGATTTCCATGACAGTTCGATCGAGCGGTGTGCTAATTCATAACTTGTGTTAATTAGTGACAGCAAGTGCAAACAATAGCAAACAGAGAAAACATGTGTTCCAGCCCCCGTGCGGACAGCCCGGCGGGCTCGGAGATCTCCGTGGGATCGCCGAGTCCACCACCGCAACGTCATGACTATTTTCAGCCGCTGAAACGTCTGCGTCTAATTGATGCTGTCACACCTGCTGCCAAATCGACTTGTAGTGACCGCGTGAAGAGTTTTTCGATTGCGGATATTCTCGGCAAGAGCACTGACAATCGCAACGAGAAGGACGAAGTGCGAAATTTAAATTTAATTGTCCGGCCATGGGATGCGGTTCGGGGGCCTATTCCAGTGCGGCCGGGATATTTTCCACCAGCCCTGTTGCAATACGAGCAACGCCTTGCAGCACTGGGCTACCACAGGCAATTGCAAGCGCAATTGCTGCGACAGATGAGTGTTGAGATGGCGGTTCCCACTTCGGAAAGTGGCTCGGAGAGGTCCAGCTCGGCGGAGAGTGATTGTTGTTCCCCCGAAACTGGCAACGGCAGCCGATTCTCATCGGAGTCGGACAAAAATGCGTTTGAGCGTGCTAATGAAGCGCAGCTGACAAGTGGCGGGCAACACAACTCGACTGGCGGTGAGAAGAGCAAACCCAATGGAACACCACTGGATGCGCTATTCCAGCTGACAAACAAGAATTTCGACGATGACAATGGTGAGTTGTGGGGTCTTGTCATTCGATAAGTTTCAACTTTGAGTCGTTACTAATATTTTTAGATATTGTGTTGTGGTCAGCAGACATTTTTATGTAGTTGGCAAGTTTGTCCTCTAAAATTGTTTCCAAGGGCGATTGTAATGGGTAAGCCACCTCGGAGAAAGATTTTACCGAGAGGGTTTCTGGACCATATTTAAATAATAACACACGGGAGGATTGAGGAACTATTCAGCCAAACGTCAGAAGAAGTGGCAAGTAAAAGCATCTACCTATATATAAAAATAAATGTTAAGCTTTGTATGTGGTTTGGCACACGCAGGACTTAAGAACTACTGAACCCAATCAAACGTATTGTGCAGAAAAACTTAGAGCTTAATTAATTGTACCAACATTTAGTTTTCATATCCTCGCGATTAGTCTACTCACTTAAATTCAATCAGACTTAACAATCCAATTGTTTGCTGACAGAATCATGGGTGCTTCCCAATGGAAAATGTTTCGCAAAGGGCCTAATGTTGCTTCCTATCGTGGAATTCACAGTGGGTAAGAAGGAAAAGTAACGAAGTGTCGGCGACAAAATAAAGTCTTGGGGTGTTGGGGAACAGACTCAAGCCGTACCAGTTGGCTTTCAAATATTGTTAGGTGTTTGTATGACTTCTTTGAATGGGAATCCAGCTGACACAATACAATGTTATGACAAACCTAGAGGCGCCGTTGCGGCTATTGGCTATTTATCATAACTAGAGGCTATATTGACATGCCCTATATACAACATATTGGAAAACAAATAACATACAGCTTTGCACCTCTGTACAACCTTCCCAACAAATGTTTCTTAACTATTTCTCTTCGTCTATTTATAAGATAAGATGTCTGAAATATCCCTATTACCTAAGTCCTTGGGTTCGCCGATTTTAAATTAAGAAACTCTTATCATTCAAATTGGAGTTTGTTCATTTGCAAATGCGATGCTAAAGCGACATTGAAGACAGCACTGATGTTGCGTACCCTTCAACAACTGCCCTTCCCCATAACTCTCGAAAACTAAATTTCAAACGAACTTTCGTTGTTATTATAAGTCTGATGGTCACCTAATTTTAAAGGGAAAAAAATAGAACAATAAATTTGGTTCAACCACCTCAAAGACATAATAATATCTAGGTATATAGATCTAGGTATATAGACGTCTTTTAAATATCTGATATGCGAGAACTGTCAGAAGAGAATTTCTCAATTCATCATATATGTATCTTCGGTCCGTTCCATTCGTCCTTAAAAAAATTTCACTCATTTGAATGCTTGTAAGAAGCTGAGCCTAGAGTCTGATCTAACGCCAACTATTTGTTTACTTCTTGTTTAATACCATGTTCCCACCAACGTGATTTAGCTAAATCAACTTGATTTAGCTAAATCATCTCATAAATTACGTGATTTATCATACATTTTCGTGATTTATAATTACGTGATTTATACGTGTTTAAATTTTAATTACGTATCTGTCATCGCAAATCCACACAAAATAAAATCGAACATACCTGTTCTTAACTTCAGCGCTTTATTCAGCAAACAAAAAAGAAAGAAAAACTGCCAAAAAAAATATTTCAAATTCAATTTTCTAATTTTGTTCGTGTTTCGGTGAGTTTTTGATATTTTTATTAAATTCATGCAATTGTTTGAAAAACAAATGAAAAATTGTTTTATTCTTGGCAGGTATGGCAAAAAAACAGAAAGAATAACAATGGTGTTGGACACCTAATGTCAAAGTCGACAAAAATGTCAAACTAAATCACTTAAAGTTCGGTGGAGACGACTTTCGTGATTTATAAATCACTTTAGCTAAATTACGTTGGTGGAAACATAGTATAACAGTGCAGACAATATTCTTTGCCAGAGGCAAGATTTCCGAAATGCGCGGGAACAGTATATGAAACAAATTTACGAAATTACAGGCGACTAAAACATAAAACAATTTACCAGTAGAACTAAACCTGTCTCAGGGCTGTTGCAAATTAAAAAAGCTACTTGTCTACTTGGGTACTTTACGAAGTTCAAGCCCATGAAGTTCCTTTACTTGTATACTGCATCCTTCCATCTTCTTAGTGATACTGGGCACGATACTTCAAGTTGTTTAAGTTGTTGCACAATTTGGCACCCGCGATAGCAAACGTGGGTTCGGACCTTCTTGTCGTTTCTGACGGTCCAAAACCAAATCGAACATGTACTTATCGAAACTATGGACACGTATTTAACTTCTTTAACGTGAATGCAGAAACGTCGTCTGTAGTTTGAAATACTCCACTTTGCATTCATCTACAACAGACTACAGCCATCTGTTTCTAGTTGTGGTTGTGGTCATTGTCAAAAAAGTAGTCAAGAGCAACGTATATTTTGGTGGTGATTACAGGAAATATATGACAGAAGATACACATGTCAAGCTTACAACAAAAGCAGAGAAGAAAAATATCGGCGAAAAATAATTGACTAGAAAGAGATAGTGCACAGTCTCCCAGCTGAAGGAGATCGAAGATTCTCGTGATCAAAACCTGTAGGCTTTTGTAAAAAAGCTAAGCTGCTACTCGGACTCGTCACATTTTCACTGACATCGAAGTCGCATTTGATAGCTTTAATCCTATTTCCCGCAGAGTTATCGTACTTAACCTTTAGAGTACCGAGTAAATTTTGAGACCCAAGAGACGGAATAGGGTACCATAGTTCCCTCAAAAAAAGTTAAATAAAGTGTACGACTGCGTCGAACTAAACTTTCTCGCTCATCAAAAGTTTGGTTGGTTGTTTTCTAATTTTATTAAGTACCTTTCATTTAAAATTTCCAGAAACAAAATCGGTTCACGCATTAAGAGAACATCAATTCATTGTGTTTGATAGATAGATGTGTGGAAAAATCCAAAATGTACTGAAATTCATGTATTTTTTCACGCACGCATTACAAATACATACGTTTTCCGATTACAACAAAATTTCACAAAACCAATATATAGACCAATTCCAAAGATGTGTGAACGTTTGGTGAAAATCGGTAAATGCGTAAAGGCGTGAATCGGCGACAAACGAACACAATTCTTATATATAAATATAAGATGTAGATAAGATGCTAGGTAAAAGAAACGGTACATAGAATATATAAATAAAATTCCGTTTTGGGTTATTCACCTTATAGGCAGTACATAAAGATAAATATAAATGTGAATTGAAGCTGCCAGTAACAGGCAATTGTTCCAAGTTATGGTTAAGTAGTTAAAAGCATCTACAGTACTTTTTTAGAAGCCCTTCCACTTTACAAGGTTTCTGTTTTCTGATCTGCTAATGCATATTTTTATTTTTGACTGCAATATATTAGTGAAGCTATTTTAAGGTGTCCATGATTGGAAGCATGGTTCGTGTTAGACCGATATATTTACATAGATATTTATGTAAGTTTTCAGAGATTTGTTTTTTAGTTTGCATTAGCAGTTATAAATCGACTATGCCGATGGACGTGTGTGGGGGTGCAAATGAAGTGGGAGTTTCTGTTTTGAATTTGCATAAGGAAGTGGTTGCAATTATTTTAAGGTGAATATTCAACAAGGTTGAAAAAGGTTAATTTTTGCTAAAATGAAGTTTTGCGTAGTTGCTATTGCATTTTTATCAGCAGTGTGGGGATTTTAACAAAAACATATCATAGATATGTGAAAATAGATCGGGAAATATAAGCATTTAAAAAAAAATGATTTTCTAGAATTTTTTGAGAAAAGTACGGGATCTTATTTCGAATACTGATTTAATATGCATTTTTGTCAAAATCGTTAGAGCTGTTTTTGTAAAATTTAGCAGACAAAATAGTACCAAATATTGCCATATTATTCACTCTCTTTAATCCGGGTTAAAGGTTACACCTAGCTTTAAGTGAGTTTAACCCAAAAACTAAACCCAAGTCCATAATATTCACTCGTTAAACCCGAATATAAACCCAGTTTTTTAAGCTTGACTGCGTTTAATCCGATTGGATTTTTGCGTTTAAGTCCTGAGACAAGTTTAAGTACTTTAACTCGGGTTAAAACTCAATTTCATAATGTTGACATTTCTTCGCTCGCAAGAAATAAGAAAAGGGGGATAGAACAAAAAATGCAAGAAACTATAAGAGGACTTCATTCGTGAAATGGACGAAAATAATGTATGTCTTCGTCGTCAGAAGACGAATTTGTCGAAGAGCTGATGAAACAGCAGCTGATGGTAAATCAACGTCGTCCTTGTCGTCGAATATATCGAATGCACAAGCGATGTGGTACGATGTGGTATATTTTCGGAAATATTTCGTTCTGAACAAAGAGTCATTTTGGAGGCTACATTCGATAATTCGATAGAAATTTCGGCATAATTAATGCACCTTAAAATATAACTGTGCCCAAAGCAAATGAAATAAATTTCCAAGTGACAAACAACAAAACAAGAAGTCATTATTTGTGAAATTTGACATTACGTGGGTTTAAAACAACTTAAAAACGGTTTAAAGTGATTTAAATCCGCATTTAAATCCATTTTTAATCCAGCAGGTTTAATGCATGTTTTTAGTGAGTAATATGGACATAGGTTTAAATTATCGGGCTTAAAGTACAAATTATTGTTCGGGATGTAAGCATTACTAGGTTTTTAAAGTTTTTTTTTTGGAAATCTAAAATGGAGTTTTCGATATATGAGCAGTTTTTAAGATAAGCGTTTTCGGTAAATCGAATTGAAAATTAAGGACGCAATAATTTTGAAAGCATCACTTTTACTCTAAGTTTGCATTTTGGTCAAAATCCTTATTGCCGGTTTCAAGTAAATTTTTAAAAAATACTTTTTTCAAAAATCCATTTTACGATAATACAGAGGAAAACTGAGTTTTCCATTGAGTTGGAAATGACCATATTACCTTAGAAATTAATTTTTGTACAATCGTATCTACCGTTTTCGAGATATGTTCAAATTTAAAAAGTAAGTACTGTTTTTCGATTTTTCAGCGGAAAACTGAGTATGCAGTCATCTTAACCTCACCTACTTAAGCTTGAATATCAATTCGGGTTTAAATTGTAAGAGCCGTTTTCGAATAAATCAAACTGGTATGAACCATTAATATTGAGGTTACCGTGCAAAAAAAAAAACGGCCCCGAACTGTAAGCTCCAAAACTCCAAATCCGAAGTTTGAACAAAATCCCGGTTGTTGTTTAGGCTGTAGACAAAGGGACATGCAGACAGACGGACAGACGCACAGAATTTTGCGACCCACTTTTTTTAGTTCCTCTATCATCGTAATGTTCTGACATTAACATCTCGAATTCGAAATTTTGTACGAATACAATATCTTTCTGTTACTATGTAATGGAGAAAGTTAAAAATGACGGAAATGTGTGATCACGTTAAATTTCGTTAAAGAATGTCAAAAAACTGGACTACCAAAATACGGAACTAAAAACAATTATTATTAAGCGGTATAGACAAAAACATGGTCGTGGGGGACACAAAGTCCCCTTATCGGTACTCTAAAGGTTTTGTGGCCACACTTATTCCCCTTGCTCTATATTGTCATCCTCTATAGTCTCTTCCTATATATGCCCTATTCATTTTTATCTGACTACAGTACATAAAGGTACACACATCTGAACGGATATCCCAGAAAAACGGAAGCCCTCCATCTCAGCTGTGTAAACAAATCACAAACCTAACCGTATACTCTTATTACAAATGGTTTACATAACAACGGCTTCGGCGACTGCCACAAAGCGCGCAGTCCCTTTGTCTAACAAGACCCTCCCAATCACATCACAGTGCATAAATAAATTATGCCATTTCCCATGATGGAATGGAATTCAATCCCAGTAGCTGATCGTGGAGCTGCGCCACATCATTATCATTACTATACAGCAACTGATTACCGGCCACAGTGATGCTCATGCTGATGCTGATGAATTCCTTTGCGGAATTCCCAACTCTCTATACTACCAGTGCGCGGCGGCAATTTCGCACAAAACTCGTACACTCGTATATACCATCAGGCCAGGCAACTGAATCGAATCGATAGCCAGACGAATGGACGTCAGTTGAATGAAATTGAAGCCACCTCTGATTATGGACCGATTTGTATGTACGTGCCTCGCGCAAATTCAATTTATAGCCGAAGGAATTGCCCCAGCAGCCGGTATGGCACAGCACAGCAGTAGCCAGCCGCCAGCATAGTGGCCACCACTTGTTTGACCATAATTCGAGGTCTCTCTGGCCTAACAAGCTGGCAATGCGCTGGAATCTCACTTGCCCCTCTCTGCCTGTCCCCTATATACCGATGGCTGGACCATCTCGAAGCGGATTGATTAAACCACCTTCCAGATGACCTTACTACTGTTCTTACGCTCGGCCGCATGAATATGATTATGCCATGACATCACGTGATTGCATCAATCCGTTGTGAGATTCAATCGCATCGAGGCGGTGTGTGTGCAGCTAATCAGGACCGATCCCGACTCTGATTGATTTTTGTATAGTATCCGAGCATATGCTTACCATATGTGCTTCGTTGTCGTCGTCTCTGTGGCTAGTGGATCATGAGGCGAATCGGGAACAGGAAATTACCGGAAGACTGCGTGTGCTACGAAAATCAGTCGGTCGGGTATAATCGTTATCTCGCTTCTCTCTTTGGATGCGACGCACAAAGATCCTTCGTAGTGATCCCGATGGATGTGTGTGCCCGTCATAACAAGAATATCGTTTTTGCGATGATCATGAGTTTATTAGCCATCATCATGTGAAGGTTATGACGGTATGATTATACATAAGTATACCCGTACCCGCAGAGGATGCAATTTGAGGCTCTGCTACATCGGCCGGCGGAAGCAATGTCACGTAGGCCAGCGGGATTGTTACTTTGTGAAGTAATGGACCCACTGTCAGTGAATATCGACTGCGCAATCATCTAATTATGGATTGTGTTTGCAAAGTTATCCGTTTTTGTGGCGCCTCATATCCTTGGACTCGTGGCCGTTTCTGGAGAGTGTCTACCCAATCCTACACAGGAGTGTATAAGTGTGTTTGTTGTTACTTTGAATGTGCCCATGAAATTTGAAATTGGAAGCGCAAGCGATAAAATGTCACTACCATCACAGGCATGCGAATCCCTTTCGATTGGCAGCACTTTTCATTGACATTACTCCCTAATTAACTCATTAAGTTTAAGAGTGACAACATCAGCAAAGAAAGTGAGTACATAACTATTTGAGTAACTATGGGAGTGATTATATGATTAAGCAAGAGGCGAAATAATCGAATAAGTGAATAACAAGGCAAACTATCAAGTGTTTATATTGAAACTATTAAGAAAGTGATTTGCAATCAAAGGTTAAATGAATAATTAAGCAAAAGACATGTTTATGAGTTCACGTAATCGATTTGGTCGTAAAATTATAAGTAGGAAACGACACATGCTTCACTGAGTACCTCCAGGAGTGCGAGATGTTGATAGTAATTGGTCATTGAAAGGTACCAACTTAAAAATGTCAATATACAGTGGACGTGCATTATAACGAATATCCGATATAGCGAATTTGCGATATAACGAACGGTTTGCAGATATAAATTAATATATCCTTATAGCGAACGGTGCCCTCGATTTGCTAAAACGAATGTAGTTTGTTAGTTTGAAAACCCTAAAATTATTTAAATGGAAAGCCATAACATTTAACATTGAATAAAAGGGTCTTAATAATATTTAAACGGTTTTTTTATTTACTTTTTTAAAAAAAGTATACAAAATCGATCGGACGCGCTCGATATAGTTAATGACATCAAACGTGATATCATTAATTTTACTGGAAGTCCACTGCAATGCATTTAAATAAAACAATATTTAATGCTGGTAATGCATATAATCTATTTTTGGTTACAAAGGCCGTGAACTGAAAATAATTGCGCAGGGACATAAGTCCACGAGACATAAGTTCATAATGGACTTAGTCCCACTTCGATGGGACATAAGTTCAAAATTTGTTTGTGAAATTATGTCCCACCAAAGTGCGATAAAAGTACATAATTTAATTTTCAAAGATAGGAAATAACTCCAACAGTTTTGTTAGTGGAAGAATATTCTATCATAAAAAAGTCCAAACTCCACGTTTCAGACATTGGGCCTTACTAATAATCATTTTTAACCTTCACATTGAAAATTTTGTAGGTCACAATATGCAATTTTGTATTGAAAATTTAGCCATTGTGAGATCGAAAAATTTAGCCTGAACACTAAAATTGATTATTTCTCGTTTGTTATATCGTTTCTAAAAAGTAACCATAAAAATAATACCCACATTCTTAACACATTAGTGTCATGTTTGTTATACATGTGCATTTTAAGGAAAAGTAAAAACAAAAATTATTTATTGCTCAATCAACTTTTTGTGCATGAAATTTTTCATTTATTTTCCTAAATTTTCTAAAGCTAAAAGACAATTTATTTTCTCAACAAACGCCCTGGAAAATCATGCATTTAAAATCAACCAACCGAAAAACTACCAAGTAATTCTGTTAATATATAGCTTCTAATGAGTTAGTACATTAAAAATATCCGAGTCAACTGGTTTAAAGAAACTCGGTTAAAAATAACCGATTTATTGTTATTTCCTCCAAATTATCTCGGTCGAAAATAGCAAACTAACTTCTTAGGATTTAATGAACTAGTTGATAATACTCTAGAAACTTGGTTGAAAACAACTGATAAAGTGTGTTTTTTTTTAAACAGTATTCATACATCTCTTGAGAGATCATCTCTAATTCCGAATGTTCGTCGGAGTAATAGCTGGACACTGTATCATTGGAAACGTGGCTAAAAAGATGGGCATCTATAAAAATTACTTCTGCAGAAATTCCAGAGATGAAGACGTAAGACCCTTTAGTCTTTCATTATCGACTTGATTACATCAAACTTTCAGTGTGAACGCATCCTTAAATCGATAACCGAACTGTCAATGTGAAAATATTCAGTAAAATCAACATTTGTTTCATAATGAAGTACCTACACGAAGGAACAACGTTTACAAATAATTAAAATTTAATACCGAAATTCTGAGTCGGTGGCCGCAATTTTAAGACCGTCAACGTCAAATTTTGGCCACAATTCTCTTCCCATTAGACAAGGAATTCATCTAGTCTAGTGAAAAAAATTTTGAGTGAGAATATCGGCTGCTTGATATTGCCTTGGCAATGAGACAAGGTTTTGCCCGAAGTGTGGAGAATATTGCTGCCGTAGAGGCGTCCGTCCCAAACGTGGTAAATCACTAAATTCCACGGCGTTCCCAGATCACATTATGGCTAATTTTACGTAAGGATCTTGACCTACACCCTTACAAGATCAAGCTGTCTAAAGAACTAAAGCCACTTGATTATATGAAGCGACGTCTTCGAATGGTGGAAAAAAATGAAGACTTTCATCGCAAAATTGTCTTCAGCGACGAAGCGCATTTTTTGTTTAACGGCTTCGTCAATAAGCTAAATATGCGTGACTGGAGAGATCATTTGGGAGCCCCGTGTACTAACACTTTCTAACCTTACCAAAGTATCTAGTTAACCATAAACTTCTTAATCCCCCCACTTTAATGAATATTGAACACTTAGAGAAGTCGATATGAACAGTATTATTTACAATTTGGGCAAAATTAATTTTATTTTATTTAATAACCATAAACTTCATAAGATATAGCAATCCAAGGGCCCCCTTGATAAAATTTGCTACAGCCTCGCGCTTTCTTCAGGTGCGGCACTTTAATAAGTGCAGCATAACACCTAGAAGGGATACGGTCAAATAGGCACACCAAGCTCTGCTGATGGTTTTTTTCTAAATCTAAGTAATTTAGCTACTATTATAGCCCCCTATAGCCCCCAGACAGGCTACGGCAGATGTATAGTGAAAATAATGTCAACGCTTGAAAAGAAACGCACAGGGCGACGGTTTAGATGACACTTTTAAGCACATTAAATGAACAATGTAGGTAAGCCAAGATAGCGTTAAAAATGTCAGGAATACAGATACCTATACTTATATGTTACGATATGGTTTGGTTTCAAATAGATATTATCTGAACCCCGAAATCGCAGAAACGCCGGCAAATGTAGATTTTCAATATCAGGCATTTACCAGAAGAAAGTTGGCTTCAGAATGGTTGGGATATATCCAAATATTAGCCAAACAACAAAACAGTCGAATTGAAATGTACTATAGCTATTAAAAAATGCTGTGTGTGCCTGCAAAGGACAGAAAAATAAACCAGAAAGGTGACCTGATTCGGTAGAGATAGATATGCCTTTAAAAAAAAAAATTCCCTATCACAAAATCCTCGATTATCACACTAACCTACTAAAGGTCCTATCTACCCTTTGTCATAATAAATAGCTGCCAATCGCGGTGAATCATCTTAAGCACGTTGTTGGCTTTGCAAATAATGAAGATAAGCTCAAACGGCACGATATAGTGACAATGCCTGACAATACAATACGTGTATTTGTATAGCGTGACCAATTCGCATCGACGACGGCTATTTTTTTTCTGTTCCAGCGTCAGCCGTGTTTTTTTTTGCGGTCAGACACATACAAACACACAAATTAGTCTGGCCTGCATGAAAAAATCAAATTACCATACCACTGCAGCAGCAGCAGCAATAACGAGTGAAAAAAAGAAAATCGTTAACATCGATATAAGGTGCGCGTTTAAATTTAACCGCCGAACGATTTAGTCAGTCGGCCATCAAGTACAGATATCCGAAACGACATCACACTTGTTCGGCAAAACACAACCCACGACCAAACGCCTATTAGACAATTTATTTGCTTATTTATGGCTCATAAATTATTCAAAATTATGATTGCTATTATTTTTAGATGTATATGTAGGTATAACTGATATCTATATAATGGGAACACAAAGATGAACTGCCTCTCGTTTAGACTAAATGGCGAAATATTATTTTTAATTTATATTTTCTTTTTATCTATTGAAATTTATTTTTATTTATGGAAAATTTTTTTTTTAGTTATAGTTCTGCGATGTGACATTAGTGTGGTGTTGCGTAATTACTCTTGTGGAGAGATATTACATTTTATTTATATTGTCTGTAATAATGGCAATGGGTTGCGCCTGCGCAATGTCCCCGAAGAACGAATGGAATTTTTGATGATACCGTTTATTTACTAACAAGTCGTGGCAACATTTGATGGTTGACAAAACATGAACGAAGTCATTGTAAGGTACCTAAACTCATTTTGGAATATGAAGTCGTCCGCGGTATCTTAACCGTGGCCTCAACTAACAAGCCTCTGCAATTAGACCGGTCTTATGCCTATTGCCTCTAAGTCGGTTCAGAGATCGTTCTACTTTTGAGCAGCACCTAATTGTAATTGTAAGAAATAGGCCCTGTACACTTCGACCAGAAAAGATCTATTGTGGCCTCTGTTATTTAACCCAGGGAGCTGTTGAGGCTCCTTATAAACCTCAGTACCCTTCTTGGTTCCATGTTTCCTATATCTGCAGGACTTAAATACGTCCCTTGCATATGGATCGCTCTGCCTCTTGCCACAGGCAATCCGCTCGTTCATTGCCTTCAAACCCCTCATGACCTGGTATCCAAGGTCGGTGACTATGTTGTCCTTGGCCAGATCTTCGAGGAGAACATTCGAAAACCAGCTTTGACCTGATCGAATACGATCTTAGGGCCTTAAGAGCTGCTTGGCTGTCTGAGAGGATGAATAAATACGGGCACCTTTAGTGCGCCTTCGTATAGGCGCAGCACCTAAGTCGAGGACTTCCATCATGGCTTGGAGCATTTGTGTTTATGCGCTCTACATTTACTCACTAGGTGCTTAAGCCATTCTCTTGTATGGTTGTTGGATCAATAGTAAGCATTGGGATGGAAAGAAAATGTCTGCCTGCAGTAGAGAGAATAGCGGCTCTCCTAGTTGCAGGGTTTACCGAACAGTCGTGCAATCACCTCTAGTCGTAGACGCAGGGGTGACGCACTCATAGTAAAATCGGCGGCGACTTCAAAGACAAATCAGCTTATCGAACAAGAGTGGTGAAGACGCCTGTGCTGCGAAACAATGAATGGATGGACCGCGAAGTGGGCTTTCAAGCCACGCAGTATGGCAGCCAGCCATACAACTTTTACCTGTTTCTTTTGCAAAATAGGGACAGTAGGGAGTTATGCTGCTAAAATGACAACTCTATGGAGGACGATACTTACCTATCCTTACTATAATAAAACTTTAATTTTTTTTCCGGCCGTAAGGTGTTTGCCCGGAATAGATTAAAAAAGTACTGCACGAAATTAATTCCGGTTTTCACAGTTGCATTGCGAATTATCGATATTAAAAGATAGGATATGTTTTATCATTGTTCGTTGTCCGGAAGCGGAGATATAAGGTAATATTTAAGAAAAGTTGTAATTCTCGAATGCCTTTTAGCTCCTAGCTCAGGAATGAATCATCCAAATGAAAGGGTTTTTTTTTTGACTAAAGTTCAATTGCGTACAAGGATTTTAGGATAAAAATAATTTTTGTACGTTATCCTGAAGTTGAGTAAGCAATAAACTATAAATTTTATACAATTCAAAAAGTAAAATGTTCGATTGAAGCTATATTGTTCGATTTTCCCAGCGTTGAGTGGATGAAATTTTGTGTGTGTATGCGACGAAATCTGTTTCTCTCTCTGTACCTATTGTGCTGTCGCAGTATGCTTTTTTCTTATTTTTTTATGCATCTTTTGTGCTTTTTGTTGTTTTTTGTTTTTACTCCTTTCTAAATTGAACTGGAGAATATAATAAATATGAGTATATGATATGACATAGGAGTAGCCGAGTAGAGCGAATGTCTCGCATGAGATTGAGAGGGAGTCACACTCAATTGTGATTGAAATTAAAATGAGCTGGCAAAGCAAGGCGAGCACGGGTCTGCTAGTTCTCTAATAAGACTGTTCTCGGCCGTCCTTTTAGCTAGATAAATACCCCGAAGAGCGAGAGACCAAGAATATGGTTCCAGGCAAAGACGTCTTAGAAAACACATAAGACCATGTCCTTAACGGACTAAGAACGTTTTCACCTTGTTGTAGTGTAAGTAGTGGTTCGCATGTGGTTTCTAAAGAGTTTAGTCGATGGTGAATCGGAGTGGTAATGACCTCCCAATTGACAGTCCTATAAGCCTCAGGCCGATAGCCACACTTCGGCAGCAGCTACCCGTCCTTGATCGCAAGTGCAAATTGTGCGAACCCTTTTACTGGTGCAAATATCAATGGGCGCCGTTTTTAATGACACAGTACTCGCTCTCTCTCGATTACACCTGTTGAATGGCGCTGCATAACGAAGATGTGCAATTTCATGCAATTTTCGGCCGTCAACCTTATTCCCCAGGAGAGTCATCAATGACAAGAGCGATGCAGTTTCCTTAAGAGCGTCTAATCTTCGTGGTACTTGCTCTTTTTCTCAGGTCATCGGTAATCTCATCGCAACCTGTGCTCAATTTCGGATTTTAATTCCTTGAAAAAAAAAAACAACCAAACTTGAACCGAAGCCAAAGTGGTTATATGCAAATTGGCATCGCTTCCAGCTTGCTGCTCGAGTCACCCAGTTGAGTTTGAGAGCTAAATGTCACCACATTATGGTTAACTACTTGAGGTGCAGCCCACCTACTTGATCGCAGCAAGAGGAGAAAACTGCCGGCCAATTTGTGGAAACCCACTTGATTGGCAACATCGATAAGAGCACTTCACAATTACCCTCACAATGGAATCACATAATTAACCGGCTTTAGAGAGTTTCAACTGCTTTTGTTTTTGTTTTGCTGTTGCCGTTGTCGTTGTCGTTGTCGCTTTGTTTGATTCTCGGCCAAACAATGTATCTGCGCAATATTTGCAGAGCCTGTGCAAGTGGCTCGCATGGGTGTGCATCCCTAATTACAATATAATTACCGAACTTCTTTACCGTTTACAGTTGTCTGAGAATCAGTCAGTGCGCGCTGTTTGTACAGCAGGTGCGTATCTATATAGATGCGCGACGTGCGAGCACGGAAGTGTAGTTCTCTGGTTTCGAAAACGAAAACGAAAAGTCCCCCCCGTACTAAAATAAAAGAAGACTCAAACAGGCCAGGCCAAATCACAAAACAAGTCACTTAATTAGTTTAACAATGCAGAAAGTTTGCGCGAGATTGCGTCCACACGGCCTAATTTGTTCCACATCATTATCGTAAATGTATCTGTGGTGCTCTGCCACCCTCTGCACAGCACCGCCGTCTGTACGGGTATATCAATCACCATTTGAAAGCCATAAGCTAACAAAAAAAAACAAAAAAAAAGTGTTTTGCTGTATATAGAAAACAAATAGGACCGCAATTAGTTTAAATGGGATATACTTGAGGTTTGTCATTTAGGTAAACTGTTCCCCATATACGAGTATCTATTGGATGCGATTTATACGTTTAACCGTGCTGGGGATAGTGTTTGTGGAAGAAATGCCGAACGGATGCAAGTCGTTTCTACCGGATATACATTGAGATTGCATTAAATAACTAATTACGGCCTAATGAGGCACTTCGGTGTACATAATTACGATTACATGAATATGAGCCTATGCAGATAAGGTACATACGGTTCAATTAATCGTGGGCTATGAACAAATACGCGCGGGGAGAAGTTATTTCCCATAGTCGATGAGGGGACGGATGTGATTGGCGTTTTGTTGTCTAATGAGCCATCTTCTCCTTCTCATACTGACGTGGCGGCTAATAGTCTGATGGTGGAGGGGTGTATAGTAAATCTTATGTGAGTTGTATTCTTATGCGTCTTCAGCATGGGAAATTCTTTTGGCGCGCAGAACCACACGATTTTTTTTTTGTCTAGTTTCCCCTTCATGCATTTATTGTACTTGGATGGGAGAGATATCAGATCCTATCTTTACTCTTTCTTAATTTGGCATTTGTTAAGCTCAAAGTTAGACTCATCCACTCATATAGGACGCACGATTATTTTACATGTAGCTTCAAACAAATTAAAACGTGGAAGGAGTTATTATTAAAATGGCAATAAAAATGCAAAATTCCACAAGCGCTCTTAGAAACCCTAAGCATTTTCGAAATTCAAACTGATCCGTTCTTCTGGGCTGTAGCAAAGACGCAGTGTGAAGCCCTTGCGACCGCTTCTATACTGGTTATGTGTGTTGTTTCTAATAATAAAAGTGTTTTAAACAGCTTGAACTAAATAAATATTTTATTTGTCGGTTTACCAGAATTTAATCCAAAAAAAATTAAAAGCGATTGAGTGTGAGTAGAAATCCCTTACTTGCCAGCTTTCTGATCTTCGAGCATACCTCTATGTCCAATTAAACTCTTCGGCATAAACTCGTAAAGCTTTGTGCGAAAGTGATCTATATAAGCGTCGGTCTTATGTGTATAGCAGAGCTAGCTTTTATTGCAGCTGAAGAAATAAAATAAATAGTTGAAGTATGTTGTAGTATGGACCTCAAGCCTAGCTCCGTACAACTACTCGTTTTTTTATTTTGGAACTATTCGAAGGGATCTACAATTTTGTGCCAAGACGAAACGGCTAATTGCCAAGCTCTTTCATGACAATTATGCTCTCGGATGTTTGTCAGGCGTTCGTGAGTGGTGGAGCCTCCTGCCGCTTAGCATCAGTCAATAAAATAAAGTAATACCTGCATGCTAATTTAAAAACCTGTTAAGCAGCTTCATTCATTGCCAGTACCTCGGGAGTCTTATTGTAGGTATAAAGTCCGAAAATTTCTAAATAAAATCCTGAGGCTAGGTGGCTATAGTCTATCCAAACCATTTTAATCACAGGGAGATATTAAACTAAACAAAAAGCGCTAAATTGCATTAGATTACGAAAAAAAAAAATTAAAATTTTAATGCGGTGTACAACTATTTAAATAAAAAAACAAATCTAGCTAAGCACTGATCCAAAGGATAATTCATTTGTAATTTTATTTATTTGACAAGTAACATAAAGAAACATTTTTTTCTACAAGAAACCTTGTAAAATAATTTATGGAAATGGTGCGAATATTTAAGGTGGAGGTATAAATAAAATGACAGGGATTAAATTAAATGAAAAGATATTCGTTACTGTTACAGAAAAATAAGAAATTTAAGGAAGCACACAATGGGAACTGAGCACGAGCAGTGCAAAAGAAAAGCGATGGATGCGGGGTCTCACCTACGGGAACTCACCTTTCATTTCGTCCATGCATCTAATTGCAAGATCTGTAACTTTACGGATACAATCTGATGCTTAAAAACGACATATATTCAGTAACAAGGTTGTTCCAAAAAACCATATAGCGCAGTCGAAATAATGACTTGGGAACCTCTTAAGTTATAAAATCACTCCAACAAAGCACACTGAAAGTGTATACCTACCCTTGACATGTCCTATCCTTTAACACGCTCATAACTGTCCATCCTGTCAGCCTCTCTTTATGGCCACACAAAAAGGCCAACAATAAAAAGCGCAAAAATTTGCGATTCACCATCCGACCGTCCAACAGAACTAAACAAACCAAAAGAAGCAACAAAATGCAAAAATTTAAATGGTGCGTAAAGAAAATGAATCAGATAAAAGCTGAGCATATATGCAGCCGAAGAAGCAGCAGCAGCACAACAACACACGCTGAAATGCATAATAATAATAAAAGGATAACCCAAAAGGAAGAACCAGAAGAGTATAATAAAAGGAAACGAAAAATACGACGGCTACAACATGGTGGTGGTCCACCACTCTCCATACAAATGGACAAAGATACCGCCGCCGCCTAAGGTGTCGGCCAAGCTAATTGGAAGACCCCATCAAAGCGACCGCCAACAAATTAAGAACAGGGTAACAATTTTGTAATAACTCTATCATCATCGATATGGGAGGCCGAAGGGAGAGGACAGCAACCGACCGACACGTTGCTCGGCGCGCATGACTTTGGCGGAGAGGGCGCGTTGCGATATGAGTGTGCCCCTTAGTTATATAAATGTGCTTGCACAGGCCAACCATTACACATATATCTGAATGGGACATGTAGGATCGGTCTTTACATTGGTTATGGGCCTTGATCGTGGTCTTATCTCCTCTGGTTCTTGTTGTGATGAGATATGAGCAAGTGTAGATTAATAAAACGAAAATGTATCTCTCTGGTCATATCGCTGACGTTGCAGTTGCAGTCACAGTCGCAGTCACAGATTGTGATGTAATTTCTAATTGTGCTTGAGTAGCGTGGCTTTGATTAATTGCCGGTTCAGAATTCGGAAATTATAAAGTTCTACATGCATAGCATGTTCTGCGGACTACGGAAGGCCAACGCATCTACAAATCGTTACCCCATCTCTGTCAGTCTTGATTTATTAATATTCACAAACATCTTACTTAGAAACTTACGATTAACATCAATGTCTTAGAAAACTGTTGAAATTCTATTTTTATTTGCTGGAGATGAGTGCTATAGCAAACACGACAAGTGGAGACTTCTCATTTCGATCACTAGTTCCATCGTATTCCTTACGATTCTGTTCGTCATCAGATATCTTTCTATGTCTATATATATCTAATTTCTTATATAAAAATCCCGTGTCACGGTGTTTGTGACCGTACTTCTCCGAAACGGCTGGACCGATTTTTATGAAATTTGTTGTGTATATTTTGTAGGTATGAGAATCGGTCGTAAAGTAAATTTCATATCGCTAGGTGATTAGGGAGTCAATGTCCACAACATTTTTGCTTTTTATTTTTGTATTTTCCTTAGATTTAGCATCATCAAATTTGTATAACCCTGGGAACTCACCCTCCTACCCCAACCCACCGTTTTTAAATCGCGATTTTTGTATAAAAAATTTACAAATAATTTAGTCGTCGGTAGTTTTTAAAACAAAACGAAATTATTTGTGTTGTTGAATGACGGATGGCGCTTCGGGCCAGTCGCGCAAGTTCTTGGCGAAAAGTGTCGCATCACTTTGACCCGTGATAATCAAAAATTGCATTCTTTCAGAGGTGGATTGTGGGGATTTCTGAATATTTAATTTTGTTTAGGATGGAGAAAATTTTAATCTATGACAATAGGATAATTTCTTCCATCAGGAATGTTGGATCACGGTTAATTTTTGTATTATTATTTTATTTTATGATCCTAAACATGACTGCAACTTTCATTTTCATTGTTTTTGGGTTTGTTTAATTAGCCCTATGAAGGGGTTTATTATGATTCCACAATGGGTCTTACGATGTCCTCCTTCCCTAACTTAACCTAACCTTATTTCATTCAAAAAATTATATTGTTTTAAGGGTAATGGGGGGGGGGGATGTCTCTAATTTTAATTTAATTTTGTATGGAAAGGAGAACATATAGATCCAAAGGAATGCCAAACACTTCAGAATTGATAATCGTCTAATTTTGCCCTCCTCTAAAAACGCGTTTTCACAAAAACAAAGATCCGATCATATGGAGGCAAATCGTGTAGTGAGAGCCACCCTTTGTGCGCAAATGATGATTAAGATTAACGGAACCTTATTTGACGTCAAGACCGAATGACACGTGAACCACCTTTCAATTTAAATCGAGCTGCGTTTCGTAATGCTTTCGCACTCGAATATAATTTTCTTCGGTGCGTTTACATTGGGCCATTGAATGACGTCTGTCAGTATTGCAATGCATTTGTTTAAATATGAAAGGTGTCCTTTTGGTTTCGTCATTCCAATTGAATTGGACGGACTTGCTATTGGGTGTGGTCAGACATCTTTCGAAATTGCATTATGAAGAATGAGGTTAACCAACTGGATTTGATTTCGTTTTAGCACAATTTGAAATTGAAAGTCGGCTCAGTTATAATTTTTCTGCGCCACATCAATGCACCGAAACTTAGTAACGGAAAGCTTTTGATTGTGAAGAATCTCAAATCAAATTTTAAAGGGAAAATTCATAGGCGAAGATGTTAAGTTTGTTTTTTTACTTTTGAAGTAAGAATGGAAATGACTGTCAAAATGGCTATGTTGTGGATAAATTCTCCATCAGAGAGGGACACTAACGAAAAAGTTAGGGAAGGTTTTGTAGTAATATATAAAAAATCAATACATATATCATTCAAAAAAATGGTACAAAAAGTCGTTAAAATGTCTAATAAACTCGAAGATTTGGCTAATTTCAAAT
Organism: Cheilosia vulpina; assembly: GCA_916610125.1. Lineage (NCBI taxonomy): Eukaryota > Metazoa > Arthropoda > Insecta > Diptera > Syrphidae > Cheilosia > Cheilosia vulpina. Next base: position 110,938,630 of record OU744276.1, on the reverse strand, counting down.
CATGTGTTTATTGTCAGGTACCAGATTTTCCAACTATTACACCAAGAAACTTTTTGAGTAAAAATTCGTACACTCAGGGAAAAAACGAGATAAAATCAAGATGATCAGTGTCAGATCAAGCCTATTCGTTGACGAAAGTCTGTTAAGCTCGGAAATTCTTAATCCAAGTGGAAAAAATCTTACTTTGAGTAAAGCCCAAATTAAGCCCAAAGTAATTTCATTCGAAGAATGAAACAACTTGATTTTAGATAATTGTTAACTTCAAATAAGCTTACTTATTCTTAACATAACGCAATGAAGAATGTGTGAGCTTAAATTAAGCTCAAAATCACCTTATTGTTCACCTATTTTTCAGCAGTAACCAAAATGCTCCCTAAAGCCCAAAATAATTACTCTTGAAATAAACTTTCAAAAATTTAAATAAAAACAAGTTATCCTTATATTACATTTTTTGGAATGCTTTAATAGTGTCGTATCAAAATATAAGATTGCACAGTTTTATTTGTCGAATTTATTATCAACTCCGTCACTTTCCTGTTTAAGAAAATAAAGCAAATTATTATTTTTTTAAAACATAATTATTTATTGAAAGAAAAACGCTTAAATCGACTTAAATCTTAAATATGTATTTCCATTATTTAATTTTCGAGAAGATTCTTCAGTTGTTTTTCGTCGTCATCTTCATCGGGGGCAACTTGTTGCAAGGGATAATTGTTGCTAAACACGAGCATTAAATTGTCTTCCAGCAAATACTCATAAATCAAATCACTATCCATTTTTATTATTACTTGTACTTGTTTCTATTTTACACTCTTTTATTTTTTTAAACACTTAATTACAAATACACGTGAACATCGGAATGAATTCTTTATCCATTATGCAAGTTTTACATTGTGTGCTTTTATTGAAGAATACAATTCTTGTATCGGTAATGTTTCGATCTTAGTTTGACATTGGTTGCGTTTGATTCGAGAATATAAATTCTCTCTTTAAAATGTGTATTGTTGTGCAAAATATCATGCGGATGATATGGCTCAGATTTTAAGATTATTTCGGCTTAATTGGGTGATATGGTTCAGATTATAAAATTGCATAGGCTTGATTTTACACTTTTGTTATTATTTTAAGAATCATTCGACTTATTTTGAGATAGAACACGTAAGAATGAAGAACATTAAGAATAAGCCTGATCGAACTAGGATTTAGATTGCGCTATTTTTATGAGTGTAAGATTATCAGTGGAGGGGTATAATATCTTGCCCTCGCTATGACGCTCTATTTTACGAATTTTTCGAGTTAAGGAACAGAATTGAATTGAATTTCGTAAGAATTCGTATAATTCCGCGGATTCTGCATATTCCGTACGATTTGACATTTGTATTTAAGTGTTTTAAATTTCCCGTACGTCTCGTTTACGCTTTGTCAATAATTAATAAGTCGAAGAGACAATCGCTGTATGTATGTGGCATATATCTTGAATTCCAAAATTCCAATGGTCAATTGTGTGTGGCTAGGTCATGTGTCGGCAAACATTCGGGTTTGTATTTAATCAAAAAGCGGAATGTTGGCCGACACGAAATTATTTATGTTGTTGAATGAAAAACGTCAGCATTTTTTTATGTACTTCGGTTTAACTTTTGCATAGAAACTTGCATTGACCGAAACACAGAATGCATTCGTTGATGAAACTGGCATCGCTGCCATCAGATCACAACGAGCAGTAGTTCAAACACCATCAGTTGATGGCAAAAAATGGACTTTGCAGCCCATTTGGCTGATACTGCGACCTTTAAGATCTATTGTATCAAATTAACAAAAAATGGACTTACTTTCCATAAGTGTTAAACCAATTACCACAGCGAGTAACGCAGATATAGTCTTAGTGGAAATATTGAAACAATGCTAAGATCTTGGTCTACTTCGGCTTCCGTACAAACTCTGAAAATAACCTCACTTCAGAAGCTGATAGTATAAGTGGAGCGGAGACATCTTTCACGGCGTGGCAGGGTGGCGTATAGGTATATGAAAGTCCATGTTTTGCTCTATGACTCATGTGCAGGTCTTGTCTAACTTGTGCTTTTTATTGGCAAGAAAATCTTACTTCTGTCTCTGGCATCGAGGTCAAAGGCCAGCGAACGGAGGAGGCAGCTATACAACAGATTAAACATTTCTTGATGATTTTGCATTTGCATTGCTTTTCTGCAACCTTAAGCTCAGAACTAATTAAGGCCGTTACAAAAAAAAAAATTAAATCTCCTTTTTTAGTATACTTCCAACCACAACCATGTCACCAGTGCCCACCACCACTATACGCACTAACAAATATGTCCACAATTTGTAATTTGAATTCAAGACTAAGGAAAACATCCTTCAACAAGCTGCATTCAAATTAGACTCGCCCTAAAGCCATACACACATTCCAGGGAATTATCATAAAGTGGAACAAATTCATCACACATTTCATCGCTGATGAATGAACCGAATTAAAGCGTTCAAATCGTTAGCGCGATGGGCCGCGCAGACGAACAAGGGAAATGCCGCGCTGTCTTCGACATTTAAAAAAAAACACATATGCACCGATAGCGAAGTGCATTAGTCTCGGAGCAGGTGGATGCTTCGCCAGCCAACATACTGTGGGTATCTTCATGGGCCACAAGCATAATATATGACAGTTCTCGGGTCCATAAAACTTTTCATTTTTACGAGACAAACCGCATGTATCCAGTCGATTAGATTCATGTTGATACACTAGTCAATTTCCCGGTTAATCTCGAACCACTCGCCCCTGGCCGTACGTTAGTACTCGTTCAGAATGAGGCTTACATCGAAGACCTTGTTTGAGGCGACAAAGACCAGGCAAATGTTGACAATTGCCACAAACAACGATGATGACGACCGGGCTCAGTGGGTTCCACTGACCAGAGAATAGTGGACCTGAAACTACACCTAACTTATATGGACACACGAATACCGTCTTAGCAGGATTAGAACAGGAATACGAAGGAGGTGTGGCTCACCCCAGTAGGTATGTATATGTAGGTACGAACGTTCGTGGCCTTTGGCGTTTTCTTTAACACTGAAATGTATGCGGCGATTACATCGCGTCAGTCCTGTGTATAGGCACTGAACATCACTAAGTGAATTTGTTTCGTCTTGGATGGTGTTGCCGGTGTGGGGTAACGAAATCAGACGGCGGTGCATGTTGTACTCACTCACAGGTACTTATCAGGGAATTACCTGCACGATTGACAGGAAAATTCGCAATTAATTATACAAGAGAGTTCTGGACTGGTGTATGTTTTTGCATAGCTGCGGGTCAGCACGCAAATGCGGAGCGGACCTCGTCAACTATGACGATAGTTGATGTTAAACCCACATAGGTACCTACTATGGATGGAAAGGGCAGTGTCAACGTACTTATTTTAGAAAATTAACCCACGACATGGGTATATGTTTGTGTGGAGTTAATGCGCGGCTTTCTTGTTAATAAGGGAGAATGTGCTCTTATGAAAAGGATTTGTGTAAATGAATTTTTGAAAGTTTAGTCCCATCACTAGAGCGTTATAGTGCACGAAGGAACGAGTTTGAATGCCAAAACTAAAGGTATGGCAGTTGATCTGGAATTCCTCAGTCTTTTCCAATATCTGCTTATCTCTTACTGTATTTGGTGGTAGACTAAGAGTCGCTGGTAAGTCTTTGTCTTTGTTGGTCAGCTTTTGGCGTTAACAGATGTTATGCCAGGCCAGAGTCTTGAATGCGATGTTGGGAAGCGTATTCTACCTTTACAATTACGTATTCAAAGGATCCTTCCTCATTTAAATATACCTACGGCAATGATAGTTGAATGCTTTGGTCAAATATGCTTTGTCGTACGGAACTTGCCTACCGGAAGTTGTGTTCTAACTTTATCAAATAAAAGATTGCACATATCGATCTGAATACGTGGCATAGCTTTATCTGGTAGAATACGTATTCAAGTTTCAAATTTGGAGAGCTCATCAGCTTTACTCAGCAAAAGTGAGTACTCCGCCATCGCCCTAAGAGGTGAGAGAAATTTTTATGGTGCAAGCAATGTTTCTTGGAGTGGGCACGAAAGATATGACTTCAGGGTCTCGCCGAAATGGTTCATCTCTAAAATCAACTCCCTTCCTTATAAGCCAAAAGGTTTAGGCCTGGTTCATTTGCAAAAAAACTTGGTGAAAACTGGGAATTATTGAAGTTAACGCGTTAGTCCACATCATACTGCATTTGGTAGTAAAAATTTTAAGAACAACGTTTTTCAGTTGATAGCCTCTGGGCAGTCTACAATGTTGTGTGACGAACACAACCTACATTTCTGCAACGACTTGTTTTCTGCGCCATTAAATTAAGAAACACTTAAAATTCCACTTAAAATAAAGTTATTAATAAGCTCCTAAACGGTTTAAGGGGCAAACACAACTTTGTCTCCGGAACGCACTCAAAGAAAAACAAAATGCCGCACAGTCCCGGTGCACCCCAATCATAAAACCCAAAACGGAGGTAGCCTTTCGCAATAAAGTCCGTAAATCAGCGTCAATTATTTGACGTCGAAGTGCGGAATCAATAAAACTCCGATCTCCAACTTCAGTCTGCAACAAAGAAGCGATCACTTAATGGAAATGCACGTCCATTAAACGCACAAACGGACACCGAAAGCCGGCTTACACCCGATTACCTTGCGTTTGTTATGTCCATATTAAGCAAGTCGGTGCGCATTTCGCTCTCATCATATGCAGCGGCCTAATTAATGAGCTGTTTAAGCGCTGGATTGTCGCTGCCATAAAACGCAAAAGTTTCTCTGAAATGTTGTTAACCACCATTGGGTAGTATAATTAATTTTCCTATTCATAGAGACCGACGAGCGGTCTACGACGCAGTCGCGAATATTTCCCAACTGAGAGCTGGGGTCGTAGCGCGATTTTCTGTCGTTAAATTATTACTCACAGAAGAATTAAGAGAATTTACGATGCCAGTGGAAAACGGGCGCCATTAACCTGTTTTAGATGCCATTTCGCACTTGGTTTGGTGTCAAACTTGATATCACCCAGCAGCATTTTGTAGCGATATCCGAGAGGGAGACGTTCTTACAGCGTTTTGACCCAGTTTTCGTCAGTCACGCCGGGTCATCTGCCCTTCAAATGAGCAAACAAAAAATAAAACAATTTAAGCAAACATAATGAACCATCAGAATCATCAGCTAACAGATGGAGACACTAGCCGAATCGGAAAATTCCAGCGTGATAAGGGTGAAGGCGCCATTTTCGATTTTTTTCCATCACCTCTCGTACTGTAGTTGTTGATTTTATGACTCTGACACAAAGATTTTTCCGCCAGGAAATTAATGATGTCGTCCCCCATCCTGTATATTGGAATTCCTTCCGCCCTGGGTAAATTACTTTCTAAACGATCTGCCACCACCCGCAAAAACAGTGCTCCTTTGTAATCGGCGTGATGACATACGTGGGTTCCGAGGGGGTGAGCAAAACAAATTGAAAACGAAATCAGTGGCACGGAAAATTCACAAGTAATAAATTTATCCATGGGATGTCATCTGGGTGGCTGGGCAGCGACACCGACATAGTTTCCCGTTTGGATACATGTTGCCAGTTGAGCGGAGCTATTTTTGTATAGGTGGGTACCAAGAGGTTGAGTGATTCAAGAAATAAATTCTTCGGAAATGCGCTGCTTGTCTGGGGATGTAGTGCCGACAAGATTAATAATCCCCAGTGGGACCGACGTAGGTAATTACTTTTCACACCCGCAACATGTTTCGAGCCCGAAGCGATGCTGCTTGTCTATATCTGTCATCGAACAATGAAATCAATTTGAAAGTCATTAAACTGCTTTGAGTAATAGCTGATGTATTGATTTGCGGGAATGCATTTGTAAAAACACACGAGTATGGGTACCTATTCCGATGTTAGGTTTTTGAGAACAAAATGTGAAGGCGCGACCCGAATTTGCAGTCAAGAATGGGATTGGAAATGGAATTGCGCTTTTGGCATTCATGGTTACAGGTGCAGTTGGGGGTTTCTAAGAACCGAATTGGGTGTCTCTGCGCGCTGACTTCGATTCTTTGTAAATGATGAAACAGGCACTTACAATCTCGGTCAAAATAATTAAGGACCAACTGGTATTGCATACTTACCTCATACGAATTGTTCCACCACCAGTCGAAAACTTTCTCTAAATAGGATTTTGTGCCAAATGTCGTAATCGATGGGTGGTTTGGGTTATGTTCGGAAAATCTAACGCTGGCCATCCATACAGTGTAGCAATGTTCTCATCTAAATAATTGCATTGACCCCTGAAACTCTTATAACCCCTCAACATTTCTTCTTTTTTTTTTGGTGCGCCAATGGATGGCGTGATCTTCTAAAGATGCGGTAGCCCATGCTAATCGATGACAGGATTGCGCATACGTACTAATCCAACCACTCTTCCCGCGGTACTGCCGTTAGGTACTTACTTCGCGGGGCTGGTTAGCCTCTCAAGCTGTTCCCTCCTTTTCGGCGTTCTGTTGTCTATACGCTTAATCGCCCTCAGTTCTTTTAGAAAGCTGGTCACGAACTAACTAAATTTGCTCCACGTTTCATCTGACACGATCATCTCTTTAATTATGTGATTTGCATCTGGCAGATCATTGCATGGGCAATGAAAAATCACATGTTCTGTTTCTTCCTCCTCGTTCGGACAGTGTGGACAAATTGGTGATGTGTCGTGTCCAAATCCGTACAGGTATTTTCTGAATCTACCGTGGTTGTTAAGAAACTGCGTGATATAGGAGTTTAGCTCTCCGGTTTTTCTTTTTACCCAGGGTTCTCTGCCCGGGATAAGTCGATGTGTTCATCTTCCTGTAATAGCGTTCTGCCACTTCAGCATAGGAATTGCCGTTTCCTCTTTTTGGATTTCACCGCTTGCAAGTTTCATTGTGTACACTCTCTTCATTTCATCAGGAAGAGCTACGACGAGAACCACTTCCTCTGAGACCGTTCTAAAAGCGGATATCGTCCTCGAAGCACTAAGTCTGAAAACTCGCGATAGCTTCCTCCTGCATTCGTTGGAAGCCATTGCATCAGCCCACACTGGAGATGCGTATCGAAGAGCTGAGCTTGTTACTGACAGAAGTAATCTGCGACTGCCTCTAGGTCCACCGATGTTTGGCAGCATTCTTGGAAGCGATGATTGGAGGATCGTTGCTTTCTTACTAACGTAGTCTAGGTGCGCCTTAAAGTTAAGTCTATTGTCGATCATTACACCTAGGTATCGGGTCGCCGGTTTCGATCGAAAGTCTTGGCCTCCCATGCGAACTTGCATGTATTTCGTTATTTTTCGACTTGTTATTAGAACTGCTTCGGTTTTATATTCTGCTAGTTCGAGCCCGGCAGACTCCAATCAGTCTTTGATAATGGAAATCGCCTCATTTGTTGTCGTCTCAATCTCGTAATTATGGCGATATCGTCCACAAAGCCTCTAATCTTCACTCTTGGAGGCATTGGCAGACTCAGAACACCGTCGTACATAATACTCTAAAGCAGAGGCCTAGAAAGAACAGATTCTTGTGGAACGCCTGCTGACACCTTGAAGTAGTTGGTGTCGTCGTCGCTTTCGTAGCTTTGAAGTGTCTGCCCTTGTGATTTTGCATGACAATTTAGAAAGAAGTACATTCACTCCGTTGATGCAGCGTAAAAGCTTTTACTTTCAGTTTTTGGGAGAGCTGGTAGCTTATAGTAATAAATTGGGGGTTGTATAAAAAATTGTTTGAATATACCCCAAACCTCTCAAACAGTTCCGGTCATAACACCCCTATTACCACGCTGATGAAATGCAGCCCGACGAGATAGATCAAATGAATATTTTAAAGACCTAAACGTTCTGCAAGTTTGCCCTGTCTAGATACAATATCTCCTTTCTCTCTGGCACTCTTTAATTGCAACTCGTGTTTGACCCAACACAGATCACTTTCATAAAGGAAAGGAACCGTTTTGTACACCGATTTGTGATAAAATAATACTCCTTTGTCATCTTCGACAAGGCGCATTTAAATACCCGCTTGCCCATTCAACCCGCCGAATGACATCTCGATAAAGTTGCTCTTCCTCCTTACCTTCCCCATCCATGTATGTCAATTCAGACCACAATCCATCAACAAATATTCATTAACCCGGCACGTCCGAGATAACTACGTTGTAATTCCCAATTACCACTTTTCAACTCACAATGAATGACAAGACAAGCCAACAATGAAGATTCCGATGGCCACAAGTAAAAATTAATAAGTTACCATCACCGTCATCATTATCGAAACAGGTAGTTTCCCATAACAAGAACTTCACACAATCGCTCCAATTGGCGGCATCTTTACATCTGAACAATGCTCCTGCGACAATGGGCTTATAAAAATCACATATATCCAATTTACTTGCTTCCCACATGCCCATGCGGCGTTAATTGACTCGAAAAGGTTGTACAAAATATGAATCATACCCGACATCGATTCAAAGAAGGTCATGAGCACAACTGATGGGATATTTTGACAAACCTGTCAAATTACCCATGTTGGCGTACAATAAAAAAGAAGAAGAAAAAAAGATGAACGCACTAAGCGACAACCAATTTGTTGGAATGAGTAACACACCTGATGCTGATCAGTTCACAATTCTTCTCCCGCTCACTTTAATGCCCGACACCGAATTGATCCCAATTAAAAGAAGCCACCGCCACACCCATGCCCCCGACCGCATAGATTCGACAGGAACTACCTGAGCTCCGATGTAGCTAATCGCCTCTATTTTGCTTTTAAACACCTTCAGCTTCAGCTTCAGCGCATGCAACATCAAAGTGGATGGAACCGCTCTTTCTTTCATTTGACCACTCGCACTCATTGCGACTTCTTGCGGTGTTACGGACCAATTTCCATGACGATTATGACAGAGATCAAAGAAATTCCACCGAAGTAATCATCATCGGTTTTTCGGAATCGGAATCGGACTCATGAAATCCGATGTCCGATCGTCGATGCGACCATTAGATGCGACCCATTGTGGTTTGGGCCGTGCTCCCAATCATATCATTAGCTGCGAACATAACGACCTGCCCGAAGCTTTTTTAATTAAAACCGATAAACTGCCGAGTGCCGAGACCATCGGCTGTGGCATAAAAAGTGTGATTTTATATTTCGTTGCATGCGATTTCTATTACGGTGCAGGCGCAGGATATATGTTTGAGCAGCGAGATACAAGCTGATAATTTCCCATTGAATGGTGACAATTTGGTCCGATGGAAATTGGCATAAGAGATACGCCCCAGCGGCGGACGTGTGTCCTGCTGTGCGGCGGTGGTGCGGGCAGGACCACGGCGACGGCCTATATCGTAAATTCGCATACAAATTAGTTTTGCATTTAAATTGCTGAGTGAAACCTGTTGGCGGGTTGTCGCTCGCCTATAAAGTATATTTAACATGACAGTTCGCTACGTGATTGTGGAGATTTTGCGTGGAACTTTAGTGGCGCGTCGTCGATACGTATACGCATATGGAACGCGTTAGCAGCAAATTGGAAATCGCTAAATGGCCGTACAATCGGCGGGGGGAATTCAATTTGTGTTTATTGGTTCCGTGAATAACAAGCGAGCAGTACTTATGTCAGAGCCTATTGCGGGACGTGGTTTTTTATTTTTTGTGTGCAGTGTGCAGGTGCCCTATAAAATTGGAAAGTCAAGTGGCAGCCGAATTATGAAATTTTGTATTTATATTGTCGGGGAATTATCGTTTTTGTTGATAGCGCTTGCCATTGGGAGATAACGAGGCTGTTTGGGAGAATCTAAAGTTGACTTGCAACAAGCAGTGCAAGACTTATAAGTTTTTTTTGAATGGGACGTCCTTTCCGAGATATGTTTTAAGAAAGGGTCAAATTTTGGACTCGAATCCCAACCCAGGCTTACAAGATTTGCCATAGTATTCCTGCCATCAGATATATGCGCCCTTTGGTTTGTTTGAAATGGAATAGTTGGATAGGGTCCTACATTGACTCCTCTGTCTGCGTGGTGATTTTTTCTGAATTTTCAGAGTCACTAAAAGATAATTATCTATGCAGGGTCATTGTCGTTTTTTTTTTAAAGGTCAAATGAAAGGCAGGGGACTACTATCTAATGGAGGAAGTACCTAACTCATTTCATTTTGGATATCGTCAGACTGCTTTTTATTAGCTGGAACGTTAGTCGCAGAAGATAGAGAACAGTTCGCCTCCCTTGGCCCTGAAGGGACCTCCGATAGTAAGACATAAACTTCTGAGCAATAGAATATCAGAGACTCTAACAGCGACTAGGCTATTAAAGTAGACACAATTATAGTGTATTTCCACAAGGAAAGTTTCTATCGGCCTTAATGTGGACATTAAAACGAAGGACTAAGACCATTGTTGCATGGTACCATTCACAAGAGTTTAGAATTTGGATTAGTATGCTCATTTGGCGTAATCATATGGAAGAGATCTCGAAGAAGGCTTTTCAAGACTTGCATCAATCCAAGTCAGTACAACCTTTGCTGACCTATATCTGCAGACTCTGCGAGGAGAGCGCCTTAATTTAAGATCACATTCCGGAATCCTTTTGGGTACTGACCCATTTTAGACATACGTGCAATTGACGCACTGATGTTAGTTCTCGGAATGATAATAGAAACTGACCTACTCTGAGGTGGATTTTCTTTTTAAGGCCAAAACAGAACAAAGGTCTTAAAACGCAATTCTTAATAAATCATAATCATAAGCGACATTGGCTGGGACATTGACGGTGAAGATGATGACGACTTATCTCACGGAACGATAGATTTACAGTAGTAGGTTTTGGATTATTAAAATCTAACTAATTAGCGACTTATTTTTATGAAGATTTACTAGCACACAGCTTTGTACTATGCACACAGGTCTTATTCCGCTTTGTACTATGCACACAGGCCTTATTCCGCAAAGGTAGCCGCGAGTTTTAACTTACAGGAAACCCCACCAAAATTTATCACTTATATAATATTTTAATTCAGTCTGTTCAACTTTCGCATACATTTCTCCTGAAAAGACATTAATGTCAATCAGGCGTTGCGATCTGCCGGTGTTGAATATCACCATTTTCGGTTTCCCTGTTTGCTAAGGACTGCATTAGCTCAAAAAGTGTGCCAAACTTCAGGGATGACAAATATAGTACCTAACATTAGTTACCCCACAAATTAAACGAGCATCTTTTGCAAGGAGTGTAACCACCTATATGCTAACATTCGCCAACGATTGGAGTTTTCTTAAATATTCAACAAAATGTTGTGTTTAACAGAAGGATCAAGAAAAATTAAATTGCAAACTAAAATGAGCGCAGATCATCTGTCATCTGTTAAATTGGTTTCCGCTGGAAAAGTGTTGCCAATCAGAAAAACAATCGTCTAATATAAAAAGCCTTTAATTTTAATAAAGAAAAATAAATCAGACCGCCCTTTAGTGCACCTGCAGACTACCAGATTTATTGCAAAAATTAGGTCAAGTGCTTTAAAAAAAATATACGTACCTAAGGCCAGTCTTTTCAAAGCAACAACATCATCCTAAAGTGATACTCAATACTATGCAGAATTGTGTCACACAGGTGCAGCAAAAATCATACAAACAAAGCCACTTGAACAAATAAGCCAATAAAAGCCAACATACAGATGTTGTCACCCAACAACCGCCACCATAGTAGTTCTTGCCAATTTAAGCCACAAAATTGATGCCTCGATTATGCAAATGAGACCAGTCGGGTTCGGTTAGAGTCGGTCACTCAGATCGGTTCAATTGTAAATCCGAGCGTTAAATATCTAATTTATCCGAACCTGATGCCAGCCGCAGGAATGTCCATGCCCATGTCCAACTCAACCACACGGATCGAGCTACTGCTATTGACATAATTTAATAAATTCGCGTGTAGTTAAAATATTCCAACACGTAGATATAAATTTGTAGGCTTTACTATGCGCACCCAGTTAGCAGCTGGCTGTTTTGACATTTAATTTATTTTATGCTACCAATAATAGCTTTACAAGTTTTTGACAAAAATGCGTTGCCCCAGGAGATTAAACTAAAAATTATTCCGAGTCGGATGAGTGCTAATGAAACTGTTAAGATGCGTCTTACAGATCTCCATTGCCTAAGGCTTAACTTTAGTAATACCCATGTTGAAGTAAAGTTTAATGAATTTAAGCAGATTAACAACCGAAAATGTCAGTATTAATGGCTGCGTGCGGCTTTTTATTTTGTTTAATTCTGTTTCAACGAAACAAGTGGTCTTTGTCTTCAGATGTTTTTTTTTATGAAACCGACTAGGAAACAACAAATTTGGCTTAAAGCTGTAGATTTTGTTCATATTTAGTTAATAATTCGAGTTTAAAGACTATCGAATATTTTCCATCAGGCAGGCGTACACGAATTGGTCTCAGGATCGGATGGTTAGATTAAAACCGCCCGGTTTATTGAACGCATGGAATCCTTCCCTTCCTGCATGGAACTGTTCGTGTATTTTGATATAAGGCATATCGTAACTGACAGAACACTGTCGGTCCCTCTCTTTATAGAATATCCTGGCCTGGAACATAATTCAACTCTGAAATTGAGAAATCTCCTCATTCTCATCTGTCGTTAAAATTCAATTTAGTTATCAACTAAAAATGTACACACATCCTTTGAATAGGCGCAGATGATGAATCCACTTTGGATTTAACGAGCTAATGGTCAGGCCAATAATACATATACGCACAAGAATGAAAGCAGCCACCGCGATAACCTCTCCTCAGTTGTTGAACATCAAGGAAGCATTCAAGTCCTATCAGCCATATGCATTACCATCAAACGAATCCCCCGCAATGTCATAAAGACGCGCTCATCTTGTGCATACTTGAGTCCTAATTATCCTTAATTACATCCAAACACAACAGATTTGAGTAAACAAACATCATAAAACACAATTAGATCGAGTGCAATGTGCCGCGATGTGATTTAATGAGACTTCGTCGGCGCGGATGACTTCAAAACGACGAACCGAGACAGACGCCACTCTACACTCTCAAGTGTGCGCACAGTCATAAACCAATTTGGGCGATCGTAATGCAGTAGCTAGAGTCGGCCTGCTGAAGACCACTTACCACTCAGCACTGACGACATGGCTGGGATTTATGAGTCGCTAAAACATGCCAGACATCTCTTCCCTTAGCACCTGCATTCAAAGTGTCTAATATAGTCTGCGTTCTGTCCACCAACAGGCACCGACTAATCTAGAGTAATAGAGATCTCCGCTCCCTAAAACTCGTCCTCATTCTCATAAATAGAGATTTTCGGTTCAGTTGTAACGCGCAATTGATTAGTTCCACTCAATTTGAAGCCTCTGTTCGACCTGGCATCCACATCCTCATCACATTGGTGCGCTGCGCACACTGAAGGACTAATTTCCATCGAATGCATCATCATTATTATAGTCTGGTCATCACTTAGGCTTTTGTGTGACTTGAGTGGGCAACAAAAAGGCTGAACAATGCGTTTGCGTGCAGCGCAACAACAATGAGTATGCGCTGTTGGCCATCGTCAGCTATTGTGCCACGACAATGATCCAACTATTGTAATGGACGTTGTCGAAGAGACGGCCCAATGTGTGAAGTGCCACCAACGACGAGGAGCGAGGAGTGATGGCTTTCACACTTTTACGACTTGATACGGACACGAAGTGAGGTCTGAGGTGACCGTGACAAAAATGTGCATCGAGATGAAATGTGCCTCAGTGGCACGAGTGCGGGATCATCATGCGGTTGCAAGAGAGTGTGGGCTAGTTTCATCACATGCGACGATTGATGCGGAATGCGCGGACTGGATGCCAGTTATCCGAGCCTAAGGTTGGTAAATGTGGTTGGGCCGGGTGTTAATACTTTTATTTCGGATGTGTGAAAATTGACGAGACGTCTTTAGAGCTTTAAAAGCAACGGCACTGATCCCATTTGCAGTAGCTGGGTCTTGGTTTCTGTGCTATTGATTTAAAAGGCTTTCTACAACAGAATCTAGGTAGATGGCTCCAATCATTTCTACCCGCCTCTACAAACTGGACCGAAGATGTCCTCGAACCAAATGGAATCCCATTGATTTCAAAAATTCTTATGCACTTTGGGTCAACCGAAAATTTTTACTGCGGAGTATAGTGGCAACACTGGCGGATGATATAGGCACTTTAACGATTGCCCAGCTCGAATTAGTCAAAGCACGTGTAAGAGTACACTACACCACCTCACTAAAAACCATAAGAACACACTACCAAATTTGCAATCCTCCGAAATTCGCTTTAGTAACAGAGCGAATCAACCTCCGCGGAGCTTTTACTTTTCATTCTCATCCTTTAAATGTAAATCTGACGATGCCGTGGAGCTGGAAATGCTTTGATCACATTTTAATGATGATGACCATTATTGTTGGATTCGATTTTGTGTGTTCCCTTTCTGCCTGAGCTCTATACAATACTCTGCCTCACTGCGCGCGTCCCCATCTGAACTGAGGACCAACAACTCGTCCATAGAACATTAAGATGATGAAGTAGAGAATAATACCGGTCCAAGCTGTTTGTATATAAGTGCATGGAATGAACAGGACCAGAGGACAGGTAAATCTTCGCGTCGTGCGCTTACTATAGTCCCAACTGGGCTGTATGTGCTCCTCATCAATGGCCATGGCAATGGGGCACTGTGGTCATTAGCGGGGATGTTGGAGTGCAGCGCGGGCTATACATACAGAGGGTGAATAGCGCGCATTGAGCGCCATCTCGTTTAATCTACCTTTCGAGGCGTGGCTACAGTATTTTATATGTTTTGATCAAAGGATGCCGCTACTTTGAACGACACCGACACTTTGTTAAAAATGTTTCGTGTACGATGTTGTTGCTTTTGTGTTCATTATTAAATTATAAGGGGAGGCAAAATAGGGGCTTAGCAGGGCTCGCATAATATGTGTGTGTGTGTTTGAAAGTATTGACGGACAAGCAACACTAATGATGAGGTGTTTGTACGGATGTATGAACCTATATTTATGGAATGTGTCTGTGGAGGTCCTGTGGTCATATCGTTGACAGAGCACATTTTTAAATTGTGACATCCACTAGGGGTAAACAAGTACCTATATACTGTGGCAGGTTTTAGAAGTTTGTTTAAAGACGAGTGTAGTAGTGATGTTAGTAGGATGCGGTTGTTGGAGGCGTGATTGTATATTTATATTTTAATGCAAATATAAAGAAATCTCCCATCTGCTGAGGTATATTATTTAAAAAATGTCAAAAGGAATAAATAAATTTCCAGTTGCAAGCATATTTACTGGTTTAAAGATTTACCTATTGTCCATTGAACTACTAAACAAAAACCACGTTTTTGGTGCTATGGTTGAGAAACACTGATAGTTTTCCTCAATTTTCACCGTCAGTGCGGCAGACTTTGGCCATCGGAGAAAGGAGCTTTGATTTACGCGGCTTGCGTCACAAGCAATGACTCTAACTACTATATTAAGGCCAGTTGCAGTTGAGCAGAATCGTTTGAAACAAATGTAGGTATCTTTCAGCTGTGTTTCCTTAACGCTAACTTCTTAATTTAAATGTCTTTAATAAACATCGACCGCTGTCGATGATAAATGTTTGCACTGGTTGTATGAGCCAGTTGTTTTGCAGGTTTATTTATTCTAATTATTGCGTGTCTCCAAAATGCATCAGTTAACAAAATTCCAGTCCATTGCTTCACTAATTTCCGTGAGTGCGGGTGCAAATGTTAGCTGAATTTATTCTCCTGTAATACCCAATAGCACTTATACCTGTCATTCTATTTTCAAATGTGCTTCCGTATTTCGGCTGCACAAGGAAACATGATGAATGAAGTAAAAGCCAACAATGCTTGCTCGAACCAGGCGTTTACCTGCGCACACATATATTATAATTGGGCCTGGGCATAAACGCGTTCTAATTTACGATCGCGTAATAAAAGACAAAAAAAAGGAAACACATGAGTAGGTACCTCACTTACACGTTTTCGCTGATGGAAGCCAGTTCCCATTCACAAAGCACTGTTGTCCTGTGTGCGCCTTTGAGGGTGTTACGTGTTTTTTTTTAATGATCAGATATCTGCGCACGAAGTAACGAAGGAATACCATCCTCAGGTGGTGGTGTTATTTATGTCGTTTTAATAAAAAATGTTTTTGGCAATAATGGACATTTAAATCAATAACGATTAACGAGCTAATCGATTTAAAGCGAGCGGCATTAAATTCATTGATCAAACCTACATCGAAGGTTTCCCAGAGGGTGGTACTTTAAAGTATTTTATGAGAGCGTAATTAAATAAAGGGTTTGAGTGGTTTTATAGCATGAATTGTGGACAAGGAAAATAGTTTGTCGGGTTGAGGAATTTAGTCAAATACCAGTTCGCGGTCGAACTCTTTTGTTTTTAGTTTTCTATGGAGGGAATGCTTGAGCCGACCTGAAAATTATTTTAATGGAGTAGAGCAATTATAAGAATTGCTATTTATACCTCTCCTAAGAGGTTAGCTTCACAAGGCCACCCTGCGCGTAAAGCTAGTTTGCTAAAGTCAAGATCTGAAATGAGCAACATTTTCATCAGCCTAAAAGAAGTTTATACAATCGTACCCAAAGTTGGGTGCAATGGCAAGTTTTTTTTACTAATGAGCAGGAATTGGAGTTTGAATTCATGGAAAGACAAAAATTACACTCAAAAGGATTTTGTCTACTGCACCACATCTCGCTGGAGTCTGACAGACATCCGAAGTTAGTTCTTATATATAAATAGGCGAAGGCAAATACTTAAGAACCACTTTCACTGTCTTAAACACAATATATTCGCTTGATTTTTTTTTTTGTTGTTGAGAAGTTTGTACAGAGATGTAATGCGGTCTGTAATTTGTTTTCCAATATGTTGTATATAAGGCATGCCAATATAATGCTAGAATTTTTACCACTGGGCGAACTCTGGTATAAACTACCCTGAGAAAGCTTCTCAAATACTCGTGCTAAATAAAATTATGGTTACCTTCTCTCACTCGTTCTCAATAATATAACAATTAATTAAATTTTGAGCCAAATATTTTTTTTTGTTTGTATATTTTAAGGTTCGCCTTTTCTTAGATGAGGAATATGGAGATGAAAATTCAGCTCTCGGGCATGCTTTATTAATGATCTAATGCATGCCCCAACCCAAATAACAGCACAATATTTAAAAAGTTCCTCTGGTAAACCATCAGAGCCGGAGGATTTGTTGTTTTAAGTTTTTTTTTTTTTTGTCATGGGTTAAACAACCTGTGTAATATTGGGTGGTGGAACTGGTGGCTTCTCTACATGCCCCTTCATGATACATACGTGTATTAAGCAGCTCCTGGAAATGCTGCTTGCACACATCTACTATACCCAATAACCTGTTAGGGTTTCTTCGCTGTTACGAAGAGGCTGCCATCAGCAGTTAGATGCTACTACTCATGGTTTTCTTTGCCTGCCCTCTCCACGTTCGATACTCTTGCTCTGCCTTGCCGTTGGTTTGTGATGCTACGTCTTCAAAATGTGCATATTGTGTCGCATTCCTTTGATATAGACTCTTGGCATCATGCTAAGGTGGCACTTTGGGGTATGGCTTTGATGCTTTTGCCATCCTGAGACTACTGTTTGTTGGTATAAGTCGTAAGTGAATGCACCTAACAGACCCCCACTCCTTGTGCTCTCCATGGAGACCCTCTGGCAATCCTGGCCGAATTTGTGATCTTCATGGCCGTCCTCAGGTCATTCCCTTTGGACTGTCAAACTCCGAATGCAACATCATGAAGATTATTCCCTTAATATGTGTGCTTCACTTCGATTGACATTTGATCAAGTTGATTAACGATTAACGCAGACTGAATAAACACAGACATGTTGCCGTGCTTATTCCGCCTTTGTCAAAAGCCGTCACCATATCACGAGTGCGGTTAGATTTTATAAATGAACTTTAGAGGCGTGGGTAGATTCATATCGCCCGGATTCGATTACGGCATTGTGACGCCGTATTGGTGAAAAAGGTCAGCTCGTCCTGGTGGTCAATGGAAGACGTAATCACCGAAATTACAAAAAATGCCTTCTAGCGATTATTTGATCTTCATCATTACTAAAATAATCACATCGTTATTGGAGTCATTGTCCGCAAATTAAGAAAAGAGTTTACATCATGAGGTGCATAAAAGGAGGAAGTCGAATCAATGCATTATCTTCTTTTCCACTGCTCTACTTTGAAATGCCACCACTCCATTTAGGATCCAGGATCTTCGCAAGCACCGCAAAGTCAACGGGCTGCTATACTGCTACACGAGGACTGCCAAATGGTTCACAAGCCGACAAGTAACTTGATGTGGTTTTGTTTGTTTCCTTTTTCGCCGTCACTTCTGGCTCTAGTTATTTTTTCCATCACACACCCTTCCATAGCCTAACCTTACAAAACCTAACCTATTGTCAACGATACGTACAACTTCCAGTGTTCATTTCAATCTTCTGTCACCAATATAGCAAATACCATGTAGATTTCACTTTTTGGCCAAAAGTAACTCCTCTTATTTAACTGCTATTGGTATATTTTTCGAAACATCCTATTTCAACAAGCTCCGAAATTCCCCAAAACCTTGGTGTTTTTATGCGTCACCGCTTTGAGTTTATTTATTTTATTTTTTTCTTGATAATTTAAATCCCATTGCGTTGTCCAGAAGCTCGAAAGTATAATCAAAAACTAATTTTAATCCTGTTTCCCCAATACACCGTCGGCAAGATGGGCGAGCCCAGATTCACATAAGTGCAGCATCCCCATACACACACTTGGCTCGTAACTCACATCAATTTCTTAGGAGTCTCCCGCGCTTACCAGTTTACCACTTCAAAGCCCCGAAGCCGAATTTGTGTTCCCAGTTTTGTTTTAATATTTATTTTTATTTTAAAGTTCTAAATCTGACCGAGCCGCCGCCGTCTGTAGACCCGTGTGCAGCGGTAAATTCCTTTTGTTGCGGCTTCTCAACGTCGATATTCATACGGAAAGTGAAACAAAATTAAAAACAAAGAGGAGCGCGAACAAGATGAATGAGGAATGGGTAGTAGCACCTTTCGTAGCTGTTAGCTCATCTGTGGTCCGCAGCTATCAAAAGTTAATTAGGGAGATGTAAATTCGGACCCAAGTCCCAGTCGTATAGACATTTGTGAGTTCAGTTGAGTTGCGAGTTTCGTTTCGTTTTTGTTGCCGCTGTCGAACATTTTCGTTTAATGCTTAATCCGGTTAGAAGCTGGGGATTTGGGGCCCAGACAGATCGACTGGTCATATATCGCCCTGGGAATTACTGTCGTGCCGCACTCATCCAGAAGCTAAAACAGTCTGTTGTGTGATTAGAGCATTCCTGGTGGGCTCAATCAAATTCCCATTTGGAGTGACCGCAGTGTGATAATTGAGTCTTAAGATGGACTCCCGAAGGAGAGCAACATGAGAACAGAGCGATGATCGTCCAACACACACGAATGCGAGTACCTACATATACCAACATTCAAAGGCGATGCCGCATGGTGGTGAGCAGTGTGAATCAGAATCAGAATTCTGATCCCGCACAGATTAGATCACAGCAGAAGAGAGCGAGAACGAGAACGAGACCTTTTAAATTAGACTTCGCCCCGGAGTCAGGGTATATATCTGTGGGGCAAATCCGTAAGCGAATCAACCATGGCTAATTACCATAATTGATTCCATTGATCGGAGCGCAGATTGACGCGCTGCAGATACGCTCTCAACGAGATGAGCATGCGGACCGGACAAAAGAGACGCGCTCGCTGTCAAGGATGATGTTGCTAATGTTGATGGCCCCCGATAGAATCTCAATTAATTACAATTTATTTATTTTCTTTTGTACTTTCCTCCCGCTCGATGCGCACAACGTGTCGGCCAGTGCTTTGTGCTGTTCATCCACTTTTATGGCTACGACTTGTATCTTTTATTGGGCCCTCTTCAGTGATGAATATTCAAATAGGGCTGCTTTATTGGTTCGCCTATTTTTATGTCAACACTGTCACACTGGATGTTCGGTTAATGATTTTGCACGTAAATGGGAAATTTATGGAGAACTTTGAGTGGGCATATAATGGGGGGTAACTAGTTAAGGTATGGCTGCCGATCGAACGACCGGAGTGAATTCTGCTCTAGTAGCAAGCGGGTTAATTAGAAAGCTGTTTGGTTGAGTACGAGCTTGTTAGGAAATTAGCGCTTATATCGTTGACTTAATTGATTCGATCATGGCTACTCAACTGTCAGCTATTAATTTCAAATCGGATTTTATTGACTGCCCGACCGGAAGGGGTCTGTTCTAATAAGGCCTGCGATGAACTAAGTCCGGTAGGCTGTTGGAGTTCTGACAGTAAAACATTTGAGTTTATTATGTTGGTGCGTTCTAACTCTTACCATTTTAAACACATTTTATTTTGTTTCTTAGTCGGTTACTGAGGTAATTTTGTCAACCGATTTGAAAATGTTTGCTTATCTTGCTGTCGGATCTAGTGACATGGATTAGCTTTGGGTTAACATGGATGATCGTTTTTTTGATACTGTTAAAGAATAAAATTGAACAACGCTTAACTAATACTAACGGTTTCTTAGAACTACCTATACAAACGCATATCTATCAGTTTGGAGTGAAACACTTGTGCTCAAAAATAATCTAGTTCGTTGACAATTTACAGAAACAACTTTTAATGCTTCAAATAAATTTGCGAAATATTGGCACAAAATGGAATGTATTTGGACACTTTCCAAAACTGTTTTTATTGTGAGCCGAATTTTATAAAGACAATCCTCTCACTTATTTAAGCATAAAGTAAAGAGAATTTTTTTTAACGATTGCACTGTTGTTTTAGACAATTACTCTTCTAGTTACTGTTTTTATACCCTCCACAGGAAGGTATATTCACTTTGTCATTACATTTCTAACGCCAAGATAAGCCCAAAGGAATTGACTTAGGCCAATGAAATTTAGTGAAGGGACTTCTTTTTATAGTCGTCAGGTTGGTATTGAAAATGGGCTATGTCGGTCAAGTAGTTCTGGTACGTCCCATACATAAACACTATAGCGTCGAAAGGAATCCACCTAGGCAAGTGAAATTTTGTGACAAAACTTATTATTATTGTCGTCAAGTTGGTATTACAAATGGGTAATGTCGGTCAAGTAGTTCTGGTAGTTCCATACAAAATCAATGCTAGGTCCATGTGTCTCTCTGTCTGTTGAAAACAGGATAGCGTCGAAACAGATCGACATAGGCAAGTGAAATTTTGTGAGAGGACTTGCTTTTATCGTCGTCAGGTTGATATTAAAATTGGGCTATGTCCCATTCAAAACCGATTTTGCATGACTTGTATGCAGTGGAGTGCATCAAAGCATCGGCCAGGCCGATGATAACACTTTTACTTGTTATCTATCACTTCGTGGACGTGTGCCGATAGTGTTATACTTGTAATAAAGGTTTCAATCGTTAAATCCAATAAAGGGAAAGATAAGTTGCGCATGGATGGATATTTGCTGCATTGTGAGAAATTAAATAAATGTAAAAAAATTATAATTGGGCTTGTTCACACCGCATAAAAGATAAATGTAAAGGACGAGTAGTGACGAAATTGAATCGCGATTTGCATACAAATTGTAAGGCAGACATGCGAACACGCATGTGCAAGAGTCAAATAACACTACTAAATCACTGGCAAAGACAAAGACAACATCTCTTGCATTTCTCAATGTTGCTGAGACCTCTGTTCCTTCAAAAAGTGCTTCTTCAGGATTTTTTTCTTGTAATATTTTGAAACATGAAATACATAATATATTAAAAAAATAAGTTTGTTCATATTGTTTTTTTTTAAAGCAGAATTTAAGTGCTTAAAATTTGAAAGGCTGAATTATGTAAAGCAGAACTAAAAAAAATAGAATTTCACAAAGCAGAATAATATTTGTGTGAGAAGACAGAATTTTGCAAAATAGTTCGCTTTTTGGTCCTGAAATTTAGGTACAAGGGCACCTACAAGGAACATAATAAAACAAATAAAAGGATATTTGTATTCTTTCAAAAATCGTCTACAATTTGTTAGTCCATTATTAGCAACAGGCGACTTTTGCATGAAGTCTTATAATGTATGTTTTCAACTTACAACTTTGACATTCCGGACTGTAAGGTCTATGGCGGGACCACAGAATGCTGTATGTTGCATCATGTCGCATTAAGAAACTCGCTTCTTGAGTGTTAAATTCTATTTGAGGCCATCGTAAGTAAGAAAAACCGGCACAAATTTCTCCGACATCTGATAGGGTCAGAAACAGAATAGATCCATCAATATTCACCGTCACTACATATAGGCATATTATCGGTGTGAAGAAAAAATATTTGGTGCACAGCTGCGGAGTGTACCGTGCTTCTCGCCTGCATTGATAGATGAAAAGAGTCTGCAGAAAAACCTCGGAGTATTGGTTTTCATCTGCGAAAAGCTCGACCTAAAGCTATACACTTGGTACCACGGAGCTTCAGTCGGCTCCTGTGTCTAAGCTGATGCAGTCCCAGCCTTTGAGGTTGGACAGTCGTGGAAGCAGAGGCGCAGATAGCCCTCGCTCTTCAGCAATGAGTCTTGATAAAAACCTAGGGTGAAGACTTATAATGGCCCTGGGGCGATTGGTAAGGAATCCATCAGGTAGTATAACGTTCGAATTGCGAAAGTTCGATCAGTACTTAAAACTGGCATAATTTGGGCATAGAACTGCCCTGCTGTGTCAAACCTGTTGCATCGCGACTTAAAGAAAGCCGATCGTTGATGCTGTGGTTACCCACAGATACATAGACCTCCCCCTTAGCACCGAGTTTAATCTCTGATGTCTAACCACTATTTCATCAAAGTATTACAGAGTAAGTAGTTATACTATTGCCTAGGGGCGTTTTGTCGAAGTCTAATTCAGGACACTAGATGCTTAAAGCCCTCCGTGATATGTAGCTAAGACAGTCGTACCAGTGTAATTTTTTTGATTTCCTACGAGAGCCTGTCTGAAGTTTATGGTTCTCAAACAAAATCGTAATGCTGTAAAGGTTTACATACAATTTTTTGCGGAATCATACGTTCAAGAGCAATCATTTACTCTTTCAACACTGTCTCTTGTTAAATACAAAATCGCAAAAAAGGTGTATACCGTTTTAAGATTGTTTTATAGATTTCTGCGAAATTCTGTCAAAGCTATGCGAAGAAGGGCAATGGTAATAAACAGCTTTCTGTAGATAATTCCAAATGTAACAAAAGTTTTCCTTCTGCAATTCGATTTTGGGGCATTAAAATGAGGCTTCAATTTATGAATAGCTAGCGTAACAAAGGGGATACCGAAAATACTTAATTTTCATTTCAGTTTCGCCCTTTTGCCAGTTAGGTGGATCCAAAACTGCTGGTGTATGTACCGAAATTCTAAAAATACAGAATTCAAATCAGATGCGGGACGTATCTACTAACAACTAACCAATCTTTGGACATTCATCTATTCGACTTACTGAAAATCTTATGAGAAACCAGTCCACGCTAAATTATATTCCCTTCCGAAATACACGCTGATTGCCTTCGTCAAAATTGTCGGTTTAATTTGATTAAGTGTGCCTTTATTAAAAATGCAAATCCGTCGGCTGTATCGGCTTCTGTAAGATCCCCCGTCGCGATTACACTTCTTCTTCACAAAACACTTGGCCGGCAACATAATAAAAACGAAAACTGAAGCCGAATTAATTACCTCTTTCGGCGAGTACTCAACACTGTTTCCTTGGAAGTCCCAATTAGACTTCCTAAATCCACATCTTGTGTAGTTAATTTGAAAAATAATTTGCCAATCCCCTAGCACAATTGTTTGCACAAACACACCTCTTGTGCGATGTCCATGTCCAACAGTAGCACTGCTCTGCCACTAAATCTCAATTAAAATTGCATAATTCAGGAATAAATTTTCACCTGAGGTAAACGTGACTGGCATGGCAGTCCTAATTAATTCCTCAAAATTAAGAGCCATGCACACTTACACATTGAACAGGCGAGTGGGAGTGCTCTATTCATATGCATAGACCTATAGTCTGAAATGGATAATGGATGGATATGGGGAACCAACCCACCTATCAACCCCCATCAAGACGGTGCGACGGCCGGTGGAACGTGATGGATTATGGAGCGTAATTAGAAAATAATATGTGCCTGTGTGCGCCCAATTAGACGCACACTTGACGTTGCCCGCCAGAGTTGCCGTCGTCAAAGCGAGAGAGAGATCTTGTCGCGCGCACACTCTCCACCTTAACAAGCCTCACCTAACGAAACGAACCAGTTTGGTTCCATTTGCTATTAATCAGCCGGCAAGAGGCTACCGCTACAGCGACAGCCATAGCACAATCGAAACCCATTTGGAACTCCGAATCTGATAGAATTGTGTCAGCGGCCGGCAGAGGTGGCACGCAACGCTTCAACGTTCAAAGCGACCATACAATGAGTTGTTGAATTTATTAATTAATTAATTTAAACAAATTTGCCCGAAGCACGAGTGCGTGTTGCGAGCACAATGAGCGCCATTTTTCGGATTCTTTTGTGTCTATTGTATGATGGCTTTGACCAGGTACTGTGGTTATGCATCGCTGGGTCTCAGTCTCTAACAAGATAAATGGACTGACCAGCCAGCTCTGCATATACACTGGACAATAGCAACGATTGTGTTGCCGCCGGCCGCCACCGACCGTATGCTTGATTTGAATTCGAGAAATGGAAGCCAACTTGGCCGAGAACATGGAAATGTCTATAATAATGTCATCAGCGAATCTGATCACAGAGGTTTGTGTGTGGACTCGCGCTCTGCATGCCATTCTGCGTCCGAGAACGAAATGCACTGCGTGCTCTATCTTCGTGAGATCGTAAAGTGTTGAGTTTGTTCGATACGTGTATACGTTTCTGGCCATGAACACGCATTAATTAGCAAGAATCGGTAAAAGCCACTGTCACCCCATGGAATGTGGGTGGTTGGGTATGGCCATTCGTTGGAAAATTAATTGGACCACTGTTTGGTACGGTCTTGTGGGGGAATTAATTAAAAGACCATATCAGGCATAAAGGGGGTGGGTATACGTAGACAGGGTAAGCGGTTTCCATTTTTCAAAAACAACTTTTGTTTGCCTTGGACTGTCCCTCCACGTATAGTGGTTGTTTGGGAGGTTTTCGAATTCGGTATTAAATGTCTTGAATCGGAGGCTCTTTTGCTGTTTTAAGGATCAAATAAAACCGTTGAGCCGCTATATTCAGGGAAGAAGCATTTATTGCTGCGAACGCTGTGGTAATGCTTGTGCGTGAGCAGGGTCTTCTGGTTCACTGATTTTCTGGTTTCAGGAAATCTTTGGTTGTCCGGTTTCTACAAAATCATTTTCAATTGCCATGTTGTTAGTTTTTTGTTGTAATAACATCACCAACTATCTTCGTATCGGTAAGGTAGATCCTCCTACGATCGCACAATTCTTTTGTTTTCTACCGCTTAGGGGTCATTGTGTCCGAGTTATAGTGTCGTATACCACTTGCGTTACCCCCAATTTTTTTCTTTCCTACTCCAAGTCAATACCGCCTGTTCAGATGTCTCATTCTGCTCAAGGAGCCTTCTCAGGTGCTGTCTTACCCTCTAATTTCCATCGATTCCTCATTGCATAGGAATTAGAAACGACTATGCCCACTGCTCTGTCGCTTTTTCGTTTCATCGGAATTTCGAGCTCGAAACGCAATCGGGAAGTTTAATTTTTCAAGCCTTGTATGGAAAGTCTAATCATGATGAATCTCCAAACATCATCTGTCATCTTTCAAAATAGTAGGAAAAAGTGTAGCCAATTCAAGAAACAAGCCTCAAAAACGAACAACCCTTTCCTTTCTGACTTTGAACGCGTCACACTTACCCCGAGTTGAACTTCCCATTTCTCATTCTCCGTTAATGCACCCTAAATGTTTACAATATTTTATTGTATAAACACAAGCATTATTTACAGCCGACAACACATTTGGAACATTTATCCTTGATTATTATGATTATGTTGTGCGTCTCAAAACGAAATGGCATGCGTATGCGCAGATGTGTGAATAGGGTATAAGGCGTCGGAAGGGATAAGTGTTAATCAACTTATTTCTGCGGTTTATAGAATTGCGATGCCGTCACAGAAGAAGGAAGTGTTGTCCAAAAAAAGACGTTTCTTTTCTTTCGATGATAAAATATATTAATCTCCTTGCGGTTATTTTTATTTAAATGTAATAATGATTTAACTGGTAGGTATAGGAGCGACACGAATTGAAAGGTTAGGATGTAGATGTGTTTTTTAAGACGTTTAAAACAATTTGTCATGGTTAGTTTTCAGATGCCGGCTGGTTATACTCAAACTGTATATATGTACAGAAAGGCCTATTTAATTGAAGACCTATCTCAGCAAAAGCAAAGTATAAAGAAGACGAATGTTCAATAAAACAGTTCAGAGCGATGTTTGTGATAAATTGGTACAAATTTTTATATTCTGTTGTGTGTCTCGACTTTTGCTATGCTATGCTTCCCGATCGATGACAGTAAATGACGCTGAAAGCATTCTATTAGCAGAGTCAAGAACAAATCACAACAAAGGTGTTCAAAGTAGATTAATATCCCAAGTAGAAGTCACTTGTTGTAGTTGCTGGCAAAGAATTCTACTTTACTGAGATAAATGTTGAATAAAACACGCCTTAAGGTCACCGAAAAAAAAATGTAAAAAAAACCGTACCATTAATATTTTTCATTGACACAATCCTACTGATGTTGAAAATATCAATTTTGACATTTCTCCAATATTTATTTCACAAATTTCGAAAGACATTTCAACAATGATTTAATGTTGATTTGATATTAGAATTTTGTAATATTTTAATATTGAAAATGTGGAATTGACTTTTAGTTTTGATATTAAAATTGTGTAATGTGATAAAAACGTAAAATTGATATAGATTTAATTTATTTGTGATAAGAATAATTAAAGTTTTGATGTTGGAAATGTTTAATTTATATAAAATTAATGTACCTAATCAATTTTATATTTGAAAAGTAAAATCAATATTAATTTTTACTTACCTACTTATTTTTTAAACATCGATTCTCTAATTTTGTCCAAGCGGTTTCAAACCTTAATTCTTAAGATCAGTAATTTTGCATTAAGATTTTGTCCTTGTTCTTAAAAGTTCTAAGTCATTTATAGTCATATTGTGGACAATGCTTCTGTCAATTGCATCCTTTATGGTTGTTTCTCGCAACGCGGGTTTGCCATCTTTCTTTGTCATAAATCTCGAAGTCGGCTTTAACCGTCAACACAGCTTTTATATACATTACGAGAGTTTTTATTAAAAATTGAAATACATATGCGTTGAATTTACTTTTTTACTTTTTTTAATATTTGCGTCATTTAATGTCTTTAATAACTCTTGTTAGTGTTTATTTTTTATACTTTTGGCATGGTATTTACAGAGATTTGTTTCTAAGTTGGTTCACTTATTTATCAGTTCGTATTTCTTGTCGGGAAACATCATCATCAAAGTTGTAGTTAATCTAATAATAATGTAATACTAAAATAATGGTTTGTCTTCTCATAAATATAGCTTACCTCCGGATTACTTATAAAACGGCCAGTCTACGAAATTTCTTTGTAAGTCATTTGAATTTTTGACGTAATTCAAATGTTTTGATCCAAAGTTAAATTGATTCACGCTCTTTTGCGTTTCCGAGATCATCATCTTTCACTAATGTTTGCAAAAATAAACTGGTCTTGATGTTCATCCATTAAAAATACATTCAAATACAATCATTAGTTGAATTTGCAATGCATATTTAAATTAAAGCGTACCAATTTTACATTTTCAACATCGCAACAATAATAAATAAATGTAATATAAAATTTACATTAAATCTTCTAAACATAATATTCTAGAACATCATAGAAAATTTTATATTGCTTATTGATATGGGAATGTAAGTCGTAATTTCCAAAAAAAAAAATGCTTTTAATGTAGATCTGTCATGAAAATTATCAACTTGATATTTTTAATATTAAAAAACCGAGTTTTTATTAAATTTTTGGAATTCGACAATATGATAAGAATAACAATGAAATAATTTTTTTTAGTGATTATTGAAAGCAATTTCCGCGGTTTTTCTGAATTCAGAATATAAGTATACTGTGAATACTTCTTAAGACGTCTGTTCAGGCTCAGCTTTAGGAACGCATTTGTTTAATCAAGAACTTAAGTCTTTAATTGCTATAAAAGACCAATGGCAGTGTTGCCAGGAAATCATAAGGAATGCCGTTTCCCACATGCTAATTTTTACTAGGTGACAGCTAGGCCCAGGTCCGACCCCGAACTGTAGCGCCACCTTAAGACAGCTGGCTGAGCTGATGAGTCTCAGTTTTGATTGGCCTAGATCGATCACCTGAATAGTCTTCTCAGTTGACGTCTATAGAGCGGTAGCCGGCAAATGTAGTCCAGAATTTCGTGACTGAGTACTAAGTTGACAGTTGTTGTATGAGGCTCACGTTACCCACCAATATTTGTTTACGTTCAGGTATATTTATTTGAATGTCCCCGTCCCAAAAACAGACCCACGGTTTGGTTGATGGCGAAAGCCAGCGAACTCTTGCGGCTAAGCAAGGGTATTCCTGCTAATACTGAACTTACAAGTTCATTCCGACCCGGAGGCATACTTTTTTAGAAGTCTATGCAAGTTAATACATATCATGGAAGTGAGAAACTTTGTCCACAGAGCAATGACATGAACGCTAAGTTCAAGTGAGGAATTGGTCTTTCCAATCCATTTTTCTCATCTAAGCTAAACCCTCTTATGGCTTAGTTAAACCTATAACGCGGATCGAACGTGAGAGCCCTCCCTAAGAAAAGTCTACCACACTAACCACCGAGCCACTGCGGTCTCATCAGTATTGAATGGTGTTTATTTTGAGCAATTGCAAACAGAAACCAGCAGATAGCTTATTCCATGGACCGAACATAAATAATATTGAATCGTCACCTTTTTTACCCATTCTTTGCTATTAAGGTTGACACAAAATTCTACCATTCTATAAAACCGGAGGTGAATTTAGGTAAACTGGTAATCTGAGTTTTGCTAAGGCTTGCAAAAAAAAATACAACATTTTCTATGACATTAGGACGGTGAAAGTTCTGTCATAGTCCGTGACATACATATGGACTGGATAAGAAAATAACTAAATAAAATTCCCAAACATTTATACATTCATGATGAACGCTGTCCAATTCACTATTATTTACCCTCAAATGCGCATAGTACCTACTAAATTACCTCCACATGTACACACAATTGGATTCGCATCAAAACGACCTTCCTGATCGCACCCATATTCATATCCAAATCCATCGAAATAGGCAAACAACAATGCACGCAGCATTCGTGTCCGCATTTTGATTCGTTGAAAAGCAATTAAAACTCCTTTGATCTGGCTGTCGATTGCGGTGCCGACCGGCACCTTTGATTCCCCTTGATTTACGCCCTGACCAAAACCAAGGAAACATCTTTTAATGAACGGCATAAAATCTCAAAATCCTGATTTGTAATTCGTTAACTCGTTTCCCCGGTATTGGCCATCATAAAAAATAAGTTTCGATCGCTGTCCATAAATATAATCTCAATTAGCACCTTTGATGTGTTCGTGGGACTTTTGATGGTTCGCCAGCAGCAAATGCAAAACAAATAAAGATATCCTTGCTTTGTTCTTTGTGGATTAATGGCAGCCGATTTGTTTTCATTTTCAGATCAAACACATTTGAATCTGTTCGCCAACCGACCACAGCCCAAGAAGAAACGGAAATCACGCACCGCATTTAGCAACCATCAGATATTTGAGCTGGAGAAGCGATTCCTGTACCAGAAGTACTTGTCGCCAGCCGATCGTGATGAGATTGCCGCCTCCCTGGGACTCTCAAATGCACAGGTGAGTATTTTCGATGCGTCCGGGGATTGTCGATAACTGGTTTTTGGTAAATCATGTAAATCATCCATTAGGTCATCACTTGGTTCCAGAATCGCAGAGCCAAACTGAAGCGCGACATGGAAGAACTGAAGAAGGACGTGGAAAGCGCCAAATCGATGTCAGGACATAATTGTTTTTTAGAGAATGTTAATGACTTGAATATTTTAAAGAGACGACCCGATCGAGAGGAGGATGACACAAGGCGGACGCCAAGATCAACGGACTAGGGAGGCCAAGAGTGATCTGGCCATGTTGAAACGGATGACATTGATGTACTATAGTAATAGCAATAAGGAACTGGGATAGATGACTGCGCGTATTATTTTTGTAAATAGATTTCTCAAATTTGATTTGAGTGTGTAAATATTCTTATAAGCTCGTATATAGTATTTAATACGATGTGATTTATTTGTTTAAGTTTCGTGTGCATTTTTTTTTCGTTGCAAATGTAATAATGTGCATGGACGCTGTCGCTTGGTGGAGGTTTAAGCGGATTTGGCAGTGGCGAAAGTGCAAAAATGCAGTTAGTTTTCTATTGCAAGTTGTAAAGCACATAAGAAAGTTCCAGCCGTTTGGTTTGGTTCGAATACGACGTGCAATATAATGTCCCTGCAATTCGTGTAAAAAAAACGAAAGGCTGGAAAAAGCTAGGGTTAGTTCTCTTTACAGAACCGCTGCTGCGCCCAGCATGTTTTTATTCATTAGTGAGTATTGAATCTAGCTACTTATTTGATGTAGTAATATCAGCAAATTTTAAACTAAGCTTAATTATTATAAGCAACCTTTGTATTAATAAAATTTAAGTTTTCTTGTCTACAAGTTGTTTTATTTACATATTGGAAATAATGCAGATCATTCAGACCTCTAAGAGATAAGTTCATGCAGACGATCAACACAGTAGTAGAGTCCTAAATTTGAAATTAAATAAAGTTGACGAAGGTAGGAAATCACTGGCTATAGGTTGTGTATACACGTCCATACTACCTCCCTCATTAAGTACTTAACAGGAACTACTAACAGGAAGATGAGGTAAGAGTGACAAAGGGCATAGTCCCTGGACATCTTCTGTGAAATGTAGGGAATGAAGGAGTTCATTGACGTAGTAGGACAGCAAGCAATGTATTTCGATGTCCGTAATCCTCTTCAGGAACGCGAGAGCTGACGTTGCCTCATCAAGGCAACCACTTATAAGCACCCTGACTAGTTCAAAAAAATAGTCTCTGACCTCATAGCCAAAATATGTCAGAGTAGCTCTTTTAAGTTACCTGCTAATTTGAATTTAGAAGACAATCTTGATTCATCTAGTGAATCCATCCGCTCTGCTTTCTCCTACTAAATGGTTCATTCTAGACTTTTGAGACTCATTCCGACAGAACTTTTCTAGTGTTGATATATTTGATATTTTCGAGTCCGAAACTCGCGCTTACAAGTTTTCCAAACCCAGTCTGGATGTACAGGGATGTAGTACCTTCCCGGTGAGGCTGTGAGACAGTTTCAAGCAGTAGATTTACTGCACTTTTCGATAAAAAAAAATCTTCCGCCACTAAATCCCATCTATTGCATTTTTCTTAATGATCTACTGCGCTTCTCTTTTTTTTTGAAATGGCAACGCTGTTCTCCGCTACCAAATATCAGTTAATGTACATTTTTTTAGTTTGAATCACCTTGTTACACCCTAACAAGTTTTAAGTGATGCAAGATTTAAAACCAAATCTTAGAAAAGTTATATGCCGCGACAATTTTCTAAAGCTTCACTAAAATTTTGTTGCTCACAAATAAAATTACGGTTTGATTCCAAAAATTCTGCATCAAAAATCCATTCAATTCCCAAGCACGACAGTGGGCCCTACTAATAATTATTTTAAACCTTCACCTTATATATTTTGTAGGTCACAATATGCAATTTTGCATGGAAAATTTATCCATCATTAGTTTGAAAAATTTATCCGGGACACTAAAAGTGATTATTAGTAATGCGAAACGTCAACAGGAATTTCAGCTTAACTGCAATTGGTCCTTATTATGCATCGAAATAAGTAAAAAATAAGTTTGCTGAAATATTTCAAACCAGATTTAGAGGAATTTTTAGATTATAATGAGGATGAGGTATAGCGCCATACCTCAAACGTTTGCCCATATAAGATAAACCGATGATGAAAGAAATGTTTCCTAACAAATCGTGTTCTTGCAGAGATGAAATTCCATGGCCGCCGTTGAGCCAAGACTTAGCTCTCATCAGCAATTTGTTTTATGGAGTTATCTACTTAAGGGGTCAATGCACAAAAATATAACCCGCAAAACTCAATCAGTTTTAACTTCAGCAAAACATATACGTGATGAGAAAACTGAAATACCCCGTAGGGGTGCCAAATACACAAACGCAGCCTCCTTACCGAAGAAAGTTGTGAAAAGTTAATAAGGACCTCGTTGGATAATAATTAATCTACTATGGACTTTCTTTTTTAAAAACGCCAAAAAGTACTTAGTCAGTATTAGCTCAGGAACAGTGAGATGTAAAAGTCACCACGTATGTACGAGTAGTACTTGAATAGCATTTAATCTATTGCTTTTTTGGAAAAGAACGCAAAAAGCAAGTTGCGAGTATCATTATTGTCGATGTTACTTATCTGTAAGTATTTTTTTTTTTGCACTAGCTGCCATGTATTTTAAATTGGATAGGTATATCAAGTATCGAAACGGTTATCCGTTATCGATGTCTATACCATCCCTATATACTCGGGCCTCGACCGATCATTAACATAATTTTGGTGTAAGCTTACAACTTACCTAAAGTTATCCGACATTTATCAACAGACACTTAAACAGTTAGCTACCGGATTCCTACCGCTATCCAGACATAAATACAAACAGCAGGAAGTCTGTAAACCTCTTAATTTGTTCACACTCTATTCAAATTGTTAACGGTAGCATCAAATATTTTTCCTACAACTCACAAACAATACTAATCGTGGTTCGTCATAATTTTCATAAGAAGCTTACAAACAGTAGGTATTATACAAGATTAACAAATAAAAACAAGTTTATACGTAGTATTAACAAAATGTATTCCTAACTAGTAATCCGCTGCCAATGATCGATTGAGTTAGTAGGTAGGATCTAATAGTTTTTCTGGTTCCCATCACAACATCTCGCATTTTAGTAAATTATCAGCTAGCTACATGCCTATCTATCACATATTAATTGAACAATTTTTATTGATTTTGATTAATTCGCCCAAATCGAAATTAGAAAATACAAAACAAAAAAATCCCTCGACTAATCAAGTGGAACATGGTGTGTGTTATAAATAAAATGCCGAGGTTTCTCACATTTTGCAGAATTCATTGGCTGATTTGTTGTTGTTGTTTTTTTTTCTAATTAGATACTGAAACTTTTTAAGACATAAATTCGCCTGCTAATGGCTAGATGAACATAAATTACATTTGTTATTTCTTAAAGATTGATTCTTGATTTAGAATTTTAAAAGTCGTTATTATTTGCATTTTGTATGGAAATTGTGTGGATGGTTAGACGGACGAATTGGGAGAACTTTGGTAGACGACTGGTTTCTCATGTGAGAAATAGCTGCATAAAGTTCAAAGATATAGTTGGAAATACAACATGTGAGTATGTGTGAAAAGCAATAGATGGCGCAGCAGTGACGGCCAATGGTTTGTGTGCGGCAATTTATCTGTAAGTACATCTATTCCCCGATAGATGTCAGATCATACAGAAAGGAGATGTAGAAATTTAATCTCATACAAAGACCTATTTATTAAGTGACGATTTAATTGTGTGTACAGTGGAATGTATTATATTAACCAAATAAGAAAAAATATTTATATTTATTTTTAAAATACGTTTTTATTTAAAATACCAACATTCTCTGGGGAAAGACGAATATCTACATTAACAGTTGGCCAAATGAGGAACTTCATTGGAAATATAAAATCAGTCAGACAGCGGAGAGTTATCGTATTTAATTTAAGAAAGATAATGTGAATAAAAATTGATGTGAAAGAAATATGAGTTTACCTAGCAATTTTTTTTGCATTTCTGCTTTTAAAATGAAACTAGAATAGAACGAAAATTCCCGATAGGATTGAGTGTGTACACACCAATTTTAATAATATAGAAACCATTGACCTATAATATATATGGACTGCTAGTAAACAACTTCGCGTTGGTTCCAACATAAGTGCTAGCTCTCGTGGTTCAGAGCGGAATAAATTGGAAACTCACATCTGATGTTTCCATTTCGTTGCAGATAGTTTTGCATAAGACTTGTATTAATTGAAAAAAGATTTAAAATTAAAAAATTTAGTGTTGAATAATTATGTTATAAAATGTTATAGGTATGATTCAAGTTTCTCTGATATGATGAATTCAATTCTCATGTACTTGAATGTGATATTCTTGAAAATCGTAAGTCTTTATTGATCATATTATTACCTACATCAAATTTCGAAAGTTAATAATGAAAAACAACATAAAAAAATAATTCGCAATAAATAGGTATACGAAAATTGTTCAATTTATGGGACAATGAAAAACCGATTTTTATTCAAATTTTGTTGATTCCATCTATTATTAATTATTTAAACTAGCACAATTTCAAGATGACATCTATTGTAAATTATGCCACAACAATTTGTTTTCAACCGTTTCACTTGGCAAATCCACTCACGCCCGATAGGTGGCTCTAGCATTCTATGGAGAAATCCAAGATGGTTGTCATTTTGTTTCACTTATTTTTCGCATAGAAC
This sequence comes from Cheilosia vulpina, assembly GCA_916610125.1. NCBI lineage: Eukaryota > Metazoa > Arthropoda > Insecta > Diptera > Syrphidae > Cheilosia > Cheilosia vulpina. The sequence goes on along the minus strand of OU744276.1, from coordinate 110,903,729 downwards.
CACGAGCGCTAGTCATAATGTTGGCGTCATTTTCTGGGCAGAGATTGTATGGAAGTGACATTTCACTAACAGTCCATGTATAATAAGTCAATGGTAGAAACATAAACAAAATGCATTAAAAATGTGTTCAAATTACATTTTTCAGCTGCTACCAGCTTTTTTTTTTGACTTCAAGATTATTTGAAAATAAATTCGTTTGAAAATTTGTGGTTGCCTTAAAAACAATTGCTACCCCTTAAGTAGTACACTTTTAGTCTCTTTTACACGCCGCTGACTTTTCAACATGATAAATATAAGGAAAAAATAAAAAAAAAGTGTAGTGTCAGAACACAAGATAAAAAAGTCTAAATCATTTTTTTTTCTTTTCCTGCAAAGGAGAAAATATCTACAACTACACATTTCACAAATCGTGTCATTCCGTGACATACTGAAGCAGCGTAGCCATTTTGGGGGTTTTTCCCCCCAGATCTAGGTTTTTTTTTACCGACGGCAACGGGGGAAATCGGGAGATTTTTTTTGGAATTGTGTTCAAATATTTATTTTTCTCATTAAAAATATTTTTCGGATTTGTCTGGGGGGAAATATTTGAACCGCCTGGCAACGATCTACTATGATGTACAAATTTGTTCTGAGTGGTCGTGATGGGCCTGTCATACACCTTTTGGAATCTTGTTTTTGCGTCATGAAAATGACAGATTTTAATAATTTGTTGTCGTGTTCTACCGGTTTTCGACATCGATTTTTCTCATAGTTATTTTTTTTTATGGTTATAAAAAACTTAAAATGTAAAAAATGGTAAAAAAATATGACTGATTTTTGGACAGCATTTCTATCACAGTTTGAATGCGATGAATATCGCGATTAGTTCAATCGCTTGTTGTTGTTTCCCCGTTGTTTTTGATGTCTATACAAATTGCAGTTCTTTTAATTTGTCAAAGCAAACTTTTATTTAAGACGTTGATAGAGTATTAAATAAATTCCTTCTTGTAGTTTTCATACAAAAATGAGGTTTAAATAAAAAAAAACCTTGTGTTTCTATTACTTTTTTCCTCATCTAGTCGTTTTCGATAAATCCTCTCCATAAGAATGGTATAATGTGAATACCACTTTCCCTTTCAAGCCGCCAGGTTGCATGTTACTTCGTCCCAACAGTCACAGTTCGGACAACTGTTATAAGCGTTACCTTAGATACTCACCCGGGTTAAGTCCCAATAAACCGACAGTGTAAGGATACATCATTTTGTATTCCCTTCAAGTTCACAGGATTTCGTATGAGTCATAACACTCTTAAATCTAAATGTGCGCATGTAGAAAGTATCGTAGAACCGGGCGGTTCGGTGTCTCATGCTTCACTGGTTTGTCGCATTCTTTTAATTGCGACTTATTTACATAAATAGCAACGTTACAAGTGAAATATATTCAAATGCATAGTACATATTTGAGATACATTATTGTGATCGCCTTTTTCTTGACAACTAAAAAAAACGAAGAAAAAAATATAATATTATACATATATATGTTAAATCTTAACAACTTTTATAGGTTCTGATTGAAGTTCCCATGTATTTTTTACCATTTATTTTTTACCAGATAGATGCTATATGGGTGCAATTTAGTATAGGACATGATAACTCAAGAACGCGTCAACAAATCTATACCTCATTAATTAGGTAAGAACACAAATTGATTATATTGGTGATTTCTGAACTCCTTGTGCATCGTTTAACTATGTATTCAAAAAAGTTGCCTTCCTGTATAAAATTCATCAGTGCATACAGGTTTTTTTTAATGAAAGTAATTCTCAAAAATCAACGTATGGCACGGACTTACGAGTATTACAGTAACTAGTACTCTGTAGGCGTTTTTCTTTTTTAGTTCAGAACGCAACCTGAACTGTTATACAAAAAGTTCGTGTTTCTTTTTTAGCTCAGATACATCAGAGCTCAGAATTTGTATTTCTTTTTTCTCTCAGAGCATAACCAGAGCGCGCTCGATGAGCTCAGAATAAATTGACTGAGTAGGCTGAGTAAAAAGCGGAATACACACTCACAGTCACTTTTGACAGAAAAAACAACAGGATAAACAAGATAATTGAAATGGTGGACGACCTTTGTTGTTCTGGAACTGAATATTAACCATTTTAATAAATAAAAATTAATAAATTTTCAAATTATCCATATATTTATTAAAAATGTCAGATACGTGCTCAAATGTGTTTCATAAATACATCAGAACGATCTGAGCACGCTCGGCTCAGAGCGCGCTCATAATGCTCGAGCTCGGTTCAGAGCTCAGCTCTGAACTAAAAAAGAAAAACGCCTTATGTGACACTTTTGAGGTTTTAATAAAGTATTTATCACAAGCACGGACGTTTTATCCAGCACTCGAACATCCCTTCGTTTTGTGCGCCTACAAAGCTGGAAGGAACCCTCAAAGTGTCGCAACTCTACGTTTAGCAGTTTAACCTGTGCATAGCCTGTCAGTTACATCAGTTTCATATATAAGGAAGAAGATTTAAATTGGATGACATTGCCATTGATGAGTTGTCCTAAAGACCAGTTGTCCCATAGATGAGCTGTATAGGTATGAAATGGTCATGGGTGACCTAGCTGTAAATAACTTGCAATATCCCCGTAATGCAATTTCTATTTTTTCATATGGCAATGACCCGAACTGGTATGGTTCTGTAGCTCTAAAACTTCTGCCACAGAAGGTACAATAACAAATTAAAACTATACTTTCGTTGCTCCATAACCTTTATTTTCGAGTATGTGCGAAATCATATTCCGTCAACTGTTATAATGCATGCATTTAGTTAGACACCCACCAGGTTTGAGTCCAAATAACCTCTCACTGAACCGTACATAATTTTGCATTCCCTTTTGATTCACACGATTTTGTATCACTAATACAGTTTAAGACCATATCATGCACAAGTAAAATGTGTGCAGTGGCCGGCCGGCGGTTTGATACTTCATACTTCAGTGGTTTGTCGCATTCCATTAATTGCGATCATAAAAACGTATTGAAAAAGAAAAAACAAGGTATTGAGGTAGATTTGACCGCCGTTTTTTTTGTGTCACAAGTTGCATTTCTCTTTTACCCGACTGGACACCGAAGAGGGTTAACGTTTTTAGCGTGTATTGACCGTTTCGATGTGACCTCCTGTAGCCTATACATGGTTTAACTGATTTTAAGAGTGAGGTGTCATAAGATTCGTATTCTTCCCCGGAGCTAAAAGCTAAAAATAAAAACAATAATTTACAAAACCAAAATATCTTTGTTTAGGCTGTGTAGGTAGTCTCCGATTGTCGAATAGTTATATACATAGCACTATGATGTGACTTTTTGTTACCACGACTCACGTGTCCTAGTTTGTGATGGTTGTTAAGGTGATGCATTCTGTACTTATATCCAACCTGTGGAGTTGAGGAAACGGATTATATCTAAAATTCCTTTACCCGAAATGCTGCTAAGGTCGTCGGAAAAAGGTTGGTTCAGTGTCCGCAATCTGGCTCTTGCTAGTGCCGAACATTTGCAGAGAAAATGGGAGAGTGTTTCTCATTTGTATTTCCGCAATTGCGGCAATGAGGGTTGTGTGGGAACCCAAGTTTGGCAGCATGGTCTCCAATTGGCCAATGCCTCGTGATTATTGCTGTGACTCTGGCAATATCTGGGCGGTTTCTGATTAGCAAGTTTCTTGTTATTTTTTTTAGCGTATGAAGGCCATATCTTCGTTGATATGACGCAGTTAGTCAACCCCCTCCATTGGAGATTGGCTTTCTGCAGGAAATGTGAATAAATTTGTCCCTTGACCACTCCTAGTGGAACGTGAACCCTTGCAGCAAGTGAGCTGTGTAGAGCTGACCCCCGCCTGGCCAGCTCATCGGCACGCTCGTTACCTATTATGTCACTATGCCCTGGTACCCAGAGAAGTGTGAAACTGAAACGTTCGCCCAGGCGGGCATGGACACCGTCACAAAATGACGCGTGGGCGATATTGTTTTCGAAATTTCAGTTACCACAAAAATTGACTCTCTGAAAGATTTCTTTTTGGTTATCGGCCGATTTCATTCAGTTTGTGTTAAACTTGTACTGAATTGCTATCTAACGCTTTTTGGACAACCTTTTTCGAATTGCAATAAAAGAACTTATGGAAACGACTTTTCGTGAAGTTGTAAAAAACAAAAAATAGTTACCTAGGCATATAGATAGTTTTCAGCCAGCCTACAAATCCCTAAATACTTTGAGCTTTCAATCAGCTTTCTGCTTTATCCAGAAGCTGAGCTATATACCAAAACCTATCATGAACATGTTGAGCATAAGTGTTTACCCAGGTTTTTTTTAAACGAAACTCTGGATTTAGTTTTAGTAAAAATTGTTTTCAATTTCATATTTGAGCCTTTTGTCACCATTTCTAAGTTTTATGCTGCGAACAAAGTTGTTGGACACAGCTATTACTGTCTTTATACAGAGCTTTGACAAAATCCCCTGTCGATTCGTGTCCACATCGCTTTACTTACACAGCGCAACCGCACTTTACCTAAAGATGTCGTTCTGTTTATGACTTATGCTCATGACCCCAACGACACTCATGTTATGAGGTTTTAATTTCTCTGCTCCTTGTTATCAACTATGTACGCAACCCGAACATTGCATCTCAAAGAATAACATTTGTGTATGTTTTCTAAGAGCGAATAAATAACAAACCACTGCGCTTCGTCCCATGGTAAACATTCGCGCACATGTGATCCAACTACAAAGCGAACTCTGATTTAAAGTTCAGGCGGGGTGAGATGCACCACAGCACAACGCGGATAGCAGTGTTAAGGCGCCGCGCCGCTGCTTACTTCACAGCCCTCTTACTTGCTCGTACAGCACGCTCTAATTCTGCGGTAAGGAGGTCAGGGGCTGTATGCTACTTACCACAGCCGTTCTTAGGGACTCGAACTGATTGCTTTTTGATCTGCCTAACAACAAATTGCTGATGATGAGGAATCACCATTCACCACCGCCGTCGCCGCCGCCATAAATACCGCACTAGAGTTGTAAACATTTAACGTTCTATCAACTAAACAAATTCTTGTCGGTGGCAATGAGACTGGAGGGCTGCGCGGCATCATGGTACATGGTACATCATGATCATGATCAGGAACTCCTGGCCAACCCAAGCGGGCTCTGTACACCGTATATCTATTCTATATATTTGATATGAATTATGTTGATGTTTTTGTTTTTCCACCGGAGCAGGCGAAAGCAAATAAAAAACGGAGAACCTCGGGAAAATTAGAAAATCAACATCATCAGCAGCCAGCGGCAAGCGATTCCGGCGAAATGTGTGTGGCATTTGATGGGGGGTGGCTGGCAGATATTTAAGGGGGGTTGGGGCGCAGCTCTGTTTACACCTATTTTGATGTTTTCTCAAACTCAATCAGTTGTTGATGGTTTTTGGGCGGTTTAATTAACCGCCAGTGGATGTATTAATATGAAAGGCCTTCGATCGACTTGGGTGGGCTGCCAGTGGAGGGCGGGTCCAACTCCTACTCTGATGTAATGACACGGCGGAAGTGTAAGTATCTGCAGATGGATTTATGCAATTTCAAAACAATCTGTGGCATATTACAGCAAGTTTTATGGTGTTTTTGGGAGACTTAACTTGTGGCCGGGTATTTAAATGCTATATAAATACAAATACCAAGGGAGGAAAACAAAAAATGTTTGTTTATAGCTTTTGGGAACATTTGGTAAAATATTTGCATGCGAAGCGATGGAAGTGGATTGAATGAGGGAAGACATGTTTTCGTTGATGTTCCTTTAGGAAAATTCAATAAAAATCTCAAATGGATGTCTGTGAGTAGGTTATGTTGAATAATCTTATAGAGAAAACATAGCTTTAAAAATTAAAACGGAAACTAATTAATATGGTCTCTAAATGACATGCATAGCGCTAGCCATGGTATTTATCATTTCTATTTCGGATTTTAATTCAGCGATGTACGTATTTTGACTATAAGACTTTAAAATAAATTTAAAGTATTACACACTAAGAATGTGGTGTCGCTAAACTTCCATATAAACTTGAAAGGTTAAGGAACTTCAATTGAAGATCAAAATTACGCGCCACGGTACATTTTCTTCTCAGTTAATGGACAGAAGACATTATATTATCTTACAGTAACCATATTTGTCAAGAGAAAATAAAGGACAATAATTATTGTCTTTCTTTATTTAATATTTTAAGCTTAGTACGCTGCTCGAGCTAAACTCAATTTAGCTGCTCTCCAACTTCCTTTTCTCCAAACATTAGCTAAAATCCTAGCTAAATTTTGGCATAAAGTGGATAAGTGTAACAGAAAAACAGCTGTTCATTGAAAAAACTTCCTTAAAAAATTGAATTCTCTCTTATTTCAACTATTTTCTATTTCAGATTCAAGGTAGTTCTCGTCCACGTTATAATTGCAAAAGGCTCATCCTTGCATCTTTTCCCCAACAGAACACAACGAGCTGACAGAATATAGCATGAAAAAATGCACCGACCCATTAAATGGTCACGCTTAATTTTGTCAGATATATGAAGTACATTCTGAAGCAAAAGTTTGATTTTTTAGCTCGAGCTGCGTACCAAGTTTGGTAAAGGGATTCGCTTAAATTTATCTAAATTTTGGAGAGAATCTTGTATGTGAGCTTAAATTTAGCTCGAGCAGCTTACTGAGCTTTAGAATCTATTTATTAAAAAAAGAAAAAAAAACCTTAAGATAACAAAAAAATATAAATACTTTTTCTTCATTGGATAAATTCACAAAAAGTAGAAAGTAATAAATTTTAAAAGCCTACCACAGTAGTTTAAATTAATTACTAATCAGTCTCAATTTTCGCATTTTTAAAAAGAGTGAATAGATTTTAAAACATGTTCATTTTTGTTAAGAAAATCTCTGAATTTTAAGCAGTTTTTTTTTCGATATTGCTTTTAGTTATAAGAAAAGCTTATAAAGTACCTATTTAAATTTATTTGTCACTGCTCCAAACGTTATTCATTATTGAAAATATTATTTCAGTTGGTGCATTAGAACCCGGTATAGGCACAAACTGAAATCAACTATTTTTAATAAATTTGTACAAGCAACATTTTCAGAATTGAAGTGAACAAAGATTGCCATCAACTTAATTTATTTGCACGAAAATATCTTTTTACACAAGATATATTTGATCCAAAAGTTCTCAAGTCATTGAAAACTAAGTCGGTTTTTTTTCTGACAAATAAATGGTTGACTTTTCCATATCTGGCCACACCGGTATTTCACGAAGTAATGCCAATCAAGGAAAATATATTTTTCGTAAAATGTATAGATTGTGTTCCGATACTTCGTAGATTCAATATCAATAGACTATTAAAAGTATAGCTATTTTTGAAGCTAACGGAATAGAACTTTAATTTTTTCTTTCAATTATTTTAAAAGGCATTTCCTTGATACTTCCGGCAGTGAAATATGCTGCGACTCAAAATGTGTAACAGGAAAGTGAAACATTGTGGCCTGACTATGTTCAAAAAATTACCAAGTTTCAGCGGATGGATCAGTAAAATATCTAATAAAACTGTTGGACATTTAATTTGTTCCAAAAAATATACCGGCATTAAGTCAACCACCTTGTTTTGCTGTAACCCTTGACTTGTGATAGTCACCTTTTTCAAGTAATTTACAGTGGTACCTATTTTTCTTTCGTAGGAGAGATGAGAGACGAGATATTATGATGTTTAATTGCCCTAAATGCAAAAAATTTTTAAAGGACGGTTTCAAAAATGAAGGGCAAAATCCGTCATTTGTGAAAAAGAAAAAAATATTGGAGAGGGGTAAAAAAGAAAGGACTGCCCTTTTAAATAAAAGACAGATGGTCGGCGCACTTATCATACATGATTGGGAACATTTCGGCAAGGAGTTTAACGAATGCACCAGGTTCCAAATCAACTACCTATACAAGTAATACTAATGGTAGTTTTGTGACACATGCAGTTACATTTATAGACAGAGCTTTGCTATCATTTTTCGAAATTCTATCATCGGAAATGATACTTTCGGTTAGTGATATGAATCCTTCCGCAACCACAAACGGTTCTCTTTTTTATGCTTCATTCATTGTTGTGTCATGTCCTGAGAAACGAAATGTCAGAACTGGTCTACGTAATTATTAAAAGTCAAGCCAACCAAAAGTTTAAAACCAAATTTACCTAACATACATTGAGGATAGCAACGAGTTTTATGGTAATTGCTGGCATACCATATACCATAGGCACCCCGTTCCTGTGCGAGTGTGCAACGCATTACGTCCAGACAAATAATATTATCTGCGTCAACTATAATGAAACACATTTCAGCAAAGAAAACAATCCCAAAAATAAACACCGTCCGGGATGGAGCACCTGATCCACTCATTTTCCGACTCGTCTCACCCGGAATTCCATAAAATCGCGGCAAATCGGAATTGTGCGCCGAATATACCCATCCACACCCACTTTGCCTCCGCCGAGGTTAATCACAATCAATCAATTAACAATCCAACTCAATTAAAACTTCACTTCGGAACGATTAGTAGCGTTTAATGGCCCAGAAGAATGCATCTTCAGATGCACATGGTTGTTTACACATCGATTTCGATAAACAAATCCGCTGTACTGCCTGGTGTGTTAAAACAACACCCGAGTCCCCATTTCTCCCGGATAGTACTACACTCGTACATCATCTGCCGCGAGATGAATCTTTAAACAAGTGCGCACCAACAACGTCAGCATTCAACGGCCATTCCACAGTGTGACAGCATCCTGGCGATGAAGAACTGTGTGTGTGCGTCTCCGCTTCTATTGTAAATAAACACAGAGTACCGGGACTGTAACCCGAAGCCGGTTCATGAATCCCAAATGAGTGGCAGTCCGCTCTCGCACAAGAGTGCGCGATGCAGTTGAAAGATCCTTCGTCGCCAAGTGATTCTACTTGGGCCGGCTCTGTAACGATTCAAATAAACACTGGCGCTGCTGATGACTGTGCGACCGAGGAAAAGGAAGTGCTGCCCCCATCGGGGTAATAATAATTGTCGTGTAGTGCGCCACCATTACCACCGCACATTTTTCGCCTACGCGTATATATAGTTTGGCTTAAATTATTCGTAAGAGCGAAAGTTTTCCTATTATTTAATGGACACCATCTTGTGTATCGTTTAGTTGGGGATTTTCTAAATTAGCTGTTGTCGGTGTGTGTGCTTTTTTTACGATCAATCAATTTAATCGACGTTCATGGCGTTGTTCGTGGGATGGATTTGGTGTTTAATTGCTCTGCGTGGACGTGTTATAACGGATCACAAATTTAAAATAAAATTAATTTGGAAAGGAAAAAAAATTAAACGATGGCATAAAATGCGTATAAACAAGTGCGGTTAATAGTCGTAAGATTGTTTTAAGAAGCGAAGAATGTTGCTAATTTTCCTGTAGTTGAAGGGCTATAGATTGGACAATGCAGAAGAGGAAAACCTCGCCCTAAGTATGGTGCCCATTAGCATAGAAGTGTACCCCAACTCACTTGGAGTTAGCTCAGCATCGGACTTACTGGTTGAGTCTTTGCAAGAATCATTAAGTGGAATGTCTAATTGTTCACTTGAAAGGAATAGGCCCTGTACACTGCGACCAGAAGAGATCTATTGTGTTAACCTCTGTTATTTAACCCAGGGAGCTATTGCGGCTCAGTAGCTCAGTACCCTTCTTGGTTCCATGTTTCCTATATCTGCAGGACTTAAATATGCCCTTTGCATATGGATCGCCCTTGCCACAGCAGGGCATTCGCAGTGTATGTGTTCCGTTGTTTCCTCCTCTTCTCCACAGAGTCGACAGGAGGCAACGTCGGAAAGTCCATTTTTTTTGAGATGGTATCTTAGTGGCCAGTGACCAGTAAGATAACCCGTTAGGATCCTTAGATCTTCTTTGCTTAGCTCAAGTAACTTTTTTGTCTTACTACGAGCTAGGCTTATGAATCTTTTTCCTTGCCTCTGTCCTTCTGATTCCGTCCAGTACTCGGCAAGGTGGTAACTTCCCCACTATTTATGTAAATAATTAAATAACCCTATAAGGTCTTTTTAAGATTTTAGTCAGTTTTTTTTTGAGTAATGGGACCCAACAACTATTTCCTGATAGGTATTTATTTAACTGCTGCAGAGAGTCCCCGATATCTTTTAAAAAAAGAACCCAGAAGACACTCCGAGGTTGAAGAGTTTAGTCTTCAACGTTGAGGGTCTGAAGAGTAACTCAAAATAAAGGCAAGAAAATCACAAAAATCTTCTTCATAAAAGTCGAAGTTAGGTATAGTTGTGCCTCAAGTCTTTTCTCACTCTTAATACGAATATTCGCTCGAACTAGTTTGATCTGTTCTATCTGTAGCCTGAAGAGCATTTAGGCAAACCTACCAACAAAAATCGCGTTTGTACAAAAATTAGAAATTAATAATATGAGGGCTGTGAACAGACCCAGCATGTCTTTCGAGAAGCAGCACTTTGTAGATCTGCTATCATGAGACTTCTACCTACAATCCTACAATCTCTTACGTTTCCTGACATTTCAGTCGCTAAAGTTAACTTTGCCTCAGTATTGCTTGTGACACACATATGGTTTCGATACCATGGTATCGAGATGAACCACATGTCTGTCAAGTCAGGGTATATTACGGCAATACCAGATGAGCAATGTTTGAGCGTTGTATCGATACTAGGGTTTTTTGCGTGCTATAGCCATTTTACTAGCGAACGCAGCGCCATTATTATGAAGTGGAGAATAGCTTTTATTAAACTACCTGCCATTTTCATAGAAAATGCTATAGAATTCATACCATGGTGTCATGCTAAGTGTGTGTCACGGGTTTTTTTTGTCTACCGTACATGACAACTGTCAAACTATACAACGTTGCACAGTGTGTCACCTAGAATGGTATTGACGATGCCATAGTGTTGATACCATGGTACCGAAATCATAATGTGTTCCACAGGCGTAACGCACATTGTATCTTAAGTTTTATGACCAGTACCCAATATCATTTGAAGAACCATTCTTCAATTGCCTCGAAGTATCCGCAGTAACGTGATGTCAAAGTCACTGATTTTGAGAGTTCTTTCTGTATGGCAGCATGTACCTACTTCGTTTCGTCTTCGTTAACAACCAGAACCAGACCCATCTTTGCCAATTCGCCTACAGCTCGCTGCGTTTTCCCGATAATCATCAGAATTTTGCAAGTAGTTGAACGGACCTTTGAAAAATTGCACCTTTTCGACAGCTCATAAGAGTGACTACGCAGCCTTACAAAAATCGAAGCAACTCATCAGTACCGGTACCCAACAGATTGATGTTGTTTAGCTACATCATTTGAAAAACACTCATGAGCCTGTTCGCAACTTGGGTGTTCATATACCTAGAGATCATAATATCAGACTCAGGTGTTGGGCCCATATTCATCTAGTCCTTGAATAGACGGAGAAGTATGAAATGATTTGAAAAACTTTTTTTTCGTCAATCACTCTAATTCGTCAATCTTTGAATCATTTGTAAAGATGGGGGTAGCCTTCTCATATTCTGTGAATACTAGTTTGTAACTAATTTCAAAAGGAGGTATATACAAGAATTAATAAACTTGGAACTTGTATGTACATTAAGGGATCATGTGCTACAATAGCTCTTCTCTTTGCCGATTAGTTTTGAGATTAAGAGCAGTGCCTGTTTGAATACTAAATGCTTGTACCCGCTCCATAAAATTGAAAGGCGCTGAAAGCAGACCAGAATGCTTTCTAAATGAACTATATATATATACATTTCTGGAATAATTTTTAGAAGTGTCAAGTTGAGTGTAGTTATTGTAACTGGCTCGGAAGACCCTACCTTACGTAGATTTACTTAGAAAAATGTTCACTAATACACTGTTTATTTCCCCTGCTAGCGATCGAACTAAGGGATATTAGTTAGACCACTTCATAAAATTAATAAAAATCACAACATCTTTGAACTACATAACACCATGTGAATATTCATGATACTCATCAGCGCGCACTCAAATTCAAATTAAACTACTTCCATTCCTAATGATACAAAACAAAGCGTTCATTTATACACAGCCCCCACCACTGTGATTCGTTCCCATTGGATTAACATTCGTTTAGTGTTTGCCCTTCAAATGTCTCCTCCAGCTACCATTTTTTGTAGTAGCATCACATATATATGCACCGCAATTGAAAAAGGATCAGATAATACCCTGTATCAATTAACACTCCTAAAAACCACTAATTATCCCCACAAACGGAGAAAATCTAGGATGAAAAAATCTTGGACCTCTTGACTTGACTCTTGGAACCACCGAGCTATATATCCACTCGACGCGGCTGAAAGATGTTCGACCTTTCACCAGGCCAAAGTATACACTTTTTATACAAAATAACAGAAATCCACCCAAAAAATCTAGAAAACAATTCTGATTACGCCGAGTACTTGAGAATTGTTGAAATGGAATTCTCGCATTCTACACTGTATCTGTGTGTCGGCTGCTTCTAGTGGAAGAGATAGAAAAATAATTCCACATTTAACCTGTCAGTCATTTGTGACGTAAACAAAGAATTTTATTTTTTGTCGAAATAACAAAAGTAGCTTCTTGCGAGTGCGAAATTTTTAAAAATCATATACGGAAAATGTTTTTAAACGTAGGGTGCAATTGCAGATGTTTGGTCTTATGTCATAGTTGTACGCAAAAAATCTGACAGTTAAAGAAATAAAAAAAAACATTTGCGCTCGTATTTTATGAAGTAAGCGATGGTTTGCTCACTTTGCTCTCCAGTTTTTTCCTTCGAGAATGGTGGTTAAATAAAATTTGACGTAAATTTTTGAATGCCAGAAACATAATTCATTTTAAACATATCGGCTACATTACATTTCTGGATGCGAAATTAGCCTTCTTAACAAAATCAGGCGTGTGAATAGTGAGCCTGGCTTCAACAGACTAGAACGCAATACACAACTTTTATTTTTCCAAATGGAAAACGTCCGAAAAGACGTCTCATAAAAATCGGAAGAAAGCAAATAATGCAGATCGAAAGAATTTACAAATAAAAACTATAATTGGCAAACCTCATAGTTTCAGTTCCATCAGTAATACATTCAAAAACTTGCAAAAATACGGTATCACCCATCATTACCTGGCACACCCTACACCAGATAACTGAGACAACACACACGTTTGTTTAATTCCCTTCACAATCTTCAAGCATAATAATAATGTGTTCATCTATATAGCGTGCAAAATTTTCCGATTTGATTAGCTAATGTCAGCTGCCATGCACCATCGATCAGCGTATCCACAGAATTTTAAGTAAAACAATCAACGGCTGCAACACCAACAAACCAATGACCAATTGAAAATAATCATCAAACGCCTTTGGATAACAATTCACCAGAGCGCAACTCATCGCCGGATCATCACCCATCCATCAGCTCGGTGCAATGCAACGAGCCTCGGAGTGGTAAGAAAATCAAACGTTCGCGGGATTAAGCAAATAAACAGATCTGCAACATGTGTCTAAGCGAATGTTGCTGAATTTTTTTTTGTGTAATCCCAAAACGTAAAAACACCATCTTCTCCGTCGGCTAAATATTTGGATGTCTTCCTTAGAGCAGCCAATGTAATGTAGGAAAACAAAACGCACACAGAAACCGTCATCTAGTTTTGAGTCCACCTGAAAATATGTCTTCCTCGCTAACGGAAAATAAAACAGAAATAGCATCTTTTGAGTGCTAGCTAATTGTGAAATGTAAACAACAGTTTTAGTTTTTTTTTTTTTTAATTCTTTTCTAAACTTGTACCTAGTTCATTCATGAAACATGAACTGCTCCTGAGTATACGTGCTCGCTGCGTGCTTTGTTGTTGTGCCTTTACTTCCAAGGAATAACAATTGAGTCAACTGTTGTTTTTAGTTGATGATGTGGTACCTGTAGTCAGACACAAAATGTATCTCAAGGCTTTCGGCCATAAAAATGTTAAGTATTGATAAACAAACAAGAAATAAATGAATTCCCCTTGTACTTAGCGTAAGTTAAACGTTTTTGTTTAGTGTCAAGCGGGTGAGTAATATAAACACTGGAGCTTTTATTCCGAGCTGTCTTAAAGAATGTATGAGTCCGAACAAAGTCTACAGAAATGATGCGTGAGTTCCTACAATGAGATTCCTTTTTATAGGTATCAGGAGAAGATGTTTTCGTTATTGGACTGACTCGACAAGGTTATAAAGGTTGGCACTTATTTAAAGAGAACGATTAGCAATATAAATTGACACTTTGTTCGAGTAGAATTGAACTACCAAGAGATATAAAGTTCCCAGATAAAGCTTTTCAAAATAACTCTGTTTCCAAGATCAGCAGCAAAATTTGGACAAATGAATCTACGCCACAAACTGAGCAATTACACAACATAGTGGTACACTGCGGGATCAAGAGCTGATATAGGAATGGAGCGGTACTTAGAACTATCCAGTATCTTTTAGGCCAAAATTTGTGCCGTAGAAAGGTACATGCGACGAAATTAACCTCGACAGATACAAAGCCAAGTGAAATAGTGCTGTAATGTCGGATAGCCAAGTTTCGTTCATGGCACTTCACTTCTACATCACCAGGTAAGTTTAAAATCGTGTGGGAGTGCCTTCTGTAAAATCTAACATTAGGCAACCCAAGAAACTTGCACGGTAATATAACCGTAAAAGATTCCAAGCATGAATCAATCAGCCTGAGTAAAAAAAGACTATCTATACGTATCCTTAAATCAATGAACTAGTTATGTCTTCATTAGGCCTCTGCTGATTCTACGATGAGTTCAATGCAACCCCAGAATATGTACCCGAATTTTCTGAGTATTGCCCTACAAAAGACTGATGAGAAAAACCTAGTCTTCGGAGTGGGTTAAACTCATATGAACGAGCACACCTCTCGAAGCAGTAAGTATATGGAGGTACAATAGACCCCACGTCCGTAGTAGCAATATATACTTCTTTTCAAATAATATTAGGCCTGTTTTATTGAGCACAGCAGCTCAGTTCTCCTTGTTCTCTGACGCTAGAAGTCAATGGAAGTCGGTTTACTAGCAATTTCATGAACAGTTCACCAGAAAGTTTCCAACAGAAACAGCTTTTGTCAAGTCGCTTGTATTTGGGATAATACTGTACATATCGAGTCTCAATCTCGGAAGCGTATGAGATAGAGTGTATAAAGTTGTTGTTGGTTGTTGCTAATTTACTTTGCTTTGCTGAGATAAACATTCAATAAAACCCGAAAATCAATACATTTGTTATACACAGCTCTCTGATTTATCTATCGCTTGTATATAACAATAATAGTAGTTTTTCTTTTTTAGTTCAGGGCTAAGCAGTGAACTGAGCTCGAGCATTATGAGCGCGCTCTGAAACAAGCATGCTCAGATTGTTCTGAGGTATTTATGAAACATACTTGAGCACTTAGCTGTCATTTGTACCAAATGTTATGAATAAATTGAATATTTACTGATTTTTTTTATTAAATTTGTTAATCTTCAGTTTCAGAACAACAAGGTTCGTCCGCCATTTCAATTATTTTGTTTATCCTGTTTTTTCTCTGTCAAATGTGCCTGTAAGTTTGTAATCAGCTTTATACTCAGCCCGCTCAGTCAATTTATTCTGAGCTCATAGAGCGCGCTCTGGTGATGATCTGAGAGAAAAAATAAACACAAATTCCGAGCTCTGATGTATCTGAGCTAAAAAAGAAACACGAACTTTTTGTATAACAGTTCAGGTTGTGCTCTGAACTAAAAAAGAAAAACGCATAATGTTGCAATCAAAATTTGTCCTACAACGCCTTCGAATTGGTTAAAGCTCTTGAATTTGAAAATGTCAGAAGTTAAATATCACCACGAATTGCGTATTTCAGAAACCCCAGCCTTGACTTGATAATGTTTTTCCATCGCATCAATTTACGCGTCAATCAGGACTGAAATTATATACCGTACCTTTCAATATTTTCCCGTCTGATGCGATGAGATAAATATAACTAACCGTTACCAATGCTGGTTTTCCATTCCGTACTCCTCCATGTTCTCTTCTAAATTCCATTCAAGATTTCGGTTTTTTTCTTTTTTTTCATCCGCAAATTGACGGCCATTCAGTAAGGAGACACTCGGAGTAGTAGCACGAAAAGGAAAGAAGCCAATTACAGATTCTTCTTCAAGAAACTCTCCCTCCCAGCCTCAAGATTCTCCAACCAACTAAAAGGATAATCGCCACACTGCTGTTGATGTAGCTCCTTCCATAAACGATTGAAAAAAAATCGAATAGAATTCTATTTCTAAGAAGGCCAATCAAGGACGTGCAAGAATTTGCCGAGGAAAAAAAAACACCCATCCTTCCTCCACGACCACATAATTTTCTTCCTTTTCAAGGAGAGAAAAACGTGTCAGAATCTACTGGTGCTGGGTTGTTGGTGAATCCTTAAAGCGAGGTAAGATGAAGAAAATTGCACATCTTAATCGAATCACTGGGCGGGAAGGACTTTTGTGTAATGCGAATTTAAAAAGCGAGAAGAAAAAACCCTGAAAGGACGAGAGGGTGACTTTTTTCCTTCGTCACATCGGCAATTTTTGTACCAGTGGAAAAGGTATAATTTGGAGCTTAGGAAAAATCGAGAATAAAAGGAGAGGATAATTTAAAAAAGAAAAAAAGTGAAAGAGCAGACTAACGAGCTGGACGATTAGAGAGGTGGCAATTATGATTAAGCTGCGCTACAATAAATTGCAGGGCAATCGCGTGACGAACTTAAGAAAGGGAAGCCAAGTCAATTGAAGTCATTAACAATATCCTCTATGTATTGTGCCTTAAACGTATATGGGCTGTTAGTGTGTGAGCTGGTATTTAAAGCACGTTCGACATAAATACCTCATGAAATCTGTCATCCGCATTGTATGACATTGTTTTATGTGTCTTCTCTGAATCGATGGACATTTCAATATCCATACGCCTTGAGTCTGTATCTGTGGTGAGGGCAATGACTGCGGAAGATATAACCTCTTTTGTCAGCAGTCAGGCATCTATAAAAGCCCACCTATGTCAGAAATAAAATCAAAGCTGGCGGAGTGCCGCCGTAAAACGATCAGGGCTCATGGAACATAGTACAATAATGGATTGGATAAGAGAACACTACAGGCAATAAAGAAGTGGACAATCCGGAAAGATAAGCTCAAAGAGAGGAAATAGCCACAAGCAAGGCGAACCCGTTTCGTTGCTGTCCAAACGCTCCTCGCCGCCTCTGTTTCAATACTTGCAAATCCGCCACTGACAGCTCACTGCGATCTTCCGATTATGACAATTCGTCGTCAGCATATGCAAGCAGTTAAACAGACTTGCAAAAAATTGCACCTCTGTGCTTGTGAGTTTCGTACGAATGCTTCATTGAACTTCATTCAAATTCTTTGGATAGCTTACGAACTTCATCAAATCCTCAGGATGGTTTGTATATCGCATAAAACGGGTATCGCTGTGGATGATTATTGATTATTAACTTAACTTGGAAAACAATATTTATCGGAGAATACTTCTTCGAAAATTTTGTCGAGCTCACTAATAAAATCTTTAGCTTCCTCCTGTTTTTTTTTAAATTAAGTTACTGTTTGTTTAACGTGCAGTTTTGAGATATTTAGTTGCTGTGACATCACAATGGGCCTACGTTGGCTTCATGGTGGCAGCTATAGCTATGTGGCCTGCCAACTGAACCTAAAGTAACCTCTCAAAGATTTGCAACATGGAATCTTATCTGCTTGTAGACGAGTATAAAGAGCTTACCATAAAAGATTGTTTCCCAAAAACCGAAAGTTAAAAGTAGACACAAAAATTTCGCGGACAGTCGAAAAACGCTAGAAAATGTCCGACAAGACATTCTCCAATTTACCCCAATTAATAGCGACCTGAACAAAAAAAATTCCTCATTCAACGTCTCGAAAACGTTGCAAAAAAAGCAGCCCAAAAACAACCCAAACTCCCTCGAAAAACTTTCAAATCACATCAAAACTTCCCAAAAACGCTTTGAAAACGTTAAAAATCGTCAATTAACACCCCGAAAAGCGTCTCGTAAAATGTCCCAAAACCGCCTTCGAGCTTCAAGAGAGAAAGGAGCTCTCTAGTAAGTTGTAGCCAAGTCCCCACAAAACATACGCTCATAATTTACCAGTTAAAATATTACATCACTTTTTGGAATGTCTAATTTACCATTCACATCCCCATTCCAAGATTCCACTTGAGAAAACGACGGCCTAATCATCTCCACTTCAAGTGTGTTCATGCGAATAACATATGCACTTCAGAATAAAATTCAAAACTCCTTGCTCCTGGTTGACGGAATTATTCCACACACAAATTTATTTTCCGCATATAAGGTGTCAAAACACCATAACCACCCCTATGACACTGGGATTATCCACCGAATCGACATAACCATAAGTACGATATTACACTAAGGGTTGTTTCTCCTCTTGGTCGTGCTTGAACTTTTCCCCGAATTTATGCAAAAGGATTTATTTCCGTTTCGTTGACCGCAAATTAACCGCCCATGCACGTCCATAGCGACTTGTTTGGGGTAATTTTTTGCTCCACAGTGTCAAAGTGAATCTTCAAGAAGATCTTTCCGCATCCCTTATTCGTTGACCAGTTTTGTTTTCGTCGACTTTTTCATTGCGGCAAGGACTTTCCGAACAATGCACACGAAATGAAGGAACAATATGCCAATTAATGGAAAATTAAGGATAATCTTCCGGAGGATTGTAGTTAAGTTCCACTGCCGATTAAAGAATTGAAGACTCTTGTTAGAGTTCTTCAAACATATACCTACGTAAGTTATGTCGCATGTGTGTTGCAGAATAGTGCACACCAGCACCTCACATGTGAAGGACACATAAAATCATCCTGTAGTAGGTGTTTGGGCAATTAAACTTGCACGGCTATCAAAGTCAAGATTCTTCCCCTCAGACACAAGACACATGTCATAAGCGCACGTATTCACCACCACCCTGTATCCTCAGCTCGAATGGCCTATAGGGTCTGTTGCACACATGTGCCACTATATACTCGGCTGGCATTATTATTTTAGTAACTCACTTTGTTCTTTCGATTTTGGTCGGTCTTCGGTTGATGTCAGGTCTTCAAGTTCACTTAAAGTAAATGCCTCGTTTGTTGTTCTTTCGGATTCACAGGAGTGGCTGGCACGCACGATACTGAAAACTGAACTCACCGTTAAGTTGTTTTGATAACAGTTTATGCGTGAACGTTGATCCGTCAATTAGGTGCATCGAATCCTTTCCTAGGAACTCTATGCCATCGAGCACCAACACACGACGACAAACGGCAAACCCCAAAATTGGAGGCCTATAGCTCGGAGTTCTTCTCTATACTTTTAACGACTGCCTTCGCGCATCGTAACGTAAACACACGGACGCGGACGCATTTCGAAAGTAGGCGGGCTTGGATGGGATTAATTATTTCGGAATTTGAGTTTTAATAGAATCGAATTCGATTACCTTGTTCGTGGCTGTAGTGGCATACGAGTACGCAGATAGACGTGGTGGGTGGCACAAACTTGTTGTTGATACTGATGTTTGTTTTCTGGTTACCAAATGGGAATTGTTTGGATGAATGATGCTGATGATGCTCATCAATGGGAAATAGAATTGTTGGGCGAGTTTTTAATGGATTACGAGAAATTGTTAATCGACTGTTTGATTACCATTAGGAAATCGGCGAATTTTCGTTTAAAGAGGCGTATTTCGGTGTGCAATCTAAATTTGGGTTGTCTTAAACGACTTATATTTCAAAGATTAGGGTGTAAAAGTGCTAGACAATCTTAAAGAGATGTAAATTTGCGTGCTTGCGGAAAATCGGAAACGTCCCTTCTTTCCACTACGACAGCTGATATTCTGAATTGCGCAATCAAATTTAATAATGAGGAATCTATTTGCCATTATATGGGTCTTGCATTCCGTTGACTTACTGGAGTCTACAAAATTCCGGGACAGATTCAGATTTTTCTTCATGAAGATGATGTCTAACTATAGCTTACAATCGAAAGATGTCCATCGCTTTTGATGGTTTGATATGATTTCTCCAATCACTCAAATTTTTGTTTTGCTTACGCTTTTTCTTTAACATTTCACATTTAATGAGCATGTTAGCCTGTATCAGGCAGTAGAAAGTCCCGCAAAATATAAGTATAATATATGCGGGCAATTAAATCAGCGCGTTTTGAATTGAAATGTTTCCATCGTAAATTCAATGCTACCTATCGATTTACTCGCTAAAAAAATTTAATTTCTAAAAAGCGAGCGAGTCAGAACCAACCCGGTAGACTACGTAAAGAGAAAATACGAAAGAAATAGAACTTTTTTCGTCGATGAAAATGACCGTCACGTTATATTAAATGATATTCTCTACGGAGACATGTTGGAACGTTATTTCTTTGAGCAATTGAATGAATTGGTTATCAGTGATATGTGGTTCCAATGAAACGGTGCTACAAGCTAAACACAGCGGGTGCAACAATCGAGTTATTGAAGTCTCAGTTCGGTGAACGTGTTATTTTGAGAAACGATTCTAGACTTTTGTAGCCCCAGCATTAAATCATTGGTCTATGACAACAAACCGGCAACGTTAGAGGAGCTCAGAGCCAATATTGAGCGAGAAATAGCTGCCGTGTCGGTCGAAATGTGCGGCCGAGTCATCGAAAATGGGGTTCAACGTATCGACCGCTGCATAAGTTCCCCGTGGTGGACATATAAACGAAGTCCAATTCCATTCATAAATGTTTCGATACTAATTCAAGCCAGTAAATATTGTTTTAAAGTATCTCAAGTAGTTTCCATTTTATTTAAAAAAGAAGTTGTCAAACTATGTTCCTCGATATGGTTCGTCTGGCGCGTAATTTCAAAGTGATGTGTGTTCAAATGCACATGAACACAGACGCATTTTAATATTTTTTGACATGTATTATACTGACATAGGGACAAGGAAGAAGGAGCCTTCTGCACCTTACAATCGGAAAAAGTTGCAGTTTTATTCTAGTAAGCATATATGCGGTACGCGTTTGTTCCACAACTGTGCTTAATAGAATGTCTTTTTAAAAATTTAATGTGTGCCCAGCAATGTTTTGAAAATATTGCCTCTTTAAGTTTACTAAATGCCATATTCATTATCCTATAACAAACGAAAACAAAGTCCCTCCAAATAATTTAAACATCACAGTGTCGTAGAACTTTGACCTGCTTTCGGCGGATTTCCAATCACCGACAGCCATTTAAAATGTAGCAGTAGCCATCATACTTATTTACCTAAAATAAATATTTTCTTTGCAAATTCCGAACAGTACGGCTACAGTTGCCGCCGGAAACACGCTGAGTACTAAAACAAATAACGCAACGGTCTCTAGTCTCTAGTCTCTAGTCTCTATTGCGTGTGCCCAATATTTCCAATTCGCAACTGGATACATGACTATAGGACACCCTTCGACGAACTGTCAAACGGAGGAAAACAAATCTTTTAAAATGTTTTTTTCAAATGTCAATATCACATGTGTGAAAACACAGTTAAACACTGCGGCACGGCCTATAGTGTTTTAAAGAATTTGGCCCAAACTTTGAGTGCTGTTCTTAAAAACGGCGAAAGTGAGTGATTACTTTCAAAATAAAATTAAAATAAGCACGATCGACACGAACGTCGAACAGACAAATTCGAGATAAGACATAGAAGTAGACATCGCAGCACAGAGAGACGTTTATGAGTTTTCCCTTAAACGAAATGGTCTGCTCTACATGGAACAGTGCAATGTACCATCGACTTGCTGCACCAAAGAGTTGACCTTTGTGCGTGCCGACATCAATGATTTAATGGAGTAGTTATCGGTAGCTGGGGACTTGTTTATTTTGGAATAATGAAAAACAGTTTTCTGTAAATTTTGTTCGTCTACGCACTTCTTGTGAATGGGCATCAATGTCAGGAGCTATACTAAGGGATGTACTCTCGTCTTCGCTGAAAAGTATTAAATTTCCCGACCAAGTGTTTATGTGAACTGATTTAGGGGTTAGTGTGGACGTGGTGGTGTAGGAGTAACTGTAGGTTTTACCTTGCAATCAGATGTATTGTGTTTCAACTACTTGGGGTGGTATAGAAGCAATTAAAAGTGATGAAGACTTCACATAGGTATATTAACTGGTTCTCTTTAGTGATATCAAAAAATAAATTTACAGAATGCACATGTTGAACACGCTGCAAGTGCTCCGCTCCGGTTTTTCTTCAAAAATGTTTCCCTTTCTATATTGCAGAAACAAACACCCTTCGCTTTAGAAAGAACGGAAACATCTCCTAAACATCCTACTTATTCAATTCAACTGCGCTGATACACACATCCTGCCCCTAGTTCGACTTATTTATATCGCACCTCTCCGTTTGGCAAACAAGCTCGCCATAATGTAAACTCAAAGCTAATTGCAAGGGCAACAACGCCCATTATGCCACAAACATTTGCATTCCACTTAGCGCCGATAGAGCAGCCACCAGAAGCGGACAAAAATACAGCCAAACGATTCTCGCATTTATGCATGTTCTGCGGATTTCAAAATAATTTTCAAAAAATTCCAAAATCAAATTTGATAGCTCTTTAGCGTTCTTAAAATTTCCGAAGACGATGACGGCGACAGCCTCCGATTGTTTATGTAATCACTAGAATTTAGACAGCGGAAATTAATTGGAATTAATGGCGCAAAGGCGTTAATGTTTTTCCATTTGAGTTGCGCACTTTGTTGTTTTTCGTTTCGAATTGCCAAAGGCATAGAGGCTCTTAGTCGTGCAGTGTGAACTATGAAGCTATGTAAACTTTTGCAGCAAATTCAAACTGCTAAAGTAGCCACACAATTGTCTGCACTTGAAATAATTCGATCAGCTTGCGTCAGAGACACCGAATGGTATCACACTGTTTAGAGAGGGTCTGGTTCTTGGTTCTAATTTAAGCTTTATATACAGTGATTTCTTTTGGATGGAGGATTAGCCAAAACAGGTTGTACAATGTATTCAAAATAACAAAGTTGATGATTGAGTAGAATTGAAATTGATTTTGAAATCTGTACAAATGCGATCTGCTATAAGTTCGCAGACCGTCAAACCCCCGAGAGAGATGCATTTTCTGAAAGGAAAGAATTTCAAAAAATAAATTTGACGCCAAATATATTTTTAACCCTAGAAGGCTAAGTATACCGACTGCCCCTAATAAGCTAATCAATCGTCGATTCGGCGAAAAACACAAAAATATATATTTTTTTAAAGCTTTATGTTAGTTCTCCTTTTTACCCGACTGCACACAGAGAGGGTTATGTGTTTCGCACGTATCCTATATACGTTCCATCGGGACACTATGTGGCCTAAACGGCTTGACCGATTTTGAAGAGTGAGGTGTCATAAGATTCGTATTCTTCCCCGGAGTGTCATAGGCTAAACAGAAAAGATATAAATCTAAATTTAAAGAACAAGGAAAAAACCCAATTGTCACATAAATGTCAGTGAGAAATGTGTTATGGAATACACTGAACTGTGAAATAAATTACGTTCTGATCTATTCACAATAGCATCGCAACTCATACCCAGCCAAGTTTCGCACCTAGCGGCATCTACATTTCCCTTCAACATCGCAACTGATAGCCAAAAATCGCTTCATTTATTTTTATTGGATAGTGTTACCATTAAACGAATATTATGTTGAGTGTTAGGTTCAAGTCTATATAGTCTAAATAGATATATCACCCGACTGGACACAGGGAGAGTTATGTGTTTCACGAGTATCCTATGTACGTTCCTACGTGACGCCGTGTAGCCTAAATGGCTCTACCGATTTTGAATAGTTAGGTGTCATTAGATTCGTATTCTTCTCCGGAGTGTCATAGGCTAAAAAGATAGAAATAAAATAAACTATAGGTACTTGAATGTGTCTTGTTCATATCTTTTTAATTCTTGTTTTTACAGTCAGTCGGTTTTTTTGTGTTTTTCAAACTAACTTTATATTTTTCCTTAAACGTTAGAAAGATTTGGCTGAATGTAAAACGCGATTCAGTTTTAACAGTCTTTAAAATCTGTCTGTAAGGTCTAAAAGTAACATGTTTTCATAAACCTTAAAAACAAACTTTTTTTTTTTGGTAATATTAATAATAAATGAAAAAGAAAAAACATGAAGTCGCTTATTTTTCTTCGCACAAGATCCACAAATGTCCGAAACGACGAATATGCGGGATTTAAAAAATAAAAATAAATAGAAATACTGGTTTTACCACCCGGGCACAACCGTCATTCGAAAAATGACAACTTCTTCAACTTTCCAGTTGGATTCTGGGAGCAAGTAATCAGTAATCATAAAGTGAATGAAAAACTGTATTTTGCTGAGCTCTTCAAAAGTATTGAACTCACTAAATATCTAATGAAGAAGCCGCATATATAAATTCCGAACCTCTGAACAACTGGAAGTTACTCGCCAAGGATGGCAGAGGTTGAAAGGCTGTATCTCAGGCAGAGACTCGGTGGCAGTAAGGCATTTTAAAATTTTTCCGTTGAATTTTGCAGTTCTAGGGACGATATAGGTACTCATTTCAAAAAGATGAAAACAGTCACCCTTGGCTTCGCTCAGTTTTTATTTTGTTGCAGATAACTCTGAGTTACATTGTAAAAGCGCTTTTTTGGGAGTCATTTTTAAAAACCCCGTAACACCTTTTAAATTTCAATGCTTACTCTTCATAAAGTTAATTTCATTCATGACTTGAAAATCATGTTTGGCTTTAAGGATGCCCTCAAAACCTCTTAGGATTACATTTTATGAAATACTTAGAGACGTATTTCATCATAAACATTAAAGAGTACTCTTACATACTAAGTTTCAAGTAAATGCGACGAAAAAGGACAATTTGCAAAACACTTCTTCTACCAAAGAGTCATCTTTTCTCTATGTTCCACAACTGTTATAAGCTGATAGGAAGTCAAGGTGTTGCAAATTACTTTTAAAAACAACAAAACCTCCTTTTAATAATGCTTCCTATTATACCTAGCAAAAATTGAAGTAGTGCGTCATGAAAAAATCCCTTAAAATAACTGAAAGGTCATATCCGGAAATCGCTTTGTATTACACGTTTCCGCAGCTGGCTTAATACATCTTGAAAGTTGCTGGATTGAGTTGAGTTTGGCAGTGTAAGGGCTTCGATTTGCTGCATATAACCACGTTAAATTTAGCCGTTCAAATTGCTTTCGTAATACGTATATTGAAACAAATGCTAGAAAATTTTAGCAAAAAATTCGCCAAGTTTTGGGGAAAAGTTAAATCAATCAGATTTTTAAAAAATGAAATCAAAAATCAACGCAAACTTATGGAAAACTCTTTTATGTAGAAATTTACATCACCAAACACTGATTAAAATGACAGTAATTGGTACGACAAAAACAAAAGCTGGAATCTTTAAAATAAAAATATTTCCGCAAAAAAATCTGGAAAATCTGATTAAAGAAGCTTTGTTTTTTGAAAATGTTTAACTTTAAATTTTTGTCTTCTGCTACTACTAAACCTAATGACAATTTCGGAATTGTCCTCTTAGTTCTAAGATTAAAACTTAGTTCTTTTTATATTCCAAATGGTTTTCGAAATTTGCTATTGTCGCTCACAATTTGTATGAATATCGATCTTGAACTAAATCGAACAGTTAACATTATTTGGAGCTATAGGTTCGATTAGGACCGTAAACGTAGTTTCTTGCAACCATTGCGTGAGTTTTTGTTTTTGCGACGAAAATCTATTATTATTATTTGTGCCAAAAAAAACGAATAAATTGAAAAGTGTTTCCAGGACAATTATACACTTTCAGATTTGACGTTCGCAAAAGATGTCGCTTAAGATGTAAATTGTGTTTCTCCGGGGATCGAACCGAAGACGGTTAGAACCCCCACTCAATAGCCCAGCACACTTACGGAATTACATTAGATTGTTTGGGGGAGGTGGAAGCAAGTTTTCATATCACTGCGGCCACAAGTGGGCCTATTGTGATTTCCTCCATTTAGAGCTAGCTCATGATGCTGGACCTGGTGATGAGTCCCAGTAGAAACTTGAGTGGGCTGTCAGATATGTCCTCTGCCTCGAGGTTAGGTTTTCTTAGATGGTGTTGGCGTATAGTATACTTTCCACTGCCCACCTACCTTAAATAAAATAGAGCCCAATAATTAACACATAAGTCGAACTTTTTAAACAAAGGAGGTTGCAATTTTTTTTGTGTAAACCTATAGATGCACACACTTTTTTTGCATTTATGGTTTATATAAATGGTTAAAAAAGCCAGTCCAAGAAACTTGATATGGGTTTTATTGTGTATTTATTAAGTTTTTTTTGCGTGATATACTCGTATCTGCCCTCAAACTTCGATCTTTGTTTAAGTATAGTTTCCAAAAGTTCGCATTGGTATTGTGTAGCCTCTGGATTTTTCGCACTAAAAATTCATGCCACCTCGTTGAAGATTTCCTTGTGTTTCATATTAGAAAAGAAACCTCAATCCAAAGAATGTTGCAGATAGCCTTCAATTTTATTTTAAACCGTGATGCAATCGCCCATACACTAGACAACTTGCCTCACAATCGCTTTCTTTGCGCGATTGCATATCAAATCAAAACAATCGATTCTGCTGAACTCAAATCGAAATCAAAATTATTCAATTAAGAATTCCACTCAAAATTTACTTTAGATCCACTTCACTAGATCCTACCTCAACGGGGGCCACTTAACCTTGACCCGGTATCCACCACCCCTAAGATGTTCGAAGAGAATCTAAGCAGACCGCCATTATCGTGTGCGCAAAATAACTTCCACAAATGCATCCTCTTTGCCTATGGCAATAATTATAAATAACCTAGACGTATCGGACTGAAATTGCAGATCCTATAGTCAGACAATCACTGCAATTAATCTAAACATTTATGGGTTTAAATTGCCCACCGCATCTACGTAGACGTCCAGTATTGTAGTACGAGTACGTACACGCAACGGATCGATCCAAGTGATTTGGTCTAATTCGTAGAAGCCGATTGCCATTGTAATGGAAATGGAAATCCACTTTGTGGGCACTTTGAATATTGGCGCAACATGGTTGCGAGCTGTTTTGGGATGTGATATTGTGATGCGACCACTTAAGTGGACCGGAAAATGTCGCAAAAGTCGGTGGTCCAGTCTAGACACAGTATTGTCATATTATTGGCATAATAATCACTGTTACGACAGTTGAAGTACGCAAGAGCCGAGAGGAGCGAATTGGCATGCGTAGTCTAGTCGAACATTCCCACAGGCACTCCAGAGCGACCACACGCATGGCAGCTACATATTTTGGTCGAGCGGGAAGGAGATTCGCAACACATGTTTCCACATCCTTCCTGGCAGCAAGCACTTCCTCGTGTGGGCTGTTTATCGTCTGCGCCAAGGTAATGAGACCTCAAAACTGTAACAACTGTCAAGTGGCACCGTATGTGAGTTGGTGACGACGACGACGATGACACGACGACTCTGTCAAGTGTTGCTGCTGCTGTGTTATTGTTTGGGTGTCGCGACATCCACAGTTTGTAAACACTGCGATCCTTTAAACCTTTTTCAATGACGAACGTACTGCGGGTCGAGGCGACGACCTCAAGTAGCTACTAATGAATGTAAACACGATCGCGATTTTGAGACCTCCCCCACAAGAAGTCCGAACAGTAAGTTGACTATTTTGAAATGCATTCCCTGTCAAGGGTAGCAATTAGGAATTGCTGCAGACAGGAGGAACGGCTCCGTGATTAGTTTACACTATGAATGACAAGAGTGTGTCCCTTTTTGACACGACTGGCTGTGGGGTGAATAATCGGTTTTTAGATGGACCACACAACATAAACAAAGTCAAGTGCGTCCGTCTCTTGTTCCTCGGAAGGGATGGTGGTCGTTGTCTGAACGCATGGTGCCGGTGCCTACTGCGCGGATTTAGTTCGCGGTATTGGATTTCGAATCGGACTTGCATGCGAATTAAGTACATTTTTGAAAATTTATGATCAATTCAAGTGGCTGGCCGCTACGAATGGCTGTTCATGCAAAGTGGCACTTTAATGTTGATGTACTTGGTGTACTTATGGTTTTGCGTTCTGTTGATGGTGGAAGAGAGGAATTTTTATTGCAAACTGAAGACTTTGCTTCAATTTGTGGAGTGTTTCGACAGAAGTGGATATGAAAGTGGAGTTACTTGGTGCACTGTTTCGGGAAGCGGAGGTCATGGTTTTTAAATACATATACATGCGCATCACAGCAAAACATACAGAGAGCGAGCTATATTTTGAAATAAATACTGGCATTGAAAGGAAGAAAAATTAGTTAGAAACTCATGAAACTGCACAACTCTGGTATTTCCCTACAACACAAGAGTCCTCGTTAGAACCCCAATACCTTCTATACCTATCGTGAAATAAGATAGCTACTTTGTTTAAGCATATATGTACAGGTCATTATGATAACTTATTTTGTTACAGAATTTACACATTTATGGTTTTAAAATGCCTAATCTTTTGGCGCTACCACTAAAAAGATTGAGGGAAGATTCCTTTTGCTATTTGCAGGTTTTTAATGTTTGGTTTCAGGATTTTTCTAGTCGCTTGCCGTCAACTTTTGTCTACAGCGATTTAATGTAGGATAGCCGATTATTTTTTTCCATTTTCTTGAAATTGAGTGGAAATTTTGTTAAATTTTCTTTATTTGCAAAATAAATTCTAGAATCTGTTTCCTTGAAAGCATCGGCATAGATTGCAATCATTTATCGCATTTCTTATTTATTGCCGCCTTTGTGGGTTTTTTACATAGCCCGTTCGAAGTCCTTCAACCACATCATTGGACTACCATTGAAAAACTTTTCCATGAGAAATATGTTTCTGGCAGTGTTGGTTGCGGTTACTTACAAATTCACTCAGAAAAAAAATTCTAACGGCAACAATTCGTTGGTTCAAATGAACCCAAATATCAACTTTTTTGATTTAAGAATGAAATTTTTGGCAATCATGAAGGAAAATAGTTACGGAGAGTGCATTATTCTAATGCTAATTATTTAATCCGTGAAAACTTTAAAACGAGCCGGTTGTATCAAAAATCGTATATATAAAAAGGCGAAGGCAAATAGTTATTTAAGAACCACTTTCACCGCCTTAAACACAACATATTCCCTTGATTTTTTTTTGGTTGTGAAGAGTTGCAATGATGTCTTGAATTTGTTTTTCAATATGTTGTGTATAAGACTGGTCAATATAATGGTAGTATTTCTACCACTGGGTGAACTCTAGTAATAGTTAAATCAATAACTTTTAGCTTACTTCGCAGTAGACGGTATAAGGAAACATAAACTTTATTGAACTTAATTTTACGTTAACGTTCTAATAGCGTAAAATGAATTAGAACAATAGTTACTAAAAGAAGTAGCCTCTTATTCTGTTTGGGCCCTTTAACGTGCACTACCTGCTTTCAATGACTTTTTCCATACATGCTCTAGATGGTATTCGAAGCTTAGACAAGCGTCAATATCCACTTTTAGATACTTAATATACGGTTAGAAAATTACTTTTCGAACCTTCCAACTC
Organism: Cheilosia vulpina; assembly: GCA_916610125.1. Taxonomy (NCBI): domain Eukaryota; kingdom Metazoa; phylum Arthropoda; class Insecta; order Diptera; family Syrphidae; genus Cheilosia; species Cheilosia vulpina. The sequence continues at coordinate 110,874,017 of OU744276.1, read as the reverse complement.
GTAATAAGCACTGTATGTAGAGCTGTCTATAATAAATGCCTTTGGAGTATTCATGTTGCAATCTGACGAGCAGGTCGTTGTTACATTTACTTACTACAAGTACAAATGCGCCCAGATTGTTTTCAAGCGTCTAAAAAACGAATGATGAGCTTCGAATGGGTCTAAAGCCATTTGCTTGCAGCAACTTCGACCTCTTTCGGTGGGCATACATAAAAACCTCGTAAAAGGCAGTGCTTAAATTTTTTTTTTAAATTCCAACTTAAGGTTTTTTTCGCTGCGCCACCTCTCGCGAACGTCTGACAAACATCCGAGAGTATAACTGTCATGAAAGAGCTTCTCAATTGGCCGTTTGGATTCGGCATAAAATTGTAGATCCCTTCCATTCGTCCCAAAAATAAAAACTCACACAAGACGAATGGTTGTGAGAAGCTAGGCTTGGGTCCATACGGACCTGTTCCGCCAATTATTTATTTATTTTATTTATCAAAGGTCTTCCTATGCTTTTAATAGCACGATTTATTGTGTGGCGAATGTTCAGATTAAGGGCTTAGTTTTTAACGACATTTTATGTGTCCGAACTATTTGAATTTGTATTACAGTAGTCCCTCGATAATATCAACTAATTAAAACCAGGCTTTTCGGATTTAAAACGACTTATTTTTACTTGAACTTTTTTTCAGCACTTACTAAACTTACAATTTTCAAGTCCATTAAAAACAAAACAAAATGACTTTTTAAAGCACAGTATCAATATTTATTAATTCAGAAGAAAAACCAAAACTAAATACATATGTAGTTTTATTCATTTCAAAAAAAAAAACATTCATATCGGTATAGATTTTGTATTCTCAATTGGTAAAATGTTTAGTTATTTTGGACTGGCAAATAGCTTTACTTGATCTTTCTCTTGCTTCTGCCCTTAACTTCTGCAAACTGGAAAACGAACCATACAAGACACAACTGACTGAAAAAATATAACCACGAACTGAAGTTCCCACGCAAAACGAGCAAGGGAAGCAAGAGAAAAAACCTTTACAAGAAAATTCACCTCTAATAGGTTGAAAATGAGATGACAATGTCTTAACTTAATATAGTTACGATTTACATTTTAGAGAAATTCACATTATCGATGGACCACTGTATTTGCATTTGATTCAAATTACAGATGAATTTTCCTGACTCTGTGATAACTTTGTTCAACAATAATCTTCATGTCAAAAATGATTTGGACCACCTTTTCACAAACAACTAGACCGATATTAAAAACATGAGTCGTAGCTGGGGATTATCGGTATAATATCGATTATTTTGCAGGCTGAAGCATTCGATAATATTTTGTTCCGGTTCCAATTCTATAATTTCTGGTCAAAAATAAATTTGTTACTAAAACCTTTTTATCATTTTTATTTTCCAAAGTTTTTCGCTTCAAAAGTCAACCTACCCGCTGATGGTAAATTACTGCACACAAGACGAGCACATCGAATGACCCGGATTAAGATTCTAACTGATGAGATGACATAGGTAGGTCACTATGTCAGCAGTCAATCTGATGAACGACGAAGGCTGTTGGTGGATTTTTTTCAAAGAAAATTACTATCAAAATTTTAACCGCATCGACTTCGTAAAGCTAATAATTTCGTACCACGAATAGGTTTACGATACCACATTCTTGACACTCTTTTTGGTCAGTGTCAAAATGATTCAAGTACTTTGTTGGTCGGCATAGAACGCCACAAGGTATTGCTTCTGACAACCATTCATTTTAAAGACGAATGGAGTGGAAGAATCTTATGTAAAGCAAGAAACCGCCAGATGGCTCACTCGCCAAACTTTTTTGCTCTAACAGCTGTGCTACCAGGTAAGCCCTTCTCACTCTCATTGCAATTTATGTTAATAAGATTCAGACAGTACCGCAGCTACTTTTATTCAGAATTACAGCGCGGAAAAGTAATATAATAACGAGACAATTTGTTAGTTAGCAACTGGCCTGTAAAAACGCCATTAGTAAGAGTAGACCAACGCCCTCCCAATTTTAATGTGTTGGTTTTACATAAAGACGACATACCAATCAGATGCTAATGCAAAATAGAAAAGCATAGCACAAAAGTTTTTTTTTAACACACTAAGGATAAGGAGGATACGTGTAGATAAAAATTGTGTCTGCTTTTCACTTTGGACCAGCCTTCAATGTATGTCCTTTGAAAAGCAAGGTTTGCACAAATTCCCCTCTCTTTTAAATACCAACCCTCTTGGGTTCAAACTTAATAAAATTTCAAAGCAATAGCGTCTCGGGGATGCATATATTATATGTTTGATAAAGGCATGAGGTAATGATCAAAAGGTGGACTATTAACAATGTCAATGTTAGTGTTCAGGAGGTGATTTCAAATAAATATGATTCCAACGCACTCGGGCTTGAATACTTGTACATTGGACCTAATAGTTTCCGGATGTTCCTCAATGCAAAATAGAACCTGAGCCTTTCATTTCGATGTAGATTTGTTGAAATGCACACGTTTCACTGACTATTGCACTTTAGTCGCACTTCAAAGACCATATCCACCCCGCAGACAGTTTTCAACAATTTAGTAAACAAGTATTCGAGTACGTGGGTCGGTGTCTAGTTTAAAAATATTCCCACTTTTTTGCCGCCGATTTTCGAACGAACACCCATTGCTTGGCTTAGTTTACTAAACACTCACACTTTAACAGTTATGCTTGTTAATATTCCCAGTCGCATAAATGTTCCTTGCGCTATTACAAACCTGCTTCTCTAAATTTGTTTTCTGTATTTTCCGTATCGAAAACACTTCCTTTTTTTTAACTAACAACACAAGAAATGCAATTTTTTTTCTTTTCTTTTTTTTATTTTCAACATTTGACCATCTAAACAAATTTGATTCACTTTTACACTTAGGGTAGTTTTCTTACGTAATTCTGGTATACAAGGAGTGACGTATTTTACCAACGTCCTTACTTATCTAATTTTAAACAATTTCTATTTACAATCACATAGGTCGCGGACACGGACACTTTTGCCACCCCTAATCAATTTCCACATTTTCGCACTCTTCCTCTTCCCTGGTTTCACTGTCACCGCCACTTTCGGTGGTTACCGTCGTACTCGTTGAAATGCCCGTGGTGTTCGGCGACGAAGAACCGCCTACGATGCCTAACCGCCTGACAGTGTGATCATCGCACGACGACTGCATGGGGCTTGAGTCACGACTATGCGCGGGAGATGAATCTGCGAAGCGAATGCCGTCTTCGCTTTTCGAGAAATTGATTGGCGCTCCCTTCAGGTGAGACAGGAAGTTTTGCGAAGGATGCTGACCGGCGGCGTTGACTCCATTTGGTGGCGGAATGGCGGTGGGAATTTTCGTCTGATAGAAGTACGGGAATGGCACCTGCGGCAGGGGAACTCCGTAGGCCATCTGGATCTGTAAGTGGAAAGCGTTTGAGAATTAGGAAAACTAAAATACATAAGTTGAAATAAGTTGCAAGGGATCCTACTTGATGACGATAGATGTTTAGAAGAGCTGGATCCAGTCCGCCGGGATAGGGTCCTTGGGGGAACATGTGGGCGTAGGGACTGTCGTCTCTCACAAGAACTTGAACCGGAACCCTCTTGGTTGCGTTGAGAAGAGCGGCCTCATGCTGCTGGATCTGTTTCCTCTTGGTCTTGTAACGACGATTCTGGAACCAGATCTTCACCTGGGTCTCGGTGAGTCGCAGGTTCTTCGCCATTTCGGAGCGTTCCGGCCCCGAGAGGTATCGCTGTTGGGCAAATCGTCGCTCCAACTCAAAGACCTGTGCGTGACTGAAGGCAGCTCGTGACCTCTTCTTGCGACTACTGCCGTTCATACTGTCATCATGCAGGTGTGCTTGCTGGCCCGGCTGGTATAATGGCGGTGGTGACTCGCAGTCTGCAAATGGATACAAAGGCCGTCTTAGAATGCATTTAGGGGACACACAAAAGGTGAATAGTGTCAAGCTGTGTCAGGCGAGAGGCCTTTCATACAGAGGACGAGTAATTGCTTTGCTTACCTGAATCATTACTGGCACACCGTCGCATGTCGATGGGGTGCATCCTGCCGCCTCCTTCTGACGAAGACGGTGGTGAGTGGAAAAGTTTCATTTGTGCCGACCGACTGAGGTATCCTTCCGCGCGGTTATTATTGTTGTAGTACTGGAAGTAGTCCGAGTGCAAGTTGTCGCCGTCGCAGGTGGGACTCGGATTGGAGGCAGTCTCTGGAGTGTGTCTGGCGTTCAGCTTGTAGATGCTCAGCTCGTGGTGTCCCACAAATGGGCCTGATTCTAATGATTTCCGACGCGATATGCTATGCGGCGTTATTGTGGTGTTGTTGCGGGTGAGGATGTCGTTTATCGAGAACGGTGTCGTAAGATTTTTATTGCTGCTCAGGGTATCCATTGTAATCCAATAAAACTCGAGAATAATTTTAAGCACGACAACTGACGTGCTTCGAAGTCCACGACCGAATGAATACTTTGGCGCGCCCGCAAGTGCTCAAATAGTCCTCCTCGATCGGTCTACAATGAGTATACTGAAGGCTCTGAAGTCTGAACTACTGATGCTGAGTGTGCTGGACAAATTTTCTACCCTCTCTCTAAGCAGTGCGCTAAGTGCCCATAATCGAAGTCTATTTTTAACCCCCCTGCCATGTGGTAGTATGCGTGTTTGTGTATTTGAACCGTCGCATCGACCAGTGGGTTGGTTTGTGGTGTGCGGCAACTTAAGCATCCAGCAAGTGCCTGTGATTTACGATGGTTGCGCTGTGCTGTCTCGTTTCTTCGTCTGGTTGGTGCGGCTTCTGGATCGCGCTCCTCATCGGGGGTGAGTTCGCTCTGGGTTGAAGAAAATCTTCTTAGAAGTATCTGGCGGATAGTAAAAGTGCTCTCCCATTGGCTGTCGCCTGTGGCAATTCGACGCTTCCCATTGGAAGATGGTCGAAGGAGTCGGTCTTTTTTTCTCATAGCCCGTAGTCATCGCTCGGTTTGGTCCATTACCGCACACTTTGGGGGTGATTTGGATGTGAATTCAATCGATGTACACAATTGATTTCTTGTCGAAAGTGATTAGAGGTTAATTACGTGGGGTTGTATATAGAGTATAGAGAGTGGGAAACCTGTGCCTTGGGCGATAATCCCATTTAACTTTATAAAGTTCAGTGAATTGGATTTTTGTTGTCACCGCATACGAGTACATCGGGGAGGGTTGATTTGTGGGACATATTGACATGATTACTCGGATTGAATGAGCTGCACACTTGCAGAACGGTGGTTATGGTGAAGTTTGGGTTATTGGCACTTTCATTTGGATGGGTTTGAATAAGAAGCGCGTAATTAATGAGCGGTTTTGAGAACAGTCGGAAGGATATAGGATATATGCGCGTGTGAAGAGTTATTATCGGATAATTAGCGACTTTTGAATGTGGCAATGCGTACAAAGAATGTGTGAATAGGATTAGTGAAAGTATTGGAAATTGTCTTTATTCTATGAGGGACAACATTTCCCATACTGACTGTAGGGGAAAGGAAGTGTGAAATCAGGTGGTTTAAGATAGTTCGGCAGATTGACAATGCAAGTAAAATCGGTCTGGGTTAAATATATTTACCGGCATCCACAGAAGAACTTTGTATTTATTTTCCGGCCTATCTTACTTGGCGGACTATTTATTTGCATATTGAACCGCCTGAACAAAAAAAAAGCACTACTATCCAGTCTTCGGCAAACGATTTTAAGCCCTCACATTCTAGTTGGCAAAAAGCTATGCCCAGGCCAACTTTGACTAAAGTTCATTTTACCGGACTAAATTAAAAAAAATAAATATTGAAAGTTGTATAGGACTAGGTACCAATGAAACTTCACACATAAAATAAATCATTTCGCAACTTTGATGAAAATTAAATGTTAGGAGGTTCAAAATTTCTTGCATTTCCATTTTTTTTTTCAATTTCAACATATCTGTTTGAAATTAAGAAGAGTGGATACAAATGGAACAAATGCTGTTCTCTGTGCAGTAAAATCCTTGAACCAATTTTGAGTTCCATCCAATAGATGCGTGGAAAAGTGAATAAGTCCAAATTTTGTGAAGTATGTTCAATAATATTTTATATATTGTGTTAACATTGTGAAATGCCTCATAGAATGATTGGGACACTACTATGCAGGAGAAATATGGACCAGTCTCAATGATCCTGCAACGTTTCTCAAGGAATATGATTTATATAAGGGACTGCGTAACCGGCAGACTGCTATATTTTGTGACTTTCTCAAAAATGGTTTACAATCTAACAACTGCACAAGCGCGGACTCTGGTTTTTAAATATTCCAAATCTATATGAAGCTGCTGGTGGAGCACGCTTATTTGAGCTCTTCGCAGGCACCAAAGAGTGAGGCAGATGGATACAAGTAATTATAGCTCTTACTCTGGTACAGGTGTGCTTAATTTTGTTTTATTTTTTCAATCACAAGCCGCAATGCTACCTCATGTTCTATCACTTATAAGTTTGCCAATAGATGGGTTTGCCTGAAAAAATGTCCCAGGCGTACCCACTCTCAAAGGATATATAGATGATGGCATATTTTCGACTTTTCGACGTCAAAAACATTAAAGTGCTTGAATAAATATTTTTGCAGGATTTTTGTAAGCCCAAACTATTGATGCTTGCTTAGAATACTTTATTTTTCTCTATAACTCTTCTGTATTGATAATATTTCTTAAACGTTTTTAGTAGATATATTTAATTAATACGCACCGACCCGCCCGGCTACGTTCGAGTGTTTTTTTTTATAAAATAAAAATGCCGTTCTTAATAATGGGCGTTTGACTGATTTGTGTTTATTTATGGACAGCGAAATGTTATTCTGACAAAGATTTTTAAAATTTGTCTTAATTGCTCTAAATTGAAAAATGTATGACAACAAAAATATTCCCGCGATTTGTAACACACAAAATATAGTCGCGATCCGATCCACAAATCCGCAAAGGATTTTACCTCGAAATAGTAAAATTGCAACCAGAAGTTTTTGAGCTAAAAGTCTCTCAAAATACTGTTTATATGAATGTCACAATTTACAAATACGTCTTCGTTCGCATTTCGCCCCTTAAAGCTAGCAATGTACATGCACAGTGGCCTTGAACTTTTTTTTGTGGAGGGTGGGAGCTTCACTTGCAACTTGATTTCATTTCATAGAATCGGCGACCAACAATATGCGACGGACGTCCTTTTGTGGCTACTGCACAATGGTAAGCCTTAGCAATATATTCCTGGCAATATAATTTCAGGAGACTACTAATTGGAACAATTTAAGTGAAGAACTAATACATAATCATCTACTCCCATCAGGAACATAATCATAATGGTGAAGTCACAACAAATATATAGACGCGTATAATTCAACGCTTCCGCTTTAATTACTTTAAAAAATTATAAATCAGGAAATAATTCTGTATTCCATGTCCTCCCGAAGAAGAAAATCTTTAGCAAAACAAGAAAATTTAGTATGACCTTAAATAGTCGAATATTTAGAAATCCATTCTGAATGGATATTTAGATTTTCTGTCGATAATTATGTGCCTGAAAGGTTTTACCTTCGTAAGTCGACTTAATTTGTTTTAGCTGTTTAACGTTATTTGAATTGTGTTCTCCTTACTCTATTTCTTAAGCCAAACCAGGTGAACAAATGAGGGAGTTATAAAATAATGAGGACGTTATAACTGTTTGTTAAAAAGCTGAACTCATCAACTTGCATGAGGTAAAACAGCTTCATCCTTATTTTTAAACGTATTATTACGAGTGTATAAAGTTATGTACCCTCTAAACGCAAAAACCTTATTTTTACAAATTATTCATCGTTAAATGCGCTTAACTTGGACCTTGAACATTGTTTAGTGCTCGTAAATCTGTCACATTTTATTTTAAATGTAATCAAAAATAAATTGGATAGATTGTATCGAGGTTTTTTTTCAATTTTAAAGATTCTACAAGTCTCCGCGATAAGAAATATGGGCAGATATGAAATATTTTGAATTATTTTAAAAATTTGGTTTAGTTTGCATAAGACTGCCATTTCATAGGAGTCCAAAATTTCCCAACTTTTTCTTTCAACTTTTCCATCTTTTAATTCCTATTTGTATTTGAATTTGCATTTCTCACAAACAGCTAAGTTTTTTTTTAATCTTTTCGGATAAATAAATGTAATAGATTTCTCCTTTTCAGTACCTTTTTTGACGCAATCCCTGTATAACTAGTATGCATGAGGAAATGTTTTATAAATTAGAATCTTTGGGAGGGTGTATTAAGGCTGTATAAATACTTATACACTGCATGACTATACAGGTGTTTAGGCGCGTTTAGCAAATTCTAATAAATAAAACTGCTTATGTTTATTATTCGAAAAGGCAAGTAGCTTAAGTATAAATATTTAACTTCTTTTTAAAAATAGTGTGGAACAAATTTTAGTAAAATAATTTATGTCTGTATTAATTCCCTAATTGAAGTTGCAGCAATAGCAGCTTATGTGCACCTGAGATTTTTTTATCGCGAGAAAAGTGACGACTTCGACTTAGTTTTTCCAAACAATTAGTTATTGAATTTTGAAAGTATCTTGAATTGGGTAAAACTACTTAAGTCAAAAAAGCATAAATTGCTTACCTAAACCCTCAATCTATTAAAACTTATAGTATTGACTATATTCTTAAAGAGTTTTTTAAACCGTTAAAAGTTTAAAATTGATCTCCAGAAAAGTGGACAAAATTGATATAGATGTTTTACCTTTAGGCACAGATGACATTTAAATGTTATGAATTATTTTTAATTAAAACAATAAAATAAACGTGGTTGTCAATTTGGCGCACAGTCAACCATTTGAAAAGCTCTAATACTAGGTACGAGTGTGTAAATACGATAAAATTTGACACTTTTAAGAGTGAATCTCCCTGAAATAGCCACTATCACAGCTTTTGAGAAAGTAAAGTATAGTTTTAAAGCGAGTTACATTAATTTGTCGATGTTGGATGTCCCTTGCGAACACTCAACAGCGCCCTTGATACTTGGAAAAAGATGTCAGCTCTGTCCTAACTCCTGAGCGGGTTCCAAAACTTATTTCCCTTAAAATGAATCAAACTTTGTTTTTACTTGAAGTAAATTATATTATTACTAATTGGCAATACATCTGTGCACCATTTTAAAATATTCACAATCCGCGATACTGATAATCATTTCCAAATGAAATTGCATATTGTGACCTACAAAATATTTAGTGTGAAGGTTAAAAATGATAATAAGTAGGGACCAAACCAAGGGTTTTAAACTAGGGTTTGTGTCACCTCCCATACATAAAACAAGAGGAGTCGTCTATGCGCATAGCGTCTGCGCTATTTTTTATTTGTGTCATTGACATTCGCTTCGCAACTATTTAAAAGCATTTCACATTTCCTCCATATACCTATGCAATTACAAATTTAAGAAAAATTTTATTACATCATTCATTAGACAACCAACCGGCTGAGAGCATTTCCCTCAACATATAATCGATTATACACCACCCAAATGATATGCAACCTCACGACCACCCCATTGTTAAGGGTGCTCGCAATCAAAGTGTGTGTCCTAAAACAAAATCATTGTAAACACAGGGTACTCTGCTCCCTCTATGTCAGAATTCGTTTAATGGATTATCAAAATCCACTTCAAATGTTTGTCCATCGCATTATCTGCATGACCGCAATAAGTTCCCCCTCTCTCTATGGGGAAGAGCGAGAAATTGAATATCCTCTGAAGCATATCAATTAACAAGTGATTCAGAAAAATGAAGAGTGATACATCATGAATGCGCAAGATGTTTTAAATGGTAATATGTTTACTCTGTGGTTACATGTGGATGTACACAATAAAACACAAGCACAACGCAAGAAAGCAGATGAAGTCGATAAGTAATCACAACTTTTAATATGTTGCAAAAAGGAACCAGCTCAGCTGGTAGGTATTGACATCTTATGTTCGAAAATCTTATTATAAATTAATATTTTTATTCTGTTTTTATAATAATTATGCAGCTTGAGTGAGATAATGGGTTAATAGGTTTGGTACTGAAGTTGGTAATGCAAGCATATAGTTATCATTCAATAAAAACAAATAGCACGATGTACCTACCAGTAAATAGTGGGCAAGACGAATGTAGGCGTTTTTTTTTAAATCAACACCAGGATTCGACTGGCTGCACTTTGTGCAGCAGTTGCTGGCGGTTGATTTGACTGCCAGAGACTAGTTCTTCACAGTAAGTAATCAGACATTCCTTGTGTTGCACAAAATCCAATGAACGCTGCTCCGTAGTATGCAACTACATTTTATCGGAATGTCCACACACAAATTATAACACAGTACACAAATACTGCATTTGAAAATACTTTTTTTTTTATCTTTTTTTCGCTAGGAGTTGTATGTGTAGCATGTGAGAGGAGTTTCTCAGAATTGAAGCTTATTAAAAATTATTTATTATTTATTTATTTATTATTATTTATTATTTATTATTGATCTGCTTTCGTGAATGGATTAGTTTGCAATTTGAAGCATTTGTGTTTATAAAAATAAAAAATAAAAAATATAATATATAAAAAAATAAACTATGCATACCGACTTGAAAAATATTTTCGCTGACAAATGAAGTAGTTTCTTTGATTCGTAGTCTTCAGATGATGAGGAAGACGATGAAGATAATAATTTCTCAAAAATTATATCCATTGCTTATGTGTTTCTTTATTTTGGGTTTCACGAAACTTTGCGCATTTTTTTGAGAGCAAACTTTTTAAAACGACGTAAAACAGATGTGCAAAGTAAATTGGTATTACTGGCAAAATGTGTAAATCTGAAAAAATATCGAGATCTGCAAAAAGTGATCCGAATCAAAAAAAAGATTGATTTGTTTGCCCAATGGAACATGAAAAGTTATTTAGATAAAAAATAAAGATTAATTTTTTGTCCCAATGGAAAACCATATAAATGACCTAAAGTCAGTCCAAATTAATTTTACTTATAAAAACGTACCACACATTACAATATACATTAACAACGATATAGTGGAATACTCAAATACAGCCAAATATCTAGGCATGACTCTAGAATTCGCTAAACTGCGTTGGAAAGCGCATTTAAAGAAAAAAAAAGATGAGTTGAACATGTGATACAGTAAAATGTGTTGTCTTATTGGGAGATATTTATCCCTGTCCAACTACAATAAGTTATTGCTATACAAGCAAATTCTCAAACCATTATAGACCTATGGGTTCCAGTTGTGGGCATGCACATACCAAACAAATTTACAAAAAATTCAGGTCTTCCAAAATAAAGTACTGGGGAGCATAGTCAATGTACCTTGGTACATACCTCACGCTGATCTACATAGAGATCTAAATATTGAAATGGTTGAAGACGAGGTTAAAAGGGTTGCTCAAATGCGCAGACTTAGGCTTCTCATGCACGTTAGCTTAGGAATAACCAAATTATAAATATATACAATGCAATCAGGAGATTAAGTCGGATAATACCTCCTGATCTATAAAAATTATCTAAGAATAGAAATGAGGTTATATTTCCTACCAAAAAAGTTCAGAAATCCGACAACCCACAGATTTTTCTTTTTAAATTTTCAAACAATTCAAAAATAATTTTTTTAGTGTGCAAAAAATATTACTAGGAGCGGCATAAATTGGGTCTGCCCCGGGTGGCACCAACCCACGCTACGCCACTGTAAATGCTGCCAACAAAAAGGGACACACTGACACAAGATCGACGAGTCGCACATAGAACGTCGCGTTAGAAAGCTATAACTTTGAAGAAGTAAGGGCATAGGGACTTTGTCTACCTCCGCTCCATTATTAACGCTCAAAATACGCCACAGCAGATATCAAGCAAAGAGTTACATTTGCCAATCGCTGTCAATAATAAGCTAGTTGAGTGGTAGTTTCTTGTCAAGAAACACTGAGGAGACTCTACATAAGGCACTCAACATCCAATATTGAGCCAGCCGAAGCATGGTTGTTAGCCAAGGCTGATGAAGATCTCCTTGGTGTAATTTTTGAGTGGTTTTTGGTTCCGTTTGCATTGCCTTGTTTTTCAGACTGAGTTTTAACAACGACCTCTTACATGCAAAAGAAAAGTTGCCTTATTTGTCTGTGGAGTCAAGTCGGCAGAGAGTGATTTTTTGGACAAATTATTAAGGCACATTTGTTAATTATTATAGAGCTCGAAATCATATAAAAAAAAAACAGCAATTTTAACTTTGTAAGTTTTCCCATAGCAAAATAGATCATCAGGACAGCAAAGTAAAAATTTGCTTTGTTTAAAATTCTGTCATTAGCTGTTTTTTATTATCAGCGTGATCTGATCCCGATCAGATCACGAAAATAAAACAAGACGGATCATTGAAAAGTTTAATTTTTGAGTTGTGCAACAGCTGCTTTCAAAAACAAAACAGATAATACAGGGTATTACAAACTTCACATTGCCACCAGCCATATTGCAAATATTCTGCTCAACGTGACGTCACACAAGGCACTTGTCATTTCGCTTGCAATGTTACCATATTTGAATCAAATTTGAATAATTTTTTTTTCCATAAATTTTAGAAACAAATTTGGTATTTTATGTTCAAACTTCCATTTATCTTGGCATATTAAGGTGTGTCCAGACTAGCGAAACATTTCAGAAATGTTTCTGAAGCAAATCCGATTTCATACACATTTATAAAAGATTTCTGAAATTTACTTATTAAATGTTCATAAAATATTTCAATTTTATTCTTGTAGTCCAACTAGAAGAAAATAATGTGGTAGAGTTATTAGCAGCGAGTAAAGTTTTTATTTTTGTAATTTTGGACTCGGGAATCACATGCTACACGATTTAATTCAAATATTCGTATTAAATGAATCACTTTCTCATTAGGTATTCCAAGCTTTTCTTGACATTTTTTATTTTATTTAAAAAATAAATAATAATCAAAACACAGCGCTCACAACTTGTAAAACAAAAATAATTTCTCATCACGATTGGGAAACTGTGAAACATTTTATTAATTTTTTTTTTGTGTCCAGATCCAAACCAGCAAATTTTTAGAAATTTTTATAAAACATGGAGGTATATAATTGTTTATCAAGTGTTTGGCTGGTCTGAACATACCTTTATAAAAAGAAAATAACACGGAATACGAAAAAATCAATTGATTTTTTGTGTTTCGAAACTATCGAAAGTCAAAGATGTTTAAATTTAGTCCATTTGAATTTAAAAAAAAATTGTGAATAAAATATTCTTATTGTTACAATAAATGCCATAATATGGCACCATTTGCATTTCTGTATTTCTTATGAGAAGTCCACGCAAATTATCAGTTCTCGGTTGTTATCAGTTGTTAGAATATAAATTATGTTTACCAACATTGCTTTACTGAGATTAAATCTACAAAACAAAAGTAATCCGTTTATAAATAGCTATTCCTATACATTTTTTGTTTATAACTTTCTGCTGTCGACATCTGCTGTATTTTCTTCAAACAAATTTTATCTTATTCTCAAACCAATCAAGGTTTTGATTATGACTGTACACATAAAAATTGGGTGAATCATTGAGAAAAATTAATCTACAGTTCATTTCGAGGCAAATCAAAAACAGGTTGTTGCATATGCCGAATATGAAATAAACTGTGGGACGACATGGTGAAGGATGGATGATGGTATATAAAAATGGAGTGAAAAATGAACCGATTTGGCTCAATTATTTTTCGTAATTGCCAGAAGGCTCCGAAAATGTTTTTCGTATGGAAAAATAAAAAAAAATCTTAGTGGAAAACTCAGAAAATTCCGAAAAAAAAAACGAAAAATTTTATTTAATATTTTCTTTTAATGAAATTTTGCATTTTATCGCATGATTTGATGATTTTGGACGATGTAAAGGCGGAAAATTCGTTGTGAAGTTTGGAAAATTTCGGGTAATTGTTAAATTTATTGTGATAAAAGACGTTTTGCGTGCGAGAATGCGAAACCATCATTTGGGATGAATGTACGATGGCGCATAAACGAGCTTTGGAGGCAGTTGACCGAACAATGAAGGATTTACAAGGTGATTCGAGACGATTTAGTGGGGCTATGATATTGGTCTCCGAACGCTTCCCGTCATCCTGAAATCTACTGCTGCCGATGTACTTAATGCATTCCTGAAATCGCCGTCCTCGTTGCTAGTATATGACAAGAAGTTGAAATTTACCACGAACACGAGAGTCGCATTGCAGGACGACGCATCGGCTGTTGAATTCTCGAGTCAACTGCTGGCGCTTGGCAATTGCCAAATTCCTGTTGATTTTTCAACTGGATTGATATCGTTCCCGGCAAATTTTAGCATATCGCATTGAATTTAGTCAAGAATCACTTTCACTGCCTTAACCACAAAATATGCGTTTTTTTTTGTTTTTTTGTTGAGAAGATTCTACAGTCTGTAATTTATTTTGCCAGGTCAATGTAATATTCATTCATATATATATAGATTGTTTCGAAGTTCAAAAATCAGTCAAGGTCGTAGGTCGTACCTATAGCTCCCGTATTCATGGATTTTGGGAAAACACTTGATCTCGGTTGATGTTGTGAATGCTTAGGAAAACGAGTAGACAATGATAAGTTCAAATGAAAGCGAGCTTCAACCAGTCGTGTCAAAGCTGTCTTCTATTTGATGCATATAAATTAACAACAGATGCATTCCATGGTAGAAGGATCATTATTGAAAGAACATTTATAGTGGTCGGTTATGGAAAAAGTCCTTTATAAAGGGATTTCTAGAAACCTATCAGCAGGTAGATATATATGAGGCAGCGAAGGTTCTGTCCTCACAGATGAATTTCGAATCACTACCACTGTAAAGCAGAGGAGCGTATTAAGTTCTATGCTGCTGATTGTTGTCCTTAAATTTTCTACATAATTCAAAATTGAGCTATTTAATTCTAAATACATTTTGTTGACGAAAACGTTTGATGGGTGGATGTTTTGGAGGGGAAAAAGTCATTGCTTGTTCTCTAATCCACTCAGACTTGTTCCATTTATGTATGCAAATTTGTTCTCAATTGCGAAAAGTTCACACATTTGGATACATCATTAATCCCGAAAGAATCTGCGATGGCAATATCAGTCGCCGTGTAAGCGTAGTGGATGAGGTGGCTGGAAAACGCAACAGAAAAATGCCGCCAAAGCTAAAAAAATGTTTAGTGCAGTATGAGGTAAAATCGAAGTCAAGAGCATTTCAGTAAATTCAAATAACTAGCTCCATAGACCGCTTAAGTTCGTCGGAACCATTTAAATCGCATATTCCCAGCAACCATGTTGCGATCACCATCAGAGGCGTCAATCAATTCTCTCAGCCCCGGCAAACAGAGAGTCTATCACTTTGTTAACTTAACAGACATGACTGGTGTTTCATGTGAAAGTCGATGTCTCATCTCTCATAAATGTGGCATAAACTCCCCAGCAGTCCCCAGTCAATATATTCAATCAACCCTAATAACGCCACACCACTCGCACTTGACGGCTGTCACACCGCCAGCATCAAACACAGCAGCATGAGCTCATATCCCCAACCGAACCGACATGGATGCCTAAAAATATGACGAAACAATTTGTCGAGAGATAAAAACTAATGCACCCGACTATACGACGATGGTCCGTGATCTGCCACTGCGCCCAGATGCCAAAGGCGAGCGAGCGCCATGTAAAAAATGATGCATGGCCCTTGTGTATGCGCGGTTGCCCGACTTCAGTCTCAAGTCTGAACTTTGGCGCAATTAAAGCGTATTAATTGTTCGTATTTTGATACACTGAGTGCTCCCGGACACGTATTTATCTCTGGCTGCATGGAATCCCCCCACCCGCCTTTTACATATATGCAATCGCTGTCGGTTAATGGATATGGCGAGATAGATGACGAAATAAAGTCGTTCAAATGGAGTAATTAGTGGCTGAATGGTGTTTTGTGGCGAGGGTGGGTGTGCTGGTGTTGCACTCTTGCACATGAATCGATTTCAGTTATAGGTACGCACGAGATAAGGTGATATAGTAAATGGACGATTGGTCTTCTATTAAAGCGCAACTTCGACCACCTTCCCCAGTTTTGACAAAATTTATATGCGGAACAAGTTATGGCTCAAGGTTCGCGCCGATCCGGTAGCTCTTTTGCAGGATGGCGCTTGGCTTTTAAAATAAAAACTCAGTAGGTACCAAAACGTTTCAAACTTATGTGGAAACGACATCGAAGGATTTTAAACAAATAGTACTGAATAGTGAAATGAAGAAGCCCATTTTGAAGATTTTTATGCACTTTCGATTTATTGGGAATTTAATCCCAAATATTGCTTAGGGTTGACGATTGTCATAAACAATTGGACTTTGGAGAACCCTAAAAGGAATACTTGGGGCTAAATTAGGATGGCTTATAGTTCTGAAAAATTCTAGGGTAGGGTTGCTCACATAAAGTAAATGTATGTATATCTATTGTATACGAAGGAGAAGAAGAGTTATTCAATGGCGAAGTTAATTTGGTAAAAAATTATAAATGAGATGGCTAGGCGTCGTACCCTTACACACTGCAACGCAACAGATCAGTCTTCGCATTTTTGCAGAATATATCTTGCGGAGTGTATGATGGTTTGTTTCGCAGAAGGTACAACTCTGCAAGTGATCATTACCATCACAAATACCAGAGACAAATGATACTGAGACCCCCAACTCACAATCCTCTTGCCGCTGGGCCCCTCAGTTTTTATTCAAATTCGACATTTTGTTTTCCTATCGGTGTTGTGTCAATTAAGAATCCGTGTGACATGCAAAAACATACAAAAAATACAAAAATAAATGCTGCCAACCTCAACAACCGTGGGGAAATGTGCTAGAATTCGGGAATACCACATTTTTACATTACTGAATGCCATTGGTTAGTTATTATTGATTGTTAAAAGGCGAATAATTTGATTTCTTTGGTTAATAAAACTAGCTAAATGAGATGTTGTATATACTAAAAACTTATTATGACAAACACGGTTGCGTATTTTGCGCTTTTGAATATCATTAACTTCGATTTCATGCGTAAATTTTTCTTAGAAAACTGAATAAAATTTGCTCAATATGTTTCTATTTTACTTCAAATAATCTGCATTGTTCATTTTTCATATATATTTTAAGCAAATCTCCACTTATTCATTAAAAAAAATATTATGCACACGTAACGATTAATTTCAAATTTAACGGATAAAATTCTATGAACGCTGTCAGCAACTTTGCCCACAGCGGAAGTGGCATATGCAAGGTGCGAGCGTGTTGGTGAGTCGGAATTTTTGAAGTTACGTGACATTTGTCAATACGAATTTCTATGTAACAATACAAGCGCACTTAGCATTTGCCACCCCATAAAAATATAGCTTGTAGGCTAAGTAACGGGAAATCGGTCGGAGATGGTGGTCTCAGTATTGTCTCTGACAAATACAACGTAGGTCTACTAAATACGTTGTAGGTTATTACATAAAATGGAAAAGTGCGAGCGAAACACTTTTTAAGATATCACCTCCGTATTAGGGCTGCCGAAAGTACTACCATAGGAGTATCGTACTCCTTTTCGTCCGCCGTACTCCGTACTCGTACTATTTTTACCCGACTGGATAGTTTTGGATTTAACTATTTTTACTTGTCCTTAAATTTTCATATATAAGTAGTAAATTGCAAAAAAAAATTAGGTTCGTGATGTTTCATTAAGATTTTGTGTGTTCTTGAACGGCATCTCATGGTGCCACGGATCGGGTTAGTCCAATTTATGGCTGATTTTTGACCGAACTGTTTCTCTCTCCACCAAACGTTGGAGACTCGACTTTGAAGGGCCACGTCTGCCATATAAAAAAAAACGCGTAAAACAAAGTTTTATCATTTGAGCGTTCTGCTGAATTCTGTAACTTGTCATGGTGAATTGGCATTAGCGACTGAATAATAAACACCAGATTAGACGGATGCCACCAAAACAACATGGTCGCCACAGGCTGTCAATATCAACCCAATTAAAAGCCAATTAAAAAGCCAGCTGCAAAACAAAATTTGTTACTCCACAAAAAACTTCTTATACCAACTTCTTATCCTCAACGAAATCATGAAACGGTAGCCCTGCTCTGTATGTTTTAGTCACATCTTTACTCCACAAAAAACTTCTTATATCAACTTCTTATCCTCCTTTAGTCAGATTAGCCTTTTACCTTCATTGACTAATATTGATGTTGGAGCTTAAAGTCAGATGACTTTTACTCAGCTTGGGGCAAGGAAAACTGTAGGAATTATATATTAAAAATGTGTGACCTAAAAGAGGCAGCTTTATGCAACTGTAACGTTCACTATGCGCACTTTCGGAGTAAAATACATTCAGAAGACGGCACTCGATCTTATTGATAAAAACATTTCCTATCTTGCCAAGATGCCCGTTTTAAGATGACCACTCAGCGTGCAGAAGTTCTCGTAGTTAGCCATCACACGAACTCAGGCTGGGCTTATTTTTTCTAGCTTTGGATTCATTGCAGCAGCTTTTTAAAACTACAGCCGCCTCGTACTCGTTCTAATGCACATCCACAGGCGTGCACAACTAATTGGCATCGAACAAATAAGAAAAATTGTTATACCTGATGCAGCTCTAAAATCTCTCTCGATTTAAATAAAACGTAAAAAAAACGTTTCTTTATTTACAAAAAAAAAAATTAATTTGGCCAACATTTCATTTAGATATACATTTCTACAAACAAAACATTTTTTTTCTACGCATCTCTAAACATAACTACAAGACTAAAGCCAATAAGCCTTTGGCGGTTCATAGGCGTTCACATAATGCACACTAGTATCATGATCGGCAGCAAGTTCATACTTTAGTGCACCATTTGATGGATATGGCGGCGGCGGCGGTGGTGGTGGTTGTGATGCAGCTGACACTACTGGAACAACTCCAACTGGTCCATGCATGTGCATGGTCATTCCATCCATGGGCGACTTCTCTGAATCACTATAAATCCCAATTGGGTACTTTTTCCATTCAAGACCGCACTTAGTTAGGGCAGCTGGGTCCGAGCAACTACTGTGCGAGTGATTGATTGCAGCCGAATCGACTTCCATTCGTTTTGACTTGTAGCGTCGATTTTGGAACCAAATTTTGACTTGTGTCGCCGATAGATTCAACTTGTGAGCGATGACTTCACGCTCGGCACCGGTTAGATACTTTTGCTGACGAAATCGACGCTCCAATTCGAGAACTTGCGCCTGGGAGAATAACACACGAGGCTTTCTTTTCGCACGTGGTTTTCCATTTTTTCGCAACTCTGAGCGGGATGAGGTCACTTGGGTGGTGTCTTCTGTAGGGAGTAAGTAATTTGGAAGGATAAATATGGTCTTAAGACTATGAAAGGCGTTTGTTGATGGCTTACTAATAATTACATTTAGTTTTCATTGTGATTGTTGTGTAGGCCACAACTAAGAGGTAGTCGGGGTCGTAGTCATGCGCGTACTTGTAATCGTAGTCATAGTTATATTTGTAGTCGTAGTCGTAGTCATAGTCACACTTGAAGTCGTAGTAATACTTGGAGTCTTATAGTCACACCTGGGGGTCAATTCTGGTTCTGTGAAAGTGTGAATCGAATAAATCGTTTTCACATTCGCTTCATTTTTATGGTTCACTCGGTACTAAAAAGCGATTCTCGTTCAATAAGTGAAACTATCGAAAATTGTGTGTACGATATCAGGTTCTCAATTTTCAATATTTCACTAAAAACATTCACTTGAAAATGAGGACGTGAAGAAAAGTTATTCATATGAAAATATTTGAAGTTTGGTTTCACATTTTGGTCGAACGAGAATCGAAATTGCGGTGAAAGGGTGAAAACATTTTCATTTCACTTTTTCACAGAACGAGAATTGACCCCCTGGAGTCATATAAGTAGAATAGTTTTACTTGTAATCGTAATCATAGTTCTATTTGTAGTCGTAGTCGCAGTCATACTGGTAAACGTAGTCATACTTGTAATCGTCGTCATACTTGTAGTCGTATTCATAGTCTTAATTGTATTCGTAGTCTTCTTCATGCTTATAGTGGTAGTCTTAAACCTATCTAGTCTTATTTGTAATCGTAATAAAAAAGATTTATAGAGCTCCCTAAAATGACAAGTTTCAACTTACTTTGCTTGTCTCCGTCGGTGTCATCGGTCTCGAAATCACATATCGTCTCCAACTCCTTTACATGCTGTGACGTCACATTATCCTGGGGGCTGGCGATTATTTGCGGTACCATCGACGACTCCTTCTCAGTGCTGGGACATGACGATCTACTGGCACACACGTCAACCTCCGCTGAGCTATTCAAGTCCAATGTAGGCGACGGTGTTACATACGAATCCGGCAAGGGTTCCTGCTTCATATAGCTGCCGTCACTGAGCTGATGGATATGATTGCTGCTCGGAGGCATTTCCACATAGGGGTAGCTGTATCCTTGCGGTGTATTTGGCGAATAATACTGAGGTGCGGTATATTGATATGTTTGCAGAGGTGGATGATGGCTGTGTGGATGCGAATGATGCGGATTCGGGGTGTATTCGTAGGTCGAATAGGAGTGAATAGGTGGTATGTAGCCATGGGGAACGATTGTCGGATCCTGATATCGATCATAGTCCGGGTACATGCTGTTCGGGTGACCGGCACTGAAATATTTAAGAAAACAAATGATTTTCAAAAAAAGAGCACACGTGTTGCATCGGAATCGGAGAACATTTCGCAATATCTTTCGGCGTTATGGAAGTCTAAAATAGATAGGTACTGTTCACAGTAGGGGTTGTTAACATCGTTTCATGGATCATTACCTAAATATGTAACGAATGCGAGGGATGCGAAACAATGGACATAGGCATGCGCACACATGTGTTGACCAGGATGTGAATTCGAGAAGAGTGTCCTTTGTATTTCCGTTTTTGTCGTTTTTTTAGTGACGCACAGATTTCTTTTGTTTTTGAATTGCTTTTCTGTGTATGGGGTTTGTTATTATTTGAGCGAGTTATATCGGCTCAGTGGATGGATCAGAAATTTGGGAATAAGTGGTGAACCTTGTGATCGGTTAATCGGCTTTAGTTATTCAAATTCTTTGGCCAATCAATTAAGTTAATTGACGTTTTTTTGATATATAAAAAATAAAATTCTATATATTTGCTTGTGAAAATTATTTAAGCGGTCCGCAACTAAAGAGCTGACGCCGGATGCAGTATTTCGATGGACTTCACTAAGAAGGCTTCATAAGGCTAAATAAGAGTTATCGCAGTAGGTTTCATAACGGATGCAGTGGTTCGATGTAGACTTCAATATAGGAAGGCTTCAACAGCAAAATAAAAGGCATCTGTCGGTTCGATCTCGGATGCAGTGTTTCGATATAGACTTCACTAAGAAGGCTTCAACAGCAAAATAAAATACATCGGTAGGTTAAATCACTTCCAAATCTGAAGGCTTGGATACAAAAATTCCGTAGAAAAATAACTAGTTCCTGACCTCCCTCTGTGATATTTTGCACTGTGAATCTAAAGGGGATCGGAACTGGCACTCATATGTCTATCAATAATATTCCTATGGCCATGTCCAGAAGCTAGACCATATACGTCTTCAAGAAACCTGAGGACAACGAAATTGGCGCCCAACGGCAGGCCGATTCTTTTTTCTTTTAAAATGATTCTGAACTACTTTCAAGCACTGATCTAACATTATCCACTGGGATTCGAGAAGCCTTGGAGATTAAAAACGATTATAGACAGCTCGCGTATCCGAGGGCTACATGTTATTAGTAAAACAAACTAAGCCAGGCATATTGAGGACCTATTCGCCATTGAAACGACCAACAACAAATGAATGCCCTTGCTGAGTAGCATCTATTCAACTCCACGAAACTATTTTTTTCACCCAAATGATATACAATCCCCAGAGGAACTTTCATACCTTTCCATGTGACATCCAGTATACGGTTCGTTTTGATTGACCAAATTTAAGATATCCTTCACGGAGAACGGTGTTGTGTTGCATGAATCCGAATTAGTCAAACTTCCAGGACTCGGATGGTTGTATTCGTAGTATCCTTGCTGAGATGGTTGTTGATGTTGTAGCATTTTCTTTCTTCTTCAAGTTCTTATGTAATTCACTATCCAAAACACATTCACTTCGGTAAATTCTTTCAAAAATCCCGCATTTTTGGCCACTACGCACTGTGCAAACTTAAGATCAAACTAGTTCTATCTGTAGTGGTTCCGACTTCGAATGTCTACCATTAATGTCGATGTTAAACTGAACCGCAATACCGATGCGAATAATTGACTATCCCATTTCGAAAACAAATTCCGAATATTCCACTAAAATGGAACATATACGACTTTCACAACCCACTCGCTCACTCATTGCGTACTCATATCACACCCACGCAAACACCAACCCTTATTATTTATAGAAACGCATAGCCAGACACATATTATGGAGCCATTGCTGGTGAGTCGAAGAGTACCGTTACCGCCTTCCAAAATGGCAGACTGAGGAACCAATTGGAGGCTTTCTCTTCAATTCAGCTTGTTCCTCTTAGATATTGGCAATGGACCGTGTGTATCACAGAAATAGACGCAAGGAAGAGTGAATACGATTGACTGTGAACAAATATTTGTACTTTGCGATTGTTTTCTTTTTACGAGTAAATTTTTATCGATTTTGCACAAAGTTGGTGTAATTGTCAATTGATGGGTTTTATGGTACTTAGATAGCAATTCAGCGAAGCGGAGCCACTTGTATGGTGCTTGGAAGCTCTTCACTGCGATTTGTGTGGAATTATCACTTCAAGTAGCCAACACACAATTGAGTGAATTGAAGTGTTTTAGAGAGAGCTACAAAGAAGTAAACATTATTATACCTCCTGCTGTTTATACTTGAAGGACATTGAAAATATACTAGGTATTACCTACAGGTGGAACAAGTGGGTGTTGGATGATTCAAATTGATATAGGTATGCGAATTTTCAACAAGTTATGATTTTCAGAAGAAAGTACATCTGGAGCGTTAAAGACAAGTCAGTGGGCCTAAAAGCCAACACCAAAGGCCTTGCAAAAGCAGAAATACAGTCCAAATATAACAAAAAAAAAGTCTGGTTTCTTTGTTGAATCACTGCATTTGCTGCCTTAACACCGACATATCAGGGATGGAATCCATCAGTCCGATAGAGAGCAAGTTTTCTACCGCCTTGACTTGGTTTTCAAAGGCAATCAGTACCTGTATACAAATAAATAAAATGGAATAACGTATAGTTTATTTTTTTTTCCTTTTTGAGTTAACGTTACCAACATTCTTACAAAACTAAATTCATACATTCAGACCATAAAAGCTAATGAACTTTTAGACCAAATAAGCCGAGTATATCTACAAAGAACGAGCTATGAGACCCGATATCTCTGTCTGATTTTTTACAGCCGGTACACTTTTCTCACAAATTTATTTATTTATTTATTTTATATGCAAAAAATTCACGCGACGTCAGACAACATACTAGAACTCGACGTAACTGCTTAGGAACAAGTCAATAACTTTTACGAAGTGTTTATTAATACGGGAGAAAATGTACTATACCTGGAAAACATATCTACCCATTCCCATCCTGATGTTCGTAGTCGATGTTGAGAGTTTTTTTTCGGCAACACTTGCAAATGCACTACTGACAGTAACAGGTCGCTGCGAATATGTTGTTAATATCAACCGTTTTTGTTTTTAAGCCATTTAATATGACCAATACCAAACTTCTATTAAAATGCATGTATAAGTTGCAACACGTGATGCTTCTTTTCACAAACACGTGATGCTGCCACAAAACATGATCTAAAAATTGTTTCTAAATAAATAATTACTATGGCGCAAAATTTAGGTCGGATAAAGCTAACTTTAAAATTATTTTAGTGCGTGACAACGTCCATATTAGTATTTTGTTGATTGACATAATGTCCATTTCATCGTTATTACCTGGTATTCAATTTTGAAAAAAAAGGAAACGTACCATATTTATCCCTTAATATTGACTCTCAACCATCAGCCATCTTTCTATTGCAGACTAAAAATGTTTGACTTTTGAAGTAATACTTCTTTAGGCACGCTTGATTTGGTTGAATGCGTCAGGAAATCGTTACGGAAATTGCGAGCGGAAGTTGAGAGGGAGATATAAGTTAGTGAAGATAGAAAGAGAGAGAGAGTTACCTTTCGTTTCGTATATTACTGTACAGGCAATAGAGGGAGATGCGAGCACACATTTACGTTCTCTCATTCTCTCAGCCAGTTACGTTTCGTTACCTAAGACACAGCATACAGTGCAGCAGTGATACCAGATCGGGGGATTTATCCCTTTTTGGGGGATTTTCTCAGCTAACGGGACAAAGGGATTTTTCAGACCTCTTAGTACAAAAAGAAAGGGATTTTACTTTTTTGTCAAGTTTTATTTCTAATTGTTCATTTCATTAAGGATAAACAAATTATTCAACCTACGATCAAATTAAATATTTTCATGTTTAGAAAAAAAGTCATTCAAAATATCTTAATGCTTTCATTTTCTTTTTTTTATTTCCCTATGACATTTCTGTGAATAAATCACGAGTATTTTTTAAAATAATGAATTTATTTATTTTGTAAACATTCAAGGGATATTTTTAGTATAACCGTGGGATAACCTGCCTCTAAAATCTGGTATCACTGCAGTACAGGCCTATTGTCTGTATCACACTGTAGGAGCAACAGAGAGAAGTGCAAGCACACAGTTTCTATTCTTTTTCTCATAGCCAGTTACGTTTCGTATATCTAAGACACAGTGCACGCCTATTGCAAGGTTGCCACTTTGGTAATTTCCTACCAAATTTGGTAATTTTTTACCAATTTTTGCTATTTTTTTTTGCTTTGGTTATGGTAAATTTTTGAGCAGATGTACCAAAAAGCGAACTAGATGTCACCTCATTTAAATGCTACCTTACTGCTTCTGAGTGAACGCATTGCATATGCTTCATCACCATCCATATAAAACTGTTTTATTCGCTATTCAAAAAATTAAAAAATGCACTCATTTTCTTCTTTTGACAGATGGTGAACTTCGAAATAGTTTCTGTTTCTGTTTATAACTACAATGAGATATGGATAGGTTAATTGATCATATTATTTATGTATAGACATAAAACTCTAATTTGTTAAAGGTTTGTTATAAGAAAAAAGGTAAATCCAATGTCTTCTAGCAGCTGGTAATTTTGTGCAAAATCAAATAAAATAATTCGAGTGTTTTTTGTTAGTGGCAACCGTGTCCTATTGTCTGTATCCTACTGTAGGAGCAAGAGAGAGCAATGCGCGCGCCCATTTTCTAGCTCACTTTCTCTCATAGCCAGTAAATTATTGAAGAAAATTGATATATTAATATGTATGTAATAAATATGTATATATAGATGCAGCTAAAGAAGTTTTACTTCAGTCGCGTGGTCTAAAGCACACTCGTGTTTTTTTTAAAGGCTTTGTAAGAAATGCTTTCCCAGGATTTTAATATTTTCGAAGATTTCGAAATGTTTAAAGATTTTGAGATTTTAAGAAAAACAGCAGAATGAAAAGTTTTACTCCCCGCTACAGATTTGATAAAATCATTTGGTCAGTTCTTTTTCGAATATTCGAATATTGAAGAGTTAACCGCGGGCAAGACGTAGTTTGCAAGATGTAGTGTGCTCATACAAATTTAAGCTTTTTAACTACACTGACTTTTAACATAGGTACCTATTTTTTAATATTCTTCATATAAAACGGAAAGGAAAAGTTATGTCCCCAAAAATCTTTTAAATTATATAATGTTTTACAAATATCGCATGTTAAATAAAAATACCTGCAAGTTTCAGGCTACTTTTATTTTAAAAATACAGCAGTTTTCATTTAAAGAAATACATAAAGGTATTGTTAGGCGCATATTAAAATGAATTTGTAAGCCCTCGAAAATAAAGAGGCGAACAAAACCGTTCGGCTTTCTTGTCTTGCGATTGATTGTACAAGGTGGGCCGAAAGAGATCACCCTATTGGAAGATGCTCTTACTTTTGCAAATGGCCGCCAATGTCAAATCTGTTTTAACATTTGTGGACTAGACAGATGTAGAATACAAGTGAACAAGCCATGGAGCGATACACTCCCCAAAAACGCGGAATAATCGTGTCTATTTTTTTGCGTAACAATTCGTCTGTAGTGTTGGCGCAGGGCGAATTCCGTGCCCGGCCCCGGAGCGCCCGTTGTGCCGAGAATATCGCCGCTGTTGACGAGGATGTCGAGCCGTCGCCGGAAACATCGACCAGACGCCGTGCCTCGCAATTAGCCATCAGCGGGTCGTCCCTAAGGCGAATATTGGTCAAAGACTTGCGCATGTTCCCGTACAAAGTCCAGGCCATGCATCAGCTGCTGCCTGTCGACCGCCAAACGCGTGTAACCTACGCCCAAGCCATCCTCAATCTCGATCACGAAGTGGACGATTTTTCGACCATAATCATAATGAGCGATGAGGCTCATTTCCACCTCAGCGGGTACGTGAAAAAGCAAAACTATCGCTTCTGGGGCACCGAAAATCGACGAGTAATGCACGAGAAGCCATTACACCCGCTCAAAGTTACTGCATGGTGCGTTGTTCACGTTGGAGAAGTCATCGAGCCATTTTTATTCGAGAACGCCGTTGCTCAAACGACAAGAGTGGAAGGTGCGCGCTATAGGGCCATGTTAACCGAGTTTTTTTCTGCCGCAATTGGACGAATTAGGACTGGAGGACATGTGGTTCCAACAGGACGGAGCGACGGCACACACTGCGCGAGCCACAACCGATATTCTGAAGGCGGCGTTCCCGGGTCGCCTCATCTCTCGTTTTTGCGATTTGCACTGACCCGCAAGATCGCCCGATTTAACAGTTCCAAACTTTTTTTTGTGGGGTTTTTTGAATTCTCGTTTTTACGAGAACAAGACCGAGACCCTAGAAGCATATTTCCTGCTAAATTTAGCAGGATTATTTTATTTTTACCCTCTTTTTTTAAAATCATGCCAGCATTTTTTTTTGCATGATTTTATGCTTTAGTAGGACAAATTATCGGGGTTTTGGTTTATCCAAATTATGAATAAAAATAACAAAATAAAATCAAAAGCAGACGAACTTTATTTATTATTCAGCTTATACTAATAATATTTATTTTTATTCAACGAACACAGTATTACATAAAAAAAAATTAATTCGATTGTGAACTTAATCGAATTAATTTTTTTTTATGTAATACTGTGTTCGTTGAATAAAAATAAAGATTGTGAACTTAATCGAATTAATTTTTTTTTATGTAATACATACATAAGCGTTATACAAAGTGATTTTTATTTAATGATAATTTTGTAAAATATATTTCATTTTTCCTGAAAACAGCTTTTTTGTTCATTTTATATGTTTTTTAGCAGGTTTTGATTTCAAAAAAAAAATACATAGCATGATTTTTAACACTTTTTTTATAAAAAAAAGAAATCCTCTACTGCTGAACTTAGCATGATTTCAAATATTGAATTGGTCACACTGCAGTTGATGAATGATCCACATAAATCCATCTTATTTTCCATTTGATTTTAAACGCCTTCAATTTCCTATCCGTCTTGCGTTTGCCATCACAATCAAAAAAAAATTAAGGGCAGTCACTGCAACTGTGCGGTCTCAATTCAGCTTTACGTTGCATGAGTGATGACTTCAACAAATTTGTTTTTCTAGACTTCTTACATTTTTAAAAGTCAGTTATTGTTTCTATATTTCATCTGGTCAAAGCTGGATCTAAACCGTTCTACGTATTTGATCTCCCTCGATAGGAAGCATATCAGTGCTATAATAGGTGTCATCGCAGGACACTGTCTCATCGGTATAGGCATGCAATAAGGCTTGGCGTATTATCTAAAGATTTTTGCTGAAGCTGTTTTGACCAAGAAGAGGAAGAACCTATTCTCCCTCTCTGTGTACTTGTCCGGATCTCTCTCGTAAAGACGAAAACTCTGTTTGGGACCGTTCTATTATAGTCATCTAAAAAACACGGACATTCGAAATCTCCTATACGCTTCATCAGCAGCTCAAACTGGTTCAACGAAGATTAACTATATTCCTTTTCAGTGGAGACTGGTACGTCTGAAAACTAAACGCATACCAATATATAGTAAAGTTTCATTTTTTCACTTTGGCTGTGCAATCTTTGCAACTTTAAACTTTTATGCTCAGCTCATATAAACGATTGAAGCATTTCAAAAACATTGAGAACCACATTTAAATCAGTTTATTCGCTCGTAGACACCCGGATTTTGGTGACTTTTCTATCCACCCTCAATAATTTTAAAGGTTTCCAGCAATTTTTCCCCGATAAGTCGAACATTGTCAGCGCAGTGGTTACTGTGTCGGACTACTAAACAAGGGGTCGGGTCCCTGTTTCGAATTCCGAAAAAAAAAACAAATTTCAACTTAAGGTTTCTTTCCACTCGCAAACGTCTGACAAACATCCGATAGTATAATTGTCATGAAAGAGCTTCTCAATTGACCGTTTGGAATCGGAATAAAATTATAGATCGCTTCCATTCGTCCTAAAAATGAAAAAAAATTACACAAGACGATTGGTTATGAGAAGCTAGGCCTAGGGTCCCTACAGGCCTGTTGCGCCAACAATTTTTATTTTTTTATATTTAAGCAAAAACCTGCTTCCCATCCTATTTAAGCACCAATATTCCAGCATACTTTTAGTTCAGGTTTAGGATCTACTTATGATTGAGCTTTCAGTTTCCTAGGCCAAATATTCTCTGAGTTATTCGAATGTGGAATAGCTACACCAATTTGTCAAACTAACGCTACGCCTACAATATTCAACTTAATATTTCAATAAAACCACTTTTTTATACAGGACATGTATGTACCTATATAAATTGAAGCCATTCTTCGTTTATACACGCGACTGTTCAAAAGAGCCGCACTAAGTACGATGTGGGCATACGCACTCAGATGAAATGCACATGCGCTCCTTGCTACCAGAGCCGCCAAATGCATTTCCCAACATCACCCCGGTGCTATCCACTTCAGAAAATAGTTCCCATAAATTCATTAGCTAAATGCACAATTCCGACAAACTGCCATTAACCGGGAAACCGCGCACAGTCACAACCTGAGCACAGACTTTTAGTATGGTAAAGGGGAAAACCAAAAAGTATCTGAAGCAAAAAAAAAAAAAATATGAAAAGAACATCTCAATGTCTTGTGCGAGATAACAGTATCGCGGACACATGGCCTTTTAATTCTACGTCTCCTTCTGTTCATCCAAGAAATTTTCGAAAAAGAAGTGGGTGGCAAGGGCGATCGAGGAATGGGATCATCGTCAGTCTAACAAATTGTACATCCGGAGGCGTACCAGGGGATCGATTAATTACGCGATATCTTCTACTAATTGATCGTTATTTTTAAAGATGCAGACGTAGGCCCAAGGCTGCTTCTGTTTTCTGTTCTTGAAAACGTTCCGTCTCCGCGAAATAGTCAAACGTCATTCGCATTCGCATGCTGCTGCTATATGGACGATGATGAATGTTTGCGAAATGTCGATTTAGTTGGCAAAAAGTTTCAGTTTCTCATTTTCCGGATAAAATTAAAATGTTCGACATTATGTTCGCCATTGAATGATCTCATGTGCGTGATGATGCCTTCACTGGGGTGAACATGTGGACTTTTGTGTGATATTGTACATGTGATGACCACCTAGAGTGGTTGCTGAGTCAATGGCGCCCGACTTTTCTGTCCGAAAAGGCATTTTGCCGTTTAGAAAACAATAGTGGTGCATGCATGCGTCTAACGTGTGTAGGATTCAATTGAGGAAGATAATGTTAATCTCTTTGTTGTATATGAGCGGACAGTGACATAAACGTTGTCTAGTCAGCCGATCTAGACATTGGCGACGGATGGTGCGGCGTAACCATGCGATCTTTAAATGAGGAACATGTGGTAGGCATTAATGACATTATTTTGAGTTTAGGACCACGAAACTGCATTTCCGAACTATTTCCATATTGAAATTCACTGTCGCAAATATTTTTCTATTTTAGAAATAACTTGTACGTTGTTAGTCTGCTTTCCTTTAGCTCCAGGACATAGTTATTGTGTGCCTAGTTTTGGAGTACGGTTTTGGACTACAAGTTCGGGGTACCTGCTTATAACCAAACAAGTTGAATGTGGTCTATTAAAATAAAAAGCAGGCGGACAACGCGATACCATTCTCCGGTGGTTTTTGATCACGTTAAATATTTTGCACCCAGAACCGTGCAATTGGTCAGGTTTCCTCTTAATAGGCCGACGATGGATGGTTAAATCAAATCCGACATCTCTTCTCTCACGAGCCATGCTCATGTCAATACGCTGCACGTGACCGAGCTTGATCATCTGCTGTATTTTCAGTTTTCAACCTGGTCAACGTCGCTATAGCCCGTCAAATTCCGATACAACAGCTATTTTTCGTTCAATGTTGGCTCTCAGCTCATCTAACGTCACCGGCTTGTTGGCATAGACCAATGATTTAATGTAGCCTCATAAAAAAAAAGTCTGGTGGCGGTAAATCAGTTATCTCGGCGGTTTCTCGAGATAACACGTTCACCGAACTGTGACTTCAATAACTCGATTTTTGCACCCGCTGCGTGGCTTGTGGTATAGTCTTGTTGCAACCACTTATCACTGATGTTCAATTAATGTAATTGCTCAAAGAAATTACGCTCCAACATGTCTCTGTAGCGAATACCATTTATTGTAATGTGGCGGTCATTTTTGTTGCCCAATGACGCCACCGACATGAAAACCGCACCAAACAGCGAATTTTTGGCGGATAAAGTGCTGTTTCATGAAACAAATGCGGGTTCTCACCTGTCCAGTAACACATATGTTGCTTATTGACGAAGCCGTCTAATCAAGAACTGGTTCGAGAACTACGGCCGAAAATTGGTGTTAACGCTCTTAAAGTTGCGACCACCGACTCGGAATTTTAATTATTTGTAAACGATGTTCCTATATGTTCCTTCACCACGATGAAACTTTTGATTTTACTGAATATGTTGACATCGCGAGTTCGGTAATCGGTGGGTTCACACTGAAAGTTTGATGTTGTCAAGTCGCTAATGAAAGACCCTTTATTCATTTTAACGAACTTAGCTGCAGAGACTATTTGGTTCATAAACTATACAACTTGGGTCTTATATCTCCAAAAAAGACTTAAAAACGTGCTAAGAAGATTCCGTCCGCTTTCGGCAAAGTTCATATCTTCGCATGCATATACAGCAAAAGCGGGACGATTGCAGTCTTGCATAATATTTGTTGCTCTTACTCTTTAGTTTGGGAGTAATTGCGTGGCATAATATTGGTTTTTGAGTTTTGTACAATTGCTCAAAGAAGCATCTTAAGGAAGTTACATGACATGGTGGCACCTTGTCTTATCTTTTTTAATTCTTATTTTTATTTCACTTCATAAATTTCTAGATAGATAATTCAATATGACCAATAATTTGAATTAATTTATGAAATTTATTTGACATTCTGCATTTACTATACATATATAATATAGCTATAATAAAAATAGTGCTGAATGCCAATTTAAATGTAAACATATTTATTTTATTAACAAGATTAAGAATACAAAATTAAACTACTTCGAAATATCAAGATCGGCTTAGACTTAGAATTTTGTTTCTTAAGTTACGCATCAGATAGTCAGAAAGAACAGTCTCTATGCCAGCGGAATTAAAAATGAAAAGCATTTTTTTTACAAGTTTGAGAAACACACCAAGTATAGGTAGAGATAGACCTGAACGACTGAGGAAACATTACTATAATCAGTCGTATGAAATTGAGGAACGGATACTGAATATGAGAAGTTTCCACGCAAATTATAGTTAGAGATCAATCGGAAGTTTCGATTACCAGATTTTATAAAGAAGGCATTCAAAACAAAGAAAATATTTCCTCAAAGCCTCTGCATGATTCGAGAAGCTCGACCTTGAATCGAATGTGGTACCCAAGTATTTGAATTCATTAACTTTCTCAATATGGGAACATTTATCACTACAACTCAAGCTTCTATAAAAAGTAGGAGAAGAAGGACCAGACCAAGTTTGAATCTTTGGCACTCAGATGCGTGAAAATAAATATTCACATTAAAATCAAATACTAGAGACAAACTAAAAATCATAATCTTAGTCTTTGAGCTAATAACCAGATTCTTAAAAGGCTTACATCCCAATTTTTGTCGGAAATTAAATCCAAGCGACTGGCCGAACCATATGCGAAACATACATCATCTCCAAAAGTGTTTGGAACAGCTTTAAAGTCAAGTGTAAAAAGAGAGTCTATGTAGATAAGATAATCGGAGGACCGAACCTTGGGGTACCCCTAAGTTGATGATCATTCTATCACTTTTTATGCCATCAATCTTAACACTTTGTGACCTATTTTTAAGGTAAGATCTAAACCAATCTAACATGAAGCCACGAATTCCAGGTTTTTCAAGTTTTTCCAGAGGAATGTGAAGATCGACCATTCGAACGCTTTGGTAATATCAATAAATAACCCAGCAGAACACTTTTTACCATCAAGGTTTGCCATTGTAATGCTACAAACCTGTAGAAGTGCATCTTCGGTTGATTAACCCTTTTGAAAACTAAATTTTTTTACTTTAAAATCGTCCCAGTCCTGCTATATGGCGCAGAGGCATGGACTCGATCAAAAGCGGATGATGTAACTCGAGGTTGTTTCGAGAGAAAAATTCTTCGAGAGGCCCGGAAGATCTTCGAATTCACACCCGAGGGAACGCGCAGTAGAGGAAGACCGCGACTCAGGTGGCGCACGCAAGTGGAAGGGGACCTTAACCAACTTAGCGTGCGAAACTGGAGACAGCTATCTAAAGATCGCGCTGGCTGGAGACGCTTGTTGGTTGAGGCCCAGGTCCACCCCGGACTGTAGCGCCACCTTAAGTAAGTAAGTATGTTACTTAAAAAAATTTAAATATCTTGAGGTATCTCACTAACCTGATGTTTTTCACACGCTTTCCAAAGGCTTTACTTATTACTGGAAGAAGTGAGATAGGCCTATAATTACATAAATACACAGCAGAACCCCGTTTTAAATAAGGAAACTACGACTGCACATTTAAGCTCTTCTGGAAAATACCCTTCAAATATACACTGATTAAAAATGTGTGACAGCACATCAATTACATTATAATGAACCTGTGATTGCCGACTTTGACGGGGAAATAACATTTATTCATAGTCACCTGAAATATAAAATAAACGAACAAGTAAGAAAAGCCAAAATTGGGCATGGCTTTGTATAATTCGACTGCTAACCTAGACGTCTTTGAAGTCGATGAAGAGGCTTTCGTCGAGCTCGAATTCTTTAATTTTTTCTTGGTGAAGACTTGTTCGATAGCTGACTTTCCTGGTTGAAACAGCAACAGCACTGATATGAGTTAATCATGTTACCAGTGAAAGGTTTAAGGCACCACAGCAAATGGTGATTTTGTGATAAATACTTTAAAGCATCAGGATCAAACTTTATTAACTTCAGTCTTCATGCATGTACAGACGTGCAAAGCAAGTCTTTGGCTCAAAAGTAGGTTGTATTTCTTACATTTTGCCTTCTTTTTTAGACAAAGCAAATTCCCCGAACTTCATCATGTTGGCGTTTAATTTTTCCGAGTCCTATTTTATTTCCCGATAAGGAGGAACAAATTATTCCACGACTACACAAAGAAAGCCGCCAAATTCCACTTCGACTCCGCAGACGAACGTTAACAATAAATTTTCCGTTTAATTGAACCACAAGAAGCAATAAATTAATTGGTCATCACTTTGTGCAGTAAAATTCCTTTAGAGTAACCGCTTAATCACCGTCCACTTGAAATACCATCATAAAACTATAAAATCCTTTTTCGAAAATTCTTAGCTCACATTGCAGCTGATCCCTTCAATTTGTTTATTTAATATTTCACAGAGTAGAAATTATTTTACTGCATATCCACCCTTGGCGATGGTGCAACGGTGACAGCGGCCACAAAAATATCATAGGCGCGATATTTCAAATTGACAAATTCAGTTTGAAAATGCTGTCCACTTGAGTTTGGTTCCCAAGTCAAGTAAACAATACACGCAAGTGCGCAAGTGAACCCTGTATTAACCGCAGCCAGTTGAACGTCTGTGCATGATGAAATGATAAACAAGGATAATGCTGTGTGGTACGCTCCAGGATAATTGGCTCCTAGTCTGGCGTCTAGACATTCGTGCTGAATCGCATGAATGTCACCAACTAAATTATTAATTTCTCTGTTTAGGTGGCTGAGTGTGTGTTTTTTTTTTGTTTTGGCTGCAAAAGCGAGTGAGGATATTTATAAAATTAGAAAGGACGATGTATTCAAAGGATATACGGAAAATTTACGCAAACAGATAGCGCTCTGTTGATGTGTGAAATTCGAGAACGGTCGAGCAGAGGCGGATAAGAGGACAGGACGGCGAGGCGGTTTGTTTTATCCGCCATGTAGAATCGGTTGCGTCTGTAACTGATGCCCGAAGCCTATAATGCTGACACTTTCTTCCTGAAGATTTAATGCATGATTGATTGGCAGCGAAATTGAATCTACCCAATGGGCCGTGATTGACTGGGGCATCGGAATGAGAGAGTCGTTTACATGTTTACTTTGTAATTCATGCCCATCGCACTCGTCTCATTCGGAATGAAAACAATTGATAAAGGGTTCTTTGTTGCACACAGCGCACTTGTGCTTGTTGTGTACGTATGGAGTGAAAGACTTGGAGCATCCATTTAGTAGTGGGAAGTCGCGACTTATGGAATTTAAGTTGTCTTGTTAACGATATTCTATATATGAATAGGCAAGCGAATAGTTTGGGCACTGTTACCCTCCAGTTTATTTATATCTATATGTAAATGGCTAATATCGGGATGCTGGGGTGGATATAGAGTGTTGGTCCACGGGTCCAGCGAAATTCAAACTAAGTCCAACAATGTTGTCCGAAGACCTGCTGCTGACCCGATCGAGTAAGGAGCATACGCCAACTTGTATCGTTGGTCCGATGGAAGTATGTTTAGTGAAGTGAACGGCATCATTGACTGCTTTATCCACTGAAGAGTCGTTTAGAAGGTCTTGTTGGACTGATATAATAAGTGCCTATAGATACGTAACCAGAGCTAAGAAAAGAAAAACAGGGACTTCGAGATAGATACATAACACTTCTTTACTGGCCCTAACGTACCTTAAGTTGTCGTAGGTAGGGACAAGTTTAACCAAAGCCATTTATACATTTTAATCAATCTGTACAGGAGCACAATGAAGCAGTCTCTGTGTACTCCGCCGGTGAGACCACCACGGAACTCAGTGGTATCGAAAAGGGTTAAAGCTAACATGCAACTTCGTCAATATCATTCATGGAGCAATTGTACGAAAATAAGCCAACATCAGATTTAGGTAGGTGACATTTTTTGTAAAGATCTTTCAACTGCAGCATAGATGCTGATATTTTGGAGGCACGTTTGTTTATATTGGAACGAAGACGATGAAAGGAAGTAGAATTATTTTACGTATTTTATAGAACAGCGTGTGGTAAAAGAGGGAAATCTAGGCTTTGGTTTACATTGCAAGGTATGTCAGCTCTGCTTTGTGATTGCAACTGGAAGTAGCCATTTAAAAACGGAGCTATTGGGTTAAATGGTGAGGGTTTTTGGTTAAGATTATGGTTTATCTCGGGTGTAAGTACCTGAGCTGCATGTTTTATATAGGTTTGTTATAAAAACAATGTGCTGTCTTGTGCTTTTAAAATACCCATACTTTTTAAATAACGCATGATGCTAGTAATAATTATAATTATCCTGCTTAAGTTTTGCGAACTCATAATGCCAGAATTTCGCACTTAAATTTAGCTAATAATAACAGAAATAGCAGTAAATGTGTTTCTCTTCAACCGGCTGCCTTTCGTGACTTAATCTAAGCGCAACTACACTGGCGAAAGACGAAACTCACTGCAAGTTTTATATTTTTAAACATTCTATCATGTGCTCTAAGAGATTAACTAACATTGAATACGTCATCTGTCAAGATTAGTTGAGTTTGAGAACCGCAAAAGTGATCTGTATACAATTAAACTGCAGAATAGAAATAATGAAAAGGATTAAGGATGCTGAGATTTGCTTCTTTTTTTTTTAAAAAAATGTCATAATATCTCGGTAAATACTTCGAATTATTTTACCATTTTATTTATCGCAACCAGGATATTTTCTTTGGTCGCATTTCTAATATTAAAATATTATTCTTCCATTCCATGATTTTTTTTGTTGACTTTACTGTAGAAGGCAGTTTGGCTTGACCTATGTCATTTATTAAATTTTTGCCATATGGCCAACAATAAGTAGTGCTTCACATTTGATTCTTGTTGTTTCACCATTTTCGTTTGTTGTTTATTTTATTTAGGTAGTATCGAAAGTAGTAAACAAAATAAAAATACAGACAAGGAGTAAAATTAAGTCCGTTAAAAAAAATATAATTTAAGTTATTTAATTGGAATTATCAATGTGCGAGAGCTGACTAATCAGTGAAAATGCGTCTTCTCTGTTAACTGCATCGGACATCGACGACGTTCCCTTTTTACAAAATAAAAGTTGCAAATAAACACTGCCAACTGAGACAAAAAGAAGAGATATCTTATAGGATGCCAATAATTACGAACATTCAGTGTATAGCTCATTTTTAAGCAAATTAACTAAAAGAACAAATTTACTTTTTCCCTATACTGCGGTTAAATTTTGTGTACTGCTGGTACATCATGCATTCCATAGTTCATGCATTGAGTACATAAACCATCATCCATGGGATAAATATTCCGGTTCAAGTACTAGGTGAATGAACAGTGGATATCAATTTGTGGATTGCACAAAAAAGTTCTAATTATCACTCAAAAATATCTTATACAGAAACCGAATCGTCGGTAGTTGTAATTTTTTCCAACAGATGAGGGCATGCACTTATTTAGACACTCACCGTAGTTTGAATCCAAATAACCACAACCTGGAAGTATACAGAAATTTGTATTCGATCTTAATTCACAGCACTTCTTAAGGCTGGATGCAGCAACAAATTAATTTGTCCGAGTGTGCTATGTACACGTTGACGGCGGTTCGATATCTCATACTTAACTGGTTTGCCGCACTCTGTAAATTGTGGCCTAAGAAACAGCAAATAACAAACTGATTGCAAAAAACGACAACAAAAAAACAAATGTATTGAGAAAGTTTATGTAATCCGCCTTTTTGCGAAAAAAAACAACTTTTGTTAAAGTTTTAAACGTTGTAGGTTCTCGAATGTCCCACCCCTACACGAAAAACAAGTGTGTGTGTTAACAGTATTTCAATAGCTTCGGGACAGTTATAAATAAATTATAAAAATGCTGGACATTCCATCACATTCTCTTAATTGTGGCCAAATGACAAATTGAGATACTTTATTTTATGTTCACCTTTTTGTGATAACATTTTTTAATTTTCGTTAAAGACTGTGGAATGTGGATTCCTATCACTAGATTGAAGTGTGTCCCTGTCAAGTATGTAATCAGCTTTATACTCAGCCTGCTCAGTCAATTTATCCTGAGCTCATAGAGCGCGCTCTGATTATGCTCTGAGAGAAAAAAGAAACACAAATTCTGAGCTCTGATGTATCTGAGCTAAAAAAGAAACACGAACTTTTTGTATAACAGTTCAGGTTGTGCTCTGAACTAAAAAAGAAAAACGCCTATAGATACTTGTTCGATACAGTCTTCAATTTCACAGACCGTGGCTGTTATACATTATATCCATTTCTGTAATACCTGTGTATAGAGAACAACTACAGGTTCGAGTCGAAATAAGCTTCTGGTGGATGGATGCATAAATTACATCAGTTTATAGTTCACAGGATTTTGTATGCCTCGTTAGAGTTGTAAATCAACCCGAAAATGTGTAGACAGACGGGTGGTTCGATATCTCATACTTCACAGGTTTGCCGCATTCCATTAATTGTGGTAACAAACGGCAAAATGAGATCCGTAATTTCAAGGTATTGAGAGTACAAGTGACCGCCTCTTATTTTAGCCGGGTTTTATTGATACAACAAGATGCAGCTGTAGATATTCTTATTTTAAATAAGCGTTTCTAGTTATCCTACCTTGAACAAAGTGTTTCATACTTATCTACATACACAACTTTATTTTATATAAAAAAATCAAGACCGTCCGTATATTAACAACCTTGCGAAATAAAAATCTACTTAAAGAGTGCCTTTTTCAGCGGTAGGTACAGTGCTTTAAAATAAAGTTAAATATACCAGACAAGTGACACTACAAAGTCGAAACTTTGACAAAAGCAATTAAATTTTTACATTGCAAGCGGCAGAGTTTTCAACAGTCCATTGCGCCAATACCTGAAGTTTTGCTTTCATCGAAAATGTTACACCATACATTGAAAGTGGCGTACGCTATTTGGGATGTTACGCCATCTCAGACTGGTGGACTTTCATCACATCAAATGCGGAAATTTGACTAATTGACATAGCTCTATCAAAGAAAGAGTGGAAAATTAGGATCAAGAGTAATCCCGTCTTTGGGCACATATGCAGAGTTTGCAGGCGTTGGACTGACGTTTGTCCGATGGTTGCGACCGCAATTCCTCTCTTGCTTGAATTTTTTTGTAAAACTAGAACTTGTTTAAACCTACATTTTTATGAAATGAGGTATATAAAAGTAATAACTGGTTATTTGAGTCAAGCTTTTCAAGACACACAAGAGACCACTGCAACGCTGGATCCGGAAATATTTATTTAAATCTCGTAGCTCATTACAATTGGATCTGATGAATTCCAATTCGAAAAAGACGATTCATGCATCTAAATGACGTCAGTTCGATAGTGATGATTGCTGATGATCCGAATTCCCTAACTGAGCTAAGATTTTTATTTGGTATTATTGGAGAGTTTACATTTTTTTATTGATTAATAGAGTAGGTACACAGATTGGGGTTATGTATGGTATATCGGATTAATGGCCGCCACGGCTTTGCTAGTCTTTTATTGAAATTTTCCATGACCGTTTCGCACAAATGTGGCTGAATTTCTTTAATACACCTCCCAAATTCTTCTTTCAATGCGTTGGTGGTCGGGGGATTGTTTGCATAGGCATTTGACTTCAATAGACCTCAAAGGAAAAAGTCCAATGGCGTTAAGTCGCAAAATCTGGATGGCTGATCAAGATGAAAATGCGATTCATCACTGAAAATGATTTTGTTCGAAAAACCAGCATTCACATGTTGTTGTTCCAAAATCTAGGTATTCAACGAACTCTCTTCGCGCTGCATGGTCAGTACCAGTAGTCTTGAGTTCTTAAGACTTTTTTTGCGTTGGCATAACTGTACTATTAAATGTCGCAAAACTCTAATTTTGCGTGAATTATGGGACACCCTTTATTATCTGACTCTCATGTGCGAAGCAGATCGAATATACCTACAATTTTTTTTTAGACAAGCCGGCGTTCAGACGGGACCGCCTAAAAGCTGAATAGGTTCGCAGCAAATGGAGAAGTCAATAGGTGGATTGTAAGTTTCAATATTAACTGAAGGTCTTCGAGCACTTATTCGCTTGAGTAAAAGTCCGTTGAATACAAGAGAGGCCTATGAGCCTGAGTCTATCAGGGTTTATCGTTTATTTACTGAAATCCTATAGGAAGTAAAGATTACAGACTGTGTAAAAACACAAATGATATTCATAGAAGAGACGAGGAAGTTAATTAAAAACACTGGAGAACATTTGGTTTTTATACTGGCAGATTGAGTGGATGGGAAACATTGTGGCATACTTTCTATGAACGCCATTATTCTATGCTATTGAGAGCTTCAAACGGTGATTCAAAGTTGTCCTATTTCTCTGATGATTTGTTTGACGTCCAAGAGCAAATCTATTACGATTTTAAAGGGAATTAAAGCCTTCGCCAGGGTGTCATCCCTTTGTCCTTCCGAACTCTTATGGATATTATAACAAGTGGGTTTCATTAAGGGGTTTGTTCCATTCATTAATTCATTTTAATACCGATCTAACCGCAGTCTAAAAAATGTATTATTTAAATTCAAATTTATCGGGCAATGCAGAGCAATTAGTTCGACATTAAACCATTTCTGATGATAAATATGATACTGCTTGGGAGGTGCTTAAAGGGAGATACGAAAACAAACGCATCATTGCTAATAATCAAATAAAAATTCTGTGTTCGCAGCCGATAATCACTGGCGAAAATATAGAGTTGATTAAAAACATGCTGGACACTACGAATAATTGCGTCAAAATACAGAAAATAGGCCACGGTTGCCACTTACAAAAAAAAAACTCAAATTATTTTATTTGCACAAAATTACCAGCTGCTAGAAGACATGGGATCATTTACCTTTTTTCTTATAATAAACCTTTAACAAATTAGAGTTTTATGTCTGTATATAATTAATATGATTAATTATTATTATTCACCATCTGTCAAAAGAAGAAAATGAATAAAAACAGTTTTATATGGATGGTGATGAAGCATATGCAAATATTGCAATGCGTTCACTCAGAAGCAGTAAGGTAGCATTTAAATGAGGTGATATCGAGTTCGCATTCTTGGTACATCTGCTCAAAAATTTACCATAACCAGATAAAAATTACCAAATTAGCAAAAATCAAAAAAAATACTCATGATTCATTCACAGGTTAGGGAAATAGAAAAAAAGAAAATGAAAGCATTTAGATATTTTGAATGACTTTTTTCTAAACATGAAAACATTGAATTTGATTGTAGGTTGGATAATTTTTTTATTCTTAATGAAATGAGCAATTAGGAACATTTGACCAAAAAGTAAAATTTCTTTCTCTTTGTACTATGAGGTCTGCAAAATCCCTTTGTCACTTTTAGCTTATTATTAGTGAGAAAATCCCGCAAAAAGTGATAAATCCCCCGATCTGGTATCACTGCTGAACTGTATGATGTGTCCTAGGTAATGAAACGTAACTACCTGAGAGAAAGAGATAACGAAAATGTGTGCTCGCATCTATCTCTCTTGCCTCCATACAGTAATATACGAAACGAAACGTAACTCACTCTCTTTCTATCTCACTAACATATTATATCTCCCTCTCAACTTCCGTAACGCTTTCGTGACGCATTCACCAGCTTACCCCCAAGTCAAGCGTGCCTAAAGAAGTATTACTTCAAAAAATACCTTTTAGGTATCCTCATTAAGTGCCTTTCAGTTACTGCAAGGATTAATGTAATTGTTCAAGAACAGCAATATATTAATAGTTATTCTTCAAGAAGGTGCATATTTTATTTACAAGTAAGTTGTTGCCTTTTAAGATTTTTTTTTTATATTTAAAATAAACTTTGTAATAAAAATCTAAGCGTCCGATTTTAATTTAAATTAGTGGAAAAAGGAAAAAATTCCAGCCACTTTAATTACAATTATAGGGCTTACCACTTCGGATTTTAGCTTAAGGTTTTGGGATTGTGCTTCTTACTATTAGCACTTGATTTAGGCTTTAGTTTTGCCCACTTAGTTTTTAATGAAATCTAGTTTATGTTTTTATATTTTAAATAATTTGAGGGTTATAATAAAATTGTTTATAAGAAAAATATATTGCTTTGTAAAAAAATAAAGCTAGAAAGTTATCGAAGGTTTTTTGAATTTTCTTTACTTTTTTCCAAAGCGACATCTTTTCGTGCTTTAGTTTTGGCCAACACTGTATATTCATTATCTGCATAGACTTGTTTTATTATGACCTGCAGTTTTTAAGCAATGGCCCTCATGGTATTCTCCATCCAAAAATTTTAATAAGTATTTTTGGAAGAAAGGGAACGGATTTTAGTTTCGAGAAGCATGATTTTCCTAGTGTAGCAAGCTAAATTTTATGCCGTGGAACTACCTGGCCTACGATACTATTCCTGTTCTGACAAAAACATCAAAGACATAAATCAGACTATAAGGTCAACTGCTTTTGGGGCAGCAGCACAATATATCCATCACTGAATGGCTGGGAAAATAACTCGCCGAAAAGACCCAATAAGCCAACATTCACTTTATTGATTTATTGTATAAGAAATTTCGTTTGATGTCACAATTATTTATAAGTAGGTACCAACATGCTTAACTATTTGGGCACCTCGATGCGCACCATCAACATCATAGCCAGTTGAACAAGCCCCCTCCACGCCTGGACAACAATGCACTTTTATGGCATTCCCAACATTAGCTTTCGAGCTGTTCATTCCATAAATTTCCCCCAAATGATGAAGAACAATCCAGTTGGCATAGGCGAAAAGCCCCAAAACAAGCGATCCTCGATTGAAGAGCTTATGACAGACCTCCTCGAGCGGCATTGCACCTCACAGAAGACCACGACTACAGGGCAAATACGCAAATGTAAATATGTTTTATTGCAAATCGACTATACACACACACACACACGGCGCGCGGACAATTGGCAAAAGGCAGCCATTCCACTATGCATTCGTTGCAGTCATTTTATTTTATCTTTGCCGATCATTAAAGTTGGATCAAACAAATTCGCATCCACTCGCTCGAGCAGCGGCCTCAAATGAAGACGTGAATTTGGCCAAGACCTCACCCCTGCTTGCGCCGTATTTCTGCGGCCGGTATATGAGATCGGCCTTTGGTGTGGAATGGCGGAAATATTATTGATGGCAATAAACGTTCATTTTTCGGTTCAAATGCTCGCTTATGAGGCTGTTTGGTCCGTCACCCCCGCAAGGATGCCCACCACAGAATCGATATGGTGCGCGCTGCTCTACCACTACCATCACCCCCAAAGTATGGGAATGGGAATAGAGACATAATGGCCTGACACTAGTTGTGCTATTAAATAAATCGCATCCGAAGCGGAGTATCTTTGTATCGGAACATCTACCTTGGCAAAGTATCTTGTATGAGATACGATTGCTGTGATTGCCTCAATTCGCCGTGTGTACGCTCGATGAATGAACGATTGTCATATCACGGTGGACTGTGGACGTGGAGTTGGTGGGGCATCCAATGCAGAACTGCACCGCTTTGCTAAACATGTTTATTATGAGGTACACGAACAAACAGATAAAATAATAATTGTATCTGAATCGGATCGAAGCATTATGTTAAACATCGGCGCAAGTAACAAGCGCAGATTTGCAAATGGAATCGCCGCGCCGCCAGCCGCATTGGATTGCATGGTGCTCCCCGACGGATATACGTGACGACGACTGCGACGGTTGATGCTGATATCCAGATTGGGCGCGCACGGTCGTATTGATCCTGGGCTGTGAACGCCTCAGCAAATTATGGTTCGATGTTTGGGTAATTTATGAGCGTGTTTTGGCGTTCTACAGGCAAAATTTTCGGCTCATTGGTTCGTGCATATACAGACGAGTATGGCCTGGGCTGCCATGGAGCGCGTGAATAGGGGCGGACTTGGAGTTGACAAAGTCATTACGAGGCTAACGTGGGTTTAATTATATCGTTAGGCATGTCTGGGCCGTACAGGGAATGGAAATTAATTTAATTGAGTGATTTTCGCTCGGATCATTCATCACGGCGGGAGGGGGTTATAGTTTAAGTAATTGGGTCTGTTTTGAAAGGTTTGATTGAAATGGTGACGGTACCTTTGGTATGCATGATTGCGATTTATAAGCGCGGCACGAAATTTGTGTAGATTTGCTCAGCGTATGTATTGTTTGTATGGTATATTTCTAATAAGTTGGACATGGGCATACAAAATGACGTGCATGAGGGGGTGCTTTGATTTGTAGTCACAAGATAAATTCTTGCTTCTCGGAAATATTTTTTTTTTGCATTTCCTCGTTTTTTTTTTGGATTACTTAAAATGCATACCTACCTCACTGTAAAAATGGAATATTAACCTTTAAGCCTAGTATCCTGAAGTTAAGAATCTAGCGTGCGAACAGAAAACTGCTTGCTACAAAAGTGTCTACAAAGACAAAAAATTGCGGGCCGATGACAAGTCTCCACTAATTTAGCTCGCAAAATAAGGGTCCGGTACTTACATTAAATCGAAGATAAATGCTTCTACGGACCTGTTCCGGAACGAAATTTGCCAGTGGTCTCGAAAAAAGGCAGCGGAAAATAAATTGTGGAGCTGCTACACAAGTATCAGTGTTACCAGCACTGGCTATTTTTATCTGATTTGGATACTCGAACTTTTCACTTCTTAAAGTTCATTTGGGATTTATCCAAATTCACTTTAAAGTTTGTCGGTTTTAAGGCTCCTTACGAATTTATTAAATCATTACTTCTATTGCGAACGTACTCTTTTCGTATAACTAAAACTTTCTAAACAATTATGTAGTTTTCGATAGTAGGTATTTCAGAATTCGGTGTTGTGTTGTTTTTTTTTTAATTTAATATTGTCGTCTTTAAAAACAATGTAATCACAATAATTGTGCCTAAAGATTGCAAAAAATGTGCACTTTTGTATTTGTGTTCGGATATTTTTGGTTCCAAGATTTTTGAAATATGGCTCCATACCTCTTATAAAACCTGGTAACACTGCAGTACAAATGTCAAATTTTCGCAAGCAAATAATGTATCGGAAATTTTTCGTTTATGATTTCGTTGTGTCATTTTTGTATGGGATTTTTCATTCCGGCACAGGGGCGTACTAGCCTTAAATTTTGACGATGGTTTTGGCCCATCCATATGATATTTAATAATTCAGCGAGCATTTATCTTTAGTATGGAGAAACGA
Source organism: Cheilosia vulpina (assembly GCA_916610125.1). Taxonomy (NCBI): domain Eukaryota; kingdom Metazoa; phylum Arthropoda; class Insecta; order Diptera; family Syrphidae; genus Cheilosia; species Cheilosia vulpina. The sequence continues at coordinate 110,829,063 of OU744276.1, read as the reverse complement.
AGTGGAGACTGCTTACGCTAAAATTTAGCGCGAGCAGGATACTAGGCTTTAACCATGAAGGTTATACAATAAAAATTACATCTGTATATTCCGCCCTTATTTGAAAGATGGAGCCCTGAGTTCTCGAACGAATGACTCTAATGCGCTTAGTCAAGAACAAAAACCGAGACTACGGGCACGTAGTCATTGTTGAAACAAACCATTTACAAAAAATTGATAAAGATGTCAAAAAGATCTTTAACTTATTTGGAATACTAATTTGTTCAAAGCACCTGCCTTGAAATATACGTCCTATTGAGAAGCCCAGGACTGCTTTATTACATCTCTTGCTGCACTATAAGCAGCAATTGGGAGATAACACTGCGAGCCAGTGACTAACTTAACATCTAAGTCATTTAAACCCACTTCATTTCTTTACTAGGTAATTGCCTTCAAATATGGATGAAGTTCTTTTCGACCCCACTTCAATCAACATTATGAAAAGACTTCTCCAAACTATTTATATATTCCGTTGTCCGAGCTGCAGCTCTCCCATAAACAATAGCCCAAGTGAAAAATAAACAAAAACAATTCCATGATTACCTGTCCGGAAAACGCCCAACAATCCAACTCTGATCGGTGACAAAACCAATTAACCATCATTGTTTCGGCCATTCTGCTAATAATACAGCACCGGCCGAAGAATGATTTTTAATTGCCATCACAAACTATAAAGACGGTTCGCCCCACTCGTTAGAGGCGCGCTGTCGTAAACTTCCACAACCAAACTAGAAACTACTCCCGATTGCAATTAAATATTCAACAACAATAAAAAGAAAATATTTAGACCGCTTGCTGATTATCTTTTAGGGCGGCTTATTGGCTCCGATCAGTCCCCCCACTTGCTATTAACAATTTCACGGTTCCCATTTATGGCTTGTGTTTTTTTTTTTTGTTTCATTTTGACTATCGGTCGTCTCCATTGTGTCTCCGGTACCGCCCCGCGATCATTTGCGGCCAAGTGATAATGAGCACCGTATCATCATTTATTATCATGAGTCGCAGTGTGAATTGATCCGAATATCAGTCGATGTCCACGATACTGATACACAAAACCAACAATGGGTTGTTTGAATCGATTTTATGGCCAACAAATTATCATATTAATAAGTTTGTTGAAGGCCCCGGCTCGGGCAGACTGCGGACCCTGACCGGGCGAGATGATTTGTTGAACACTTCACACTGGGCGCATATTTTAATCGGACGCCACGGAGGGGATTTATTACAAAGAAATATTGGAAAAATTAAAATTTTATGAGTTTATTAAAATTAAAATTAAAAAAATATTCCAATTTGGAGGTTTTCATTGTTTTGAAAACATGATAGGAGTATATTTGTATGAGCCAGCGAGGATGGCATTTATATGAACCTAAGGCGTGTGGCATAAGTGAGTTTGTTGAAACGCTGCACGGTCGATAATAAGTAAGCTCTAAGATTGCATTCGATGGGGATAATGGGGTGCGCCTATTGGGTTACATGGAAAAGTATTAGATGTCACTTTATAACTATATTAGTATTACAACGACCACGCTGAATGAAGTTGTGAGGTGTTTAAAAATACTTCGTATACCCATGATGAGCTTAGCCGTAGGAGGTCCACAAAATGTGTCGTGAAACATATCTCAAGCAATATTTGGTCAATGACCATGGATGTCATTGCCTAGCTAAAGACGAACAACTGAGTTGTACCTGTACCACAGGGTGCGTTTTTAATGCAGCATATAAATTCAGACAGTTTTATCTGTCAAACCAATTGTGAGATTTAAAACTCTGAGTGTAATTTTAATTAAGTGGGCTTTGTGAAGTCAAATGTACGGCGCACCCCTTACCAACTTTATGAAATTTTAGAATTTTGGTTCCAAAATCAAGATTCTGTGCCCAAAAGTTATAGAGCACCATACTTCCCCCGATATTAATCGACCATCGTCCTATTGTTGACGGTTTTCGCAGAACGTTCTTTTCGCAAAAAGAGTGACACCGATGGAAAAACTAACTTCACTCCCAAGTTGCGGTGCAGGGAAATAAATCCACGGGAATCAACTCCATACGAGAATTAAAACCACTCTGATTGGCAAATAAGTCCACTCAACAAAGGTGATATAACTTCGCTCAAAAGTCAATGGAATTATTTCCACTTTTAAAACTAAATTCTCACAATCTTTGTCTAATATATGTAATTGAAAGAACCTAAAACATTTATTGTACCTCGATTGTGAGAATTCAGTTTTAAGTTGTTGATAATTAGATAAATTAATAGCGATAAATTCGCGCGAGAGTGGAGTTGATTCTCACTTGTATTTCCAAGACGACTTTTTCCCAATCGGACTGGTTTTAATTCCCATGACACACCCCAAGTTGCTAGTTACATATATTGAGAGCAATTGTCTTGAAGCAGTTGGTATACTTACTTACTTAAGGTGGCGCTACATTCCGGGGTGGACAAGCGTCTCCAGCCAGCGCGATATTTAGCCAACTGTCACCAGTTTCGCACGCAAAATTGGTTAAGGTCCCCTTCCACTTGTGTGCGCCACCTGAGTCGCGGTCTTCCCCTAATGCACTGTCCCTCGGGGGTGGATTCAAAGATTTTCCGGGCCGGAGCACTCGTGTCCATTCGTTCAACATGACCCAGCCACCTCAGTCGTTGGATCTTTATTCTTCTGACTAGGTCGATGTCACTGTACAGCCCGTATAATTCGTCTTTGAATCCCCTCCTCCATTCAACGTCTATGCAGACGAGATAAAAAAATCATAAGAAGAATTTTCCTCTCGAAGCAACCAAGAGTAACGTCATCCGATTTTGAAAGGGTCCATACCTCTGCGCCTTAGAGCAGGACTGGGATTATTAGTGTCTGATAAGGGTCACTTTAGTTGTTCGAGAGAGGGCTTTGCTACTCAGTTGCCTTCTTAGCCCAAAGAAACAGCGATTGGCAAGAGCTATTCTTCGTTTAATCTCAGCACTAGTGTAGTTGTCTGAGCTCATAGCGGAGCCTAGGACTTTGTCTACCTAACCACCTCAAAGTTAAATCTGTCTATGGAGACGTCTTGTCCGAGACGTCGGTGTTGGGTCTCCTTTTTAGTTGACAGCATATACTTTGTCTTGCCCTCATTTGCCGCCAAACCCATCTTCGCCGCTTCAGTCCCAATACTCACAAATTACATCACGCTGCGTTCAGCCATTTATGCCAATGTCATCGGCGTATGCGAAAAATTGGACGGACTTTTGAAAGATCGTGCCTCTGGTGTTGGTATTTGAGTTTTGCACTCTTCTTTCAAGAACGATGTTGAAGGAATCACATGACAGCGCGTCGCCTTGTCTAAATCCTTTTTTGACATCGAAGGTCTCGGTGAGTTCCTTACTGACCTTGATAAAGCAGCGTGCGTTCTCGATCGTCATCCTACACAAATGACGAGTTTGGCAGGATTGCCAAAACTAGACATTGCTCTGTATAGTTCATCCCTATAAATGCAGTCATAGGCGGCCTTAAAATCGATGATGGGTATCGACTTGAAGTTAGTCTGTTTTCTACAGAAGCAGCTTTGTAAATATTTTATCACGGATATAAATAAATAAATATTTGCAGTCCATATCAAACGTCAGGCTTGCAACCATGCGGGTCTAAATTTTATTTTATTTTAAGGACAACCTTAAATATTATGTCTCATTTTTTAAATTCATCAGCCTTTTAATTTACATCACGTGCCACGTCTTCATAAAATGAGAACACCAACGAAGCTTACATCTAGCACAAGTAGTTTTCAACCTGCTTATGATAAACAATTGCGGCTGGATTTCAAAGTCGTATTTACCTGCTTCCATGGATTGTCTTCTTATCTTAAGTGGTTGGTAAGTGTACCCAGGTGGTCCTTTCAATACCTACATCCAACTGATACGGTAGCTGTTAACATTTTAATCAAAAAGAGGATCATCCTATTGACATTTATGATTTCACGCTCGTTAAGGGTGATGTTAGGGGTCCAGTGAAAAACAGAAACGCCGTTTCAAATCAGCGTAAGAGTTTAAAATCATTCGATCTAAAAATATAATATCGTGTAAGAATTCTCAACAAGTAGGTCCTCCGCCAAACATGATACTAATCAGCTAATAACATGCGATCACTTAAACTTGGACCGTGTTAAGTTAATCTAAGTGATTAATAAGGCAGCGGGTGTGCCACAATCTTAAGATATGAGCCAACCACGCGATTCAATTCGCACCTTGAAATATTAGATACCATAAGTTATGGCCTGCCAGTTGCTCTTCTCCATCGCATGCAAATGCGAACGGCACAACACAAAACACATTAGGAGAAGAAGATAAACAAACATCCTACAATAAGAGTCCTTTTTGTCGGCCTCCATATACAGATGTGGGAAAGTAAAAAAAAACACTTTAATATACCTCGGCTGTATACAAAATCCTTGCGCCGGCCGGCCATCAGTCCTCTTTTCCCGCGTGGGGGTCCTTTTCGTACAGTGAAGCACCTATATCACCAGGTACTTGCAGTTTGAAGGTATCACTGATCGGAATATTTATGACCGATTATCGGTACATTTTGTTTCGGAATCCTTTGTTCTTGCAACACTTTGCACACCGGTTGGCGTATCCTTTTCGCAAATACACCGCACTTGTGTTTACATGTGCGAGAGCACTTTTCGCTACATTTGATGTTACAGCGCGCGGTAATAGAGTTTGAGGGCTAATACGACTTTGTCAAGTGTTTGGTGATAGTTTTTGAAGGAGTTTCGTATGTAAAATTTATCTGCGGACCTGCTGTTTGTATGCCTTGGGAGAGGATATTTTTAGAATTGATCAGAAAAGGATTTTACTATATTTCCGGATGTTTACAGTGTCGATGCGACAGCATGAAGGATTTTCCCACATTTCGTAGCCGTCATAGCACAGCAGGTGATATTGTGTCTTTGTCCTACTTTGAAATGACAAACAGAAAAACGTTTATGTATTTTTTTTTTGACTTTTAAATTCATTTTTATTAATTCATTATTTATACTTATGTACTAGACAAAAACGATTAAATCTAATTTAAAACTAACATTTATCTTATTCTAGCTTACTGGCCCTTAGCGAGCGCTCTAAACTTAACAATATGCTTAAAACTATTGCCTTTCGGCCTTAAATCTATCAATATATATTTTGTTTTGTTTTTTAATTTTCAAGAAACTTTTAAAAACTTGAATACTTTATTATTTTATTTTTCTTAAAACTACTTAAGACTACCTAAGCTACTTAATCTAAACTAACTATAATCAGGGAGGTGAGCAATCTCTCGATTGGTCACCCTCCTGATTGCGTCCATGGGCGCCAGACAGCCGCCAACAAGGTGCACATACGCGCCGCCGAGACTGGAGCGAGGCCTTAGCGTCGGTCCAATCTCGGAAGCACTCTTTCATGCTGGCTAACCCGGCCCCTCACAAGGACCCCCTACTCTAAACCTTAACCTACAAAACTACAACTACAAACTTAAAACTAAGGAGGATGCTACGTAAGTAGCGCACCGGCCCGGGAGAGCGTATCCACCCTCACCTCTTCCTCAAGCCACCAAAATTCGGTGAACTGCTTTAGAGTATCGACCTTGTCCCGATCCGCAATTGCGGTACTAAAACGGAGGAGCTCCTGAGCATTGGCGGCGTACCCGTCGTGGATGAGCCGCTTATCCCTCGCGCCGCGGTGGCTGTGGTACAATACCGGCACACCATCTTTTTGTTGCACTAAACCTTTCATGTCCACATGAAGAAATGCCTCAGGCGGGATAAAGCCAGACCGAAGCGTACGCTCGTGGTACATTAAATTGGGGTAATAAGCCCCTGAGATCAGGTTATTATCACTGGCCATCGCCCTTGCAACGTGCCTTCGAATCACCTTAATAAGGAAATTGTCAATCCTATTCAGTCGGGCCCCATTGTATAGGGTCCTGTTGGGATAGTATTTTATGTACTGAGATTCGGGAGTTCTAAACAACCCTAGACAGGCCCTGAGACATTGTCTCTCAAACACCCGAATCTTTTCCATATAGAACGGCGCTATATTGAACCACATAGGACAGCCATAAGCGATGATAGGCCTTATAAGGGCCACGTAGCAGATGACTTTCACCCTGGTGTCAAGTTGACTGCTGCGAAACAGTCTCCTTGCCAGAGCGTAAGCCCTCCTAGCCCCAGCAAGACAAGCATCTATATGTTTGTCAAAATACAGATACTGGTCGAGCCAGATGCCAAGATACCTGACCACGTTTCTCACCGCCAATGGCCGCCCCTGCTGTCCAATAATTGTTAATTTTCTCCAGTTTTTTCTGGTATCCCTAGAGGCCCTAGCCAATGGAGTCCTGAACAGGATTGTTTCCGATTTTTGGAAATTGATTTTCAACTTCCAATCATCGCAATACCTCTTAATTTGCTCGAAGTCACGCTGCAGAAGGATGTTGATGACCTCGATTTTTGTTCCTGATCTGTACGCCACTAAATCGTCAGCGTACGCTATAGCATGTCTGAGGGAACCCACCAGATCACTTGTGTAAATATTAAACAGGATCGGAGAATTCACTGCTCCCTGTTGTAAGCCGTTTTTAATTTCGAAAACCCTGCTCGAAGTCACATTGCCAGCTTTGACAAAGAACTTCTTTCCCATAAGCATATCGTAAATCATATATAGCAATGGTTTTTGAATGCCCATTCTAGTCAACTTATAGAAGAGCCCCTCCAACCATACGGTATCAAAGGCCTTCTCAAAGTCGACCAGGCAGGCACCCGTGCATTGGTTCTTACTTTTATTCCACTGAATGTCGGAGACCAGTTTCGACGCGGCATGAATAGTGTCATGCCCCGCCCTAAAGCCAAACTGGTTGTCCGGAATAATCTTTTTGTCCTCAACCCATTTTAAAAGAGATCTATTGACGACCTTCTCAAATACCTTGCTAACATTCGGGAGCAAACTAATTGACCGGAGATTAGCAGGGTTTGTCCTATCTTTATCCTTTTTCGGGATAGGGTGTACCACCGCTATTTTCCACTGCGCCGGATAATATGCATTATTCAGCGCATTGTTAAATAGCGTGGTGAAAATATCTATAGCCTCTAGTGGCAGGTGTCTTAATACGACGTTTGGGACACCGTCAACTCCCGCCGACTTTTTGTTCTTCAGTGATTCAAAGATGCACCGGAGTTCATCCTTTCCCACGAATAGATGAGAATTTACATCGGCGATTGTGCCATTTGCACGGTTGTCGTCATTGAACACGGTGAAACCGTTGTTCTCGGATCGCCAATTTTGGAATTCGGTCCGCAGATAAAAGTGGTTAAGAAAGGCCCTCTCCTCGAGGTCGCGGTTCCGGCGAACAGGGTTGTTCACCGTATACACAGCCTCAAAGAAAGCTCCCATCAAATCCACCCTCTCCTGCGGGTCTTCGACCACGAAAAAACCGTCGTTCGAGTCAGCACTTTCCGGACTTATGCCAGCAGTCAGTAGTGTCTGTCTGTTCTCGTTCGTCCGAGGTATTCGAACACATGAAATGTCGTTATGATCTTTCCGCCTGAACAGTTTATTTATTTGTGGGAACATATTCGGACTACTGGATTTTATAGCCCGAATTTTATTGCCCCAATACAAACTTACAGATTTTCTGTAATTCTCGGTGATCAACTGTTTCAAGTTTTTGATCATCGACTTCAGTGTTCTTAACTCGGGATCGTTCCTGTCGGTAAACTGTCTGTGTAGCCGTTTAAGCCTCGAGAGCAGTCTACTTTTATGTCTGTACAGAGCATCGATTGTCGCGTTTCGATACTTTTCAGTTTGTTCTTCGTCTGTGGAACGTCCTACCCGAGGGATAGTCCGCTCCATTGTCTGTTTGATGACGACATTCATTTGCCGTAAATGACTGTCGATCTCATCGTTCGTTAAGTTCCTGTTTGTCGGTGGGTCGATCTCGCATGAGCGTATGTCTCGCTTTAAGACTCTGGAGAAGCGCGACCACTGCGCTTTTCGGTAATCGAAAGAACGCAATTGGTCGTACTGCTCCAGCTCCGTTTGCTCGTTCGGGATCCGTATTACGGCGGCAAGTCCGTAGTGATCACTATCGTACTTAACCGCACGTAAACAGTTCCGCGTGCTTAGATCACTGTTTGTTAGTTCTAGTCTATCGTCGACTAGCGCCAAGTCCAAGAAAGAACCGTCTCTAGGGAAAGACGGGATATCCGTCGCGTACAATTCGAGATTGTACTCAATCATATTATGACGCCACCAGTCGTAAAACTGGTTGCCCCTAGGGTTCGGAATATTATTTCCCCATGCCGCATGTTTAGCATTAAGGTCTCCGCCCAAAAAGTAATAATTATCTTCCGATTGAAGCTGTAAGCAACGAAAAAGTGTCTCGATCTCATTCAAAAATTCAATGCGAAGAGGAGATTCAGGTGCATAAAGCGACACCACATACACTCGCCTCTGGCTATTGAGGGGAATGCATACGATGCATGCTTCCAACACCTGGAACCTACGCACGTCCCCGCTATATATGACCTTATGGCGCAGGCCTTTACGTATTAAGATAGCGACACCCCCTCCTTGTGTGGAGAGGGGCCGGTCTCTTCTAACTATATTGTAATTTCTATAGCCTAATTTGCGCTTCGGAGTTAGCTTAGTTTCGCTAACCAAAAGAACATCTGGCTTTTCGGCTTCCAACAGATTGGAAAGATTGATCCTTCTCTCGATCCGGATTAGTGAATTAACATTCACCGCAAGGATCTTTAAGTTTACCTCATCCAGCGTACCCATCATATTTATGGCGCGGCAGACTCGGCAAACAGCGTCGAATAGATAACGTCTATTCGAGCCGCTTGCTCATTTAATTGTTTCTGGAAATGATCGATCTTTCCGTGCAATGACAGGAGGATCGTTTTCAAATCCAGATCCGCTTCCGGTGTAGGAACCTTCGGCGCGCTTTTTGTTATTGTGCTACCCGGTCCAGATACCATTTGGGCAAAGGACACATTGGGTGCAACAAAATTTGCGAACGAGCGACTCTTTCGACCCTTCTCTTCTTCTGACTTCTGTTTTCGAGCCTGCACATTCTGTTTAACCTGCTGATACTTTGGACAGCCCTTGAAGTTAGCGGGATGTCCTGAGCTCTTGCAGAGTACACACGAGAGCTGGCCTCGATCTTCTACCCTATCGCTACCTAAAGCACATTCCCCATGTTTGTGGTCGTTGTTACACTTCACGCACCTAAACTGCATATGGCAGTTAGCTGCGGCGTGCCCGAACCTTTGGCAGCGCATACATTGAAGTACGCGATCTGACCTTTTTAATTTTTCCCAACGTACTGCATGATAGTACAGGAATCTGATCCTTTTCAAACTATCAATTTTGCTGTTGGGTGTTAGTTGCACCAAAAAGAATGGTAATTTGCGGCTACCACTCCTGTCCGCAAGCGAGGAAAACGGCTTGACCCCCACGAACTTAAGGTCGTCGCACTCATAATTTTTGAGCTCTTTTTCAAGCTCCTCTATTTTAATATCTGGGTCGATACCCTTAAGCAGCACCGTTTGCCGTTTCTCTCCTTTTGGAGTATATGTAAAATATTCCGCCTCTGCTTTCTCGAGAGCGGTGCGTACTTTTTTGTGCTCCTCCATACTAGTGCACATTATTATGTGTTTTGTGGCGTTAAGCCTTTTTATATAGAAATTCTTAGTAACTAGCCTACATAATCTTATGCTATCACTTATATCTAAATAACTTACATTTATTGGAGGTATCTTCTCCCTCCTCGTCTGTTGTTGTTGTTGTTGTTGCTGCTGCTGTTGCTGTTGCTGTTGCTGCTGCTGCTGCTGTTGTTGCTTCGGTTGCTGCTTCTGTTTATGTATTCGCATGAAATTGTTATTATATAAGTTTCAAAAGAGAAGGCGCTTCTTAACCCTTTGTATCGCCATGTTGCAGAAATGCAACATACTGCAAAAGTAATTTAAGAGTTGTTGCATATCCAATACTCTTCTTTACATGAAATATATACTCATGATTGACAGAAAAGAATTTTATAGTGGGGGTTTGCCCTTTTATTCTTGGAATTTTTTTTTATATAACTAAAAATAGTGTTTGTGCAAATTAAAGTCACTAACCAAGTGAGTATAAATATTTTCTATTTCTATGAATCAAGTTGGAAAAATATTGCTAGAATAGTAGAAAATGGAAGTTCTTCGTTTGTTGCACTTCTGCAACATTGTGATATGAGACCTATTTTTAAATCTACTTTGTAACGGAAATTTTTGTTTGATTTGAATGTTTTAGAATGGCACCGCGAAGATTACTTCAGGAAGATATTATGGAAATGTTGGAAAACATGAACGATAGTGAAGATGGATTGGATTTCTCAGATGACAAATTTTTGGACGACCCAAATTATGTACCACAAATTGATTCCGAAGATGAAGATGAAGAGGAAAACCTTTTGCAAGATAACGTGGTGAATCTTGAAGTAAATAACAACTTGGAAGAAGAACTACATCAAAAAGTAAGTTTAGCACAACCTGAATTGTTCAAAAAGACCCTAACAACACATTTAGCGTATCCACCTTAGACGTACGTCAATTTATTGGCATCGTTTTTTTTATGTCCATATCTCACATGCCAAGAGTTAGGAGCTATTGGAAGAATTCGATAACAATTCCGGCTATTCAAGAGACAATGTCTCTCAATAAATTTGAAAGGATCCGCCAGATTCTACATTTTAATGACAACAGTAACAATGTTCCCATATCACATCCAGAGAGCGACAGAATCTTCAAAATAAAGCCTGTTATTCAAAAATTAAATGATTCTTTTAGAAAGGTCCCATTTGAACAATATCTTTGTGTTGATGAACAAATTTGTGCCACTAAGTCCAGGAACAATTTGAAGCGATATAACCCTAATAAGCCCCATAAATGGGGTTATAAATTGCAAGTTCTGAGTGGTGTTTCTGGATTCGCTTATATGGTTGAACTTGAAACGGGAAAAGAAAATGTTGTCAATCCAGGAGAACCAGACCTCGGAGCCTCATCCAACGTTTGCATGCGTTTAGCCAGAATAATTCCTAGGCATCAGAATTACCGGCTTTACTTTGACAATTGTTTTATTCGATTCCATTATTAGAATATTTGGCCAAGGAAGGCATTCTCTGCTTAGGAACATTAAGGCGGAATCGTATACCCAATTCAAAGCTACCGGATGAGAAAATTTTGAAAAAAACAACCTCGTGGGTCGTCTGTGGAATATGTTGCTAACGTAAACAGCGTTGATATTTCCGTTACGTCATGGCGGGATAATAAAATTGTCAATTTAGCTTCAACATTCGCTGGCGGAAATCCGAAGACAAGAGTCCAAAGATATGACAAAAGTAACAAAAGATATATCTACATTGACCGACCGTTTGTCGTTGGAGAATACAACAGGCACATGGGTGGCGTTGACTTAATTGACAGCATAATGGGAAGGTACAAAATTGTCCTGCGAAGTAAAAGATGGCAAGTCAGAATATTTTATCATCTGCTTGATTTGACTATAGCTAACGCTTGGCTATTATATAAGCGCGTGCAAAAAGACAATTCATCAAATGAAAAAATCACAAATTCGGCTGATTTTCGACTTGAAATCGCAGAAGTTCTTTGCAAAGTAGGCACTAAGCATCCAGAGACAAGAAAACGAAAGAGTTTGGAGGAAGAAATACAAGCCAAAAAACACAAAGGGCCCACACAATCTGTTCCCTCAAAAACAGTTTCGAAAGGATCAAGTTGGACATTGACCTGTATGGGCTGACAAGCGGATAAGGTGCAAATATCCGAATTGCAAAGGTTACACACAAACATTGTGTGAAAAATGTGGCATTGGACTCTGCTATAACAAAACTAATTATTGCTTTAGAGACTTTAATTTAGAGTAAAATAAAGCCTTATAACGCAATGTTGCAGATATGCAACAAACCTTTTTTTATAAATAAAATACAAAAAATCAAAATTATTGTGTTTTCATTTATAAGATTATTATATGTAATACCAAAGAAAGCTGAAAATCACCTTTTTTTCTAATTTGAACACATTGCGATACAAAGGGTTAAGGGTGGGAAGCCCGGATATGACAAAATTCGGATAGAAAACTTTTACATTTTGACAGAAAACCGCTGTAGACGAAGGACGCTCTTACGGGTAGCAATTTTCTAGTACAAACTAATTTTCAAGAATGATGACACACTTAGAGGGTTACTGATGAAAAGATGCGTCAGGAAAGGCCTAATATGAGCGCCACTGATATAATTTCTTGCACCGCGTTAAGAAGATACTTCAAGGCATTCTAGAACTGTCCAATGTTTCATTATCATCTTATCGTTACAGGTTTGCGAGACCGTTAGGACGACAGCCTCGGATAAACACAAGAAGACGGGACACGATACCATACTCAATAGGCCTTTTTTACTATGCTTCCATGATCTGTATAGATCATTGATTTTCACGGTTTACAACAACAGTACAAGATCCAACTTTTGTTATAAACCATGGAAATCAATGATCTATATAGATCATGTGAGCATAAAAAAAAAGTCTTAATATTGTCAATTGAAATTCAGAAACTAAGTTCTAGATAATGCATTAAAATAATTGAATAAAAATAAATATACTTACTTACTTACTTAAGGTGGCGCTACAGTCCGGGGTGGACCTGGGCCTCAACCAACAAGCGTCTCCAGCCAGCGCGATCTTTAGCTAGCTGTCTCCAGTTTCGCACGCTAAGTTGGTTAAGGTCCCCTTCCACTTGCGTGCGCCACCTGAGTCGCGGTCTTCCTCTACTGCGCCTTCCCTCGGGTATGGATTCGAAGATCTTCCGGGCCGGAGCATTCGTGTCCATTCGCTCTACATGACCCAGCCACCTCAGTCGTTGGACCTTCACTCTTCTGACTAGGTCGATGTCACTGTACAGCCCGTATAATTCGTCTTTGAATCCCCTCCTCCATTCAACGTCTATGCAGACGGGACCAAAAATAACACGAAGAATTTTTCTCTCGAAACAACCGAGAGTTACCTCATCCGCTTTTGATAGCGTCCATGCCTCTGCGCCATATAGCAGAACTGGGATGATAAGGGTCTTATAAAGGGTCACTCTAGTTGTTCGGGAGAGGGCTTTGCTACTCAATTGCCTTCTTAGCCCAAAGAAACAGCGATTGGCAAGAGTAATTCTACGTTTAACCTCAGCGCTGGTGTCGTTGTCTGAGTTCATAGCGGAGCCTAGGTAGACAAAGTCCTTAACCACCTCAAAGTTATATCTGTCTATTGCGACGTTCTGTCCGAGCCGTCGGTGTTGGGTGTCCTTTTTAGTTGACAGCATATACTTCGTCTTGCCTTCATTAACCGCCAAACCCATCTTCGCCGCCTCAGTCTCAATACTCACAAACGCGCCATTAACATCACGCTGCGTTCTGCCAATTATGTCAATGTCATCGGCGTATGCGAGTAATTGGACGGACTTTTGAAAGATAGTGCCTCTGGTGTTGGCGTTTGAGTTTTGCACTATTCTTTCAAGAACGATGTTGAAGAAGTCACATGACAGCGCATCGCCTTGTCTAAATCCTTTTTTGACATCGAAGGTCTCGGTAAGTTCTTTACCGACCTTGATGGAGCAGCGTGCATTCTCCATCGTCATCCTGCACAAACGGACGAGTTTGGCAGGGATGCCAAAACTAGACATTGCTCTGTATAGTTCGTCCCTATAAATGCTGTCATAGGCGGCCTTAAAGTCGATGAAAAGGTGGTGGGTATCGATTTGAAGTTCCTGGGTTTTCTCCAAGATCTGCCGCAGTGTGAATATTTGGTCTATGGTGGACTTTCCTGGCCTGAAGCCACACTGATATGGACCAATCAGGTTGTTTACGAAAGGCTTCAGGCGTTCACACAAAACGGCAGATAAGATCTTGTAGGCAATGTTTAGAAGACTGATACCTCTGTAATTGGCGCAGTTCAGAGGGTCTCCTTTCTTGAGGATCGGGCAAACAATGCTGAGGTTCCATTCATCGGGCATACTTTCCTCCGACCATATTTTACAGATGAGTTGGTGCATGCTCCTAACCAAGTCATCGCCTGCCGCTTTGAACAGCTCGGCGGCTAGGCCATCTGCTCCAGCGGCTTTGTTGGACTTCAGTTTAGATATAGCTATCCTCATCGTCCAGGTTGATCGGTTCATTCTGCCTGACAGCGGAATGTAAGTCGTCATCGCCGTTAAACAGTCTGCAGAAGTAGTTCTTCCATATCCTCAGCATCGACTGCGATTCTACTAAAGGGTGATTTTTTAGCTGGTTTGGTTTTGGCAACACCGGTTTTGACAGCTGACGTGTGTTTAGTACCTTGTGTCACTGTCAAACAGCTTCAGTTTGGTTTGCAATTTAACCATGGATCGTCTTACAAATGAACAACGCTTGCAAATTATTGAATTTTACTATCAAAATTCGTGCTCGGTTCGAAATGTTCATCGCGCGCTGCTTCCATTTTATGATCGGCATTCTCGACCTTCTGAGCAGTCTATTCGGAAGATTGTGACCAAATTTCGCACCAAATTTACTTTGTTGGACATTAAACCACCAACACGTTTACGTACTGTGCGTAGTGAAGAAAATATTGCGGCCGTATCAGCTAGTGTGACAGAAGACCGCGAAATGTCGATTCGGCGCCGTTCCCAGCAGTTAGGCCTTTGTTACAGCACTACGTGGAAAATTTTGCGGAAGGATTTGGGCGTAAAGCCTTTTAAGATACAGCTGGTGCAAGAACTAAAGCCAGCCGACCGAAACAATGGCGCAATTGCGAGGCGAGTTTGGTGAACAGTTAATTTCACGTTTCGGGCCGGTCAATTGGCCGCCTAGATCGTGCGATTTGACACCATTAGATTATTTTTTGTGGGGGTATGCCAAGGCTAATGTGTATAGGGACAAGCCCGCTTCGATTGACGCACTGGAAGCCAACATCCATGCATTCATTCGTGAGATACCGGCCGATATGTGTGAAAGAGTATGCCAAAATTGGACTCAGCGGATGGGCTACCTGAGACGCAGCCGCGGTCAACATTTGCATGAAATTATCTTTAAACATTAAATTGCAAGGTTCAAACTATCGATTCAAATAAATACTTCATTCATTTTTTCGAATTTTTTGTGTTTTTTTTTAAAAAAAGTTCTAAACCTCTTAAAAAATCACCCTTTACGATGTTCCCTTGTTCGTCCTTGCAGGATTCGGTTCGGGTTCTGTAGCCTTGTGAGGTTCTTTTTACCCTCTGGTAGAACTTCCGAACATCATTCCTGTTGTAACATCTCTCTATTTCCTCGATCGCGCGCTTCTCATGCTCTTTCTTTTTTCTCCTTAGAAGCCGGTGTTCGTCTCTTCTTTCTGCACGTAGAGCTCACGAGCAGCTCTTGTCCTCCTTTGCAGCGCCGCTTTGTATGCCTCTTGCTTCGCTGCATGTGCTTGCCGGCACTCGTCGTCGAACCAGGGGTTTCGTTGTGGTGGTCGGGTGAAACCCAGCACATCAGAGGCGGCGTCTCTGATGGCTTTTTGGCAATGTTGCCACTGGTCTTCAATACTTGATGCTGGCTGCATAGGACCTCTTGAGAGATTGAGAGAGACTCGATCGGAAAAGGATCTGGTGATCTCTTGCGATTGTAGCCGTCCGACGTCAAACTTCCTCACAGTATTTACTTGTCTTGGCGGCGTTCGGGATATCCGGAGTCGTACCTTGGCTACAACAAGGTAGTGGTCCGAGTCAATGTTGGCCGCTCGGAACGTTCGGACATCCATAATACTGGAGGAGTGCCTTGCGTCGATCGCAACGTGGTCAATCTGGTTGACGGTTGATTGATCAGGAGATCTCCATGTGCCTTTGTGAATATCGAGATGCGGGAACCGTGTGCTAGCTATGACAACATTTCGCCCCGCCGCGAAATCGATCAGCCTAAATCCGTTGTCGGAGGTGGTGTCGTGTAGGCTGTACTTTCCGACAATACTACCAAAGATGCCCTCTCTGCCTAGCTTGCCGTTAAAATCGCCTAAGACAATTTTAATGTCATAGCTAGGGCATTGCTCGTAAGTGTGGTCCAAGAGCTCGTAGAACCTTTCTTTGGTGTCGTCGTCTTTCTCCTCCGTGGGGGCGTGCGCGCATATTAAGCTAATGTTGCCGAATTTAGCCTTGATGCGGATTGTCGTGATGCGCTCGTTTACATAGTTGAAACTTAAGACTTCTTGCCTAAGTCTGGCGCCAACGACGAATCCACATCCGAATAAGCGCTGTTTTTGTTGCCGATAGCAGTCGCCGTAATAAATATCGCAGTTTTTCATCCATAAGGAGCCGGAATATTCCGGAGTCAGTAACCCGCTGCGGGGATGTGAGAGCTGCCGTTGACCCATTAAGGGCTCTTCCGCCACCATCTCTATTTCAACACCCTGACTAGTGTTGAAAATCCTCAATGACCTCAGCTCCAAATACGTCAGAGTAGCCCATTGAGGTATCTGCCATGTTGACTGTTGACGCCACCGTTGATTCAGCTATGTAAATTCATCCGCCGTACGTCCTCTTTCTGAGGGGCTCATGTTAGACTTCTGAGACTCGAGCAGACAGTCAATCCGACAGAGCATTATAGTGTTGCTATTTTCTTCGTGTTCAACACTCGCGCTTATAAGTTTAGCAAGTCAAGTCCGGGTGGACATAGACCAGTACCCGGTGGTGACCACGGGGAGGTAAAATAAGCACAATTGGTGAGTGTGAGATAGTTGCGACACTGGACATTGCCAAGTTGATGCCAATCAGATGTCCATCCCTATTCACACAACACCCAACCACATTATACATTTTTTTATTTTAAAATTGAAAGACATCACAATGGTTCTAAAAATACCTTAAGGTGTTAAAGTGGAGCCATATCTGCTTCACCAACACGAACGCATAACCAACACAAAGGCGCAGATACTACAAGAAGTGTTTGGAATCTTATGTTGTCATAAAGTTATAAGAAGTGGGAACACTTTGTGCGGGTGAAAGTTTTTAGTTTTTAGATGTCAAAGTTTCGGCAAAAGACTCCGAATTCGGAGTATACTCAGAGATAAAAATCCTATAAAAAATCAAAACTTGATTTTATAGTACGCCCAATAATACGTTTATCCCATTAACATAATAGTTTTCATATGATTTTGTACTATTGTTTATAATCAAAAGTAATACTATAAAATTAAATTGGTGTAGTTTTAATGTAAATTTTAATTAATATTAAAAGAATTACCCAGTACATTAATGCCATAAGCTTTCAATGTTGTAAATATTATTGATATTTATCTCTACCATCATATAGATCGACATACTTTAGATTTTCAGCTTAACTGGAATTAATAATTGTATACGAACTATTGAGTCAATAGTAGAACCAATTTTTGTATGAAAAATAATGCGTTTTATCTACGTAATAGTATGATATACTGTGCTTTCGCGCATGTGCAATATTATTCTTTTGATATTATTATGCCATATACTCAAATGTTTATTTAACATACTATATCATCGTTTTGCATTAAAAATCTATACTAAAATATAAATAATATTTTAAAATGCTTATACTATTAATTGGATATTGTAATCATATTTATATTAGCAGGTTTAATATTTTCATTAATGCGATGAATTTAGGCTTAGATGTCGTTTTAAAGCATTCATCTAATAAGTGATACATTGCCAGATCGGCAATTGTGGGCGAGAGTGGGTTGCCCATCGGCATGTCAAATATTTGACAATGCAACTGTGCTTCAGACGGAGAGACATACCTCGAAACGGTATACACCTGAGACGCTACACATAATAAATAACAAGAATAACATGAACCGGCAACAGGACCTCCAAAATATATCTGCTATATATAGCTCCCTAGTTGATGGAAAAACCCAACATTAGACTAAACTTCAATTGAAGTGTTACACTTAAATTGGGTTATAATTTTCTATCTACCTATCAATATTGTATGTTTGACGTTATCTCCATTTTGTACCTTTAAATAATTTATGTTTCCTAATCAAGATACCCTGAAGAAGGCAGCAATCCCTGCCGAAACATCGAAAAAAATCAATGAACTAACATAGTTTCATTCAAACGCTTATGACCGAAAATAGGCGTTTGAATGAAACTATTTCCACAAATCACCATTTCCACAAATCACATATGACGGGAGTGTAAATTTTATTGCTGTTGCATTTCTAATCTAAGTGACAAGAAGCGTATATTGTTCTTAATGTACCTACACAAAATTCACTTTTATATAAAAAGTTGTTTCCCATTTTCTTTTTGATATAAATCTCAAAAAGGACACTAGTTCCACCAATAAGGCTTTACAAACAAGGTAAAGTCGACCATTGATTTAGTATTGAAAATTGATTAAAGCTATAGTGTGATAATAACATTATTGTCCCGAGTTTATAGTACTTCTCCTTTAAAATTAATGCGGAAACATAATAGTTTTTAGCGTATACACAATATTAGAATCTATTAAAATAATAGGACATCTTATTACTTTCTAATTGTATGCACTATTGGCATAAAAATTATTAAAATAATTATCTAAAGGAACTATAGCTTCAATAGTTTTTTAACTATGTATACTAATAATAGGAAAAATCACATTGACTAATTTTAATGACTAAAACACTTTAAAATAAAACGAGTTCGTATTAAAATTATAGTATTTTTCTCTGAGTGGTACAGGTTGCCTTCCGACATCACAAATCGTAATTTTATTTTCAAGAAGCTTTGCTTTGTATTGAAACACATGAACTCAACCTCAAGTTTTTCAACTGGCTCACCTTTTTAAATGTCTGTCAAAAGTCCAAAATCATAATAATTGTACAATCACTGATCTATGAAAGCTTGTAGCCGCTTATGCGCTGCACAAAGTTGCAGATTCCCCTGAACTCGATAGGTCTAAGGCCTATGGCTATAAATTGTCATTTCAATTTTGGGCAGTCTCAATTAGCTCAACAATTAAAGACCCAAAAGTAGGCTCCAAAAGGCCTTGACAGTTTGGAGTTTATTAGTGCAGAGCTGCTGCGTTAACTCTTTCGAATCCGAAAACTTAGCGCACGTAAGTTGAACACTACTGTCAAAGAGGTTGTCGATTTTCTGACTTTTCCCAGGTAAGACCCACAAAAAGCTATATTCTGGTAACACTAGGATGGATCTACTGTACCAATTGTTTGGACATATCAGATGCGTCCATCTTTTGAGGAAAAAAAAAGTCGTTGGGGATGTGAACTAGATCTGTTCATTATATAGCTCACAGCAGAGGAGTGAGTAGACCTCGCCCTGAGCAACCTTTTCTGATTCCAAGTCTTTCCATAAACTTATTTTTTTATGCTGCCCTTGGGGCGTCACTCATTGACACCTGAAGTAGGAACGTCCACTGTGAAACTGAGCCGGGCAATCCAATATGTTGACAGTTCTGCTTTCTCAATGCTGCCACCCTGATAAGGATGTTTAGCATAGATGCTTGAGGATACCACATTCATTCCCAAATCAGCTTTAAGCATTACATTTTCTTAAGTTCCATGATTCAAATCATGTTTACCTTATAGGACATAGTAAGACCACCAGTGATGAGATCTAATTCTTACAATGAGACCTCGAAACAATTCACCTCCACATCTGAACTGTTGAACAAATTGCTAAAGTTCTTCTGCTCATAATTTATCGACATCACGATCATGGAACGATTATCTCACACATGACCCAATCATACATACGCGCCTTGATGCCACAATAAATCATGTCTGACCGAAAATTTTGTTCAAAATGAAAATATCGACGAGACAACAACGACATCGAAATATCGATGCTGGCCGCCATTCATTGATGACTGTCCGATTGTCCTAAAAGAATTAATTATCCTCAAAAGTTATCATGTCCGCAACGATGAAGCCAGACTCTCCTTTTGTTGCTCTCCATGCAGCTCTGGTGTGCTTCTAAGATCGAGAGATAATATTTTGATATTCGTGCTAGCAGGCTATGAATTTGTCAAAAAGGTCCGTAAAATGGAATTTCAATTTCCCAATTTTGTTTGTCGTCGTCTTGGTCATCATCGGTCAGTATCATCATTTTTTGAAAGGATGTACTTCTATGCGACAGAGAGGGTTTCATTATGTTTTTCCTGGAAACAAAAGACCCAATTCCCATTGTTTCTCATATGCGGGGCGGAAATTTATTGCCGAATTTGATGTTAGGACCGATGTTGATGAGAGTGTGATTGATTTCACGCTCGATTTGGGGATTTTTTGGCGGGTTTTTCTGTCCTAGTAAACGAAGCGATAAATATTGTCGGACAAGTCGGGCAATTGTTGGAGATTATTGTTTTGCTATTATGTTTATATTTCGGGCAATGTTTCGACTTGTTGTGCTTTCAAATAGAATTTGTCCTGTCATTGCATTTGAGTGTTATCATGGAGCAAACAATTCACCTAGGTCGCCTCTGCAAAGAGAGTATTGCAAATCAAAGAGGGGAACTTTCAAAGATAAGTCCAAGCTTCTGAAAACGTAGTCAGGGAAGACGCCATTCTTTACAGGAGATTGGTCATTTCATGAACCTCTATCCACGTTGATGAGGAGTTTAGTCCATACGCAAGCATTTTGATTTATTATTGGCGATTACGAACCGTCAAAGGACTTAACGTTACTAAGTCTGAATGGGGGCTGTACAACCTACATTCCTTTTTGTACGGGTTGTTCAGCGATATATATATTGTCCGTTCTTCTGAGAGAATTTCAAAAGACAAAAGCTCTAGTATAAGTGTTACTAAGTATTACTAAGTCGGGATTGCGCTTCGAAAAGCGTGGTTCCGTGAGGGATCTGCAACAAAGCATGGTAACTTGCTAACGATGCCAAAAAGGGGTCCAACTATAAGCGAGTGGTTGCTTAGGGTTTGCCGGATCGACTCTTCAGGTTGCTAAAAGATGGCAGATAAAATTCGAAACTACCAGGATTGGTGAGACGTTTTACCTTAAATGTAGAGTCTGTAAGGCTCCATTATTGGCAGGGATGATGAGCTCGTAAATAGCTGGAATCGGACTCTGCAGAGGGACAGTCATTAATGACCTGAAGAAAGCTTGTGTAAGTCGGCAGCCTGTTTTAATAGAGTTAATTTTATAATTTTAGCCCCTCTTGTAACCTTTTTGTTTCTATCCGTATCAGAAGATTCATCAACAAATACCTTATGTGCCTGGGATAAATTAGCATGAACTGCCCAATAATGGTATTTGACAGTTGTGCAATTTTTCACACTTCTCAGTAAAACGTCTGTTCGTAAGAGAAGTGTTAAGAATTGTTGTCAACATATACCTATTCTAAAAATTTTGACTTAATTTTGTCAAAAAAGTCCACAAAGCCTAAAAGCGAAGGTCACCCGGTACTGCTTACTGCAGTCAATTGGTAGGTATTTTTCTAATCTTGTTTCTGGTATGATGCATATTTTGCATATATTGGACTGTCTTCCATTTTTTCACCGTTGAAACAATAGAAACAAAATCCTTCCCAATAACAGCAGGTTTCTCCGGACTGAGCTCCCGACATAGGTACTGCGCTCGTCCGCATTCATATATGCTAACCCATAGGCACATGCGCAACGCACCGCGCATACCTTGCGTCATTAATTTGAAGTTAAATTAATTGTTTCGATTTTCGAAGATGTCATCGACGACGGTCGACCGGCCTTTGTCTCAATTTCGTCCATAAATCGTTACCAATCGTTCTCGATTCCCGGAATCATGTTTTCACTATATTGTCGTTGTTGAGATCTAGTCGCTTGGTTCAATTTGTGCGAGCGAGTATGTGTGTGTTTGTGTTGATGGCCGCGCTTATCTGTGGGAAATCTTTGACAAATTTTTTTCGATTCGAATCTTGGAATGAATGGAAGCTGGATGATATACCTTAAAGTATCTTATTTCCATTTGTAGTCGTATCGAGTGTTCTCCTATGAGCTGACCCATGTTGTGGACGATTTAAATTTGTCCACCATCCATATATATGATGTTGGCTGCCAACTGGACTGCGGTTACATTTAACCGAATGGCGAATTGATTTCTGGCTATTTGTGGTTGTTCCGATGAATGCATTAAGGCGAATCTGTGTTGAGTTATTAATTTGCGCGATTAAATAGCTTTTAGGATGCTTAATTGATTTTCGGAAATCCAGCCCAATTAGCGAGCCATGAATGGAGTTGTAAATCTTTAAGAATTTTTGTTATTTCATGGTCATTCGAAAGCGCTGCGAGAGAGCTAAGACAACACTACTTTGCGTACAATGACTAGTTCTCTTCTCTATGGGATTTGGATGGGTCTAGATATTGGTTAGAGCAGAAAATCTAAATCTATATATATATGAAAATTGGGCCTTAAAATTGTGTTCGTTTGTCGCCTATTCACGCCTTAACGCATTTACCGACTTTAACCAAACCTTGGCATTGGTTTATATATTGGTTGTTGTGAAGTTGTGTTGAAATCAGAAAACGTGAATTTCAGTACATATGGTGTCTTTTCCACACCTTTTTTATATATAAAAATCAATTGCTGTGTGTTGGTCGGGTAAAAACTCAAGAACGCCTCAACCGATTTAAATGAAATTTTGTGGATGTGTATGGTTGGTTGCAGCTTAAAAATTAGGATAGTTTTGAGCCCGATAGGTGGCGCTGTTGTCTATATATATCTGCTTTGGTGTGGTGGGCTCAAATCGCAAGCATTAAAAATTATGTGATGAGGCATGTGTGGCCTATGTGTGCGTATCGCGTTTCTGGATGTGCTCGGTCGAATGGCAAAAGCGAGGATTGCCGATTGCCGATCTACCTTGGTTAATTAAGAAAATCTGACCGGACCAACTCAATTCAATCAGTAGCATGGAAAAAAACGATCCTGAAGCCGACCCAGACGATCTTTATTTAATTCCAAGGGACTTTCATTCGTTCAATAGAGAGGTTCCACTTTATCAAAAAATGTTTATAACAAATTTAATTTTAGGTGGTACGAAGTTCGCCGGGTCAGCTAGTAAAATTATATAATGCAAAGCAATTATATAAATTTGTATTAAAAGTAAAAGATGTATAATAAATAAATACGCATAACAGGACACATTTTGAGACCGAGATGAAATAATGAAATACTAGATCATAGATTTAACAGAGGATAAAGCAATAAAAAAAAAATAAGAATAACTATAAATAATGAAGATTATTATTATTTTAATTGCTAAGGTTAATTATTCTGATTAAATAAATTAAAATTTATCTTGTCAGGATCGTGTTAAAACAATATTATAAAAATTGATTTTTATTTTTTTTTTTAATTTAGTGAATAGGTAATCAAAATAAAAAATTTACCACGGGCAGCAGGAATGCATTCTCTTGGAATTCATCCTCTGTGGCAATCGATTACGTGGCTGTTATCGCTCAGTTGGTTTAAGTATGGGAGTCGCTTCGATAACACGGCATTATAGGTTAAGAATTTTTCTCCATTCATGGCCCATGGTAGGCCCCCTGCAACCAAGCTAACAACCACAGCTTCGGAGTACTTGTATTATTACGAACATTAGCATCAGATATTAACATTTCGAAAAAAAGGTCTTCGATGGAGTGCTAGCCGGAAAAATCATGCACTTTTGAAAGCGTAGTAGAGACCAAGATGTTGAAACGCTGGTAAATGATCTCACAAGGTGGTATCCGAATAGAGCAATCCTGCCAGTCGCCTTCATCTTTAGGTATGACATTTTAGAATCTGGTAGGGTTGACAGGTTAGCTCTTGCTTATGTCTGTGAAGTTACAGTGAATGCTTTATTAGGTACCTACTTATTTTTATTTAATGTATCGTAGCCAATGGCTATTACGATTCAGATTGTAAGATTGGTGCGAAAAGCATTTATGTTGGGGATATTTAATAAGTGCCACCACCCAGATCGGAGCAGTATACGCTGTTCAGCTGACTGCTATCTTTAGCTGGATCCTATTGGGATATTTGAGGTCTACAAATGTGACAGTAGTGGGAATGAAGCCAGCTTGCCTGTGCTATCGCTCTCTAGAATACTGAACGCAGTTCTGAGACTTAGCATAGTTGCAGAAGCACATCAAGCTATTTGAATGAATTTGCGGACCTACCAACACGGAAACTCCATAGTCTGTTTATTGGGACAACCTCGGTCTAATTGACATGAAGTTCAAGAGCGGCAGGTGTTCTGCAAACAGAAATATCAAGTAGGACTCTATAGCGCAAAGAGATGTTGATTGAAGGAGTCTTGTAGGTCCTGTCTGTGCTGCGTAAAGCAAATCGTTTTTCACTCAGAATGAGGAAGATCCTTTAATGAGGCGGGGTTTCTCTCATTTCTCTTCTCTTTTACTCCATCTCGCATCGCTATGATTGAACAGTGGAGTTGAGTTATGGTTTTATGAACCAATATTGAATGCGTTTAACAAATGTTAATTGCTGACGAAATAGCTCATGGTCATCAATATACTCTACGAGTAGGTTTATTCATTCACGAGTGATACATACCAATGCACGAGCAAGGAGCGAGTTAAAAGCATTTCCGTTAACAAGCGATACTCTTCACAGTGTTTCTGGCTCGAAGGCTGCTTCTTAGGATGAATTTCAACTCACACACTTGTTGTTTAGTGGGTAAAAACTTAAGGCTGACAATGACAGGGAATCTTACGGTGACTATGAATAACATGTGGCTTGGGAATGGTCGCATGGTATATCATCGTTTCGAAACAAACAGATGTGGTCGAGCAACAGTGAAACCAAAATTTGGCCCATTTATATATGGATGCAGAATGTTGGTTCAGAAATCTCTTCCTTAAACATCTTCCGTGTACTCTCTTAATGTCAGATATATATTCCTAGAAAATGAGCATCACACAAGAGCTGCAGCTGCTCAAAAGTCCAATAAACAGTGCGTAGAGCTGAAAGCAGGTGAACTGCCTCCTCTTTTATACACTTTATTGTCATCCTCAATCGATAGTAATCATGTCACTGGTGATTCTTCTTCTGGCCAACATTTTTACAACTCCAGTCCAAATATTTGTTCAGCAAATCGATTACAACCTGTCTGCAGATCGCCTCCCGACTACTGCTACCAAACCTCAATTACACGGCTCCGACCCGACTCTTGTTTATGACCTCCCATTTCAGATACAGATTAAAATCACTATAGACCAAAAGAACAAAACTGTAGGCGCCCTACTCACTCACTCGCCCATCGCGCATCCATCTAATTCAATGTCATGTCAGCGAGCATAAACTGTCACTAATAATATCAACTCAGAACAGAGAAGCATTTTCCACCTGCAGCTGGGAAATTCGTGTCGTATAAAACGTAATGACTCACTCGTATCACCCCAGGACAATCTGTGGATGTAGAACTCGAATTCCGAGTAATCGTTACAAACGTTTTGCGCAGCCCGATAACAATCTCCTGAGACTGGGCTACCGCGCACGCCCCCTTTCTGTCTTAATTAAGACGGATACACCTTCTAACTACCGATGTCATGGTCATGATCGCTGCCAAACGAAATTATGAAGACGTTAACAGACGCACATGCGTGTGTATATGTACTTTCACCAGGTAGCGCATGCGGAAAAACCGTCCTGCCACACTAATTTTCCGACAGAGAAAGGTTCACGCAGTGTTGACAGAAATTGCTGTTGGACAATAAATTTATTAACCCGGACCAGTAGCCAAAGCCGAAAAGTTCCTAGAACTGACAACGATCCTGACTGCGATTATGATCAATATCGCATTCGTGCACTAACTAGACAGAGTACCCACTTACAATGGAAAATAATTTATTGGGTCGTTAATTAACGCGAGGGCAGTTTCGACTTTTGAGGCACTAAAGGGTACAAAAGGGTACAGCGAGTGCCGCTGCTCTTGTTCCAATTTATTTACCTCTTATTCGGAGATCAATCTGGTGCCCAGTTACAACGCTGTCGCTCTGAGGGGTTAATTAGAAATCATAATTTGCCGGGCATTTAAGTACCGCTCACCTGGGTGCGGATCACGAACATGAAAGTTCGAACAAATCTTTTCGCAGCGGGCTGGCGCAATAAAACCGAGAATGAAAATGACGACGACCCAGATGAGTAGAGGTCCCGTTGCGTTGGTTATGGTCCAAAATGTTGGCTCAAAGAATTTGTCTTGCTTAAATAATTGATTGGGCGTAATTAGTCGGTGACTGCGCGCGCATGTTCACCATTGATGGTGATGTGTAAACATGGGTGGAGACATGGTCCATCTTCATAGTAATGAATCAAAGATTTGGAGTTGGTATTCAAATTCATTTCGACTGCGCATTGTATATGGTTGTCATTTGGGAAGACAGTCAGTGGAAGGGATTTAAAAGTTTAGTTTGGGGATTGTAAGCCTTTGAGCACTTAGTTTAAGAAAATCTTGTGCATAGGGTCTAGCTGTGTACCTCAAATGCTTTAGAATTGAATTCGATTGTAATGGAAAGGGTACTTTTGATACTTTACCTCAGCTAACAGTCAGAAACTACTGCTAGACTTCTTTTATTCTGAAGTTTTGAGCTGTTTTGAAGTGGCCTATGGTTAATTTAGGACCAAGCTTTTAAAAGAGTACATACGATTGAATAGAGATTGTTAGGTACTACCTATAAATGATCCACCCATACCTTACTTTTGGCGTCCACATATATTTCGCATCGAATTTTGATAAAGTCGATGGAAGCTCCTTTTTTAAAAAACGCCAACAATTGTGAAATTAGTGTAAGTCGTAGGTCAACCTGAGGCAGTCAATGCCTCACTGACCCTAACTTTATTTTCGACTGCATTTGCTGTAATGGGTTGAATAAAATTGGATGTAATGTTATCGGCTTATCGCTATTATTGTACCAATTTAATTTTTGCACCTCATTCAATGACTTTTGATGATCCTTTATTTCATTTTGAAGATCGTGCTCCCCTGCTATAGTATCTTCTTTATTTGTTAGTATATACCTCCATTTACCAAACGACTTTTTTGTATGGCAGATGCCTTTCTGCACTACGGCCTTAATTTTCCAAAACGGATTGATGTACCGAAACTAGCAACTGTATCTGAAACAGGTGGCAAGATACAGCGGTTAAAGTGTTTTGTACCAAGGTTGGCGTCTTGAGTATGTTCTTGCGTATGCGGTTTTTGAAAATAAGTTTTGGCCGAAATAAAGCACCTACCGCGCCTGCTGTACGCAAGTTTGTGCAAAAAGTTAATGAGACTGGTATGCTAGTGGAAAACAGTCATGGTCCCTGTCGTAGTACAGATAAGAATGTGGCTGCTGTAGCCGAGGGTGTGAGACTCAATTCACGAACATCATTGGACCATTTTTCTTTGAAAATGTGGTTGTTAACACCGTTTTGGTTAACGGTGGGCATTATAGAGCCATATTAACCGATTTTTTTTTACTGTAATTGAAGTCATGAATTCGGACGACCTCCGGTTCATGCTTGATGGCGCGCCATGCCCACAGCCCTTGGCACAATCGATCTTTTGAGCACCAAATTCCCAAATCGTGTTATCAGGCGTCTTGGCGATGTCAATTGGCCGCCTCGGAGCAACGATTTGACCCCTTTGGATTTTTCTTTTGTGTGCGGAACCATGAAGGACCGATGTTGCGCCAACAGTCCGGAAACGATTCAAGCACTTAAGGCCAATATCATCCAAGCAATCCGTGAGCTGCAGCCGGGAACCATCAACAAGGTCTTGCAAAATTGGTGACAGAATGCGGTTCTGCGAAGTCAGCTGAGGTAGCCACTTGAACGACGTTGTGTTCCATAATAAATGGAAATGCTGGCTCTTACTAATAAAGCCATAATACATGGAAAAAAAATAATTTTGTTCATTTTATTGCATTTTTAAAAATAAACTTGAATTTGGCCCACTCTGTATAGGCACTTGACTTCAAAGCAGCAAAGAAGAAGAATTTGTCCGTTAAAACTGGAAGTAGACAACTAAGTTTTGACTAGGTTCCTGAAAGAACCATATCTTGCGGTTGTTTAATGATAGAGTCTAGTTCGTGTGGCATGTATGCGGTTTGTACTATCAGGTACAGAAACCATTCACCAACGTTTTCTGTTTTCCGTCAGCCCATTCTTTATTAGATGGCGCTTTTCGATTTGGTCTACAAACTCCAGACAGTAGTTGTATATAGAGGTTTCTTCTCGGGTCTCTCCATTTCAGGATGTCAAATGTAAAGCGCTCTTTTCGATAAAATTAATTTATGTACACAAGTCGCTCGCGCAACTATCTGCAACTCTGAACCTATCTAAGTCAGACATATCCCTGTATCTGGCGCAATAAATAATTGCCACGGCAATCCAAATAATACGGACAAAAACCAAAATCATTTTGCAATCTCTATACAAAATCAAACGCCATAAATCAATGGCAATTAAATATAAAATTAATTGCTGCCCACACGCCAGCGACGCTGGCCTGTCATTAAGCCAACATACATCAATTATCATCGAAAGCTTCTCAGCCGAATCAAATCCGAACAAACACATCGGTATACTCGTACAGAGTTCGTGATCCGATCAAGGCACGAAGGAAACATCAAAGCAGCGGACACGATAACGAAGCATAGGTATACCACCCGCTTCTAACCATGTACCATCGGCACTTCGCACTCACCCAGATGACTGTGACTAACAAATCGACATGATGACGATGATTGAACCGCTCATTGAACGCTCATAAGAATTTCATTATCGACACTCAGCCATCTCTAATGGTGGGGCCAAGAGGCTGCCACATTAAAACCAACTCAGAACCAGCTCGCCCAAATCAACCCACCGTCCGATAGGTAATTATAAAAATAAACAAAAATTCATCGGAATTGCTTAGCGCGCTGTATACTACAGTATTGAGAAGAAAAAGTGTAAATTGATAATCGCTTGGGTCAACAGCAGCACTGTCCGAGAGCAATATTCCTCCCAAGGAGCTGGTGGCGGTGCCACATCTTCAAAGGTAGGTATACGTACCTCGGTGTTTGCTCGGCGAGTGGCAGTGGCGCGGTGACGGTGTTGCTTCTGCTGGCCACTTGACGCCGCAGCGGAAACCTTGAGTGGCAATTTTTGGGCAGTACGAATCCCAAATTAACGAAACAAACACCAACCAAATGGACAAATAAGCACGGAGCAGTGTGTGTGATGCGTCGGCGATGCGTATTGATGTTTCCAGGAGAATCATGCCCGCGCGGACGGACACTGCTGTATTGCAGTCAATTTGTCGGAATATGGTAAATCCGATGGGTAAATATCGGTGTCCAGTTTTGAAGGTAGCCCAACTTCTGCAGCAGCCAGCTACGTTGTAGGTCAAACAGGGAAAATTTGTTTACCCGAGGCGGCCAATGAGACAATGGTGATGACAACGAAGACGGGAGAAGGCCAGAGAAGAGTCGTTAAGTAGCTTTTTGGTATTGAAATGGAATGAAGTGGTTGGGGTGCATAAACAAATTTTTAGCTTGAGTTGCGACGAGATAATGAAAAGTTTGCCCGATCAATTTCGGAGATGGTGTTGGAAAGTGTTCGTAATTAGTGGCGGTATTTTCAGTCGTTTCCCTTCAAATAAATTTGTATATCTCAGTATTACAGTGGAAGAGACTCATGGAAGAGTGCATCTTTAAAGGGACATCTTTAAAGAGCCATTATGGCGTTTTATTTGAAAACTCAGCTTGACAAGAGTACTCAGTCTAGTCCAAGTCTACTCGTACACCGAATTCACAACAATTTTGGATAGGTTTGTGATGAAGACCGTGAAGTGCTTAAGGTGCACTGTGCAGTTTTCAATATTTCTCTATAGACTGCAGGAGTAATAAAACCAAGGAAAACAATGCGACACTGGGATTACCGCCAGTCCATGTGTCAATAGATTACAATGAGAGACACTTGTGAATTTAATCGAAGACTGTAAAGTTTGCGTGGGTTACAGATTGAGTTAGCCGATTGCGATAAAACAAAAGTTTGGTCCATATTAGCCCCTATTCTTTAGTGAGGAATACAAACGGATTGGTTTTAGCATGACGCGTATGTAAATCCAAAACCAACAAATAAACAAACAGATAAGCCTTACAATTTTATTGTATGAAGGTATGGATTATAGCTAAGGTGACCTCTTTTTGAGAGGACAGTCCTCTTTTTTCCTACTTTGTCCTCTCTGATTTTTTACTAAAAGAAAACATTGCATTGTCCTCTTTTTTCCAAAATGTTGTCTTTTTTTCATAAAGACCAACTTTCTACTGTAAGAAATATTTACAAGATTACCATTCTTATTAATCTAGTAATCTTGAAGATTTTCAAATACCAAGTAAATATATAATTAATACTTTAATTGTTCTTTAGCCATTTTTGACTGTATCAGTATTTTTGCTTAAGAAAAAAGTCCTCTTTTATGCGATTGAAAAAATGGTCACCCTAATTATAGCCCACTTACATTGGTAGATGTTGTCGATGAACTATTTACAAAAATCTTACGGATGTGCCCAAGACAGAAGCTTTATAACTTTGCTGCCACTGACTGTGGGCGTTAAAAAAGAAACGTCATGAAGTAGCAAAGCTCTGACATGAGTGATAATAACGGACGCAGTCATTCAGTGATATTTTAATGAATTCGACTAACTTTGTCACAATGGAAGCAGATAAGCCTCAGTGATGACACAGAACTAATTACTTTGCTTACTGAAGTTCCAGAACTTGCCAACTCGGCTACTACCAAAAACGTTATGCTTCGAAAATTTCCTCTGTAGCTAACAAACCATTGACTGACATCAAAACCAAATCAGTTCCACAATATATCAACAGCAGAGCCGGATATAGAGGTCTGGAGGCCCTAGGGTAACAAAGGAGTGGAGGCCCCCTGGCCCCTACTTATTTTTCAAATAAAATGTACAAAAAGATTTGTAATTTTTAAGATTTTTTTCAAAGGCTCATTGCCCCTCTTTTGCGGGCACTAGCTTCGGATGCCCTCCCTTTAATCCGACCCTGATCAACAGCCTTCAAACACTCCGTCTTAGGAAAGACCTAACTATGGTCGATTCCTGGTCATAAAGGGCTTGAGGGACAGGCCAAACCAGCTATTCAAGCCTTAAACATCTATGGCAACAGCACAGTGGACCTTAAATCTAAGTAGGCATGCAAGAAAGCAGCCACGCAGTGGGGCGATAATAAAAAAACTAAATCCATAATCGCTTAGGGCTTACATTTTTAGAGCGACGTCGCTCAATCACTCTGTCGACCTCACACGTCAATTACAACGTGGCTTAGTAGGAGACATGTTACAGGTCGCAATTGTTAATAATATAAAACAAAATGAATCTCCCCGACTGTTGGGACCTTTTCCGGGGTTAGAAAGGCAATTGCCTCCAGGCAACAGTTTAGTCTTAAAGAAATGAAGACACCCTCTGGTTATGGTAGACAAGATCTTTTATTTAGGCATACATACCTTCGATTCAGACCTTTACAATAATGTCTTTAAGAAGTATTTCTGTCGAAAAATTATCACAACGGCTCTATGGTCAGCGTACAGCGATACACGGCGTTATTATACGAAATAAAATAAATAAAACATTAATGAATGGACGGATGGCCTGGCCATGTTTTGATTGTAAATTGCTGGGTAGAATTATTCAACCATCTTAATAAGGGCGAATGCAAGTGCGAAGAAAAGGCTACAATGATTGAGTACATTCTACGCTTGCCAGGAACTTTAGCATCGGTGGATCGAATCTTTTCTACATTTAGCAAAACTTGGTTTTCAGTCTTCAGACAAAACTCGGTTAGAAGCAGGGCCGGACCAACCATATGTGCAAGATGTGCTAATGCACAGGGCGCCAAGCCTGGGGGCGCATTGCTAGGAGAGAAAAATTCATTTTATCGAACAAATACTACCATTTGCATTTTAAACAAAAAGCTTATTCAAATACCTAAGTTCAAAATAACAACATCCGTCACACGTGTGCTGAATTATTTCTTGCACATTAACTCATATCAGTTAGAATGTTGCAACTTCAAGGAGAATCTAACTCAAAATAGCGCAAAATAAAAAATCCCATTAGGCATATGCAAGTTCATTTCTTACCTACCTTATCCGAAAATATTCCACCCTGTTCGTGTAGGTATATTTCTTTAACATTCTCTTACATTTTGCAAAAGAGTCTATAGTTCAAAAATCTCAAATCAAAAAAAGTTTCACCTCGTATCGCAAAATTGTCAGATGAAAAAATTCAAACAAAAAAACTTTCTTACGGAATCGTAGGTGCAGGTTTTTGATAAATGTTACTTAAAATATTCATGCGTTGATTTCTTTGAACATCTTAAAACAAAGCCGGAACTGCTTCGTCAAGTTGTTTCAACTTTCAAAGGATAAATGCAAAACAAAAATCACAGAAGGAGATACAAAAATGGAAAACGGAAATGAATGGCTCGGTTGTTCAATTTCCATTGAATAAAATGTATACTGCGCAAAAAACTGTTTATTTTAAATCGATTAGCTGCTTTTTGAAATTTTTTGACAAAATATACTGTATTTGGTCCGTATTCCGTATACATGCAGCTCTCATCTTCCACGTGCACCCACAGACCCAAACGGATATAGAGACCCACTTTTTAGACAGCTCCAGGGCTTTTGATTATTATTATAACTCATTGCAACAGTTCCATATATTTTTTGGTGGCGCATACGCGCTACAGCCAGTGGACTCTCTTTACCTGTATATGTACACATCATTGTTGCCTCGATCTGACGTATAAACCATTTAAGCTCACACATCGCTGACACACTGACTTATCCTCGAATATTATAATATATAGTATAATAACGCCGTCCAGCTATAAAGTATACCTCCATTTCCCCCGCACCGCATATAACACACCCCTACTTACTTATCCCTAATAGCCCAATTACGATTTTCATAAATAATCCAGTCAAACGACTTGCAAGATGCTCAACTCCATGCGGACCACCTTCATCTGCAAGCAGTGCTCCATGTTGACTTGCGTCATTTACACCGATGATTGCATCCACACATCGCATCTAATAAATTCTCGTCCAAGGTGTTAATTGCTATTTACTTAACGTGGCTGTGATTTTCGGCATATTACAGCCATCGGCTTTCATCTTGCGCATGGGTCTGCGGCGCGCTACTGACACTCACATCGACGACTGCCATCTAATTGAGGGATAATTAAATATACAGATACCGGCGAGGGATGCGCTTTCATCTTTCGCCGCCGCCAATGGAATCACCTCCACCGCCAGTGCTATTCCGGAAATTTTAACCATTCAACCTGTCGATTGGGTGGTAATTTGTGCTGATCATCTAAATGAGTTAACTACATGATGAATTTGCTTGCAAACTAGATACACGGATGCCCACCTAAAGCTCTGCGTGTCAGTTGGTTTTTCGCGCAATTTTCAATTTGGAATGCACATTGCTCTTATTAGTCCTTGTGGACAAATTGACGGGACGACAATGACAAACGATCATCATCCGATGTGGAAATAAATAAAATAAGCCCGAAATTTTCATTCATTTGTACAGGCGCACAACGTAACCAACAATGCGCGCACGTATAAAAAGTAAAAAATGTCACGCGTGAAATTAAATTCGCCACATCAACTGTCAAAGCGGCGCGTACATCCCACCGAATAGAAATCGTCTCCCAAATGACAAAAGGGCGAACAAAAAGAAGGAACTCTTTGCACTCATTCTTCATCGCACGTCAATGGTGGTCCGCAGTCATAAATTCATCGGCAGCAAGGATCCCTTTCGAACTCATAGATTGAAATTATAACTGATCTTGTGTGATGCGGAGATTTGTGGCCCGTTTTTCCGAGGTACAAAAAAACCACGCACAAATGTTTAATTCGATTTTCGAAAAACGGCCGGCGGTCAGGGCGTGTAGGTTTGGAAGACGGTTGCGTGTTTCGTTGATGTCATGTTTTTATCGTGTTGCCGGAGATAAAATGGGAGACGACATCGTGTCGGACATTCCTACTTCTTCTGCTTTCTTAATTTATAGTTAATTGAGCGTTGCGTCTTTGGAATAGATGCAGTTGAGCGAGCGATGCTGGCTTGATGCTGGGCAGTGGTCCACTGGTTAATTATCACGCCGGGGCATATCAACTGATTTTAAATTCCAATCGAAGCCCACGCGGTAATGTCACGTGATCCACATTTATAGCCGCGCTCTAGGATGTACGTCTTTACCTAATCCGAATGCTTGTGGTTGCGACTGACTTTGAATGTTGTTCCTCATGTTGGTCGCAGTGAGATGTGATAAGCTGCATGTAATCAATTTGATGAGGTCGATGAAGGAAATTAAAGCGATTGCAGCTGATTTACAGTCTTTTGTGTTAAGGTTTATGTAGTCTTCTGAAATATTCGACTTGAAAGATGGCAATAGATTCGTTTTAGAATGCTTATTCGACAAAGCTGGATAAAATTTCGAAGATCAAATTCCACATGGTATAAGATTGCCATACGGAATCCAAGAGGGTTTTAGGTTGTAGGAACCTAGACCTGGTTGCTATAGGTGGGTGGTGAAGCACAGTCCTTGCTTCTTGGGCGTTTATGCGGGCGGATTTCATACACTTTGACAGATTTGATTACTATTAGCAGGTGGATTGGGGTTTAACTCCCTTCCTGGCACTATATATCGAATATATATATACATGCACAAGGCCATAAATCTGTCATCTGTGCACATATTTGGCGAATGTACAAATTCAACAACCCAGAGGAAACGAAATAAGCTAAAAGTGACGACTGAGTGGGTGATCTAATAACGCGGGTTTACCTATCCACTGGCTCGTCAAGTCAGGAACGGGTATGCAGATCTTGCATGCCATCAGTATAGCATATGTCTATGAAAGATTCAACCTTCCTGGTCCAACCGCGTTGGAACATTTTTTCCTTAACATGTGCATTAAAAGTGTAAAAAAATTTTCGAAAATGTCCGATCCGTGATGTCGCTTCAAAAACGTTCGATTTGGATTCAAATTAGTCCAAGAAGCTTAGGCTATGGCGTGATTGCAGTATTTTGTAAGTTTCCTCGAAGATTTTGTCTATGGGGCACATTTTCTTTTTATTATAATATCACATGCCCTGATGGCTGACACTGCGACCTGAAGGGGGCAGCTTAAAAATGCATTTAATATAAAACTCTGAACAGCTTCACATTCCTTCAAATACTTGAGACCATAGCCTTGATAAGAATAGCACGATAGTTTACTGTAGCATCGAAAACTTTAAATTTGGCAGAGGGCTTCACATGTTTTTTTGAAAGAAAGCTATTCCATATACCTATGATTGATAGCCTCTTTTGCAGTAGAACATTTTTCTCTTAAATTTGGATGTAGGTCAAATTTGTGTGACAAGAGAAAACCCAAATATTTAAATTGCTGAACTACCTCTATTGGTTCCCTATATCTTAAGTCAAATGTTCACGAGGGCTCTTTAGAGATGTTGATTCAAAAACCATAATTTTAGGCTTAAATATATAACTATAGGTCATCTCCATACAATAAGACCTTTACTGCCATATCTCCAAACTGTGAACCGCCAACTTGCAGATATTCACAAACATTGTCTATGAACAGTGCAAAAAGAATAGGACTTTAGAAACACCCGTTTCAGTTCTAAAAAAAAATTGACGATGCGCTTCCATTAAAAACAGCAGCTGTAGTTTAAGAAAGAAAATGTTGATAAAATCCTTTATAATTTCTCTTGACCAAAAGGATCTAGAATCCTTGCATCTTGTCAGGCTATCTGCAAGACGATGAAAATGATTCTGATGCACTACAAACAATATTGTAATCTTTGATATTCCTTTCCCGGTTCGAACCTGAGACCAAACGCTCTGTAGTCCAGCATACTAACCACTGCGTCCACCTCTGCTAGAATTCGAGTTCGTCGTTTTCGCGAAAGATTTCCAACATTTTA
This sequence comes from Cheilosia vulpina, assembly GCA_916610125.1. NCBI lineage: Eukaryota > Metazoa > Arthropoda > Insecta > Diptera > Syrphidae > Cheilosia > Cheilosia vulpina. The sequence continues at coordinate 110,793,012 of OU744276.1, read as the reverse complement.
GGTACACAATCGCTGAAATTGCGTCTTCAAATAATAGGTCCTACATTTTCGGTTTTAACAGCCGATATCCCACTATCTTCGAGCGTAACAGCGCTAGTTGCTTTCGAAGTATATGTTCAGTTCCAAACTTAGCCTAATAACATGTTAATCAGTCTCCGTTCCTGCACCCCATTCAACAAATTAACTCCAGATATACATATGTATAAAATTGACATCAAGATATAGAATCACAACAGGAACTCAATAGCATCGCATCCCGCTAAATGGCTAATTCTCCAAAATGCCGGTCGCAACTCATCGACTTCCACCCGTATGTTGGTTGTTGTCGACAAAAATCAAAGAGATTCACATACATAAATCGGAAATTAGATATACATATTCGAATACGTATACGTATAAGTGATAGTGACGCGGCCTGATGGGTATCTGACTGGGTCCCCCCGCGGTTGGCCGAGAACAGACGACGACGCTGCTGCTTCTGCTGTGAACCAACTCCTCAACTGCCGGCTCTTCTGCAGAGGGAGCCAACGAAGGGAAACATTACAACATAAAAGTTAATAATAAACATAATTCCCAATCGATGAGATTTATAGACGCATTTGAATCTCATCGCGGCAGACTACCCTTGGTGCGTGTATGTCGGCGTGTCGTCGGTCGGTAGTGTTCTAAAAGTTTTCAATCTCTCCCTAGATTCTTATCATTCGATCGAGGAAAACATTAATTTTTCCCAATCTCCACGAGGACGTGGAGTAGCAGCTTTTTACCATCTCTCTCTCTTTGGATATTTGGCGGTCAGTTATATATTCTATATGGTCGGCGATGATGGCGGGAACATCTTTGGGCCACTGCGGTGTCGTCGCTGCTGGACAAAGGATTCGGGCATCGATGGTACAAATAGTGTACATAACATAACGCTTTTGGTTATTTTGGAGCGCAGCAGCGGTTTCGGGGTCTCATGAATGCATTAGCTTTTGAATTATCACACAAGTTTGCCGCAAAGATATCTACGTATGTATATAATATTTGCGAGAGGATTTATTGAATCACTGTTGACGCATTTGTATCTTGTTTATGGGGAGAAGATTGCTAAACGGTTGGAAATATTTCTGATTTTATTGAGACTTTTATTCGAGTCCGAAGGATGCTTGTACACCTGCCAATTTTTGAATTTATGAAATGTGAACTGGGAATTCGGGAAACCTATTTTTTAGACAAAAGAGTACATGTATTCAAGAGATTGTTTTACAGTTGATTCCTACGATCTACCAACTAAAATGATGACCAAATGACAGCAAACATAGGACGATCGATAGTATGTTTTTTTTTTAAGTAAAAGAATGATATTGGGAGCCTTGTCCCTTTTCTAAATGGTGTCTAGGGACTTATGCTGAGGAAATGTTTCAAATGACTGACGACCAAAATAAGTATGGCTTGCAGATACAAATTTTAAATATTCGTTGTCGGTCGTCTACCAAACAAACAGTATATATTCGGGTCCAGCACTAAAACCCTGTGAAATTTTCAGAATTCATCAAAAATTAGAATGACGATGGATTAGTATCGTGGCTGCAGCAAGTTCGTTAATGGTCCTAATGAAGTGTTCGACTGGCATGCGATTCCCAACAAACAGGACGATTCGTTTAAAAGTTGATTCCACTACTATCATACGCCGATGCGATAAACACATAATTGGTACAACAGAGCAAGCTGTCACTGGTGGGCTTGCTAGTATAGAGACGGAAGCTGATAGAATGAGGTATATAAGGTTTTAACAAAGGCAAACACGAGTATATGTGCTATCAAAAAGAAGAGTCATCCATCATGGACGAATCGGACAGACCGTCACAATAAATACCAAAACCTCAGTCGCTTTGAAAAAAACAATAATGTTCGGTCCCATTTGCGTTGACGGCTTTTCAAATGAAAAAAATGAGCTGCACAGCACCTCTTACTTAGAAAGTTCGGCATCAGTCATTTAGAACATGCAGATCGTATGGCAACATTTGCTCCGACCTCTAGACTCTTCAAGCGTAACCCGAAGGGGCATTGCAGTATAAAAAAGATCTACTCTTTAGTTTTACATCTTCTGTGTCAACTTTTTGCATTTGACAAATTTATCAGTACATGTCCGACAAGACTTCGGCGTGGTGGCTTAGTAGTTAGTGTGTTGGACTACTATTAGCGAGGGGTCCCAGATTCGAATCCCGAAAAAAAAAAACAAATTCCAACTTAAGTTTTTTTTCACTGCGCCACCTCTCGTTAAAACGTCTGACAAACATCCGAGAATATAACTGTCATGAAAGAGCTTCTCAATTGGCCATATATCGTATATCGGCATAATAGCTGTTTTTTTATTATCAGCGTGATCTAATCCGGATCAGATCACGAAAATAAATCAAGACGGATCATTAAATAGTTTAATTTTTAAGTTTTGGCAACAGTTGCTTTAAAGAACAAAACAGATAATATAAGGTATTACAAACTTCACATTGCCACCAGCCATATTGCAAATATTCTGCTCAACGTGACGTCACAAAAGGCACTTGTCATTTCGCTTGCAATGTTACCATATTTGAATCAAATTTGAATGGTTTTTGCTTTCCATAAATTTTAAAAACAAATTTAGTATTTTATGTTCAAATACGCAACACATGCACAATATTTTGCTGCTAGCACTTGCGTTTACCTTGGCATATTAAGGTGTGTCCAGACCAGCGAAACATTTCAGAAATGTTTCTGAAGCAAATCGGATTTCATAAACATTTATAAAAGATTTTTGAAATTTACTTATTAAATGTTCATAAAATATTTCAATTTTATTCTTGTGTCCAACTAGAAGAAAATAATGTGGTAGGGTTATTAGCAGCGAATAAAGTTTTTATTTTTGTAATTTTGGTCTCGGGAATCAAGTGGCACACGATTTAATTCAAATAATCGTATTAAATGAATCCCTGTGAAATTATTTCATCAATTTTTTTTTGGTGCCCAGATCCAAACCAACATTTCATAAACATTTGATAAAAACTGTTTTGTTTAATAAATGTTTTAGAAATATTTATAAAACATGGAGATATATAATTGTTTATCAAGTGCTTGTCTGATCTGGGCATACCTTTATAAAACGAAAATAACTCGGAATACGGACGGGAATTTATTTCGTGCGCGAAAAAATCAATTGATAATTTGTGTTCCATTTTTTTGTCTGGCAACTTGATAAGTTGGCTATCGTTTACAGGCACACAAACATTAAAAAATGAAACAAGCCCTTTAGTGGGAAATAGTAGAAATAATTTATAGATCATGATTCGTGATCTCGATGAGAAGCACGATCATGTGCTGTTGTTGTAAGTGCATGCAAATCGTTGATCTATATGGATCGTACTTGATAATAAAAAAACAGTTAATATTGTAGATTTCTTCCAATCGTCCCAAAAATGATAAAAAAAAAAAGTGGTTGTGTGAAGCTGGGCATAGGGTCCTTACAGAACTGTTGCGCCAAATATTTACTTTTTTTTTATATCCGACAAGACATTTTGTGAAAGGCTTCAAGGGCCAGTAGGACTACTACTCGTTACTCGTTATTTTGCTTCTTTTATTTTTCTTTTTATAACTCATTCTCTTATTCTGCTTCAAATATTTACATTTATTCAAGTTGGAGGCTGTCTCAAACTCCACAAACATTAGGTGCAGCATAGTTACCTGCGCCGACTAAATTCCTTTAAGTGCCTTTTAGGTGAACTCTCAATTTTTTTCAGGACTAAACAACTAAAACCACTGACACTTGCTTCTTTTAACGAAAAAGTACACCTCCCCCGAAACCTTAATATATTTTCTCGAATTTCCTACCAAACAGAAGAATAATTTTCCTCAAAAGTTGAAAGTAAATAAATTCCAGAACACAATAAAGTGCCCAGCATGAATAATTGCAAATTAATGTAAATCGCTCGGTTACATGAAGCGTTCTATTTATTACAAGTCCCGTCCAATCCAGGAACCCACCATCACCATCGTTCTTGGCATTTCACTATGTACAACAATTTTTCTTAACTTTTTCTCTTTTTATTGCGAAATTGCTGTGGAAGGCGCCGATAAAAAGTAAGGAAAACTCATGCGGGGATGGTTCTTGGTGTGTACTGAGAAGAAAACATAATTTCTCAGTTTCGGTTACTGTAAGTGTAGATATGTACATTTTTTAACGCGGCAACATTAAGGGATGAGGTCTTGACGTGATTTCAATTAATTTTGATATACGAGCACATTTCCAGGTCCATTTGGGAAGCAGGACTCATTGCAATCACTTGACGCGAGCGGTGGTATGTTACTTTTTGTTCCTTCATTTTTTTTATTTTATTACTTTATTACTTACCATCAGCAGGAGATTTATTTATTTATTTACTTTCTGCTTTGTTTCATTTTGAGAATGCAAATTAAATGTGTGTGGAAAGTTTTCATTTAAGAAAAATGAAGAATTTTTGTGTTTGAAATTTTGATAGCAAAATTAGGTTAATGCGAATTTATTTATTGATGTAAAATGAAGAGATGGCTAGATATTCACCTCCTTCCAAGGACTACAGCTAGAAATAAACTTAGTGCACTTGATTACTGGTTAATGTAGGTTGATTGTCTATCAAAATAGTTTGAACTAATAGAACAGTAGGCGCATAGGAACGGGACTGAACAAAGAGGCGTGGCACCTCCCAGAAATTTGTATGTATACAAATTATACGCCTCTGCAGCTTCGCGATCGCCTTTAAAATCTCAATCAAAGTGCAACGTGTACCTGTATCCGCCACGAACGTCGGCAGGAACGACTCAATTACATATAAGAATTTCTTGTGTAGCCTTTTGGACATTCCTGATAAAATTCAATACCCATCGAAATTCCAATAAATTACAATTTTATTAGTTTTTCCCGCTGAAGGGTCATCCACAGAAATTGATTATCAAAACGAACCCTGTCCAATCAGTGTCAGTAAATTTAAATTCCAATAAAATATCTCATCTCATTGATTAGACTTGAAGGATCGTAAGGGCTACTTGTATCATCATCTTTACCCTACGATCTCCTTGAGGAAAAATATTAAAGAAGCACTCGCAGCAATCTCGATCTCTCAATCTAAGACAATCCGGGAGCGGTGTGTATAGGGACGCGTGGGAACATCGACTAGAAATTTTGTTGTACCTGCGCGTGTTCAGCTATTTCTTTTGTGATCTATTAATTGCCCGAAAAATTTGTCTTTTTTATAGTCGAAGCAAGATCGTTCGTTTTTATCCTTCGGTAGTTGCCCAATTATTGAAAATCTTTTGTAATACGAATGACCTAATACATCAGGTGCAATAAATCAATTAGTTGCACTGCTGGTAGGCACTGTTGAGAGGGAGGGTTAAGGGTGCAGACAGTGCCGGCAGTACGTGTGGGAATCTCATGGTCTCTGTAGGTCTGCTTCAGGGACTTTTTTATTCATCTTTGATTTCTATGGAAATTAAAACGACTTCAGGACTTATTGTTATGTGAATTTGGTATATTATGGATTTTGAAATAAAGCCATCAATGAAGTAGGAGGCCCATTCACAAAAATGCAAGGGTCACCGTTTGGTCAAGTGAGGTTTGAGATTTATTTGCTCTTATTGGGTTTGAGTATTAGCAGCAAATAACTCAATAAATGTGGCATTGAATAAAATGATCAATCGTTGAAAGATTTTCTTTGGCCTGGGTTGTACCATAGTTGGAAAGCAGAAAATTCCTTTAAAATTTGTCCTCTCTGGTGTAGTCGAATCGACGGATGATTTTTGGTAGTTCAGACCGCTAGAGCCCGTTTTCAGTTGAAGTTTTTCATTTGAAAATATGACTGTTGTGGAAATACCTCAAAGGGTTATCAGCACATTTGCGGAAATCGCTCTGCTTGTTACTGGCATTTTAGATCTGTTCTACTTGCGTAAAATGTTCATTAAGGCATGAAGTCTAACAACTCACCCCCTCATAGTGAAATCCCTGAAAATCTGTTTGATAAAGCGCTGACCATGAATAAACGCGGTACCCATTTCCACGCTTACCAATACCTAGCATCAAACCAAACTTTTCCCTCACAGCAATAATAACTTTAAAGGGCAAAACAAATTAAACCCATCCAACTAATAGTTATAATAATAATTTAATTTTAAAAACTACAGAGAAATGTCTTTTTCGCGTGGTCCAATGAAATCCATAATCCACCCTTAAGCTGCACAATGCACACTCACTGCACTCGCTGCACTATCCCGCAAAATCGCTTAATAAAATTGTAATTCTCCAAACAGCATTCCATTCTGCACAGGACACTCCATTAAATTATCCTTAATTCGTTTGCCGCATGCAGAACTGCTACCGAAACCATTTCAAAATAATTTCAAACTTTGCAATTACACTGGCAGACGAATGGCTGTCCGTGCTGCACCAGCGCACCAAGAACAAGGAAACTATTTCCAAACGTTTCAGGAATAATGACACTGACTTTCATAAAACCGAAATCACAGTCATATCCATTCTGGATCCCTGCTCGGGAAACTTTATTCCAGGATTGTTATGATTATTATGTTCCTGAAGTCCTATTTGAGCTGATGACGACGACTATGACGATGGTTCGCATAAAATTTCAATAAAGCCCAGTGGGAGGACGACGAGGCGACTTGACTTCCACTCGTGCATGTGGCATGGAAAGGAATAATAAAAAAAACTTGGGCCGTGTGAACGCGACTATGGGGTGGGGGAAAGTATCAAATAAAAATTGAAAATCCCGAGGGTGTAAGAAAAAGAGCCCCCATTATGTGCGCTGCTCCACTGTCAGCATGTGCATATGAGCCGAAGAACGTCTTGGCTATATGGTCTTTCTCTTTGCATAATGTCCCTGATAGTGGCGGCGTCTTCTATTATGGGATCTCTGTGACTCGGTGTGTCTGTGTGTGCCTGGAGTGTTATGGCACACAGCGTAGTGCAAAATGTCGTCTTAAAAAATTATTTATTACCTCGAATGGATTTTGCACTCGCCTCTAGAAGAATGAGGGCTCACGCAGTGCGAAACAATTGTCGGCCATTTTTTTTTGTCGTTTCTTCCTTTTTTCGGCTAAACACTTGCAACAATAGGGTAGACTCATACGTGAATGGAAACAGGTAAGTTATACTTCTGGTGACCGTAGGCCATTGTGTCGTTCAACCCTTTTCTCGTGGTTCTTCTTTCGAGACCAATATTGCGGTCGTTTTTTATCTCGTGCGCGCCTAAAAGTCTACCAAAATAAAAATAAAAGTGCTTAAGGACACCATTTGAAGCAATCCAAATGCACGTGGCTTGCTTAATGCCGTCGGTAAATGGTGAAATGAGACAGTTATGTTGCCAAATGGATCATAAGTGTGTTTAGGATATGAGAAAAGCGAAATGGGAGAGATGGCTTTATGATCTATTCAACTTCCTAGATCAAAATGAAGTGTATGATTACCACTAAAGAATTAAGAAAGGATACCATTTTGCAGCACTGTTAGCCCTTAAAAGTGGGCTTCAAACTTGGTTTAGAATGAATAATGATGCATCCAACTGTAACTTTTGAGCATAAAGCCTCGCCGTTCTAAATGTTAGCCATAGAATGCCGATTTATTTAACAACTAATGGGACTTTAATAATAAAGTGCCTGTGTGTGTCGCTCGGAACTTTCACAATAATCGTCTTAAACTTCATGTATGATATTTCTTATCATGCAATCAAACATGTTTCTTTTTAAATAGGATAAAAATAAATTAAGAAGGGACTGCTATTAGTGGTTATTTATATTAAGGGTGTTTCAGTAAGGACTTGACAACTTATTTTTTTAATAAAATGCAAACTACTTGAGATATCTCAAACAAAATTTGATTGGCTTGAATTACTATCAAAACATTTATGAATGGATTTCGACTTCGTTCATATGTCCACCACGGGGAACCTATATGCAACGGTGGATACCTTGAACCCAATTTGCAATGACTCGGGCGCACATTTCTACCGATACGGCCGCTATTTTTCGTTCAATATTGGCTCTGAGCTCCTCTAAAGTCACCGGCTTGTTGGCATAGACCAATGAATTAATGTAGCCCCATGAACAAAAGTCTAGAAGCGTTTAAACACATGATCTTGGCTGCCAATAGACGGGTCCGTTTCTCGAGATAACACATTCACCGAACTGAGACTTCAATAACTCGATTGTTGCATCGGCTGCGTGTGGCTTGTGCCACCGTCTTGTTGAAACCACATATCATTGATGTCCAATTCATGCAATTGCTCAAAGAAATAACGTTCCAACATGTGTCTGTAGCGAATACCATTTACCGTAACGCTACGGTCATTTTCATCGACGGAAAAAACGGCCCAATGACACCACCGACATGAAAACCGCACCAAACATCGAATTTTTGGCGGATGAAGTGCTGTTTCATGACACACATGAGGGTTCTCACCTGTCCAGTAACACATATGTTGCTTATTGACGAAGCCGTTTAACCAAAAATGCGCTTCATCTCTGAAGATGATTTTGCGATGAAATTCTTAATTTTCTTCCATCATGTCCAGAAGCCAATTAGAGAACGTATACGTCGCTTCATGTCATCAAGTGGCTTTAGTTCTTGAGTCAACTTGATCTTGTAAGGGTGTAGGTCAAGATCCTTACGTAAAATTCGCCATAATGTGGTCTGGGAGAGGCCCAATTCTTAAAAACTCCGTGAAATTGACTGATTTGGCTAGTTTACGACGGACACCTCTACGACAGCAATATTCTCCATACTTCGGGCAAATCACGAGCACCGAATATTCTGACTCAATTTTTTTCACTAGACAATGAGTTGCTTGTCTACTGGGACGAGAATTACGGCCGAAAGTTGGCGTTAACGCCGTTAAAGTTGCGACCACTGAATCGGAATTTTGATAGTACATTTTAATTGTTTGTAAACGTTGTTCCTTCGTGTACTTCACCGTGGTGAAAATTTTGATTTTACTGAATGTTTTCATATTGATAGTTCGGTAATCGGTTTAAGGGTGCGTTCACACTGAAAGTTTAATATTGTCAAGTCGCTAATGAAAGACCCCTTATATAACAAAAAGAGACGATGGTCCTTTTTAAAGCGCGTTAGATACACATTGAATTTGAATAAAAACAAGTTGTGTTTGAGAAATACGCTATATCTTTATTTGAGTTTTAAAAGCATTCGCCAGTGATACCATTATGTTTTGGAGTTTGTTAGACGTTTCACCCGAGAGGTCCAATTTTGGATGACTTGGTCCCATAAATTGCCGCCAATCTGTCCACTGATCTCAACATCAAGGTTGTCCTCAATGTTCAGCAACTATTGCTGGGTTATTGGCATGGATCAGAGATTTAGCAGAAGCCCGAAGAAAAAAAATTTGACCGTCGAATCGCACGAATGGGCGGCTTGTTGACGTCGCCTCTTCCTAAGATTGACCCTGTTAGAACGAAATAAAAAGGCAATCAATTTCCAGCCAAACAAATTCGGTTATCACTGTTCATGGTCATAAAACTTTTACTTTCTAAAATGAGACGAATTTTTGATATAAGCACCTGCATTCAAAAAAAAAAGACCGAAATCAATATAGGTTGGTTATGGTAATATTATACGAAACCCGCCAAAGCGCGTTTTTAAAGGTGAAGAATAAAGTAAAATAAACAATTCCATGTGGAACCCTAGGTCTAGCATCTGGGTTGCGGAAAACCCGGCAATAAGTCTTGAACAACAAATCCATGCAATTCATTTTCAGATCAATTGTTAAAATCATAGAGCCCTATTCAACATAGAATTATGTAACGGTAAATGAAGAGGGGTATAAAGCAGTACTCGAGATTGTTTAATATCCCAAATACGATGTCAAATATTCAGTAAATGTTTCCTTGGAAAACAGTCTGAAAAAGGGGGTGGATTGGTTGGCTGCCTCTTATTCTCGATGTCGCAGCTCCACACATTTTCCTATTAGTATATTTAAAATGGTAGGCTTCCCGCAATACTGACTAGCCGAAGCAATGCTCTGACCAAACTGCTAAAGTGCTAACTGTGTAAAGTCACGAAACTATGAGTGTTTTCAAAATGACTTCGCTACCACCTACTTTTTAGGGGTAAGGAATCCTTTACGTTTACAGGTAAGGAATCTTAGGTATAACGACGGTTGAACCTTACAGGATTTAAGAAAATATGAAATAATTGACGGTGCTTTAAAAGATCTCGTTTTTGCCCAATAGACCTCTTTAGGGGACAACCAGTAACGGGGTATCAGAACTTAATAATAATACTCTATAGTAGTACCTACTTATGATGAGACTATTAGCTCAGAAGACGTGGAACACAATCCTTTCCGATTTTAAGAGGCATTTTGAAGCCTAAAAGTATTTTCAAGTCATGAATAAAATAATGAATAAAATATTTGTGTAGCAGAGGCCAGTATGAGCTAAAATAATCAGTCAAGTGTTCCACATTTCTTGCGAAACGACAATGGCACTCTTACAAATTCCCAGATAAGGCTATGTTTAACATAAAAATGACGAACCGTAAAAAAACAGTCCTAACATACTCCCGACTTAATTTCCCACAAATTGACATGTCAAATTAAAACCGAACCGAAGGACATGACTTAGATGCAATATGCAAATATCACCCGATCGAGTTGACAGCGATCCGTGCCTCGAATGTCATCGCAAGAATTTATTCCGCGACTGCTCGTGTAAAAAATACCAGCCCGCATTTGCATGCACTCATAAATTCATCCATCACTCCAGGTGAACGTGTAGGCTGGGAGTAAACAAAAAATAAATCCAACCCTTAACCGCAAACCGCAAGAATCAGCTATATCTTCAAGCGTACGAGTAGACCCACGATAAGGACTTTATAAATCCATCTTGCGCGCATGCAGATGCCCCAAATAACCAGATATCGTCCACAACCTACCAAAAATGTCAGCCAACTCCTCGCCTGATTGACGCGATTGATGTGATGTGATGGCTGACGTTGCAGCATTTCACTTGTCAGCCAGCACTTGAGCTAAATTTGAATACCAGCACGTTATCCTCGATTTCAAACAGACTTTCCAACAATTCTCCATCATTAGGCGAAAATTGCGCGCCAAGCACACTGATAAGTACAAATTCAAAAAATTATTCCATCGGTAGATACTTATTAGGAATTCTCGATCGCAAGTCCTAAATTGGAATTCCTTTACCACACTCCAAGGTGGCCACATGACAGGCGTGTGTGTATCTAGGAAGTCTGCCCCTCGCCGCGTCATTGCCAACAAAATTACCATTCATTGCTGCGACTGGCTGTTGATGTCTTCATAACGATCCTGCGTGACTCACTCGTCGCTCAAAGTCGCTGCAATGGGACAGAATCCGTCAGCGGCATGCAACATGCCCAATTGATATCCGTGCAGCACAAAATAACGCTAAAAAAGGAGTTCGTTATTTCTGTAATGAACGATTTTCCCCCATTCGCAGTGAGTGAGACTGCGCGGGCATTACGAGAGACCGGAGCGGAGCACTACTCACGATCGAAGGAAGCAACCGGCCGCATTTACGAAGCTCATTTCTCGCAATCGTTCTATTAAATTTTCCGCGCGATTGAATTGTTGCATCGCAAAGCGAAGCGAAGCTATTCCAGGTCGTTGTCATCGGTGTCCTCTCGCTCTTGCTCTGCAAATGATCCTTTTGGATGATGGTGATTGGAGCTGTGTCTGGATCGGGTGCGGGATGTGCGGCGTATGCGAACGATTGCGCTCGATGTCTGATTGCAGTTTAAATGGTAATTTTGTGCGCGAATGCGGAATGTCATGCGATACATGAAGTGGAGGCCAAAGATATTCTTCTTCTGGGAATCAAGATGCGTTCCAATCCCAATCAAAATTTAATAAATATTTAATTTTCTTCTTCTCTGTTGTTGGATGTTGGCTGTTGGTTGTTGGATTCATGCCAAATGCCACTGCCAATATGCCATTGTGCTTGGCCGGGGCAGTATAGTATTGGGAATCTTTTATGGGCCGGGGATCACTGCCATAAATGAGGATAATAAAAAGGATGCGGAGGAAAATTAATTCCAATTTGTTATGAATTGAAATTGCGAACGGATTTATAATGTTTTCATACGCTTTTGGTATAACCCGTGTGCATAGCTGCTGACGGGATAAGCGGTCACTGTCAGTTGGTGGAATCTTAATGAGGACGAGGCAATGCGATGGCAATTGGTGGGTACATAATAAGTAAGTGATTTCACTTAGCAGAACTGATACTAATTTTGGGATAAGTGGAATAATTTTCTGGGCAGAGGCAGATCGCGAAATGATTGAGGAAAAGCAAAAGAAAAGACTGAAGGTGACGTATAGGTAAATTTATAGATGACTCAAAGTTTGGAACTGGAGTTTTTTTGTATTTACTTGGAGAAGAAAAGATGCGAACCATTTGATGATTACACCCGCACGGTTAAAAATCCTGGCGTTAAATTTAATATTTTTTGGGTTGTATTATTGAAATTTAATATTTTGCATATATTCAAATTAAACAATCAATAAAAGATTTATTAATTTTAAATAATGTCTGCTATTACAAAATATGTCTGTAATATTAAATTTGAATATAGATGGAGATGGTTTTCAATGCAAGAATAGGTATTTAAATTCAACGCTTATTTATATTGAAATATAATATATAGACCAGTTTAGAATATAGAACAAAAATACTAAATTTTAATCTTTAGAGATTAAAGTTCATGAAATTCGTATTGATGTGAGGATTTTAATGAAATAATTATTAAATTTGAATATAATATTACAGTAAGAGTTTAATTTATTGGGAATATTGAAAACCAATTTTTCTTGTATTGCATAGACTTGTAATATTTCGGATGTATTAAAAGAACACCCCCATATTTTTAACCGTGCTTATTTGCACACTCCGCCCTCGAAATTTATTTAAATTTGTCCTTTACGTTTCCAGTCAGAAGTCCCACCTCCATTCTCGTTTGTTTGCTGTCAACCGACTTCTATTTTATAAGATGTCCGCTCTGTGATATTCGAGTTTGGTGCCCCATTGAAAATAACATATGAGTCCGTAAGGCATTCTTACCGGAGCGGACATTAGACACTTTCTTTAAAAAAATTTGTGAAGCTACTATAGGTTATCAACTTTACCTGTCGATCTCAGCGTGTGGCATAGAGGTTTTGACGGGACCAATTAAGGAAAGAGCTAGAATATTGTAAGAAAATTTTATCAGGAATAATTGCACTTAGCCTTACAACTTATGTACCCTAAAAAGGAGTCTGATACTTAATTTAAAACAGATGGAATTGAAAAGTAATACTTATTTCATTTCATTTCATTTAATTTATTGATCATATGAAGATCCAATACTCAAGGTGATAACAGCTCTAATTCTTCTGGATCTGAGTCTGAAGAGTTTTAACTATTTGTGTAAGTCTAAAGTCGGCACAAAACGTCAAAAACAAAACTATACCTATACGCGCTCTGTATATCGGTCTACTACATGATTTTGCTTGTGTAGAAAACTCCGCCTAGAAAAATACTTCTAATTGGTTATAGATAAATCAAAAATCAGCATTGGTTTTGGACAAATTAAAAGTATAATGCCAACCGCCAAAGAAGCTTCCAGCTCACTATACTGCGATTCGACAAAGAAATTTGTCATTCCACTGATCATATATCCACTTTAAAATAGAGTCAGCAGGTACATGAATGTATGCAGAGCAAAATAAAAATCCCACCACTTGAATCAACTAATCTGCAATCAAACACAGAATCCCTCTTCGAAACGAAGACACACCAAACGCCAGATTGTTTTCAATAAGCCGGGCATTGAAAGACACCGCCCTTTGTTTTCTCTCCGATTATATATTCAAAACAACTGTCCCCGTCGCCGAAACTAACATCAAACGCACCTTAGTAAATATTTACCATCACCAGGGAGGAACAGAAACATCTGTCAATCACATCCATCAACAGAAAACACTCTCCCAACACCGATTAAGGAAAATAATTCGGGATTTCCACAAAAGAAAGAAATCCACTCGGTGAATGAGATTATTTTTTTTTTATTTAATCAATTGCTCTCAACTGTACAAATAGAATTCTTGAATGTCATTCCCGGATCATTGTCAAATATCCGAATTGAATATCCTGCCATCAAATGTGAGTCCTTCGGCGAAGCAAGAAAATATTCAAATACAAGCCGGAGATTTCAATCTAAATCACTCAATTTGAGTGAAAATACATTTTATCCTTTTTCGATTTTATTATTCACCTCAGCCATACTCACTAAGCTTTCATCGAGTAGTATTCTCTATTCATATGCAAATTCCTTTCGTTTTTTTTCTTCGAAAGGACCAATCGAAACGAATTTCTTCAATTTTCCAATTTTCAATTTCGAAAAGAAACGGCGCGATATCACGTACATTGCCACTTTATTACAGCACTTGTGTTTTTTTTTCCATCTTATGTCCTGTCGCTGTGCAAATACCTACACTGGGAGATGGAGAATGATTTTGCATATAAACTGTTTGATTGTCAGTTCAGTAAACGCAATGTGCAATTTTGGATGAAGAAAAAAAATAAAAATCAATTTCAAACGAAAAAGGACATAAAAAGGGAATTGGTGCGCGGGAAAAGGAGACTCTGGATAAAGAGTGTTGCAAGGCGCCTATAAAATGGCGCCTTCATCCTATATACGGAGTACAAGCAGCCATCCATCTATTCAGACGCGAACAATTGCGATTGGTGCCGGAGCGGATATGTCAATTTCCATTTAGATGTTTCGTTTATTGGCTTCGCTCGCTGGTGTGTCCTTTGGAGGTTTTGACATCGAAGAAGGCGAAATAAAAGAGCTCCAAATGAGATAAAAATCTACTAACAATTCGGCAGCGGGCCGTTGATGTGTATTGGATTTGCATACGTGATTGCGAAAAGGAGCAGAAAAATGAGTCGAGATAGAGATTTTGACATTTTTCCAAGGAATGGTAGTTTTCGGTTTTTTCTTCGGGTGTTTTGTGATTTATGCAAATGCCAGGCAGATATCCAATCTTTGAAAACAATCCGCGATTGTGTGCGATAGTAAGTTTTACGATGGCGTCTGTGGATAAATGTGTGCAAGGGGGATAGGTAGGTTTTTTTTTTTAACTTTTTGTGAGCTATACAGGTAGTACGAAAGGATGTCTGGCGCCATTCATGAGAGCCATGGTAAGGTATATGTTAGGCAGTTTTGAACACCTTTGAGAAAAGGGACATTTTGGCATAGGAATAAATTCCCATAGGTTAGATAGATATTTTAGCCAGAGGTTTGTGAGTGGAGCCATCACAAAATGCTATAAAAAGCCCATAGTCTCTGAGCCTTCGGTAAGATAAACACAAGTTAGGCAAAATAGATATGTGCACCGAATTATTATCATCATCAAATGTGATTTGAGTTCTATGACTGCTTTCGACTGATTTGATCAGGAGTGTCCAATGAGAAGTCACATCAAAAAAGTGTGATGTGGGTTTGATCAATACAAGCACACAAATTGTCAACGAAACATCAGCAAGCCACTAAATAATCTTTATTCTATAATAGCGCACAGAGGTCTACTTCTACTTTAATAAGTGTGAAAACGCGCCTAAAAATGCGCCCAAAAATGCTCATGAAATCCTAAAAAAAACGATTCCAAAAACTAGACAAACGCTTCAAAGATGTTGTCAAAAGATGAACGATTGGAAAACCGCACAGAAAATGCATCTAGAAAGGAATTAAAAAATCCACAAAAACCTGTCAAAAAAAAACGTGTCCAGAAACGCAATCAAAAACGGGTCCAAAACGAACGAAAATTCGCAACCAAAAATATTTCGAAAAACATGTAAAGAAACGCAATCAAAGAATGGGTCCAAAACGAGCGAAAAATCGCAACCAAAAATGTTTCGAAAAACATGTCCAGAAACGCAATCAAAAATTGGTCCAAAACGAGCGAAAAATCCTACCCAAAAAGCTTTCGAAAAACGCGTCGAAAAATGCTTGACTTCACTTCATCTGCCGTCTTTAAACACACCCAAAAATTAGTTTGAAAAAGCGTCCGAAAACGTTTCCAAAACTCCTTGAAAAATGCGTCACAAAAAGTGTCGAACAATGTGTTTAAAATCCCTTTTATATCATACACTCTCTGCAAACTAAATATTGGAAGTTATTTGAGTTTCATAAATCCGTAATTTTCCACTTACACCAGCGTTCCGTACTCAAAGTTCTAAAGTCGCACAGTCATACCCTTTTGTAAATATAATACAATAAACAACGATTTCTCCATTTGTTTAGTTTTTTTTTTGTATTTTTTTTTATCATTTGTTTGTAATAAAATTTATAAAAAATAAAAGTATCTTCTTCCCTTCTATTGAACTCCATCTTTCATTTCATAAAAGTTGGTTTTGTAATAACGTCATAAACGGTACGACAAAAATGCGTGGCTTATTTATATAATGATTCAGCCTCCAACTGAAAATGTCCCTTTTGCATACCTACATTTATATTAAAAAATATAAGAGAGTTGGAATATTTACTTTAAAAATATATTTTCTGGGTTTTTTTTTTGACAGTTTCCCGAATTTTTTGGAGTTTCCTGTTAAAATTTTGAATTAAATATTCTGTGCTTCGGCCAACCATTTCTTGTTGCCTTACACTGTTGCGCTTGTTTCCTTAATAATAATTTGTGAAGTTGTAGGAGGCCTTTCGGCCAGAGTATGCAATTTTTCATCAAGTGGTCAATACAAAAGATATATTCTCCCTTAATCAGATAAATCAAATAAATATTGAACTTCCCTAATCACCTGACCTGATATCTTTCTTAATGTCCACACGTTCATTGGAAATACATCTGACATTACAAAAAAAATACATCAACCATTCATTAATGTCAAAAAAACCCTTGTCTTGGTAGACTACCCCCCCTGATCACACGGAAGCAAGGAAAAAAAATTAAATTAAAATTCATAACATGAATAAAAATCACTTGATCAGCATTCATTGTCCATGGGTAAAACAACAACTCACATTCGGACAATTTCCGGTCGTCCTTTGCCTGTCCAAATTGTTAATTTTTGCAATTTCCCATGTCACTCCATAAATAAGAGTCCCTGCTCTGGCCGAAATACAATGCAGCGATGCTCTACAAACGACGACATAAAGAAAAATATTTATTTCACTTTGCACCCTTTATCGCACCCCGATATACACATAACACCACCACCACCACCCCCCATCATCATAAAACACAATAACAATATGAAAACAGATTATCTCGTCAAACGGTTTTTGACTTTTCCCATTCCTTAGCTTTGCCTGGTGCCTGATGGTCCTGTATCCGACTTAAGGGTTGCTTTTTGGGATTCTGCACGTTTTTTTTTTTCTCAGTCACTTCCGGTTGTAGCAAGTGATTCGTTTTGCGGCTCCAATCAAAATTCCATCCTTGTGCGGAGGAATTGTCTCATCAGAGAAAAAAAAAGCAAGAGAAAGAAATTTCCTCCTCTGTATATCAACGGTGGCAGCATCAATCTGTTATCCGCTCTATTAGCTGAGGGTGGGCTCTATGACTATGATGCATTGCCAACATCACCCTTGCAGATTGCTCGTGTCAATTGTTCATCCATTTTGGTGTGGCCATATAGCCTCCTCCTTGGTTTGATATCGCATTACAAGCGCACGAGTACAAACATCATCCCCCTATTACAATGACTTAATCATAATCCCATTGTGTGCCCGGCACTCTCCTTTTAATAATAAGCCAGGGAACGTGTGTATGATTTTTTCTTCGCTTCACATGGGGTAATTGGTTTTTGTGTAGGCAACGCGTGTATGTAAGTTGGACTTGGAAATAGTTTAATCAATTCGAATAAGACGTTTAATTGTTGCAGTTCGTATAGTAGGAAATTCGGTAGCAACATTGCTTGTTACACTTAGGGCACGCTCAACTTCTTGGAGCAGTGCCACTTCGGTCCTGCTTTTTTTTACAAGTTTCTTTTTGCAAGATCGAGTCAATGTATTGAGGCCAACCAAACTCTTGAACAAGTATAGGCAAGTCATTGAACACTGTGCAAACGTTGTTAACTCGACCAGAAAAAAAAAACTCCGACTTTGATTGTAGACACATATGTTTTTTAGAGACTGCTGAGTACTATAGTCTTTTACCAGAATGTCAGTCGTCCTAAACTTGATCTATGAAGACTGGGAGCGTCGACACTGAAATCAATACCTATTTAAAAGGTTACGTCTTTTTCCTTTTACAACTGATTTTTATAAAACATGTACCAAAGAAAGATACATTTTCGTTGGTAAATATTCTGTCACAAACAATTGTTTTCCTTATAATGCGGTCAAATTTTGGCCACTCGGTTTTATAAGTTAACAGAACTGACCGGTGAGCTTTTGAAATATTAATGACCAAAGAAAGTTGTTTTCTTGGCGATATCTTTTTGTAATTATCATTACATTTATGTAGAATGAAATCGATGAAAATTTCAGAATCGTAATTTTGGAACAAGTTTGTGAGGTATATCTTTTCGACAACTGTCGTCTGAAAAGTTACGTGATCAGGGCCCTGTTCATCTTTGAAATCATAGAAGAACAAGTGTCATTGAGACTGTCGTGACTTGTTTTGTTCAACTAGCCCCAGCCATCTTATATCAACATTTTTGGAACTTTTCTGAGTACCTATACACGGTTAAGAATCCTGGCATTAAATTAAATTTTTTTTGGGGTTGCATATTGCACAACGGAACCTGTAAACACCAGTGGAATGGTATGCACAAAGGGCCGATTAACGCCATAAGTGCTTCTCTCATCGAGAGTCACATAACATAAATATTAAAACTTAATGTTTTGCAAGCCCCTATTCATATTAAACAACTAATAAAAGTATTATTAATTTCAAACAATGTCTGCTATCACAAAATGTCTGAAATAATAAATTTTAACTAGTGTCGCTTGTGGTCGAAATTCGACTATATCTTTTCTAAGAATGTATGGTCCCTTCAGACTTAATTATACATTTTACGCGCAGGTCCCTTTATATCAGATATTTTACTCTCCTTGCGACACACAAAAGAGTCTTGCAACTGATGTGTTGTTGCAAGACTCTTTTGTCTTTGCAAAAAAACCAAAGGAACAAAGCAGCGTTGCCACTAAATTTTTTTTTAAATGGAAAAGAAATCAGAACCGAGCTAAAAAAGGAACCCCCGCATAAAATACTTATATAGTAACACAAAAAAAATATCTATTTATGACAAAAAAAGTTTGAATGGCAATAAAGATAAAGTAAAGAGAAAAGCTTTAACAATTTCATTTGATCAAAAATGCACTTAAGAGAAAATATTCAATTCCTTTTAGTCCGACTATAACACTTTATTAATAAATTAGTGTTGGTTTAGTTCTCTTTCATTTATAAATCGATAGCACCCAAAGGCATTGACATAGGCGAATGAAATTTGGTGAAAGGACTTCTTTTTGTCGTCAAGTTGGTATTGAAAATGGGCTATGTAGGTCAAGTAGTCCTGGTACCTCCCATACAAAATCAGTATTAGACCCATGTGGCTCTCTGTCGGTGGAATCAACCTAGGTGAATGAAATTTGTTGAAAGATGGGCTTTGTCTGTCAAGGAGTTCGGGTACCTCCCATACAAAATAAATATTAGACCCTTGTGTCTCTCTGTCTGTTGAAAACACGATAGCGTCCAAAAGAATCCCGTAGGCAAGTGAAATTTTATCATCGTCAGGTTGATATTAAAATTGGGCTAAGTCGGTCAAGTAGTTCTGGTACCTCCCATAGAATACTAGTTTTGCATCACTTGTATGCTGTGGAGGGTATCAAAGGGCCGATGGTAACACTTTTACTTGTTTTTATTAACGGAAAAAGCGACATCTAGATATCGAAAAAATACGTAAATGAGCTGCTCCATTGGAAACAGGTTCTAATCTAATGTCGTTTTCCATTGGGACAAAAAATCAATCTTTTTTTTATCTTACTCACTTTTCGCGTTCCATTGGGAAAAAAATAAATTTTTTTTTGATTCGGATCACTTTTTGCATATCTTGATATTTTTCCAGATTTACACATACTACCACAAATACAGCACAGCTGTTTTACGTCATTTAAAGGAGTTTGGCTTAAAACAAATGTACAAAGTTACATGAAAACCAAAATCAATAAATACATAAACAGTAATGGACATAGTTTTAGAGGAATTATTATCCTCATTGCCTTCCTCATCATCTGGAAACTACGAATCTTTTGGTGATACTCCATTTGTATCTACAACAGAGGAAACATTTTTCAAGCCGATTTCCATGGTTGATTTTACCAAAAACAAATGCAATTTGAACAGCTGATATTGTTGTCAAATAACGCACTAATCCATTTACAAAAGCAGATCAATTTCATAGCATGTTCCATGAGTCGCATAAAATCTGAGATCTGAAAAAGATTTTTGGCGGTCCCAATGGAAAACGACATAAGATGATTTATATTTGTTTACGTTACTATGGTAATATGTCGGCGACGAATTGAATGTCGCCAAAATCCTTTCAATTACCTGTTTTGTATGGGGAAATCATAACATAATTTTACCAGCCTTAATGGCGATATATACCCACGATTTTTAGTTTGTGCACATCTATGGCACAGTACCTTTCGAATGATATAAGTTTTATTCACCTCATTTCATAATATATGATTAAAAAGTGTACCGAAACTTTAGATGTTCAGGTATTAATATAATGATGATATAGAGAAATATGAGTTTCAATGCAAAAGTATTTGAATTAAACCCTTATTTATATTGAAGAATTAAAGGATTTTAATAAAAATTCGAATTAAATAAACTGCAGATTAAAATATAATACTTTCAGTTCAAATTCAATATTTCTTTTGCTTTTTATACACCCATGGAATATTAAAATATAGTACAATCTTATTATATTTTGATGCTTCTTTAGATTTGATATAAATATCTATGGGTTATATTCAACACCGAAAATATTTTATTTTAATAATTATTTTTATTCGTTTTAAATGTTACAATACCTATATAAAATTGTCAAGCGTAGGCAAATTCCCGTGGTGTTTTATCCCCTTTGCAAATAATTCTATAGAGTACCGTTTTGCTTCCTAGTATTATTATATTTTTTTAGAAATCTATATGAATTATAACTTTCATTTATTTTATTATTATTATTATTTTTGTATTATTATTATTAGTCAGTCAATCTCAAGACCGCCCTTATCTTCAAAAGCAATTACACTAGAAGCATCTCTGCGTTTCACAACTTGAGAAAAACAGAAAATATAATAACCTCTTACGAGAATACTTTGAAGATATCAAAGTAACCCCGTTTTCAGCGTGACTTTCACTTGTTTGTATTTTTAAAACAATTTAAACCTTTACCCAAATCATCCACTTCATCCACTTAAACTAACTCTTAATTCTTAAGCAAGCGATAAAATAATACATTTTGGTTCAAAAGTACTACCGATACCTATATTTAAATCAGATTCTGTATTGAAACCAAATGCAAATGTGTTGAAGTAAAAATTTAATCAGAGTAGATGTTATATTTAGGTCAACTATAACTTAATTGTGCTTAATTTAAATATTGTTTAAATATAGACCGGGTTAGATTGTAGAACAAAAGTTTCTTTTAATCTTTAGATTAAAGGTCAGAAAATTCGTAATAAACTATTAAACTGGACATTTTAATGAAACAATTATTAAATTTGAATATAAATGTATTACAGAAAATGTTTAATAAATTGGAAAACATTTTTTTCTCGTATTGCATGGACCTGTAATACTGCGGATGTATTAAAAACAAAAAGGCCCCCATATTGTTAACCGTGTACCAATTTCTGATGCCGTCACTAAGTTTTCTTTGCCACATACGTGGGTAGGCAGATAATGCTGTCAATCGACACGACATCACAAATTTTGAAGTTATCGTGTCACTTTTCAATAATTCGACTTCCTGAACGCTTTTCATGCCTACATGCGAAAGTTCAAATGTGCACATCCTCAGCGCGTATATGTTGAGTATGTGAAACATGCCGCTGTTATCAGAAATTTTAGACATCAAAACAAATGACTCCGCTACAACGGCTTTGTACAAATCAATAAACTCTTCAGAAGTTTCCAACATCTCTTCACACTTCAGAGTCATCATCATCATCATTGCCATCAACAGCAAAACACCACCATCACCATTATCATCACCATTGGCAACGATATCGTCATGAATCTATCATGAGTCTTTTATTATTTATTCGTTACCACCATCGAGAGAATCATGTAGCTCGTGATGCAGTACGTCCCGTCGTAGTAGGAGAAGCTGTCGAATCCGAATCAAGTGTCGTTGGTGCGGCGAAAACTTTTCCCAAGCTTACAGTCCGACACATAACCATACACGAGTCCGTAGCGCGTGTGTATATCGGTTTCACTATGCTATCGCCACAAAAATGTATATCTGCAAGTTATACACACGTTCCAATCGGAAGTTTTGCAATTCAAAAACGTGCCCATTGCTGAAGCGGATATGGATACTCCTGTAAAAGGATTTCCCCATTGCATAGCAAATCACGCTGTGGTGTAATAAAAAAATGGAAAAATAATAATTCCCACCTCGAAATCCATTTATCACCTAAACCGTGAATGAAAAGTTTAAAAAAACCCACAAGAACACGATATCGAACAACAAAACAATTTCGAAAATCTCATTATGCGGACAAAGGAGTCCTCTTAGAAAGTGCGCGCACAACGTCGAAATTTAATCCTTGCGCTTTGAAAGGAACACTAATAGGTTTTTGTTAATCATAAATGACGTTATCCTTTTTTTGTTGCTTGCTCGGCGATAAAACTCGGCAGAGCCACGTGACACACCGTCGGTCGATCATTCGTCAAGATAATCACAGGAGGAAATTAAGCCTATTTGCAGTGAACAATACATGGTTGTCGCCTCCGACAGCAAACACAGCCTGGATGATGCTACTGCTGCTGGTGGATGACGATGGCGACCAAGGAATTGCAGCGTTGTAATTCTGCCGTGCAACCGCACCACAGTTGACAGTACCATCACCAACCACCACCACGTGTATAGGTAAACGTTGGCTGGGATTCAGTTGAAATGGATTCCTTTATATATAGTTTATCCGATTAGGATGTAACGTCGTCGCTGTAAGGATTTTATTGTGCGCCCATACGTAGCTGAATGTCAGCGATAGGAGGTGAGAAGTGAGCTCGATTGCCGTCGCCAATAATTGGAAACTACGATATTAATTTGATGCGAGTATCGCTGAGTGGAATGTGATTGCTAGGTACCAGTACCCTGAACCTATGATGCGTTTTTATTCTGATCAATTTAAGGATAGATATGTAACTTGTTTATAAACGGATGCCTAGTAGTTTAGTGCAATTATAGTGAAATCTTACGTTGAACCTGCAACGGAAGCTATTCGGACCATCCTTCTGAAGGGTCTTTCATTGACAAACTTTCAGTGTGAATGCAACCTTGAACCTATTACCGAATTGTGAATGTCAAAATATTGAATAAATTGGACATTAGTGATATGTGGTTCCCACAAGACGGGGCCACGAGCCACAAGTCTCCGTCTCAGTTCGTTGAAGGTGTTATCTCGAGAAACGTACCCGCCGTCGAGATCGTGTGATTTACCGCGTAAAGACTTTTTTTATGGGGCTTCACTAAATCATTGGTCCATGCCAACATGCCGGCGACGTTAGACGAGATCAGAGCCAATAGCGGCCGTATCGGTCGAAATGTGCTACCGAGTCATCAAAAATTAGATTCAACGTATCGACCGCTGCGTACGTTCCCGTGTTGGACATATGAACGAAGTCGAATTCCATTCATAAATGCCTAAATAGTAATTCAAGCCAATACATTTTTTTTAAGGATATCTCAAGTAGTTTGCATTTTATTTAAAAAATAAGTTTTCAAGTCCTTAATGAAAGACCCTTTATCGATTTATTCTAAGTACAGTATTGCTAGTCTAATAGGAGCACTTAAATCCGCACCACACAACTCCTGTTCCTGTTAGTAGCTATGCACTGAGAGCATAGAAGCAAAAGGTGTTCTAAGGCTAAGAGAGGCCAAAATTCTTAAATATTGATCCACTCCCAACTTAACATCTTTGCTCATTATTTCAAACTAAGGCACGTTTCAAAAAATATATTAAACATACGAGATTTCAGAATTGAAACATAATCAAAAAAGTTTTCCAAATTAAGTATTAAGGAAAAATGATTACCACCCTTGTTTTCGATGGTACATTACAGTCCGGGATGGGCCACGTCTTCAACCCAACAATCGTCTATACCCAGTTTGGTCCGTATAAGTAACTAGCTCCCTCCAATTACGATGGGGTTTACCTTTGCTGTGTGGTTACTCCATGATGGACTTAAAGTATCGTATTTTCGATGAGGCCATTGGCACGAGTGATTCTCCGCTTCATATCTACGTCGATGTCATTTAACGATGTAATTATGCTTCCTAGGTAAGACGAAGTCGAAGTCTGTCGAGTAACAAGAAATGTCCCAGTCGCTGATATTGGGAACTATCATTAACAGTGACGTCAATCTTTGCCTCCGTTTTTGCCTTCCAAACAGCTTGAATATGGTAGAAGTTGAATGGACTTCTGCAAATTGTTACCATGCATGGTTTTGAACTTGTGAAATTCTGACAATTGTTTCAAATAAAATAAGAACGTATACATATTTGCGACCGAGTCTCCTTGACTACACCCTTTCTGAGATCAATAAGCAGCAGTAAAATGTCCACATTGTTATCCTGGGCTGAAGAACGAGTTTGGCAGTCATGCCGAAAATTGATACAGTTTTATAGAAATTATACCAATCCAAGATTTGTCAGAGATGAAGATTTGTACGGGTTTGTAGTTGTTATGAGTTTAGTGTGATCTGTGTTTGGATCTTTCATTTCTACGGGTATACTTCATTCGAACCAATTTTGCAGATAATTTGCTGCGCGGTACTCCTTACCAAGTCAAATTTCGATGATTTAGGATGCATCTTCAATAGCCTCAGTTTAGGATATCGCTAGCCGCTTATTTCGTGTTCGTCGAGTGCAAGAAGATGAGGATGAACTTGAACATGTTGTCTTCACTATCAAGATTTTGACACACAGCGCATTGTTTGCCGTTTAAGACTCTATACAAAGTTTCTTTCTAGTTTCAAGCACGGGCTATACCCTCTTTTTGTCTCATACCTACTCATATTTAGTGCAGTCTTCTCTTCGGATTTGGTATGCTGATACCCTTGGAGGATCGCTTAACCCTTGTAGAACTTTCGAATATTGCTTCTGCGGTAGCACCCCTCAATAGATTCTGCATAAACGTTGGATAAAATGAAAGATTTAAGGAAGCTAAATATCAACATGGTCATTTCTATAAAACAACTTGTGTGCAATGTTTGGCTTTAGCTAGTTCCAGGCATTAACAGTGGAAAAAAGTCGGAGTTGGTACTTCCAAAAACATTTTGTAATCATTTCTAGTATTTTAGGAGTGTCCATTTGAAGGCATAACTCTCTTTGCACTGGAGCACCTTTAAGCGGTTGAGCTGAAACCAGCTGTTCTGTTACTGTTGCCCAGAAACGCCGATTATAGAGCGATATTAAACTGCTCGCTACCTCTTAACTGAGCTGAATTGCGAGTACTTTTATGGGTGTCTGGCTATGGCTACCAATGACGATTTCTGGCTGTCCATGGTTACAATAATTAAGTTTCGAGAAATACTATTTTGAATGTGCTACCTAGATGTCCGTCTAATTGGCGTGGCATTTGATCTAAAGATGTCTGGCAGATCCACGATGGCTATCAGAGCAAAACCTTTCTTTGTGAAGATTGACACTAAAGTTCGCAGGTCGCATACGTGGGATATTACTTCTCCTCTTAAACATTACGCCCGTTTCTTGGTAGAAAACCGAATTAAGACCGACAATTGCTAAAAAAAAACTTTTCCAACCGCCTTTTCTAAAGTAGAAGTAGAAAATATTCAATGGTTTGTGGAAAATGGCATTATCTGGTAGGTGGGTATGTTTGGTATACGTCGACATTTTCTTTGCTATAATGCAGGTGTGAGCAAGGGATTAGAAACAGATGTAGAGAGCAACATTATACTGCCTCTTAAAAGGTGAGTTTTATAGCCTTGAAGTTCCACACGGAGGACAATAACCACGGTCACCTCAAAAACAGGACCGCGCCTCTCGCAAAAACAAACCACTCGATTTTAAAATCTCAATACAATCACTTAACCATAGCTCTCATTTATCACACTCTCATCCATCTTGGGGTATATACAACTTTCATCCCCTAGGGAATCGTGACGCCCCCAAGTGGATCATTATATTTCAATAAAACTCATCCGGAAACCATTAAGATAAATGAATGCGCGCACCACGCTCATCCCCCGGTCTCTGCTCTGATGCCAAGAAATTCGTTTAAATCTTCAGCCATTCCACTAAGCAGGTCCTTCCTGCCGCCATGCCCCGCACTCAAGATGCAGCCTCATTCGTCGTCTTATCTGCGAATATATTTATTTTTATTCGTTTTATCGTATTTAGGCCGCCGCCACCGAGAGCAACCGACACCCAGGGCGTTAAATCAAATAAATTGCATCCCCCTCATCGCCAAAACGAGGGTTGGTGTCCTCGCAAAATGGTGGCTATATGTGATGATGATGATGCTACCCATTTGGGGTTGATCCATCCACCTAATTTATAATTCAGTCCGCTGCGTGAACCGAGAGAGATATTTTATATCTCGCGAGTGAGCAACAATTTGAAATTTATTTCTGATGCTCGTGCCGCCAGCGCCACCCACCACTACCACTCCACCTATATACAACAACTTTAATGGCTACTAGTGCAATTAAAATTTTCTGGGTAGGAAATATCTATGCCACGGCAATTAACTTTAACACCCCATTAATTTCGACACCTTGCCGCTGCGCGAAAATGAAACAACGAAAGAAACGAAACAATGAATTAATTACCCTCCGGAGCAATTGTTGCTGCTGTATCTGCCTCCCCACGGCCTGCGCCGCCGGCAGCACGGTAGGCGCAATAGTCGTCCAACATTCCGTGTTGGGGCGCAATTGGAATTTCATTCATATACGAAATTTCGTCTTAATTACTTTATTAAGGGTTGTGCGGCTGTAATTCATGGGGAAAACTTCGACACAGCATGTTATCTATACGTGTGTGTGTGTGTGTGTGGAGAGAGATGTGATTCGAAATTCGATGCCCTCTTGCCGCTCCCAAAATGGCTTCACATAATGGAGCGTAATTCTCATAACGGACGAACGAGCACGGGAAAAAGCGTTTAAACGTAATTAAGTGTGCAGAGATAAGGCCCAGCTCGAGCTGGTGATGTCGGTGTTCCGTTGAGCTAATGGGGGTGGAATTGCCGAAAAGGTAAGATTTTGGGGTTGTATGCTCCACATACGTGCTGCAGGGTTGTGACGAGCATGGAATCTTGATTGGAGCATGTGAGTCAGTAAGGATGTTCTGATGGAGATATCACTTCCCCTGTAGATATAGGGGTGCGGAAAGTTAACGTCCATTGTATGGGGTGCTTATTGGGGGGTAATTTTTCCGTTTATTACGCCTGAATTGTGTTAGACAAAGTGTACAGACACGAACTTGTGTGTGATTAGCAGGGCATATGGGATGTGGGGCACTATTAGCCAGCATATTGTTCAGGCTAAAATGAAGAAAAATATTGATATATTGACTCGGGCTTTGGCATTTAGGTAACCACAAGGATTCCAACTCGTGGGAACACTAAAACTAAACTCCAAACGAATTTCATCGGCTATTTGCATTTCCCACAAGCATTTGCACTAATTCTTGTAATTTCCGAACAAATACACCATTAAATAAAAAACAATCAAATAACACAAGTAAATCCACCCCGAAGCAGTCAGCTTCTGCGCAAATATGTATGGCATCTAAAAAAACGAAAAAGCAATACCCTCTCACGTGCACGATTCGTATGTTCGCATGTGAAAGTCAACAGGATGCAGTAGCAGCACCAGCTAATCGGCTTAAAACGTTCACTTATAGCAGAACTACCCCTGTTCGATTCCCCAAAGGACCTATGCTCACCTAATAACGTGCACACGCATGCGAGCTGTTTTGTGTAAATATTTGAGTGCCGTCGGATGCGCTGCGGATGATCTCTGAATGTCAAGCGGCGGCCGCGGCAACAGCATCCCTCGGGGATGAAACCTCGCCGTTCGCCGGCGATTGTAATTTCTCTTAATTACCCAAT
Source organism: Cheilosia vulpina (assembly GCA_916610125.1). Classification (NCBI taxonomy): domain Eukaryota; kingdom Metazoa; phylum Arthropoda; class Insecta; order Diptera; family Syrphidae; genus Cheilosia; species Cheilosia vulpina. Next base: position 110,764,646 of record OU744276.1, on the reverse strand, counting down.
TCTGACATCAGGATATAATTGAAGTCGAGCCCGTTTTGCTGTTTTTTATTCATTTATTTATTTATTTGTAATTGCAAAGCGATTGTTGATGCGCACACGCCGCATTTGCATTGAAGAGCCGCTTGTGAGTAGGTAGCTAGGTATGCAGGGAGTGCCCTTTGTTAGCTGAAGTGGGAGCATGTGTTATTTGGCAGGAGATAAGCTGGTGGCATGCATTTTTGGTACTTGTGGGGTTGTTTTTACAATACTTGTTTAGTTGTGTGGTTTACGAGTACTATTGGTAGCACTTAGGTTCCAAGCACTGTGTTGTTCTTTCCCGTTTTGCTTTGTTTATTCTTTTGTAAGCAAAGCGATATAAAATTAAATTTTATCTGATGCTCTTTAACCGGAAAACAGATAGAATGCGGTTTTTCAGAAGAACTCTAACCCACTGATGAGCGCCACTGATCAAGTGTCGAGGAGTATTCATCCTTATAGTCGATACAATTTTGGCGATCGTCTTCCAGTCCAAGTAAAGTTATGAACTCTTCAAAATGGTGAGCGATGAGGATGGTCATCCAAAGAGTGGTTGGTAAGGTTCGGCTCTCGCGAAGAGGTGCACTTAGACCAAAATAGATCGATTGTGCTGCAACTGGAAAGAACAAGAGAGTCACACTCTCTACTCCCGAAAAAGTTGCTTTTGATTATAAACCTGCCCGTTCTTTTTCCCCAATTTTTCGGATACGATGGAGTGCTCAGTATCCAAGTGCTTCCAGTTTCAAGTCGTTATTTATAAAAATAATCATTTCAGACTTTAAAGATTTGCTCGGAACATTTTAATTATTTGCCATATGGGCCACCCTCACAAGTCTATTTCAAAGCCCGTTAACATCACTTTAACTGGGACAAAAACACATACTGTGGTGGGTATGGTCGCAGCTTTTAATGTTTTTAACAATTAAGTGATTCGCCTCAGGTTTAACTCAAATCACACATTTTAAAAACATTCCAGATAAAACCTGACCTGAGAAAGTTTCCATTAGCCCAACAAACCGAAGGTCCCTTCAATTCGTTCGAAAACAATTTAACCACTCACTCGAAGAAAGCAGGTACCTATTGTTTTCTATATTTTTATTGACCAGGTTTTAGCTCTTTGTTTCGCAGCTGTATCAGATGTGTGACAGTTTAATTAAGAAAAAACACTTTATCAAAGACCGGTAACTTATCTAAAGCTCCTTCAAGGCTCTGATCGAGAGAAAGTATTAAGGGCGATGGTCAATGGGCATGGAAATTATTGCATCATCTTATTGCATTTATCAGCAGCGGATTAGCCACGTAGCAATAGTCGAAAATGCTACGGGCCCCACGCATTTGGGGGCCCCGCGCACCAACACTTTCCGACCGGAAAAAAGTATCAATCAACCAAAAGCCTCTTAATCAGCTCACTATAACGAATATTGAATACTTATGATAATAATAGGACAATTAGGATAAATATACTATTCTTTTTTAAATTTGCCAAATTAAATCCAGAACAGTTTTGTTTTATTTATTTATTTAAACTTCAATAGATAAAGCAATCCGAGGGCCCCTTGATGGAATTTGCTACAGGCCCCGCACTGGCTTAATACGGCACTGCCATTGATAGCCATCGTTTTTATTTTGTTCGATGGATCGTTGCATTTTTATGGTGGCTTATTCGTATCGGACACATTTTGTGTCGTTAGGCCTTTAAAAAAAAATGTAGTTGGCGCAACAGTTTCGTAAGGACCCTAGCCCTGGGGTCTGATTCTGTAAGGCGAAACGATGAAAGGTTTTCGTGCACACGAATGATTTGCTCTAAGTTACAGAAATAAATTATTTGTGCAAACGACAATGTTTGAACATTTCACCTTACAGAATGCCGACCCTGACTTCTCACAACCATTCGCGAATGGAAAGTATCTACAACTTAATGCCTGGTCTATTAATTGAGAAACTCTTTTGTCAGCGTTCGTGAGAGGTGGCTCATTGGAAAAGAACCTTAAGATGTAATTTGTACGTTTTCCAGGGATCGAACTTGGATCCCCTCGCTTAGTAGTCTAACACACTAACCACTAAGCTACTGTACCTTCCAAAAGCCTTATCCAGGGTCTCCGTGCCAAAGAAAAAAAACAAATACTTACCTTCGCATTAATTGATGTCTGTACGTTTCCTTCCTTAAACCAATCTACAAACTTTCAATACAAACACTTGAAACGTCTTTGTTTGCCCATACCATTCGGTCGTCAAATGTAAACCCAGCCCAAGAAACTTAGACTAGTTTGCTGACAGCTCCCTACCACTCTCACGCGAACCCACTCCAAAGTGGGCTGAGCTTCGTAGTTCGTACCCCAGTCTACTTCTCATTTGAATACTTGCCCAACTATACTTACATAGCTATAACATTTTTCACAGTACCGACCATGCACTATTGTTGTGCAAATTGCACTACGACCGACACTCCTGCTCTCATGCGACCAAATTGTGCAACATCATCTAAACCAACTTGGTGCACCCATAAATTATGCGACCGTAATGGATTGGCGCGCGTATGCTAAATTGACATTTATGTTTTTATTATATTTTATCCATTCCGCTTTGAATACAATTTTCTGTACCACTTTAGTTGGCTTGTTAGTTGGATTTATTTTCTGTCATCCGGACTAAAGAAAAGAGCACCTCCACACCGTGCATATACGTATGCGCAGATCCAATGGTGCCCTGCCATGCTATATGGATATACCCAATTCGAGGTTGTTGTCCTTTAACCACCTCCCTGTGCACACTATACTCCCATTTGAATGGTAAACTGCACGCCGTCGTGCCCCCCTACCGCCAATCAACGATTCACAGTGGAAAAATAATTGGATGCCATTTCAAACATAATGCAGCTTTTGCAGCGTGGTTTAAAAACAAAAATAAAAAAGTGAAATCAATTTTTCATAAAGAAAAAAAAAAAACACAAAACAGAGAAACAAAGAAATCCTTTTCCCCATCATTTGCTGTATGGCAGCGGATCCTGCCACTGCTTCTCTGTTCATATCAGACAGACAGGAGGCATTTGTTGCGCGACAAACGACAAACGACAAACGAACGAACGAATCCCTGTTGTCTATTGTGGCGCACAAATTGATTTGTAAAATGGCTGTGGTTATGTAAATTTTAAATTGAAATTCCAGCTGACAATGGTGCGGGATAGTTTGACATGTGTCTTTGTGTGTTTACCTGCCTCTGGATCACAGAATGAGGTTGTTATAAAATTCAATTATGAATTTTAAGTGTTATTCCCGACAACAACAACGGATATTGTAATTTATTTTTTGTCATTTAATTTAATTTATTTGGCCTGAAGTTGCGACTGGAAATGGTTTATTATTAGATAACTGTGTGTTTGAATGGGCCGAATGCTGCTCGAAGGACCAAAGTTGGTGTTGGTCACTTGGTCAGTTATGGGACCTACAGTTGTGGATTTTCAATTAATTGTAGCCAGACAATCCATTTGATCTGTATGGGGATTTTTAATTGCAAGCAATCAAAGTGCTGAATGGTGTGGACATATCTATGGAGTACCTACCTAAGCATCATACATCCGCGGTCGTCCTAATGTGTATACGTATGATTTAAATTTGGTGGGGGCCAAACACCTAATTTTGTCGGCTTAATGAAAGTGGCTTAAATTTAGAAATTGAAGTTCTGAACTAAATATGGGACTCAAAACTAGGGCTTAAAGCAATGGTTGGCGAAGGAGGTCGCAAACAATAAGGCTTTCCTCATTGTACATGTAGTTCTTAGTGAATGTCTTGCAACGAACTTGTACATAAGTTCGCGTACCGTTGGGAGCAACAATGAAACAATGTCCTCTTTCGGAACATTTTTCATTCGTATATCTTTTAAAAGAGCTGGCAGATTCTAAAACAAAAAATAGTAAGTATTGCTGCATTAACCACTTGGTTTTGGATCTGAGATTTGTATGGATTGGGTTGGTGGTTTTAACGTGATGCGGTAACAAATCTCCATAGCTAAAAATAGAAAATCAATTAGTTGTTATAATCAGAGACGATATTGAAATAGTTTGAAGTAAAAAATAAGACTGCGATAAAAGATAGACCAAGATACCTGATATAAGGCTCGCAATATGAGTGGTAACAGGTGGAGACGGATTTTTCCTCTAATACAGAGTGGCTTATGAGGTGCAATGTTTCCAGCAACCGTAGGAAAACACTTCTTTTGGTGATCGGTAACTTAATTTTTGATCGCATTTACACAGTCCGCAATGGACCACGGTTTCAAGTAATAACACAAATCAGTCCCTACATCTTAGGTAGCTTCTCCGAGTAACACACACCACGTTGCCTGGGTTTTCGTATTCGATTGAATTACCACATCCTTACGCGTTTAAGAATTGTGTGGATTTTCCATTCAAAATTGAGGTGGATGCGGCAATTTGGTATCAGGCTGCCAACTATATACGCCGGAAGGTTGGTCGTTGCATTTTCTCTAGCGCGGCTTTGCGGTACAAACTGGAGGATTACCCAGACGATATTACTAAAAAATATCGAATATCATAAGTCATTTTCCTCTGTGAAGGCGAAGGACTAATCAAATTAATGTACGTACATGGTACTGGGTACGCCAATTTGACACCAATCATCAAATCAAATCAGATGTAAGAAAAAAAAGTCGCTTTGTCGCTTTTAAGAACTCTTCCAAAATGAATTTATTAAGGACCCTTTAGTAAACCAGATAAACCCTGCAAAGGTAAAGGTGTCGATGGACAGCTCACATGTCACATCGGCTGACAAGTGCAGATCTAATACGTCGCCGCCAAACCTCATTCAGGAGCAATATTCAATAATGAACGAGCTGATTCCTGCGTGCGTGTGACTAGTGTCTTATTGAATTAACTCCACCGTATCACATCCGGCCGTAATAGGCTTATAAAACAATAATCACGACCCGTCCTTCCATATCATTGGAATATTAATAACACCAGTGTGATGGGACTTAACTAGTCAAACGGTGGTAATCTCTTTTGTCCACCCTCATGCCAGTTCAGTCTGGTAAAAAGCATCTCTAAATATTATTTCGTGGTTTTTAAACGTCCCCCTAGGGATGCTTCGAACGCTTCCTGCATTAGTTCGCTTCCTGCGAAGGGGTGAGCCGAAGCAAAACATATTGCACAAAATGAAAAGGATGCGGCGGGATGTTTATGGCATGTCCAAATTCGATAATAACCAGAGGGTGCTCTATACCATGATACCAGCACAAAAAACCCTTGATGATCATTCGGGGCGAACGGGAAAAAAAACTACTTTCCCAACGATTACTACCCAAACATGATGTAATCCCTTGTGTGCGTATTCCAAAATTATTCATTGCAACAAAATCGTCTGTCTCGTCCTTGTTTGCTTTCTCATGTGCTTAGCGAGAGCGTCGCCAAGTATATTGTCACACGACCCAAATTTGCATACATATTGCATAGGATAACGCAACGACGGACGGGTGTACGGTTGTACAGGAGTTTTTAATTAAAAATTTATCACTGCCTCAAAGGATGCTCCGGTCTGTGTGCCACATAAAGCGAATCGCACACCCCAAAAGTATTACTATTTAATAACCGGCGATGACGAGAGTGCGCCGCAATGATAAATGGGTCTCGACACAACAAAGTGCCATCGAGGATCTCTGTCGCTTTTATGGGACTAATTTTAATTTGATTCGGTTTTTATTGCAAAGGATATTTGCATATTATTACGATTTTATTACACCCCTACTCGCTGTGTGTGTGGGAAGCGACCTTTCACCTCCTCCATAGGCACTTGACAGCCATTACCAAAATTTAATTTTAATTTCACGTTTATTGCCACTCTCACCTGGAGGAGGTGGGGTTGGCTGAAGAAGGTTTTTCGTTGTTGAGCGCTGGTCGTCTATTAGAAAGCGAATGACATTAGAGTGGAGAATTTTCCTTCCGCTCGTTAAATTGTTGATGAAATTGCTCGGTCTTGTTCGACGGCTCATGATCTATTGAGCGCACACTTACTCGAATATGTGTGTGTGTTTTGATCAGCTGTGCGTGTCTGATGTTGGCGCAGTTAAGGGCTTTAGGGGCTTCGTGGAATCGCCACCTCTGCATGAAGCCATTAACAGGTCGTTGGTTTCACGGTTTTTAATTGCAACTGTAGGTAGAGCTATTGCGCTTCTGGGCAATTGACGTGGGGGTGAAAGCCCGATGGATATTTAATAAGCGGCCCTCATTTGGCATTTTAAATTCTTAATTTTGCTTCGTAATTGCTTTCAATTAACGCATTAACTGGTAGTGAGCATTGCGATTAGTTGCGTGAGAAAGTTGAGAATTTATTATTCATACGGGATGCAATGGGTGTTTTCAAAATTTGTGTGTGTGCAAGTGGAACGGCATGGTTGCTTAAGAAACTACCCGATGGTGCAATGGTGACTAATATTATCTCTTACCTGGTGTAGAAATTTCTGGTTTGATGCTTCCATATTCACAACGACTTGTACCTACCGCAGTGCAGTTTTTGCAAAAGATGCACATAAATTTACAGTGCGACCTTATATTTCAAACGGTTTTCGCTTCAACTTGATTCTTACCAAGCGCCTTTAAATGCTTGTGCATATATAGAATATTTGATGGCACCACAAAGAAAAAGAAAAAAAAAATATTGATTATTGATGGCGGTGTCAGTGTGGGCCATCTGACGTTAAAAGGCTGTCAAAGTAGGTATAAAGGGTGGGCCATCTAGTGGTGTCTTTTTAAATCATAGGTTATTTTGACACTGACAGCTGTTCCCGCTCGAAATTTTGTCAGAAAGTCAATGTCATACATCCGCGGAACGAAATGAGTCGCTTTACGCTTATTTCCAAAGTGAGTACTGGTGTAGCGCACAAAACAGTGCGTTTTTTGAAAAGAAGTTTTGGCCGAAATGAAGCACCCACCGCGCAAGTTTGTGAAACAAGTTCGACTGGTATGCTAGTGGACAACACTCATGGTCCCCGTCGTCGTACGGTGCGCACAGGCGAGAATGTGGCTGAGGTAGCCGATAGTGTGAGACTCAATACACGAACTGAACATCATTGGACCAATTTTCTTTGAAAATGAGGCTGGGAACAACGTTTCGGTCAGCGGTGGGCGTTACAGAGCCATGTTAACCGACTTTTATTTTACTAAAATTGAAGACATGGATTTTGACGACTTCTTGTTCATGCAGGATGGCGCGCCATGCGACACAACCCTTGCCACAATTGATCGTTTGCGCACCAAATTCCCAAATCGTGTTATCAATATAAATATCGAAAATTGTGGAAGTTAGTTTATATATATACGTATAGAAGGTAGGGTCGATTTTCGACCACAAGCAGTACCAGTTTATGACTAATAGCTCAAAATACTTGGGTGCACCGAAAAAAAAAATGTAAAAAACAGCCGTAATATTGATATTTTTCATTGACAAAATCCAGCTGATGTTGAAAATATCAATTTTGATATTACTCCAATATTGATTTCATACGTTTCGAATGTAATTTTAACAATGAATTCATGTGGAATTGATATTAGAATTTTATAATATTTTAATATTAAAAATGTGAAATTGATACGATACGCATTTACATTTGATATTGACAACATCGATTTTTGATATTAAAATTGTATAATCGATATAATATCAACGTAAAATTAATATTAATTTCATTTAGGTATTTCTGATAAGAATAATTTAAGTTTTGATATTAAAAATTTGTAATTTATATATGAAAAAAATGTTATCAATTTTATATTGGAAATGTAAAATCAATATTCATTTTTACTTACTTATTTTAAACATCGATTCTTTAATTTTGTCCAAGCGGTGTATTTCAAACCCTTATTCTTAAGTTGACTTAATTTGCAATAAGGTTTTGTATTTTTCATCTTTTTTTTTTTTGATAATCCTAAAATAGTTTTAGACGATACTTTGTACGTATTCAGTAATAAAACAATTAATAATTTCAATTTATTTTAAAATATTTTATTTCTTATTAAACATGTTCCATCTGGAATATAGTAAACATGAATTGGAGGACTTGTAAAGTCAGCAATAGCTATTATTTTCAAAGAGATACTTTTGGAACCTACACAGTATGACTGATAGTGATCTATAAATTTAATTATTTCAATTATATAGGGCTGATTTGTTTTACTTATTAATATTTCTTTTATTTCAGAAGTCTTTTCTTCTGACTGTTCATGGGAAGAACCCTCTATCGATTTCTTTCGTTTACGATTCAGATTGTTGAATCTATTAAAAAGCAAACCAGATGGGTTTGCCCTGTGTCCATTTTTACGAGAAACAAAGTAAATATCTTTAGTCTCCGAAGGAAATGTTTCTTTAATATCGTCTGCCATTTTATCCTGCTGACGAGGACTCGGAATAATGTACTTATTTTGGCTAGGATCGAAGTAGTACTCAACAATGCAATTTAGTAATTTTTTCCTGTCTTCTTTTTGAAGGTTTTTTTTAGCGGCATAGAGAGTTAACAAACCCTCTCCAGCTTTTGACGACTTCAAAATGTCGAGTATGGACTGAAATAAAATAAATATAATTCCACATTAGGAATAAATCGATGGATGAAAACGCTCACTGGCTAGTGCCTGGGGACCCAGTTAAACTAGGTGGATATTCCTGAAGTTCCGGAGAACTAAAAATGATATGCTACTGCGAGATGGGTGTCTATTTTTACCTCATTAAAAATTTTAGCCCATTAAGCTAGGAAAACGTTAGTGTACATTTTAGAGAGCCAATTAAAAATCGCAAATAAACGGGCTTTATCTTGAAATGAAATAAAAATGGACACCAACTTCCCATACAATTTTTTGTTCAACGGAACTTCAAGAATCTCTACATACTGTATTTACCCCATTAAATGGAACAACCTGTTTTTATAATTCGTTAAATAACTTTAAGCACACTTACCGAATTATGAGTTACAATTGAAGAACAGACCGTTCTATCGGACAGTGGAGTACCACTCCTACTCAAATGTTCTCGTTGAAACCAGTTAGACACCTTCGATTGACACTGGCAACTAATTGCCACATCAGAGGGAAACTAAATATATAACAACAATTTCATTATAAAATATTTGTTTCAAGTCTTTCGAAAAAAAATATTACATTTTTCGATTTCCATGCACCAATTTTTTCTCAATTCAGCTTTGAGAGCGGTACTTTCTTTTCCAGGAAAGACAACTTCAAGGTCGTCCTTGTTTATATATTGGAGTTTATCGTAAGTGAAACCACAAGCTATATGTAAGACAAAAATTAATTATGTGTATAGGTACATGGTATCTTGTAAGGAATGGATAATCCTGGAATACCTTAGAAAATGTCTAATGTTTCTTTAAACTTATTATTACTTATAAAAATGACATGCTATAATTTACACGATAAAGTTACAAAGTTTACCAAAATTCGTAATAAAAACTTACCCAAAAGAGCAGTAAAAGCTGTTTCCAATTGAATTCCCTTAACAGCTCCAATAATTTGCACGATTCTTCCGGAAGGGATTCCACGGATTCAACCTCCAAAGAATCCGGAAAACTTTGAGGGTTTCCGAGATCATCATCCCCTATTATTACGCTAATGTCTTCAAAAATAAACTGGGCTTGATTTTCATCAATTAGCTTTTTTTTTAGCACCAATTTTTTTACAGATATTTTGTTAACACTAATTATTACACAAATTTCAAAATTGCACATAAAATTAAAAGTTAACACGGAAAACACTCTACAAACGAACCGATCACTACGAGTAAACCACTGCAAGTGCATTTGCAGTTTCAGACTTATTTCGCTAGCAACTGCCTTTTTACATTATTCATATCAAATATGTTGGTATAATATCAAAAATTGCACGTTTGGGTAACGGTATTTTGGGGCTACGGCTTATTTTTACATGACTCATATAGACAGTAAATTTATTCAATATCAAAAATACATTAAATCTTATTAGTTTTTGATTTGTAAAGTATATTAAAATGAAAGCTTATCAATTTTACATTTTCAACACAAAAACTATATGCGTAATGTAGAATTAACATTAAATCTTGTAAACATTATATTACAGAATATCATACAAAATTTGATATTGCTTATTGATATGGGAATGTAAATCGTAATTTCAAAAAATGTAAGCTTTCAACGTAAATCTGACATGAAAATTATTAATCTGATATTTTTAATACTAAAAAAACACGTTTTTATTCAATTTTTCCAATTTTCGCATGAAATTGAAGTTGATATGACAAAAATATCAATTTGAAATTACATTTTTTTTGAGTGTGAGTATTTTCTTAAAACAGTTTAAAGTTTAACAAATTTAGAGTGGCAGGTCGAATGAAGAGAAAAATTAATTTTTTGAAATGATGTAGCACCAAATTAAAAAAGAAAAAAATATAACAGCCTAACCACGCAGAAGTTTTTGGATATTTTGTTTAAGTGAAGTTATTATCGAAATCCGTTTCCGGGCTTACTGTACCTACGAACTTACATGCGGGTATAGTCACGTTTTTACATTACAGCGTAGGCAGTATGGGTAGAGAGTATTAATTTAGTTGCATATCGGTTCCATGACTCTTACAATAAAAATATCTTTTTGGTCAACATCTCTCTCGCATCCTCTCAAAACGGGCAGCGCTACCCTACCAGCAGTAGTCGGAAATAAGCATGAAACCCCATTCCCACCACCATTCGCATCCGCGAAAATATTCGAAAAATTTTAATTTAAAATTCTGTTGTGGCGTGTCGCTCGTTTGTTTCGGTTGAAATGCTAAAATTCTCGCAATTTCTCGTTCGTTAAACCATTGTGGCATATTCCAGCCGACTAACATCCAACTCACATGCCTCGGCTCCACTTCCATGGAAGCATCAGTGAAAACAATTGTCCGTCCAGTCGCGATGGGCCTTGGCGAATACCTGCCTCCATGTGTTGTTGCGCGTCTATACTGCGCGCGCAAGGACAGAAATTATGTTCCACTTGCGCACCGATAGTGAGAAACGATGATTGGATATTGGCTACACTAAGGCGATGCGACGCGACGGTACGCGGGAGCACATCATCACGAATATGGGCGTCCAATGAATATTTCGGTCCTCTTCGCGTATGTACCATCATGCATCATCATCATCATCAGCATCATGGACATCATCATACCGCAAATACAATTCGTCCGATCAGGGGCCTTTGTGTGGTGTGGTTGGTCGGAGCTAGTCGATCGAAGGCGGATGGAGGCTGACATAGGGAATTGTTTGTCAATTTGGAGCATCTTTATAGGCGCTAGCCCACAACACAATCGCTGTAGGGGCCGCTCCTGCTGCTGATGCGGCTGCACAATGACCATGCAAACGACGGATGTAAATATGCAAATTAACAATATGCATCCGCTGGATTTCCAAGAAGAGGTGACCCGCCCGCTCGTCCGAAATGGTCCCGCGTTGGCTGGCCTGACTTGCCGTTGATGTCTCAATCCGCGATCGCGCGAGAATCCCGAATGCGGTATGCATGACTCTGCTCGTGCATTCGCGAATTTCCATACCACAATCGAAGGGCTGTGCCCGGGGACATGGGGAATGTGGCTGTGTCTTGTTGTCGTTGTCGACGTCGTCGCGGCACGATGCAGTTGCGGCGTAGAGCGATGCTGCCAGGAGTATAATGTGACTTCTATTGGGGCGCTTTGCGCGCTCTCACTCCTGCTGCTGGCGATGCGGTGCGCGGCTAATGGGATGCATCGACATGTCGACTGGCGATACTTTATTTCGTGGAAATTTCTGACTGACATCGAAATGGACTTATAAACAAATTAATTCACCGATGTCATCACCGTAGTTGGAGTTGGTTTGGTGGCTGGAGTCGTTGGCTTTGGTGTCGTCGCGCATACTTGAGCGTTGTGTGCGCGCTACTCGCTGGCTGTGGTTACATGCGCTGTGCGAAAGGGTCTGCTGCGGAATGTTGATTGTGTTGAGTTCGATAGGTTTTGTATGGAGACAATTGGCAGATGCTAATTGACACTTTGCTTCAAATGTTTTTTTTTTTTGTTTTAAAAAGCAATTGCAAGTGAAATATACCAAAACTAAGTAGAGTTTGCAAATGAATCAATCTTGAGCGGCATGGCAGGGAAAAGAACTAGAAATGATCTGCGACGGTTGCAAGAAGATGAGAAGAGCCTTGCCAATGCACTGTTCTCTTAACTTGGGATTTTATTATTTATTATTTATTATTTTCTTTGTTCTCAAAATTCAATATAAAATAGTAAATGTTAATACAATTCAAAGTTAAGCTATCATACATAAATTTAGAGAATAGTACTTTAATAAACATTTTATTTTAATAAAAAAATAGAGGTAATGTAACATCATTTAAATTGATGCCATGTGGGGTGAAACAGTAAGTACATTATTAAAAAGCAAGAAACGAAATGCCAATGAATGCTTATATAAAGAAGTGAGACTTTGGCTCGGTAAAAGAAATGGGTTAAAATTAACTAACTCTCTAAAAACAAAAATAAATAGTTGGCGAAACAGGTCCGTCTAAAGACCCAATACCTAGCTTCTCACAGCCATTCGTTTGGGTGAGTTTTTGGGACGAATTTTATGCCGAGTCTATGTTTGCTTGATTATTTCTTAAAGGCTTTGGACAAAGTTAACCACAAAATTGAACCACGAAATTGAAATACCTCTTTGCTTTTGGCAACAGCGCAGTTCGACTTTTTTAAAGCTTTTTTTCCAATAGATTTAAGAAAGTTGTAATTTCTGATTCATTTTCGTTCATTTCATCAATCCTTGGTCCCCATATTTTTTGTTCATTTATTAATGGCTTGCCATCTGTATGTAAACATACTTTGGTTCATCTTTATGCTTATAACGTTCAGCTCTACTTATCCAGGCCATCCAATTATACAGAACAACTTGTATAGAAACTAAATGAGGACCTCTCCCGTATTTATTCCTGGTCTGTATCTAATGGATTACTCTAAATCCAGACAAGTCGCAGGTTATTCCTATTTCGAGCAAAAAAATAGAAATAAACACTCTGCCTGATATATACTCTCTAATCATAAGCTCAAAGTTGTTCAAACTGCTACTAGCCTGGGATTTGTTATCAACTCAAACTTAACAGGATACCACCATATCAACTATGTAATAAGAAGAATTTATGTACGTCTTCGAAAGTTATGGATAAGTGCAAGTTTTACACCCGCTACCACCAGGCGGAAACTATGGTAATAAGCCTTATCCTACCCTTAATTACATATGCCGAGGTTGTATACTGTAACGTTGATTCCGTATCCCAGCGCAAGCTTCAAGTTGCCTTCAACGACACGGTAAGATATGTTAATGAACTACGCAGATACATATGACCACATTTCGCAACGGGCACGAAGCCTTTTAGACTCAGCCCTTAAACATTTTATTGACGCCAGAAATTGTATATTTTTACAGAGCATAATAACAACTTAGACTCCTTTGTATTTATATGAAAAACTTAGTTTTTCTCGTTCCCTAAGAACCCTTTGTTCTATTCCATCACGTTATCGCTATCTTATTTATTTTATTTTTTATTAACGCCATCAAATTATGGAACTCTCTATCCATAAATATTAGAACCATCTCTTATACCGTTCTCCTTAAGAGCGCAGTTTTTCTTTATTTTCCTCGCCCACTCTAATCTCTATTCTTTTATTTTTAAAGCTCTACTTATTTTCTCTCTCCTGCCTTCTGTACCTAGCCTATTCTATTCTTTCCTATAATTATATTTCTCTTACGTTACTATTTCTTTAAACTTAACTTTAAGACGTACACATTGTTTTATTACATAATTTCATATTGTCTAAACTCTATGTGCCCACTATAAAAGAAAATTTTCTTAATGTACTTTAAAAATTTATATAATATTAATAATAATAATAATAAAGTACACCATACCCCTATTTTAGAAGCTCTTTCATGACAGTTATACTCTCGGATGTTTGTCAGACGTTCGATCTCTGCTGACAAAAACAAAACGATTATTACTTCAACAGAATAATAAATTAAACTGTTAATAGGTCATAGCACTGGCTACCAGGGCTTTCGGTTAATTGAGAAACTAGTATTCGTTGTTATCGCCCAATTTCGAAAATCATTGGTTGAATTCACCTACCGCAAAAATTTAAATAAATCACTTTCTGCCTAAGTACATCAAATTCAATTTGACTTCGGTTTTTTCTTAATCACAAGTCAACTTATAGAGAACCAGAGATAATGCCGTCCTAAACATGCATTCGAACGAAACTATCACAAAGTTTAAACGTGCCCTCACATATCGGTTGAAATTTAAATTCTCTACCCGCACCTTTCATGCTCAAGCTCATGCCAATGCCACCCTCTGGTGTGCTAGAATAAATTTCATGCGCTCTTCATTTGATCCTTCATTTTATTAGACCATTCATCTGCATACACACACATATCCATTTATATTTTTTCCAAAGGTTATACACTCGCTGCTCTGTAAATGTACATACAACATACACAATATGCTCCGCTTCGAGGATGCTTAATTTCCATTTTTGAAAAATATGAGAAATAAAATTTGAGTTTGACATCCGTCTATGTATACTTTCGCACTCAATGTGTGGGCTCTCGGCTTGGGGGTTGCAAATGTGCTCAACGGAAAAAGGGACCTTCCACCACATCCACCAGTAGCATATTCTCCGCTTCAATAGAACACAATGGGGTCCAATTTTCTCTTGAGTCTGCACAAAACGGCGACAATCCCTTAATCTCCAAGATCAAATATCCGGCCTATTTTCGCCGCAATATCGTAGATACTTTTTTAAGTATCTTTTGTTAGCATAAAAACCGTTTAGATTTTATTTTCTCCATCTGACTTGATTTTTTGTTGCTCTTGTTGTTGTCGTCCTTCCATCCTTAGAATGGGGTGTGATGAATGGCTGGGATGGGATGGAGATGGGGACGGCCGGCGGTTGTTGGACCGACCGATGTCGAGCATAATAATGCAATATAATAAAAGTAATAATAACGTTGATATGATGTTGCGAAAATCGGATGAGATATACTATATATACGGTTATATGAGAGGAATTGACAGTGGGGTGGTGGTATGTGATGTTGTGTGTTGGCTTTGGCTGCCGCTAGCGTTGTTGATTGTTATTGTGGTATTTTGTGGAGTATGTGCGGTTTTTATTTTCTCCTTTCAGTAGCGAGGGATGGATATTTTTGTCCCCGAGTTTAGTGTGTGGTTGCTGGTATATATGTTGTTGTGGTGAAAATCTCATGCTGTCATATTATAAATTCGAATTTAGTGCAAATCCGAGTCACTGTTGTTGGGATTTTTATTATTGCGTTTAGTTTCTATGGCGCACAACTAAAATAGATTTAATATCACATATAGTGCGGTTGCTGTGCGGTATAGGGATTTTTAAAAATAGTCAGAAGATGGCCAACAATGAAGTGTGAAACGTTATCTGCACAGCGGTTTCAATTTTTAAACAGATTTATCCACATACTGGGCCGAAGAAGGTTTGGAATATATAATTTTAAAACCAACGAACTAGTGATTTCTTCACTTAGTTGATTCGGGTGATTCGGTTCTCAGAAATGACTCGGTCGCATCTCTTAGGGCTTAGAATGGGTCGATTAGAGTGGAAAGAAAACCTTGAGCGTGAAAAACCGATTGTCGATACAGAATAGGGAAGCAATGTCAACCCTTAGGCACCAGTATGTGCTTCATTTTATTCAGTTGACCTTATGATGAAAAACATCTCTGACCGTCGCCCTTTGACTTCAGCATTATGGTTTATTAAAAGCCGCGGAAAGACACGTTAGCTCTTCTATCCCCGAAACAATTGCATTACTGTCTTTTCCTTAATCTGGAGGTTTCAAGTGCAGAGAATTGAGCTAGGCTTATGATTTTATAAAATTATTTTTGAAAACTACGGTGCAGTGTTAACCCCAAGTAATACTTTGACTTCGGTAAGGTTCAAATTTGTAATTTATGTAGGCAACAGCTTCGATAGAGCTTCTATAGTTTTTGTTAACCGAAGTTGATCCATTTCGAATTAATTGTGTCAATAATAACTTCAGTAAGATCTTTACGACGCATATACACAGGTTTTATAGAGAGATATGAAAATAAGTTTCGATAAAATCTCTATAAGACTGCTGAAAATGTGTCTGCAGATGTGTGCAAAGTAAAATGCTTCGATAATGTTTGTGGTTCGAACAGCTTCTGACCGAAGGCATTATAGAAGCAATGAACTGTCACGCAGTCAACCGCTTGCGATTGGAAGCTGTACAGAAGCACTTACTCGTACTTTCTCCTAACTTACATATGCAGGCTTTATAGAGGTAAAAACTAATATCATATGAAACGAATAACAGCTGTCTAAAGAAACCATGAATTGATACATCGGAGAAAAATGACAACATATAAAACACTTTAGCACAGTGAAAAATATGTCAGTAATGTGATTTTAAATAAGCACATTTTTTTAGGTAAAACTAAATGTCTTGCTTACAATTTCGGTCCAGTAAGCTGCAAGTTAATTGCAAGTCTAAACGAAACTCTAAAATGTATCAAGTAGTTCAGATTTACCACTACTACAGCATTATGACGAATTAGCCTAGGGGGTAGTACATTGGACTACTACGCAGGTGGACCCATGTTCGATTTTCAGTGCGACGCATGCAAGTAAAATGTAAATTATAACGAGTACGTGAATATAAACTGCATGAAAATTGCAAAAAGTCATTGAAAATATTTATTAATAAGATAAAAAATAAAAAATTAAGAAAATTTTGTAAAAATGAAAAATATAATAAAAAACATGATAATTTTTTTCTTTTTAATTTTTGAGCTTCTATAAAGTTTCGGTGATGCCCTACCGAAGTAATAACCTATACTGCTGATAAATGTGAGATGCTTCTTTTGCGGAGCATAAGTCTACCGTGGAAAATAATTGTTATCCACAGGACGTCTTAAACAAGTAAATACCTGCATTAAAGTGCGCCATATGTGTTTACATTAGGCGTTGCATTTGTGAATACGTTTGATAGTGGGGATCTATATGAGTGTCCTTTTCCATTACGCATATGATTTCCCCTATCTTAAGGCACTCTTACACAAGGTGTCTTTCCTGCTGCTTTTATATCTTTTTGGGTAATGATTAACTATTCAACGATTCACCCAACTTGAGTTCTTTGCACCTGCCTGTCGAAAATATTGACTAATATTATAAACAGTTTGTTTTGAAGTGAAACCATCTGTTGAAGCCACCCTTGAGTATTTCTATGCCTCCTTAAACCTAAATGTTTGGATTTTCGTATGGAAATTTCTGGATTCTGAACGAACGTTACTATACTGTGCCACCTTTTCTTAGTATTGCCCTATCCGCCGTGGATCACGACTCTTGCAAACGTCTGAGAGTAGAGCTTGTATTTGATTGCCTTCCATTGACACGTAACCTACTTTACTCTTTCCTGCTCTCTGATCTACAAAATGAAGACACTCTATGGGAAATAAATTCCCAGCATACAAAAGCTTGTCAAATGCACCCAAAAATTCAGCAGTCAATTAAATTGTCATCCGTTGTCAATTTGACAATGCACTACTACCTCAAACTGTAATTACTGTCCACCACAAAGGTCACATTTTGATAGAGTCCTCAGAAAATATCTCACACCGAAAGGCATGGGATAGATCATGCAAATATCTTCACGAGCAGGAGCACCTTCGTCAAACAGCAGGTATCCATGTAATCAACACATCAACAAAAGATAGATAATCGCTTTGCCACAGCGAATATATACACCTAATCAAAAAATTTCATGTTATCCTCTTTTTCTTGTTCATGTTGTGTGAAAAAAAAAGTCAAGTTGACACAAATTAAGGAAGAAGAACAACAAAGGTCCATAGAGCGTGTGTACCTATGCCACTGGTCAATGGGTTCACTTCGCCGTTACCCAAGTGCGCTCAGCTGATGGCAGTACCCGTTTTCTTTACACGGATTAGGATCCTGACACATGTCACATTTTCCGATTGACTGATTGCAAATTTATAAGTCAAAATGGCACTTGGTTGCAAAGAGGGATTCAGATCTGCCAAATAATCGATTATGGGATTTGTGTGTTTTTTTTTTTTTTTTTTTTTGTTGTCTCGAAAATAAACGAGATTTTGATCCTTTTTGGTTGCCTTGCCAATGAACCCTAGGTGCGAAAATTATTTTGTTCAGTTTTTCAATGAGAATGAGAAATTGCAATTTAATGGTTTGTTTGGCTAAGCGTATAGTCGACTCCTTGGAGGATTCGGGTTATGAGCTGATAATTTTTTAATCTGATTGTACGGTGTGACTTTGATGGATTTGGAAATTTGCGTGCAAAATGTTTCGAAATTTATTTGAAATGGAAACATCGAACTGGGAAGGTGTTTATTGGGAACGCTATTGTGAACGCTAGAGTGCAGTACTTGAGGCATGAATGGCAGAATATTCACCTGGGTATTTCTACCCAGTAGGTATGTCATCAAAATCAAATGCTTGTGGGTACTTGGAAAGCGTCTCACTGGCTGTTTGGTATTGTATACGCGAGTCAAGGAAGGACCTGCATTTTTATATTTGATGGATCACTGGGGATTTTATCAACGGCTTGATTGATACTGAAGATATGTCGAGCAGCTGGTATATTCGAAGTTTTATGATCCCTGAGTGATATTTCGAAACTGCTCAGATCTAGCCACTCTTGCATAAAGACGGATACAAACAAGATAACGAATTTCGGGTGGCTAATATTTTTCTCTGTCGAAAGATGCTAGATATAGTATCTGCCTTAAAAAGCTTTGATTACTTGTGGAGTGTATGTCTTTTGTGGGCTTTTTGGTGGAATTTTCTCAAAATGCGAATATTAAAACTAGTATTCCATTATTTATCCGCTACATTTAAGATTATTCAATAAGACCAAATAAGGCTCCTTCTGCTACCACACAAAACAGAGTTGGATGTTTGAATTTCCGTATTTAGCTGTAATCCGTTTCGGCAATTATCTGCAACTGCAGGTGCTTCGAAGAAGTACTCCACTGGAGTTTGTTTCTAATCGAGGACAGCGTCGGGCATAGTTACGCAACTGCAACAAAAATCATTTGCGGTCTTGGAATATGAAGCTATATTTCCGTACAAAATTAAATAAATGCAATTTTGCAATGACTTTAACTGATCTACAAGCCACGTCATCCTGATATGCGAATTTTTTGGTGAACATTACCTACCTACTTAAATCGGCGAATCTCGAAAAATTGTGATTTTCACTGTCCGCCGCGATCACACGACTTAACGCCTTCAGGCCTCCTTCAATGCGGTTCCCAAGTTTTTGACGCCAAGACCCTAAGAAGCATTGAAACTCGATTAATACGACCAGAAAATGCCGATATTCAGATATTCCAATGTTACAATCAGTCCCCTTCCAAATAACAAATAAATAAATTGGAAAAATAAATCTATATTCTAAGGTAAATAAACAAATAAATAATTATGTAAGAGACTTCATCACCGAAAGTGGTTTTACTCAATTTACCCGTTTTTTAAAATGAGAAATATTTTCTTTAACCCAGAATTTGTGAGTACTTTCTTAATTTAAACAGTATAAGAACAAATGCGATCTAGGAATTTGTACCTTACTTTAAAATTGTTTGCACTTCTTGATTAAAGGAAAAATCATTTTTGCTGTAGGTATACGAATATTTTTATTCTCTTTATGCAGCTCAGGCTAATATACACTCTGAATAAGAATTTTTAATTTTGACAAAAACGCACAAAATTATTAATAATCATAGACAAATGGGGATACATTCAAAAAAGACTCCTGCAGAAGTAAAGGTATACAGGGTGGACCAAACACAAGTTTCTTTCTTTCACGATTTGGGTATTCGGTGCTCAAAAGATCAATTGTAGCATAGGTTGTGTGGCATTACGCGCCATCCTGCAAGAGCCAAAGGTCGTCGGTTTATATGGGTCTGTAACGCCCACCGTTGACCGAAACGTTGTTCCCAGCCTCATTTTCGAAAAAAAATGGTCCAATGATGTTCGTGAATTGAGTCTTACAGTCGCGGCTACAACAGTCACTTTCTTGTCTGAGCGCACCGTACGACAACGGGGACCATGATTGTTGTCCACTAGCATACCAGTCGAACTTCTTGCACAAACTTGCGTACAGCAGGCGCGGTGGGTGCTTCAATTCGGCCAAAACTTCTTTTCAAAAAACGCACTGTTTGGGCTACACAGCACTCACTTTGGAAATAAGTTTTCAATATTTCCCAACGGTATTCAAGCGTAAAGCGACTCATTTCATTCCGGAGGTATGATATTGACTTTCTGTTAAGATTTCAAGCGGGAAACAGCTGTCAGTTTCAAAATAACCTGTGATTTAAAAACAAACCACTGGATGGCTACCCTTCATATATACTCAACATTTGCCCGCTTTTGTGGTCTTGCAAATTTTCAGTCTGTTTCAAAAGTGTGGGTCAAACGAAATAAGTTCTGGATGTAAGAATTCCTCAATTAATTCGTTTGATATATTTCGATATTTCAGCTGCCGGTGAAGTTATTGCTTTTGATTGCGGAACGAATCTCGGTAAAGTGATGAATCGGCTTCTCAAAGCCGGTACGCGAATATGCGAATGGGCTGTTGAAGCATTCAGGTAACAGTCCTTGAAGGTGTCTGAAAAATAAAATCATGCAGAAGAAATGCTCACTTTAGATGAAGATGGTGTTCATGAGTCTGTCATTGTCATGTCATTGAAAGAGCCTGATACAATGTGACATCCACCGATATCGTTATTTGATTTGTTGAGGGCAACAATTTAATGCATTTTTTTTGCATTTAATATGCCAATATGTCTGAGCTAAATTTTAATGGTCGTTAAAACCGATTGAGAGACCCACCTAGGTATTCCAAATATGTATGTAGGTAGACTGCACTTAGCCTGCTTGCCCTTGCCTTCAAAGCCAAGTTAAATCTCCACCAACTACTAGCTATAAATTATTTTACTTCAGTTTTTATAGTTTCAAATCACCGACTAATTCGCACAAATTTCATCCCCCATAAATAAAAGCTAAATTTTGTTCAACGCGCAATTTCACTTCCCTCCCTAACGCGCACCCATTGACCCTAACTTTGAGTGCAAATGTATGCCTGCCTTGTCGACCTTAATTAAATAATTTTTTAATTATTGTTAATATACTTCTAATTGTAGCATCATACCCTTTTCACCCAAGGGACTCTAACTCTATTTCACACAATGACGCGCCCATCCCGCCCCGATGGTCATCCACAAGAGTTGAATCCCTTCAACCCTTCTTTTTGTGGATCCTTTAGGTCATTTGTTCGTATTCACGAGAAGAAAATTGACCGACAAAACGATAACTACCCCAGCATCCCTAACTAACTACATAGTTGCCTCTCCATACTAATTTCCCATTTCATAGGAGTGTGTATGTGTTGCGACACAAAAATGAACAAACATAACCCCCCAACAAAATCGATAACAACCCTCTGTGTGTGTATAGTTGGAAAAGAGGAGAAATTTGGCCAAGCCCTGCAATTGGTGTATTTTTTCCAAGGGGAGCAGCATGCGCTGTGCTTAGCCTCAATAGTAAATAAGGGGACTCTCTCTAGCATGTCCTACACAGGGATCTGTAGGTGTAGTTGTGCACGGCTACCATTACCCCCGTCGGAACCTTTTTTAATGGAAACCATATCAATATGTCCAATTGTGGAAAATAATTACATTGTAACAAATTTCTCTCTTTGGGTAGTTTTTTTTCTTTTTACTGCTTCGCTTGGGAAGGAATTGTTTGCTGACGGGCGGCGATGAGGGGCTCCTGCATTGTCACATGTGAAATAGACGAGATATACGTGTCTCCCCTCTCGGTATGGACTTTGTTCGCTTGAGTGCCTCTGACCTCTTGCGAAAGGGATCACATAAATAACGGTCCATTTGAATGGGAAAAAGTTCAAAATGGCGTCACCGTCGTTCCGAAGTCCCAGTCCCAGTTCCCATTGTCCTCTGACGGTTGGGTATAGCCAAAAGTACTTGAGTTGCAACAAAAGTGTCAGGCTGCGAGTGTGGGTCTCAATGATTTTGGGTGGCGGTTCTGCAGGATTCCCTTTGTATCTGACGGTGGTGTGTGTGTTTTGGGGGGGCTAGTAATTAAATACCCATCGTTGGGTAAAATTGCCAACCATTAGCACAGCTTCACCGTAACGTTGCAAAGTGGCACTGGTAATCGGCAATAAAATTAAAATGCTATTGATTTTCTCATGGGGACGTGGTTATAACTCTTGTTATTGGGTCGGTGCCGCCATCGCGGAGGCTCCTCCAGTTGGTGCGGATCCCCACTTCTCGCTAGTAAACTTGTTCTGCCACCGAAAATTGATTTTAATCATTAGCGCCCTACCGTCGAACCGTTATATGCGAGGTGAAGTGTAATTGTGTAATTTTTGTTGCTCTCGGTTTTGTCGCAGGCTGTGCGCAGACGAAGGCCTTAATTAATTTCGAGGGATGGGATGGAAAAAAGGTCCTTTTCAGTTAATTGCTGACTATGGGTGTAAAAATGAATTTATTTGTGAGTGGTTCCGAAAAGGAAATCAATATCCTTCGGGGGCAGAGAATTTCTAAGGAAAATTAGTTTTCCCTATTTTTTTTTTCGACGTCAAATATATAGGTAACAAGATGGTGGTCGGCTTATCAGTTTATATTGGACTCTTCGGTGTATTGGAATTTTACAATGTAATAATTGCTGAGGTGATTTAGACAATGGGTGGGATTTATATTGTTGCTAATTGCTTTTTTCCAATAGGTGTTGATAAGAGACTGGTAAATTTGAAATTAAAAATGTGCCACAATTTTATCTGTTAATGAATAAGTTTTGCTTTCATGTGCATAGGCTGCTGATAAGACGTTGAGTATAAATAATAAGATGCATAATGTAGCATTATCTTAAGTATGGTGCGGCTTTAGCAGCAAAAGTTAGGTCAACGCCAATGAACGTGTGGTTGAACGTTTTGACTGTTTCGGTTATTATAGAACTGTTGTTCTCATGAGCTCATAGAGAAGCAGGATGGTACCATAACAGATAGTTTCTGCGATCTCTACAAGTACTAAATCCAACTCCGCTTGTAGATTTTAAGACCCTTACCATAAATGGGCCCCCATTTTTGGTAGGGAAGTTACCTGTCGCATTATCTCCAGGCTATACGGCCAGCCCTGTGCTTAAACCGCTTGGGCAATTATTCAGATCCTAACAATTTACTTCAGCCCACGAAATATTCTCCGACAGCAACTTTTTCCGCTATAGCTAAAAAAAAATTCCACTCACTTAAAATCCAAAAATGTCGGAGTAGCTGCAGCCGTTGTGTTGACGAAAATTCGTTGAAATTATTCGCCTTACGTCGTCCTTCTGAGATACATATATTTTATTCTTAGGCTCAATTAACCAGCCATATAATTACCCAAAAGAGCTCTACAGTGCTGCTTAGAGTTTTTCCTTTCAGCAATCCCTCTTGAGGCGTTTTTCTTTTTTAGTTCAGAGCAGAATCTGAACTGTTATACAAAAAGTTCGTGTTTCTTTTTAGCTCAGACACATTAAAGCTCAGAATTTGTGTTTCCTTTTTCGTTCAGAGCATGATCAGAGCGCGCTCTATGAGCTCAGAATAAATTGACTGAGCAGGCTGAGTTAAAAGCAGATTACACACTCACAGTCACATTTGACAGAAAAAAAACACAGGAAAAACAAAATAGTTGAAATGGCGGATGAACTTTGTTGTTTTGGAACTACAGGTTAATTTAATTTAATAAATAACAAATATTCAATTTATACATATATTTATTAAAAATGACAGCTATGTGTGTGTGTGTTTCATAAATACATCAGAACGATCTGAGCACCTTCGGTTCAGAGCGCTCATAGTGCTCGAGCTGATGCCAAACACAAACAATATAACACTCAACCGCCTTCTTGTTCGAATAGAACTACATATTTTCAGTGGTATCTTGTATATTTTTATAACAAAGGTTGAGTTTTTTAGAAGCTTACTGACTAAGTCCTGCACAAAAGTACTCTTATTTCAGTTATTTTATAGCTACATTTCTTGCCGTGACAAAACACCATTTCAGCACTGATAACCCTCCTTTTAAGTGGTAACGCCGCTATAATCTTTATTTGTTACAAATCTCCCCTGATGACATCCAATTATTTATATTAATGCAAATTTTCATGGAATTATAAACATTCCCAATCAAAATGTCATTGAAAAGAATTTCTCATTACGAAGGCATTCAGCCAGATCCCCCGGCTCTCATTACCCCAATATTGTTTACTTGCACTTGCAATAATGTCACTTCCATATCACCTCCTTATCTACATTTCATATACATACACCCATACAACAGTGTGTAATATTTTGTAAAAACTTATTCACACAACCGCTTTATTTGTGGTTGCGCGTCACGTCTGTTTTGAGTTGTTGATCATGTTGCTTCTGATTTGCAATTAAATTAATTGAGTTTTAATTTTTAACTGATTATCGGAGTTGACCCTTAAGTTCTGACATTCACACAAAAAATTCTCTGAAATTAATTACGAACAAGTATACTTTTGAAAATAATTTGTTTATTGCTGCCTTAAAAAAACAAGAGCAATTAAATTGTGTTTTTTTTTTATTTTTAACTGATAACACTAAGGCATAATAAACTTATAAGAGCTATTAGTATTTATTCTTAGACAATGTTGTTAATCGCCATAAAGATTAGACTTGAAATTGAGTTCATAGAGCTCAATGAAAAAGTGTGTTTTCTTGGTATAAATTGGGCGGGGATGAATTATTATACAAATTTTTTGCTTGTTTAAATAGGAATCTTAATTTGCAAAACTTTCCACACGAACATTTTAATGGTATAATAGAGTGGTTTCAACTGGTTAGAGTTTTTGGAACAACGGAAAGTCTGGATGGTACATCAAAAACAATATAAAGGATGATTTTTTAAGCGTAGTTTTTTTTTTTTTAATCGAATAAAACACTCAAATTTGCATCAAATACTAAAAATTTGCATTGTAATCGATAAATAGGCCTTTGCCATTAACGTTTAAAATACAACTTCATGTAAATGTTGTCCGCGGCTCCGTTTCAAATGATCTATTCGGAAGGTCCAATTTTGCGTCACTTTTTCGAGCATTTCGGCCTGTATTCCACGAATTAGGCGTGTTCTGTTATCATGTAAGGCTTCAATCGTATTCGGCTTGTCCACACAGACTAACGACTTTACATAACCCCACAATAAATAATCAAGAGGCGTTGAATCGCATGATCTTGGCGGCCAACTCACAGGGCCATTTCGAGAGATAAGCAGCTCACCAAATTCATCCTTCAACATTTCCATTGTTTCACGAGCTTAATGGCATGTGGCACCGTCTTGATGAAACCATATGTCAACCAAGTTCAACTCAGCCAACTGGGGCAAAAAAAAAGTCGTGTATCATGGCTCGATATCGTTTGTCGTTGACGGATTCACCAGGTCGATTATGACAACCATAATATGGTCGTAACAAACGGTGCACATTTTTCACAGAGCACGAATTTTTATAATAAATTTCAATAATTTGCAATCGTTGCTCGTTTGTAAATCTTTCCATGATTAAATGGCAAGTATACTGAAAACTTTTCAATTTGACAAATGACGTTTGGACGCCATTACTAACCAGTGCTGCCAACCTGATAAACTTAACTCTTAAAAAATCACCCTTTAGAAACCAAAATCGAACCACTTTATTGTTTAGGGAGCCGACAAAAATTAGGAAGGCATTTAGATAAAAAAAAATATCAGGATTATGCTACTATTTTTATGGCAACTAAAGGAAATGGAAAAGCTGAGAAATTGCCCAAAAGAAGTTTGCAAATCCTCTTATAGGACAAGAATCTTTTGCGTAATTCGCAAACCACCAGTCAAGTCGGCGTTTAAAGGCTGGAAACAAAACACATGTGTCTTAGGAAAATGTCCCAAGTCTACGGACAAGGAACTTGCATCAGGTCACATCAGCTTTGCTTTCAGGTCACATAGGCTGTAGATAAAACTTTAACAAAAGCTATACGCAATGATATTATGAAAAGCAGAAGCAAAGGTCCATACAAATCAAGCTTAAGTTGGACTAACGTCGCTAAATTCTATACTTATAAAAAACCGAGTTGCAAAGTTCTTTTGTCTCGAATTCTCGATAAATCCCAGGCAACTCAGTAAACTTGATGCTCTTGCGGTTGTCAAATGTACCTACTGCGACTTGCACTAGTTTTCCCTATGCATTTTGAAGCAGTCTTCTTTGCACCAAGGTTTGATTTTTAATTGTGAGACTTAAGATATTTTGTCATTCAAATTAAATGTCAAAAAAGTGCGAGAATGATTTTCAATCCGTGATCCAGTCTGCACTGTAAAGAGAAGAAGGAGTTGTTGAAAGTGCTTTGCTCTAGGGAGGTATCTTGACTCTGAGAACGCGGTCCACCAAGCAGTTCCCGGATGGATTCAAACTTCAAGAAGGTGCGTGGATTTCTTCGGATTTCACGTTCCGGTCATCGGCATCCACATTGAACTCACACCAATAATATTCAAGCGCAATCATACCACTTTAGACATTACCAAACGCACATCTGCCCGCTTAGCCAATGAGACCAGTAAATTCATCATGGTTGGTCTGCATTTGTTGTAACCTCCATACATAAAATATGTACATAAAAAAAATTAAACGCAATTTTGAAGAAAACACAATAGCCCAACGTACTTGCCACAGAGTCGAGAGCAATGACTGGTCCACCTCCCCGGCTTCCCCTCCTGTACACAGAGAGGCACCTACCTGTGCCAGTGGTAATCTGCGTTTTATTATCAATTTCCACGAATATTTCCATCCATTAATTTCGAATGTTTAAATTTTAATGGAGACTAAAGTTCCCCTCAGCCAGTAGAGTAATTATAAATGCTATTTGAAATCGACTCAATTGGGCTATTGCTGCTAGCTGCAAGTGTGTTAATGGACCACCCGCATCATGGCTGTCAGCCAATGGAACTGTGGTTGTGGGTGCTGTGAAGATGCTCCTAACTCGTTGTGGGTGCGTGCTCAATTTCGGGGAAAAATTAACCAACGTATCGAAATGCACCCGAGGACGGGACACGATAATTCAATTCATTTGCAATTTAAAAATTACCCAACTGCTGCAGAGGATGGAGAAAAAGTGTTCATAATTGCCAGGGCTGATGCTCACTTATTCGGAGGCAATATTTTAATTAGCGCAATTAAAAACAGAGCGCATCGAGAGCGAGATTGTGGAACGAGGTTAATTTGCGGGATTTTTAATTGCAGCTTGGGAAAGTGATCGTCCCACTTCAGATAGGTTAGGTATGCAGAAACAGAGGTGCTTTGTGTGAAAATCATTATTCAGAGACATCTACATCCGCAAGTGCGTGCGTATAGCTGCGCAACAAAGAGCATCGCATCCAGTTTCCCATCTGAGACTGACACAACAGAGGCCCCCCTCTTTCGCAATCAAATTACGAATCTTAATTGTTCCCATTTTGCAATTCATCTGAATCCGGGCAGAATGAAATTTTTGAATAAATTTCGATGCTGAGAGTTTCATTTGTTCGCGGCGCACACAGATACGAGTGCAATTCATGTTTCAGTTTGTGGCCAACATGGCTCCGTGCCACCGGCGGGACACAGGAACATATATACGGAACATCCATTCAGTGGGAGAGGAGCACGCGCGTAGGTCGGACGCAATCAATTCTAAGTAGATGACACCGCTCTGATAAATTTGTCCCAGTAAATTGGCCGAAACATGAAATAATTGCGAATGTAATTAGTTATTGCCTGCTACTTAATTTTCTGTTGCATTGAGTTGGGCATTCGCTTTCGGTGCATGTATTAATGCAGCCCCCAGCGCAATATGGGGTGCATTGTTGGATGCTACAAAATGTGCGATATACATCTTCAGACATGAAATTCGCTCGAGCAATGGCATTTCCACGAAATAAGGAGATATTTGCATGCGGATGCGGCCTGTGGGATGTCAAGCGATGACGGAATGAGACATCTTCACTTGAGAGATGTGCCGCGCAAAAAGTGTGGGACTCTGTTTGAGAAATGCAGAATTTGTCCGGCTTGACAATTTAAAAAGTTTGTTTCTTTTTTTTTTAAAGGGGGCGACAGCGCACAAATTTTTTCTGCCTAACAAAGTTCTCATCAGATTGGTGGATATAAAGCCTATTCAATCGGGCATTTTACAAAGTGGAATGGTTCAGCTATTTTTCAATAGAAGCCTATGAATTATATTAATTAACTCTACCCGTCTTGAAAAACTCTCCCTTCTACAGACTAACAAGCTTTGACGCTGCCTCACAATTCGCACCAAAAATACTGAAAAGTCTACATCTTGGGAGCGAGCGCAGAGACTCGGAAACCTTCTGGAAGGCCAAGCACGATTTGACCATTTTTAGTTGACAATCTTTATGATGTTAATCCTTACTTACCGCGCACGGAGATGAAAGGTTCCTCACTTTGTTTTAGTTCAAAAATTGTGTGGCAGCTCCCAAATATTCCGAAATTTGTTGTCAGCGTAAACTGCGATATATCTATCAGATATTGGGACTCGGCAGTACCTCCAAAGATTGAGTCCGGGAGCGATTAAAATTGATGCTTCAACGTGCCCACCGATGACCTTGTACTTGTAAAATCTGTCAAAGTACCTCACGCACAAAAATTTGAGAAGTAAACTATACTCTGGCATTCGGTTGCGTTACTTGCCACATAATACAAACTGCCCCACTTGTAACAGCGCATTCGAAAAAGAAACTCTTATAACAATTTATACGCGCAAGCCCGGCGCTAGCCCCACGACCAGACAGCCATCACTAGGAAAACCCATCTTCAACTATCTTCAGGAAGACTCGAAACATACGAATTAATAAACTTATTAAAATCCACAAGTTGTATCTAACCTCTCCTTTAAAAAAAAAAAATAATAAAAACCAAGGAACGTGGTGCTATTTGGGTAGATTATAACCCCCACACTTACCTACATATCATGGGTCACCTTCCATTCTATCGATCTCGCTATAACTTCGACGAAACTGATGGGACGGATGCTATAGGCTGGGACCTTACCATGCTATGTTAAGATTGAACAGAAGTATCCAACGCTGAAACCTTTAAACTTACCAAGATTAGTAGGTCCGAAGTCATAACGCACTATTGCTAGTAAATTGTCCGTGACCTTAGATCAACCAACCATCAGGAAATGTGTCGAGTCGAAGGTGTGGAAAGTCGAGATATGCCATCGTAAATTTCCCTGGATTGGTCACTGAATTAGGTGACAACAAAACTGCATCATGGCCGGGGTTTGAGCACCAAGAGCTACTTCAACTGTTTGAGTGAAAATAGTAACTGAGAAATATCGGAACGATTCTTAGGAGAGATTTTAACATGTCGCTTTGCCTAGCTTCGAAGTCCGTCTATTTGCGTCATCAGACGAGAGCTCCATTTAATGGTTTCATTTAAAATCATAGGTTATTTTGACACTGACAGTTGTTTCCCGCTCCAAATCTTGACTGAAAGTCAGTATCATATATCCGTGGAACGAAATGAGTCGCTTTACGCCTGAACAACGTTGGAAAATATTGAAAACTTGTATCCAAAGTGAGTGTAGGTGTATTGCCCAAATAGTGTGTTTTTTGAATAGAAATTTTGGACGAAATGAAGCACCCACCGCGCCTGCTGTACGCAAGTTTCTGCAAAAAGTTCGTGAGACTGGTATGCTAGTGGACCACAATCATGGACTTCTGGACAGGTATTCTTTCAACTTTCTTTTTAAGGATGTTTGAGGTCTTTTATACAAATTAATATCCTTGATAAGTTTTCTGCTTTAGGCGAAGCTGGGGCAGGTGACGGAAACATTTCTGCCGACAAATTCAGTCTTGTTGCTTGTCTGCCTGAAGTAAGGGACTGTCATATCAGTGTTAACTTAGCTTCTGATGAGTCCTTGAAGTCGTAGAAGTTCTTGGTTTATTTTTGTAATCACAATTTGTTATTTAATCTATAACTGTGTTGCAATACCCTAATTATGTGTTCTTGATGAGTTTTTTTGTTTAACGTGGACAAGTTGGAAATGCATGTTCGCGTAGAATTGATTATTAGCGCCAGTTCCAGTTCATCTGGTTCACGTTTTCTTGGGATGCCACTTTGGCCAGGAGCCCACAAAAATTCAGTCAGGTTATGGATACTCTTCTTTTCAAAATCGAACCGAAGGTAATTTTGTAAAATAGATCTGCTGGCGGCAGTTAAATACATGGCGCCATCTGTCCATCAAAAAGGATGTTGCAAGCAAGAGACAAATCAGTCTTGCGGTGCAGAGTTCTCTGCACGTTTGCCTTTCTTTATGCGGTACAAGCTTTGGACAATAGCATTTGAAACCATTTCTTGACATTTTATCACGTGCCAGGACAGGAGCTACACCCTTTTTTCTTTGCTGGGCTTCCACTACTTAAAACTGTCACTCGCATCCAAGTAACAAGTGGTGTACTTACGAAATGGTCCAACTACAGCTAAGTTCCTTAAACTTAGTCAACTTGTAGGCCTTTTTGGCCCTCAAGGATTGTCTTCGGCGTTTTTCACCACTGGACGTAGGAGCAGTAAATACCGATTAAAATGAGGGCCTTACCAATAAACTTTTTTAGCTTTGACTCTTAATTTTAGTAGTTCACAGTGGCTTTATTTCCCATACAAATTTCGCAATTGTGAGCTTCCGTAAATCTAAAGTCGATACTAAAGCTTGTCATTAGTATAAAATAATTTGAATGACAACAAACCATTAACAATTAACTTTTTATTAATTTCCTCTATGAGGAACTCAAAATGCAACCGCACTCTTACAACTGATCTTAAGAACTAACTTAACACAAAAGAAGCAAAGCCAAGCTTAATTTACCCAAGCATGTAGAGATGATGATGATCCGTTTTTCTGCTGCTTATCTGGATGTGCAGATGCTGTTGCTATTGTTATGCTCGGCGTTGTTGCTATGCTGGTGCGGCTGATATGCTCGCGCTGTTGTTATGATAGTGCTTTTCTAATTCGCACGTTGTTGCTATGCAGGTGCGGCTGATTTGCTCGCGCTGTTGCATGCAGAAGCTGTTGTTATGATGATGTTGTTGCTGTGCTGGTGCGACTGATATGCTTTTGTTTATCTTGTGCATATCGTTATCACGTACGCTCCAGCTATTTTTAATCGAATGGATTCTACTGTCATCGTAACTTATACGGCGCACTAAGTTCCCATTTGACTCCGGTGCAGTGGAAATTACGAAATTAGCAGAGGATATCAATCGCCCCACCAGAACACAACAGAAATTAACTATGCACCGCAATCTCATTAAAAGTCGAATCGAAATGAAAATCTCCACCGACAGACCGACGCTGCAAAATCTTTTGTTCCGATGCATCGCGATTATTCCCACTTCAGCTCACTTTGTAATCAGCTGTCATCACTTGGATTGTCTGGGTTTTCCTCATGCGCTTTTTTTTTTCTTGAGCGCAGTGCATCGTAAGTACTGGCGTCCCAAGGAATTCAATTTTCTCGCCTTTTTATGGGCCCAACGCGCAACCCTGGACCGCACAACGGCAGAGAGAAAAAACCCCAACGGAATAATTCATGACACCTAAGAGTCAGAGTGCTTCGCACGTCCACCTATATGGGCAGGGTTGGCCGAACATCAGATCCATGCCATCGCAATCGCAACCGCATACTTCGCGTACAATTGTATAATTTAATGAAAAATTGTTAACAATATTTTCCACCGAAGGTGTGCGCGTCTTTGGCTATGTTTTGCAGTCAGAGGCTGTGGCTGGGGTTGGGGTCCATTGATGCACTCCTGTGGCTCCCCGCGCGTGTGTACAGATTGAGACATCAATCTGACAACAGCCTTTGCCTGGGGTCAATCATTTTCTTTGTTCACTCTCGATTGCATTATGTATGTAGTATGTCGTATGTGTGACTCTGTGTTGCTGCCGGGAACCAAATGATTCGCATAAATTTTGCGCTTCGCGCGATCCCGATGGTTGTATCTTGTATGGAGGAAAAATTTCTGAATCTATTATTGGGACATCCCGAGCCGAGTGGAAAAGCGTTGCTCGCTGGCTCACTTGGAACTCAATTATATGTGTGCGCGCTGAAGTCTGACGTTGTAATGTGTCAATTTCAATTGTGAATTCTGTTTCATTTTCAGTTAAACCCGTATAACTTGTCTTCGGATGACAGTTGCTATATGTCAACGCGTTGACATTGGCAGTGAACACAGCCACTTTGTGCCACAAATTCCATTATTTAGCTGGATGTCGAGGTGTCTCCCTCTGCGTGGCTAACAATTTAGCGCAATAACACTTCAAGGTCCTTAAGGATGAAATATCTCCTAGAGAGCGTGTGTAGGTAATCAAAAAAGTTTGTTTCGGGATAATCGTTTCGGACGGGGCTGAGGATAAGCCGCGGGAAGCGGCACAACAAGTGCGCCACCCCATTTCAGTGTGGCAGTGTCTCCCGTGGCGAGCGAAAAATCACATTAGATCGATGCGCATACAAATGTGTGCCCCCATTCTGAGTCGGCTATCGGCTTTTATATGGCGACGTCGAACTGACTGACACTCGTATATATAATATATGAAAACAATCGACAGCGATATTCATTTCGGTATAGCAACCCACACACTATACCCCTCCTGGCGGCAGTGATGGCATCCTGTGGCGCGAAGATGGCTCTATACACAGATGCAGGCATCGATAGGACTGGACAAAGGCCGCAATCACCACTCCATTAGGCGGAAATATCGTTTAATTGCTTCCCAAACACACTGCGGGGGGCTGTCCATTCGGATAGATAATCATGCGGCTGGATGTCAGCGGCAATCAGCATGATACTGCAGAACGGAAAGAGAAATTTTAATAAAATGGCCCAAATAACGCCGCGTGGATTTTAGACAATATTGCCCGGCTTATTGGGGTCTAATTAATATTCGGACAATAATTTAATATTTATGGTACCTGTTCTGGTGTTCATTTCAATAATCGGATTGGTCGTTAAACCTGAAAGGGGTAATAGAGATGCTGACAGAGTGGTAGGTATATTAGCTGTCGCGTGGTGGTTGTCTTGTTTCGTCGTGAAGAAGGAGACGAGCCTCCAGGTGTCTAGGTGCTTATGGTGCAGCCTGGGAATTACTCGGAATCA
The DNA here is from genome assembly GCA_916610125.1 of Cheilosia vulpina. Classification (NCBI taxonomy): domain Eukaryota; kingdom Metazoa; phylum Arthropoda; class Insecta; order Diptera; family Syrphidae; genus Cheilosia; species Cheilosia vulpina. Next base: position 110,731,290 of record OU744276.1, on the reverse strand, counting down.
TGCAAATTTTGATGGCTGTAAGCCTGGCATATAGATGATAAAAGCTCCAAAGTGGGATGCAAAGCAGGTAACCGGTATATGCTTTTTGAAGTTACTCAAAACTGCAACGGTTTGTGCTGAAAGGCGGCAAATGATAGGCTGAGTTCATTAAGAAGGTGTATGCATATCAAGCACGTTGTTTAGTATACCTAGAGTATTGTGATACCTACTGCAGTTATAAAGTCAAGTTCCACCAATAGTAGACATAGTTGTTCATTTTATATTCCAAAATCTCAAAGATTTACATAAAGTCCAGCTTATAGGTTAATGAAGTCAGAATTTGTAGTCGAAATGTACCAGCTAAGTAGTAAGTACAAATCCAACAAGGGATCCTCGGGAAAGCTTATGTAGTCCATGTGAATGCTCAAAACTTTTCATCGACATGACACTAAAAATTAAAACCCCCAGAAACGAATAGATCTGAAAAGCTAGGTCTAGGTCCCTATATAGCTCTACCCAGTGAAGATCAAAATAATCTCACCGACAGCTTTCTCAAAATTGGATGTAAGGCACAAAATTTTCAAAAACTGCTTGCATATACGGATGGCACTGACATCACTGGTATAGATCTGGAAGAAGTGTCGAGAGTTGCGCGCTTGCAAAGCTTGAATAAGCTGTACTCCGGTTGCAACATACAATATAGAGGCCAACACAATATCGAAAACTTCATAAGAAGACAGGTTGACTTCGAGGATGAATGCTGGCTATGCCTACTTCGGCTCCATTTTAAACTCGTATCTGAAACGTCAGATTTCAAGTGAAAAAATTGTGCCAAATATTGTTATTCTGCAGCTTAGAAACAGAGGCTTCAGAACCCCTGTGACCACAACACTCGACTCACGAATTGGCGTAGGTATAGGTCTCCCCTAAAACCATCGACGTTTGGATCGCTGGAAGCGAGCGCAACAGATCAGGCAAAATTCAGAAAGTAACATTAACAGGGTAAGCGAAATGGGACTCTTTTTCAAAACTAGCTACCATAATGGGTCCGTTGCGATCACAATGCATTTTATTCCAGCAACAGAATTCTTTATGGGGCCATCTCCCAAGATTAAAGTTTGGATTTATACGGATCTTATGGCGTATATCTGGTAAGTCAACAGGGTCACTTACCTAATAGTCAACAACAATACAACAGTTCAAAGACAAGCCACCAATCCAATGGGCTCAATTCTATAGACATACTAGACAGGCGTTGGGTCCATTCTCAATCCCGCAGCTAGTGCAAGAACAATTTATACCATTTTCGGCAGTCATTGGTCCGCAAACAACTCTACTATTCGGTAAATGTAATAGAACGGGCCTGGACAAATAAGGCCTCCACATGCCAAGCACACATACCACCGCAAATTTTGATTCTCAAGAGCTACCCCAAGCAGAGAATAATAAAAAAAATTTAAATATGTATACCTATATACTTACGGTTACGATCCGTTCCCTATAATAATGCAAAGTTCTGTATTTGAAGACGAAATTCATTATATGAATTATTTTGTATACAAAAACATACTAATGTTCTATATTGTAGAAGTTGTTCATTCTTTGCTTCATTAAAATTCTATAAAAAAAAAACAACGCAAACATTAAGAAAACAAAATTCAACCAACAAAATAATAATGCTTACGTGCCCTTACTTGCTGAACATGCAAGCAAGTCTAGTACTTTTTTTAATGTATCTACCTATTTGAATAATTGAAAGTGATGTTGATTTTTTGTCGTTTAATTTTGTATATTATTTTTAATTCTAAAAAAGATTCTTCACACGCAATCGATAGCCCCATATACACTTGTACCGTTGAAGGATTTGCATCTTCTCATCAGAATATTATCGAAATCCGTTTCCATTTCGCTTTTGCATGCCTTAGGCAGTGATAACTTCAGCCCGTAAACCTTCAGAAAGTTCAACGCCATAATATGGAATAACCATCTTTAAAGACAGCCAGGTAACTATGAAATTAATGGCTAGCTTTACTGGGAGGCTGGACTAGCCATGAGATTCCTAACGAATGAGCATTACAGTCACTGACAAATACTCTGTCGCCAAGATTGCTATTATTAAGAGTCCTATAGGCTCGTAGAAACTGTTACCATGTAGCTACTCTGCGGTGTCACATGAAAAAAATGTGGACATGATGCGATAAAGGGCTAACAGTGACAAATGAACTTCCTAATCATAACCCACTTTCTTTGCCGGTAACACAGTCTCCAGGGAACTGGAAAAAAAACTCATCGGATACAGGATATTCAAGAACTTCCAGCACACCAGTAGACTGTAGTTTAAGAACTTCATCCAGAATGGTTAAATAAATAGAGTTTCAATGGCCAAGGGACAAAACCCTTTCCACCAACGGGCATCACTAGCTCGTCACGGTATTCCTCTACCCACCAGGCCACTTACATCAGCTAACCTTGTGGGTTGGTATAGCTTAGCTTCTGCATATCTGGGTTTACTCGCTCATCCGGCAACCGCGCATCAAATATCCTTAGAGTTGGAAAACATTTGTGGAACCAAACCGCGAAAATATTGATATTTGAATAACATTGCCGACGGATCTACTTCGATTACAAAACATGAACGCTTTTGACACACATTTCGCTAGACGCGCGACACTTGAGAATTTCTCCTCCATTTACAGACTCATCAAGCTTAGATTAATAGGTATTTCAAATATTTTCCATAAATCATTCGCCGGCAAAGCAGAACACACTAACACCCCTCAACTCACTTCAGCATTCTCCAATTGGACTTTATTTATTAGTTCACGAAACAGTTCCACATTCACAACAATTTGTTTCGCGTATTTTTTGTTTTCTTGAGACGAAAACAATGCCAACCATTACTGCATTCATTTGAACTATTAGTAGTAGACAGCATCCAAAAGGTCCAAAGCCAACGTGAACATTGAAAATCCCATCAAATCGTTCAAGCACTTTTGCACTTGTATTACACCTACAACAGGATTTTGGTGAGCATCGCAGAGTTCTTTCAGGCATAGGTTTTCTTGGCTTCATTACAATATTCCAACTGGCTTCCAAGTCAGCTAGTAACTTGATGGATTTTTAGTCCCACTTGTAACAGGGGACTCACAATGCACCATTAAGGTCTCCAAGTCATTTGCATCACACACCTCTTTGTGGTTTGGTTCCTCTCGTCCACCTGTTAAACAAAATTTAGAGGAACTCCTCTTAAACTCACATCTCGATTGTGCACATAATACGACACCTTGTTCTTTACAATTTACCACCTCAATGTATCAAACACAACTCATGGATGGCTACAACCCACTTATTGACCCGTCACAACTACCTACTGGCGTACAAGAAAAACACACTTCGTTTAATTTTTTCTTCAAAAATGATTTTTTTTTATAATTATTCTTCTTTCAGATTCTCTTGGAATCCGCATTTTTGTGTGTTTTAGGTTTTCTTTCTTTTAAATATATATATAGTTTAAGATCATATACAATTACGTTTTACATGACAATAATACAATAATCTTCTTAACACTATCGTTTACATGTCTATCCATATACTTCTATAATATATAATATATATATTGACGTATGTATGTACATAATGGTTATTTAAACTTTCTGCCCTTAACTGAATTAAGTACAAAAAATGTATTTGTTCGGGTTTCCTTTTGTTTTTTCTCTGCAGTGTTGTAAGATTTTTAAGAAACTTAATTTCAAATAAATACTAGACATTATTATCTCCCGATTGGATAAACATTGCTCTATATTATTATAAACAAAAAAATGAAAATATTTTGCACATTTGACTCGAAAGTATGTTCGACTACATTTATTTACAATTTTCCCCATCGAAATGTTTGATTTGATTAATTTTGTTTGTTAGTTTATTAAACAACCACGCAGTGAATAATACAAATTATTTTTTTTTAGCTTTAAAGACCAACAAATAGGTATGTACAATTCTTTTTTATAATATTTTAAATTTGTCATTGTTTTTGTTTTTTTTCAGTATATTATGGGTCGAGGATGATTTTTTTTTTTAATAATACTACACTTCTTTGCATTTATTGTTTTCTATTTTTATTTTAACTGGACATTTGTGTGTGTTCTTAACTTTTTTTATATTTTTTTTTTATATACAAAATGCTCTAGCATCACAGCAACTTGGGGGATGATGATTTGGAGGGGAGACGCTCTATCCTAAATGCATCAGATTTGGATGAAAGTAGCCCATGTAGAGTTGGGCGCCGGGAGCACCACGTCCCAGGGCGGCCATTTTGATTTTTTCGATTTCAGCCTCTTGGAGGCGTTTCGCCTTGGCACGTCGATTTTGGAACCATATTTTCACCTGAGTCTCGGTCAGCCTTAGTGATGAGGAGAATTCGGCACGTTCTGCAATGCTGAGGTATTGTTTTTCGCGGAACTTCTTCTCCAGCGAGAGCAGTTGCTGCGTTGTGAAGGGTGTTCGGGGCTTGCGATTGGGTTTGTGTTTGCGGAGGTTGCACTTGATGCGTGGCGGTTCGTTGTTTTCTGAAAGAAAAGGAAGAAATACTATATAAGCACTCTGTTGTATTAATCGTTTAGTAGGTAGAGCAATTTATTTGTAAGTTATAGTGTGTTGTTGTCGGGCGCTTTGATAAATTTCATTTGCCAACGCTAGGTTGGAAGCAATGGTAGAGGAAAGAGGACTGTAGTCTAATTAATCTAGGGCACTTCGAGAAAGCGAATATACAAAAGAAAGGCGATAGCTTGTAGCCAGCGCCGTATATGGCTTGTGGAACCTATTCAAAAAGGAATTTTCCGTTCATTTGTAGGTATCCACTGGGATACGCGCTAAGCAGTTGCAGATTTCTTTGAACTAGATTTTTATCTAGATAGATCTAGAAAGAAATGGCATGTAAACCAACTCCACCAATGGCACTTAGAGTGAAGTGAAATACTTAACACCCGGCTGCTTTTTTTAATTTTCAGTATTAAGTCAGAAGATATTTATGGAGATATGTTCGAACGTGAAAAAGAGGGTTCTTAACACCTTCCCAACGTTGGAACCTAACATATTGATTTTTTGCTAGTTTCTATTTAGTCACCCGACGGTTTTATTATTTTTTCATATGGAAACTAAATGAACGCCACCTGGAATATGGATTATTTGTTTATATCCTGACGAATCATTAAACTCAAAAGGTTCTAGCGCTGCGTTGAAAAAAGAGAACGATGTGGATGAGTTGTGGAATATTTTACGAAGAATTAAGATATTTCTAGCGGATTCCATTAAAATTTTATTTGTAAACGTATTCGATACTACTCCTATTGAAACAACCATTGGTAGTTGAAAAAATGTCAAATAGATCGGTTGTACTTTGAAATTAAAATAAGTGAAAAAATGCTCACACAACACTCACTATCCGGCGGCATTTTGATTGTTATTTTCGTTGAGAGGCTATCAACCAAAGCTCGTTCCACCATGTTGGTTTATATTTTTATGTTTATGAGGATAACAATAGAAAGAAGAGAAGTAGAAGCGTTGAAAAAGTAAAAGGAAAAGCGCATTCTATGCGTTATCAATATATTGTGGAACTCATTCTGCATTGCTGTCTTCTAGGTACTTGTCCCCAGGTATCGGGAAGAGATCTCTTTTCTATTTCCATTCTAGTGGATTCAGAACATATATTCGCACTCATTTAAGTAGGAATTGTTCAAACGGACTTTGTGAAAACTACGCAAATGTGTCTTCCATGCTGTGAATTTTGAATGAAATCTCTCACATGAGCTCGTATGCAAAACAGAACAGGTAGAAACACGTTTTCGGCAGTCAAATTCAACTAAAGGTATTATATTTATGATTTTTAGCTCTGATAATCTAATATGGCACTTCTTTCATGGAAAATCCAAACGACTGTGATGCCGACGGCACTTTACTTGAGGGCATCGCGAAGTTTTAAGCATTTCCAGGCAGTTGTGGGACGTAACTAATTGATTTTTTTCGAAAGCGATTCAAATATACTTAGAGTTGGATAACATTTGTGGAACCAAACCGCGAAAATATTGATATTTGAACAACACTGCCGACGGATCTACTTCGATTACAAAACATGAACGCTTTTGACCCACATTTCGCTAGACGCGCGACACTTGAGAATTTCCCCTCCATTTACAGACTCATCCCGCTTAGATTAATAGGTATTTCAAATATTTTCCATAAATCATTCGCCGGCAAAGCAAAACACACAAACACCCCTCAACTCACTCCAGCATTCTCCAATTGGATGCCTCAAATCGTGCTGGAAGAACCAAAATTTATGTTGACTTTCCGCCTTCTTTTCTCCGAATGGCATTATTTTGATCCGAATAAGAGTGCGGCACGGCACACCAACACCATACGCAACGACAGATTCTCCCTCCGAAAATATCCATATGGATAGCAGGAAAAAACAAAAATCCAGAAACAAGTAATGAGCGTAGATCGAAATACATTCCTCCATTAATAGGGTCTCGCTTAATGAGGCACCCTATACCAAATGTGTACTCTGTACATGCATACGAGTAGTGCTCCGGTGGCATGGGCTATTAACTCGACTAAATGAAGTGAAGAGTGTTAATTGAACGCAATGTAACATAAATTACAGCAGCGAAACCCACCAGATACAGTCGAACGGAGAGAGATTTAAATTTTAGACATTTCAGACATAGATACAGCCGCAACATGACACAAAATCAATCAACACCTTTTTCCGTCGCCTGTGCAATGCAATTGGCACATCACAGAAAAATAGTCAGTTCTATCTATAGCGCGTATCTGTATAAGGAACCCGCGATAAAAGGAAAACCAAACCGCAAAGTGGCAAAGAATTGAACAATTTCCAACAATAATTATCTAAGTGGCCAATAAATTCGCTGTCTAAACTATTTGTCAGACATTAAAGAAAACGACACAGAGAGCGCCGATGCAAAAAAAACAAACTCTTTTCCTTTCCGCAGATAGATCCGAAGAAACGTGCGCACGTATTCTCCTATAGCCGACTGCGACACAAACACACATCGAGTACGTAACGTACTTCTATTTCGAGATTAAAATGTAATTTAAGGGATTTCGCAGGTCTTTTGTTTGGGGGACATTTTTCGCATTGATTCCGGCGAAGATACAAACGACATCATGTCACACTAGTGGTATTTTAAGTGATTTTTAAATAGGGTCAGACGGGATCATGCATTCAGGCATTCCGCATGCTCCTGATGAGTGATTTATCGTATGGATAGAGACTTAATTTCAGACTCGAGCAAAATTTAATTAAACGCATCAATGCATGTATTTTTGTGCACGTAAACAAATGCTGCGCACAAAAAGAGACAATGACAAACAATTCCTGGTAAAAGACTGCATTAAATGGGTTATTACCCAGCAATTAATGTGCCATCAAATTGACAAGAGAGCGAGAGGGACACGCTGCATTCCACCTTCGTCCGCAATGGGTCTGAGCTGGGGTAAAAATATTTTCAAACAATTTGCATACGAAATTCATTCATAAGGCGATATGAGAATGTTCGACATGGTATTATGACGACGCTACCATGTGTTCCTGTCCTGGAGTCTGACTTCGTTGCCTTTGCCCCGCTCGGACCGTCAATGGGAGTGGGATCACTTCGGTAATTAGTGCGACATGTTAAAGTTGCGTTCGCGTTGGGCTCTCTGTTTTTATTTGTATCTTCAACAATGTTTCAGCTTGCTTACAGATCGATTTCAATTTGAAAACTGAGAGGTGATACTGTCAACGGATATTTATGAATCGGAGGCGCTAAACATGGTGACGTTCCAAGATCGAGATCCAAGATAACGCTGATTCAGATCGATTGATGCTCGGGTGTGGATTTCGTTGCGGACTAATCCACTGTCCGTCATCGATGCGAATGGAGAATAAAATCCCATTCCATTGTCGCATCTGTAAAGTGTTGATCACTTTGGACTTCTGTTCGAAGGTAGGTAGGTAGGATATACAAAGAACACCTATCCATTCAGGGAGATACTGATCGGAATTAATTAAGTAAAACGTTTTTATTACCCCCCGATCTTTATCGATACGTATGCACAGGCACACACACACGCGAGAAGAAGGAAAAATCTGAATAAAAGTGTACCTTACCCACATGGCTGCCTTGTGGCACCCAAAGTCCATTCGAATTTATTGAATATCTTTCGACAAAAACATCCTTATCTGAGCTTACAAATCGCGCAGGAAATTATATTTCACCCTGAACCAAATTACAATATAAACAGAAGCGCATCCTCGCACCACCATAACACATGTTACCTATATTCTCAGATATACATTCCACAATCCTTTTCGCGTCTCTCTCACTCTCTCTCTGTCTGTTTTCTTTATTGTAAGGTCGGAAATTTATTAGATTACCGATTATTTTTAATGTTACGTTTAATTTGGATATGACATTTGTCAGAGAGTAAGTATGCCTTGGGACGCACAGTCGAACAGAGAAAAACAGACATACGACCCACACACACGCTGACGGGGGGAGTACATCTCATTAACTACCGGTTTTCGGTCTCGAACTTACAGATGGATACACCATCTCTGCAGTCTTTGTTTTGGATCGACATAGGCTGCTCCAGCTCCAGCACTGTGGTCACTGGTGTGCGGTGTGGAGGGGATCACATTTAATTTGTAATTTATTTCAGCATTCTTGTTAACCAATTGGCTGTTGTTTGTGTTCTCTGTTCACCTACTTTGAAAATAAAAGAGGATGCTAATTTGAAATCCATATGTCACTCGAATTTTATTGTGCCTCCCATATCTTTTGATATGACAATTAAGTTTATTCACTTTATACACTATCGCTCGCTTTGTTTGGATGGTGTTTGTATTTAATTAGCATCTACATAGAACTCAAATCGTATAAATTATGGGAAGTGTGCACTGCGAGCACAAGAGGTGTGGTTCGGCCGCTGAATGTGCCAAATTTAATTGGGTCCACAAATTATTTGATTTTTATTACACTACAAGGAGCAGAGATACAATATACAGATATGCACACCCCAAGACGACGAAGAACGATTTAACGACAGGAAAAGAAGTGTATGGCTGCTGTTTATGTATGTCGATCGCAGGACGCATTTGATTTGATTTTTCTTTCCCCGTCTCCATCCTTGGATGTCATTCGCTCTCACATAACTCAATTAATTAAACGATGTGCAATAAAAAGAAAACCGGGCAGCGCAATAAAAACCAAACGACAAGAAGGAGAATGGTGGGGACAAAAAAAAACAAGCCCCACTGTGTGACTGTCCCATATGTGACAAATTTGGCTCTAATTAAAATTGCTATAGAAATGAAAACTTTGCTTGTTTTTATTATGAAATCCGCAATCCCATAGTTGTACATCGAAGCGAATAATTGCTAATCGATGCTGATGTGTATACATATGCCTATACACCCTGAAGCACAAATGAACGTGCTTCAAACTAATTGCTGGTACACGGGGCGGACGGGGCAAGGGCATAAAGCAGCGATCTCTTCCACCATAGGAGTAGTGCTCGCGAATTTAATTCCCAACAATGATCAAGGGAATTCGCAAAATCAATGAAATCAACACGCAGTTGGAGAGAGAGCGAACAAACCAAAAAAAAAAGAATAAAAAATAAAGGACATGTATCTCGAAAAGCCTGTGGATCTCAGATTACCAAGTCTGTCTTCACGTTCGCCATATGTGACTGCACTGGTCGCTGATCCCCCGTGGGGTGGAGAGCAATAGATACAAATGTGTATACAGCGCGCGTATATGTACCGATCAAAAGACAATTATGGTAAAATGCGAAACCTATACCAGCAATTAGTTACAAATGATCAATTAATTTTGCAATAAAAATTACTAAAACACGTACAAGTATATATATATTGGACGAGGTGAATAACGAACTGGGTAGTTAGATATACCTCTACCTGGTGCAGCAAAAGGAGAGCAAAAATTCGCAAAACATACCGAAAATGGGAAAATGTATCTCACTATTGTGAGGTATAGTTAACTGAAGTCTGACTGAATGAAGGAATTTTTGCTCCGCTTTTGGAATGTAAAATCGAAACTCAAATGCCATGTGGTGGACGCGATGACAGATGATGTGCTTGATGCACTGGGTAGGTGTAAATTTCTCTTTTTGAAATGCCTAGCTAATTAGCTGACAGATGGGAACTGAAATAGATGACGATTGGCGGCATGTGGTCATAGGAGAGAAAAAGTGGAACAATTGGAAGGCAATTTTATGAGCTGTAAAGCATCTTTATCATGGGATTATGAAGTAACGCGAATTTGTTTAGGTTAAAGTATGTTGAAGTTGTTTTTTTATTTAATTGACTTGGTTTGTATTTACGAATTTTACGAATTCATTTCACATTTGAGATGTGATTATCATGTAAAATGAATTTGTTTTGGTAGGTGGATGGCATTGAATCGACTGATTCGATGCAATTGCCATAATGAGTGAGCCAAGTGCATAAAACCAATTGAATGAGTTTAAATTCCGACAATTTCATAAGAAATTTATATTCCTGTCATGTCTTAATGACCAACGTCTTATTTTGCCTATCCACCCTCAACTACATATGCAAAAATAGTCAGATTGCGAGTAGTTCATTTTTCCGAGGTATAGTCCACAAAACGGTATATTTTGCGATATCCGAGGGTCTCCCTCGCCAGCTATTTTAGCACACTCCTATTCAAACCTTACCTCAATTATCTCTATTTGCAATCGTATGATTTTTAAATTTTTACAAAATGGCCTTAATTTTTGCTGATGCGTTCCACATAATGAAATGTTCCGATGATGTAAATATTCAAAGCAATCTCATTTGTTTAATAAAGTCATGTTTATTTTTTTAAATGGAGTAAAATTGAATTTTAGGCAAAACTGTTCGATGTTTATGCCATACGATCCACAGCTTTAATGGCATACTTCGTGTCGGGTAAAAATGAATTTTTCAGCAAAATCCAAATCGTAAATATCTCCCCCTATGATTAAGTGCCGATTGGAATACTGCGTTCCAATTCGAAGCAAAAATAACCATGCAAAAGCGAGTCCTTTCTATGAATTTTCAAATAGTTTGCTAATCTGTTGAATGGAGGAAAGCAACAACGTGTTTGCACTTGACAATTGTTGCTGGAAATTGTTAGCCGAAGCTCTCATTGAAAATATGTAAAATAAATATAAACGATCATTGCCGGTATGAGAAATATGGAGTAAATTGTTTCATTGGATACCTACCTCTGTTCACTGTTTGTTCGACCATGACTTGCCCATTTCATTCATGGTTCTTCGATCCATTTTTCTGCCCACTCAATAATACAGCAGTTATCTCGCGAATCACCATGAACATTCCAGTTTTTCCCTATACAAATTTTCAATTCCTCAATCGAACAACCGACATTTCATTGCAAAAATAATCAAGCAGACAAGTTATCTCCCCCATAAACAAACTCATAAAATTAACAGATATTACCCGTTCAATAATTACTTCCTCTTTTTCTTTGCGCCGTCATCGTTTCCCTAGCCAAGCCGGGCACAAACTTCACTATCTCTCGCAATGCACTGATAAATTGAGCGACTTGCCAGCCAACAAATCCATGTGGATTGGCTATACACAATACACTTTCGGTTTTTACCCCACGCCCGACGCACACACACATACACAACAAATTCAATTTATTCCCTGCACATGAACATTATTCATTTTTATCTTGGCCATTTAATCACCGTTTCTAATGTGTGTTCTTAAATTAATAAAAACAAAAAAAAAACAAAACAAAACACTGCCCCCGAGAGGCACACTCTTCAGCAACACTAAACGCATTGTAGCAAAGTGCTAATAAAAAGATAAAACTCATACAAATTGCTCTGCAGAGGGGTCTCCAGCAGCAGAGACTGGCTGAAAAAAGGCAACAATTTAACGTAATCAGCGCGCAAACTTGTCTCGCAATGGCCGAGAGACTCACTATGCACGCGGGCAAATTGGAAAATTATAAAATTGTTATTTTATTTAGATTGCCCATGAGAGTGCCTCTTCGGATTGTGTGTGTATGCCTGTGTGCTTAAACATACCTAATCGGAGATAATTTTTCATCTTGGAAAGTTTATTACTAAGCGCCGCACTTGAATTATGCCACTCGTCGTTATTCACAATCAAAAGATAATCGCAACTAATGATTATGTTCTGACACTGTTTTCATTTTTTGTCTCAGCCGCTCAATTCTAATGTGCTAATTCGTTGAGGAGTAATTTGTTTTCCAGCACACTCCGCCTTTAGCAATGGAAAAATTAATTACGAATTGTTTGTTCTATTGCGCTGAACTTTTGCGAAATGTTTAGGTGTGTCTGGGTTGCATGCAGGCTTTATAATATGCATTTTGCACGCCACTTCAAACCGACCAACTAATGGGCTTGTTTCATATCGTTTTGTGGAACGCACGAGTATCGTTCGTTTCGCGGCTTATCTGTAGATGTTTTGTTTTAGATACATTCGCACCTTCCACATTTTTGAATGGTTTTATTTTTATTTTCTGCATTTGTTTGTTTATTTGTTCAAGCGAATGATTAATGTTCGACAGCGGTAATTTATTTGCATTAAATTACCATATCAATTTTTGGTTGGACTATGTGTCTGCGTGCGTTGGCCTTTTTTGCTAATTTCTCTAAATGTCCAATTCATTTAAAAAAAACGAGATCTATAGATCAAATTTTAACGAATAAATGCGAATTATCTCTGGGTTTCTATTCTATGTGTGTTTTGTTTGCCTCCCTGTTAAATCAGTCAGTGGGTGATATACGCTGACTTGAGTAGGTTATGACATCTGTGTGTATATAATTGGCAGGTTTTTCTGTCTCTTTCCGTCGACTACACGAGATACTAATTAATTTTCCATGTTTTGCCATAGTTGTCAGCGGTTTGGCTCTTAACAATTGTCATTGTTGAGTAGAGGCATTAGCATGTGGATCGTAAATTATTTTGCATCAGAAAGGCATGTTAACAGTCGCATTGATATCTGTCAATGTGCGGTAATTGATTGTTGTTAACGTTTTACATATTGTTTATATGGTGATTTAATGCTTGCTTATCGGTTTGTTGAATAAGAAAACAATTCAATTAACGTTGTTTGGTGATTAACGACCTACGGAGGAGCGCCATGGTTTTTCCCATTGCTTGAGAAGTATGTACAGCGTACACTATGACCTTTCTTTACAGCCGATTTAGTCTCAGGTTATTGTGCCGGTTTGAAGGATATTTGCAGAGATTTAGCATGTTCGATTGCAAGAACCTCATTGCTATCTTTTATGTAGTCGTAGAGCCTTTTTCGTTGAAATTTCCGTTTTCTCAGTTTTTTTCTTCTGGGCACCACCACTTTGTTGTGTTAGAAAATCATGCTGAATCTGATCGCCATAGATTCACTTTCCGGTACGTTTCGATATTTTATGGGAGCTGCGTCCGTTTCTTTCTTCAAAGTTTGCGTCGAAAAACGTGCGAGGGTTTGAAGACGTCTTCGCTGAAAAGTCTTAAGAACTCCGTTGCGATATTCTTATGGAGTTCAGCGCCCAGATCTTTTCTCAAGAACCTGTGTTTAGAAAATGAGACTATTTTCCAGCGCCATTTAGTTAAGTTCTGCAAAAACATTCACAGATGTTTGTTTTACAATTATTTTTGGCGTCAGTTCTTCACCAAGAGGATCAATGAACAACTTGAGGTAAATTCTGGGCAGTTCTTATAAACGATTTCCCTTGGGCGACGAACTTTTTTCCTACTAAATCTTGGTGGTTTGATTCTAGTTTTAACTGAGCTCAAACTAAAGCTACTGCTCATCCTATGCTCCTTTATCACGTTCCACTCTTTAGAAGCGCTTGGGAGTACAAACCTCAAATGGAGGCCCCCTTCAACGAAACTCTTCTCTTCATCAATTTCAAATTATCACCAAATTCAATATAATTTACCATTAGTCGAGTCAATTCATCCCAGAGACATCATTAATCATGTCAAAACGGTTCGACTTCCCCTCGTTAACTATATACCCAACATTTGCCTGTCTCTTTCGTTTTTACTGTTCGAGATACGAGTATCTGTTTATGAGGTTGCCACCTTTACGATTATCCATCCCTAGTGTAAAATACCACAAAAAACAGGCCATCATTCAGCCGTGAGGAGACTTCTTCTTTTTTATTTTCCACATACACAAAAAGGCAGAGGACTACAACCAACTGCTTTCAACCCCTGATGAGGATGTGATTGTCAACCGACCCTACGCCGAGCATCAGTAGCACGCATTTAATTAGGTATATCTATCTGGATGTCGCAAAACATTCAAAACGATAGGTATTGTTAGTTCAAGATGGAATCCACAATAGGATTGAGATATGAGACTGTTTTTATTGTTGTTCTGCTTTTGTCCTTTCAACTTAATTAAGCGAAACAGAGTTGCATCGAGAGTGGCTTGAGGACGCACACAATCTTAAAGAAAAACTGATAATCTCCGACACCGATCTGGACGTGTGGTCTGAACTGAACCTTTCAGAGATCGGCGGGTCTGCCTTCTAACACCTGATGAAATGCGGACGACCTTCCGTTGGCTCGACATGGCGCACCTGTTTCGCGCAGATACCTATATACACTTTCGTGTTCAATTATTTCGTGCATTTTATCTCGCCGCCAGATTAATGTCGCTTCGCGAATTTCGCCAACAAATGCTTAAAATATTTTCAAAAGAAGAAGAAAACAGAAAAAATAAATCGGAAATCAATTTAATTTGTCAACACGAGAACTGTGGAAAGCGATTTGAATTTAACTACACGCCATGTGAATTCTTATCCGTTCCCATGGTTTCGAAGGCACTGCGCGCCTTACGAACAACATATCAATCCGTTAAGGCCCCATAACCAGACACACACAGATCCATGTATGTAGTCGCTTTTATGGGGTAGATAAAAACGTCAATTTTATTATAGTAACTGGTGTTAATGGCGTAGCTGGCTGCTGTGCCTGTGTCTCCCACTAAACGAAAATGTTAAAGGTGATGAAATTTGAGAATCTATAGATCGTCTCGCGCCGCGTTCGCCCTCGAAAGAAACATGAAACAAATTGTTTATCTAACATTCCTCTCAATAGGTCGTCTAATTAGTTGAATTTAAATGCGATGGGGACGGGTGGGTGTTACGTGTACCTACAATCGAATTAATCAAATGCAAATAAGGATTTCTATTCTTGTAGTTGAACAGAATTTCGGTTTCCTGTTTGCCGGTGGTGGTGGCTGTGGTAGTTTTTGTGCCAAAAAATACCTTAACACTTGAATGACAAATTTCCAACCGAGCCTAAGAAATTCCGTTCGCGTCTGGGGATGTCAGTCAAATTCCTTAAAATAGGTAAGAGGTGCCTACCTATTCTCTTTCTGTCTGAGTCGATATTTTCCTCTATACCAGCAGAACAAATTCCAGCCAACCGGCCGTTCATATAGTCAATCCTTTTGTGTGGCGGTTGAATGGAGGAAGGAACGGATTATGGGGGCGCCTGGGCGGAACGGAGTGCTCTTTAAATGCCAAAGACTGTGACAAAGTGTTTGCTGTTGCAAAAACTAGTGCGAAATGGCTGCTGATATTTTATGCTAACAATGGATGGAAGAAAAACGGCTAAAGACTGTGGTTCGTGTAAGTAAGTAAATTGCAGAGAATGTTTGTATACTAATGAGGGGGGAAGTTACACAGAGTGACACTGTCAACAACTGTGAAAAGTGTGCACGAAATTATGCAATGAATTTTGCGAGAAAATGCATGTGGATCATAGAAAGCGCATATTTGTTAGTAAACCCTACCGTTACGGTAATTGGTAGCGGTCATCAAATGTTACATACACAGTTCTTAAGACGGCACTCTCAGCTACCGAATGAACTACATTTCGAAGAAAACCATTTACAATTATGAGCGAAAATTTCGTGTGGAACGTATTGGTCGGAAATGCCTTCATTTTTTAAATCACTATTCTACCGACAAACGTCAACGGAAATACACGAATCAAGTTGAAAATAATTCCAGACTCCCTCTTCGATCGTGCAACAGGCGTAGTGTCCCCATGTATGGGCTGCTTTCGGCTGCAAATGCATCTTAATTGAACTCCGTTGGTAAACATAACCCCCGGCGACGGTGTTTTCAATTATGGCCGTCGCATTACACACAGTTAAACACAATTAAATTGGTAGCGTCGGGGATTTTGAATTGGTTCTGTTTGCCATGAGACTTGAAAGCGAATGTAGGCACCGCTGATTGTTTTTAATAAATTGGATCCATTGAGGCGGTCGATGGCAATTACGCGCTTGCTGGGTGCCTGTTCAATTGAATGTGGGCGGTGAATTTATCAAAGTCAGACAAGTAATATGAATTAAACACTACGATAGTGAAAAGTTCGATGCTTACCTCCACCAGGTCCGAAGCTTTGTCCGGGAAATAATCCAGGCGGTCCGAACGGTGGCATTTGGCGTGCACCCGGCCATGGAACTCCGCCGCTCCAGGCGACAGCCGCCGCCGCCAGCGCACTGAAAGGGGTCGGCCTAATGGGCACTTGTGCCGCCGCTAGTGCTGCTGCCGATTGTGATAGGAAGTGCGGGGACGACTGCATCGAGTTGGGCATTTCAGGTGACTTGCTGCTGTCCAAACCAGGCGTCGATCTGCTGTCGTTGTTCATGTCTTCAATGTCGACAATGGAGTCCTCCTCCTCCTGATTGGAGTCGTAGTCCACCTCGGATTCGGTGGAGCTGTGCGGCGTGTGGCGTTCGTTTTTCGTCATTGTCGTCAGACTACTGTGATTGCTCTCCTGGTGATGGTGCAGCGATGAGACCGGCGACGATGAGGAGTTGTTGTTGTGGTGATGGTTGTTGGGCAGGTGATTTGACGAGTTATTATTGCTATTTTGGAGGTGATGCTGATGAACGGCGGCAATGTGCTGCAGGTGGGAGTGCGGATGCAAGTGCATTGGATGGTGGGCCGCTGGAGGTGATGTGGACGCGGTTGAAGCCACCGACTGTGGGGAGGTTGTCGTAGCTGTGGTCACTGCGGCGGTAGAGGAGGAAAGGTTCGTCGGCAGCATCATGTCAATGGGTTCCGTGGGACTCCGCGGCCTTGTGTCGGCCAGCAGAGATGCCACGCTAAAGTTGCTCAATCTCGAGCTCGACTTGTGCATTTGTTGATGCGATGTTGGAGGAACCGTCGGGCTCGTCATCGTTGTTCGTACACCAGTAACAGTCATTCCTGATAGTTTTATCATATAGGGGTGAATTTTTCAGACGAAACAAACCACACACACACTCACTTTAAGAGAAGGTTTTTTTTTCTTGTAGGTATCTATTTCCCGATATCGAAATTACTGTTTGAAGTTTCTATCTTAATCCGTTTTCATTTGGGAAAGAAAGTACGATATATTTAAAAACGGTGGCACTTTTATTTCACTAAAGGATTATCCTTGTATCCTTGATGTATTTTTTTATCCTCACTGGCATATCTATCGCTTGCAAGTTGATGCGTATCTCACAGATATTATGATCGGCGAACGGAAAATCGTTTTGTGTTCTTTGCGGAACATAAACACGGCAATATGTGCGACAGTACAAAACAACAATAACAACAACAACAAAAAAGGTGCAAATCAGATTTAAAATTTTTCTCTTTTCAATTTTTTTTCAGTGTCCACAAAGACGCAAAAATCGTACGAACAACACGTCCAAATGAGATCACGACTGGTCTACAACTGAAGTACATGAGTTAAGATCGTTGTTCATCCACTCACGACGGTACGCTGTGCACACAAACTCTCGCACACCGTCACACAAAGTGGTGGAACCTGTCTTTCCACTGTATAAAATGGAAAAATCCACTCCCTTTCTAATCGGCTACTACCCCTAACAATGAATAAGGACCAATAAAATGTGGTTCCACTTTTTTGCCTCTTTTATCTTGCTCTAACGATTCTCATCTTTTCGTTAGCGGTCGAGTTTATGCTGGCACAGGCTACGCCTCTTGGCAGTGCCTGTTTATTAGATACTTTGAGGGGTATTCCCATCAGAGTGCGGCGTTGTTGAGAATCGTTGGTGAAGTTGCCACGAGTATATACAGTCGGCTATCTCGCTCCGACTAGTGGCAACTTGTGCGATGGGTATGAGGAGGTTTTTCGATATGGCAGACTTTAGATAGGTTTTTTTTTCCGTGTCGTTAGTTTTTCTTATTTGCCTGTCATTTTGTGCGCATATCTCTCTATCCCACTATTGCTGGTGTGCGAGGTGGTGTAACCAGTCACACAGATTGTTGTTTTGTGTTCATTTTTCGAAAATATGAAGATAATTGGCAATCGAATAATAAGCAATGGGGACGTCCTGTCTAGGCAGTCTTCTTTCTCTCTTCAGATAGGTTTTGTTTCCCTCTTATTTTTTGTTTGTTGCTGTTTGCAGTGTTTTTCTCTCTCCTCAATTGGGTTTTGATTTGAGAGTGTCGTACATTTTATTGTGCTTGTGCTGCTGCTGGCTGATGTTGTTGTTTTGTTGGTGGACGGTGCGGTGCTTAATCGTTTACCCCTTTTTAATTTGGGTTTGTGTACTTTGTATCTAATAGATAGCGAGACAGAGTGTGCATGTGCATGGCGGTTGTAGAATTATATTTTTGGGGGGATTTCGTATTAAAATATTATTGCAGTGATGGTATTGTGAAAATTGTTCGTCATGCAGAGAGCAGCGGACGAAGAAGGAGAAAATTAATTCATTATTGTTGAGATACAGATTCGAATCTGAGAGGAAATTATGTTTTTCATATTTTTCTGTTATAATTTCTTTGTGGGCTTAAGCCCACATCTATACATAGCTGCAAACAATAGATGTGACAAAAGTTGGCGGTAGGGAAGTGGGGTTTTGAGTGAACAAATGGCGGCTTTTCGCGAAGGGTTCTCCCTTGGGTGTTGTTGTTTCCAATTTGACTGTGGAAAATTTGCCATTTACGAAGGTGTTGGTATCAGTGCGGGTACCTTCCTGATGACAATTTGTTTGTGGGCATTACCATTGTGCTCTAATTGTGAAGATATGGTCCTTATGATAATTTTTAATTAAACCTAAAAATGGGTAAGCAGGTACCTATCTATTTACGACTGATTGTCTGTTGGCTCGGTGTATATCCGCCAACTTTGGTAGGCTTCATCCTAAAATAAATAATTATTTAGATATTTAATTTATGTAACATGAAGCGTCGCGTCGTCGCTATGGAATATGATTGGTTCCATTAAGGAAGGTATTTCCATATGAAGTTTAAAAGAGAGCAGGTTGAAAATGAACCTTTTGGGAAAAAGAACAGTGGAACGCATCAGAATTTCGTTAAAGAATTAAAAATTTCCACATATCATTTCTGGTTTGAAGTTAGCCGGAATGCTGTGGCGTATTTCAAAACCGAACGCTTTTTTGCATGCGATTTTTACATACTTAGCTACGTAGTTTGAAAGTTACGAACGGCTAAAGATAGCTATCGAGGTATCATAGGTAAATAAGCAGAGTTTCGACGTGTAGATATCTACCTCTAGGTAGGTACCCGCTTAGTGCATTTCGTTCTTGTGGCATCTAGATCTCAATCTATTTTTAAAATGCCGACGGAGTTTATGGCTTCGTGTGTTATAGACATGAACTTGTTCATTTAGTTTAAAGTACAGTGCCTTAGTCCGCGCACTTTAGTGTTACATAGGAAGTTACAAGAATTAAGAAGTTGAACTAGGTACATTACGTACGACCGGTGCAGGTAGGTTTGATTGATGGTAACCAAAGAGAATATAATGTACCTATATCTTTCTCTACGTTCGAGCTAGAGTGAGGAATAGAAATCCTCGGCCTATGAGTTGGGGCACATAAACGTATCTTTCCGTGCTGAAAGAGTGGGTAAAAAAATTTGGAGCCGTGTAGAAGGTGTCAGCAAAAGAGTCAATAACTTGAGATTTAGTCAAAGCCAAAGGTACTATAAGATTATAACTTATAAAGTGCCGAATGCATATTTTGTTTCTATAGGTTTAAACACGTGAGCTAAGGAATGGGCAGGGTTAGGTACGTGTATAAGGGTAAGCTTTTCATGTATCTATTTCTAGATACATGTTTTTCGACGAAAAATTGAAAAAGGTGTTCGAGCGTTAGGCAAGAATTCGCGTGTAACTCATTCCGAGTTATATTATATTAAGTATTGACAAAGGCAATACTCAGGCAGAAAGATATATGTAGTACCTAGGTATCCTTCGACAAGACGTCTTTGTAAAGTGATGCCTTACGACCAACAGAGCTGTCATCCAAAAACTTCCCAATCCAGCCGAAGGTGTACAAATTAGTAAGTTATTCATTTATTTACTTTTCAATTATACACAAACACAAAGAGTAAAAAATATGAATTTAAGAGCTCCAGTAAAGCCGTCAGCCTAGTTGGCATATTTATAAGTGTATATTTTATTAATAGATTAAATTTGCGATAAATAACGAAATACAAAGATAGGGATATTTATTTAAATGTATTCTGTCATAAATAACATTTTTACTTGTAAACTGTTTTTAAAAAGTAACTCAAGGTTACACTCATTTAGAATTTGGATAGTTTTCTGTATAGTATAATTGTTTTCCAAAGGAAATTAGCCTCTGCGGTCTGAATATGATATGTGAAAGCAATCTTCTTATGATTTTAGGTTGCAGAGCGTACAGAATTGATTGAAGCTTCCATCGCAAGAATTACAATTTAAGGAGAGGAGCTCACATCTTGCTTTGAATATCAAGGATATTTCATGAGCCATGGAAGTAGTTCTTGCGGTTAAACTGTCTGTAGAATAACATATACTTTCGGACTCCCTAGTCTTTATTTTTCTGAATAATGTGGTAGAGTTGGTGTTTTAAATTATGTAAGTTGTTTGTATCAATAGGTATGTAAAGTTTCACAACAGTTGCTGCCAATAGTTTGCCATCTTTCATACCTTATTCCTTAACTCATACAATTGTAATTTTTTTGAAAGTATAGATTCTCAATAGTTTGTGCATATCTTAATTATAAAGTTAGCCTGTGACTTGAGTGTGTTCGACAGAAATTTTGGAAGTCCGGTTTCCAAGTTGCGGCATAAATATAGGCGTATTTAGAGGTAGATTGAAGATTTTTTTTTATAAAATTTCTATGGAATTTTTCGATTACCTCGTACTCATAAGACCCCCAAACTTCGGAAGCATAACTAAGAGTTGATTTAGTAACTGAATTGAACGTCTTATAGGTATTTTGCAAACAGAATGATTCTATTGTTTAAAAACACATTTTACCATGAAAAGTTAAGCAATCTTTGAGCGCCTATTGGCTTTTTCGGTTAAGTGTTTGCTGAAATTTAGCGTTGAAATCAGTTGGGCTCTCAAATATTTAACCTCTTTAGCTCTTGGGGATCGCGCAAGACCATCATTCTTGACAGTCCTTATATCTTCCCGCAACACGATAAGCGGTTAATGATTAGTTGCATATATTTCGAAAAATCGTGGGTATAATTAGAATGTGTACAACTGTAGAACCTCTCTAATTATTAGCATATAAAAAAAACTCGATAAATGGTTGAAAGAATATCAAGGATGTAGGTAATTAAAAAAAAATACTTTGATTGCTCTAAAGTAAAAGTAGTAGGTACCTATAGGCAGCTGGACAAAGCTTAATGTTAAAATTAAATTCGAGAATTAAATTTATAAAAGTTGGCAAATTCAAACAATTTATTCATTTTCATATAAGGAAGAGTCCACATTCGGACAAAGCTTGAACTTCTTCATCGAATTCTTAACTCCGCCAGTCTTTATACAAATAAGAGTAACTGCAAGTAAAGATGTTTAGATACACCTAATAACAACTCGGGAAAAGCAATATTTCTTCCATATTGCTTTTCGGTGGAGTTTGGGTCACACATCATCCTTACAATTGAATAGTCGCTCGAACATGTTCATCGCAGGAGTGTTAGAATATTCATGGTTCCTAGTAGCTTCTAAAGGGTGTTGAATCAACAAGCGATCAGAAGCAGTCATCTTTTGCTACAGTAATTCTCTCGCTACAGTAAGGACAGACGCCATCTTCTTAGAAGTCACTTCTTTCTACATCTTTTAACGGATAATTTGATCCAAATTACTTTTTGTGATTGTGAGGAAAATGTATTCGCGCAGATTTTCAATGTTAGGGGTGGACTCTTATAGCTTTTGAATTTTCCGACACTGAAAGACACGTGCAGAGAAAATCTGTCGAATGGGATACAACCATCTTACCCCTGTCCTACAAAGAGAAGCCGAGGAAGATGAGTTGATAATAAATTTTCATGTGGCCAAACCAAAGAGACATGCACCGGAGACAATGAAGCGGAGATCACGCTTAAAATTAGTACGCTGTGCTGTAACATCTCAGATACCAAGAGAGTGATTAAAACTAAAACGTCGAAAAGGAAAGTGTTTATCATTTTTAGGCAAACGCCCTGCCTGTAAAGCTTTGGACGGAAATTCTAAACACACTCCATACATGATTTATGCGCTTTGAAATGTGGTTACATAGCCAGCTGGATGGCGAGACAACAACTTTTCGATCATCCGTCTTTTAATGTCAACTGAAAAGTGGGTTAAGTCTAACTCACGTAAGATATTCGAACCAATCAAACCGCTTCTATTTCGTGTGATGCGTTTCAAAAATAATAAACTACACAAATGAATCCATGTGACTTGTGAGAAGCTAGGCCCAGGATCTTTTGGGACAGATTTTTATTTATAAGTAGGTTGTAGCTAAAAAGTATCAAGTTTAATACATTAAATTGTTATCCTAGCTTGCGTGAAGAATTTTTTGTACAATTTATGTTTTCAGTTTAATAGGTAGTTTGTTTCCTAGCACAGTACTCTCTCTGAAGATGCGCTGCTTTCCGACGCAGTTTGAGCACGTACTCGTTAAGTTTATCGTCTTAAGTTTAGACTGCTTCGTCCGTACTTATATTGATTGAAAGACTTTCGCAAAGTCGATTCTTATTATACGCCTGTACGAATTTCCTTCAAATAAAGAAACTCCACCATTTTGTCAAGACATAGAAAGAAGGCCCATCTGAATATAAACATAACTATTACGTTGCGACTACTTCCGTTGAGTAAAACGCTAATCTGTATGGCGTTTGCCCTCGCTTTGCGGACACATAGACAATCGCCACCATCTGAACAAAAGCCAGTGCTACCAGCCAGGCGATTGTTATTAATTCCCTTAAACAATTAGGGGTTGTTTTGCCTAATTAAATCGTCGCCTGCTCGCGCAACGTCTTAATTACATCATCTCGCTGTAATCAGCATCGTTTGGTCGATGCTTAACTGCCATAGTGACTGCGTGCACCCCTTCTCCCGCCGACTGTATCTCTTTGTGCTGGGGATTTACTCCAACACACGAAGTAAAAAGTGTACGGAGGTTGCTTTAGCAACGCCACAACTTTGGGATAAAGACTTTGTTTGTCTGTGCTGCCATGCTAACCAGCATCAGTACCTCGCACCCATCCAGCCCCATAGCTAAGAGGAACGACCGTCGTCGTCGCACAATGGCTGCCATAATTCTTAATTAATTTCAACGTAAGATTTAAATAATCAGTGGTTAATTGCCAGCTGACTGGCGAATTAACGCGAAATTTCATAATTAATTACACAAATTTACAGAGCGTTCCATTAAAAATGTCATTAATTCTGACGACTATATAGTCTGTGGCGTGGCCGAGGAAACCGAGCAGCGCTGCTGCCATAACAAATCCAGTTTCGGGCGACTGATTTGTCCACATTTCACCTGGTTGTGGTGGGCCATTACGAATGGGGGCTGACACTTATTAATATTTTTGGTCACAACTAGTTATGATCGTGCAACGAAATCTGAGGAAATTTTTTCCAAGAATGCGTAGGTGGGCGTTCGAGAAACACGACGCATTTGTAAATCTCTTCCGACAAATGCCCGCTTTATTAATCATTAGTTTTAGAATTGATTTACACATTTCCTACTGTTTACAGTTTACACTTCCTATTTGGTATTTAAAACCCTTTCGCATTAGTTACCCACAAGCGCGCAAATATTTTGTTTCTGTGCAGTCGAGGGTACCCCGCACCCATCCCTCGGTGTCAAATTAATAATCCATTTATCAGTATTACCAACAATCCATTCTCGTGTTTAACAAGAAAAGAAAATTACATTCGAACAATGGCGCACTCGGAAGGATAACAAAAGGTTCCCATTTCACCCATACGGCTGAGGCGCACTGGCAAGGAAACCGAAACTCACTTCAGTTGGGACTCTGTTTCCATGGCATTGTCGGCAAGCACATGGGACGCTTATCGATGTCAAATGTAATTCAAAACGTATATATATCTGCTAATGGCAGAGTTGGATCCTTGCGGATTCGCTATTGTTTGAGTGCGCTGCTGGCTGCTCGGGTGGAAACTGAAAACATTTTCAAATCACAAATTTCTCAATATCCGCTTTGGCACAGTTTCACCCCTCTGGTGTGCGATGTGTAATTAAATTTGAAATAAATGTATCTAAGGATGATGTAGGTATCTCTTATATAGATTCATGCATATACATTCGTTTAGTATATGCGAACACGTGTGCTTGTGGGCGGCTTTACTTTGGTACAAATAAACCTGGGTGAGATATTTGACTCAGAAATTTTTTTTAAACTGTTAAACTTACACAAAACGGCTTAAAAAAAAAGTCTGATTTTAGAGCGGAATAGATAGGCACTATAATTTTTGAACAGTCAAACCTCCAATTGCGGACACCTCCTTTGGGCGGACAAATTTATAGAAGTGTCAAATTTTGCAACCAAGGTTTTGTGTTCTTGATTTCATGCATTTTCCATGTCATTTGTCACAAATTATTTTGTTTAATTCCACTACACGGGCTACAGCTCTATATACTTTACTTCTCTTTAGGTTTAGATAAACATTTTTCTGTTCTTAACCAGAGAGCTATGGTGACCAATATAAAAGGGTAGGCCAAATAAAAGTCCCTTTTTGAAAATGCAATCAAATGAACAAAATTAAATTTTATTTCATGTGTTATGGTTTTATTAGTAAGAGCAAACAATCCCATTAATTATGAAACACAAGTGGCGGCCTCGGCTGGCTTCGCAGTAGCGCATTCTGTCACTCCAATTTTCCAAGACCTTGTTGATGGTTTCGGGCTGTAGCTCACGGATTGATTGGATGATATTGGCATTGAGTGCTTGAATCGTTTCCGGAATGTTGGCGTAACATCGGGCCTTCACGGTTCCCGTTAAGTCGGTTAACATAACTCTGTAACGCCCGTTGTTCCCAGCCTAATTTCCGAAGAGAAATGGTCCAATGATACCACCACTCACACATTCGCCTACAGAAGCCACATTCTCGTCTGTGCGCACCGTACGACGATGGGGACCATGAGTGTTGTCCAGCAGCATAACAGTCTCATGAACTTTTTTCACAAACTTGTGTACAGGAGGCGTGATGGGTGAATTTCGGCCAAAACATTTTTTTCAAAAACGCACTGTTTGGGCTGCACTCACTTTGGAAATAAGCTTTCAATATTTCTTAACCTTGTTCAAGCGTAAAGCGACTCATTTCGTTCCGGAGGTATGATACTGACTCTCAGTCAAGATTGGGTGCGGGAAACAGCTGTCAGTGTCAAAATAACCTATGATTTAAAAATAAACTACTACACTCATAAAAATATCGCAAGCTAAATTCTTGTCCGATCAGGCTTATTCTGTTCTTCATTCTTACGTGCTCAGTCTCAAAATAAGTCGAATAATTCTTAAAACAATAGAAAAAATCCAGAATCAAGCTTTTTAATTTCAAATCAAGCCTATGCAATATTAAAATCTGAGCCATAACACCTGAATTAGGTTTTTTGCACCCAAATACAGGATCGAATTAGATTATACTCTCCAATTAAGCCGAAATAAATAAACTTCCATAATGGATTAATGTGCCTACCAATTAAGATCTAAACGATCATGATATACGAATTTATATGCTCGAATCAAACGCAACCAATGTCGAACTAAGATCGAAACATTACCGATACCAGAATTGTATTCTCCAATCAAGCTGCACAATCAAACACTCATTCTTAGTGTTTAAAAAAATGAAAGAGTGAAAAATTGCAAAAAACTGCAAGTGATAATAAAAATGGATAGTGATTAGATTTTTGAGTATTTGCTGGAAGACAATTTAAATCTCGTGTTGACGACGAAAAACAACTGAACAATCTTCTCGAAAAATTAAAAATTGGAAAGACAGATTTAAGATTAGAGTCGATTTAAGCGTTTTTCTTTCAATAAATAAATATGTTTTAAAAAAATAATAATTTGTTTTATTTTCTTAAACAGGAAAGTGACGGAGTTGATAAAAAATTTGACAAATAAAACTGTGCAACTTAAATTATGATATGTCATTTTTGAAGCATTCCAAAATATTTAATATAAGGATAACTTGTTCTTATTTACATTTTTGAAAGTTTCTTTCAAGAGTAATTATTTTGGGCTTTAGGGAGCATTATTGTTACTGCTATAAATAGGTGAACAATAAGGTGATTTTGAGCTTAATTTCAGCTCACACATTCTTCATTTTAAATAATCTTATTTTAAGTTTGCAATGATCTAAAATGAACTTCCGGCTTAATTTAAGCTCACACATTCTTCATTGCGATATGTTTAAGAATAAATAATATTATTTTAAGTTTATAACGATCCAAAATCAAGTTGTTTCATTCTTCGAATGAAATGACTTTGGGCTTAAATTAAGGTTACACGTTCTTAATACTGTTATAATGAGTTTTCCAATGAGAGGTGTTATTGTGAATGACCCGCTATTTCGGAAGCTGTCACTTTTGAAGCTTTTATTCTTTGACATTATGACAAGTAGAAACTACGCCATTAATAAAAATGGAACGATAAACGCTTCAACAACGGATTGGAATTATTAAAATTCACTACAAAAATGGTGAAAATCTTGCAGTCACAGTTCGCAAAACTAAAGCATTTTTTGGTCGTCGTGAAGCACCTAGTCGGACCGCAATACAGAAATTGGTGGAAAAATTCGAGCTGTTGGGACAAGTTAGTGATGTGAAGAATAAAACCCGTGCACGTCGCTCAAGAACAACTGAGAATATTGCTGCTGTTGCCCAAAGTGTTGAAGAAAACACAGGTTTGTCCATTCCTCGTCGTTCTTTGGAATTTAGCATTCCACAAACGTCATTACACCGTATTTTGCATAAAGACTTGGGTCTTAAAAAAGTTCAGTTAAGACAAGAACTCAAGCCGCCCAACGTTAACTTTCAACAAGACGGCGCTACGTGCCACACAAGCAACGAAACCATTGATCTTTTACGGGAAAAGTTTCCGGGTCGTGTTACCTCTCGAAGAGGTGATCACAATTGGCCACTGAGATCTTGTTATTAAACACCTTCCGACTTCATCCTTTGGGGCCACGTGAAAGATAAGGTCTACGCCAACAGCCCAACGTCGATTCAAGACCTTAAAGATAAAATTCGTGAGGTTATCGAGGACATGGGGCACCCACTTTGCGATTTGGTTATGGAAAATTTCATGAAAAGGATATGGTCCTGTATGCGTGCTCGTGGTGGCCATTTGGCTGATGTTGTTTTTCATTATTAACGGCATATCTTGCTCTTTATTATGAAATAAACATCCGATCATTTATCTCAAAAAATTGCATTTTCCTTTGAATACCAAAATAACACCTCTTATTGGAAAACCCTAGAACAATCTTAAAATAAGAATTAAAGGTTAATCAAAAAACATCTCAAAGTAAGATTTTTGCACTTGGATTAAGAATTTGCGAGTTTAACAGACTTTCTTCAACAGATAGGCCCACCCACACACTGTATTGTTGAGAATATGTGGCGGATTCGGAGTATTTGTGTTTTTTATCGTACTTGGATGGCTGAAAAAAAGTCCTACGTTGGATCTTCACCTGAAAATTGTGTTTTTTTAGGAACACAAATCTGTATGGAACGGAAAAGACTAAATACTTCTTGTTAACGTTGCGGGTTAGATTGCTTTTGAAAAGCACCTTAGGCTTTTTATGCTTTTTCCTCGCGGGACTGCCTCATTCATATATGCATGCGACCGCATTTACCGTTGTTTCATTCCTGCCAGATTGGGTTTGGCTGCTCTCCCTGACTCTTGCGAATTTCCGCCGAAGTTCCTTCATGGTTTTCGTTGCAGACTGCTTCACAGCGGCCCATGAATACATGCTGTGCATCTTCCGTAACATTCCCCCAAGACTGACAATTAGGAGATTCGTCGAGTCCAGATCAAGTTCAGATATGCTCGGAGGCAAGCATATCCGGTAAGAAGCTGACTTAGATAGAAATCTACTTCTCTGTGTTGACGGTCTATTCATTTCTGGATTTCTGGAATAAGACGATGGGTCCATCTTGCCTTTGCAGACTGATTCCATTTCTCCTGCCTGATTCTAAACGCTTCGCTGTCTTTCTGGTGATTGTTTCTTCATACTCCTGCGACTGATTACTAGTACTGCTTCCGTTTTATGCTCGGCGAAGTTTAAAACAACTGTTGCCATCCATAACTTTTCGAATACATTCGTTTCCAATGTCCTCTATTTCCTCCAGGTGTTTCGCAGCTACCACAATTGCAATATCATTGGCAGAGCCTACTATTTTTTCCTCATTTGGGACTTCAAGTCTTAGGACCCCATATCGTACATAATTTTCCATAGGGCCTAATACCGATCCTTGTGGAGCTCCGCCAGATATTTGGTACAGCTTTATTCCCTCGTCGGTGTCGAAGAGCAGAAACCCTTTCTCAAAGAAGCTCAGTATTATTTTAACTAAAAACAATGGCGCCGTCATAGACCTAAGGGAGTGTACTATAACTTCCCAGTTTGCAGAGTAGAGCGCATTTTTAATGTCCAATGTTACTACGGCACCATATTTTTGGTGATTCCTCTCCATCTCCTGCCCTTTATTGCTACTTCTAGAATAATACTTATAAAAACGCATTTTTAGCTTTTTCCGTAAGTCATTAACTACAACCACCGTTCCTTTGTAACTTGTCTCCTGGAGACATATTTCCTGAGGACTTTAACTTATTTATTAACAATTAATTAATTTTTTGCCAATGAAATTTATCAAAGTATTTTTCACAGCTCTCTGAGCTGTTGGGCAACAGTCCATGAACCTCATCCCCATTGTATGCCTTTCGAAAGTGGATGCTGTTCAAATGTCAAAAATATACCAATGTTTAGAAACATTTGCTTAGCTCTCCCACGACAATCTAGCTTGAAATATACTCCGAAAATCCCTCTGCCGTTGTAAAATTCAATTAATTAATAAAATAATCAAGAATATTTATTAGTTGTCTTGTTCAAGTAACCCTTCCCTTCCAGTCAACCATCAACGTGACACTACAATCCGGCAACAAAACGTATACATCCCCCCCTGGCCCAGGCATCAGCAGGGACTAATGTCAAAAGAAGTCAATTCCATCCTCTTGCCAGAGTTGGATGATATCCCTTGACAAAGGGATGCTATTTTCCCGAGAACAGCTACCATTTAAATTGCTACTAATATACCAAACAAGCAGCATCACAAACTTCCCCATTATCCTTTGCAAAGTTACAGTAATTGATTGCCATAAATGAGCATAAACTTTCCATCCCGCTCGCTCTACACAACCGCTCTCATGTGTGTGGTGTGCTGTACAGGAAGATGTCCCGCATCTCCCATCTTGTTGATTCAATTTCGCCGCACCAGTGGAACAGTGTATTAATCGACATTTAAGCAATTTCAACCCCATTTCCATCCCTTGGTACTGCAAACAGCTTCGATATGTGTCACACAAATCGCTTCATCGTTGAACAACCCTCCTGGCTGCCGTTGAATTGACTCTGCCGATCTGTCACTACGTGCATATGTGTGTATGTGTGGCATCCTTAACTACATCATTGCACCTAGGCGAATAGAAGAAAAAACCCTTATTTGCTATTCTTCCAGTGCGGTCGCGTGTGTGTATGTGTGTTCGAGCGAAAGATAGCTGCAAATATGAATAGGGGATGAAATTCATTACCCTTATTGTGCGTATAATCGTTTTGTGTATTAAACAAACTTCGGGCACAATAATGGTTTTGAATTAGATTTTCTACCCCCGAAGGAGCAGGGGGACTGCTCTGTCTATATACATACTCTCACCCCACCCATACCATTACCAGCTGGGTCTGAATGTTTGTATTGTGTTTGCCGGCCGTTTATTGAATTAAAACGAGCCGAGGAGTGGAAGCAGACTTATACAGTTGACTTCTCCAGCGGACCGTGTGTAATAGGATATCTCGAGCTCGAACTCCCGAGAGGGGATGAGACGCCTTGAATGGATGAATGTTTTGGTTTGAAGTGATTTTCGGAAAATCTGTTAAATAGGGGATGGTGTGCCGCGTTAGACATCCTTAGGCGTAGTCGTTGCTCTTGGGGTTTTTATTATTTACTCAAGTGTTGGTAATTTAGTCACTTATTCAATTTGCCATTTTTCAAATATAAGCGATGGGGGAGGGTGTTTATTTGCCATTTCATCCCTTGGCAGAGATTAGAGGGTTCGCTTGTGTTGAGGATAATGAATTTTCATTGTTTTTCGATTTATCAGCGCTCCTAGTATGGGGGTGAAACTTGATAGTTTGTATTTGTGTGGAGGGAGGGCTTCCTTTTTTGGGAAACAATCGGTTTGGCATTGGGGGTGATTAATTGTGCGGTAAAATGCGAGCTATTTTGTTTTCTCAGCAAATTTGTTTTCCGGCGGTAATTTTAGCGAACAGCATTTGGAGTGGGGTGTGAGTGGGGCTCATGAGGTTATGTCTATCTATATTTGCATTTTAAAACGGAGGTTTTTTTTGTGGTTCGTGAATAGATAGGAATGTATGCCTGGGGCACTTTTCTTACTAACCTGGTAAGGTATAAGTGGGAGTTATATTTTCAACTATAGCTAAAATGTGAATCTCCCATTACTCCCTATAAAACATCAATTTAAGACCGGTTCAAAGGAACCCTGTCCTTTGCACAGACCAGAGTAAATCGAAGACTTCTCGTCCCGTTGCTTGTTGTCAGTTCAGATTGCGCAGCCAGTAAGGAGTTGTTTACTTCTGCATTTGGGTAGTTTTCCCTACTGGTTAGCTCCTGAAGTTCAGTACAAAGCACCAAACTCTTCGCACCATAGCTGACCATATACTTAACATTACCCACTCAAACTCGTGCTTCTGCTCATCCTCCACAAGGCATCCTTTTAGCTGTAGTTTGTGTGAGAAGCTTACCTCCTGAGAGCCCATCTACACCTCGATTCACCATGATCATAAGACAACTTTATTCACCCAGCTGGACCAACGCAATTACTTAATTAAACGTTTTTTTCCACTCCACAATTCACGCCACAAGTGTTCTTCACTCTGTTTTCGATCTTCGCGACGCACACACACTGCGGGAGCATATTATGCACAGACCCCCGCCATTAGCACACGGTGTAGAGGCATTCGACTTGGACTCAAAGGGGCAAATATTTACCTGCGCGCGGTCGTTGTTATTTGAGCGGCAGACACTCACTCTACTTAGCTTTCCGTAATCGCAAAGAAAAACCAAATATACGCAGATTGCTCTGAATGCGGATTCGCGCCTCAAGTGGGTATAGGGAAGCAAGTGTCATCCGAAGCGCTAAACCAACAGAATCCGTTAAAAGCAATTAAGCGAACAGTGCAGATTAGCAGACGCCAATAAATTTGATTCGAATATCATCGCCACCGGCCGGACGATTGTCAGTCAATCTCGACGAGTCATCCAGACGTATATGACTGTGTAGGTATAGTTACGGGTTCTTGAGATGAGACTCTTGCGCGTTGCGCTGCTGCGGCCAAGGTGCCATTGCGCCCTGTTTGCACTGTGCGCAGTGTGCACCAGCAGCCAGAAGCACTTCATTACTCATATTGATTCGCTGTTTGTTGCACCATGCAAATAATGAAGAGCATTGCATGCTAACTCAATCTGAGTCTGAGTCTGGGTCTGAGTCTGAGCCCTCGGCACCGGCATAGACGACAGACAGTCCTATACAGTGCTGCTGTCATTAGTGGCATTTTATGCCACTCTGGGTTTTGCGCGACTGTGCGGCCGGTTTGTTACATTTGTTTGATGCTGCGGGGACGATGGGGCCGGGGGCACACAGAACCCGAAAAAGCGCACACAATGACAATTCTTTGACTCCTGAATGTTGGGATATTTGTTATGTCAATTAGCAGATTCAAAATGACACTTAATGTGACAGCGAAGACGATAAACTTATTCCTGAGCGCGACTTAGTGGTTCCGTGGCACTGCAGTTTTTACGGTACGACGATCGTTGTCGTCGTCGTCGTGGTGAATGCCGGTGAGTTGTAGTTCCCGTGGAGACAATTGAATCCACAGTTTTGTTTCGAGATTGCATGCACAATCCGGGGTTTTGTGCGCTTACGAACAACGCCACCGCGGTCGTTGTCGTTGTCGTATACGAGCTGGAGGTATAGACTTTGATGACGGTCCGAACAGAACGGCTGTGTTGTTCTATTCCATTGATGATGGTGATGACGGTGATTTGCCGGGTGAGGCTCTAATGACCCCAGCTACGCGGTGTTCATGTCCGACTCAATTGGAAGCTTGCTCGGGTTGGTTATGGGCTCTCGGTTGCATTTGTTTGCGGTTGAAGTGAAATACGGCGGCGGGAAGTAAATGCTCAATTGGGTCGGGGGTATAAACGAAGCCGAAGTGATGTGGTTAATAACAAAGTCAATATAGAAACTGTAATTGGACAAGTGAACAGAGGCGCCTTGGTACTACCCTAAGTTTTGATTCAAAATTCGACACAAAATTTGATAGCATCGATTCCTCCAGAATTGTACAGCTCAATCTGCGCTTTAGACGGTATATACTATATGCCATCTCTGATGTGCTATAAATATAGCTGTGTGTCAATCAAGACGATGGACAAACACTGACGAAGAGTGTGTATCACTTACTAAGATTGTCCAGAGCACTCTTTCGAAGCTGTGCCCTGAATCACATAAAGTGGCAATACTGGCGTGGGAGTAAAATTTTTAGACTAAATGTGGATTTAAGTTACGTCAAGCTTCAATAATCCTCAGCATTTGGAACAATCGGAAGCTGGTATCTTTTGGTTACTCGCGCATACTTGACAGGAGTGAACTCACATGTCCCTCACGGACGATGATAAACCAAGACGTGGCTTTTAGGAGAATTTTAAGACCTGACAGACAGTACTGGCTCTGTCCAAATACTGTCAAACAAAGTTAACCATCAACATTGGAGGACAACGAGGCAGCAAATAAACTGGCTTGACGCGGCTTTTCATTGGCAAAAGGAATATTAGCTGATGAAAAGTTTTATCAACCGTCAACGCAGCTCAGAGCTTAATTGAAAGTGTCAAACTTGGCCATAGAACAATGAACCAAAACTTAAGGTTAGCAATGCCAGCGGCGTGTGGCCCGGAATTGACTGTAAAAGTTCAAAGACCCCAGCATACCTTGATAAAAACCAAATCCTGGTGCCCACCACGGAATTAACCGGACAATGCGAAATCTGACTAAATATGCGGACAGCTATATAGGGAGCTTAATTGACAGGGACATATGGAGTCATTGTAACGTCTCTTATATTAATGGTGACCATTTTTTCAATCACATTTGTTTTAAGTAAAAATATCTCAACAGTCAAAAATGCTCAAAGCACATTTGAACTATCAAAATTTGTAGGTTTTTGAAGGTTTAATAAAAGGAATTGACTTGGTCTTTGAAAATCAATACAAGTTTACCAGCTTTGTAGGAATTGAGAAGGTACCTACTCGCAATCTCGGATATTTCTTATAGTAGGAAGTCTTTAGGCAAAAAAGACGACATTTTAGACAAAAAAAAGGATAATGTATTGTTTTCTTTTAGTAAATAAAGTGAACGACTGGGTCGAACGAAACTTTCTTGTTGAACAAAAGTTGGCTTGGTTGTTTTCTTATTTTATTAGGTAGATATTTGTGTAAGTAAAAAACTGAAAAACAATGCTATATAAAAGAAACAGTGCATAGATAGCATATAGGAAAAGGAATAGTGTTAAATAAAATTTACTTTTGGGTAGTTCCTATTCATCTGATATGGCCGTACATATCAAGTAACAATATGAGTTTCTAAAAGTTGAAGCTCTCAGTAAAAGGGAATTGTCGCAAGTTTTGGTTAGAGAGTTATAAGTGCCACCGTACTATCTTATAAGCTCTTACACTTTTCAAGATTTTTGACTACGAGGAGAAGTGAAAGAAGTTTCTGTTTTCTGATCTGTTAGGTCATGTTTTAATTTTGATTATTAAGGCTGGTATAAGGCGTAGTTTTGAAAAATAATTATTAATTTGATTTATTTTTTGAGAAATACTAAGTGTGGCATCTTATTAAGAATACTTTTACTATCCTTAATAAACATTGTTGTCAAAATCGTTAAAGCGGTTTTGTAAAATTTGGCAGCCAAAACAGTACCAAATATTGTAATGTTAAGTTTGCAAAATACTATTGCTTAACTATTCAGCTGAAAACCGAGTACAAATTATTGTTCGGGATGTAAGCATTACTAGGTTTTTAAAGTCTTTTTTTGAAATAGAGAATGGGGTTTTCTAGATATGAGCAGATTTTAAAATTAGCGTTCTTGGTGAATCGAATTGAAAATTAAGGACGCAATAATTTTGAAAACATAAATTTTACTCTGAGTTTGCATTTTGGTCGAAACCGTTGTTGCCGATAAAAACTGAGTTTTTCATTAAACTGAAAAATTACCACATAACCTTAGAAATGAATTTTTAGTACTATCGTAAGGACCGTTTTCTAGATCTGTCCAATTTTCAAAAGTACCGTTATTCGATTTTTTAGCGGAAAACTGAGTATGCAGTCATGGTAACCTCACCTACTTAAGCTTTAATATCAATTTGGTTTGAAATCGTCGGAGCCGTTTTCGAACAAATCAAACTGGTATGAACATTTTATGTGGGAAGTACCATTAGTATTGAGGTTACCGTGCAATAAAAAAACGGAACCGAACTGTAAGCCCCCAAACTCCAAATCCGCAGTTTGAACGAAATCCGGGTACCCGTTTAGGCTGTATACCTCAGGACATACATACAGACCGACAGGCAGACAGAATTTTGCCACCCACTTTTTTGAGTTCGTCTATCAACGTAATGTCAGAATTAGTTAACATTTGGAGTTCGAGATTTTGTATGAATACAATATCTTTCTCTTACTAGGTACGTAATGGAGAAAGTTAAAAATCCGAGAGGACATGGTAAGGAAAAAGAAGACTGTCCTCTCAAAAGGAGGACGAATTGTCACCGTACTTATATTCCATCTGAGCATGATTTTGTTGAAAACCCTTGTTCTTATGGATAGTAGTTTGTGTTAGGCGAATAGTTGCCTTGGTATAGCTCTTGGTTTTAATAGCGAACTTATACCTCACATTGCAGCAACAGAATTGGGGATTGGAATTTGAAGGCAGCCATTAAAGTAAAATATATCCACTATACATGCTGCCCCCGGGCCCTTTTGACTGCAGTCTTCCTCACGACCAAAAGACCGAACATTCTTACATCAAAACTAATAAAAATCTCGAACAATCCAAGGCGATGACATAGGGGTCACCGTTAAAATGGTTGGGCGCCATTTCTTACAATATTTTTCCGAGAAACAGAAACAAGATGGCTCCAAAATGGATTATAGTCACCAATTCCAGTTGCCACTTTATATACCTGTAAGGTGTTGCGATTTACTAAACATTTTCAGCCCATGCATTAAAAACAACCTTCCGCATGCTTAATATTCAAGTCAACGCCATCGTCCAACATCAAGAGCAAGAAGAGCATGACACCTCATCATAGACGAATAGATGTATTATCAGTTTCATGTCTCTATACCTGTTCCCACAGTACAGGCGCATGTGGATCATATTGCACATGGGGCCGTTGCCACCGGATGCCTATGTGAAGGCATATTTGACGAATCAGCAATTCGCACCGTGGGACCAGCGGATTCCCAACGGGAAATAATTATTTGATAAGTTAGTTCTTATTGGACGGTTGTGAAATAAAGACGTTTTGACTACTTATATTATATTTGTATTTGATTGTGTGGGTGTGCCCCCCGGCACACATTCGGGAGGACATCTTTAACTTTCATCTCTCCACAGGATATTGTCATCACAAAATATTAAAATAGAAAAAGACCTTTCCAACTGCCATCAATTTTGTCCAATTAAGGAATACCTACAAATACTGCCTTTGAAGTGATTTTGGAAATTCCCTTTGGCGTAATCGCTTTACAAAAGGAGCGCATTAAAACTGGTAAATCAGTTCGCCGTATATGGGGGAGTAATAAATAAACCCAACAACCCTTAATTCAACATCTACCCCTACCACGCGCTCTTCACCGTCAACGATATACTCCGTATGCCCCCACAAATTCCGAGAACAAATAGATAGATAAAATCTTTCAAATCCGATTTAGGCAATTAAGAGTTCAGTTATTTAAATTGGATTCTCTAGGTTATTGTTGTTTTCCCTTTTTAAAGTCACCTATTTTATGGAAGAGGATAGCTGGAGGTAAACAAAATTAGAAGAACGTGCGGTGCTTGCCTTTTGTGTAATACAAAGCACGAGATCTGTTAGACTTCTTAGCGCCAAAAAATAAAATGAGTTCGAAGAGAGATTTTTTCCTAAAACACTCAAGGTGTGCGGTTCGTCCTTAGCATTTTCTTGCAGTTGCCTTACAATTGCCCTCAAGTGGTTGCATGAGCATTGACAATGAAATAAGTGCGAGTGCACAATAAATGTCCTGTGGTTGGGCTCTAGAAGCTATACGAACATCTGTCCCGGAGCACAGTGGGTGTTTGTCGGCTGAAAACCGTTTTACAATTCCCACTTGAATGTTTATAATTATTGTTCGTTGCTCGTAAGTGGGCATAAGGGTTGAGTATATGTATTGAGTACCTACCGACCTCTGTACCCAAGTGGCAGACATTTTGGGACGATTTTTTCTCGGGTCTCAAAGCGGAGATTGCTCAAATATTTTAATTGACTTCTGCGCACGCTAGTCAACAAAAGTTCGCAGTCGATATCAATATTTGAGTTAGCAGCACTTGATGTTTGACTGTTTGTGATGATCTGCAATTAATTGTGCGCTTTGTTTGCATTTCCCAATGGACCATGTGGTTTGTGTGGCTTTCAAAATTCAGTCAGTGGTAATTTTTTAATTGCTCATTCGTATGTACATAAGCTAGGGAATGTCATCATCTTGCTATAGTGAGTCTTGATCTAATCGGTCTTAGACAGCCTAGACATTACATCATATTTTCATACATTGTGGAGACACTTGCAAAATCAAAAGAGTTCTGCCGGAAGTTCCTGTTGGACTATAGGTATACAAATAAAATTCTAAAACATTTTTTTCTTGCAAAAAACACACACGAAAAACAAAAGCGTATCTATCTATAGAGAAGAGCTCGACAAGTATTGTCTCTTGGTCTCAGAACGAGTTGATACTATCTGATCTTGGTAGAGAGCATACACCAACTCGTTTCCAAGATTTGAACCGATGCCTGATGAATGGAGCCTCAGCATTATTTGCCCGATACGGAAGAAATGAGGCCCTCTAAACTGCGCCAACTTAGACGCATCAGTCTCCTTAACAACGCATACAAAAACCAGTCTGGCGTACTGTTTGAACGCCTGAAACTATTTGTCAACGAACTGATTGGACCCTATCAGTGCGATTTTATGCCCGAAAAGTCCACAACCTACCAAAGATTCACACTACGACAGATCTTGGATAAAACCAAAGAAGTCCAACTCAATACCCACTACCTGTTAATTAAATTAAAGCATATGGTCGGCGCAGTGGCTTAGTGGTTAGTGTGTTGGACTACTAAGAGAGGGGTCCCAGGTTCGAATCCCGAGAAAACCCAAATTCTAACTTAAGGTTTTTTTCACTGCGTCACCTCTCGCGAATGTCTGACAAACATCCGAGAGTATAACTGTCATGAAAGAGCTTCTCAATTGGCCACTTGGACTCGGCATCAAATTATATAGATCCCTTCCATTCGTCCCAAAAATAAAAACTCACACAATACGAATGGTTGTGAGAAGCTAGGCCTAGGGTCCCTACGAACCTGTTGCGCCAATTATTTATTTATTATTTAAGGCATATGACAGAATTTATAAACAAGCTACACAGAGCCATGTTTAGTTTTGGCATCCCTGCCAATCTTGTCAGAATGACGATGGAAACTGCAAATATTTTCACTGACGTGCCCGCCCCCCGTGGACCGAGAGTTCTCTGGTGGATGCTATAACTAAAAAGACTCTGAAAGGAAAACACCAGAAAACTTGCCTAAATCAACATGCCTCTCCAACTAGCCCGGTCCATAGCTAGCTGCCTCCAGTTGCGCACTCCAAGTTGATTGAGGTCGTGTTCTACTTGTGAGCGCCACCTAAGGCGAGGTCTTACCTGACTGCGTCGTCCCTCTGGGGTGGAGTCGAAGACTCTGCGGGCTGGAGTGTTGTTGTCCATTCGCTTTACATGTTCTAGCCATCTTAGGCACCCAATGCTCAGCTTTTTAGCTAGGTGGATGTCGCTGTACAGCTCGTAAATTTCGCCGTTGAATCTCATTCTCCAAAACCCAACAACGAAAACAATGCCGAATATTTTGCTCGAAACGACCAAGAATATCTTCATTCTCTTGCAATAAAGTC
The DNA here is from genome assembly GCA_916610125.1 of Cheilosia vulpina. Classification (NCBI taxonomy): domain Eukaryota; kingdom Metazoa; phylum Arthropoda; class Insecta; order Diptera; family Syrphidae; genus Cheilosia; species Cheilosia vulpina. The sequence goes on along the minus strand of OU744276.1, from coordinate 110,692,419 downwards.
CATGCCTCAGTGCCGTACAGCAGGGCTTGGATGAGTAGGGTCTTGTATAGGGTTAGCTTGGTGTTACCGGAGAGGGCCTCACTACTCAATTGCCTTCTTAACCCAATGAAACAGCGGTTGGCAAGAGTTATCCTACGCTTAATTTCTGTCTCGTTAAATGCTATCGTACGCGCCCTTAAAATCGATTAAAACGTGGTGAGTATCGATTTGAAAGTATTGGGTATAGCTTCCAGGATCTGCCGCAGTGTGAAAATTTGGTCGAGAGTGGATTTTCCGGTCCTTAACCCGCTCTAATAGGGGCCAATCAGATTATTGACGAAAGGTTTCAGGCGTTCAAACTATTACGGCAGATAAGATCTTATACGCGATATTTAGACCACTATAGTTGGCGCAATTTAGAGGGTCTCCTGGAATCTTATCCGATTCAAGTAAAAAGAATTCAAGGTTTTTGTAAAAATATTCAAATATTGGCATTGCTAAAGTTCTAAGTGGGTACAGCCAAACCAATCAAACAACCGAGTCACTTAAAAAATCTGACGGTGATTACACTCAGATTTCCAGTCTTCATTCAGGAAACTCATTTTCCATCAGGAAACCTTTTAATTTCCACTTTTGTTGGACTGTGTTATAACTTTGCTACTATTGGAATGGAAGCGCGTTAGACTATACTTGACCTAAACTGCCTCCCAAAACAAAGTTGCTGTAGAATGACATTTTCTATCTGGGCATCTCAGGTAGCGAACAATATGCGCTTGCAGCGTGTTGGCGTCGAGCGATTTCATGGCAGAGATAATCCGAAAATTTCCCACATAATGCACAATGTCCTTTGTCCAAATTCATAAAAAAACGCATACACTCCGCCAGCATCCTCTATATCAGCAACTCGATCTAAACCGTGTGGTTCGCTAATTAAAATTCGTCCTCTCCGGGCAGTTCGGATTGCATCCTCAAGTAGGCGCCAAAACTTTGCACCACACGAATCGATGATGGAATTTAATTATGAATCCCGATTGGAAATCTGCGATAAGACCAGCAGCACACGACGATGCCACCCTCTCAGATCTGCCGCACGATTTCGACTGGACATTGATTGCAACCGCACCATCAAGGACAAACTATAAACTTCACATGTGCGGGAATGGGAACATCTGCTGGAATCGAGTTTCCTCGCCGTCACCGCATTAAGACACTGACACACTAATAAACAACAAAAAAAAAAGTACTCCTCTTCACTGCATAAGTGCAATCGCACTGCGCGCACTCATCAGGACATCGATGACCCCATTTAATGTCATGAAAACCACCAATCAGTCACGCAGAAGTGCATTTCGTTTCGGCTGGCATCTGGCTTATGTTGCCAAATAAGAAAGGAATTAGAAGATCTTTTCGGAGAGGGAGAACACCACCTTTCCGCAGTACGATTCCGTCTTTGAGATTGGTTCGGCCTATTATGTGCAGGACAATATAAAGGTCCTGTGTGTGTGAATACGGTATAAATTGCATTTAAAATGTCTTTGAATGTCAGTTTGACACTTGAAAATAGACGTTCCTGGGGATTTGCTTTTGTTGTTCGGTTTGAGTATGGCAGTTGAGATTCCTGATCCTATTCAAAGAGGTATAGAGAGTCCTTCAGATATGGATTGTGTTGGCATGAGCCTGGTGCGGCAGTCCATTGAATTGTTTTCTTGTTGCGGAGTCCTACAGGAGTTTATTATGCCGATTTGCTTAATAGGATAAGAAGAAGTCGACGAGTGTGTTATTGTTGTTGTTGGTTGATGATGGTGGAGTCGAGTGGGATTCAATGGAATTAAGGTTATTAGCCAATTTAGTGGCATCCTATGGCACGAGGTGATTTTATTTTCTTGTTTCTTTTCATCGAAATGTATATGCATATGAATGTTATTTGGAATTCCTTTCTCAGACACTATGACACGTGAGTGTGAAAAGCCGTAGGTGGTATTGACTGTGCGCAGATGGTTGATGTTTGACTTGGTCTTCGAAGGTGGGTACTTAACTTGTTATTGTTCGCAGTCATAAATGACGTGTGGAATGATTCAATATTGCATATGATTGATTGGTAGACGAGTGGCGTGGCGGATTATTAATCGTGGTATAGGTTCCTATACTTAGAATTTTGATAAATGGCTGGGAAGTTGTTGAGATGAGGCGTTGACATAATTATAAGGAAAACAGATTACTTGTGTGAAGAAATGTCGAACAAATATGTTGATAGTTGGTGGAGAAAGCTGTATATTAACTGAAAGTTACACAGCCACAAGTGAAAAATATATATACTTTGCACCATCAGATGAAGAAACGTAGTTGGCTTCAGTGTTCTTGATAAATTGACATCTTTCTGCTATTTTTAAGACCAGAATATTGGTGTGTCCGTGAATAAAAGGGACCAATGTGGAGCGGGGATTTTTATTTCAGCTTTAATGGAAGTAGGGACTTACTTATTTCACCTAACTGGCTCTTGCGATCCTGGCCACTCTGCTTACAGCTATCCAGACCAGACCACCTTAAGCTCAAAAATGTTCGCAAATCTTTTATGAGCTAAATCGTTTTTACTATTTTATCGCATTTAGTCCTTTGTGATTGTATAAAGCGATTTAAAGCTTTCCTTACCCAGCCCAAAGTGCATATTCCGCTATAGCCGACGAAACTTCAACATCGTTTAAAAAATATGTCAAGACGTTTTGAAACAATTTTCCTTCAAATGGGGGCTTGATTTTAGCAAATAACTTAACGTTGTTTGCGAACACTATAATTATCGGCAAAACAGTAATCGAGATAACGCTTTATTTATAATAAGATCAAACATAAGGGGCCCACGGGGGCTTCCCTGTGGAACCTCGGATATGACATTAAAATATCTCAAGCAGGTATGATTTGTGGCAGCACATCGACTTGAATGGTTAAAATATCATTCTAGCCAGAGCAAAATCAGCGAATGAAAACCTTTTGAGAGGTCAGCATAAAGTTGTTGACCCCCATAGCTTGAATCCTGCAATGTAAAATAAATTGTTAATAACATCACAAGATCAAGGTAGTGAAGTAACTTCTTAAAAAAATGTGTTAAGAAAAAAAAATGTTATCAGCATTTTTATCGATCAGTCAATTTTGTAAGACGCCGAAGAAAATTTCACCAATAATGTTGTAGGCCGATTTAAGAACCTTACCTAACAGTCAAACACTAGTAAAACATCAACTGGACGAGTGTCCACATAATAAGAGAACTATGTTCCAATCTTGAGAGCTTTCTTCATGAACTTGCGTACAGGCCGCGAGCTAAAGTTGGTGCATAGTATCAATCGAAACATATCTCCGGGACTTACGTTGTTTCTGACAGATCCTCTTTGGAGATAAGTTTGTTAATGATTCCATAATCTTTGTTCAAGAATACGTAAATCGATCAACTTGATTCCTCGAAAATATAATACACTCATAACCACAAAAACGTTCAGTGTTAAAGTATTTTTTTCAAATTGCTAATGGTCCACCTCCTTTAGACCTTTTGGATGCAAAGAAAGTTTAAGAAAGAGCTTCGCAAACGACGGTTTGATTTATTCAAAAACTACCGATGAAAGATGGCAGCATTTGCCCAATCATCTTTGAAGCTTTGTTTAAGTCTGGTCTGGGAAAATAATTGTATTGATATTTGAGCATTAGTAAGTCTGTCATTCCCGGCAAGAAGTCCGATCCGATCTACGGATAGAAAATGCAGATTTATATTTAGAAAGCTTAAATTTTGTATTGATTTATAGAGCATACAGATTGGGGTTATGTATGGATAAATGGCCACCACGGCTTTCCTGGCATGTATGCGAAATTTTCCATAACCGTTTCGCATAAATGTGACTGCATTTCCTTAATACACCTCCCAATTTCCTCACTCAAGGCGTTGGTGGTCGTGGGCTTGTTTGCATATACCTTTGACTTCAAAAAATCCCAAAGAAGAAAGTCCATTTGCGCTAAATCGCAAGATCTGGGTGGCCAATTCTGATCGCCAAACGGCCGATTACACGAGTAGGGAACGACTCATGCAGTCATTGAATTGTTTCTCTGGCTCTGGCATGTGGCGCAGCGTTGAAGCCACATAATGGTCGCATCCATATCTTGTAATTTAGGCACTAAAAAATGGGTTATAAGAATATAATATATAGATTTCGAGAGATATTCGAATCAGACCACCATTGTCGGGTCTCTTTTCGTCTCTCTACCACTGTAAATCTTACTCAGAGAGACTCTCTGGATTTCTCCACAGTTCTTCTCTGGGCTTAATTCCTAGTGTTAGCGCTAGCATCTATTTATGGGAGATCTGTTTCATCGACTGGGTCTCTACCCAATGATGTCCCAAGATCCTCATTCTTCTGCCAGCCAACGCTGGACATTGACACAGTATATGTGCCGCTGTCTCAGATTCCTCCAGGCATAGTCTACAGGTATCATCCTCTATAAGGCCCATTTTCCTTAAGTGATACCCGAAATTACCATGTCCTGTAGACAAAGCCACCACCCATTTCAATGTTCCTCGACTCATACTTAGAACCCTTCTTTGAGTGGAGCAGGTCGGCCACTTTATTGCCATTTTAGCTTGTCTACATTGTTCCACGGTTGACCACCTTCTCAGGTGTTCTGCCGTGATCCATTTGTGAATCAGCTATTCTACCATTCCTCTGCCTATTAAAGAGAATGGTTCTGGTCCCAGCAACTTTTCAGTTGACCTCTGTTTTGCAAGGGAGTCCGCCTTTTCATTGCCTTCGATCCTTATGTGTCCCCGTACCCAAGACAGTGTTACTTCATTTTTAGATGAACACTTATTGAGCTTAAGTACACATTCCAGTGCCAATGATGTTGTGATGTTTGTTTGTTCCATGAATCTGATCACCGCCTGATTGTCCAGTGCTATAAGGATATTTCTTCCTTCCACCTGACACTCAAACAAGTAGTCCAACGCATGAAGCAAAGCAATCATCTCAGCCTGGTATACTGAAGTGTATTTCCCGAGGCTAATGTGACGGGCAAGTTCCAGCTCTTCTGAATAGATACCGGCCCCCGCTCCGCCATCCATCATGGATCCATCCGTGAAAATCACTATTTCACCATTTTTTTTTCTGGAAGTAATCCGTCCCTCAATACGAGTTTTGTGATTTCTTTCCATAATACGCACCCTTGTTATTCGATCCATAGGCATGTTCAGCTCCCTAATCTCGTTTTTGACAAGTTCCAGGATCTTCCTATGTCCAAAAAAAAAAAAATGGGTTAACCAGCATCATTTTCGAAGAAGAATGATCCATTAATGCCTCCAGCCCAAAATCTGCACCAAACAGTCACGCGTTGTGGATGCATTTGCTTCTCAACAATTACTCGTGGGTTTTCTGAACCCGAAATGGTAATTTTGACGATTAACGAAGCCATATCAAGATGAAAATGAGCTTCATCACTTAAGATGAACTTGCGGACTGTATCTGACAAACCTTCATTAGTTTTAAAATATTGCTCAACAATTAAATAGCGCTCCATTTTTACTAGTCTCGAACTGTCAGCTGTCACATTGTTATATTTTTTTCCGTTGGCATCACTGTACTATTAAATGGCGCAAAATTCAAATTTTGCGTGAATTATGGGACACACTTTATAGAGAGCTTGCCACGTTCTGTTGTGTTGCCAACCAAATTAAGATTTGTCAACAAGGACGAGATGGGGAGTGACCTCTTTATTGAATTCTGCGCACTTCTTATTTAAGCGGACCTATTTTGTTTAAAATCTGTCACAATGCTGGCTGCTTCCGGATGCTGATGCTGTCACATCTTCTTACAATTATATTTCATTTAAGAACCACAACATCTTCCAACACTGACCTATATTTCCAATTTCGAGGTCAAAAGATACACCTTCCGGACATGCAAACATAACCACATTTCGCCCACCCGAAATCGCACCACCTCTATGTGGGCACCCACTTATTAATTGATTTCCTAACATCTTATCATCTTCGTGCTTCCGAGAACAAAATGCAATTTAAATTAAAACAATATTCCCACTCATTCGCTGCACTATGCGCATGCAATTAACACCTCCACGTACTGTCTGCCCAAGCCCTCTGGCGAACACGCAAGCTAATTACTATATATCGGCACTCCATGCCAAGTCGCATATGCCCAGGCACAGGCACTCTGTACTGTTGCACCTAAGTTATTAACTTACACGAATTTTTGGGATTGGCTTGGGAGTGTGAAAACATCCCGTCGAACATATGCCCGGGCTCTGCCTCCCGTATACCACGAGCACGTATACCTTTCCGCTCTTTGTTTGTCGTGATAAATTAAATTCTATTAATTGGATTTCTATATGGGAACTTGGGACCTCACTATCACTCCTGTACCGAAGACGGTTTCTCTCACTCCACGGCCTGTAGCCGGTTAATGCGATAATTGCAGGTGATTTGCTATGCGAACAAATCAGGAGCTATAAATAACACTGCCCAAGGTAGGTGTAGGTATATATGCTGAGCCAACTCTTCAAAGTTGCGTTGCGCGCCCTTTTTTCTCAGCGCGGACCACTTGAACTAGAAATTTGGCACGCATCTCGAAGTGTGAATTCGGGCTGTTGTCGGCGTTGGGCTTCCTTTGTTGCCGAACAATGATGGCACCTGTGACGAGTTTGAAGTGCACGTGAAGCGCCCTTAAAATTGCCGCTTTTGTTGGGTCTATTGTTCGGCCTATTGTTTGCGCTATTGTTTGGGTTTTTGTTTCTCGATTTGAGTTTCACTGTTGGCCGACAGTAGGGGGCGGATGGTGATATAATTGCAACAATCTGGGTCTCGGTTCAAGGTGTGGCATACTGGGCATGTGCAGTACACTGTTCTCGGGAATTTTCCCTTCTTTCAAATTGGTTCTTTGTTCGGTGATCGGTTTGCTGTGTCACAAATCGATTCTGCGAATTTGTCGCTATTTGTGTTGGGATATGCCCTTGCAAAATACCTTCAAATGAGGCAAAGAGAATTCGGCGCGTCAAAACACCATGGCAGACAATTCGTCACGACAAGGTGTCTAGCACTGGTCGGCTCGGAAGAGAGGCAGAAAGAATTTTGGTTTTTGTCGTGCATCAAAGACTGCCAGTCTGGAGTTGACTATTTTTATTGGCCTAAGTACCCTTGCTATGCATATATTCTACAAACAACATTTATCCTGCTCCTTATCCGCTCACACGACTCAGATAAGAATCGCCTCTCTGCCTTTTGTAATATCCCGTGATAGTCATTACGAGTAAACTACCTCTCTCCTGGCTGTTATCCTAAGGATTAAATCGCTTAATCCAAAGCTAACGAGGTGCGTTGTTTGTAGTTTGTTTGCTGAGTAATTAAGCTTCATCCTTCCTATACACGATGTCACATTATTTCACGAATGTCCTTCTTATAGGTGGTTGTTTCCCAGTATCTTGCATTCAGGGGTTACATGGCCGTCATTCAAATCACCGACATCGTCACCATCATCCCCTATTTGAGACGAGTATAGCTGACCAATATTTTCATCCCATATGCAAACAAAAAACCCCAACAATGCTGAAATTTGCTGCAAACATTATTCACATCGAGTGCGTGTGTGCTGTATAAACATCTATTCGTTGCCCGTATAATTGATCCTTTGGCCAGCCCCTGATTTTCAAATCCAAACACTGATCGCCAATCGGTGATAAGCGCACTACAATTTAATTTTACTATAGATACGAGTGAATCGCATATGGTGCCATCCAGATTGTTATCTCCCGACAGCCCTCATTGTTCGTACAATGGAGTCGAATGCAGTTGTCACGTTCGAAATGATTGGGAAATTGTGATGAATATTCTGCGAAAATTTATCTGAAATTTTAAGCATTGGACATAGGCAGACCTTAGAAAGGATGTGTTCGTGCAACTCCCATTTGAACATCTGAAAATGAGTCTTTTGATTGATTGTGGAGGAATTTATGTTTGTTTGTTCCCAGGACAGATAAAAGGGCAATTGTTGTGGTATCAATATAATGGCTCATCATTTTCTGATTGAGAAAAGGTGGTCCATTGGAAATCGCATGCTTGAGCACGGTGGGGTTGTGCGATGATTAATGCTGGCTTAAAATATAGGAAGTGCAACAATTCCTACCAGAAATGTGGAATTCATCCAAACAATCATAGAAACAATATATTCGTCCTGTATAGGTGCACCTGCTTAAATCACTATATATTATACGTTTTGGCGCGGTTGTATATCAATCCCTTCCTGGGGTTCGCTGAAAAGCCAATTGTACAGTGAAGTAGCGAAGAACGTGAATTGGGCCTGGAAATCAAGTTGGATTGGGTGAACTTCGAAAGTGGAAATGAACGAATATTTATCGGTGAGGATGCTTCTCAAAAGTTTCGGCAAGTTTACAAAAATATGGAACAAACTCCTCGGACCATCTGACCCAAAAAGATATCAGACTGCTTGACATCGCATCCTATCAGGCATTTTATTCTATCGTAGAAAATCCTTCGTAAATAGCCTGATTGACCCCTATCAGAGCGGTTTTATATCAGAAAATTCAACCCAGTCATATTAAGAGCGATCCTAAAATGCCCAAGGAAATAGAATACATCTACACATCTCTTATCTTCTCTCAACCAGCATCCTATTTAACAACGAAAAAATGTCTAATTGCCCATAAAGAGACATGTAGATACCATACTCGTCACGTTGTACGATAAACCCCCATGTATAGGTATACCCCCAGTCGTCCGAAACATTAACCGCAATAATGAGGAACAATTCCTTTAATTTAATTACACCCAAAGAACGAAACAATAACCCAACAATCAGCAGCAATAAAATATCAAAATTAATATTCCATTTATCACCAGGCCGCCGATAAGACGTTGAATTGAAATTTTCTCAGCAGCCGAAGACGGTCCTCGGCGGTTATCATTCCAATAAATCAAATAAAACTCCCAAAAGAGTTTTCCCAACGAAACTCAGTCCTGCTATCTAATCAAGGGCCTCGCGGGCTTGCGCAGAGAAATCACTCGAAGGATAACGCAAGGTCAGGGCAACCACAGCCAGGCTTTTTATCAGTCGAAGGCATATAATTGAAATTAATCTGACGGCACAACTCTCGACTGGTTGGGTCTTTACGCACGCATTAGACGCTGTAATTGTGCGACGATTGAGATATGGGGAGATTTGTTGCTTCCCATATAAAACTACTGACTGATGGAGCGAACAAGCGATAAGCGCACTTGACCCTCCACCATCCTAATCGCTTGTATTTTGTATATTGAATGTTAATTGACGCTCCACGCCAGACTCGTATCTCGTTACACGAACAAAAAGTCACCCGTCATTATCTCGAAACAATTAAACCGAAACCGAGTGTAATAATTAAGCTGATAGGCCGGACCGTTTCAATGTCACGATCGCGCTTGTGCCGCTGCCGAGAGTGTAATCCTAGGAAATGCCGTCAGTTTTCACGCCTCAGGCGAGCGAGGAAAACGACGGAGAAACGAGAGCCATCAGCGTGTTTGTGGCGTTCATCCGTATCCGCGAACGGCGCCAGGGGTGTAGACCCTACTGTCTGGCGGGGGAGGGTATCGCTCATTCGAAACGCATGCATCTTCTTTGGACAAACCAGTCCACCATATGACCGAGAGCCACTCGAGATCCAATTACGAGGGTGCAGGGTTTCGTCCTTCCACGAAGAAGGCACTTGTGTGGCATGTATAGCGGCGCTTATGTGGTAGCTGCACTGAAATCGATCGTTTACCCACATTTAATGATCCTGTCAAGCACTGGAAGGAGTTTGACGCGATGATTTATTTTGCGGTCAAAACATGTGTTCGACGTGACATGACAGACCGTGCACCGCTCAGAAGCGGCTGTCTATCTGTACGGTTAGTTCACAGATCGGATTTCCATTTCGACAGGGAACACAAATCGGAAAATCCGTTCCGGTTGGAGGGATCTGTAAGACATGGAGGCGCTTGCTCTTGCCGCAGGATATGGGAGTTAATGATTAGTCAAAATAAGATTAAGAACTCTCGGCAAGAGGATGTACTGCGCGTTCCTAGGAAATGCCAGAACTAAATGTTTCACGTTCGTTAATGGTTAATGGATTTTTTAACGCCGTGTTAGTGCGGTGTATTTTTTACTTGGGAAGAAAAATGCACTGGGAACTAATTAAGGGGATATTTTCGAGGATAACATATTTCGAATTGCTGGCGGCGGTTATAACTGTTACGCATTATCGGGAATTGTGATTTTATTGGAAGACTTACAGACCAAGAGAGACAGTATGGAGACATTCTTTTTGGAAGATTCGCTATGGAATGTCAACTTCCGTTGGGATACAAAGGGGAAGTCTTAAGACTAACATAGACTATTTGGAGACAGTTTTTTGAATGACAGTGGTAACGGATACAGAGCTAATCCGACAATCAAAATTTTTTATTTTTCAATTTTGCAAGGCTATTTTCTAAAGCTTCTTGAAAAATGACGAGGTTAAAATGCATATCTGCATAATGAAGGCCTTATTGGAATTTTCTAAAGGTCGTTTGGTCAAAAAATAACCTTAAACCTTAGGCGGTTAGGTATCATTAAGTACACCCAAAAAAAATGCTGTAGAAATGTTGAAAACCGCTGTTAGATCGACTGCATTCGTTGTCATAATCGACCCGACATCCAATGCTTTCAATTCAACAATTTGTTGTAGATTTTACAACAAGAAAAATTGTAAATAAACAGCTTCCGTTGTTGAATTTACAGCAAACTTTGTAAAATACACAATACTTGTGTGTATAAACTACTAATTTTGGTTGTATTATTCACAACACCTTGCTGTCAAAATGCAGTTTCTGTCTTAAAACCTACAACTCGATTTCTAGAAACGAATACCATTTGTAGCCCCTATGCCTCATATACACAATTTTGTTTTGTAAAATCGATGCTTCAAAATGAAAAACATACACCAAATAATTTTAAATTCTTTTTATTGAATATATATTCACAAACAATTAACATACATACAATTAAGTTAAAGTTAGTAGATTCTTGCGAGCTTCTTGCTGAACTTGGTGTTAAGAAATTGTCCTCAATCCATTCTGTGGTGATTATTGTCACATCCTATTGTAAGCGGCGCCCCTGTAATGCATACTGGGCATTTAGGGAGTTGAGGAGACAATTTAAAAAAAAATGTTATATAGGTTGTAGGGTCTACATACGTACATACAGTCATATAGATAGATAAATACACAAAAAGACATATGGACAAACGAGTGCTAAGATTACATTTTTTATCTGGAGTTTGACTTTTTAGCAATGATGGAATTTTATCATGCTATACTTACTTCTTCCTTTTTCCACTTCATTAACTCGTCCTCAAACTCCAGCTGCAACCCAAGTTCACTTTCCGGAAATATTTCGGAGATGTGCTCCGACTCCGATCTGAGCAGAAGTAAACTCTGTTTAGTGAGCCCACGACCTTGTTAAAAAAGAATAATGTGGTCGAGAAACGGCACTCAGGCGACGAACGAACAAACAAAATACGAACAAATGTGTAGCTTACTTACCTGCTAAAAACGGCACAACACTTATAGACGTTGAAATTGCCCACCACTTCAAAAACATCCACGTCTAATAGTAATGTTTTTTCAGTAGCCGCGTTTCCTTTGACGGGATTATTCTGAACATCCTCAGCATTTTCAGACAAAAAAAAAACAAATCAGAATTCATTTGAAAAAAAAGTCACAACTTTGCACTATGATAATTCGCCTTGTTGGTTCCAGACTTGAATTAGTCATCAAGAACAAAGTAATGAACATAAACCATGAAAATATTCTGGCTGCGTGAGTGGGTTATGGTAAATGCAGCTGTCAAATTCACAACTCAATGCTGTATCAAATAAAAATAGTTGTAGATTTCAATGCATATGTTGTGGATTTTACAAGTTGTACGTACATTTTACAGCATTTTGTATGTCCATTTTGGTTGTTGTTTTGACCAATTCATACATGTACTTTTAACAACAAAAATTGACAACGCGCTGTAAATTTTACAATAAGAAATTGCGATCAATTTGACAATTTTATTGCAGAAATGAAAGCAAACGCTGTAAAATTAACAATTAATTGTGTATATGAACGCAATTGCTGTTAAATACACAAATATACAACTTATTGTAAATTTGACTTCCACATGTTGTAAAATTTACAGTGGACATTTTTTTGGCTGTACCTGTGGAACCTTCGTACTTCAATCTATACCCTGTTTTCAATCTTTTTACTGGAACAGGTATCATTAGATATGATCATAGAATACAAATTTTTGTTGTCGATCACGAAGTTATTTCTTAAAACCGAATTTTATGAAGTACTAGCAGACACATGTCCGCTTCTCTGATATTGAGCACATTTCCAAGGGACTTTTCCGCCTGGATGCATTCCATCGAGTATTTTATCGGCTCGAATAATAACTTTATGACTGTCCGACGGCATTCTTTCGTTCTTTCGAGTTCAGTTTGAAATACTCGTAACTAATTCATTTCTTTCATGGAAAAACCTTTGCAACCTTTCAATGATCTCCCTTCTAACATTTTTGGTACCACTTGGACCACACCCAATTTGATACCGTTTATCTACCTCGGCATTAGAATTGCCCATGAAATACATTTGCAAAAATGTATAGCTTGAATCAGGGATCCGATTTTGTGATAAACCTGACCTTGAATCTGATCAGATCCAAAACATTCAGATATTGTATCAAATTTGCTTACAGAAATGCGCATAAATGGCATAAATCTATATCTCTCAACATATTTGTAGCTCAATAAGAAGTCATTTGGAAACATGAATTATACTGCTAAAACTTCGACAAAAAATGTTTCGATTCCAATGATTCTCCAGAAACTGAAGACTTCAAAGGTAGCAGATTCAATGTAGGCCATTTTACTTTCCCATTTGCACAGAAGATTCCAGGTGTTTCTGTCAAGTATTTCATTAAATGACAATATTCACAGACTTTATCCATTAAGCTCTAGATTTATAATTAAACGTATTTTCGGGGGTCGATTTTGGCTATTTTCACTCTCACGTTCATCATTTGAACGCCTCGAACGTCATCTTGCTTGAACGGCACGCTTCTCCTCACTTTCTGTCGCTCTTATATCCGCTTTGCGTCTACTATCTCGTGTATTACTACCAATATTTCTACGTCATGGTCGAGTCATGATTTCTTTCAAGTGAAACAAAATTCGAAACCTTTAAGGAAAATTTCAAAATGCAAAACAAAAACATGTCATTTAAAACAAACAAAAACCAAATTCACTGTGAAAAATTGACAAATTTTGATACTAACCGTGAAAACGCAAAATAAAAAGTTAATTAGCAAATAAATTGCTATTTTTTATTCACAAAATAGAAACAGATAATGGCTTATTTTTTAAGCTATTCAATTAATTTCAAACTAATTTATGAAAGCACTTGTTTCAAAAACAGAGTAGACTCCAAAACGCACACAGTGATGCCAGATCGTGTCGGCATGAGCGAAAGGGCATTTTTGCCTATTTTTATTAATCGTCTTTGGAAATTCAGTCAGCAAAATCTGGTATCACTGACGCACAACACTAAATGTGAACCAAATATAATGGAATACAGAGATATATATCTTTCCAGTGGAAAGGCGGCTGCCTACAAGCTGTTTTCCCGAAAAATTCATGAAGTCACGCACATATGCTCATTTCTTTTCTAGTATTTGTGAGTTCATGAATTGAACTTTAATGCAAGAATTCGCTATTCCGAAATGAATATTTCACTATTTTTTTTATTTTAATCGAAGCGTTAACAAAAACCAAACAAGTTTAATGCCAAACACAATACAATTGAACAACGCGATGCCCATAAAAGCAAAAGGAATATTGGCCGGCCATTAGCAACATGCTTTTTTGTAGCTCACACGATTCACAGACGGGAGTTGAAATTACAAAAACAACAATGTTAACAAATGGGCTTTGGGAGGAGAGACGTACGAAAGGTATCCATCTCTTTTATTCTTTCATCTCTGCCGTGAACAAGTTTTGCAATACCTTTTCAGCAAAAAAAAAACCTCAAAATTCGGTGTTGCCAAACTCGAGATATAAAAGGATAAACATATATCAAACTCATTTTTATATACCTGTAGAAGAAGAAGATGTACCAACTAAAAGGTGAATTTCCGAAGATGGGAAAAATGTAATCTGTTTTTTGAAAAATGACTTTCCAAATGTTAAAAAAACTATTAAGAGTTCTTGATTATCACACGTATACAGAAAAAGAAAAATGTGGCACATTAATAAAATATTTAGAGGGTTCCTTTCTGTCAGCTGCATTGGTGATATTTTAAATAAGATCCATAGACGGAATGTAACTGAAGTTGAATGGTGTATCTTAAAAACATGCACTACCCGTATAGCTCCTTTAATTGCAAAACTGCCCTCAATTCGGGCTTATCTCTCAACGAGAACGTGGAACTTGAACAATTTCCAAATTCACAATTTTTTGGGTTGCGGGCCTAAAAGGAATAATTGACAAACGCATTTGTAGATGGTCGAACTGCACATCATGAAACAGAAATGGCCTATGCTCTATCTCAAAGACTCCAATAATCAAAAAGACTAAAGATATAACTTATTTAATTAATTTTAAAATAAATTAAAAAAAAATATTATATTATTTAAAAATAAATTTAAAATAAGGTGGCATCATTGGAAGGCACGTACTCACGTGGGATCTAAAAAAAGGAGGATGCGGATACTGAAGCTATACTATACTGATACTAAGCTTTGCAAATCTGCTTGGGCGGCAAATGAACTCCAACTTCTCGTCCAATTAAGCATCAAGATCCTGCGCAGAATACCTCACTTGAAATGCCTCGATGAAATTCACTCAATTAAGCCTTGACCGTACACGCAACAACTCCTCATTGTGACTTAACGAATGCTGTCCTCGACTTCATATCGATATCGTTTGCACCGCACCTTCACCGAAATTAGCCCAACCTGACATCTTGTATCGAAATAAATTAATTCACTCGACAATATACAATCAAACGGCGTATTGTACCCGTCGAAAGCGAGCCAACAAAAATGAGAACGGTTCCAGAAAATACTTGCAGCACATTTGCTCAGTGATTAATATCGCGCAGCGACCTTACCATATGCATATGCGTACATGTAGACCTCGTGGAACGCATGCGAGCCAATAATTCCGCGAGCTTGTCATAAAAGGCTCGTTTGGCGCAATTAGCCACAATGAATGCATGTCAAATTAATAATAAGAAAGACAGATAAATTATGCGATCCGCGCTCTTTGTCGCGGTGACTCTTGAATTTATTGCACCAAACCGGCCAGGACTAAACAGATGGTCGCCTTGGAGGGAAGAGTAGCAGACCTCCCTTGGGCGCAATCCACAGCCAAGAGTGGTGCATAATTGGCGGCATCATGCTCAAAGTCTAAATCGGTAATGGATTGTGACTTTTTGGCCGGGCCACTACCTAACTCCCGCCCGGAATCACCGTGAAATGGGATTAACGTTCGTGCAGCATCCGTAAGTGTCAAACATATACTTACACAAATTTCCGGACGATTATGAACACCAAATTAACACCACAACCATGGACGGTATTTTCAATAATAAATTACCCTGATGCGGTGGCTTTCCTGGACTGTTGATGCCTGGGCCTGCGCGAGAAGGATGCTCTCGCCTTGGCGCAGTTGGTGATTTATTGGCTTATAATTTGCGCGCGCACAGATTCGCATTTTTCGCTACCCCTTGGGGGCAGCATCTCAGTATAGGCACAGTAGGCTGTGCGCTTAATCAATGTACGCATCGCCTGTTATGCGCTTGACGCTTGATTATTTCGATTTGCATGCGTGCGTGCATTCCATTAGGTGGATGGTGATTGCACTTAGTGCAACGTGACACTGAAACATTGTATGGAGTGCGAACTAATAGCTGCACTGATGGGTGCAGGAATTCCGACTGCTAGACGAGTTTGTTCACATTGATTGCAGCGAGGTGTGGACATTAGTATGCCTGGCGGTAATTAGCGTGTTTGACTTCTGTCAATTTGTTTGACTTAGTTGGTGTTGGAGGACTATATGGACAGTGAGAAGAAAATGCTGCTGTGCAACCTGTGAAAATACAACAAACAGGCTTCAGGGCTATTTGGGAGTAAGTTAGTCATACAAAGACTGAGGCGCTGGCAGTAGTGGAGCCAGTGGACCGAGTTGCATTTAGCCGGCAGATGCAACTAAAAAAAAAAAACTAACTCGAATATTTTTCCAACCGAATGTCAGACTTGTAATGTCGAGATAAGTGTCTCGTTTGGTCATACTCACATTCTACCAAAACTGTATCGCTTCAGCTTAATGTTCTTATTTTTCGATGAATAATGATAGGTATTACCGAAATGGCCCTAAATCGTAATAACTTTCAGGACTATCAGCGCACAAGCCTAAAAGCCTAAAACCTTAAACTAAAATTACATAGAAAAGCAATTCAATGCCTAAATTGGAGAAAGGTGAATAACAATCGGTCTTAATTTCAGCTGGAAGGTTTGTCCGAAGTGTTTCTTTTGTGACCATTTCACCATTGAATTTTTAGGAACCTTATTTTTAGACACTCTTTAGACTGACTGAAAAAACCCGTTAGACCTATTCAAACGTATGGGTACTAAACCCCATTCTAGCTCATCAAAAATCAGAGAAACAGCTCACAAAGCCATTAAAAAATGCTTTTAAAAAAATCATTATTCGGCCCCCGAAAAAATCACACCCAGTGTGGTAAAATGTGGATCTTTGACTTCGTAGGTCAAAAGCTAGGAATATTTGTAACCAAGCAAAACTGTCAGGAACCGAAAAAGATTAAGCGAACGTATTGTTATTTTAAACAGAAAGCCAGAGCAGTTAAAATAGTAAACTGGGCAACTTATGGTCAACTTTAGAAAATCGTCCCATTGGGCTACCTCAACAATCAGTAGCTTACGTAGGTGGAGTGGCTTCCACAATGATAACCAGGAAATCTTAGAACCGCTTCAAACTTTCAAAGACCCATTTTCCAGGTTGCTCAAACACGCAGTTAGCGTAGCCGGGTTCACTCTCTTCAAATTTAAATTAGAAGCTGTTTGTTAATAATTGTATACAAGCAAATATAAAATATTTTGTTGACTAAAGTTTTTTGAACTCCACAAGTCAACAGAACCGAACGATATTTCGCCAATCATGCTACAAAAGACGTCTGAAACTTACTTACTTTACTTTTGGTGGCATCATCACTCAAGTATCATGAGGAACCAAGGCATTATATTGACACGAAGTTTGAAGTCGGTATACCTGACAGCTCTTCCCCAAAACTGTCATAAAGCTCAGTGACATCCGCACAGATAGATCGAAGACAGAAATGTCAACAAAATCAGAATATTTCGAAAACAAACAGCTTGCAGTTTACTTAAGCATCTTTAAGGCCTGTAAAATAAGGAAAGTACCCCAATGGATATCACCACTAGATTGGACACTCAAAGATCACTAAAAGCGATTAACCCCAAGCAGGTACATTCAAAATTTGCAAGAGCTGTAATCAGTCAGTACTGCGCTTTGTTGTGTTCCACCTTTTATGGCATTTTTAACACACTATCACTATAGTCCTTAATAGCTTAATTGAGCCATCCAGGCCAATAGCGTGATTTACTTTCAGCTGATTACATTAATTCCAATTGAAACGTGTTGAACAATGCAGCACTTTCCCACCGCTGTCAACTGCAGTCTGCACGATTTATCTCTATTATCTCCCATTATACGTACTTAGCGTTGCCCATGTTCCCCGCATGTATTTAACACCCTTAATGGAAAATTAATCGTCCAAAAACTACATTTAGCTGTCAACGTAGCTGTCAAGTGTCTTTATCGAGGCCTACCCGAACCATTTCAATTGCGCCAAATGCGAGAAAACACCCTCTATTCATGAAAATTTTAATTCCGCTCCTAAAAAGGACGCACATACTCACTACGAAGTATAATTATCGAATTGCGAATGCGTTGCTCATTAAACCGCCATTGAAATTCATTTACTGAATAGATGTTACATATGTCAACTTTGCCAGTTGCCACTGACTCCTCCCGATCGTTTATGTGCACGGTACCCTTTGTATGGGTTTCGTTTTTCGGAAAAGTAGCGATTTGTTGGCATTCGCAACGCTATTTATCACACTCGAACGATTCGCAATGAATTCGATTACAGACGAGAGATGAGAGATGATGGTGCGTTCATTTGCGATACGATTTGTCTAACCAGAGCGACGCTGACGGTCGTCGGTGGTGAGGGGAGCTCACTGGATGATGATGTTGCAAAACTTGGCAGAAAGGAACATTTGAACAGAAAAATGGCTGTTGCTGACTCAATAACTGGCATTGTGACCGCCGAGAATAATGGACTTACCATTCAAATGCTACCCGGAGATGATGGGTGTTAAATTAAGGGAAGCAAACATGATGAAGGTTCTATTGGTTTGGTTTGGTCTGTTACAGTTGTTGCATTGACGCACAATGCGGCATTATACTTAATCGCGTTTGTAAATTGCCCTTTCATCGGATGTCGTTATCACCAGTATCAGTGTGTGTGTCTGGAGTTGTGGAAGCTAAATATATGTCGAGGTTATAAGCAGTGTTGCCACTAAAAAATAATAAATCCGGTCAAATCTGACCGACGACGGATTTTTATGTTTTTTAAATTCGGTCAAAAGATAAAATAAATAAGAATTTTTGACCAGCAGTCCGGTCAAAAATGGAAAATAGTACCTAATATATTTTAACTAAAAATTGTAAACAAAAATGATGTTATTATTATAATATAGT
The DNA here is from genome assembly GCA_916610125.1 of Cheilosia vulpina. Classification (NCBI taxonomy): domain Eukaryota; kingdom Metazoa; phylum Arthropoda; class Insecta; order Diptera; family Syrphidae; genus Cheilosia; species Cheilosia vulpina. The sequence continues at coordinate 110,673,527 of OU744276.1, read as the reverse complement.
TTTTTTTTATTTTTCTAAACAAATCTTAAATAATAAAATAAAACAACAAAAAAAAAATAATAAAGCTTTGCATCACAACGTTTTGCAGGAAATGGAACGTTCAACTCCAATTTGTCGTTTCGGTTAAAAACCCGGTCTAACCGGATTTCAAAATTTTCTCCGGTCAGAGGGAAGTGATTTCGGTCAGATATGACCGGAATCCAGACGGAATGGCAACACTGGTTATAAGGCAGTTGAGAATGGAGGTTTTGTAGTATATATTCCAAACGATTGAATCAGCCTTTAGTTTAATTCAACCCTCAATGTCAGCTGCAGAAGTAAATATTTAACAACTATTAGCTTGGAATTCAGCTTCAGATTTTAAATTTTTAAGTTATAGCCGAAAGAACCCCTAAAAGTTAGACCAGGCTTGGTGGATCTAGATTTAAGGCGACAATTCTTTACATTGATGTGTGGCAATGTAAAGATTTTTGAAGTTTTCCTACGGAGATTGTAAACGATTTTGAGATAACAATATATCACAATTATATACTATCGATAGGTTCCACAGCAACCTCCAAGCAACTGTTTGCCGTCGATCCACTGTTGACCAATGCATTAGAAGCTACTACCTCCGTTTCCGAACCATGTGCTTCTGACAAGAGTCTGATCTCCCATGCCTTGTCAAAACACACCATGCTTATACGTCGATTTGTGGCGAACATAATTTTCCAGAACTGTTCGTTGAGTTTCGAGTTATGAATGAGGTTCGAAAGGTTCTTAGAAAGTGATAAAAAGAGAAGATAGGCTACAAAACAAACTCTAACAACCCTTTTAATTATGAACTCACTGGCGGTGTTGAGAATTTGGAAGAAACGCCACTGCAAATTTTTAAACGACTAAAATAATTAAATAATTGGCGCAACATGTCCGTAGGGACCCTACGCCTAGCTTCTCGCAACCATTCGTTATGTGTGAGTTCATTTTTGGGACGAATGGAAGGAATCTTACAATTTTATGCCGAGTCCAAACGGCCAATAGAGAAGCTCTTTCATGACAATTACACTCTCGGATGTTTGTCAGACGTTCGAAAGGGTTAGCACAGTAAAAAAGGATTTGGAATTTATTTTGTTTTTCCTGATTCGAACCTTCGACCCCTCGCTTAGTAGTCCAACACACTAACCACTAAGCCACTGCGCCGACTTTATACGACTACGATTGCCAAAATGTCCTGTTACTTATTAGTCCCCTCATATTGACGATAATAGAAATGTAATGTAAAAAAATATGATATAACCTACAAAGCTGTAGAACGTGGGTTATTCCCAAATGCGCGGCGGATCGTATCGAAAGCGATACCTTAATTTCGACCGTGTTCGCTTTTGCTTATTCTCAAATGCGAACGGGTGAAAATTATCTTACCAGTTATTTCGATTCTGACTTTCCATTTGTTTTTCCAAATAATATTAATTTGACAGTTGTGTCCCGGGACAAAAATATTTTTTTGTGTTGCTGTTGTTGGTTGTGAAAATTGTAGATTTTGTTTTGAATAAAAAACAAATAAATGGATTCAATTAGTTTATAAACGCATCTGTGGCCTTGGTGAGTTGAGCGGTTTATTTGTATGCGGAAAATGAAGAAGGAGGGGAAGAAAATGTCAACGTAAATGTTCAAAGAAGTAAATTGTTGTACAGAAGTATGTTTTTGACTTCTTTGTTAAAAAATACATATATAGCTATATTGTAATAACTTCAATTAATACGACAATTTTTGCCGCACAATGAATACTTAAGCAATTTTAAACTTCTTGTTTTTATTGAATATTTACATTTTTATTAGGTCCGCAAACAATCCGTCACCTAAACGCCGAAAAGTCTTTTCGCTTTCCATTGTCGAATGGAAAGCGAATCGCTTGCAGAAATACAAAAATTCAAATCCGCCATCAAGAGCGATTCGCCGAGCATTTGGGAATAACCCCCCCGACAACCTTTCTCTTCAAAGCAATAGAAATCGGTTTCTGAGTAAGAATGTGGCGCTAAATCAATTCTGTGTTAAATGTTGTCAGATACTCCTAATTTTATTAGCGCGGTCTTTAATTAAGTTGGTTGAAGTTCTGGAATGCTTTTCTCTAGTTCTTTGTCTCTCAATATCAAAAAAAAGGTTTGTGCCCATTAGTGATGTAGGTACGTATTTGCGTACCAGGTCGTCGAGTTCCTGGTAAAAATGTCCTTATAATGCAAGCGGAACCCTCAGAATATTGTCCCGGGTGTTTCTATCTGCCTTGGATAACTTCTATGCAGGAATAAAATGACGGGAGCATATTTTATAGAGTCTTCTTATAGTATGTCTTGGCGAGCAATAATTACTCAATACCCTGACTCCACAACTATTTGAGGATTCCCACCTGAAGGTGCTATGCAGATTTATTTTTCAATGCACTGCTTTCGGCTGCCGAATCAGTGGATGAACTTTTGTAAACTATAACTAGGTACCTGGAGAAATAGATTTTAAAAAGTGTAAAGCCATCAGTAACCGTTCTTTTGAGAAAAGGTTTTGAAATGATGAAGAAATCGAAATACTGAAAGAACATAAATTCATTGGTATTGAAGCAATCGATGGCAGAGCTGTCCGGTATCAAAAAGATGGGTGGTCTTATCGCTCGGACTGCACTGCGCCCAACTTTCAAACAATAATTAACTACATCTTACATCGACACTTTCAAAAGGGTCTATATTTACCAGAACAGCCTAATGCTCCCATTAACATGCTCCTCATATTTCACTCTCAAAAGCCAATCAGCACAACTCCTTTAAATAATTCACTTGAATGGACACTCTTGTGAACACGAACGTCTTCCGATATTTTCCCACCGACAAAAAGTCTCTTGAGAAACAAACAAAACGTACTTGAACAAACATTGAGCACAAAAGCACCGCTCTTCACCGTATGTCCTCGTTCATAAATCACATGCAATTTTGTGAAATCCATCGCCAGGTTTGTTACCCCTAATGACTGTTCTCTGTCCTCATAATAGGGGTCCTTCTCTCTGAAGCACTTAAATAAATATTTTCAAAATTAAACCGAAATTAAAGTGTCCTTTCATTGCCATCGGAATCGATAGCGAGAGCGAGCAGAGGGATACAATACACAACAAACAGGATCACCAGGATAATTTAATAGACTCCCTGGCACTCGTATGGCATTTAGTTCATCTGCGATGTCACCATAAAAAGGACACCGTCACCGACGATACATCGTGCCAGGATAATAAATTAACTCCGCCATTAAACGAAACGAAAATTAAATCGAATTCGACTCAGCGATGCATGAAAATAATCATAATAATGACTATGACAGTAAATGGGTATTAACAGGGAGGATGCTGCACGCAGATCCTGCTCTTTAGGATGGAATCCTTTTCCGCCACTTCATTGGAGGACAATTAAACCGAAATACACATTATACACGTTTGCCATTCAAAGATGAGTACACAATGTGAGCTGTACATCCATGTGTTTGAGGACACATTCTTCGGGAAAAAAAAATTATGTGATTGAGATTTAATGATCCGCGAAGGATCAGCGTTTACTACGTGTAACAGATGACAGTGTGTGATACATTTCGGCATCGAATTTCATGAGCTATATACCATCGGAAACAAACAAAAAACTGTCCTTACAAAATTTGGTGTCAAGATTTGTGTCACAAGAAGACAGAATCTTCTGTTTGGTAGTGGAGCACTGTGATAAATTGTGATTGCCACTGTGAAAAAGGACACTCGAATATCGCGCGGCATTTCGGCCCCTGTGATCCTCGAATATTAGGCGAGGCTGGACATGCTTCCTTTTGTGTTTGCTGTCCATCATCGTTATCCTTTCTTTACGCACTCAATTCAGTGCAGTACATTCATGAAGACGCACACAGCAGTTGTAAGGTGGATACGAGTATTCATTCAGTTATTCATCGATTCAATAAAAGGACAAAAGGACGAACAAATTGCATTCAGCTGGACTTTTTTCGTCTTCTCTATATTGTGCTTGGTGAATGAAAACACAACGCAGTGTCAAAGTGCGTAAAGTCGAATTGCGTTCCGATTATTGACAGTTCATTACATTTGACATAATTAAGATATATAGACGAATGCTTTGTGGGTATTTAGGGAAATTTATTGCGTGTAATGCGACAGTCCTTTCTTTTATCAGTGAGAAGTGGAAGAGTGTTTTTCTTCTTTTTTGTTGGTGTTGCCGAATCGGATCTTTTTATGTCTCAGTGTGCACTTGTATAATGCGAATTTAATGGTCCGATGAGAAATCGACTGCGATTGACTTTTATGCGGTTTTGTGCCTTGCAGAAGGAAAGGACATTGTGATGGTCGCTTGCTGCTTGGACTGGGATCATGGGAAAAATATTTGGTCAGAGGAATTTCACGCGATTAACTCACAGTTGATCGTTGATGACTGAAATACTTGCTATTGGCGGTTGGGTATGACAAAAAAGTATATAAAGGGTCATTCCTCAATATTCGCCAAACCTATCTGCAAATTAAGTCGTCTTAAAATTACAAAATTCAGAAAAAGTTGCCTATTTTATTATGTGCTAAGCTGGGAATATTTTTGTTTAAATTCCAGGCCTATGCCTAAAGCAACAGGTTTTAACATAGGTAAGCAATGGGTATGAGATTCCCATGAAATCTCTACGACGAATGGAAGTAAGAATCAGATGAAGACAAGACAACACTCGATTGCCACCCAACCAGTCCATGCGAAAACATTTCCCTGAGAGACTTGTTTGGTGCCACATTCCAACTGCTGCAACATTTGCGTGAAAAGTCCTTGGACGACCTTGTATATGACCTCTGTCATTTTTCAAACAATTTGTAGTTCTCCTATTTTATATATCCTGAATAAGACGGCCGAATTTGATGAAATATATATTTACTAGCTGACCCGGCGAACTTCGTACCGCATAAAATATATTTTGTTCCAAACATTTTTTGATAAAGTGGAACCTCTCTATTGAATGAATGAAACTCCCTTGGAATTAAATAAAGTTCAATGCATAGAAAGGACTTCATAGATTTCCTCCGGGTCGGCTTCATGATCGTTTTTTTCCGTGCTACTGATTGAATTGAGTTGGTCCGGTCAGATTTTCTCAATTAACCAAATCAACCAAGACAGAATGTGGGCAATCGGCATACATCGCTTCTTCCATTCGACCGAGTACATCCCGAAACGCTATTGTCCAAAAACATTGTGCTTAATGATTTGAGCATTTGTTTTTTTTTTTAATCGTGCGGTATGTCCGGGCGGTCGTCCGAAGTTTGCCCGGGAAGTAAGAATCCCTCTTCAGATAATTTTGTTCCCACCTCACATTCGATGAAGGTGCTGTAAAACATTAAATATCCAAACATAACCATCCACAAATTTCATTGAAATCAGTTGAGTGGATTCGGAGATTGACAGCAGCGCCACCTACCGGGCCCAAAACTATCCTATCCCTTAAGCTGCAACCAACCATACACATCCACAAAATTTAATCTAAATCGATTGAGGGGTTTCGGAGGTCGAAAACACATGTTCACTAAAATGCCTATAACTCGTATAAACAATAAACATGCAAAGACCGTATATCCATACAAACCTTGGTGTTGACGTCACCTTTCATTTGAAATTTCCAGAAACAAAATTGGTTCACGCATTAAGAGAACAGCAAACAAACAATATTTATAGAACGAGATAGATGAAAAACGAAATATGGCTACAGCGCCATATCGTTGAGAATTTTCCGAATTTAACTTTTTTTTAAACCATCTCTGATTCAACACAAACAAAACAATCTTTCAAATCCGTCGAGACTTTCTTGAGTTTTTACCCGACTAACGCACAGCACCCCACAGGGTGGTGGGGTGTTGTATGAATAGGGTAGACACTGATTGGTATCAACCTGGCGATGCCCAGCTGTTGCAACTGTTTCATACACATCAATTGTGCTTATTTTACCTCCCCGTGGTAGCCACCGGATACTGGTCTCGTCCACCCGGGCTTGACTTGCTAAACTTATAAGCGCGAGTGTTGAGCACGAAGAAAATAGCAACACTATAATGCTCTGTCGAAATGACTGCCTGATTGAGTCTCAGAGGTCTTACATGAGCCCCTCAGAAAGAGGACATACAGCGGATGAATCCACAAGGTTGGATCAACGGTGGTGCCAACAGTCAAGATGGCAGATACCTTACGTGAGCTACTCTGACGTATTTGGAGCTAAGGTCAGTAAGGAATTTTCAGCACTAGTCAGGGTGTTGAAATAGAGATGGTGGCGGATGAACCCTCTATGGGCCAACGGCAGCACTCATATCCCCGAAGTGGGTTACTGACAACGGAATATCCGACCCGCTGTCCTAGGGTCAATCTAGGGCCTGGTCCTCCAAGTTGGGGGTTGTGCGTGGGGCTAACTACCCAACCACGGAAAAAAAAAATACTGTTGCGAAGCAACCAAAAGCCTCGGAAAAGGACGGATTCACTGTTGACGACCCTGGAAAACGAAAAAAGGACAACGACGTTCGTATCTGCACGTGGAATGTTCGAACCCTGAACCGGCCGCGTGCAGCCGAACAATTAGCGGAGGCCCTAGACTGCTACAAAGCAGATATCACCGCCATCCAGGAAGTGCGGTGGGATGTGACATTTACTACGGTGATTGCTATAGGGAACGAAAGCAGCGTCTATTTGGATGCGGATTTGTTGTAAGCGGCAGACTTAGGCAAGAAGTCTTGAGCTTTCGACACGTTAGTGAACGCCTTACAACAATCCGCATCAAGGCTAAATTCGCCAACATCAGCCTAATATGCGCTCACGCCCCCACAGAAGAAAAAGACGATGCTGCCAAAGAGTGTTTTTACGAGCTCCTCGACAAAGCATATGAGCAATGTCCTAAGTATGACGTTAAGATTGTCTTATGTGATTTTAACGCCAAAATAGGAAAGGAGGACATCTTTGGTAGCACAATCGGAAAGCACAGCCTACACGACATTACGTCTGGGAACGGACTTAGGCTTATTGACTTTGCTGCGGGGCGTAATGTTACTATAGCTAGCACACGGTTTCCTCACCTCAATATCCACAAAGGAACATGGCGGTCGCCAGATCATCAAACCGTCAACCAAATTGATCATGTTGCGATCGACGTAAGGCACTCCTCCAGTGTTCTAGATGTCCGAACTTTCCGAGCGGCCAACATAGACTCGGACCACTACCTTGTTGTAGCCAAGGTGCGTATGCGGATATCTCAAACGCCACAACAACGGGGAAATACTGTGAGGAGATTTAACGTTGAACGGCTACAATCGCAACAAACCGCCAGAACCTTTGCTGATCGCGTATCCCTCAACCTCTCGAGAAGTCCTATGCAGCCAGCATCAAGTGCTGAAGACCAGTGGCATAGATGCCAAGACGCCATCAGAAACGCCGCAACCGATGTGCTGGGTTTCACACGACCACCCTCACGAAACCCCTGGTTTGATGAAGAATGCCGGCAAGCACATGCAGCAAAACAAAGCGCCTACAAAGCGGCGCTGCACAGAAGGACGAGGGCAGCTCGTGAGCTCTACGAGCAAAAGAGGAGGGAAGAACATCGGCTTCTCCGGAAGAAAAAGAAAGAGCACGAGAAGCGCGCGATCGAGGAAATAGAGAGGTGCTACTCCAGGAACAATGTTCGGAAGTTTTACCAAAGGGTAAAAAGAACGTGCAATCGCAACAAGACCCGAACAGAGACCTGTAGAGACGAACAAGGAAACCTTGTGGTAGAGTCACAGTCGGTGCTGAGGATATGGAAAAACCATTTCTGCAAACTGTTAAACGGCGAAGACGACCCAAATTCCGCTGTCAGGCAGAACGAACCATTCAACTTAGACGATGAAAGCCAAGACTTCCGTCCACCCGACCAAAACGAAGTGAGGATAGCAATATCCAAGCTTAAGACCAACAAAGCTGCTGGACCAGATGGCTTGACTGCCGAGCTTTTTAAGGCAGCGGGAGATGACTTGGTAGAGAGCATACACCAACTCGTCTCCAAGATTTGGTCGGAGGAAAGTATGCCTGATGAATGGAACCTCAGCATCGTTTGCCCGATCCACAAGAAAGGAGACCCTCTAAACTGCGCCAACTATAGGGGTATCAGTCTTCTTAACATCGCATACAAGATCCTGTCTGCCATACTGTGTGAACGCCTGAAATCTTTTGTCAACGATCTGGTTGGTCCCTACCAGTGCGGTTTTAGGCCCGGTAAGTCCACAACCGACCAAATATTCACACTACGGCAGATCCTGGAGAAAACCCAAGAAGTCCAGATCGATACTCACCATCTCTTTATCGATTTTAAGGCCGCATACGACAGCATTTATAGAGACGAGCTGTATAGAGCTATGTCTAGTTTTGACATCCCTGCCAAACTCGTCCGATTGTGCAGAATGACGATGGAGAATGCTCGCTGCTCCATAAAGGTCGGAAACAATCTCACCGAGACCTTTGATGTCAAAAAAGGATTTAGACAAGGTGACGCGCTGTCGTGTGACTTCTTCAACATCATTCTTGAGAAGATTGTGCGAAACTCGCAAGCCAACACCAGAGGCACAATCTTCCAGAAGTCTGTGCAACTACTTGCATACGCTGACGACATCGACATCATTGCCAGAACACAGCGAGCTGTCACTGGTGCGTTTGCAAGTATCAGTACAGAAGCGGCAAAAATGGGCTTAGTGGTGAATGAGGGCAAAACAAAATATATGCTGTCAACAAGAAGGGAAACACAACATCGACGAATCGGTCAGAACGTCACGACAGACAGCTATAATTTTGAGGTAGTTAGGGATTTTGTCTACCTCGGCTCCGCTATAAATTCTGACAACGACATCACATCAGAAATCAATCGAAGAATTACACTTGCCAACCGTTGTTTCTTTGGCCTAAGAAGGCAATTGAGAAGTAAGGCCTTGTCAAGAACCACTAAGGAGACTCTATATAAGACCCTCATCATCCCAGTCCTACTCTATGGCGCAGAAACATGGACGCTATCAAAGGCGGATGAAGATCTCCTTGGTCGTTTTGAACGCAAAATTCTTCGATTGATTTTCGGTCCCGTTTGCGTTGACGGGCTTTGGAGGAGGAGATTTAACAGCGAACTCTACGAGCTGTACAGCGACATCGACCTGGTCAGAAAAGTACGCATCAGTCGACTAAGATGGCTAGGACATGTAGAGCGAATGGACACCAACGCTCCGGCCCGAAGAGTCTTCGATTCAAACCCGGAGGGACAACGCAGTAGAGGAAGACCTCGCCTTAGGTGGCGCGCGCAAGTGGAAGGGGACCTCAACCAACTTGGAGTGCGCAACTGGAGGCAGTTAGCCAAAGATCGCGCTAACTGGAGAGGCGTATTGGTTGAGGCCCAGGTCCACCCCGGACTGTAGCGCCACCTAAGTAAGTAAGTAAGTAACGCACAGCAATTGATTTTTACATAAATATAAATAATGTGTGGAAACACCTCAAAATGTACTGAAATTTATGTGATTTTTCAAGCACTCATAAAACACACATACGTTTTCCGATTTCAACAAAACCTCACAAAACCCATATATAGACCAATACCAAAGATGTGTGAAAGTTTGTTTAAAATCGGTAAATGCGTGTAGGCGTGAATCGGAGACAAACGAACACAATTTTAAAGCTCAATTTTTATATATATATATTTCCTTATTTCCTTATATCCTGCTTCATTATGAGCCCTTCAGCTTCCAGAGAAATCCTTACAAATTGGATGAGTAGCTGGAATGTGATGCGTGTTTAGATCCAAATACGATGAGAAACTTTACAATTGAATAATATTATTAGTTGGGTTACGAAGTAAGTTGAAACTTCTTCTGTTGTGCACATCTATCTTAAGAGTGCAAGTTACTTGGACAAGAGCTTGGGCATCAATGAATTTCGTTAAAACCTATTCTAACTCTAAATTTCTAAATTTCGTGTAAGCAAGTCGCAACGTCTTCGGTAACTGAAACAACCTTCTTATTTGTTAGAAGATTTCACACTTAAATACTTTGTTTGGGTAACTTTTGCACCGTTGTTAAGATGAAATGCGTTCTATTTTCAGTAGGCTCAGTGATGTCCATTTTGAGTTATAACTTAAAAAATTCAGGCAGAGGTCAACTTTGGGGCAGTTTTCTCGCGGCTGTTTTTTCATCGCTTGGGGAAACTATTTTAAAAGGAGCAACTTGATTATAATAGTTGAGACGACACCCTTCTACTAATGTAAGGTTCGTTAAGGAACCACATTCCTATAAATAGGAACTCGTTGAACTATTTCAAGCTCAAAATAAAGCTTAATAGGTCTCTAAATGTGTATTTGTTAAGTCTATGAGGTGGTTGTGGCAGAACGCTCTCAGATACGGCTTACACTACAAACTACGGAGAAAGTCTCTTTAAAATGCTATACATGAGGTATGCTGTCTGTCGAAAAATATCATTAAAAACAAGAAACATTTAATTCAACAAGAAACACGGCCTTTTTTTTCGGTCCCTAGTGTACGTATTGTCATATATGTAAAATCCTTGAAAGAGAAATGAGAAATAAAACCCAACTAATGCGTATGCGGCCAATGAAAATGATTCGCATCAATCGCATAACATTCACTTAATTCAAAAATAGAAATACATTTCCCTTCTACCGCCAACGGTACTTCAATCAATTCACTACGCACTCAGTGATTATCCTCAGGATACCGAATATAATTACAAATCAAATAAAATACCATATCAGATCGTTAATCAATTGAAAACTACACTCGACAATGGGAGATGTTCCCTCTGTTCTCGATCTCTATCATTATGAACTACTACCGCTCATTTTCATTTACCTACTGCGAGGAGTTGAGACTGCACTATGGCATGGACTCACAACAATCATACAACCACTGTTCCCAGCCATTGTTAGCTCATTCGTTAAACGTTTCGGATTTATTGCTGTCACCCGAAATCTCCACGCAGGATCTTCTCAGTGCATTAGGACGATTCGTTGCATCTGCATTCGTAATCAGACTCAACAGCCACGGCCACGGCCTCGCTTCACGCGCGGCAATATACGACAACTGCATTCAACGGCTCGGGACAATGGCGCGCAATCATAAACCTTAAACGCTGCGTTGCATTGTCAACCAGTCGGACTTTCAACACCCATAAACTAGGATTAATTTGGTGCTTATTGAATCGAAATCAAAACACGAATAACTCACATGGTTGGGTCTGTTATAAGTGGAGGCTGCCGCATTTAGTTGGAGAAGGTTGGGATTTAAATTCGTTTTTTTTATTCTCTTCCCGTCTTTGCTGTGCGTTAAGCTGGGGAAATTTTTATTATGTGTGCGGCTCGGAGTGGACTTTTATATAAACGAAAAGCGCGAAGGTGGCATTAGCTATGAGTTTATTGATCCTTCACTTTAATTGGAAGAATGGGGCTGGTCGTATAGCAGTACGTGTTAGTTGCCGTAGATCTCAGTGACTCTGACTAATGACAATTTCCCTGCAATGTGCCCCAGATACGTGTACTCGCTTTATCAATGTTATTAGCATCAAGGGTACAGCTACTTGACATCCATTTGAACGCGTTTAGAACTGATTTAAAACTTGCTTGCTATGGAAAAGTTATACATAGTTTAAAGGAGTGGTCCACCCTTATGTAGTTGAAAAAAGGTAAAGATTACGAACCGTTGTATATTTATAAAAATAGTAACAGCATATTTTATAACAGAAAACTAGACCTATTTGGAGGTTGTAGCTAAGATGCAACTAGAGCTAGTTTCAAATTAACAATAAACAAATTACTGCGACACCTGAGAAGATTATATTTTTTATATAATTATATTTATATCTTATATTTTAATTTAATTTTAATTTTGGAGGGGGCAAATATCCCCATTTATTTGGCTTATTGCAAGCCTAGAACTTAACTAGGGCTTAAAGCTAAGGATGGTGAAGGAGATCGGACTTAAGGGAGGGAGTGCTGCGGTTGAAGTCGAAGACTGTAAGGTTTGCATGCACCTTCCGAAGCATACGGGTGATAGTTTCGTTTGAGCCATACGAGGTGCGGTGGATTGGTAGATAGAAAAGACGTGGGCAACGGAGAGTACGAGGGTTATTGTAAAAGGAGATCGATTTGTAAAGAGACATGCAGTCGATTGAGTCGGTGAATGAAGAGAATGTCTGCTGCGTCCCTGCGTTCCTCAAGGGAGTTAAGGTTAATGAGTTTAAGACGGTCTTGATAGGGAGGAAGGATTAGAGGATCATTCCAAGATAGACCCCGAGGAGCAAAACGAAGAAACCGGCGTTGGATGCTCTCGATTCTGGATATATGAACTCGTTGGAAGGGAGACCACGCTTGGCTAGCATATTCGAGCAGGGGGCGAACAAGAGTGACATACAGAGATCAGGTCACATACGGGTTGGAGAACCATCTTTTGACCATCTTTTAACGAAGCCAAGTTATGAGTTTGCTTTAAGAATGATCTCATCAATATGCGAGCGGAAATTGAATAGATTGAACGGTGGATATAGGTTGACCGTGGAGAAGATAAGTTTGAGGTGGAGACTTGCTGTACTTACTTGAGAAGGTAATAGATTGGCATTTGGTGGTGACATTGAGTTCTAGACAGTTTTTGAGGCACCAGGTGGAAAAATTATTTAGATCTATTTGAAGGAGGCTGGAGTCATGTTGTGAGGAAATGTGTTTGAAAAATTTGGTATCGTCAGCATAGAGAGAAAGTGCTGTGTGTTGAATGACCCTATCAATGTCGTTAAAGGTTAGGATGAAGGGGACCTAGATGACTATCCTTGACTATATATTATGGCTATGGTTCAAATGTAGAGGATATTGAAAACTCTAATCTACCAACGATCAGCCATTTGCATCTATAACTTATCACGACCTATAGATAGGATATATCCAATTGTAAAGTGTCTTTAATTAGGGACTTGACAACTTTTTAAAGAAGATGCAAACTACTTGAGATATCTCAAAAAAAAGGATATTGAAAACTCTTATCTACCAACGATCAGCCAGTTGCTGTCCAGCAACGCATTTTTTGCTTATTGGCGAAGCCGTTTAACCAAAAATGCGCTACATCGCTGGAGATGATTTGGCCATAAAATTCTTCATTGTCTTACATCATCTTCCGATCACAATTCGGGAACGTACATCGATTCATATGATCAAGTGGCTTTAGTTCTTGAGTCAGCTTGTTCTGTTAAGGGTGTAGGCCAATGTGGTCTGGTAGAGGCCCAATTCTTGAGAAATTTGACTGATTTGGCTCGTTTGCGACGGATGCCTCTACGGCAGCAATTTTCTCCACACTCACAGGCACGGCAACATCAAGCAGCAAATATTCCGACTCAAATTTTTTCACTAGACTATGAATTGCTGGTCTACTACTTGTCTGAAAATTGGCATTAAGCTTTTAAACTTGCGACCACCGACTCGGTATGTCGGTAGTTAATTTTAATTATTTGTAAACGTTGTTCCTTCGTGTACGTTCACCATGATGAAAATGTTGATTTTGCTAAATATTTTGACATTAACAGTTCGGTAATCGGTTTAGGGGTGCGTTCACACTGAAAGTTTGAAGTTTTCAAGTCGCTAATGACAGACCCTTTATATGTACAACATTCTAAAAGGTGATCATCGTCTTATGAATTTAAATACTTCAAGACTGCAGGTTAGGGCTTAACTGATATATGTCCTGGACACATTAGGCGGTGAATACTCACATATCTTAGACGGGCTCTTGTAGGTCCATTCATTCAATTCATTTAAGCATTCACCTTCAATTTAACAAGAAATCGCTGTTGTGACTTATCATACATTTTAGGTGATGGTTGGTTGGTTTGAAATCGAACCTACTTTCTGTCTGTAAGACGTGGCAAAAATGTGTCAGGTCAAAGAAAAGATGGACCTCCTGCCAAGTATAGACACAGGTACCGCTTGATATCATAAAATGTCTGTTTTTGGCGCATAGGTGAATTTAATGTTGAGGGCGTAAATTTGAAAATCATACATGAGTATGATCAGTATCCTGTCCTCTTCGGTATTGAGTCTCTCATTCAGAAAGCTGTAGTTGACAACTTATTATTTGCCAACAATATCGATTGGAAGAATCTGAAGCGGTGTAGCAAGGATCGCTGTTAGGATGGTGCTTATTGCAACCCTGTTGCTAAAATGTGACCCTCCGTTGAGTCAAAAATTCCCAAATGCCAGCCAATCTGACGTTGTATATCGAATATCAGTATACCCCAAAAAGTACAGTTGATGCTTTTATGTGGTAGCAATGTGTTCGGTTACGTTCCAGCACATATAGAGTATGCGAATCAACCAAGTTAAGGGCCCATCCCATGGAATCCGTTGGATTCGTCAATATTTGACATATTCTACGGAACTAGCAGTCCCGTAGAATCCGGAGCGTACAGGGACTGCTACTGTCATTCTCTCAATATTTCGCCATCATTTAAAGTGCTTCCTCTCACGCTGTGCCAACTGTCAACGGAGGCAATGGGGAGAAAAGTAATAAGTAAGCCTACTTTATCCGTACGCATGTGATGTTGCTTATGGTTTACTTTGCTAACTCTTAGAGGTATCTTCTACCCTAATGTAAAATGCACTTTATATTCCCATTTATGATAGGTAAAACTGGGTCTCGAAAACACAGACACAGACACAGGCCTAGACTTTCCTGACACCTCGTATACTGTGGCTCTAGAATCAATGATCCCCTCAGAACTAGCCAGAGTCTTCGAAATACAAAACTCTTGCGAAACAGATAGAGCGGCTTCTTTCAGTGATCAACTGCTATAAACATTCTAAGAGTCAACTACTTTGATCCGTGTAAAGTTTCGTCAACATAAATAGGCCATCGGGACAAGAATTTGCGTCATCATACAGCATGGAGCTCTAGGATGTCCAAGCAGCATTAGATTCCGGTGTTTATACAGTGCGAACAGTGCTTTCGATGGGCTAAGAGAAGCGCGGACAACCCAAGTTCAAAGTGTCTCCTAAGTGACATACAATTCGACAGTTTTCCAAACAAATAAATTCAAGCTGATCCTAAAGTTCCGTCAAAGTGGTTACCATGCCAATTGTTTTCTCCTCCTTACATGACATTAAGAAATCAGTCCAATTTGGGTTCTTCAAGTTAAAGGCTCCAAATTAATTTCTTATATTTGTACCTATTCCACTTTACTGACAGTTCACACACATCTTCGTCGCTGCCAAGCCGCAGGCAACCGAATCAATATTTGGCCAACCATTTGCCACGCAGCATGCTAATGACCTCATGGGGTTTTAGCCAAACAAGTCGCCTTTCAAAATTCCCACAAAATTAATGATCGCACTGAAGAAGCATCCCCTTCCCGTGAACAAATACACAATTCGATAATCAATTTGTGTATGAATCATTATTTACCGACTCCCACAATATCGGCCAAGGGATTTTGTATTATGCGATCAGAGGCAGCCCCGCCGATTGGATTTTTGTTCAACTAATAAGCACGATCATCGTCGAAGTGCGTTCTTTTGATTGATTTATTGTTGTTTCCATTGTTGGCACCGGTATACTCCACGACGAACAGGTCGATCAGTGAGATCATGTTGAATCATTATTCAATCAAAACTCTCTTATACGCTCGATCGGCGACCGAGGTGTGCAAAGAGGCACCGATACCGACACCTCCAATAATTGTTTGGTGAGCTGCGATCGCGGTCGGGATCGGAATTGGGATCGGGATCTCCCTCTCTGTTTCGTATTTGTCAATTATTTGAGGCGATGGATCATTATGGCGAGTGAGTGGCAATCGAGTGGGTTCTGATTGGACGGGGGCCCGCCGCGGCCGCCGTCTGATGTGACCGATCCGGCGATCACCGCTAAAGGATCAATGAAATTATTTATTATTTAATTAGGAACACTATTGATGTTGATACTTGTGCGCGCGCATGATTGTGATCGTCATTACGATCGATGCTGGGGCACTCTCAGCTGATGATTGATAATCGTTAATAGATCTTGAAATCAGTGTGGGGCTGTGATCGTTCAGAATCGAATCGAAAGCAGAGTGCCTGGTAGTTGATGTTCAATTCAGTTAAATGCACGCTCAAGTCCAATCGAGATGGTGGTTAAGATCGTAATTGACTTACGATCGGCAATTGTGTACACATTCAATTAGCTACACTTATACTGGAATTTAGCGGCGAAGAAATTTTTTTTTTTTGATTTTTACCGAAATGGTACTTTGGTTGGCTTCCAGTGGGCAATGAGAATGCACTTGGTGTTTGGATAGATGAGTGCGAGGTGATTGTTGAATAATGATTTACGTTGTAGATACTCGAGGGAATAATAGAGAATATAGGTATCGTACGCCATTGTGTGGAACGGTTCTCATCGGTTGTGAATAGAAAACGACTATCGGAGCGCGGGTCGGTTAATTATACGCAGATTCATGTGTTGTACGGAAGACTGCATTATTAATTGATTGCGTTGAACTTTAGGTGCCTGGCTGCATTAATTTGGCCGATAAATTAGGTGCTAATGGATTTTATTCCTTGACTTGCCTGTTTGTATATAGAATTGTTTGGAATGATAGTTGCAAGCAGTGACTTTGGTGACCATAAAAGATGAGGGGGTCTTTGGATATGTATAGCCGGGACAAAATCCTACAGATAGGGGTGGCAGTTTACTACCTGATGATCGCCTCCTTAGACACCCAAGCGGAGTGAGTTCATGCTCCCACCTTAAAAGGCTGTCTTTTGAAAGGCATCACTGAAGTTAGATCAGCAATTTTAGTACAGCAGTCTGTGGGACATGATCACTTTGATGCAACCATCCACATTCCTCCGGAAATAGGAAAAGTCTTTCCATTCTACTAAATATATTTCTAAGCCACTTAAGGTAAAGCAAATTTTCCTCCAGCAAGCAAACTCTTCGCGTTTTGACGTCTTAATTCAAATTAGCACCCCATGCCGTTCATCACAAGAAGCTGTAGTGCTCCACAACCGCGGCTGACATAAAAGCGACAAATTTTATGTTGCACACTGAAAATTTAGCTCGCACTCAATCGGATTTTATGACAACTTCACTCCGCTCATACTGCACACATGTGGCTACATCCCTACAACACGCGCAGGATATGAGATCATTTATCTCGCGAGTTGTCCGCAAATGTGAACACGAGCATAATTTACGAGATCCTAGCGACGACTTTTACGATCGAATTTGCTGAGTTAGCACAACATGATATAGAGAAGCCCAACTACCTATACAAAGAGAAGGGGAAGACGAAATCATCACTAGGAACGCGTACTCGCCAGTTGATAAATCTTCGTGAATTCCCACGCGCGCAAGGCAGCCGTTCGCCTTTCACCACCTCGACGCTCGACCAATCCAATTTCCAAAGTGAACCCATTTAACAATCACTCTCAGGATCCCGCATTAGCCGGGACATGATCTCGCGCGAGCGTGTCCACTCGGCCGCAATAATGATGTGCAATTTGAAAAACACCTAAATATTTACGATCAACGATCAGAACTTTATGATCGGTCGCTTCGTCTCGTCCCTCGTGCCAATATACGCCCGGCGATCATCCCAGCATCGTCAACGCGATCATCCCATCGCGTCGATGATGATCAAGTTTAATAACAATCACCGCGTCGATCGAGGGCCCCCTCCACCAGCGACCGACAGCGAGTGATCATTGTTATTAAGTTCTTGTTTGTGCCATAATTGAACAATTCATTTTTGGGCCAAATTAAAGACGTACCAGTCGAGAACAAACGGCTGGCCGACCGATCGACATCGCAGGACATAGCTGGCTGGCACCTTAAGTGGCCATTTATGAATCATGGTGATTAGTTTGTGCTTTGTTGAAATTAATTGGTACATGATCTTCAGTGCAGAAAAGGATGTACGTGCGTTGTGCACGCGGCCGACTGAGCCGGGTTAAATTGTCAGGGCATGCGGCTTGTTAGCGCTGTGTGTGCTTCAGATTTAATGAGCCGAAGAGTGCATGTATATACATATGAGAGGGGACTCCAAGTTTGTTAAAGCCAAGTGCACGGTGTAGATTTTGTCGGATGCCGATGAACGTGGCTCTGTTACCGATGGAAGATGCTCTTGATTGATGTGTTCGAAATCAATGAGCTAGAGGGCTTATTAGCGACTGACGAAGTGGGAAATTACTTTGCCGATAATGAGTATATCGGAGTGGAATTTTTAAATTTTCCTACAAAGTGCAATTGAAAAATGGGCGTCCAGCCAATTAGTATTTGATTGGTTGCAGAGCAAATTGTATTTCATCTTGTAAACCAGTTGATGTTGCAATTGACTTGAATTAAATCTGTGCGATGAGCACCAGATTTCGGAAAGGTTTCAAACGGACTTTTGTTAAAGTTTTCACTCGAAAATGTGTATTTTTATGTATGGAAAGGTTAGACACAGGTTTAGGGTTTCAAATCAAATATTTTGTAATAAACCTCATTCAACAAATCTTAGCGCAATTTATCATGACTATCCCAGCATCCAATCAGCGAAAGTACGGCGTCCTGGTAGGTCTGCTGGCTTCAATTTTTGTGTCAACTGAACGTTACAAGAACGAAGGGCATTATCTTTTTCTCAAAATGCGGGGCAAAGAGCTTGTCAATTCAATATGCATCGAAATGGGCAAAACTGGATTTTCAGTCACACTCGCAGCTTACCAGATTGTGCTGGGAAAATAAAAACTCCTGATTTCCAATTTTCTCCTATTAAAATAATTGTTGTTTTTATTTTTATTTAATTGAGTGACTATAGTACGTCTTTGAACGTTTCTCTGTATGTCACCTAGGTAAAATTTATTCTTAATCTGGACTATTTTTCGTGAATTTGTGCCGCAACCCGGGACAAAAGCTTTCCCGACGGGACAACCGAAGATATGTCTTAAATCCGGAACGCCTGGCAACCCTACTCTCAGGTGATCTGCTTTCCTGATGTATACGAGTTGTAGTCTCCACAAACCGTCGAGAAGATATGTTTTTTTCGATAAAATCCACTTTAGCTCGCACTTGGCACAGGTTGTAGGTGTAACGTGTAATTATCGAAAAAAGATTTAAACAAAAATTGTAAAAAAAATAAATTAAGAGCAGATTGCTCTCACCTTTATTTCTCAAAGAATCAATTACGACTGACTTATAACAACATTTTCTTCATTATCAAAGCTTGCATTTAAATTTCAAATTTCTTGCAATATTATTTTCCCATAGCTTGCTTTTCCGTTTGTGGGTAAATTTCGCTGGAAATTAATTTTATTGACCCAATCGCTTGGTCAGCAATGTCAGCATGTGCAATCGGTTTGGCGGTGTTAAGTTATAGGATGTAGGACTTTTGTGTAATTAATCAACAATAAATGCTGTTTTAAAACATCCACTTTTCCCTTCGCCCCAGTGACCAAGTAATCGACTCTACTTCGAGGAACCAGCATTTTGGTCTTAAAGTCAGAGCTAGTTGCATAGATTTTGAATAAATTACATCCGGATCTTGAGAATCTTGAACTTCCTTGTGCTGGGGCACTGCGTATTGTTCTTCTGCTCCCTTTTATTGGGACGTTTTTCTTCCATCGCTATCTTTGTTTCGTGCAACACCGTATATTGTGCATCGTTATTCAGAGTTTCCCTTCAAACAGGTGCATATGTCAAAGATGCATCACGATCTCCTGCTTTGTGGGGGGTTGGCATAGCCTACGGAGGTTTTAGCTACATCTTCGAACCACTGGCTGATCGCATCTGTCGTATAGGTGATTACACAGTAGAGAGTTTCTGACGTAGCTTACAGCCTACAAAGTCGAATTCCTTTCATTTGATATAATTATTTTAGTCGAATTATAAATCAAACAGTAACAAGATTCTGGCAAAAGTCGGCATCTGCCGACTCAAATAGATTGATTTAAATGGCGGCTCGATCATCTGTCAAAAACCAGGTTGGTGTATGGATTATTCGTGTGGAGGTCTAACAAATTCTCTTCGATAGGATTTTTCAGCCATCAACCCAACAACCGTTCATGTATCGAGAGTCTTATAAGCCAGTGGCTGCTTGTTCGGCAGGGCTTCGGTCTCGATTCCAAAGTTGTGCACTAGTTGCACGTCACGATGGTTAAACTTATATAATCCATCGACTGAAAGTTTTTGAACAGACAACAGTATTCAAGCTCTGGCAGCTGCAAAGAAATGTCTTTCTCCGTATTAAAATGCACAGAGTAGCTCTGCATTATAACACCTACAGAACTTATTACGAAAACCGCTGTAGGTGTCTAATATCAAACACTTGGGACCATTGCGTTAGGTGATCAAAACCGACACCCCATTAGCATCAATTCCCCAGAACTACAAACGAATTAGCAAAACAAATTCAACATAACAAAATGTTCACTTACTAATTGTAAATAAATTTTTTAATCAATTAAATTAAAAAGCTTTCGAACTGCGATAGCGATATGCAAATCGCGTAAACACCATCAGTCGTCGTCAGCACTGTTGGCAGTTGGCAGGCCATAAAACAATTTGCATTGTCAGCCAATTTGAACAAACAACAATAATTATTAAATTACCCCCTTATCTGGTGTGTACAAGTAGCTACCTAATTAATTTAATTTATGTACACACTGACTCTGGTGACATTTCGCTAGTTCCAATTATACAATCCAATCCAGCTAAATAGCTACACACATTCGCCCAGTGAATGACGGGAACAAGCACAGCAGCTCATGCACTCATACACTCTGTCATCGCAAGACATTTCAATTTTCAATCTCAGCTCGAAACTGTTTACTCTGACTATGATTCCGTCCAGAACCGTCCCGCAATTAAAAGGCCGCGTCGCCGGTCTATAAATACCGCGAAGGCGAGGTTTCGCGCTGCGATAATATTAATTACTCAATTAAATATTTAACCATTATGAGTGGCCGGCGATAGATGCAGGTTACAGTACCAGAGTCCGTGAGGAAGAGACGCGCTTTAATCACTTCTCGGCTCAGGTCATTTGTCGGGGCGGCCAAGATAAGTGACGCGTTGTTGTGCTGTTGATACTTAATAATAAATTACTAATAAACAAATTCGTTTTATTGAAATGTGTTTGCGTATACTTGGTTATCATCTGTTGATATGTTTCATGGCTATGTGGGTTAAAGGCGAAGGAGGGTTTGCTATTTATTCAAACTCAAAGACAAGTGGCTTCAAATTTACAGAGTGCGAAAGTGGACAAAGATGGACCTTGTTGTGTTCAATTTAAGGTTGATGATTATAAAATCGCTAAGTTCGGCATATTAGCATTTTTCATACCTCGAAAACTGTTTTTTTTAAGGATTTTTTATGGAATTTTATATACGGTGCTTACGAAAAAAAGCTGTAGTGGCATGACACTGACTTTATACATACATACATACATACATACATACTATTGAGTGCACGCGAGAGCCAAAACGTGAAGAAAATTTGCTTGACCAATTATTCAAAAAGGCTAGGATCTGTTTTCGAACGAAATTCCCATTATAAGTAAGTCCTGAGGTTGGGTATTTACTGACTATTTACTAAGTAACCAAACAGGAGTGGGATTTTGTAAAAATCGAAACGAAAACCACTCGCATTTAAAAAAACGAAAGAAATCACGCGAAAACGAAAATTTGCTTTATAAGTTTAATTGCTTTTGTTTTCTTCTTCTCGTTCGCAAGGGTTTAAGAAACGGTGTGACAAAAAATGTTAGACTTTGAGAAGCTGTATATATCAAATGTTTTGTTTTGACGGCTAACTGCTGACCGCTTTCAAAGTTTGTTGATATTTTGGTCATAGCAAAAGATGAACATTCGAATAATAATTTATGTACAATTAACAGCTACCCGCATACAAACTGTTAATTTTAATTAATTATATTCTTAAGGACGTCAGCAACAACACAAACGAAATAAATTATTATGATCGAGTGGATCGGGAAGTATCCCTTCCTAGCAAAAAAAATACACAAGACAATGCTCTGTTCAGGGAAGAGATTAAGCCGCAGAAAATGGGAACAGTTGTGTAAAATATTAAATGAAAAGAATAATTCAAAATTACAAATAGCATTCGCCGCATTCCGAAACGAAAATGTCTTTCGTTTTTGAAGTTACAGGAAGCAAAGAAAACGAAAACGTTCGTTTTCGAAGTTACACGGAACATAACATTCGTTTCAACGAAAACGATTGAACGTTTTCATCTTACAGAACCCCACCCCAAAATTATCAAATCAATCAAAAATAAAGAGAGATTATACCGACATCTTTGAACTATTTGATGGGTTTTTTTTTTATTTTGTGCGGGCGATGACTGTCTGAATGGTTGGGTGTTGTGTGAATAGGGATGGGCATCTGATTGGCATCAACTTGGCGATGTCCAGTGTCGCAACTATCTCACACTCACCAATTGTGCTTATTTTACCTCCCCGTGGTCACCACCGGGTACTGGTCTATGTCCACCCGGACTTGACTTGCTAAACTTATAAGCGCGAGTGTTGAACACGAAGAAAATAGCAACACTATAATGCTCTGTCGGATTGACTGTCTGCTCGAGTCTCAGAAGTCTAACATGAGCCCCTCAGAAAGAGGACGTACGGCGGATGAATTTACATAGCTGAATCAACGGTGGCGTCAACAGTCAACATGGCAGATACCTCAATGGGCTACTCTGACGTATTTGGAGCTGAGGTCATTGAGGATTTTCAACACTAGTCAGGGTGTTGAAATAGAGATGGTGGCGGAAGAGCCCTTAATGGGTCAACGGCAGCTCTCACATCCCCGCAGTGGGTTACTGACTCCGGAATATTCCGGCTCCTTTTGTCCAAGGGGTCGCAAAAAGGGCCTGGTCCTCCAGGTTGGGGGTTGTACGCCGGGGTAACTGCCCGACTACGTAAAAATGACATAGTTGCGAAGCATCAACAAGCCTCGGATACGGATGATCTTACTGTTGACGAACCTGGCAAACGATTAAAGGACAACGAATTTCGGATCTGTACGTGGAATGTTAGGTCCCTTAACAGACCGCGTGCAGCCGAACAATTAGCGGAAGCCCTGAACCACTATAAAGCAGATCTAACCGCCATCCAAGAAGTGCGATGGGATGGCCCGGGCAAAAAGAGGATGAAAAACTGCGATATTTATTACGGCGACTGCTATCGGCAACAAAAACAGCGCTTATTCGGATGTGGATTCGTCGTTGGCGCCAGACTTAGGCAAGAAGTCTTAAGTTTCAACTATGTAAACGAGCGCATCACGACAATCCGCATCAAGGCTAAATTCGGCAACATTAGCTTAATATGCGCGCACGCCCCCACGGAGGAGAAAGACGACGACACCAAAGAAAGGTTCTACGAGCTCTTGGACCACACTTACGAGCAATGCCCTAGCTATGACATTAAAATTGTCTTAGGCGATTTTAACGCCAAGCTAGGAAGAGAGGGCATCTTTGGTAGTATTGTCGGAAAGTACAGCCTACACGACACCACCTCCGACAACGGATTTAGGCTGATCGATTTCGCGGCGGGGCGAAATGTTGTCATAGCTAGCACACGGTTCCCGCATCTCGATATTCACAAAGGCACATGGAGATCTCCTGATCAATCAACCGTCAACCAGATTGACCACGTTGCGATCGACGTAAGGCACTCCTCCAGTATTATGGATGTCCGAACGTTCCGAGCCGCCAACATTGACTCGGACCACTACCTTGTTGTAGCCAAGGTACGACTCCGGATATCCCGAACGCCGCCAAGACAAGTAAATACTGTGAGGAAGTTTGACGTCGGACGGCTACAATCGCAAGAGATCACCAGATCCTTTTCCGATCGAGTCTCTCTCAATCTCTCAAGAGGTCCTATGCAGCCAGCATCAAGTATTGAAGACCAGTGGCAACATTGCCAAAAAGCCATCAGAGACGCCGCCTCTGATGTGCTGGGTTTCACCCGACCACCACAACGAAACCCCTGGTTCGACGACGAGTGCCGGCAAGCACATGCAGCGAAGCAAGAGGCATACAAAGCGGCGCTGCAAAGGAGGACAAGAGCTGCTCGTGAGCTCTACGTGCAGAAAGAAGAGACGAACACCGGCTTCTAAGGAGAAAAAAGAAAGAGCATGAGAAGCGCGCGATCGAGGAAATAGAGAGATGTTACAACAGGAATGAGGTTCGGAAGTTCTACCAGAGGGTAGAAAGAACCTCACAAGGCTACAGAACCCGAACCGAAGCCTGCAAGGACGAACAAGGGAACATCGTAGTAGAATCGCAGTCGATGCTGAGGATATGGAAGAACTACTTCTGCAGACTGTTTAACGGCGATGACGACTTACATTCCGCTGTCAGGCAGAATGAACCGTTCAACCTGGACGATGAGGATAGCTATATCTAAACTGAAGTCCAACAAAGCCGCTGGAGCAGATGGCCTAGCCGCCGAGCTGTTCAAAGCGGCAGGCGATGACTTGGTTAGGAGCATGCACCAACTCATCTGTAAAATATGGTCGGAGGAAAGTATGCCCGATGAATGGAACCTCAGCATTGTTTGCCCGATCCTCAAGAAAGGAGACCCTCTGAACTGCGCCAATTACAGAGGTATCAGTCTTCTAAACATTGCCTACAAGATCTTATCTGCCGTTTTGTGTGAACGCCTGAAGCCTTTCGTAAACAACCTGATTGGTCCATATCAGTGTGGCTTCAGGCCAGGAAAGTCCACTATAGACCAAATATTCACACTGCGGCAGATCTTGGAGAAAACACAGGAACTTCAAATCGATACCCACCACCTTTTCATCGACTTTAAGGCCGCCTATGACAGCATTTATAGGGACGAACTATACAGAGCAATGTCTAGTTTTGGCATCCCTGCCAAACTCGTCCGTTTGTGCAGGATGACGATGGAGAATGCACGCTGCTCCATCAAGGTCGGTAAAGAACTTACCGAGACCTTCGATGTCAAAAAAGGATTTAGACAAGGCGATGCGCTGTCATGTGACTTCTTCAACATCGTTCTTGAAAGAATAGTGCAAAACTCAAACGCCAACACCAGAGGCACTATCTTTCAAAAGTCCGTCCAATTACTCGCATACGCCGATGACATTGACATAATTGGCAGAACGCAGCGTGATGTTAATGGCGCGTTTGTGAGTATTGAGACTGAGGCGGCGAAGATGGGTTTGGCGGTTAATGAAGGCAAGACGAAGTATTTATATGCTGTCAACTAAAAAGGACACCCAACACCGACGGCTCGGACAGAACGTCGCAATAGACAGATATAACTTTGAGGTGGTTAAGGACTTTGTCTACCTAGGCTCCGCTATGAACTCAGACAACGACACCAGCGCTGAGGTTAAACGTAGAATTACTCTTGCCAATCGCTGTTTCTTTGGGCTAAGAAGGCAATTGAGTAGCAAAGCCCTCTCCCGAACAACTAGAGTGACCCTTTATAAGACCCTTATCATCCCAGTTCTGCTATATGGCGCAGAGGCATGGACGCTATCAAAAGCGGATGAGGTAACTCTCGGTTGTTTCGAGAGAAAAATTCTTCGTGTTATTTTTGGTCCCGTCTGCATTGACGGTGAATGGAGAAGGAGATTTAACGACGAACTGTACGGGCTGTACAGCGACATCGACCTAGTCAGAAGAGTGAAGGTCCAACGACTGAGGTGGCTGGGTCATGTAGAGCGAATGGACACGAATGCTCCGGCCCGGAAGATCTTCGAATCCATACCCGAGGGAAGGCGCAGTAGAGGAAGACCGCGACTCAGGTGGCGCACGCAAGTGGAAGGGGACCTTAACCAACTTAGCGTGCGAAACTGGAGACAGCTAGCTAAAGATCGCGCTGGCTGGAGACGCTTGTTGGTTGAGGCCCAGGTCCACCCCGGACTGTAGCGCCACCTTAAGTAAGTAAGTAAGATGACTGTCTGAATAAGAGCGGGAAGAGGTCAGAAATAATCGTTTGGGTATTGGCGACTTCTGTTGTCAGCAGGATGGTATATGGTGAAACATAAATCAAACCATATATTCGACATATTGAAGTCAGAGATCGAGAGAATCTTGCATTTTGACGGCTTTCAACTTTTTAACTTGATGATACGTGTGGTTTGCTCTATGCCAATAAGCTACCAACAATCGCCGCTGATGGCAAATGTTATTTTACCACACAAATTTGGACCTTACTGATGGCCGCCGTCAAGCAAAGCAGTTGAATCCATATAACCGACAGTCGATATTGCATTATTTAAGACAATTGACACGTATCCCTTCATCCAAGTTAATTAGCATAAGTCAACTTCCAGATGAGGTTTCGTGTCCGAAATCCTTTTGCATCACCAAAACTATGTTGTGTCTCTCAGTGCTATGGTGTACCTACTCTGAAACCAATTTATTCATAGAACCTCAATTTGAAAAATGTCAATTGTGTCCAACGCAAAGAAATTTCCATCAGTTTTCAGCCAACAAAAAACAACTCCATTCGTCCGACTCTTACGCGTATCGCGATGACACATGGTCCTCAATGTTGACTGTCGACAATGAAACGTGTGAACAGGAAAAAAAAGGACAAATCCGACAGAAAACGAACATTCGACAAAAAACCAATTGAAATTCCATCAAAATGCAAAATTTTCAATTAAAACCTGCCACCACCGGAAATTAGTTCCATTTTCAATAAATCCTCCAACTGCAAGAGCACTGCTCATCCTCCTCCGCTCTCCCACTCTCACAGCTGAGTATCTGTTATATTTGCATGTGAGTGTCATTTTTTCTCCCAATACCGAGATTCAATTTCAATTTTTGTCGAATCACTTTTTGTGGTGGTGCAGATAGCACAGTGCAGCGCAACATCCGCACAAATCGTTATTCTTTTGAGGGGCAAACCGAAAATAGAGTCAGTACGACGCTGCCAATAAATATCCGATTTAAAAAATATCGTTAACAGCACCTTAATTCGCAATCGCGTTGAACTCCTGCCCGTGGCGTCATTACTGCAATAAGCCATTTTGACGCAAATGAAGTGGAAGCCTGGAAATAGTCGATAGCCGCTTTTTTTGGGGTACTTTCGACGCTTCTTTGTGGCGTCATTTCACTTTATTACATGCGGCATGAGAACAGATAAGAACATATACACGCAGACAGAGAGCAACTTCCGCCCAAATTCAGCGTCGCTCTCCGTCTTCAAAGAACAACTCAATCATCAGACGTCGGCGAGGGCGAACTCCAGAATTAATGACCGTGTTTCGTGTCATAATTAATTTTATGACATTTCCTACTAAAAACATGCACGCAGTGCACTCTTCCTCTACGACTATGCCCCAACGCACTCTGCCGGTGGTGGGTAATCCCAATCCATAGCCAGGGGAGTTCAGTTCATAACGCTAACTCTTTGGCCTGTCTCGCATTTAACGTCAGTGATTTATCGATGTGCCGAGGATTAATACGTTACTACGCTGTATGGCCGTCATCCGTTAGAAGCAGAATATCACACTCGCATTAACCAATTCGACAATTATGCCTCGGCGAGGAGATGCAATGTGGCGCGCGATCATTCGAATGCGATTACTCTGATTTAATTGCTGAGATATGACAAAAATCGAAGATTTACGGCGGAACGGGCCGCAAGAAGATTGCTCTTTGAAAACCGCTGAGTCCATAAAACCGATAAGACTGTGTATGTGTGTGTGTGCGTATTGGCTATATAAATCATGAATCAAAGCCAGCCAGCGAGTGGTTTCGGATCGTCAAAGGGTAAGCCGATCGATCCTCCCTCGTCGATCGTGCAGGCAATTTACCCGCCACCGCCGATCGTTGATCATTAAGCCATTTTAATATTAATTTAACACCCAAGCCAGATTGAGTGAGTTACGAGGAAAGTCGGGCTTATACACTGAGTCGACTGGTTATTGGTATATTTGGTAAGCGCGTTGACTGACTGTGGGACGGCGTTCGGCCAATTGTTTGATGGTTTAATACCGATACGGCGGGTAATTATTAGTAAAATGTTTGACGATTATGACGAAGTGTGGGTCAATTGGTGATTTGTTCATGCCGATGCTGGTGGGGGCTTGATCGATAGGTAATTTGAGTTATTGCTGTTCGTCAAAAAACCGTGAATCACAGCGTTGCTCTTTTTGGTTGTTGTGCTGCGTGGGATATTGGGTGGAATTCGGGCTTCTCAGATCTGTGTAGAATCGTGGCGAAGCAGTTAATCTGACTTTAAAAGCTGTCAATAAGGAATAGCTATAAAGAGGAGATGCTTTCATTAAGATGGGTGTGGCAAATAGAAGTAAGGTATAGGTGTAGGTGTAGAATTGCAAGAAACGTGCAAAGGCTTTTGGAGCTGTACGTGCAATATCAATCACTATCACTATCACTATCACTATCACTATCACTATCACTATCACTATCACTATCACTATCACTATCACTATCACTATCACTATCACTATCACTATCACTATCACTATCACTATCACTATCACTATCACTATCACTATCACTATCACTATCGCTATCACTATCACTATCACTATCACTATCACTATCATCAATATGTGCTTGCGCGTATCTCGAGAACCAACTAACATATTTCGATGCGTTTTTCACTATTCGAATCTACTTTTCTCGGGGAAGGCTTTAGCTAAATACAAAATAATTCTGTCACTCCCAGATTTCAATGGTTTAATTGGCAGGTGACTTAAACTTTCCTTCAAGCATAGGATCGCATAAATACAGATCCACTAGCTTTGCATAAGTTCGTATCAATTTCTAAGGCACAATTTGCAGTCGAAAACTGATGCCCGACGTGGTCTTTGGTGTTGTACTGTTCAACTGTTTGGGTCTACCTCGGCGAATAGAATTATGCAAATGGCACCCATCTAAGCGGCTTAAACTACTCAAAATGCAAATTCTCGGCTCATCTATATTGACCCATCTCTACGAAGAGCGACCAAACCAATTAACGATTCCAAAACCGTTTGCATTCAAAAGAGTCGCCCATATATGCGAACACGAGTGAGCAGCAGCAAGTAAGTATCTCCCGTCTCCCCCACAAATTCATCCCAAAATGATGTCAATTCCTCATTAACCTTTCATTACCTCCAATGCGGGAGCAGTACAGCACAAAGTACGTAGGTATACTCAGATAGGAGTACACCCGATCAACCCACCAAATTCTAACTAACTTCACGTAAATCGCATTAAATGAGGAACAAATTTCATTGTTAATTATATTGTCAACATGCATTCCTTGGCGACGACGACGACGACCAGATATACACAACGACTACTCGCTTAGCCAGCCAACGGATAAAAATGCAACTCCTCCACGAGATTCGCATCTAACCCCAGCCAGCACCTCTGGTATAGCATGCTCAGCTCGTGTTGTAGTGTATATGTAGCCAGTCCGTTCTTCCATCACAGCGTCGCGTCAGTGGCAACTACTTATATACCTGCAAAACAACTGGCAACATGCAAATTTTTTCCGCAATAGCCGCGCATATAGGAATTTTTTCGTGAGCCATAAATCACATCTCCTGTAGGACTTCTGAACCCGCCATTTCCATTTTTCCCGCTCGTTCTGTCTTTTGAAAATATTTGTGTATACATTAGCTAGGTCTAGATGGCTGTCCTGCTGGAACAGGAATATGAAATGTTCTTAGGAAGAGTGCGCACATATACAACAGTGTTGCAGCGCCATATTGTGTTGTGGGGCATGACATAATCGCCAGCGACATATCGACATCTTCATTTCACATTTTAATATCTTCATCGCGTTCAGAGATGCTGAAGCACAGCTCCCGAAAGCCCAGCTCCCATCCCATCGAGGCCCATGTGAACGGCATCGGCATGACATGGGACTGTGCGACTACGACTACAACTACCTCTGCCACTAGGAACGGATGAGTGTCCAAAGTGCATTGTTTTAACAAATCTACGTGCGATACGTGAATTCGTTTCTTTTATTATTATTGTTATTACAAGTACGAGTATTATAATATATCTGCTGGCGAGAGCACCGAATTCGGATAGGTATAGATCGGCTGTCCAATTGCTGATGCCGGGCTGCGGTGTAGTATACTCGTTCGTACCTATTTGAGGCAAACTGTTGGCAACTTGTTTGCTTTCAGTGTTTGGCATGTCGTGAAGATTTGGCACGATTTCCTGTCGTCGAGTTCTGAAGTAGATCGGAGACAAATCTCTCTCACAGGGACAAAGCCCTATGGTGAGTTGCCATGTTCGGTTATAGGACTGAAATTTTGTACGAAGTGAAGACTGTATCGCGCAATTAATATGACAGCAGAAGGGTGAAGTGAGAAACCACTTTAAGAAAATGCGGAGATAATGCCATCTATGAACACGGAAGAGAAGTAGATTCTTTTTTTTTAAACTGCATAGGTTGACTACAAAATCCTTATTTACAGCTGGATCGTCAACTTAGTTTTCAAAAAACAAAACAGCATATTGACAATTTGTGGTTGTCAGTACTCACCGCAATTGGGCCCAGCGAGGGGACCCTGATTTGATCCCTACAAATTACTTCTTCTTAAGGATTGTCCACTGCGCCATATCTCGCGAACGTCTGACAAACAATGCGAGAGTATAACTGACATGTGCCTCAAGAAAGAGATTCTCAATTCATCGTTTGGACCAGTGTTCCCAGACTTAGAACATTGTTTTGCCCTAAATTCGAAAAAAAGTTTTTTCAAAAATCCATTTTACGATAATACAGATAAAAACTGGGTTTATCATTGAATTGGAATGGACCATATTACCCTATGGACCGTTTTCGAGATCTGTCCAAATTTCAAAAGTACCGTTATTCGATTCTATAGCGGAAAACTGAGTATGCAGCTTAAATATCAATTTTGTTTTAAATCGTTAGAGCCATTTTCGAACAAATCAAACTGGTAAGAAAATTGTATGTGGGAAGTACCATTAATATTGAGGATACCGTGCAAAACAAAACGGCCCCCAACTGTAAGCCACCAAACTCCAAATCCGAAGTTTGAACAAAATCCGGGTAGCCATTTAGGCTGTAGGTCTCGGGACATACAGACAGACAGACGGACAGACGGACAGAATTTTGCGACCCATTTTTTTTGAGTTCGTCTATCATCGTAATGGCAGAATTGATTAACATCACGAGTTCGAAATTTTGTACGAATGAAATATCTTTCTCTTACTATGTAATGGATAAAGTTAAAAATTTTAAAATGTAAGCCGTTTTTATTATCAAGCTTAAAATAAACACATCACATAGAAATATACATCGAAAATAGGTTCTAATCTGGATGATATACATTTGTTTACGTTACTATGGCAATAAGCCGGCGACAAATTGAATGTCACCAAACTGCTTTCAATTAACGGATAAGCTTTTGTATAGGGATTTCTTAACATAATTTTACCAGCCTTAATGGCGACATTTACCTGCGATTTTTTGTTTGTGCACATCTAAGGCACATGACTTTTCAAATGATATAAGTTTCATTCTCCTCATTTCATAGTAAATACTTAATAATTAAACAAGCTTTTGTTTGTGATATTTTTTTAATGAATAAAAAATGTGTGTTGAAGCAAGCAAATATTTGAAAATGTATAGTATACCTTTTATATCCCGCGTTAATGAAATAAATTAAGAGACTCAAGAATTTCAATCCAATCTTTATTCCAATCTTAATACTAGGACTTCTCAACTTACGCAGACCGTGGTACAAATCAGAAGACTCCGGAAATCGCCATCGTAGAACAAGTCACTTAATTGACAAGTCCATCTTAGAAGATGGTGCCAACATTTAAGATACATGTTCTCATGACAGCGTTGCCAGAGTTACATTTAAGTTTAATACACTACAAAACCTTTATGTGAATTTTGCATAAACACATTTCCGATTCTAATTGAAAAATACTATAAAGCCGCTTTAGGTACTTTATTGGGTACTACCTTCAGACCCATTTGAGTACCATTTTCTAGCGCAATGAGAACTCTGCCGAACGACAAGGGAGGGAACGCTGCGTAGACGTTCGATGGTCTGTTTTTTTATCATATTTAGTATGAACATTTCATTCTGAATAAACTTTGAAATTCGGTTGTAATAAAAATGCATTTTAACTTTTAAAAGCAATTTTAGTTTCAGAAGGATTTTTGATTATTTCCCCTTTTTTAAGCTTGTCTTTCGTTTTCCCCTTTTTCATTATAAAAACGCCAAATTTGAGGCTTTTCCCCTCAATCTGGGATCACTGGCTTGGACTCGCCATACAATTTCAAATCCCTTCCATTTGTCTGTAAAACTCACACAAAACAAACGATTGTGAGAAGCTAGGTCTAGGGTCCCTTACGGACCTGTTGCGCCAACTATTTGCTTATTTTTAAGGTGAACCGCGACCATTATCACCTATAGCTTCAAAACCTCAGTGATCGGCTATATTGTCCCGTCTTCTGAATTAGAAAAAATTGTCATTTACAAGACTTCTTATTTTATCTATTTGATTTTTTAATAAATTTATACTTTCCTTTGGGCTAATTTCTCTTTTGTTTTTTTTTTAACCAACCTCCCACTTGTGATCTATATAGGTAAACCGCAGTATACCTCTCTTTGGATTAACAGCTCAAATCGTTCTGTAACCCTTTGCAGTAAGTATTATGTATTACCCTTTGACTATTGCATTCCTAAATATTGAAGTTTCCAAGAATACCAATCAAGACGGTGGCAAAAGTAGGTGTTCACGTAATTAAAAGCGGCACGCCTCATCCATAAACCATCCGAATAGGATTACAAATTTCCCTCTGGGCAGCGCAGCCGAGTGTCACGTGCGGACAATTGAACAATTCACCTGATAATTGTAATCTCCTTTTCTAAGTCGCTGCTGCGTTCGCATGGGCGTTTTGTAATGCGAAACAATCATTACGTACTCAGAGATTACCATGCCTGTAACAGTTGGTTGGTTTTTCTATTATTCTTCTGGGTATACCATATTCCAGGTAGATCTACAGCAACCTCGTAAGGTGTGAGTGACTTATGACTTTGACATCAGCTTAAGGGATTACATTTTCCATGGGTTATTCATTTCCCATACACTCATACGCACACATTATACAATGGGTTCAACACATGAGGCGAGGATGGTCAGCTCTTCCTTGGGCCGCATCAGAGAATTATTTTAATCTCATTGGATTACAAGTCAAATCCAATTTTGTTCTGTTCGCATTGTTATGTCAAAACAATGTAACAAGATTAAGCATGTGCTTGTGGGAAGGGCGGGCTCATGTTCTGGTTGTTTTTATTTTTGTTTTACCAACATTATTTAGTTGTGAGCTATATTTTTGAATTTATTTTATTTAACAGAAGAAGTAAGCCATATGCATTAACATAGACGCAGTCGTATAGAGGGTGTTGTTAACCTATTTGTCGAGGTTTACCTTACCTTCTCGTTGTAATTATCCTTGACCTTGCCCCACACAGATGGAAATATGGCAAGTTTGTAACTATCCGATCTTTTCAGCTTAAAAACTGCTCTTGCACCAAACAACTTTCCTAGTTGACATCATAACTACTGACACATCGATTAAAAATGACAAGCTTACAATGGCGAACAAGCGAAATCGACAAATTTTATGGCAATCTCTTTGACAAAGAACGCAAGAGCTATTGTCCGCCTTGCAGCTTCCCACCATTACCTCTGCCATTGCTAGCCCAAGTATAGAACTCTGCATAATTTCAGACCAATTGCACTCATGTGTATCTTTCCCCAGTCAATTTTCCATTCACTTTTCTTACGCGTCGCCATATGCCTGCGACTGCGACTGCACTTAGCATAATTTGAGTTATTGACATCGACCCGCAAAATTGACAATTCAAATGACTTATTCAACATGATTTGCATTTAATTTATGTCCCACAACAAGCGGCTGCCGATTGTCGATCATGAAATCGCAATTATCTTTTGCCATCCAATTAACAGGCGCGGGACTTGATTTGTTTTAGTGTAAGAACAGTTGACACCACTCATATCGAGAACAGGAATAATTTCCCCCCGGACCATTGTTGGCGAAAAGGAAGTCTCCAAGTATAAGTGGTCTGTTCCACTTCGGCGGTAGGAACCCCTCGCTCAGCAGAAGTCAAGTAATTACCCAGTTGCCTCCGCATCGTGAGCCAGGCTCTGCATAAATTCCTCACACTAAGCACGATACCACTACAACACTGCGCCATAGTTCACGACTACAACTACCGTCGTCGGTCGTATTAGTTGCTCCGATGGCTGCGATGTCGCCAATAAATGCCATTCGCATAGATACATAATCTGCGGTTAAGCCGTGCATTTGGCTACCGTGGAATGCTATTGTATGGGCCACGAGTACAATTAGAAAAAAATTCACAATGTAACGTGATTAAGACGTCTGCTGGTGCGGTTTATGTGGGGCTTCTAGGTACGGATGTAGTAGCATTTGCTGACAGTGTAAGCACAGTTGATTGCAACGTTAATAGATATTATTTGCGGGCTTAAACCACTGCGACAGACAGTTCAACAGTTGAACAGCGACGGGTGGATGGTCGGCGAGTACGGATTTAATGAACCGTGGACTGTGTTCTAATGGATGGGGAATGTTCTGAAGAAGTAGCTGCACATACGCTAACAAGAGGTCGAGTTACGTGCTTGGGAAGTACCTTTGTCTATTTTTGACAAATACCATGACGCTACTGGCTATCGTTTTATTGGTATGATTCTTGAAAATCGGTGAATGCGAAAAAGGAGCTCCTTCTTTTTGTTTGGAGATCCATTCTTAGGAGACATAACATTTTAGACCAACTTTTAAAAATGTGCGCTAGCACTAGAAAAATGAAAACGAAAATGTACTGCAATCGCACGAGGAGCACCTATTTACGGTTAAGTATGTTAATGGTCTGTCATTTGCGACTTGGCAACTTCAATCTTTCAGTGTGAACGCACCCTTAAACGGATAACAAAACAGCCAATGTCAAAATATTAAGTAGATCCACATTTTCATCGTGGTGAAAGTACACGAAGGAACAACGTTTACAAATAATTAAAATTTACTACCGACATTCCGAGTCGGTCAACTTTAGCGACAAGAAATTCATAGTATAGCGAAAAAATTTGAGTCAGAATATTTGCTGTCTGATGTTGCCGTGCCAGTGAGATTACGTTTTGTCCGAAGTGTGGAGAATATTGCTGCCGTAGAGCCGTCCGTCGCATACGAGCCAAATCAGTCAATTTCACGGCGTTCTCAAGAATTGGGCCTCTCCCAGACCACATTATGGCTAATTTTACGTAAGGATCTTGGCCTACACCCTTACAAGATCAAACGGACTCAATAACTAAAGCCACTTGATCATATGAAGCGACGTACGTAAGAAAATGAAGAATTTCATCGCAAAATCATCCTCAGCGATGACGCGGATTTTTGGTAAACGGCTTCGTCAACAAGCAATATATGCGTTACTGGACATGTGAGAACCCTCATGTGTTGGACATCAGTGGTATGTGGTTCCAACAAGTCAGTGCCACAAGTCACACGCAGCCGATGCAACAATCGAGGTATTGAAGTCTCAGTTCGGTGAACGAGCTATGTCAGAAAGCCGACGACGTTAGAGGAGCTCAGAGGCAATATTGACCGAGAAATAGCGGACGTAACGGTCGAAATGTGCGAACCAGTCATCGAAAATTGGGTTCAACGTATCGACCGCTGCAAACGTTCCCGTGGAGGACTTGGTCTTATTCCATTCATAAATGTTTTGAGAGTAGTTCAAGCCAATAATTTTTTTTGGAGATATCCCAAGTAGTTTGCATTTTATTTAAAAAATAAGTTGCCAAGTCCTTTATTTGCTGTTAAGGAGTCACGCTCTGTAAAGCCATCGCTTAGACAGAAGTGTCTGCTTTTCGTGAGAGTGAGGTGTTTGAATTTTGGCCATCAATCTGGAGGGAGGAGCCAGGGATAACTATTCAAATTATTAGTGAATTTATTATTTTTCAAATTAAATTATAGGTTCGTTCGTAGAAAAATGAAAAATGTCAAATAGATAAGTCAAAAAGAGAAGTCTCTCAATTTCAAGAGAAGTACCTAACCGGTTTTCTGACAAAAAGTTTAAGAAATGTCATTTTGACATTATCGTAAAATGCAGAATCTACAAAATAAGTTGGGAATTCAATATTTTATAAGCTAAACTTAACATTTTGAATGCGCTGATATGTTCTAGGAGAAAATTCAATTACAACTTCTTCCTTCGCCATCGTTGAAGACGAAAATACATAGAGTTTTACTTGTCAAACTTTTGAGCTGTCACATAGTTGTCAGTTTGTCATTTTTCAATTTTCAGTAAGTCGAAATTCGGCGAGTAAAAACTTACGAAAAAATGAAAAGAAGGGAAATAGATTTCTTTCTCATTTTTTTTCCAATTTTCTCAGTACGTGGTCGCATTCGCACAGTTTCTTAGCAAAGTTTTAATAATTTTACGTTTAAATACCCGATATCGGCCCGATATTAGACAGCTTTTAGCAAAAGCGCGCTCAAATTCGAGTCATTTTAATTGATTCGTTCAGTGGCAGTATGCCTTGTGTTGTGATCCTCTCACAATTCTTTATTACAAAAAATGAAAAAGAAATGACTAATTACAATGGGGGTTTATTAAGTCAAAATTGAGCGGGAAAATCCTTATTTTTTCGCGCCTAATTATAATCGACAGCTCATGTCAATTCTGACGGATTTCATGTGGGATGACTGGTGCCGCTGTAAGACTACAGGGTGCATCACCTTGGATAAAACTCTTCTTAACACACACAGTTTAGGTAAAAGTATCCCACCAATTAGATCGCTCATATTCACTACTAAGTACATTTTGAGCTTCACCTTAAACACAACTATTACTGCACACGTTAAAGCACTCCTTCCCAGTACTGCCTAAAGATGCCCCAACTCAAACAGGGGTAAAAGTATATAATTGCAAACATTTTGTAATAAAATTTCCTTAATCACCACCATCCAATCTTCAACTTTTCCATTTCCATCTTCCGGCCATAACCGCATGAATGAGGGGGTGGGGGGAAATTACTTCATCCTCTCACAACAATTGGCAAACAACTTTACAACGAAATTCCATCCATGAGCGCACAATAATCGACTCCATTCATAGTTTCATTAAGAGGTTATAACTTTTAATTAGCGAACGTTCCTCGGAGCGTTTGGTATCCACCGGTGGAATCACAATGATTTCTATTAATTGGCTCCAAACAATCCATCGCTATACGCATACAGTGTCAGAAATCAGAATTGATTGACTCATTTTCGACTTTTGATCGAAATGAAGTTGTTAGCCGCAATGATTTCCTTTATGGCAACGAAATTACTATAACTATCAGCGATTGGGTTTTAGCGTTAAGCGATCACCATCGCAGGAGGATGGCTTCATCATCGGTGCCGGGAGACGGCCTTTTATTGACGCAAATAACATGGTACCGATCTGCCGTTGGCGTGGAGATGATTTCTTGGCCTGAAACGCGAATGTTATTGCAAATTTGATGACTCGGAACGGTTTGGAGGACTATCCGATCTCCTAAACGATGCTTAATCACGATTTTGGATTTGTGTGCGGTTGCAGACAAAGAGGGAAATGGTTTGGTTTGTGTTTTGTATGCGATTTCGATTGTTGATTAGAAAGTTCAATACTGAATGATTGGCGCGAGATTATTTTAAATTAGACAAACATATGGATAAGATGTTTCACGGATATATGTGGTATCTTTTGTCATTTGTACTGTGCCAAGGGTATTGATTTAATTGTAATTTTTTGTTTTGTAATCAGTGTCTGTATCTGGGTGCATATGCGGATAAGCATATAAGAACAAGTTTCACTCGCCAACGCATTTAGAGCGAATAAGTCGTATATCGATCGACCAGAGCACTGAAAATGGCAACACATATTATGTATGTTGAAAAAGAATCGCCAATTGCAGCCAAGGAACTAAACCGATTTTTTCTTGCAAACCTACTTGGTCCAGAACCTCCACAAAAAGTAGGCGGGGTAGTGAACGAGTTATCCTCATTATTCTCGTTGTCTTAGGAAATACTTTCAAAAAGTGTCATCGGGATCTGTTCAGTAGTTACCATGCCAACTTGTAACAGATTTGTGTGCATTTTATTAAAGGACACAGGAACCAAAGCCGATCGAGTACAGTATATTGCGATTGAGCTTATTTAGCTATTCACCAAGTAAGGAGGAAGCAAGGCCTAATCTCAGAATCCCCTCTAGTTAGCCCCGATCTTTCATCAACTGCCTCCACTGGCGCAGTCCAAGACCTAAAGGTCGCCATTTATACAACTGCGTTGATACTCTAGGCTCGAGTCAAAGGATCTCCTAGCTGTGATGTTCATTCGCTCTTTAAGTGCTAGCCATCCATTTGATGCTGTTTTATAACTCGTTCGTTGTTTGAAAATTTCCCTTCAAAATCAGAATGGGGCCAAATATTTCACTCTCAAAACGGCAAAATATATCCTCATCTACATTTGAACAAATTGCGTTTCAGATTTGTAGAGAATGACTTTGATTATTAAGGTCTTATATAGGACCAGAGCCTTACTACTAATTTGACATATCAGACAAAAATTACAGCAAATGACAAGAGATATTTTACGTTTTCTTTTTGATGGTAGGTCGTTTTAAGAGTTGTCCTATTATTTTCAAAGCCAAACTCTAGAATGATTTTAAGGCCCCACATTTTGCATAAAGGAAATTATTCCTCAGCTGAACTAATTAGCTCCGCTACAAAGGATCTGCCGGCCTTTCTTAGTGCCTTAATAAGAGCTCAGCTTTGTATTAGGATACCATTTGATACAAAAACCCTTTTTAACCAGGTTTAGTTCAAAATTCTCTCAGTTTGTTTATTATACTGCTCTCAAGAAAATCAGGCAAACTTACAATTCCTTTAACAGCGCCCTGAGATGCTTGCATATTAGTGTTTCTTCTGCACTCAATTGTTGGAAATTACCTTTAGTCCTTTGGAAACATACCTTCATGACTTTACGGTTAATGCATTGATAAGATGTTAGTAAGGACAAACTCTCTAAAAGGTATCATTGGAATATATTTTTCACCTCTGAATTCGAAAAACGGCGCAGTGGCTAGTGTGTTGGACTGCGAGGGGCCTCAGGTTCCGATCCCGAAAAAAACACAAATTCCAATTTAAGGTATTTTTTCACTGCTCCAGCTCTCGCGAACGTCTGACAAACTTCCGAAAGTGTAATTGTCATGAAAGAGCTTCTTAATTGTCCGTTTGGACTCGACATACAATTGTAGGTCCCTTCGATTCGCCCTAAAAATGAAAAACTCACACAAGACGAATGGTTGTGAGAAGGGTCCCTACGGACCAACTATTTATTTTATTTTGAATCCGAACTCATTAATAATGGATTGAAGTGTAGTGTAGAATAGTCTATAGCGAATTACTGCACAAACATAATAAGCTGTGAACTACACCGTAGAAGTCATCATCTTTCCTCCAACTTTCTTCAGCTAAAGTCACCTCTCAACCAATCAGCTAATGCATGCGAATAAAATGCAATCCACAGCGGTGGCAAATTTCTCACATATTGTCCTCCAATCCTGTGAACAAGTGAACGCTTCGATTGAAACGCTTTTTCTGCATCTCACACACATGCCTTCTTTTTGTACATCAGCCCGGTACAAATAGAGTACATTTTCTTTTGCCCTGTTTTCTGCCTTTTGGGTTGCACGCCTTTTAAATGGAAGTAAGGAACGACAGCAAAAACCAGTGAAACACTTTGCTCCAACTAGATAATTATTCCAAAACGAACCATGACTGCATAGCTAAGCTCATCACATCATGGTGAAGGTGACTCTCGTGTTAAAATGGTGAAGGAATGAGACTCTAGGGTAAAGGGAGTTCACTAGTTAAACATAAAATTAAACTGGTAGCGGTGGTGATATAAAAATGAGCAATACCAGTGGGTGACACAAAGAGGAAGTCAGTAGTGCACTGAGAGAATATTTATTTTTTATTAAAGATTGAAATGTTTCTGGCTCTGACGGATTACTGTTTTCATATTTAAGTATTTAGTGCTAAAGCGGATTAATTTTAAGCTTGTGCCAAAGTTATACGTTATACTCAATAGTCATTAGTCTTCATCTTTTTAGATGCCAACTTAATTATAAAAAATCGAGTGCTTCATATTTTCCCCCACGGATGGTGATTTAACCTATAGATTGATTTTATTGAGTCTATAGCGTTCCTTAAAATTCGGAAAATAGTTGCACAGCTTACTTGTCGTTAAGGTTCCGAAAAGTGTTGCCAACGAATTTTGAAGAAAAAATCCCTTTTTCAATAAAATAATGCCCAAAAAT
This sequence comes from Cheilosia vulpina, assembly GCA_916610125.1. Taxonomy (NCBI): domain Eukaryota; kingdom Metazoa; phylum Arthropoda; class Insecta; order Diptera; family Syrphidae; genus Cheilosia; species Cheilosia vulpina. Next base: position 110,633,096 of record OU744276.1, on the reverse strand, counting down.
ATTTTTTTTTTACGTAAACTGGCACAATAAATCAAAAATTCAACACAAATATGAAAAAATAAACAAAAACTATTTTTATTTCAAAAAAAAAAGGCTGAAACTAAAAATCACACGAGAAATTTTTAATAGGAATACAATTTATGACTTCTTAGTTTCATAAGTAGGTACGTTGGTAAGTATTGAACAAAACAAAGATTGTTTTCAAAAAATGCTTTTTTGAAAAAAAAGAACCCTTAAAGCCTTAGCTAATGAAATTATGCCTAAAATGCACGAAAAAGCCGAAGTTGGCAGCCGAAGTTGGCATCACTGCTTCCGACAGACTTTTTTTAGTTTTGTTCATATGAAAAATAAGTCCTTTCACCAAATTTAATTCGCCTATGTCAATTTCTTTGGGCGATATCGTGCTTTCAACAGACAGTAAGAAACACAGACCGACAGATAGACAGACAGACATGGCTAAATCGATTCAAATTTGTAGTACGGGCTTGAAGCGGACACTTATTGGAACCTGAAGTGTACATAAAAAACCAATGAATCTGTCAAGACGAAGGGTCGTGCAACATTGGCGAATGGGACAAAATTTAATAATAATTTTGTACGCCAGCTCAGCTACAATCTCCATAAAAGGCATCACATCGGAAATAAAGGAAATACTTGCATGTGTCTATCGCTGTTTAGACATCGGCAAAGAGATTAAGATTGTCACATCAGTTCGGATGTATGAGACAGAAGTATATGGGCCGGGTCCAGGTCCACCTGGGACTGTGGTGCCACCTATAATATATAAATAAAATTGGTAAAAATTCTATAACATTAACCAAGTGGCGATGAACTTTAAAGAAGATCCCTTTTGCGATAATGGTCGAAAAAATATTTTCATGCCGTTCGTTTAAACTTACTAGTTACTACAAGGTGGCACAAAATGAATTACCCCATCGGAAGATGGAAGATGCAAATGGCGTCGCGCGTCAATCATATTTGACATTTGTGAACTAAACATCCATTAATTATTCTACAGAGCGTAGAATAATTAATGGATGTTTTGAAGGAAGCGTGTCCTGGTTGCGTAATCTCCGATTTTGACGATTTGACATGGCAAGCAAGATCGTCCGATTTAACACCATCCCATACTTCTTTCTTTGGGGCGGGCTTATGCCAACAAGCCTCAAACATCGCAGCACTTAAGGAAAATATTCGACAGGAATGCGAACAGTTATCACCGGAAATCTTGCTGCAAGTCATGAAAAATGCGAAATTGGGCATAAATGTGTATCAACACTGGCGGCAGCCACTTGACGGATATCATATTTTCCACTTGTCCTAAAAACCTGTCCTATTCGGGTTGAAATAGAAAAAATTTTAATGTTACAAATAAAGATTTCCATCACTCGAAATCATTTTTTCTTTATTTAGTCAAAAAGTAATTCAAAGACAAAATTTGATGATTGATTTTGTGCCACCCTGTATAAGTAGGCAGTGTTTTTATACCCTTCATATTCACTTTGTCATTACATTTGTAACTCCCAGAAGGAGTCACCGGAGACTGCATAAAGTACGAGTATATATACTCTGAATCAGGATCACATTTTGAATCGATTTAGCCATGTCCGTCTGTCTATTTGTCGGTCTGTCTGTCTGTCGGTCTGTTGAAAGCACGATATCGCCCAAAGAAATTGATATAGGCGAATTAAATTTGGTGAAAGCACTTATTTTTATCGTCGTCAGGTTGGTATTGCAAATGGGCTATGTCGGTCAAGTAGTTCTGATACCTACCATACAAAACCAATATTATATGTTTTCATGTTGAAAACACGATAGCATCGAAAAGAATCTACCTAGCCAAGTGAAATTTTGTGAGAGGACTTGCTTTTACTGTCGTCAAGTTGGTATTAAAATTGGCTAATGTCGGTCAAGTAGTTCGGGTAGCTCCCATACAAAACCAATTTTGCATGACTTGTATTCAGTGGTGGGTATCAAAGCCAGGCCGATTATAACACTTGTTTTTAAAATACATGGTGTGCCTTAATGGGTGGCCTAAAACTACAAGTAGATATTTCTGTGAATCATTAGAAATTTTATTTTGATACAGATCTCACTCTCTCTCTCTCTCTCTTACACATGCACTATCTTTTTCTTTCTTTCTCTCAGATTCAGTGTGACACCTGACAGCTCCGCAAAATGATATAAATAGCTTTACGCTTGAACAACTTTGAAAAATGTGGATCCTGTGTTGTACAGATGCAGTGCGTTTTTTGACTTGATAGTGGACAACACTTAGTTTAAATTAAACTAAAACTTTTCTTCTTTCGGGCCACGCGTTATAACAATGAAGTGTGTGGGATGCAGCGAAAACTGTTTCCATTAATTGAAGCGAGCAGCTTTTTCCCTAATTATTATTTCCTCAAAGTCAAATGGGAAATACGACTTAATTTGTGGTTGCTAATGCCACCACTCTATCAAGTAATCGGTTTGGGCTCTTATGATAATGAAAATATGTTGTCGCATAACTGCCCATCACAAACCGTCAGTTAGAAACTTCCACTTGTCAGCAATAGTTCATACGCAGCAACTCAATGTAAATGGATACCACAAAAGTTAATTTCCAGAATCAGCTGAAAGTACTTTTCGTACTGGCAAAGTGCTGCGGCTTTATACCAATAACATACAATTCGATGAACAAACGTTTTGAGAAATCCAAATTCCAATGCTACTTCAATGATGCGGTGTGCAACTTATTAAGAATGTACAACGCAATTCGTTTGTGTTTGTTTTCATATAACCTGTTTCATTACTTCCGAGACGAAATACAAGACGCTATCTCCTACCAGGAAGCAGTTCTTTCAGAATCACACGCCATCAAGATCTACTACAGTTCAATTCTCTTGGCAACAATTAACCTTAAGCGTGGACCACTACTTCTAACCACCATTAATGAGATAATGAACGTTTTCACCTCAATTGTGACGAAATCTGATTCAGCTCTATACTATCCAGCAGACATTCAATTCGTTATTATACTGAAGTACATCCTTTTCTTTTACCATTCCATATTTAATGGTTTCATGGTCCTAAAAACATTCGATTACTACGGCATATTGCTTTGCGATCTAACTCTCTGGAGCTACATCTACACCCAGTTGTTCCTGATTTGCCTGTATTCAAAAATGAACGACATCCTAACCAACTGCTTGAGTAGCTGTAACCGTAACTGTTCTCGAACCATATGCCAACTCATAGCAATCTCCTTCCGAATACATAGCATTAAGCGAAAGTTAGACAAAATATTTTCGATGCTCTTTCTGTGCAAATATCTTGGGCTGATGGATGATATTTGCGCATTGTACTTAGTGATTAAAGAAATTGCCAATCCAAAGTCCAACAGCCGCAGTCGGAGGTATCCGTGGATAAGAGTGTATATCCAATTGTTTGTATGGTTTCCATATGCAATTTCTACTTCGTTTGACATTTATTTGATTGGCCATCTCTCGGACACGTTGTTTGAGGCGTACAGTACTTTCCTGGAAAGAATTGTTTTGCTCAGCGGTCGCCATGAGGAGTTTCTCGATAATGGCGATATGCAGAGAGACGTAGGTTGACAAAGTGGTAACCAATTTAACTACCATATTCATTCTTCCATTTCAGATCGACCTAACATTGATGCAGAACCACATACAGGGCTTGCGGCCGTTGGGGTTTGGAAACATCATCATAAACCAGCAATTCTGGTTTCAATACTTCTTCGAAGTGATTATCACATATGTCATAGTGTGCTTGCAGTATTACTTGAGCAAAGTTTGAAATCGACCTATCAAGCGTTGATGATAAAGCCCTTAGCACACAATGCAAAAAAAAACATTTTTGCGATGGGATAAAACCATTGAACTCGCGACACCAGTGTTCTGTTACCAATGTTTCGACACCAGTGTTTACGTTGACGAAAAAATGCCTTTACTTGAAAAAAATGCCATTTTCATAACATAATGATAAAAATATTTTTTTTTGGTAAAGTGGAACAATAAATCAAAAACTAAACACAAATCACAAAAAAATAAAAACTAAGTATTTTAATTTATACAACAAATAGCTGGAATTATTTTAAAAGAATGACAGACAAAGTGTTCGGAAAATGGACAGAGTTTGAAGGTGAAAACATATTCTTTAAGACCGAGGCTATATATATATATATAATAATAGATGCCTTTCTGAAAATAAAAACAAGCCTTAAAGCCTTAGCTAATGAAACAATGCCTAAAATGCAATTAATAATAAAAAAAGAATAAAACACTTAATTTAAAAGTATTTCCTAAAAAATAAAATATTTCCTGACGTTTAAAAAAATACACATGTAATTGTTCAAGTTTTCACTTCTGTCGGGACTCCCGGCGTTCTCCCGGTTTTATTCATTGTAGACGTCTCGATAAAAAAAAAGACCCTATAAGACAAATTAAGAAACCCAACGAAATTATTAAGCGAACTTCATTAATTGACGTGGGCCTATCTTTTTCCTTTATCATACATATTTTATAAAAAAACATAACTCTAAATAGGGGAGAGTGGGGTATATTTGGTGGTGGGTACCTTTGAACAGCACTAATCAAATCTTATTAAAAAAATATTTGAGAGCGTAAACTAAATTTTTATCCTGGCAATATTGTTTTCTTTCAACGTCAACGGCTTTCGTTCATCTTTTCAGTAGTCGCTTGAAACTAGCACGTGTTGAATGTTTTTATGCTGCATTTCCAACTTTTTTTTTTCTGTAATAGTACACAATTTTTTTGGTGAGCCTTTTTTATTTGTAAAAAATATTTTTCGCAGGCGAAGGTTCATTTAGAACCATATTAAGCTAAGTTTTTCGTTATGAGTACAAACAAATTAGGTTTGAACAAAATGGTCGGGGCAGTTTCGAACATGTTCAAAATGATTTTTGCTTTTGACTTCTCTAAATTTCAGTTATGTAAATGACGCTACTCCTCGTTTATGTAAAAACTTGTTTGTTTCGTTATATTTATACACATACAAATAAAGTTATCTGTGAATTCTAGTTTGTGTACCTATTTTAAGTTTTTTTTTTGTTTATGTCCTGATGTATGAATTCTAGCTTATTTATGTTAATTTTTTTTTATATCTAATTTAGAAATCAACTTATTTATAATTTAAATAAAGTGTAAAGTCCTATTTCAGGTTAATATTTTATTATAATAACTGGCGTTCAAAGGTGCCTCAGACTAGTTCAAAACTGCCACACTGGGAGGGCATCTTTTAACATGAGGACCGGCTTCATTAAAAAAATAATAATAAATCGAAATATTCATAAAACGGATAGAAGTATGCGTTTAAACTAAAGCTGAGTTGCATTTCTAAAATAAAAAAGAAGTTACAGATCAAAAATTCGAAAAAATAGGTTTTAGTGAGCAAAGGTGTCCCACTCTACCCTACCTACTGCATATTTTCTTTTTCAATGTTTGGTTTAATAAAACAAAATCGTTTTTATCTTTCAATGAATATTGTTGGCACCGTCTACATTTACTTATCCTTAAAATCAGTGTAGGTATTAAAAGAGTGAAAGGTGAATTTCCGTAGGTGGATTTCCGCGTACATTGTTTCGACATAAATTATAAAAACTAACAAAACACAGAGTTGCAAATCACAATCTAATGAAACAAATGAAATGGAGTTTGAATTTAACATAGTTAAAACGAAATCCATTTATTTTTATACGAAATCTTGTTGTTTTAAATAGGTTGGTGTTAAAATGACCATCATCTTGTTTTATAGTAGCCGATTTTTCTCCGTATACAAGTTTGGGAAGGCAAGCCCCTGAGACCTCCTCCCTGCGTACGACAATACAAATCACATATCAACCAAATGTCATCACACATTTTTGTGTAAATGTCACATAAATTCACCTGTTTGTCAGAAAAATTTAATTTCGGCATTCAGTACAACATTTCGAAAAGACCGAAACTAGAGAAGCCCTTAATATAAAGATTCTACAAAACACCGAAAGAAAATTATGTCTTAACGAGATTGGGTCCCAATAAGAGAATGCGATTAGAAAATCATGAATTGGAATTTGAAGCCTTTGCCGTAAAGGTCTTTTATTTTCCGCACAATAATTTTTAATTTTTTTACTTCATTTTTCGGTAATTTACGAGAGTCGTCTGTATTTATACATGAAAAAGCCAACTTAAACTGAGCGTTTAGAAGCTGAGTTCATTGCTTTTAAAACAGCTTCATGATTTTATTCCAACTCTCAATAGCTATTACCGTGTAGACACAAAACGCCACACAGCTACCCCCAATCGCCATTAGATTGCTGGGCACGGCCATCAGTTATCCTCAATAATTCCTATATAGGTAAGCGAACATAACCACTAAGACCGCAACCACAATGAGGGATACCTACACGATGCATTGCAGTGCGACCATAAATAAGGGCCTTCCAAGTGCGCTGCATAACAAAAACGTCTTAATTTGGCTTCAACTTCGACAAGGCTCGCCATTCACTACTACCATGGCTTTCGTCCTCCGCGAATAGATTTCACGATTCGTTTTGTTTATCCCATTGAAAGTTAAGCTGCTCTGTTGGCACTGCACCGCACAATCTCCTTAGAATGCATGAATGAATGTCTATATATCCGCGTGTTCGCTTGTGCCATAGACACAAATGGTGGCAACTCCAACAAGCGACGGTTATTAGAGACAGCGAATACCCTATAAATGAGACGACAACAAGAACAGCATCAGCGACAACGACGATATCCCCGAGTGGTTTTATTTATTGGCCAAACCTAACACTGATTGTGCAGCGTGCACCAGAGTTCACAATGCTTGCAGCCTCAAGGAGCTGAAACAGATTTCTAGTCTTAAAATTGACTTTTATGTACGATTATATGCGGACGTGTGGGTTGCTCCTCCTGTGCCCGCTCTGTTGAAGAAGGAAATTGCAGATTTCTAGGAGAATCCACGAATCAGTGACGGTGAGACTCGAAACGAATAAGTTGCTTACCAATTAGCGAGGTGGGCAGTGGGCCCATTGGCGATGGTGGGAAGAGATTTCACTCAATAAATTGCCAACTCGAACTATTTGTACGAAGAAACTAATGGCAGTTAAGGATATCGACCAATTATGCTGCTTCTTGGAACCGCAGTTGCATCTGCAGCGTCGTAAAGCAACGAAAATCACATTCGCAAGACGTGTTCTACCTAATTTCGCTGAAATTAATTGCCGCCATTAATATGGGGCAGATACAAATATGCGGTTGGGGAACTGAGCCACCGAGATGGGCAGCCTCGAGGGGGCCCCTACTGCGCATCTACCGGTTAGCTCATGTTCATCCATCAACCGCAAGTCATTCTGAATGTGATTTTTACGATTTCCTACATATGTGCGGAGCACACATGACAAACGGCAGTAAAAGTGAGATAGGTACATCTTAGGAGTCGGGAGTCAGGAGTCAGGAGCCACAATTGCCCAAAGCCGAGTCGCTCTCTCGCGCGCTGAACGGCCAGACCATAAATGCCAAATTAATGGCGACCGGGAACATAATTATCAAATAAGCATTAAAGTCCAGCAATTAAGAGTGAGCGCATATAAAATGCATGGAGCTATAGGTGGGGTTTGGGCTCATGCCAGCAGGATGCCGTCGCAGGCTCGCACAATAAACCCAAATAATCACTCAATTGGACATTTGAAATCGCAACAGGCGCAAGCAGGCATTCAAAAAGCCATTACTGTCGAACGGCAGTTAAGCGAATTCGTGCCAGCGTCGAGGGAACAAAACAACCTCCAGCACCAGGATGCTCGCAGATCCTTAATTAAGATGTTTCTGATGGGCTGATATGAACACGGGACGATGCGCTTGGATTGCATTTAAAAATGTGCAGGACGACTACTTGACGGAAACCAATTAACGTTGAGCGTTGGTTTTCCTTCGCCTCGAGGGAAGGCACTAATCGGGGCTAGGGATGGTGAATCAGTTCGGTATTTTCCTCAATTTTTTCATACAAAACGAGATTGATTGGGAAACTGAATCGTTTAGAATGAATAATATTTTTAGATGGAGATTTTGACAATCATTGGAGATTTTGAAGCCAAAAAAGGAGGCTGCAGCCCAACTAAATATGGATTACTAAGAAAGCCCGCTTCTTAAATTTAGGTATGTTCCGACCAGATCATAATGTACAGGTGACCAATTACTCGGGTCGATAAAATACATACATTAATAACTATCCTATCTTGCGTTTCGTTTGTCCACTTACAACTCTAGAACCACAGGCCTTATGTGATTTTTTTTTACTAAGTTCAAAACTACATTCGTTGTAAACTCCGGTGTTTGTCCAAAACCAAGTTTGCGGAAATGTCGATACCAGCCCCAAATACACACTCCTTATGCATGGCGTCCACTGAGGTTTGAGCTGGTCCTACTACATTCTCTAGACTTCAGAAATCTCTATGTAATTATAGTGGGACTCTCAAGCTGCTGATTGAAAATCGCAGCTAAATATTTGGCCCACTCCAAGCCTTCAATCGTTTTCTGCAAACCGCAATAAAATCCTCTTCTTTCCACTTGGATTCTTTTGATTCACCGACTACTGTCAGGCTCGGTGGGTTGCTTGTCTATTTACAACTCTAGCTGCTTTAACTCTAACCCTTGGAGTCTACGTTGTTCTATCTTACAACCAATCACACCTCAGATGGGTCTAACGAACCAATCTCTCGTATGCTGAAAAAGTTTAACCAAAACCTCACTGTTTTCGACTTCACTATCTCCCTAAAAATCGACCTCCTTAAGCATCCTTAGCTTCAAGTTCTAGTTATAAGTAGCTTTAAGTCATTGTTAAAGCTTATATTAAGCCTAATAAATAAGGGTTCTTGCTTCCACCAAAATTAAAAAAATTCTGAATACCAACAGCGACCCCCATTTCAACGGAAGCAATGCAACTCACAACAGCACTATAGTCACTGCCTAAGCCCTACCACCATTCCACGCGGCTAATAACTCAAAAAAGCGGCTAAGGCCCGACTTTAGCTCCACCTTCTGAAGGCGTGATAATTCGCCTATCTGGACTCCAAATCAGGTTTCCCACCTCAGCCGCGGAGTGGGAGTGGAGCCGTGACGCTGTGCGCTGTCATGGCAGGTTGCCTTCGCCAAGAATTCAATGATGGGCACGATGCTAACCGCGAACATTGGTGGGATGGAATCGTACCACAGGTTTACAAGTGTGCAGCCCAAGGTGGGGAAACGAAGCAGTACAGTGAGAAAACTGGTTGCCAGTTGGATTTGGGTCTTCTGCACGACGCGCTGCAATGGGAAGTAAATAATCTGCTCGCTCATTGAAGTCGAATGGGTTGCGCGCTACCGTCGAAGGGAGACGTTTCTCTTTTGATTACTTCTTTGGACCTGCGCTCGGGAATAAAAGCCACAGCTTTTACAAGCAGGTTAATTGGCGCAAGTGCACCGATGACATGACAGTCGGTGTCGTTCTCGGCTGAAATCCTAGTTCCGCTCTAGCGTATCTATAGTACGTGCGTGTGTGTTAACATTCTCTCTTTCTATTGCTCAGTGTTGTAGAGTGTGTAGCCACGTCCCGCATGCGAGCAGCTTATGATCGAAATGCCTAATGATTCCTGATCTTTTGAGATCCGTGTGCGCGCGTCTTGTTTACCAAGTCAAGAGCCGCGTCCTCCAATAACCAATAGATTCTGCTGGCACTTGTCTCATTACGCGCAAATATGTTACCGCGTGGCTGTTGTGTCTGGCCGACAGATGTTGTTGTTGGTGGTAGATGCGGCGGTGGCTGGCATCGTTCCACATATGGACGTGGACACGAAACGGATTAATTTCGAAAGCAATGTCTACCATCACCGCGCATTTGTTGCTTATAATTGCTTACAAGACGGCGGCGGACGTGTTTAACAGTCGGAGAAGTTCACTCTGATTGTGATTTCCGCGACAGCCAATATGGTGTTTGGAAAATAATTGGAGTTGGACAAGGAAATCGCTGCAGACAGCTGCAAGCTGTTCAAATTCTACAAATTGTTAAGTTGACAACTTGTGGGTAGATCAATTCGAAATTGATTGGTTTTCCGTCGGCGTGGCTAGCTTCTAAGGATTCTAAGTCCTAAAAAATTGTTGAGCCAATTGATCGAGGAAATATATTTAAGTGGAACCGATATTAGTTTGATTTTCGCCAAAGGCGGCGTATAGTGGAAAAAGCTTTAAGACGTAATTTTGTGTGTTTCCGGGAATCGAACTTGGGAACCCTCGCTCGGCAATGTAACCACTGAGCCCCTAAGCCCTAGAAGTAAATATGTAGTAGTATTACTTTTTTTCGTTCTGCTACTAAGCAATCGCAGAAGCAGTCCGACAATATTTTTAAAAAATTTCAACCTTCCGGCAAATGGCAAAAGTCCCTGATATAATTCTGCAATTTGATGGCGGTTGTTAGTTATCGCAATAAATTTATTTTGTGATGGTATTGTTACACCCGAGCTGGGATTCGAAAAGACAAAACACTATTCTGTTGAACTTTTCTAATAAAATCGGATTTATTACACTTTTACGAATTGTTCTAATAAGTCACTCCAAAACAATATTTCTTTAAACAATTCTTATCCGACTTAATTCACTGCATACTTTACACTTCTTTATCTTCACAACCGATTACTATTTTGAACTTTACCAATCACCGTTTAAAAGTCAACTGCTCACTCCATGTTCTCAAATATGCCCTTTTATATCCGCTCCGCCATCTATCGGGAAATTTCTAGTGAATTCCGGTTGGTCCCGAACAAACTCGGTGGCTCTAGAATTAGCTCACTTATTAACTCTCTACTTATATGAGAGATTTGAGTCTGCATTTGGAAGTGGAACTTGTTTGGTGACTAATGGGTTGTTTACATTTTAGGTTCCACGCTACAGTATTCCTAATCAACGAGCTTTATGCTTACGTTTCGTCTTTAATTTTGTAAAAGCATAAAGTTTTTTTGACTGCTTAAACTGGACTTTCCTTTATAATGAAAGCTTACTTTGAATGTTAAGCTGGGATTAGCATTTTCGAGTAAATTTTTTTAAGTTCTTCGCATTTCTTTTTAACATGCGACTTGTGTTTCAAGAGATTATTGTGTCATTTCGAGATTATTGGCCTCGTTTGGAAACGGATTTTGAACCTTATTTAAATACCGGCGAGTCTTTTCTAATTTTTTTATGAAGCCTTGTTCGAATTTTTTTTTTGTTTTGGAGCTGCCACTGAATGTTGCTGGTGGAGTTCGATTGAATTGGTTTGATATTCTCATACAAGGTGGCGCAAAAATAACCTTCCGATGTTTTTTGGCTGTAATTTAAAAAAAAATAAAAACTTTGATTCTTCTTGTGGATTATTTTTATTTGGTCTTTTAATTTTTTTTACATTAAGTCGAGAATATGATGTCATGTAAATGGCCGCCGCCACAGTTGATTGTCATTTGAGCCCTTTTTATGGCATTTTCCATCACTTTGGCCAAAACTTCCGGCGATAGGTCCTCACATTCTTGACGGATATTGTCTTTAAGAGCTGCAAGAGTCTGAGGCTTGTTGACATAAGCCCGCGACTTCAAAAAGCCCCACAAAAAGAAGTCTGGAGCGGTCAAATCAGGCGATCTTGCGGGCTAGTGCAAATCGCCAAAAACGACCCGCGAACACCGCTTTCAGAATATCGGTTGTGGCTCGCGCAGTGTGTGCCGTAGCTCCGTCCTGTTGGAACCACATGTCCTCCAGTCCTAAATCGTCCAATTGCGGTAGAAAAAAATCGGTAAACATGGCCCTATAGCGCGCACCGTTCACTGTTGTCGTTTGACCAGCGGCGTTCTCGAAAAAAAAAATGGCCGCGTCAACAGAGGCGATATTCTCGGCACAACGGGCGCTCCGGGGCCCACCACTCTTGGCAACGTCTCGTGTTGTGCCAGTCTCTTCGAGGCGAGCGGCTAAACGTCGCAGTGTTTCACCAGTAGGCGTTGGACGGCTAGGAAATCTGCGACGAAATTCACGTTGTGCCAAAGTCACCGACCGATTATTGCTCAAATAAATAGTCACCAATATTCCGCGTTTTGGAGCAGTATAGCGTAACATTGTTTATTAACGTGTATTTCGCATGTGTTTACTACACAAATGTCAAAACAGAACTGACATTAGGGGCCAGTCGCAAAATTTATAGCATTTTCTGATAGGAGGATTACTTTTGCGCCACCTTGTAGTATCTACTCATCTTTATGTCTTCTTACCATTCAACATTTTCAAAGGGGTTAGGCACAAAACTTGCATACCCGCTTAATTTCCGAACGCTTCATCTACACCTCGAATAAAATTTAAAACCAATCCGAAAAGAGTTATGTACCTATTGCGAATTTATACTTATAAATAAAATAGAACTGCGGAACAGAAGCTCTGCAAATTTATAAAAATATTAGCTTGAGCTTGAAGATGCTGGATTCTTAAATTGGGTTTTCCTTTTGCATTCAAAATTTCTTACAATATGAAGAATTGTGTGCTCTGGCACCTCAGTTTCTAAAATCCATAGTCTTGTGTATACGTTTCAAAATGTCAAAGGCGAAGATTTCACCTTCAAAAACATCAAAATTATAACTTATCCAACTTGTTTTGAACGTAGTTTCAATAATCGACCACAGTGCTATGTCCAAATGTCAACAACAAATTGATAAAAAAATAAAAAAAAAAAAAACACTCTAGCAGAGCGTAGTTTCGATCTACGGACCTCTGGGTTATGGGCCCAGCACGCTTCCACTGCGCCACTCTGCTTGTTGAAATTGCTCTGCTGAAATATGATCTGGGACTGAATGTGTGCAGATTTAAGTGGCCGAGTGTGTTAACTGCAAACGAACCTTCCTTCGTGTAAGTGTGGTTTGAAAATATATACTGCGATTTGTTTGTTGAAAATATTTAAATAAAAATCGTAATTGACCTCAAACAAATGAGAACATTTACTGAGAGTTCATCGTCACATTAACGATAAACTTTTCGCAAGAATACTATACCGATTGAATTGAATTGATATTTTTAATGAACAACCTCACGGGACCAGTGTTACAATAGAGCGATTTTTATATACAAAAGCTGCACTTACGTAAATCGAAGGCACATTGTTGTGACAGTTGAACTATGCAACATAAAAAATCTCAAAACAGATAAAAAGCTTCTTATCGTCGGATGTGTCATATGAATTTTCTTAATAATTTTAAGGAAGTGAGTGGTAAATACAGTGCGTGACTTAAAAGATTCTTTCCATTTTTTATTTTTGTTTCAGTTTTTGCTTCAACTCCTTTGTTTTCATCAGTAATTCTTCAAAGCTATCAACTAAGAAGATGTTATCTATAATGCTGTTATTTACATTGCCACAGAGCTTCATACTGAGTTTTCTAAAAACTCAATACTATTCGCTTAACAATATTTTTTTTTCTGAGTCCACCTGTCATATACAGGGTGGGCCAAATACAAGTTTTATTTTAAAAATGCAATAAAATGATAAAAAAAATATTTTCCATATATTATGTTTTTATTAGTAAGAGCAAACATTACCACTAATTGTGGAACACAAGTGTCTGCCTCGGCTGAATTCGCAGTAGCGCATTCTGTCACTCCAATTTTCCAAGACCTTGTTGATGGCTACGGGCTGTAGCTCACGGATTGCTTGGATGATATTGGCCTTAAATGCTTGAATCGTTTCGATTATTGGCATAACATCGGTCCTTCACGGTTCCTCGCAAAACAAAAGTCCAAAGATGTCAAATCGCAGTTATGAGGCGGGCAATTTGCATCGCCAAAACGTTCGATAACACCATTTTTTGAATTTGGTGGGCAAAAACATCAATTTTGATATGGGCTGTGGGGCATGATTGCCATCCTGCATGAACCAGAGGTCGTCCAAATCTATTTCTTCAATTTCAGAGAAAAAAAAATCGGTTAGCATGGCTCTGTTACACCCACCGTTGTTCCCAGCCTCATTTTCGAAGAAAAATGGTTCAATGATTTTCGTGTATCGAGTCTCACACTCTCGGCTACAGCAGACACATTCTCATATGTGCGCACCGTTTGACGACGGGCACCAAGAATGTATCACGTACGTTTAGCACAAACTTTCGTACAGCAAGTGCGGTGGGTGCTTCATTTCGGGCATAACTTCTTTTCGAAAAACCCACTGTTTGGGCTACCCAGCACTCACTTTGGAAATAAATTTTCAATATTTGCCAACGTTCTTCAAGCGTAAAGCGACTCATTTAGTTCTGCGGAGGTATATTACTGACTTTCTGTCAAGATTTCAAGCGTGAAACTGCTGTCAGTGTCAAAATAACCTATGATTTAAAAATAAACCACTAGATGGCCCACCCTTTACACTGCTTATGGGTCACCTTCCGTAAGCAGGCAGAAGAATCTTCGGTACATTGTGCCCCAGAAATTTGAAAATGTTGCATTCGATCATATAATTCACACTACCTTGGTGGGGGGTATAACCTTTTTTTTTAATAAAAACAATAAATGCAGATGCAGTTGGCAATTTCGATACCTCACAAGTCCGAAAATGTCTCCCCCATTGCAGCAATACCAAGCCCAAACCGCACTGCAATACAACTGGTGGCGATTATAAGGTATCGACAATGTGTCTCATTAATTGGAACTCCATCGACATATCTCTCGAGATCTGCCTGCCAAAGACTGCGGGAAGAGTCCGCGTCCGCCGTGTCTGGGTTGCCCAATTTATTTGGAATTTTGTACACCAAAACTTTATCTGAATTCGCTTGTCTCCACATTTTTTTTTTTTTGTTGGAGTTATCCTCTTTGTGGCACACAGTCACCAATAAAATTGAACAAAAAATATCTGCTTCGGGACCATGGTCAACAACAGGCCCCCATCCAAGTCCACCAAAGTGATGCTAAAAGGTTCGCTTTGTCCAAATTGGACCAAGTGTGTTCGAATGTTTGAATTCTGACCACCACCACCACCACCACCACCACCGCCAGCATCACCGTATCGTCACGTGGAGAGAACAACAAATATTTCCAAATTAGCAAACATTTTGAATCTGTCAGCTACTGTTTTCGCTAATTAATAACGAGATACGCAGGTATCCCGCATTTGTGTCCGTGGCAGTGGCTGCAGGACCTCAAATTGTGTCTTGGTCCCCCGGTTTCCGTGCCACCGAACGCGAACAGCGATTTAATATAAAATTCTGAATGTAAATTGATTAAAATACGTTTTGGACCGTGGTATGGTACGCCGGGAGATCCGGTTCCGCGGAGGCTTTTGGGTGCGTGACGCTATGTGGGAAGTATGGTTCGGTTGTGGAATTTTTGCTGTTTCTCAGAAGCTCGGACACTGACTGACTGAATGGTGACATCGTGAGGTGAAGTATGTTTTTTTTTTTTTTTTTCCTCTACGAGTTTTGATTGCTGTCTATATCCGGGGGGAGACTAAGTGATAATGGCCACTTGATGGCCCCATGGACATGGTCTTAATTAGGACGAAGATTATGAATATGGGATTTCAGTGTTTCGAATTGGCGTCATTAAGATTTGAATCTAAGCGCAGCTGGTTTTTAGCAAGCAAAAAGGTTAAGTATGATGTTGACGAGATTTTCGGGTTTCCGTTGCAGAAAAAAGCAAAATGCTGGCTTGGGTCTAAGCATATTACTACTTTTGAATTAAAACTCATTTTTTGAGTTACTAAAACACGAAACAGAGAGAAAAAAAGCTATTTGACTTTGTTTCATAAAATCATCCTCCAAAGCTGATTGCCCAAGTTAGCACATTGGTGGATGATTTTATGAAACAAAGTCAAATAGCTGATAGCCCAAGGAAGAAATTTACCCGTAGCTTACGGGTGCGTCCATCGTCAAGCTCAATGTCCTTTAGACAGGTTATCATACCTAAAGTATAGAATAAAGTAAGATCGTAGGCAATAGCCTTCTCAAAAACGTCAACTAGCTTGATCCCTTCACTCGATCTCTTCCCAGAGACTGTTTTCACCATTTGTCAATTTACGTCCTCGACTTTTAAACGAATACAACTTATTTTGACTTAATTGTTTTCACTACGTCATGGTAGTTGTCGTTGTGAAATTCTTACTACGCCATGAATTACAGCCGAATGATGTGCAAGTCTTCTGCCTCCTACGAAATTAATAATTGCCCGCAGATTTATCATGAAGATATATATCCACTTGGCGGAAGAGTGCCTGATGATGTGGTCACGAAACAAAAGAGCATCGAAGTTCGCTAATTAGAAAATTATTGAAGAAGAAGTGAAAAGAGGCAACAAATTGAACTTTTCCAACGTGTAAGCAAGTGAAGAGATTTATGTTCGATATGATGATTTGTGTTTAATGATTGGGCTACCGCCCACACTCGAATTATGATTGGCGTTAATTAGCTGTCGTTGGAATGTCTACTGTCGTGAATTATGTAAGATGGTGACTCCAAGCGACACGCGAAATTTGAACAGAAAGAAGATAAATTGCCCCTACCGAAGAGCTTAATACCACCTTAGATAGATTGGAGGTTTTTTCTTTAGACAAAAGTAAATGAAAAGAACCCATGAAAAAAGCGGGAAAAAACCATCAGAAAACTCGTGAAAAAACCGTTGAAAATGCACGAAATAACCGTGAAAACGCATTAAATAAACGATTCGAAAAACGCGTCGAAAAAAGTGTGAAAAACGCGCGTAAAAACCTTTCGAAAAGCGCATGAAAAACGCGTCGAAAAAGGCGCGGAAAAATGCATCAAAAAACGCGTTGAAAAACCCGTGCAAAAACGCGTCGAAAAATCCTTGAAAAAAAACCGTCGAAGAATGCACGAAATAAGCGTGAAAAACCCATGAAAAACACGTGGAAAAACGCACTATAAAACGCTTCCAAAAACTTGAAAATCGCGTCGAAAAACGCATCAAAAACGCGTTGAAAAACCCGTGCAAAAACGGGCAAAAAAAGGCGTAGGAAAACTGGTGAAAAAACTCGTTCAAAAGGGCGTCGAATAAGGTGCCCAAAAACGCGCAAAAAACTCATCAAAAACCGTGGGAAAAAACCGCGTGCGAAAATGCGTCGAAAAAGTCGTGCAAAGCCGCGCGAAAAAACCCCTGTGCAGAAGACGAAGCAATTAATTAAGAGTTACTATCGATTGCCAACTGAACGCGAGCATTCGAAAGTTCAAAACGCATAAGATGTAAATATGGTCCAAATGTAGTTTGCATGGCACCCAATTCGAGTCCCTAATACATACCAATCTATGCTAACCTAACTGTCCACACTTTCCCTCTGAGGTAACTATTCAATTGTTCCTCCTAATCTCTTCGACAACAATTGACTTTTCGAATAACTAGGTCTTCCGATATCGACAAGCGACAGCCCAGGCACAACCTCCGTAAAACAGATTACCATTATCCCAGCCATGAAATCTAGCCTACTTATCCCAAAACAATAGATGCCAGCACCAAAGCCATTGTTAACAAAGCCAGGGGTAGAGGGCGCTGGGGACCCTCCTGTCATTGCTACCCATACATCGGATTCATCTTCAATTTCGCCAATGCTCCGTCACAACGTTATTTACCTTATAATGGCCTATGGGGAGATATCTGTGATCCGCCAACTGCCACTGCCTCTATCTCTCTCTGTCTCTTAGGAATATAAAATTCGGACTGGAATGGCCACATAAAGCAGAAATTGACATATTTTCTATCAACTCGCTAATTGGTCGTTCAGACGGGTCTCTGCGGAATATGATGTGTGTGTGCTGTGTGCGCATCTTTCTGCACTCTCAGAGAGCACGCCATATAGCAGAGAGACGTCAGGATTCCTCCAAACAAAATCTCTTAGAGATAAAGTCAGTCGCTGCCTGGTAATGGGGAGCGTACACCGAGCAACCATCGAACATAGCCATGTCATGTAATGTTGCCCTCATCGGATCCACGGATCGCCTTCTGTGTTATGTTATTATTCCGGGCCATTCGGTCTGTGTTATGCACATTGGCCAATTATTATAATGATTGAGGCCTTGGAGACTTTATCAAATCGAAATATTGATTTATTGATTATCCTTGTTTGTGGGGCGAGCTCTCCGACAGGATGTGTGTATACGTAGTGTGTATGTGCGTGCTGGCAATTCCCTTCATTTATTGCCGCGAATTTGATTTTGAAATTCATTCAGCCCAATTATGCGCGGCTGACAAACCGACCGGCAGCAGTTCTACGAATTGGACAGCGTTTACATTTTCCGCCATCGAAGCCAATTACTCAGAGCTCAGACTCAGACTATCAGTACATGCAGCGACGGAATAGGACATAATGCGACAGACCAGAGGGCGACGGCGCAGCACATATGGAAAAATGGAAAATATCGCGCTGATTTGTACGCCAGCAGCATGGCAACCAATTACCCGTTATTATAAACAATTTTACCTGTCGCATGTGGTGGCGACGGCGATGGCATCGCGCGCCATCTCAAGACAGCAACAACACAAGTAGCCCCTCGGGGGCATTCGGGCGAAATTTGAATCTGGCAGTGCAGCCACTGCACACGTACTCTCCCGAGAGATGGAATCCTTTTATCACCTCGCTCCCATCTTTAATTGTTAGCACAATGTAGTCCATTCTTCTGCCGTTGCTGTGCTGTGTCGTTGTCACCTTGATGTTGGTTTACCGTGGGCTGCGCATGTGGATGCATGTGCGTTGCATTGCCAGTGCTGCGGCAGCTCCTGTTAATGCGATTATTAAATATGCACAAGGGGCCCAATGTTTTATGTTCGACTTTTGATCGCGTAACTGGTGGCGAACAATGGTAATGGGAGTTGGAGGGCTTCCTTTTGAGTTACGACTGTAATAAGTGCTCATTTCGCGGGAATGGGACAAAGTGTTCGGGTATGGAGTTGTAGGTGTGTGTATAGTTACACAGAGGAGGAGGATGATTGTGGTGACGATAATGGACGCTGTTTTGACAGTTTTCTCCCGCAAATGGAAAGCACTTGCAGTAATTGGACGTCTAACAGGGTGTTTGTCTCAGAAGTGGAGACACCTTTGCAAGAGATGTCATCATGAATACATAAATGGTGTAATAGGACTTCCGCAATAGAGTATTGAGTTTGCATTTGGAATAGAGGTGCATATAGATAGTTTCTACGAGTGCGTGTATAGCAAAGTCACTTTGGGGGTTTAGCTGAAAGAATGTAGAGATGAAGTTGAGCCACGGACTTTGGTGATTCTATTGAACTATAAATGGGTTTTAAGGCGGATGCAACAGATAACTGTTGATGAGTTGGGTGTCTATACTTTGCCCAACATCAGTTCAAAAAGAGGCTTCAATCTGCTTCAGTTTGCAAAAGCCGACAAGAAGCACATCCTGTCAAATTGGACTGCCTGAACACAAGTCCTTGAAATAGTAGGGCATATTTAACTTAACTCCAAATGGCTGTTTTAAATTAATCGCCCTTCTTCTTAGTACTTAGCACGATGTACTGATGACGACTTTGGTACTTAAAAAATAATTGGATACCTTTTGCTAGGCCAGCAAAAGCGTGAAATCAGTAGCAGCTCTTGCTATCCCTGGATAAACTGAGTCACAGATGAATTACCACAAAGATTGAGATATACTGCAACTATATAGACACTGTGTTCCAGAGGATGCACAAAAAAGATTTCTAGGCCTTACTTGCATAAGGAACTGACGGTCACCAGAAGTTCTGTAGGTCCAGCAAATAGCAAATTATTTCACGCAAAAGCAACTATCTCTAAGGTTATCGACTGCAAAATTGTATTGACATTTTATTATTTACGAATTCACTGTCAGTACCGCAGTGACAAGGGAAGAGTCTAAATTTAAATGAGCATATATAAAGCAGGAGAGTCCAAACCTTGGGCAAGCTTTTTTCAACCCATATGTAATCGTATTTGGCTGATGATGTGGTGCATGCATTCTACCAAAACAACGTCAAAACCTGATTTATTTTTGGGCTTAAGTTGTTGAATTAGATACAGGCAGAACAGGCTCTTCAATATCTGAAGAGGTTTAAGAAGGTCCTAGGTCAGGGGTCGGCAACAATCGGACCGCGGTCCGGAAACGGACTTCGGATGCTCCTTCCTTGTACCGCAAAATATTGTATATGCCTACCTAACTATTCAATTTGACTTAACTTAATTTGGCTAATAAAAGAACAAGTTATCTTCTTCTTTGCAAAACTTGGATACGCAGGAAGCAAGAAAGCACTTGGAATTCATTACAGAAGATCGAAATGTGGTAGCTGTGGATTTTTTAAAAGATTAAATGATGTTCTGAAACTGAGTTACAAAGAAAAGGGGAAATTAATATGGAATCTGAAACAAAACGTGTCTGCTTCTCGTCGCGAACTGGATATTTTTGAAAAAGATATTGCAAGACTAGAATTTATTCATTTCCCAACACTGCTTGAATATGAAAATAAGAACTCTGAAGAAGACATTAAAGTGTTTTTAAGATTTCTATCCGATATTGGAAATGAATTTTCCGCAAGTTTCCAAAACTTTGAAAAAAATTAAGAAGCTGTCTATGGACCGACGTGGCTGCGAAGTTGTTCAATCTTTCAAAGCCTGCACTTCAAATGGAAATAATCGACTTGCAAGAAGTATTTCTTTGCATATGTATAAAGCTGCATCCACTGATGAATTCTGTGGTCAATATGTTCCAGAAAAGTATGAAAATTGCAAGGAACTATAGCTTCCAACCAGGCTACTATGTGTGGATTGACATATACAAGGTGGCGCAAAAGTAGTCCTCCTATCAGAAAATGCTATAAATTTTGCGATTGGCCCCTAATGTCAGTTCTGTTTTGACATTTGTGTAGTAAACACATGCGAAATACACGTTAATAAACAATGTTACGCTACACTGCTCCAGAACCGTATTGGTGACTATTTATTTAAGCAATAATCGGTCGGTGACTTTGGCACAACGTGAATTTCGTCGCAAATTTCCTAGCCGTCCAACGCCTACTGGTGAAACACTGCGACGTTTAGCCGCTCGCCTCGAAGAGACTGGCACAACACGAGACGTTGCCAAGAGTGGCGGCCCCGGAGCGCCCGTTGTGCCGAGAATATCGCCTCTGTTGACGCGGCCATTTTTTTTTCGAGAACGCCGCTGGTCAAACGACAACAGTGAACGGTGCGCGCTATAGGGTCATGTTTACCGATTTTTTTCTACCGCAATTGGACGATTTAGGACTGGAGGACATGTGGTTCCAACAGGACGGAGCTACGGCACACACTGCGCGAGCCACAACCGATATTCTGAAAGCGGTGTTCCCGGGTCGTTTTTGGCGATTTGCACTAGCCCGCAAGTTCGCCTGATTTGACCGTTCCAGACTTCTTTTTGTGGGGCTTTTTGAAGTCGCTGGTTTATGTCAACAAGCCTCAGACTCTTGCAGCTCTTAAAGACAATATCCGTCAAGAATGTGAGGACCTATCGCCGGAAGTTTTGGCCAAAGTGATGGAAAATGCCATAAAAAGGGCTCAAATGACAATCAACTGTGGCGGCGGCCATTTACATGACATCATATTCTCGACTTGATGTAAAAAAAATTAAAAGACCAAATAAAAATAATCCACAAGAAGAATCAAAGTTTTTCATTTTTTTATTAAATTACAGCCAAAAAACATCGGAAGGTTATTTTTGCGCCACCTTGTACAAATGTGAATCAACTTTCAAAATGAAGTTTTTTAAGAACAAATATAGTCCGAGATTAACAGACGTCAGCCTTGACGACACTCTTCGCGTTCCCCGCGTGAACCAAACTATAAAAAATTGCCCCGAGACCATCGTTGTAATTTCTCCAATTGAAATAACTTATTGAGTTTTGTATACTTATCCTTATGAGGCAAAATAAAAAAACAGTAAAAATTACCTATGAGCTTTTTTTCTGGACCTCGATAGAATTTTGCAAATCGTATCTGGACCCCACTTAAAATTACTTGCCGACCCCTGTCCTAGATATATGCAACAAATCCATTTGTCAATTTCAATGACAACTGCACGAAGCCATCCCCATTTCCATATGCGAGGGGCATTCTCCCACACTTGAAATTCCAAAAAGAAACGTCAAAACCTGACGCGTCTTCTGCCTGAGTGAAATCATTTGGATATACAGTCGGGCTTATTTCTATATCGAATGCGATACGATCTTAAGGATACATGGAAACATTTCCCAAAAGCTACAGGCCCCCAATTAAAAATTGTCAACATAAATGCTAATCGGCCCCCAAATCGCATTTTCCCAACCACTATACAAAGGTACCAACGCCGACCTTCTGCTATCCATGAGCTGATGTGGTGTGTAGTAGCCAATACCATTAATACGGTAGCCGAATTGTAATTAAATAAAATCTTTTGGATAAGGCAAACCAATTAACATAATCCTCAAAGAGAGAAATACCACATTGTCACTGTCACTGTATCTGTATATCATTCTCGACTCATCTTCGGAACAGTGACACGGGGCGGGTGGGGGTACCCAAAACTAAACAAAAGATTTCGTTAATTAGTCGAAACGGTTTTCCTGATTTACCCCATCGGAACGATCATTATCTGGCATTTATCTGTCTTTCGAGTGAAATACACATCGTACACGGTTGTAAATAATCCCGACTTTTGTACATCTATACCCTTGCACGAGCACCGTCATCTTGTGTAGATAACCAGTCTCAAGAGGAAGATAGATTCCACAGTCCATTTGCGTCCCAGCTAAACCACGCGATCTGCATACAATTTGTTATCTGAGATACACTGTCACCTCGAAAACAATTCGGTGATCGATATTCAATGGTAATTCGATACTTGCTTAGCATTCATCGATTGAAAGGCATTTGTTTATTTTTTTTTGTTGTTGTGAGAAATTAATTAACACGATCAAGGTGAAGCAATTATTTAAAACAACGTTTTTGGCAAATTAAAATTCAAATTTGGGTGCTTTGGGTGGTTTTCAATTTGTGAAAACAACTTTCCGGGTATCTACATCGGCTATAGAAAGTATCGACGTCGAGCGTGAGATCGTTTGTAGGATAGTGATTTTATAATGGTCGTAAACTATTTTTGATGTTTTGCATACCACTATTGGACCGGTACAGGTGGTTGATGATACACGCTAATTAATCGTTTCTATTTCGATACAGAGATACAGTATTGTGTGCACGAACACCCACGGTGAACGAGATTAAATGTCAACGAGTCATATTAATAAATTAAAAGAAAATTTAAATAGAAATCGAATAGATAAATTTTTCTAATCATTTATTGTTGGGAAATTTGAGAAGAATAGGTATGAAGCGTGTGTTTACTTGGTTTTTGAAGAGCTAAGCTAAGTCGTACCTTAGATGGACTCCAAATGCAGGTTTTTTTCAAACTGTGCTTGTGTTACTATACAACTCGGTGAAGGCGTCGGTTTATAGGTCGATGTGTAACGACCTAAAAAATTCAAGAGTCTGTTTCCGTTGTTCATCTTTACAGCTTGTCGATGCCGAAGTGTATATTGGATCTTATACCGTGTGGCATAGATATTTTCGGTAGTGTGACGTAGGTATATGCGCAGAGCGTAGGAAAATACAAAGCACTTGTGACGCAGCAAACCAACGTCAAGTAGTACATGTTTGCGCCTTTAATTAAGTCACTTCGTACGTGTATGCAAAGATCGTAAAAGAGTTGACTGCATTTTCGGAATCAAGAACAAGTATTTTTCTTTGTTTCTAAAATTAGCACTTTTAAGGATAGCGAGTGTTTTTCTCTCACAGTAGTCGCGAAAAGTTCTGCCATAGATTTGGGACTATGGGCAATGGACCGAACTCTATTTAGGCTCGGGAGCATAGCACTTATCGAGGCACTTCCCTTCCCTTGCCTTATTTATTCTACGAAGTCCATTATAAAAGAACAGTGAAGCCAATACGAAAAATTAAGAACTTCATTATGAGCGGCGATAGAAAGAAATCGCATTGAAATCCACTTACAGTGCATCCAGCGGTCTAGGACTCTTGCTTGTGTAAATTGGATAGTCGTATGATAACCGTGTCGACGCCGCTGTTAAAACCCTTCATGCGTTGTTACGTATGTCCGTATGAACGGAATTATAAAAGACTATCCTGCTCCTTTTCAAAGTTTCCCTGTTCATTACAAGACACAATAAAATCATCTACATATTGGACAGTTCCACATCGAGTAATTTGCGGCATTGTGTTATTTTCCAAATTAAATTTCCTCTGACCGTGCTATAGGTCAGGCAACACACGCCAACACTAAGTCTGCATAAGCAAATCGAAAAAAGAACTCCTGATGCACACAATTTTAGTTCGTGCAACAATTTATCGTCCGCCCATGTTAACCACGCAATTACAATAAGCGACTTTGCACGGACCACGCTATAAGAAACAGAAGCTGACAAATAAAAATATCTA
This sequence comes from Cheilosia vulpina, assembly GCA_916610125.1. NCBI lineage: Eukaryota > Metazoa > Arthropoda > Insecta > Diptera > Syrphidae > Cheilosia > Cheilosia vulpina. The sequence continues at coordinate 110,608,649 of OU744276.1, read as the reverse complement.
AATAAGAGCACAGACCATCAACAGAGCCAAGCCAGGCTGCAACTGCATCACAGTGTGCTGCACACAAAAACGAGTACGTTGCCGGCCAATATCTTAACTATTCCCTGAACATCTCCTAAACATGGCCTCACCTCATTTGTAAATGAATTTCTCGTTGGCTCTCAATTAAAATTCCGAAGCGCGTTTGCCTCCATTGCTGATGGGTATAGGGTGTCTGCAGTGTACAGATGGAGAAGCAGTCCAAGCTGGACTCGACTCCTCGCTTGAACAATGTCATTATTTTTGGCCAGGCATAGAAGCAATGTTCTTTTTATTTCTTTTCTTTTGTATTCTCTTTCTCTGTATTTGGTTTCGCTTCGTTCTTTTGGTTTTGAGTGTGGAAAGGAACTTCAACTGTTGTTAGGGCCCTTCCTTATCGCAAACATTGAATTGGAGTTTCTCGTTATGCGCGAAAGTGGGTGCAGGAGTTAGCTCACGGTAGCATCCTTAAATTGCACCTAATAAACTGCTACCGATTGCCGCAGCAAAAGCAGGTGCGGCTAAATCAGGAGAAGCCATCGCTCTGTGCGAAAGCCACTTGCTTGGTATTTATTCACCTCGGACTACAAAGGCATCGGTGATGATTTTCTAGTAATGATAATTTTTCATGTTTCTCTCGTATTACCAAGAATCAATGGTAATGGTTTGGGAATAAAGTGGTTGCTTGCTTGTTAATGCTAGCTAGTGTGCAGTTTTGTTTGATTGTTCTCATTGGAATTGAGGAGCTCGCCTATTAATTATGGAGAGGCTAATGGGGGACCTAATGGTTGTGACATGTTGTTCTTAGTTGCGTATGATAGGCTTTTTCACCACGGCAATAATGTATTGTAGAAGTGTCAACCGCTAAAGGAGTGGAACATGAGTGGAAATCCGCATAAGCTCTTTCAAAGCTAGTAAATGAGCCAATTACCTAGTTTCTGCTACGAAATATATATCATTTCAATTAAATCGCACATTGGCTTAAGCTGGATTAATCTAATGCAACGCTGTTATATGGTTCTCATATCAGTTTGGTATATTTACACTTGTTTGTATAAAACCTCAACACGGACAGGAAATATCGGACAGAACAAAGAGTTGTCGCAAAACTGCAACCCTCTGTTACCCATTACTGATTATTAAAAAGTTTGTACACCCGTTGATGAAAGCCCAATATAACAGATAAAAGCAAAAAGATCTAACGCTTTCCTTTATAATGCAAGATTCATGCACAAATTTGTAAAAAAAACATCACTAAATAAGATGAAATATGTACACTTTTCTTTTGGGTACTATTCGTCTGAATTTGTTTTCGAAGTATTCTTTGTGGGTTTTTGGCTAGCTCCCAATTGCGATTTTTGGCTTATTTTTCTGTCGATTTTTGAAGCAATTTTGGATGCTTCTTTTGGTTTTTTTTATGATGCTTCTTAGTGTCTCTTGCATTTTTGAATGCGAATTATGTCACATTTTTAATCCTTTTATAAAATGCATTTTTCGATCAGCTTTTTCTTTTATTAAAAACTTGTATTTCTATGAATATTCTTAAGCAATTTTTTAAAATTATTTGTATATTTTTTTAAAGTATATTCGATTTCGGACGAGTTTGTATATACGCGCATTATTTGTCGTATTCGTAGGTCAGATTTTTGGGAAAATTATTTTCAAGCATTTTTTGACTTTTTTTCTATTATTACTTTCTGTTTTTTTGAACGCTTTGTAATTTTTAACGCCTTTCTCTAAGATTTTTCGAGGCGTTTCTTGCTACCCTTTGGTTTAATTTGTTTTAAATAGTTTTTTTATTCTGACTCATGTGCGTTTTTTAAGGCGTACCACATTTTTGTATTACCTAAGGTTGGTGATATTTATGATCATCATCACTAAACTGGCGAAAAGGTGTTCTGTACCAGGAGAGTGAAAAAGCTTTGTTGGTTCCCAACAAAACACAAGAATCACAGGAAGAATTTTATTTAAAATTATTAATTTGATTGTTAACAAATCAAACATGTGCAGACTTGACACCGTTGAACTCACTGCGCATATTGGGCTAGTCACTGGGATATGGAAAGACGTTAAAAAAAAACATGTATCTCAGCTGACTTAAATAATATGCACAATAAGAAAATCACTCGCGTTTAAAGTTCAGGTGTTTTATTAAATTAAAACACAGGAGAAAGAACCACGACCACGAGAAGTAAAAACATGGAGTGTCAAATGTGCAACCTAAAGATGATCGTAACAATGCATTTGTCTCTCGCTAACAAGAGGCAACCTTAGCAAGAAGCCATCAGCTGTGGAAAGCAAATAACAATTAAGAGAGAAGGACAGATGCATTGTGGGACCATCCCCTTCTAACCCCCCACAGTAAATAGGGGGCATTAATGTAATATTTAAAACCCAATACAAATGAAATGTAATAGTATATAAGAATTCAACATCAATTTTAAAAGGGTCAATGACCAGTCTATTCACCACGAAAACCATATATAAACTAAAGTACAGTAGTGAGTGAAGGGGAAGTTCCATGGGAACTGAAATGTACATTTATAAAACACTTGTCATTTAACCGTGCACCTATCAAGATAAATAAATTATAACGTAAAAATAAGGAGTGAATTTTAAATCAATCAATTACTGATCAAGACATCATCTAAGGTCAATTTTATTTCGTAATACCACTTAATTAAGAACAGGCTTATTAATTAAGTAAGCAAAAATCTAGGTTTATAATCAGAGTAAGCGTTTCCCAAAAACTAGAGATACAAAATAGTTTACTTCAAGACTCTTCTGAATGTAACCATAAATGGAGGCAAATGCCATTTTACCTCTTTACGGTTCTTGACAACTCGACCGCGAGATCACGCTAGAATAGCATTGGTTAAAAAAACAACAGAATCTTAGCTTAGTTCTTCAAATACTTTAAAAAAAGTGACTGTGCGGTTTAAGAGTCTACCTGTCATAATGTGCAAAAATCGAAAAGCAAAACAAATTTATTTCTGCATTTAGAGAGGAGTAATCAGCAGTTTTTTATCCGGGCAAAGTGTATGAATTTAACCACATTTTTAGTCGTTATGATTTTTGATACTTGATATTTAAATCCACACCCGAGGGACGGCGCAGTAGAGCAAGACCGCGACTCAGGTCGCGCATGCAAGTGAAAGGGGACCTTAACCAACGTGCAAAACTGGAGACAGCTAGCTGGATCGTACTGGCTGGCGATGCTTTTTGGTGTGAGAAGTTTTCTGACTAGTCGACATATTTTGTGCTTTTGACGAGTCCATATTTTAGCTTTGATTTACCTATACTTGTTCATTGGTGCGAATATTTGTCGCGTTTTTAGGTGTGATCTTTTATTGAATGTTTTTGGTTTTCCTTTCATAAACAAATCATACTGAGACCCCCAACTCGCAACCCTCTTTCCGCTGACCCATCATTTTTTTTTTCAAATTCCCCCATTTTGCTTTCTTATCGGTATTATGTCAATTAGAATACGTGTGACATGCAAAAACATACAAAAAAACAAAAATAAATGCTGCCAACCTCGGCGAACAGTTGGGAATTGTGATAGAGTTCGCAAATACCACATTTTAACATTACTGAATGCTATTGGTTAGTTATGTATTGATTTGTGTGGTTCATAAAACTATCTAAAGGATATGTTTTATATACTAGAAACATGGTTGTGTATTTTCGCTTTTGGATATCATTAACTTCGATTTCGTTTGTAAATTTTTCTTAATTAATGAAGAAAATTTGCTCTAAATGTTTTCATTTTATAAAATACCATCCATACGTAATGAACAATTTCAAATTAAATGGGTAAAATTCTATGAACGCTGCCAGCAACTATGCCCACAGCGGAAGTGGCTTATATATTTTGCGAGTGTGTTGGTGAGCCGAAGTTGGTGGTGTCAGTATGATTTGTCTGTGGTTCTCTTATCATTTTGCTTTGCCTTTTGTTCTGGAGCACATTTTTATATCCTCCACAGGAAGGTATATTCACTTTGTCATTACATATGTAACGCCAAGAAGGAGTCACCGGAAACCACATAAAGTATATATATTCCAAATCAGGATCACATTCTGAATCGGTTTAGCAATGTCCGTCTGTCTGTCTGCTGAAAGCACGATAGCGCCCAAAGGAATTGAAATAGGCGAATGATATTTGGTGAAAGAACTTCTTTTTATCGTCGTCAGGTTGGTATTGAAAATGGGCTGTGTCGGTCGAGTAGTTCTGGTACCTCGCAAAACCATTTTTTTTCATTTTTTTCATTTTTCATTTATTTATTTTATTTTCTATTTCTTTTACAGTTGGAAAATTTAAAAATGTAATAACTTAACAAATTTATATATATTAATATAATTCATTTAATAATAATGTTATTTACAATATAAACATTAAATTTGTTTCTTAAGTGTTTTTCATTAAAGAGAAATTACGAAAGAAAAGAAAAAGCACTTTCTATTGTCTATTGACAAGTGACGAAAGTACCAAAAGAAAATATGTAAATCCATAATATTAAAGCATATTTAATCAACAGGTGTTGTGGGGTAAGATGTCGAGAAAATACATTCCAAATTTTTTTTTTTTTTTTTTTTTTTTTTTTTTTTTTTTTTTTTTTTTTATGTAATTGGATGGAACTGATTTAATTTAATACAAGTTTAAACTAATATCTTGATAATGTTTCCGATTGCATCAAAATCGAAGTTAAAAAGCCATTTTTTAATTTGTTTATTGAATGAATGCGTAGAGCGAATGCTCCGTATTTCAATGGGTAAAATATTAAACAATCTAGGTGCTACTGATGTATAAAAGTTAAGAAAGCTATTAGTGTTATGCATAGGAATGATAGCAAGATTACTGTCACTACTGCGTAATGAGTAAGCTGGCGTATTGTGGCTTGAAAGATAACCACTTCTGCAGAAAAATATTTTTAGTACCTTATAAAAATAGAGGTGTTTAAGCGGGAGAATACCCGAGCTGACAAACAACGCAAAACTGTGATCAAACCTTTTCTTCCTCCAGATGGTTCTTAGGATATGCTTTTGGGTAACTAACAGAGGTTGTAGATTGTTTTTGTAAGTACCACCCCAACATATTATTCCATATTGTAATTTCGACTGAACCAGTCCGTAATAAATAGTCTCCATAAGTTCCTTGCAACAAAGATTTCTCAAGTGAAACATAACATATGTGGTTGACAACAAATATTTTTTTAACGATAATGTGTGCACTTTCCAGTTCATTTTATTGTCAATTGCTAAGCCAAGATATTTATATTCACTAACTGGTTCGATATGAAAACACTTAGGTGAACAAACAACATCCGCAACATTTGTTGATCCACTATTAGAGACGCAACAAGATAAACTACTTAACAAGAATTTTTTACAACCAATGCTATGCTGAGTTAGAATTGGCGGACTCAAATCTAAAGCGTTTAGATTGAAAAACATAACTCTTGTTTTTTCACTAATGACCAGCTTATGAATGCCGAACCAATGTCTGAATAACTCCAAGTCAAAATTGATATCCGAAACCAGATCTAACATTGTGGTACTAGAATACACACAAGCTAAATCATCAGCAAACCCACATACTTTACCTTTTAAGTTTAGACTAAAAACACTATTGATATAAATAAGGAACAAAATTGGACCTAAAACTGAGCCTTGAGGAACTCCAATATTAATGCATCTGGTTTCACTGAAGTTACCACCTATTGTTACCCTTTGCTTCCTGTTTTTAAGGTAGGAAGAAAACCAATCTAGCATAAACCCTCTGAAGCCAGCTTTTTCTAAATTTAGTATGGCATGATCTACTGTATCGAAGGCCTTTTTAATATCAATGTAAAGAGCAGCAGTGTACTTTTTTTGGTCTATACTTTCATAGATATGACCACAATGTGCTAAAAGTGCATCTTCAGTTGATTTACCAGCTCTAAATCCGTATTGTTTTGAACTGAAAAATGAGATATTGTCAAGATAGCTTACAACTCTACATTTGATGACTTTTTCGAAAATTTTTGAAAATACTGGTAATAAAGATATAGGCCTATAATTATTGAGACAATTCTTATCACCTTTCTTGTAAATAGGAATAACTGCCGCAACTTTTAAGCTTTGCGGGAATTGACCGTGAATAATTTTTGCATGATGTACACGCTTTTAGGCGAATTATTGATGACTGACGAGTTTTATGTCCCGTTTTTAGAGCGGTTCTCTTAACATATTCATGTGCACTTTTAGTCGTGCTAGTGTGTATTTTTGACCGACTTTTTGTCTTGTTTTATGTTTTTGTTCATTAGTATTGCGACTCATTTTTTAGTTTATTTGATGATGCCTACTGATCCATTTTGTTCGGTTTGCTGTCGCGTTTATAAAGGTTTATAAAGCGTTTTGGGCAAGAATTTGTATGCAAGGTGTATATATTTTTAAATTATTTTTTGAGACGTTATTTTTGTCGTCATTTTAGATGCAATTTTTATCGAATTTGTGGTATATTGCACCTTTTTTTGTTAATATTTTTGGATGCATGACAAGTTTACTTTTATTGTAATTTTGAAGAATTCTTGAACCAATGATAGGATAGGCATTCTTTTCTGTTCCATTAGCTTTTAGGTGCAATTTTCATCGTGTTTTAAGAACGCTTTTGCCTCGTTTTGGACCTATTTTTGATTGTGTCGTTGTCTTCTTTTTACGAACTATTAATGTTTAGGTGGGTTCTTTGTCAATTATTGCGTTTTTGTCTCCTTTTTTTGTATCGTGAACCGCTTCGTTTTTGTTTCTTTTTCAAAAAAGTTTTGACATGTTTTCTATTCGTATTCAGTCAGAATTTTTACCTGAATTTTGTACCTCATGTTCCACTCATTAGCCAAACATATCGCATTGGCAGCAATCAAATTTATATTCTTGTTAACCAAATCAACCACATTTTATAACCAAACAAGACTTGGTACCAACATAAAATTAAAACTGCGTTCCCACCACACCGCATAATTCAATAAACCCTCTTCGATGATATTTTCTAACCAAAATCGTTTGGCTCACTGAATTAACATACTTTCGACAGTTGACCAAAACCAAGAAAGAATGTTAACAGTGGCGCAGGCAATTTACTTAGTAATTTATGTCTAATAAATTTCACTTCACTGAATTGGACATAGCCCATGGAACGCAAACGGTTGCGATATCAATCTCAATACAAGGAGCCATCGAAATTTTATGTCGCTCGTTTGGGTTACCAGAGTTACGATATTACGAATATTTTTGTAGCCCCCAACAAAAAAAAAATAAAAACAGAAAAAGATCACCAAATGTCTACCAACTGTATTCTCTTCGTCTCACGAATTCATTAATTAATCAGAACGACAGAAGAAGCAATACTTTCATTCACGAAACGAATTGTGATTAAAAACAAATAACGATCGTATATATTCAAAGATCAAGATCCAACCTAATTGGATGCCATAATTAACAACTCGGGTGGCTAATTAAATCTGGTAGAGGTACGCGCGGACTGCTACGTGTTAATGAAAATCCCCACAACCGATATTGGTCTGAGCGTTAGGGTCGAACTGGCAACATCGTTTTCAATTTTCAAACTCATTGGAATTTTAGATTTCTCAGCTATAGGTACAGAATCCGCATCGAAAAGCGATAAATTCAAGTTTCGACATTTTTCTGTGTGAGATTGTGGGCGTTTTTCCTAGCAATTAGACAGCTAAATCGGGAGTCAGGAGTTCAATGGGCGACTGATTTTGTATCCTCCTTGTATTGTTCGATTGGATTTGTTCATGTGAAAGATCTATTGGCAGCGTTAACGATCGGCAGAGATAATTTAATCAATTAAATCTACATTTTGAATCGTTTTTCGTGGTTAGTTTGATGAAAACGTGATTTATTTGTTGGTAGGCAAACAAAGGGAAGACAGTGAAACACCCGGGCGGGCGTTGGGAATTGCTTTCAATGGTGATTATGGGAACAGCGTGGTTGGAATTGGGCAATCAAAACTTTAGAAATATCCACTTTAGTGCAAGTTGCATTTCATAAGTCTAGCTGATCGACATTTTAATTGCACCGGGGGACTAGGGGCGTGTAAGTTGTAATTACCTACGAGGCTGGCGGTAGTTGCGGAATTCAGTTTCCTTGGGTGGCTTTTGAACTGATTTGAATAACACCAAGCCAGGCACTTATGCTTCTCCTGATCGTACGTACCGTGCCCACAAAATTAAGATGACAACAACTTTGATGGCGACACTTGGCCAATATTTAAACTACGATTACCCAATATCCGAAAGGTCTTTAATGTCATAAGATACACGCAGAGCTGTGTCTGCCTATCAACGATTTTGGCAAGAGGAGGAATAAATCTGCCTTAACTTTTTACAAATGTTTACCTAGGAAACTATTCTTTAACGAAAGAAACAAACAAATTGCACGAGTAGTCAACAAAAGGTTTCCATCTACTCCAGCGGTATATACAACAAAATTGTTCAATGTCTTTTTTATCACCTATCTGCTTTTCCTCACAAGAACTTGTAAGTGAATCTTAATTGAATTGTAGGTATGTCTTTAGCCTCTCTGTACTGTCGTACAGTATATGGCATGGCATGTAAAGCTGATCACAGTTCTCTCCTAAGCAGATTGGTCCAATATACAGTGTTGGCCAAAACTAAAGCACGAAAAGATGTCGCTTTGGAAAAAATTATAGAAAATTCAAAAAACCTTCGATAACTTTCTAGCTTTATTTTTTTTTGAAAACAATATATATCAGTCCTCAATTTCTTATAAGCAATTTTCTTATAACACTTAACTAGATTTCATTAAAAACTAAGTGGACAAACCTAAAGCACATTTCAGAATTCATAAATAAAAAAAAACATTTTCTACTAATATTTGGTGGCGTATCCATTATTACTGACCACTGCAGCACATCGTCGAGGCATGGAGCCAATAAGGTTGTCAATAATGTGCGTGGGGATGTTACTCCAGGCAATTTGAGCCTGTTCGAGCAGCGAGTCTAAATTGGAGCATTTTGTACGATCAATTCTCTGTTCTACAATTTCCCATAGATTCTCTATTGATTGAGATCAGGTGATTATGCTGGCCACTTCATAACTGTAATTTTGTTTTTATTAAGCCAATCCTTCACAAGATTTGGGGTATGTTTAGGATCGTTGTCATGTTGGAAGATCCATCGCAACGGCATATTCTCCTCAGCATGAGCATGAAGCATATTTTAAATAAGTTGAGGGTTATAATATGTTTATTAGAAATTGAGGACTGATATATATTATTTTGTAAAAAAAGCTCGAAAGTTATCGAACGTTTTTTGAATTTTCTTTACTTTTTTTCCAAAGCGACATCTTTTCGTGCTTAAGTTTTGGCCAACACAATATATAGGGACTTACTTGTTGCTTTCTAGTTTTGTCAACTGATCGGTGTGAAAGGTCCCGATCACCTCTTTCGAGAGAAACCCCTAAACGCCTGAGTGCATGGTGGCCATCATTTTCAACCGTCCTTATGCTGATGGAGCGTTTTCGTTTTCACTTTCGATCCTGACGCCTTCAAAAATAGATAATATACGCTAATAGGGCTCGTTTTATTAGTGATCCAAATGGGCTCTCATACCCCATATAAGATGTCACGTATTTTCGGGCCAATTGAATTCGAAAAATGCCGGCATCTCCAACATACCAATACAATGATAGTCTCTTCCAGTCTCCTTCAAGCACACTTAAGAGATACAACCAGTCATCTGGCACTTACTGTGACAAATTCATAAGCAACTCCATTTAAAAGTCCTCTCTAATTCGACACCTCCTCCGATAGGCCAAGTACAACCGTTTCACAAAACCAGCCGCAAACAAACACCGGTATAGGACGTATCTAATTAACCTTAGATCTACAATAAGATAATCACGTTTCGTAGTCCACAACCGCGCATTGAGCAAATAAATCCCCTAACTCGACTGGCGTAGGATGGCGTATAATTAAGGCTCCCTCTCTCGACTCGAGGGCCGCCGAATAAGGCGCTGTCACGATTACCCCAAATCCATGCATTGCTCATAATTTGGTACCACCATCCGTCGCTGCTAGCAACGCTACCACATTGATGTTTTTGTTACCTACAAGATACATAGCTAAGTAGCGCAAGTGCACGACGACGACGACTGCGATGATGCCGATGGCCGTTTGCATAGACAAGCTCGGCTCACAAAAGGAGTTCCTCCACAAGAGCGGGGTACCGCATGTGATAAACAATTAATGTCACGATCTACTCTAAATTAAAATATTTCTCATTAAAGAATAAAATGTTTGCAATTAAGTTAATTTGTAATTGCTTAATACTTTTTGTCGTCGTAGCTCACGTATTTAGACATATAAGACAGTCGTTGCACTCGAATGGGCATCGAAGGATCAACGGGGAGTGCTGTTGCTGATGCTGAGGTGTATAGCTTCATTGGTTGCTAATGGCTAAATCAGGGAGATGCACTTGTTGGATCTGCTCCTAGGCGCATGTGAGTCTGTTATATAGGGTGCTTTTGACACACATTCTGGTTGTATAATGTGTCACATGGGACTCTGGTTAAAATGTTATTGTCAAGCACTAATGCCCAGCGAAGTCAATCTAATTTGGGATGGAAAGTTATAGGTGACCCTTTTTCTCTGCCGCGAAAACAGCAACAAATTGTGTTGCAAATGTGGATGGGAAGTTGCTAATGTCGGGTAGCAACATTTATATCGCCAGTATAGCCGCGGTATCATTTTAAGACTACGACTCCGGTCCTCAGTGGATCAGTGGTAAGTTCGCTGGACTACTGAGCGAGGCATGTCACACACAAATTACATGTTAAGTCGTTTTCAACTGCGCCATCTCTTGCGAGCGTCGGACAAACATCTGAGAATGGAACTGTTCTTAAAAAGCTTCGCTATTCAGCTGCATAAAATTGTATAGATTCGTTAAAAAAAATAAAGAAACTCCATCAAAACAAATGTTGCTCAAAAGCTAGGACTAAGTAACCTGTAAGGACCTGTTGCATCAACTACGTATTTATTTATTTTTAGGTATAAATTTATGCCTGCAAAAGCTTATTATGAACAGAAAACAAGGTGACCCTCTGTTGGGAAAATGGCCGACTTCCTACCAAGGAAAGGGGCATAAGTAACTTTTATAGGTCCTTAAATAGGTTGTGGAACAGGGAAAATACTCTCAAAGAGGAATTCAGAAAACTAGAGAACGAAAACAGGAGTAGAATCAGAAACATCAAGCCCGAACATGTGGTGGCAGAGTCAAGTGGGAAGTGTGCGCACAGCGATTTTCTTAAATAAAGATGTTTGGAAATGAAGAATTAAATAGTTGCCCGAACCTCTTTGAAAGCGGTCTTGATAGTGTTTGGCTGTATGGCGTGTGACAATAAGAGCCATTAAAAAAAAAAAAAAAAAAACCTTAAAACCTTTCGATTTGTTAAAATTTTTATTGATTCTTAAAAGACAGTGCGGTTTCTTTGTATGTTGTAATTCAGTGAACACTTTTTAAGTACTAAATATCTTATTTTGGTATTATTTTTGAATGAACATTAAATTGTTTTAAATTTTGTTTAAGTGTGGCTAAATTAATAAAAAAACACAATTTGGGCCAAGTGTACGTACAAATTCAGGGCCAAGTGTGCGCATGCGAACACTACCTATATAATTCTCGCAAATTTGTACTTTTTTTCACAACAGGTATCCCTCGATCAAAAACTAGTTCAAGTTGCATCAGAGGTACGAGGAATAATCGTAACAGCTGTGTTCATCAGTGTTAAAGCTAAAATTATTCAAAAATATAATTTTATGTGTTGCTACGTTTCCTTGTGATATATAACTTAATTTTTACTCGCATACTTTCTTTTGTATCTGAAAATTTATAGACGTGCTTATTTGATAAAAATAATATCAACACGATCCTGTTTATCCTGTATATAAGCTTTGATTTTCACCCCCACATAGGGGCAATTGTTTGACTTGATTTAACTCTTTAATAAGAGGACAGCCTAATTTGTTTATATTGATCAGTATTTACTTAGTAATAAGTAACCAAAACTTGTAGAGTCGATATTACACTTGCAATGGGATTCAAAGTCAAAAGTGCGCACATTTGAACCACATGACTTTAGCTCATAGAGAATTGGCCCGCAAAAGACGCTAACACTTAGATACTTAGAGGAAACTAAATTAGGAAGATTGCTTTAGGCCATATTTCATCCACCAGGCGCTGTGAATTGCAGGACCATAAAAATCGATTTCAAAGGGAATCTGAATTTGAGAGAAGGAAACATGCCATTCCATGGTGTAAGCTGGGATCACAGTTAACTTAAAAATCAGCATACCCTTTTCCAAATCATCATATTAATTCGTTTCACGTTGTCGTTCTGATTGTGGCGTTTATTAAAACGTAATCTTATTAAATTTGGACCGAATGAAAGGTCCATGAGAAGAATACAATTTTTTTTTAAATTTTACCCAGACCCACGTAATCTTATTAAATTTGGACCGAATGAAAGGTCCATGAGAAGAATACAATTTTTTTTTAAATTTTACCCAGACCCACGTAATCTTATTAAATTTGGACCGAATGAAAGGTCCATGAGAAGAATACAATTTTTTTTTAAATTTTACCCAGACCCACCAGTTGTAAATTCTCACTTCGTCGGAGCTTTTCTCCTCCGAAAACTTACTCCGGATCTACAATATGTCACTCCTCTTGATACCCTTTTTGGGTTGAAGCTCCAGTTACATCTTAAGTTGTTGTTTTCATCAACTATGCTCGTTTCATCTATCAAATTGTGTAACAATCCTTCGATCTATCCCAGCTCCCAGGTTATACCATTAATCTTTTTGCTCAAAAAGCTTCAACTTACGAATGCATAACATAAACTATTGTGCTTAAAAAAACTTCACTAAACAAACAAATCTGCCAAACAACATACCCAATATCCTATAAGCCATCACTTAGTTGAAACCTTATTACTTCATTAGATGCCTCGCTGCTACATCCTTCTGTGGGTATTCCCCTACATGAATACCTAATGACGTCGTGAAAGTGAACACAGAGCATTACTGGCTTATTAGTCCCAACTACAAGTTGCCATACATTTTTTACCCAAGTTAATCGAACTGAGTTTAGATTCCTTCACTGCTGTCGGTATAGTAACTCCCATCGAGTACTACATCGTTCATAAAAGTACACCACTGGGATCTCAATTCGCAGCCGCCTCAGTGTTAAATTCGAATTCTACACTGAGAGAAATTTTCTTCTCGCATTTGAGTCTAGTCACACTTGATGATGGAACCCGTTTACTTATAGGTGGCAATTTAATTCGTAGCTAAAATTCCACACTTCCTTCGATGGAAATGTCTAAAAAGCAATCCTCCCTTAATATGCCACAAGAAAAAAATCAAACATCTCCCGAGTGTGTACTGTGTACCCCATACTCATGTCTCATCAGCATCACTTTCAGTTGCATCACCACTAGGAGGATTGGATCCACACCACACCATCACACCAGTAGCTGCCATACATAACCCCAGCACGAATTTATCGGATCTAAAAAAGTGAGTAAAACACTTGGCGCGTCGTATAAATTCAAGCTATACCACCATAGATTTGTCTGTCGTTTTGCAGCCACTGCCGGCTAGAGGCTGCGCTACAAATTCCCATAAAACTGCTACAACACAGCCGCTAGCAGGTTGATTGTTATTGCACTACAGAGGCTCGCCTTAGCTCCTCAGCTCCTCGCAGTTCGTCTGCACTGCGATTGCGATGCCATTTGCCCATTTTGAGTAAACTTTAATTACGTGCAATAAATTAAGGCAACAAATTCCCGCTGCCTTATTTGCCCCAGTGCGGTGGTGCTGTTGCATTGCACTGGATGCTAAATATGTGCACATGGCGAATTGGTAGCAAATTTAATAGTGCACACACCACCAATCCGATCGCCGGGCCATGAATGCAACCGATTGCCATATTAGCCGTAGCCGTAGCCGTATAGCCGTAGCCAAGGCCCCAGGTTAAGGTGGATTGTGCACTCTCTCATGTGCGCGAGGGATTATCCCCGAAGATGGGCTGCCGAGTGTGCACCATGGCATTGGGAATGGGATTCCACTTAAGTTGGGTGGCCTATACAACTCGAGGTATAGCTGCACTAGGGGCCACATGAACTAATCACACATATCTGTGTACACCGTTTATTTACATACCATGCTGAGCTAGTGGCCACATTTGGGCCTGGAGTTAGCGACAAAATATATATACAGCACCTATTACTTGGGTGCGCATGGTAGCCGATTTCAAACCATTGTAGAAGAAGATCTTTGTGCACCTGATGAGCGGACTTTATGGTTTGGTTTGCTACGATGAGATTTCAGATGTTTCAACCGATAATTTTGAAACGTTTTGAATTTGAAAATTTGGTAACCCATAAAGGTACACCCGCTTTCTGCGGTCTTGATCCTGAAAGGTTGTTGCTTGGCTCTGGCCATTTAAGTGCTAATCTAAAAATTCGGACTAAAGCTGATTACACAAATCTCAGATGGAAAGATTGAAGTAAACACTTAAAACCGTTCTTTTCTGTGGTAAGGGAACTGCCGGATGTTATAAAACCTCAAGACCGAAGATTTTTGCTAAAGAAATACTCGACTTTCAGAAGCATTTAAACGCACGCGCCGTGGGGAGTTTTCCTAAGTCATCTCTCCGATTATAGGCCTGCTGTAGAAAGCCGGTGAGTATGTTGGGCATTTATTTTCTCTAACTTTGGCATCACTGATGCTTTGAAGTAAATTTTTATCAATTCAAAACACGACTTGCGACATAAGGTTTAATTAGAAATCTGGTTTTCGATAAACTGCCATCCGCAGCTCAAAACTCCGTCAATAATTTTAGGCATAACTGTGCTTAGCTTTTGGCTCTAAAATATGATTCTTGGTAAAGTAGTGGTTTCGTTGTTAGGTTAGCCTGTACATTGGGCCAAGGCCTATGGCGACTATACAGGCCATTTGAAACTTTATTCAAGAGCTGATTGTAAGCTCCGATATGATATAATTTGTTGTACGAAACTGAATGGATCAGACGTAGGAGAAGAAAGCCACGGCATTGCCATTCCAGTGAGCCGTAATTTTGCTTATTTATTGACACACTTTTTTAAGCGAAGTTAAGAAATATTGACCCCGGTAAGTCAAAAATTCTGAGCAATTTCGAAGCTGTAGTTCAGTATTTGTGCCAAAAAGAGTTGTTGTCGTCTTCAATTGGGTGATTTCCTTCTCCTTATTTTTAAAATTGCGAGGTGTCTTGCTCTACGTAGGTAAACCTGTTAAAGAAAACTTCTCGATAATTTTTAATATTTAAATTTATTTGCCGAATACCTTTCCCTTCGACAATTTTCAATTCAATGCCCCAATTCCCATCGCATCCGCAATTCCTTCTCTTCTTCATACCTACTTCATTCCAAAGATGTATAATTGACCAGGTTGCTACGTTATCATTATTTTACAAACCGTTCTTAGAGAACTACCGAATGAAACCTTACGGCTCGAGTTTTTATATCACCGCCCATTTAGGTATTAAGAGTGATCCCAGTAAGTCGAACTTGTGATCTACTGAATCAGTGATTCGGCTCAATAGTCAAGTGGGCTGGTTTCTATAGTAAGCATAAGTAAAACCTTGCTTATACAGCACGAAAGCGTTCTTAGCACTTACCTAGAAATATTAAAAATATCGCCATTACCTATATTTATACGGCTTTAGGTCTAAAATGATGTCCTTTATACCATTAAGAAGCTTACTGTCCACAATAAAGTCACTCTTCTCTGGGATAAAAGCAAGAGGGGTTCGAAGGCAACGAAAAGACCGAGTAGCTAGCTGGCATTTCTTCGACAACTCTATATCTACATATTGATACAGAACCTTTTCTAAATAAATAAGCTCTTTCATGACAGTTAAACACTGTTGATGTTTGCCAGATATTCGCAAGAGGTGGATAAGTTCGACACAAATTTAAGATGGAACATGTGTTTTTTTTCCTATGCCGTAAAACTCCACAGGGTTAAAGCTGATTCAAATGAGGTTATACACCAAAATATTTAAAACTTGTTATCGTGGCTTAAAAAGCATCTTCCCAGCTCAGATTTTAATAAGTGCTATAGTCTTCGCCACAACGCAAGCTTCCTATAACTAGAATGAAATGGTTAAATCAAGTCCGATGGTGTTATACGCTTGGTGGCGGAAGATCGATCATCGATGGATGGCCCACTTAGAGCGACTCTGATGATACACGGCAACTAACAATATAAACCACATTCAGTACTAATGAAATTCGTTATCCACAAGAAAGGATCTACCAAGCATTTTAGATATAACTACTGACTATATCACCGCGATCGTACTCGCCGCAACCACCCACGTCCACAGACTTATGTAGACCGGATGTAACACTAATTTCCATATATGCCAGCGAACCTTTCCAACTGCCACAGCTTCCTATAAATAAACATCAGATAAACCCCAACGATAGGTATCGTAACCGCTTTTGTTTCACGCACATAATCAGAGAAACCTGTCACCAGAGTGTAATTCGAAGGAAATAATGGACTACGACTAGTCCCAGTCGAACAACCAACGGCGAACAGTGACAATCCACTTGCATCCACGACCTAATTAGCATCATTTCCAGGTTTCCAATTATACGAAACACAACCAGAAGAATGCCCACCAATTTACCGCCCCGAAAGCGGTCCAAAAGTCCAGTCCCCGACCCGATACCACTGTTGATCCTTATCGATCAAACCGAAATGCGTTTCGTTCATTCATAACCGGCGCGCAGCACCACTGCCATCGCACGGTGGCAGTGCCATATCACATCAATAAATTTCCAACATAATCACCGCAAAGCCTTCTCACCTCCACCATACACTGGGAGTATGCCTGCGGATGTGTGCTGAGCTGATCCAATCGATTCTTGTGCATACGGCATACCGCCCAACCCAACCACAAACAGTATTAATTACTTTGGCTTCCGAAATCGAATTTACATTTTGAAGCGGATCCCCAGCAAACAGGGACGACAAATGCGAGACACAACACTGGCCATGAAGCCCGGGCCCGGTCTGCGCGATACACTTCTTTATGTTAAGTGGAACAACATAATTCCCAGAAGCGAAAACCTTCCTCGGGCGGCGACGATCTGATCCTTGCGCCATTGCCCCAATGGCTGAGATGGCATTCCAATCAGCGATTGGAAACAATTAAAAGCGGAAAAACACGGGACCTAACTACTAAATTTATATCGGGTCCGCGATGGCATGGCGCAAGCTGAGCCCGTCGAGAACGGTCAAGAACGGTCGTCCACCGTCCGGCTGACCCCTGGCTCATCGCCAGTATACCATCACCATTGTCATCGTCATCGTCGTCGTCATCATCAATGTTGTGTTCGATTCGATTGGCATCGAAAACGTTTTGTTAAGAACTCGAAGCCAATTAGAAAAACTCGAAACTAATGAGCCACTGTGCAACAACCATTTTTTCGTTGTTCTCCTCCTGTGCCCATTGCCCAACGAAAGAGGACGACGGCTCCGTGGTCCGGTCCCTTTTTGGCTTCGCCATGTCCGTGATCGTGCTGCTTTTTGGCGGAGATCGCGCCCATTTAATTGGTTTTAATTTCTTTCCTCACCACGGACGACCGACACGGCCTGTAGTTGGGATGAAATTTGTGCCAAGCCCTCTTCGGTGGATCTTCGTCGGTGCTCGACAGAGCCGTATAAGAGGAAGAAGACATTGTGTTTGTGGTCGCTGGGTTGCCCGTTCCCCGACTTGCAACTTATCGAAGATTTATCTTTGGCGCTGCTCTGATAAGGCCATCGAATGGAGTTTTATTAGTCAGAAATAAATCTGAACCACAGCTCCGGCCGGTGATATGATCATGCGGCGGATTATTCACGAGGCTGCTCATTCGCCGGGAGATGCTCGTATGAGACGCTGGTGAGTTGCAGCTACTGAACACGGGCATGGGGCATGCTGCTGCTGCTGATGGTGGTGGTGGTGGTGCGCTTCTGCTATTTTGCGATTAGCATTTGATCGTTGGTTGGATTTATTTGACTCGGGTATCCCGGAGTCAATCGGCGATCGTTGTTTTTGATTTAAATGGCGTACTAGGAATTTGCAAGAGAAAATTTGCTCAATTCGCTGGTTGACTGCGCGCAGGTTGTTAAGCGGACTCTTTTGCCTTTTGCCAGTAGTTTAATTGGAATTTAATGATGCGGGTGGCTGATGGTGCACGATGGAATTTCGGTAGGCTACATCATGAAATGTCTCGACTTGGGGACACACTGAGATCGGGACTAATGCGAAGGTCATAGGATTTATTTTTTATACTATTCATACTATTTTATTTTTTTCCGACGAATAAATATAATTTGCGCACATTATACCATATTGGCACATGCGCTATCAGTATACACATGATTCCATATTGTACTATGTTGGCGCGGTGGTGTTTCGTTCACTTGCGGGCCTAGATCAAGGCCCAGTGCATAACCCCTCAAATCTACATAGCTTTGTCAAAAGGTCAGTGCTGTATTTTTGAGGCTGTGCGCGAGTCGTTTAACATATTTTGTCAGACGAAACCTTAAAATCTCAATTAATTTTAATACTTTTCTCGGGAAACGTCAAAAAGTTTTCCATTCGAAAATTTTCGAATGCACGCAGTTACAAATCACGAAGCGTATCCTTTAAAAAACCAGTAGAAACACAATCCGTTTCCCCTTGCAACATTGTACGAACATGTTTCGATAAGGACGTCGCATTCACCCATTCAACTTGCAGAATTTCACAAGAATGAGTGAAAGTGCACATCCAGGCCAAAAATAAATTCGAAACTCTCCGCGAAATTCGAGGAATATCCGCAATTATTCACACATAAATTAAGAAGTTTCCAATTAATTGCACAACAATCGGCAGGTGGCCCTGTCAACAAGTTGCCGCAGAACAAAAACCGCGTACGTCCCCACAGACGAAAAACACAGAACACACCGCTTTGGTCTTACATTTGTCAAACAACCTGCCTGGCTGACATACTTTCTCGCTCCTCATTAAAAACGCGACAAAAACTTGCCGCACCACAGCGTGCTGCGACTGCGTTCATACATAAATATTGGTGAATTCGTCAAACCGCTACATCATTAGTCAACATGAGCCTCCAAAATCGGTAGCAACAGCCCAATGTCAGCTCCATTTGTCCAAAAAGCCGAATTGCTTTCGAAACAATAAAATCGCACAAAAAGCCTGCTGCCATTAAGTCCATTTAAGGAATCGCAATTAATTATTTTTAACTGTTGGTTGTCCCAAATTTGAGCCGCGCTGCCGTCCGCCGCCATCTCTAGCAACAACAGTCACCTCGCCGGCTAATATAGAGATGACTGTAAAAACTAAGTACAAACAATTTTAATTCAAACGCATGGTTCGGCCCTTCGCAGAGGGATGCTGCCGAAAAACACTCGCGCATCAGAGGTCCGTTGAAATGGGTTGATGAATTCGGCGCTGGATCCGTGTCATGAGCGGCGGACGGACTAATTGTGTATTCCACCATTGCGCTGCGACTCATCATCTGTCTTCGCGAAAGGAAGCAGCGATGGCGATTTTATTTAACGCACTCGCATTCGCGGCATTCCGAGTGGCCTCTGGTGCGGTTCGCTACACGGACACGTATATTTTTGCTGAAGATGCTGGCGAATGTCCTGCGCAATGAATTTTTCAAGTTTTTCCCTCGGCTATAATTTGTCATTTCTTTAATTGGCCCGGCCAGCCATATACTGGTTTTGGCGCATCATCGTTCCATCTCAGTCGTTCGTTGTCGCTGTCCAATGTCGTCCGCACCACACGATGACAAAGTAGGAGGAGGACGAGGAGTCTGATGCTGGACCGCACCGCTGAGAGTGGAATGATTGAAAGCGAAAAATCGAAGAGATATTGTGGAATTTTAACAAGCTGTTTGTTTTCTGGTGTTTGGAATTCCACGGGAAATGAAAACGTCTCGCAGAGGAATTATATTTTTCAATTGTGCTTGCGATATGCGCGCAGCTACAGTTGTAGTTGTACTTACCTCCTGCCTATCCATAGAGCTGGCTACTCTGCAGGGTGTGTGTGTTATGTAGATTGGACGGTCGTAGTAGCTGTGCAGAGTCATAAAAATGATGCGTGTAACTATTTTGATCTCGCCGTTGAGAGTACGACCTACAACAGCGTCAGGACTGTGTAAATTTATTCTTGAATCTTCAAGGACTTGGTAATAGGGTTTTTATGATCTTAGCCTCAATTATCTAAGGAATTACATTTATGTATTAGAAATCAAGTAAGAGGCCTGTTTTGGCACACTTGACAACGCTCAATATTTTGTGGTAACTTTTCGACAATATGCCTCTCGCAGAAGCATGGACATCCTATAAAGAAGTTTATGACGAAATACTTAAACAATTCTCTGCAAGATATATTTGGTGCCATTGACAAATAAACGATTATCAGCAGAGCTATCAATTCTTATCCAGAGGAACAACGCATCAGAAAAGCAATATATCGCCTAAGCACGGACAAGTTGAAACATTGTCGGCTTTATGATTCGGCACTGACTGATGTTTACTTTCGCCACCACTGCCAATGACGATAGGATTGCTGACATCGTGCTAAGATAAATTTGCAAAGTATCTTAACCAATGAAATAAGGTTCCTGGGACTTTCCAGCTGAACTCCTTGCATTTTCAAAGCAACATTCTAGAACGTGGAATAAGTTGTAACTCACTCTATCCAAATCAGTTCTACACTGCTTAGATTCAAATCCTTCCATAGATGTTGTATCCCAAATCAGGAGAAAACACTAACCAAAAATTGTGAAAAAAAAGAAGTCAGCTATATCTTTCCTATTTAAAAATGAAAACAGATGGCGCTCACTAGAGGCCTGTAACACAACGCGACACGTACCTAGTTGTAGGACAAGTGAATTTCGATAACTTGTAAAAAATTGTGTAACACAAAACAACAAGTCTGTGAACACTGCGACAATTATCGCGATGAAAGATGACAAGTGGTTAATTAAATAATTTTCCTGTTTCTGTAGAAGAGCACGAAAAGTGCCAAGAAACACTTGTAGAACTGTGGTTCAATGAGGACAGGTGATTGTCAAAAGCAAATAGAGTAATAAAATAATATAAAATTAAAAATGAAGGTACGTCTTTTATTCTGACGGCGATAGTGGGAACAGTGAATCCCGGAACAGGTTGAAAGTTTTTGAGCAAAGCATTAATTTTGATGTCAGTGATCATCTGTTTATTGAAAAATATATTTTCTTTTGTTATGACACCACTGAAAGCTACAAAAAGGATATCTTTTTCCTCTCTTATTTTGGTTAAAATATCATTTTTTTTGTCCGCCGTGATTTTTCGCATCTTCATATGTTAAGAATGCCAATAAGTCAAGGGAATTTAATTATTTTTTTTTTTTTACAAGTGTTACAAAATTCATTTGTACTTATCAGACAAGCATAGTTGGACAAGTGAATTTAAACACATTTTTTTAAATTAAAATTACTCCAATATTTCATAATCATAAAAACAAAATTGGTGTAGTTCTGTTCGACTAAGATTGAATTTGACTGCACGTCTTTAAATTCAAAAATCTTAGAAACCGTTCAATATATTCTGGTGCATTTTTCATGCACAGGCCTATAGAGGATACCTATGCCTACAATATCTACTTTGTCTCAACTCTATATCTCTATAAATTCCGGAAAAAATTGGACAAGAGTAATTTATTTTTTCGTTTCGTTTTACTTTTTTTTTTTGTCACGCTTTCCGTTCGAGAATACTGGGAGCATTTAAGTATAGTAAATACCAGCTTATAGAGGACATCTGCAGGTACAACTTAGGATATCCAATAACTCGATAACTTAAAAGGTTTTTAAATAAAAAGGTAAAATTTGAAACACTTCTACGATTTTCATATGAGTGAGTAGATACGCAATTCATTCTCAAATCAAACATACTAGCTGCGCAATATTATATTGACATCTCTTTTAACCCTATTTTACTCCTGTGACGGAGAGGGAGATAGACAGAGGTAGTACGCTGTGTGGTTTGCTAAGAAAAACAAATAACAAGAGAAATGGCAAATATGTAGGAAAGGTTTGTTTGTCCTGTTTTGCTTACAAAATAAAGTGTCTAGAAAGAAATGTCAAATAAATATAGGTAGCAGTGATTCCAGATCGTGGTATTATTACATTAGGGGATTCATATTAGGGAAAATTCCTGGTGATACACGTTGTACTATTTATAAATGTTATTTGCTATTAAGATGAGGCAGTAAATTACTCGGTGAAGTTTTTAAAGAGCATTACAGCCAATGGACTTTTTGCTCATAAAATTGAATTAAAAGTTAGAGTTTCCATTATGTTGCTTCGCAATTTGAATCCCCCAAGCTTTGTAATGGTACCAGAATGTGAGTAATGTGAAAAATGTTATAGATGCGTTAATTTTAACTGGGTGTGGTAAAGGAGATACGGTTTCCCAGCAATTATCCATTTCAGTTTAAACGGATTCAATTTCCTATTAATGTTTGTTCTGCCATGACAATCAATAAGTCAGAGGGTCAAACTTTAAGAAAAGTGGGAGTTGAATTCACGGGCAGTAATAGATAATTATGTAGCGTGCTCCAGGGAAAATAATGCATGAAATATCATTATCTCAGCCGATAGAAACAAAACTTCTAATATAGTGCACAAAGAAACGTTACATTAATAAAAAAGTGAGTTAAATACCTATTATCAAATTATTTTCTTTCATTTTCATTGTCCGAAGAATATTAAATTGTTGCTGATTAGTCCAACGACAAGGTGCAATGCCATGAAGGCAGAGTGGACTAAGTCTTTGCGATGTTTTTTAATACGGGCTCAAGTCCCTCACTATTGCAGACCGCTCCCTCGCATTATACCTCTGCAATGTCTATTGATGATTTTTCTTTGAGCGATTATCAAAAAAAAATGGTGTCCCCTACAAGACAGCAAATTTATAAAATTTAGTTTTCCATCAATTGTTCTGAAACCGCATTTTGCACTGGCGAAGCCGGGCGGGCACAGCTAATTTATACATAAAACAAGAAGCCAATATTTTCTTTAATTATTTTTTACCTCTCAATCGCTTTTTGTCTTTTGTTTAATCCACACGCATGATCAAGTTAAATTTATTTCTTCAAATCGAAACGTATCAAATCCCATTTCTCTCCAAAAAGGGGAATAGAGCCCAAAAAAGGGGCCTCAACATAAAATACTTATAGCAAAAAATGCTTTTTTCATACTTTTGCATTCTTTTTCTTTCAATTAAAATAAAATCTTCTTAAGCTGAAAAATGGGACAGTTTGACCCAAACGGCAACGGTCCTTCAGCATTATGGCTGCTTTTCGAAAGCGCTGCATGTCGTTTTCTCTGTTGGAGTAGAACGAAGATGAATAAGTAATGTGAAGTCGATTTGCTTGGAAGTTGCTTTTTACCTGAACACTTACTATAAACCGTACTTTTCTTTTGTCTACTGCGTCGTGTTCATACGTCTATAAAGGGTCATTCATTTTTCGGTTTCAAAAGTGAAGCGTAGTACGCTGCTCGAGCTAAACTAAATTTTATCTGGTCTCCAACTTTTCTATCCAAACATCAGCTTAAGTCCTAGCTAAATTTTGACATACAGCGCGCAGTGGATAAGTGTCACAGAAAACAGCTGTTCTTAAAATTGACTTAATTCAAAATTTTAATTCTCTCTTATTTCAACTATTTCTGAGTCTAGGCACTTCTCGTATATGTAATAATTAAAAAAGGTCATCCTTGCATACTTTTCCGCAACAGAACAACAAATGTACAACGATCTGTCACAATTCAGCTTGAGAAAATGTGCCGACCCATTAAATGTGCACAATAAATTTGAACAAACACATGAAGTACATTCTGAAACAAAAGTTTGATTATTTAACTCGAGCTGCGTACCAATCAGCTAAATGGGTTCGCTTAAGTTTAGTTTAGCTAAATTTTGGAAAGAATTTTGTATGGGAGCGAAAATTTAGCTCGAGCAGCATACGAACCTTAAAGCTAAAAACACACACAGCGATAAATTTTTGATGAAAATTTTATTTCGTTATAATGTTTGGACTTTTCCATTAAGTGAGAAATACAATATCATTCAAATGGCCGCCTCGGGAGATTCGCAGCATGCGATTCTTTTGAGGTAATTTTTAACCACTTTTTCGCACATATCGGGCGGTATCTCGGCCATAACTTGAGTAATGTTCGTTTTGAATGTGTCTAGAGTAGGATTATTCGCGTAAACATGGTCTTTTGTGTGGGCTCACAGAAAAAAATCTAACGATATCAAATCGCACGATCTTGGTGGCCAATTGACGTCTTAAAACGTGATATTACGCGACCAGGAAATTTCTCACGCAATAAAGCCATAATTGGTCGTATTGTGCGGCTTGTTGCCACGTCTTGTAGTAAGTTTTAATAATTTTAACGAGTTGTTCGATTGTTAAGCGATCCATTATCGTAAATATCAAACATTCCGCTAGTGTTTCAAATGACAGCTGAGTTTGACAGGTGTCAAATGCAAGCGCTACCAACTTGAAACCTCGAAATGAATGACCCTGTACTTTTCTGATGGTGCCTTACTTTCGTAAAGATGCGTCCAAGTTGCGGTCTCAGCTATTCAAAAATAAAGCTCTTGCTCCCCAAAACACAACTTCCATTCACAGACAACAATTGGTCGCCAATTCCAGGATCCAATTCGAATAATCCTTATCATGCAGAATTAACATCTTCCCGGCTTCATAATTTAGTTTCACTACCAATTTAGATCAAATATGCCACAGCTACAGATACAGATCCATGTTTGGCGATCAAGATAACTGCACTAAATGGAATATCTGCACGCACATACCTACTCAGCATTATTTAATCTAGAGTCTCACTGGCAACCTGTTAGGTGCTGCCTTAAATGGCATTATCCTCGCTCAAGATATGCATTTAGGAGCACACACTCTCCAGTGGCTCTCATTGGCACCTCATTCCTCTACGGTCGTTAACCACTTATTCCATTTTCGAACAATTGCAATATTGTGTAAATTTCTAATTTAACTCTCCCCTCTGCCAAATCGAGCCAGAGCCACCGAGCAGTACCTACAGTCGTCGGTGGATGTGTGGATGTTGGACTCGCTTGTTGTGACTACACAGCAGCACCTACTGCTACTCGCCGCAACAGCGGAGCATAATAAAAATACATTTTACAAAAATGGCAAATATGATTGCAGGAAACTGACACTTTTATCAGGTTTAATCTCTCGCCAGCTGTAATCACCATTTGATTGCATGGCCATTCCAGCATAGCAGCAGCCAAAGGAGCACGAGAGTTGGGCATTCCTCGATGCTGCCGACCGACGTCGCGTCGTCTTCGGTGTCGTCGTTGTTGTCGTCGTCAGTGGAAATTGTGTCTTTTCCTTTTGGTATAACAGCCAGCGAGTCAGCTCCTTGTTGCGAGCATACAACTGCACAATGCTTCTGATCTCGTTAAGGATTTACGAGTAACTTTTATCACTTGGCGAATCATTGACAAATCCAGGCGAATATAATGGTGCAGGCTTTTGTTCACAGGCAGGCCTGCCTCATCATCATCATCATCTCGGATATTTGCCACATAACATGGATTTTACCATTTTCGAGCGGCCAGAAGGCGGAATGCCACACTCTCCCGCTCGAGATGCTCACCTAAGGCACGGAATACCTTTCGAAGACCTTGTACATTTGAAGCTATCGTCGATCTGGCAGCAATCGGGGCATCGCTTGCCGCGCAGATGATTTCTTTCCAATTTATGTGACATATTGATTTTAAATTGATAGACCTTTTATAAAGTGGGTGCTTGTTAGTTAAGTCTTTGACGATTGGACTTATTGTTCTCGTACAGTGTACACTCGCATGGAGGCTTGTTTGGAGTTTTTCGTTTGTTTAGGTGAATAAAACGAGATCATCTGCGCAGGGAAAAGTCGACGCGTGTGTGCTTATTTTGCCTACCAACTTTAATGGGCAGAAGCATCTTTCGTTTTGGAAATAATGAGCTCCACTTGAATATGAATTGATGTTTATGGAAATCCGCAAATAAGATTCGAGTTTGTAGCGAAACTGCAGGCAAAGGTGTTATCTTTAAACGGGGATCTGTGAGGGGCTTTTTTGATCTACCGCACTTATAAGGTGTAGCTGCCTGGATATGGATTATGTGCCTTAAATGGGCAGGCAACAAGATGTCTATCTGCCGTGGAAACTTATTAGTAGAAATTGATGAAACAGCGACCTTTATAGCAAGGACTACAACCTTTGCAACGATGAGGAGAAATTTAAATAATTGCATTCCGCCTGTGCATTTCCGGGCCAATATCTTCCGTGCTGAAAGGTGCGTCAAGTGCAAATTTACTAATTGGGTTTCCACTTGTATGCTATGTACCTTTGTACGCCACTTCTTTTGTAGCCAAGTGACTGATTAAACATATTATGTTCCCCTATATTTAAAGATCGCTTGCTTTGATTAATGTATAAGGGTCATTGGTTATTCGACTGTCAGTTCAGGTCAAAAACTGCCGAAGACCAATGGCAACGATGCTAACATCCCATCAGAAACAAAACAGCGAAAACCCACCAACAAAGCGGTGCTACATAGAATGACGATATATAGGCTCGTAAGCCCTAGGAGTACGATAGTAGGGAAGAACATGGATTACTCAGGAGCGGAAAAAAAGAACACGTGAGCGCACGATGCGAGAAATGAAGTATATAGCAGTAACTGAAACCAAGTCCAACAAGGCTGCTGGTACCAGACCACTTTCAGGTTTTGGTCGGATTCCCTGTAGGCTGAAACTACTATTTGCGTCTTCTTAATATACTATACAAGGTCTTGACTGCCGTACTGTGTGAGCACCTGAAACCATTTGTCCTCCAGATAATTGGCCCCTACCAATGCCACATCAGGTCGAATTAACGTCAACAATCGACCAAAGTTCTGGAGAAAACCCAAAAAGTCCAAATCGATGCCCACCATTGGTTTATTGATTTTAAGCTCTGATGTGATAGTTGGGGCAGTTGCTCAAAGGTTAGTATGCTGTACTACGAAGCGAGGGATCGCAAGTTCAACCCCCCAGAAAACCACAAATTACACCTTAGAGGTTGTATTCTTTGAGCTACCTCAGTCGAAAGTCTGCCAAACATCCAAGAAATTAATTGTCCTGTCTCAATTCATCCGTAGGAAAAAAGTTAGGTTCCTTCCATTTGACCCAAAAATATAAAACAAACTATCTATTTTTGTACACGCATTATGACGGTCACTGTTCTATCGCGAAAGCGATTTAACAGCCCAAGCTCATACACTGATATCTTCTTTCATGGAAAACATGCGTAAAGGTCTTTCTTTACTGAGTTTCAGCATCCCGCATGCAACTCACTATATGTCCATCGAATAGGCACCAACTTTCTGTCAAGTTGAGTCCCGGCTTCAAACAAAGTAAGCGAAGCCAGTAAAGGAAGACCTCGCCTGATTTACGAAAATTAAAATAAGTGATATTGAACCCCAACTAATCTGCTACCGAGAATTCGGAAAATCTTCCTCTTACACAGTTGTTGCCCTGATTAGTTACAAACAACACCACTGCCTAAGCATTATTAGTCCCCCGCTGTATCCGTTGAGACAAAAGCCACTCAATCGTTGAACGTTGCAAATTATCATCGTGCCAGTATCAGCAAAATGTTTTGCGGTGATCCTCATCAAAATTCCAAACTTGATTCATGGCATTCAAATTGTGCCCTAATATGAATTTCTTTATTTCGCAAATGTGCCGCGCTTTATCAACAGCAACATGCAACAAAAAAACAGCCATCATCAAACGAAACCCTTTCGGGAATGTCTAACAAGGCACATGGCACGCTCTGAACAGACGAGAATCCCCAGCGTGTACAATAAAAATGGCAGCAGCCACAAAAGAGGAAGCCAAAAGCGATTTACGAAAATTAAAAAAGAAACTGTCAAATTGATAAATGGCCCCCAAGACAAAAAAAAAAAATAAAAAAATGTAAAAAGGGATTTTCCGCTGCATTTCTCCTCCTGACCTGCAATTCATAGAAAGCAGAGCACCATTCCGGCCGGATCACAGTGGCAAGATCGGAAATTGAAATCGCATCCCACTAATTGGCTCGAATGAGGTTGGAGTTCGCATGAAGCACGGCAGAAAGTATCGCTTATCACATTTGTATCGTGTTTCACAAGAATTAAAATCCAATTACGACTTTGTTGGCAGTGAACCGGAATCCATAATCCAATTAATCGAACAATTCACTTAATCATCGAGTAACCGATGTAGCTCTTGAGAGACGAGGATGTTTTTTTTTTGTGGTTTTCCTAACCAGTATCATATTTCATTGTATGTATCTCCACGTAGGACTACCGGCCCAGAGCTGGATTGCACTTCTCATCAGCTCTCTCGGCGGCCAGGTGGGAAGGGAAACCGCAGTGGCATCTTGTTTTCACCTTAAATCGCGTGGTCCAGCCTTAGCATGATCTGGTGCGGTAGGATCGCTTTGCGATTGCGAGCGCAACGAAAGATCACTTGGCATTCATAAATCAGTGGGCACTGACAGATATCATTAAATATAATTGCTGCATATCATAATTTGCGATTTGCAATTATAAATGACACAACAAACATGGGAAACGCGAGCCATGATTCGCTTGCGAATGGAGAGTGGGGCAACTTTTCCTTGTTCGCGCAAATGAGGACAAGGATGCGTTTGGAGAGCCGTGGGAAGTGGGTTGGGTGCTTTTGTGGATTGGGGTGGACGTCGTTTGAATAGGTATAAGAAATGAATACGTCCATATGTCAGCACTATACTCAAAAAATAAATTGGACTAGATCAAGTGATCCAAGGTGGTGCTTTAAAAATGGAATGGAACTCTACAAGCTGCACAGATTATAATGTCGTAGTGGACTTAATATAGTTAGTCGCAGAATGTTTTTAGCTGGATCACCTGAATTTAGTATATTGATCCAACAAGTCTTCAATATTACCTATCAAATATCTGAATCTCAAAAAATGTTTAATCTACAGGTCCATGGCTCTTTCTTTTCGAGACAAATTGAAGGGAACTAGAATTCAATAGCCAATGTAAAAAAAAAAACCTTGTCAGGACAGCTATGCATCGCGAAAAATATATCCGAAAAACGCTACAAAAATGCCTCGAAAGACACCTCGAAAAGCCTAAAAAAATAAAAACAGTGACATTCCGGGAGTGCCGACAGAAGTGAAAACTTGAATAATTATGTGTGTTTTTTTCGAAACGTCAGAAAATATTTTATTGTGTAGGAAATACTTTTAAATGTTTTCTTATCCATTATTATAAACTACTACTACAAAAAAAATGTTAACTAAGGCTTTTTAGGAATTATTTCATTAGCTTGTTTTTGTTTTTTTCCAAAATGAGCTTTTTTTTATTTTAAATATGTTCTTCATTTTTTTTTAATTCAATATACTGACTTTTAAATTCTCAAAAAATCGTTGCCAAAGAAAAAAATTATATGTAACCTCGGTCTTAAAGAAAGTGTTTCCATCTTCAAACTCTGTCCATTTTCCAAACACTTTATCTGTCATTCTTTAAAAATAATTCCAGTAAGTAGAATAAAATTGGAAACAATTTTGAAAGCTGTTTGTTGAATACATAAATCTTTTTTTATTTTTTTTTTTGTATTTGTTTATTTGTGTTTAGTTTTTGATTTATTGTTCCACTTTACCCAAAGAAATTATTTTTGCCATTATATTAGGTATGGAGACTGGCATCTTTTTTTCCAATACGAATTTTTTCGTCAATAGTGGTTGGCAACGCTAACACTGGTGTCGGAATATTAGTTTCGCGAGTTCAATGGTTTTTTCCCATCTCGAAAATGCCCAACGCACCTAAAGAAGTTTCCACTTCAAAAACACATATAAAACTATCCGACAGCCGTTTCGAAGAACTCCTAGAAAAATAACCAATTTGATTCTGGCAGTGACGGGGGAATAACATTGGGATACCTTCGTTTTATGATTTCGTTCTGTCGTCGTATGTTCAAAGGTGGAGCATACATTCAGAAAAGATGTGGACGCGATAAATTATTTGAAGCGACTAACGGGGCACGGGGCATGGTAGCCTGCACGCTGCACA
The DNA here is from genome assembly GCA_916610125.1 of Cheilosia vulpina. Taxonomy (NCBI): domain Eukaryota; kingdom Metazoa; phylum Arthropoda; class Insecta; order Diptera; family Syrphidae; genus Cheilosia; species Cheilosia vulpina. The sequence goes on along the minus strand of OU744276.1, from coordinate 110,578,345 downwards.
CTATATCTGGAAGACGCAGAGTCGGCTATATTGTACCAACGCGTTCCACCTGCCAGCCGAGCAATAAGCTTTTTGGTTTCACAGTTTCAGAATATTAGGACTATCAAGGAATGCAACAGATAATCAGAATATAAGGGTGCTGAAACTTATGAATTTCGACAGAGTTCCTTCCTTAAATCTTTAGAAAGGAATTCTGCGGTAAGATGGACTAAGAAGAAACGCTTAGGGAGGGCCCAACATTCTAGATTTGGCTATGTACTGTGTTAGGTTAAGTGCGGTTCTATAAGGCGTTGTGAAGGAGGAATCGCCGCCTCCACTCGGAGACCTTAAAGGTCCGTTAAAATGTTCCCATAGAGGAGAAGATGTATAACAGACCAAACCTCCATATCATGAGATTTCTCAATCTCATTATTGCAGTTTTTGCATACATTGTTGAACCCTCTTCTCCATTTGTGGACCATAACTGCAATCGCACAATGTCCTCTGATGATGGTTTTGATGTGCACATACAAATCCCCTGTTTAGTGCCACACTGCCGGTGACTGGTTTTTTAAATGCTTCCAAGTTCGAGAGGTGGGTCAGTCCTCCCAAAATAATTGCGATGTGCTGACCTTTTTTTTTCTATTCTGACGGCCATTATGCTACACTCTTATTTATTTCCCACCAATCTCGAACCTTTTCGTTACATTTTACATCACTTGTAGAATTTGTCCCAATGGTGCCTATAATAGTTGTCAGTCGAGATATTTCCTTACCGGCTTGTCTTGTTTGTATAAGATTCAATAGATTTCACTGAAAATGAGAGATGAACTGAAAATCATTTCCAGGATCTTAGCTTGGACAAAGCTTCTGTTAATATGAAAGATTCCGATCTTAGCAGTGCCTCCAAATAAAAACAAGCTCACGTACCTGATTGAGCCACGTGATGAACTGAAACTCCCATTCTAATGTATTGTGATAATGCCCGCAGTGGCTCAGTATGGTCATCGTCAGTTATATAATACATATAACGATGGGCTTATGGAAAAAAAAAAACAAAATGAAAATGAAAAAAAAATCCAAAACTGGGGTACTTATTTCATTGTGAAATTATTCTAAAAATCGTAGATGAAACAAGTCCCCAAAAAGGTATAAAATAACCCCTAAAAAATAGTTCGTTGTATTTAAATAAAACAAATTAACAATTTGAACACTAAACAAAAAAATACAAGTAAAAAACCTCGCACCTACCCCGGATTCAACAGCGAACCCAAGCAGGGGGTGGCATATATACTCATACATATTTCATAATATAATGGTAAAAATTCGCGAGCACCCAAATTTATGTCCCCGAAACCCATGAGATAAATAAATAACTTTGTGGGTTTATTTCATATGAACAAAATTCCCATTTCATACAAAATTTTTGGTGGGTTGTTTTATTTTCATTGTGGGTTTATTTCCATAAGACGTAACGATATTTTCCACTGTCCCACCTGAGAAGCTTCTTAAAACACAGGCTCAGATACCGCTTCCAAATGAAAGAAATTAAAGATCCTTTCCATTTTTATACCAGAAGGATATTTTAAAATAATAAATGGTTGCAAAAAATAGTATCTAAAAATTTCGCATCACTTGGCCCCTTCCACTTTATTCTTCATTTAGACAAGCTGTTTGTATGAAGTTTAAATTGTTGACAAAACCTTAGAAAGAGTCCTCCAGTTCCTTTAGGCAGATATTGCAATTCTACTAAAGGTTGCCTTTTGGGTTTTGGAAATATTTCAATTGTAGCTATCAGTGACAGCTCTTCAGCCATCTACATCTGGGATCTGTAATCATTCGCTTAACATACAGAAAAGTAGATTATAACAAGTGTCCCATTGTGAATCAAATTGAACATATAAATAGCTACTCAGGTACGACTTGCCTACGTCGCTATATGATTTTGATGAACGTGAAAGTAATGAACTACCCAGCAGACATTAAGACGACCCTTTGCGAGGCAATAAACCTGTCCGATGTCCCCAACAGCAATACAATAAGTAAATCAAATGCATTTCCCACACTCGCAGCGGAATTGACCTTCGAACGCTTTTAAGAATACAATTTCCATATCCGCCGATGCAAACCACCTCAACTTGGGCCCTCTGTTTCGTCAATATCCAAAAGACTGTCACATCACATACATAAACATAATTATTCCAATCAACTCCGTTAATTCACTCCAACCGCAACAGTCGTCGGTCGGTCGTCGTCGTCGTGACAAATAATGCATTGATCAATAATCAATACAAAATTATCCACCTAGTAGGTATAGGTAGGTTCTGGTACCGTTTACCGCAGTCTGATACCGTCGAATGTGTACAATAGGTTGTATAACGCGTCCAACTATTTGTACATTTGTTCGGCTATTTTACGAGTGCGCCGCGCCAGCCGATCAGTTAATTAAATTTCATGAAAATGAACCCATTGACATCCAGCGGATAACAAAAAGCACAAATGAAACATAAACTGCCGACCGCGATGGTTGTGAATGGCGAGGGGAAAAAATAGTTTTCGCGCGGACTGTGAAATTGAATTGTCCGGTTCGGTCGTTAACTCTGGAATTACAATTACACCTCTCGCACATTGGTCACCGGCAAATTGCTGTAGCAGCAGACGTACGACGGTATGTAGTGATGTGGCCGCTGTTCTATGTGTGCGCACCTTAATCGAATTCAATTGTAAATGTAAATTTTTTTCGTTATGAATTTTAATTGTGCTGCCATACAGCCATAGCGGCGCGGTGTCAGTGATCCCAATTTACGTGGACGTATATGGTATTTATACTTTTTTTTTTCGTCGGCTAATAAACAGTAACTAAACAGTTCACCAATCACTTGTAATTATTTATTTCTAATTTTTCGAGTGTTTCGGGTATGGAATGTGGTCAATGCAATGAATTGGGTTCATTGGCAAGTGGGTCGGTGGACTGGGGTAGCTTTGTGACCAAAAGTGAGTCAGTTCTATATGCGAAATGCTGGGCATAGGTACAGGTAGCCAACAATTCAATTCAATTTATTTTATAAAGGACAGTAGAAATAAAACACAGGTAGTCTTTTATAGAAGTTTATGGATGTAAAATCGTAACAATAAACTTAAAAGAGATTTATATTAAACTAATAAAATAGGAGAGTGAAAAATAGAAAGAAAATAAGAAGTGGCAAAAGAAAAAGCAGTAAGATAGACAAAAAAAAAACAGAAAAGAAAAATTATTAAAAATAGATAGACAAAAAAAAAAACAGAAAAGAAAAATTAATAAAAATAGTTGCTGCTGTTATTATAAATTTTGCAATGCGGAATTTTTAAACTTTTTAGCTCCAATTATTTGCTTAATTGTGGTTGGCAGGCAGTTCCAAAGTCTGGTTGCATGAATGAAGAATAGGCGCGAAGAGTTCAAGTAGTTTAAATGAAGGCATTATAAGATTTTGTGTCCTGGTGGATTGAGCGGATTGGAGTGTCTCGAAGAGATACGCAGGAGATCTATTGTTCACCAGACCGTGCATCAACTCGCAACATCTGAGATCCAAAAGTTGTTGAAACGTCCAACCAAGTACTTGTTTGGGGTAGTGCGATGTATGATCGTAACGACGCAAACAATATACATACCTAATGACATCGTTGAACGCGGCAAGCAACTTGTGATGAGAGTGGGAATCAGTTTTGAGGTATACAATAGTTGAATAGTCAATAATTGGAACAAATAAAGTTTTGACAAGCCTCAGTTTTGTATCTACTGGGGTGAAGCTAGAAGATTTCCAGAGTTTTCGCAAACCAGCATATATTCTACTAATTACGTAATTTGTTTGGTCTACGGCGGAGAGCGAGCGATTTATCTTGAAACCAAGATTCGTGACAATATCGACAAACTTAATTTGTGTATTGTTTCTAAAATCAGGCAAACCACCGAATGAAAAAAAGTCTTATAGACCCATTTCGCTTCTTCCAATTATTTCCAAATTTTTTGAGAGGATATTACTCAGACGCTTACAACCAATTATAGAAGAAAACCGTCTTATACCCGATCATTAGTTCGGGTTTAGAAGCAAACATTCAACAATCGATCAAGTACATCGGATAACTGACGTAATAGAGAAAGCTCTAGAAGAAAATAAAATTTGCTCTGCAGTGTTCTTGGACGTTTCGCAAGCATTTGATAAGGTTTGGCATGAAGGCCTCAAGTGCAAATTAAGACAAGTTCTCCCCGAACGGTTATGGAAAATTCTAGAATCGTATCTAGAGAATAGACCCTTTCGTGTCAAACACGGAAACGAATATTCGGAATTTAAAGAAATAAGGGCAGGTGTGCCGCAAGGAAGCGTCCTTGGGCCTCTCCTGTACCTGCTTTCTACGCGTGACATTCCGCAAACAGAAGGTACTACCGTAGCTACTTTTGCCGATGACACTGCTATACTAGCAGTGGGTACAACAACCAAAGAAACAAACAAAATATTACAAGGCGCGCTTAACCGGGTCTATGAATGGACAAAATCATGGAGGATCGCTCTTAACGAAACGAAATCGGTCCACGTGGATTTTACATATAAAAAAACAAATAACTTGCCTGTATTTATAAATACGGTACAAGTTCCGTTTGCAAACGATGCCAAATATCTCGGAATGACTCTCGACACCAAATTAAAATGGAAACCGCATGTAAAGAAAAAATGCGAAGAACTTAAAATCAAATATGGAGAACTTTATTGGTTACTCGGAAAATATTCCAAGCTTACCCTCGAGAACATGCTTTTATTATATAAGCAAGTGATGAAGCCTGTATGGACATATGGTATACAGTTATGGGGCTGTACCAGCGAAACAAATCTAAACATTTTACAAACTTCGTCAGTGCACCGTGGTACATTAGAAATGAAGATCTCCATAGAGACCTCGGAATTCCCACCGTCAAGGATGAAACGAAAATATGCGCTCGAAAGCATAGAAATCGATTATTAGGACATATTAATAGCTCGGTCCGTGAAATTCTCGATGAAACAAATTTATTGCGGCGTCTACAACGAACTAAACCTTCGGACTTAGCCCGATAATTATCAACCGCGTTAAAATTGCGGAACGAGCAGAAACTTTCGCCGGAATGTTGCCTGCCAAACGTAAAACTTCGTGATAAAAAAAATTGCTTGATAAGTCATAACTTAGTTGCAGTACAAAAGAAATTTGATGGAGGTGGTTTTAGTGAGTAAAAATCTTACACTACTATGAGCACGCGCCGAGTGTCCTCATACTGTCTTCTGGAAGATTTCCACCTACCTCGGAGAAAAAAAAAAAAAAAAATCATTTGAGATTTTCCTGGATTTATGTTTAACCCATTGTCCTCCTCCACTAGTCCGATTGGTCGCGACAAGTAAAGCTGGACATCGTCAGCATAAAGGTGTAAAGAGGTATTCGAGACAACATTGGGAAGATCATTTATGTATAAACAAAATATTAAAGGTCCTAATATTGATCCCTGAGGTACCCCAGTACGTAGCGCTTTAAATTCGGATGATTTTCCATCATGTATCACTATTTGGTAACGATTACACAAGTAACTACTCATAAGGCGCACTGAACTTCACTGAAACCAAATTACATTCTAAGTTTCTGACACAAGACTTCATGGTTCACTCTATCAAAAGCCTTGGAGAAGTCAACAAGCATCGTCAAGTGATCCATATCATAGTTAACCTTAGTGTCATCCAGATTTTTTGTCAGAGCTGAAGCACAACTGTGACGGGCTCGAAAACCAGACTGAACAGAAGACATCAAACTATGCTGATCCAGATAACCAGACATTTGCCTAACAAGGAGCTTCTTCAAGATTTTTCATAGAGTTGGCAAAATACTGATAGGGCGAAAATTAATTGCCAGAGATGGGTGAGATTTCTTTGGTACAGGAATAATTTTAGCTAACTTCAGAAATTGAAAATATGTGTAAGACAGCTTATTATATGGGGTAGGATTATCTTAGAGAGAGGTATACTATCTTCACCCACAGCGTTTGATGATAAGCCAACCTGGCTTAAATAATTTTTATTTAGACTGTGTTAGCATAATTAACTGGGAAACTATTCTAAAAATAGCTTCATGTGCAAGTAGCATTTCTAATACACAAAATATACAAATGTGTTTCAGGTTTGTTTTAGGAGGCATTGATTTCGGGGAGATTTATTAAGGTCAGTCCGACTTGGAGTGCGTTTTTAGCCAAAATGCTTTCATTTTCAAGAACAGTTTCAAACAAGAGAACGCCCAGAAGATGATCGATTAGCGAAAAACTGTTTCCACATCACAGGGACACTTGGCACACTAAACTAGTTCTTTATATCCTAGTTCTAGTATATCCAGCATCTGAAGGTAGCCACTCAATCATTTTCCGGTATCCATCGAACTCGCCAGTGACCTCTTAGAATCGCCTTAATATGAACGATCTGTGTCAACTTTTTTTATTCAACTTGATTGATAGGCGAATGTCTAGGCTCGTCAAAGAGATTCACTCTGTCACTGCACAGCAGCTGCAGTTCATCTTGACGACGAGCCGCAGACAGACAAATGACAATATTGAAATCCGTCGTTCCGCGCGCACTGGCACAACTTATGGCATGCCAAAAACCCACGTATACAGGCACTTGGCTTCGACTGACTCCATTGTGCGGCAAGTTGGCAAGATCCACTCCACTCCTTCACGAGCTGAGGCAATTATTTTTATTATATTGGAATTGATATCCTTTCAATCGACTCTCCTCCCAATTATCTTTGCATTCTATCCCCAAAAGAATAATTAGGTAGTTGATTGACATGCGGGATAAAACGACATACACTCGGAATGCCGTAGCAAATTATCGTATGAATGGTCCAAAGGAGGGGGAGCATCACAACAATAACAACACCACCAGTGCTGGACTGGCGGAAAGGCGCACATTTTCAACAACCCGTTCCGCTCATATATTCATCCAATTACAATATGTTTAACTGCGCTATATCTTTTTATTAAATTGGATCCCGCGATGAAATCCATTGTCCATGTCACCGATTAATCCTTTTATCTTCTTCGTCACTTCTTTTATCCGTTTGTATGCCGTTTACATTTTTTGCGCCTTTTCTGTTGGGTCTCCGGGCGTTTGTGGTGTTGGCCATGGAGGGTTCGACTTCATTCACAAGAATCTGTATAGTGGCTGCAGAAGTCTGCCTCATTTCAGAGGCCATTAGTTGGGTTAAATATATTGGCCGCAGTAAGAGGTGCCCTGTCTGATGCGTTGTGCACGTTTTGCTCGTTCGTCGGATAGATGGTCAGCGATGCGCTGCAGATTAAGTTCTTATTCTCGGCTGAGTGTGCCTCGGCGGTAGAGCTATGGAGTGCATTGGCTGCATGCAGAGCGCACCGCACACATATAGTGTTATCAGAATCTTTTGAAGGACTTTTGCAAAAATAAAGGACCAGCGGAATGAAATTCCATTTAACAGCTTCCATTGGGCTACTGGTCATGTTTGTTGTGTCTGAGTGGAGTGCGATCGGTGATAATCGCACCTTTTGCCAAGTGTAATCGCGCATAATGGGAAGAAAAATGGTGAATAAATAAAATTTGGACAAGGAAATATTCGGTTCTTGGAGGACATTTTTGGAATTTAGTCTCAGCTACTGAAAATGTTTTTGTTTCTCAAAGTTTTTGGAATTTTTCCACCGGTTGGCCCTTAGAAACAGCATAACTAGGTAAACTTGAATAATAGCCAACGAAACGCGCACGCCCAAAAATGGCAGAACTAAACCGAGGGTCGGATTTGCCAAGCTTCGGATATTGTCTTCCCCTGAGTCAGGTTAGGGCTTCCCTGAGGTGAAGTTTTCATGTGCAATTTTCATACAGAAGACATGAGTTTTACTTATAACTGTACTGTCATTCAATAAATCATAATATTTCCCTGAAGCTTCTGCACAAAGTAAAAGTCGCATTCGTTTATAGCCTTTTAGCCATATCTCCTTTGATTCCAAGTTTCCGTTTAATACCCCGACGAATACACGGATTTGAGTTATATCAAAGGCTGTTGGGATATTAGATCTCACTCGGTGTTTATTTATTTATATTTTATTCAAAAAACCAATGATTCCATGAATCTTTAAAGAATTTAAAAATACATAACATTCCTATATATGCCCAAAAATGTTGCCATAAATAGGAAATCAGTTGTAAAAATAATCAAAGTATACAGAAACTGAGGAGGTGACATTTTGTTTTGCCTTCTGCATCCAAATTTAATAAAAACCCCTTAGAAAGCCTGTCAACTTTCAGGTCAATACCCACCGGCGGTATATGTTCAATTCTGTATTCATTTAACTTTGAAAACGAAAGAAATTTTTGCTTGGGCGATATCAGAAAACGAAAGCTTTTAGCCTGACGCCTGTATAGATACACGCAAGTAACAACAAAATTAGTTCGAAGAACGTTGTAAACATCACCCTATAATATGCAAAAACCCCACTGCATTTTTTAAAGTTTACGAAGATACTGAATACTGAATACGAAGGCCACCAGTTCTTATGTGAGTAAAACCGGCTAAATGTTCGAGCGAAACATACATACACAAGCCTGGTCAAGAAAAAAATTATCGACCAAAAACCAATGCAACCATTCCAATGCCATTTCATTTTATTCCATATTTTCGAGTCCAACAATTCTCTAATTAATCAGCATGCACTCATCCAGGCACAGCCCATCGTCAAACCGTATAAGGCCATAGCGCGTACAACCACCTATATAAATACAACTTGGAGACGAAGGCATCATTTGGAATTCCAAATTAATGACAAATCGAAGGCCTAATTGTATTTTATGAATTTTAAGCGCTACACTCGACACAACACCGTCAATTGTTGATAATAATTATTCAATCATTAAGCGCGAACCTGAACCGGTTGGCCCGCAGTCCGGGCGTCAAGTGCACCGTGCACGAACGCATGCATGTACAGTCGCATCTGCCCGCGGACAGTGTCTAGGACCTGATGAGCCCCCCGAAGCATGTTCGGACAACACTGTATCCATGTTGTGAAGTCACAACACGTCGTCACCGGTGTGTGCATAAGATGTCGCATTAATGAAATCAAATCAATAATAATCGCGATTGCCATGGAGCAGCTTTTCCTCTCGTGGTTTCATGTTCGACTGTTAGATGTCAGCACAGTTCTACTACACCGAAGCAGCTGCATCGCAAAGTCGCCATGCACAGTTGTCGTCGATAAATCCTCGAGTGAGCCGCTGCTGGCTGCGAATAAGTTATCTCCTTCTAATTAGAAATTTATTAATGATGGAAGTGACTTTAATTAATTCTTCTGCTGCAGTGGTTGTCGCTCGCTTGGAAATGAAAATGTCTTCACTCTCTGTCTGTGACATGGTGATGGTATATCTCTCGCGGGAGGAAACAACTCTTGACTTGTATTGGCAGGGAATTGCACATGAGGCTTGTATTGCGCGGGGAGAGGGTCCTTTTTTGTAAGTCCGATTTGTTCGGCGACGACGATCGACCAATGCTGTGTCCTGTGTGATGTGTGCCAGTTGGAGATGTGAGATGTTATCAGGCGGTGGTAAGAGTGCGCCCGGACCGATTCCGAATAGCATTTCATTAATTTATTGCGAAACGATTGGTTGGACTGCATTGGAGGAATTTTTTTCAGTGCATCCTTCTGGTATTCGACTCTTGGTGTATAGTTAATAAAGCCTCCTTGTGTAGCTTTTTTTTGCTGCTAATAAGTGGAAAATTTATTGCTGCGATGCTGTGGAGTTTTTTTTATCGTTTCCTACGAGGGAATGTTACGATGGGAACATGAGAAAGTTGATGAATGTGCCTTCGCGGTGTTGGCAAAACGAGGTTGAATGAAGTTCTATTCTGCTAATGGAATTTTCAGTGAGGGTTAGTGGCTACGGGTATCGGATTCAGCATAAGGGAAAATTCGAATATTCTGAATATAGCCTGACAATCATAGAAAAAAATCTTAACAAAGCCTCATAAAGGGTGTCCCATAATATTAATAATAATATATTTATTGGTATAGATTTATACAATGATTTAATTCACATGATGTGTTTATAAGTTACAACCGTATGAAAGCAAATTAAAAAAAAAATAAAATATGATTTTAATGTTAACTTTAATATTTGAGAAATAAAAATAAATAAGAAAAAAATAATAATATAAGTAAGAAATATAAAAGAAAATCATCACTACCTTCAAGTCTCCAAGTACTCCCTGAGCCTCCTTCCAAATAGCCTAGTGCAGCTCATCATCCTTAAAGATCGGGGTAGAGAGTTCCACAGACGTATCACATTAAAAACGCGTAACGTAATAGCACAAGAATAAGAGATCTACGAGAATGCGAGGTCCCAGGGATGATTGGACATTTAAATAAAACATTTAAAACGGTTTTAGGTTTTGTTTTTAATAAAATAAATGTTTTACAATGTGATACAAAACTCGTCTGCACTGAAGCGCAGTAAAATCATTAATAAAATCTTCGCATCCAATTTCCTTAAAAAATCAACTTCTATGTTAAGCAAATCAAGATCGTTTAACCCCTGCTCCGTCATTTTGGATAAGTTGAGTACGCTGCTCGAGCTAAATTTTCGCTCCCATACAAAATTCTCTACAAATTTAGCTGAGCTTAATTTAAGCGAACCCATTTAACTGATTGATACGCAACTAGAGCTAAATGATCAAACTTTTGTTTCAGAATGTACTGCATGTGTCTGTCAAAATTTAGCATGCCCATTTAATGGGTCGGCACATTTTCTCAAGCTAAATTGTGACAGATCGTTGTATATTTGTTGTTCTGTTGCGGAAAAGTATGCAAGGATGAGCTTTTTCAATTATTACATGTACGAGAAGTACCTAGACTCAGAAATAGTTAAAATAAGAGAGAATTAAAATTTTGAATTAAGTCAATTTCTAAGAACAGCTGTTTTCTGTGACACTTATCCACTGCGCGCTGTATGTCAAAATTTAGCTAGGACTTTAGCTGATGTTTGGATAGAAAAGTTGGAGACCAGATAAAATTTAGTTTAGCTCGAGCGTACTACGCTTCAACATAAACATTTTTCGAAACAGATTATTCATGGCTGTACACTAACTGTACACGTACATTTACTAAAAAAGCAGTATGCATACGCATTAAGCAGAACTACAGATGAGCGGGTTTTACTTCACCTTCACGTTATTAGAATTTGTTAGGAAAATTGCAAATGAATTTTTGTATTCGGTAAAATTGAAAAATCTTAGAATTTAATGCTTTTTTTATCTCAACAATCGTGGAATCTGGCACCGCTGCTTGACATAACTATCGCAAATCGCAGTCGCAAGCGAATAATACGTGGGTGGGTAGCCAGCGGCTGGGCACGGGATCACAGCGGCGCGACACACCGCACGCGCGACCGCACGAGCTTGACTGACACGCGCGTAATAACAATAGGTACCTACCTATTCTTCCTATATCACTTATAAAATAAACGCACGAACTATTTTATATGTTATTTATACTTTGATACGCAAAAATAGTGATTTAGGAACATTATAACCATATGGTACGGTACGCGAGCCTTTAACATATTAAGATACTTTGCATTTTAGTTATTTCTTGTTAATCTTGTTATCATCAGTGACTTTTTTTGGCACGATTTGCCGCCCTTTATATCTGGCCGCCCTAGGCCGGGGCCTACTGGGACTTACGGCAAATCCACCACTGAACGGAGCCCACCATAAACCCTCCCAATCGTCAATCTAATACGGTAGTTCCAAGAAAGCGTCTTTGTAAAGGTTATACCTAAATTTTTAGCAGATTCGACAAAATTAATTTGCATATTATTAAAGTATATTTTATGGAACTCAGATGTATCAATGGACTTTCTCGAAATAACCAAACATTTAGATTTAAGTGGGTTCAGGCAGAGTTTTTTCTTTGACCAACTATGAAAATTGATTGAATCCTCATTAACTTCAATTTGGTGCAAAGAACATTATGGTTTACCGTGTCAAACGCCTTAGAAAAATACAAGAGAACGAGAAAAGCAACATTGTCACAGTCAACAGCTTTCCTTATTTTTTCCACAACATTTACAAGAGTTGTAGTACAGTTGTGTTTCGGACAGAAACCAGACAAAATATTTTCCAATCTGGGCATTCATTATCATATATTGTAAAGAAATTGTAAAATGGCAATAGGTCTAAACCCATTTTGATTTTTTGGGAATTGCTCGTCTCCAAGCAGAAGGAAAGACGTCCGACGATAGAATTGAATTAAAAAAGTTGAATAAGAATGTACGGAAGTACATCTTTAACGAAAACTGGGTGAATTTCAACAAGTCCAAGCGAATTCGATTTTATACGAATGCAGCTCTCCAAGACGTCAGCTTCATCTACTGGTAAAAAATTAAAACATGGAAACGAAAACACTCTGTTGTATCAACGGAGATTTCTGAGCCTGGAAGAGATAAAAATTTCCTATTGAGTTCGTTGCAGTCAACGATATAATAGGTATTACTTTTTAGATTGCCCACCCCAATGTCCCGTAGGTTTTTCCAGAGGGTATGTCCGGCTTGGGGTCCAATCGCAGGGAAAAATAGCGTCTTTCAGCTTCTCGTGTCTCAATTGTTACCTTATTTCTCAACATTTTAAATACATCGAACAACACATTTAGTCGAAAGCGCTTCCATCATTTATAAGCCTGGTCATTTAATTTAAGCTTTTTAAGGGCTTACTTCAAAGGTCCGCACATTCAGAGGTGCTAACATTGCATATCCCTAAATCCGTATGTTTCCATACAAAGGCTAATACTACACGGTTAGTGTGTTGGACTACTAAGCGAGGGGTCCCAGGTTCGATTCCCGGAAAACACAAAATTAAATATTAGGTTTTATTCCACTGCGCCACTTCTCGCGAACGTCTTGCAAACTGGTATAAGAGAGCTCCTCAATTGGCCTTTGGGACTAGGCCAATTGTAGGTCCCTTCCATTCGTCCAAAATATGTAAAACTCAAACCGAACGAATGATTGTCAAAACCTAGGCCTAGGATCCTTACGAGCCTATTGCGCTAACTATTTATTTAGTTTTTCTTGCTGACAACAACCCACCACTGATCGGAGGAAGACCTATTGGATGGTAATACCGGCGCTGTCGTAGTATTTAACCCCTTTCCTGGTATAAGGGTTTATTTTTTATCAAAAATTATGCCCCTTCTCCTTAGCAAACCTAAGCCCTTTCAATAAACCCCCGTCAGTTTTCAGCTCCCTACACAGTTGGCATTTTAATTTTCTAAACCTAAAAAAATCTCAACAAATCCATATATCCGTCTCCCAACACAAGCACACGGATACGTTCCTCTTTAAATGGCCAAAAACTGAAATCGCCAAAAACGATAACATTGGGATTTAGGTTGTCAACTTGTCGTTTGTCGGGGCCAATGATTTTTCGCACGACCGTAAAAGTGCACATTAGTAGGCCCAATCACGGTTCGGAATGAATCACTTAAACAACACGTACAAGGAATGCGGTCCGCTGTGCGGTAGCATGGTTAACAGCACCAAAGATCGCCTCCCAAAACAAATCGAATTCCAACTCGAGCACACCATTGACAACATCAGCGCGACAAAAACGACGGAGAGACAAAATGTCGATAAGATGCTGACAAGAAGTTAATTAAAAGGTTTTTCCACTTCGCCATTCGGCATACGTTTACGTATATACAGTCAAAGAGAAAGCATCCAAGTTTTCCCTTTCCCACCATATACAATGCTGACTGCTATGCGGCTCTTTGCATGGACCAAATCAGTTTCAGTTGCAGTGGCAGCTGCCTACTCTGTGTATGAGTATGAGCCGCTTAAGCATTCAAGCTGTTGCCGGCAAATGGCATTGCGGCAATAAATCAATTTTGTAATGAGATTAATGTGAATTAAAGATTAATTATTTATGAGTAATTGGATACTGAATGTCATTTGTGGTACATTCGTGATTTGTGTAACTGATATCGGGCGATCATGTTCATTGGATTTGTGAGATTCCTTGATGCTGGTTGCTCTGATATTTGTATGCCTTTGTCTTCGCGATCTGATGGAGAGCGTGGCCTTTTCTTTTATCTATCAGAGGTTAGACGAACATCATTCGGAGAAAATGTAGAAGTTTATCTCTGGAATGCATCTCTGTGATTCATTGTGTCAGTGGAGTAACAGATTAGAAAAAAACGAGTGTGCTTTAAACCACACTGAGTGAAGTAAAACTTCTTTAGCTCCATCTATATATACATGTTTAGTTTATACATTCTAATATATCCATTTTCTTCAATAATTTACTGGCTATGAGAAGAAGAGAGCAAGAAAATGGGCGCGCGCACTGCTCTCTCTTGCTCCTACAGTATGATACAGACACCGTTGCCAATTACAAAAAAAAACTCAAATTATTTTATTTGATTTTGCACAAAATTACCATCTACCTATTTTCTAATAACAAACCCTTAACAAATTAGAGTTTCATGTCTGGATATGAATAATATGATTAACTAACCTATCCATATCTCAATATAGTTACAAACAGGAACAGAAACTATTTCGAAGTTCACCATCTGTCAAAAGAAGAAAATGACTGCATTCTGTAATTTTTTTTGAATAGCGAATAAAACATTTTTGTATGGATGGTGATGAAGCATAGCTATGCAAATAATGCAATGTCTTCACTCAGAAGGTAGCATTTAAATGAGGTGATATCGAGTTCGCATTCTTGGTACATCTGCTCAAAAATTTACCATAACCAGATAAAAATTACCAAAACTCAATAAGCAAAAAAAATTCCCAAATTTGTTAAAAGTGGCAACCTTGCAAAAGGCGTGTCTTAGATATACGAAACGTAACTGGCTATGAGAGAAAGAAAAGAAACTGTGTGCTCGCACCTCTCTCTGTTGCTCCTACAGCGTGATACAGACAATATGCCTGCACTGCAGTGATACCACACTTTAGAGGCAGGTTATCCCACGATTATACTCAAAATATCCCTTTTATATTTACAAATTATTATTATTTAAAAAAAAAACTCGTGATTCATTCACAGACACATATGTCATTTTATGATTTATTTAGATATTTTGAATGACTTTTTTCTAAACATGATAACATTTAATTTGATCGTAGGTTGAATAATTTTTGTATTCTTAATGAAATGAGCAATTGGGAACAAAATTTGACCAAAAAGTAAAATCCCTTTCTTTTTGTACTATGAGGTCTGAAAAATCCCTTTGACGCTTTTAGCTTATTATTAGTGAGAAAATCCCGCAAAAAGTGATAAATCCCCCGATCTGGTATCACTGTTGCACTGTAAGATGTGTCTTAGATAATACAACGTAACATGGCTGGTAGAAAGAGAGAACGAAAATGTGGGCGTGCATCTATCTCTCTTGCCACTACAGTACTATTCGAAACGAAACATAACTATCTCTCTTTTTATATCACTAACTTATATCTCCCTCTCCACTTCCGCTCGCAATTTCCGTAACGATTTTGGGACGCATTCACCAGCTTACCCCTCATGTCAAGCGTGCCTAAAGAAGTATTACTTCAAAAAATAACTAAAATTTGGGTCGACAAATATTGGATAGACTTAGAGATAGGTGGGTATGGTGCGTCATTCGTTGGACTACTGATCGAAGGGTATCAGGTTCGATCCCAAGAAAAAAACACAAAAATACATTTTAAGCGTTGTTTTTGACGTAGAGAGTATAACTGCCTTCTCAATTCAGACGTTCGGACTCAGCAGAAAAATTGAAGGTCCCTTTCATTCGTCCCAAAAATAAAACCTAAAACGAAACGAATGATGAGCCCTAGGGTACCTATAAAGATTTGTTTTGGAAAAACTCCGGGCAAAGTCACTCAATAGCCAGATACAAGTGAAATATTTTTAGAGTGCTGAAAGATCCGCTAAAATTACGAATCACTTAAAATCTCAGTAGTGTGAAGAATCCTCAAAGACTCAAAAAAAAGACAAAAAAAGGTCCTTGGCATCAGGCAGACAATGACAACCAACATCAAAAGCTGCCTTTAATGATAATCGGAGATACCTAGAAATGAACAGCTAAATATCACTACCACTGGGAATACTCAAAGGGTCTTACTAATAATCATTTTTCATCTTCACGCTAAATATTTTTAGGTCACAATGGATAATTTATATGCGAAATTTCGCCATTGTGAGTTCGTAAAATTTAACCTGGATACCAAAAATATGATTATTAATATCGCGCAATGGATACCTACCGTCCAAGCTGTCAAACAAAAACGGTGATCACAAAAAATGCAGTAGGTCTAGAAACAGCTACATTTTGTCACGTACAAGAACTAGAATACATGGAAGAAAATTAGTAGCAAAATTGAACTTGTAAAATGTAAAAAAATCAAAAGATGTCCACGCTCCGCAGAGTGAGAAAGGTAGACATGTCCAACCGTTGTACGAACACTATATCCACTATATTAAAAATGCCTACAAGGCCAATATGTAAAGCTAAATAATATTAGGGCACAGTGTTGAATGCAGTTAGATTTGTAGGTGGTAGCCTTAAGAAAGGCACATCTCACTTGGTCCAGGCACTTGTGTCATTGTGCTTATGTATGCTAAAAAAAAGTCTAGTTTATAAGAGAAGTAGCTAGCAAGCCAAGAGCACGGAAGTCGTACTCAGTCTCCGTAGGCTTTATCGGTAATGTCATAAAACTGCCCTTTAAAATTGTTTGTTGAAGCTACTGTTGGCCATAACCACTTTTGAAAAATGCTAACTGACCTCAGTTTTAATTATATCGAAGAAGTTTCTCCGCGATACTAACAATATTTTTTAATGTCCAAACTACATTTTTCGAACTCACAATGGATAAATTTGCCATACAAAAGCATATTGTGACCTAAAAAATATTTAGTGTGAAGGTTAAAAATGATTATTAAACGCCAGGTATTATTGACAAAATTCGATTGTAAAATTTAAACATAAATAGTTTTGATAAACTAAAAAAAATTGCCGTAATGTTGTAAATTAATTTAATCAATACAACTTAAAATGTATCAATTTGAAAGATATTTTATCAAACGGATGAAACATTTACTACAAAACTACTTTGTCAAAACACAATTTTCAGCTTAATAAAAAATGAATAATGTGTCAATTGAAGAATTTTGTTATTGAATTAACAAAATTTGTATTATCCTATCAATAAAAACAGAACCAAAAAAATAACTTTTGTAAATGTTTATGAAATTGACAAAACTTATGCAAAAAGTTTGTTAGCCAAAAAAATAGAGATTTTAAATATTACCAACATTGTGTTGAAATGAGAAAAGTGTTTGTAGGTATGACATAAATTTTGTAGAACTAATAACACACGTGTTGAATCAATAAAAATACAATTTAAACATTGTAATCCGTTGAATGCAATGCTATTGATAGTGTTATTTATATTTCATACGCGAGTGAACAAAAAACAAACATTTTAAAACTAAGAAAATGAATTAGGACGTAATTAATGAACTAAACTGCCTTTCTTCAATAAAAGAAAGCCGCATATGGAAATTATGGGAATATTTAAAAGCTAAGTGAAAGACGTTAGTGCGATGATATATTATATAGGTAAGGTATATGTACATTGAAGACAAAACAGCTGTAGCTGTAAGCTAAGGAAAAACATGCCAGACGATTTTATTGAAGATAATAGGACTGTGCACATTCTAGGCTCGCTTGGCTCTTCGCTACCAAGGAGGGAAATTTGAATTTATCTTGAGACTGTTGTGTTGTTAATCCTTAGGGAAATTGATTGACTTTGTACCAACTGTGTTCGTATTATTGCAGTTTCGATGTTAAAAAAAACATTTACCTGAAAAATGACATTTACATTATACCTATACAATACATATGTATTGTCTTAACTGAAAGTGCAATCATCTTACGTTTCTACGTACCTAATAAAAATTGTGAAGCTCTGGCTTATACAACGCCAAAAGAACATTTTTCTGTATATATAAGTCAATACCATTGGGAGTGCATTTTTGTTTTAACTCAAATAATAAGTGAAATGAATTTAATTTATCTTGTGTAATTACTTTTTTTTAATAAATGTTATTATTATACTTATTTGTTTTGCGTATCATTTATTAATATCTTATTTATTTAACAGGGGCATTGTAGACATATTTTGGATATAATATCGTTATTTAGATAAATACTTATTTCGTACCGTCAAAATTAAGTTAACTACAAATACGTATTAATCATATCGACAAAATAGTTTATTTAAGTCAACAGAACAATAAATAAAGAATTGACAGAGTACTTCTAATCACTCAACAGTTCTGCTGATGAATCAACAAATTAAGTTTTTATGTAACCAACAATCTATTTATAGATTCA
Source organism: Cheilosia vulpina (assembly GCA_916610125.1). NCBI lineage: Eukaryota > Metazoa > Arthropoda > Insecta > Diptera > Syrphidae > Cheilosia > Cheilosia vulpina. The sequence goes on along the minus strand of OU744276.1, from coordinate 110,559,927 downwards.
ACAAAGCAAAATGGCAGTACTGAGAAATTATTTCTGTATAATCAACAATATTTGCTGTTGATTTAACAAAATGCAATTGATGAATTGACAAACTAATTCGATATTATTAACAATTTGTTTTTGTTCTAATTTGACAAAAAGACGAAGACCATATTGATAAATTGTTGTTTTGTTGATTTGACAAAACAGAAACGGCAAATCTCTTTTCTAAAATTAACAACATTATGATTAATTAAACAAACGATGTTTGTTAACACAACAATTATTTTTTTATCATCACAAATGAAGTTTTAAGACTAGATAAAATTTATCTGTCTACATTTTTTTGGACGTATATTGACAAAAAAATTGTTAAATGAAGCTTTATTTTTATCAAATATGGCAGGCTTTTTTTATCAAATATAGATAGATAGATAAGATAGATAGATAATACCAGGATTCTTAGAATAATAATGTCCGCCGTACACTATTATTCTAAGAGGCTCATCTTTGACTTTTGAAAGTCGATCAGGTAGTCGTTCGCGATTTGCTATTATTCTTCCTGTTCAAAACTTGAACCAAAATAAGTGTCGTAGGTCCACACTGTATAAACAGGCCGATTCTTGTTGGCTACTCCAGCAAAATAACATATCTAAGCGCCATTGATTCGAAACAGTTCCATCACTGGGCCCCGTCGAGTTGATTCAACTCAGAGTCCGCATTATTCATACAACAAACAACACCCAAACGTCCACATTATAATCTTTCCAATGAATTTAAATCCGCACAAGCATGTTCCCTCTATACGATCTTGTCGATCTAGGCAATTAACACGACACCTTATTACGACACCCATAACGAATGGACTGTGTTTGCGCGTCTGTCAGCCATAATGCGTCTGCTGCCATTACACATACTCATTTGTTGCAAATCCATAAATTTTGAAAACATCCATCGAGCAAAAAAACACAAGCTGAATGGTGGATGACAACTAGGTCCAAATTAAACATGATCACCTCCTTGAGATCACCAAACATGTTCATCTCGTTCCTCTGCCACTTGTTTTAGTTTTTTGTTACTGCTGTTCGGCCTTAATGAGTAAACGCCGCTGTAGAATGACAGAATTTAAAGTCGAGGGACCCCACCCTAGTCAATGTGATAATTGACACAAATTTGCATTCACATTAAATTGCAGACAAGAGTGATGAAAAATAAAAGACAGCAGAGCTACACAGATTTGTTAGTTCGCTCACTGTTTGCCCTATCTTTGAGGCTGTAACTCATCGTCAAGCCATTTTTTAGGATCAAGTCTTGTATACTTGCTGTGTGACCATACGCCAATCATAGGGTCTTCTACATTTCATCCACATAAATCCAACTAAACTCTACCCTATGTAAGTGTGTAGTGCAAATTCGAATCTGCATAATTCCCTCGTAATTTCCATGGGAGATGGACAATTTATGCACCCCATTCGCACCAGGGATATACATAAACGCAAATACCAGCAAACGAACATAACGAGAGGACACCGCCGCCGCACACCTTCAACCCCATATCGACTAATGACTTGTGTAACAAAGTCTATTAATATCTGCAAAAATGCATAATGATGTTACTCATGGATACGAGGAGGAAAAATGATAAGTTACACGCCTACTTATTAGCTGTACACTCGGTGCCGCGACGTAATGGAACTGCAATGAACACCTATTGCGTGTGCGGCTGGCATTAAGTTATTACTCCGTCGATGAAATAATGCTGCTCTTTGATATCGAATGCAAAGAAGACTGCACGGGGGCTGGATGATTAGTTTCGATTCGATTAAAACAGGCGCCAGATAGTGTGTTTTATTAATTAAACAGTTGGAAGTGTTCGCTCGTCGTTGATCATGGCATAAGTCAAAGTCAGTTTGTAGTGCGTGCCTCATATGATGTAGTAGAACGGGGAAGATGCATATATTCGAATGGGTGGCATGGAACTTGAGACGAGCGAATGGACATTTTAGAAATAGACATAGATGTATATTGTAAGAATCCGGAGATTTGTTTTTGAATTTGCATTTGCAGTTATAAACTGAATATCCCAATGGACGTGTGTGCTGTGCAAATGAAGTGGAAGTTTCTGATTGTGTACACACCATTGTTGACATTATTTTAAGTTGCATACTCAATATGGTTAAAAAATTAAACAAATGGGTTATATTTGTTAAAAATAAGTTTTGCTTAGCTGTTATTGCATTTTTATTAAAAATGGAAAATTGAAATTATTACAAAAATATACCGTAGATATGTGATTTGATTTATTTGAATTTATTGAGAAAAACTAACTACATGATCTTATTTAGAATACTTCTATTATCCTTAATCGTTAGATAAAAAAATCGTTTTTATAAAATTTGGTAGACATAACAGTACCAAATATTTCAATGTTTAGTTTGAAAAATACTATTGCTTAACTATTAAGCTAAAAACCGAGTACAAATTATTGTTCGGGATGTAAGTATTACTAGGTTTTTAAAGATTTTTTTTTTTAAATCGTAAATTGGCTTTTCGAGATATGAGCAGTTTTTTAAAATTAGCGTTTTCGGTGAATCGAATAGAAAATTAAGGACGCAATCATTTTTAAAACATCAATTTTACTCTAAGTTTGCATTTTGATCATAATCGGTGTTGCCGTTTTCAAGTAAACTAAAGAACACTAATTTTTTAAGAAATTCCTCTTTTCAAAAATTCATATTACGATAATACAGAGAAAACTGAGTTTGCCATTAAGTTGAAAATGACCATATTACCTTAGAAATTGATATTTGTTACAATGGTATGGACCGTTTTCGAGATATGTCCAGATTTCAAAAGTACCGTTATTCGATTCTTTAGCGGGAAACTGAGTACACAGTTGTGGTAACCTCACCTACTTAAGCTTAAATATCAATTTTGGTTGAAATCGTTATAGCCGTTTTCGAAGGGAACGTTTTGGTGGAAGTGCCATTAATATTGAGGTTACCGTGCAAAAAAAAACGGCCCCAAACTGTAAGCCCCCAAACTCCAAATCCGAAGTTTGAACGAAATCCGGGTAGCCATTTAGTATGTAGGCCTCGGGACATACAGACAGACAGACAGACGGACAGAATATTGCGACCCACTTTTTTGAGTTCCTCTATCATCGTAATGTTAGAATTGGTTAAAATTTCGAGTTCGAAATTTTGTACGAGTACAATATCTTTCTCTTACTACGCAATGGAGAAAGTTAAAAACCGTGCATAGGTAATTTAATCAGGAAGAGCTCTTTCAAGCTTGAAGGAATATCTTGTCCCGAAGGCATCCGCAACAAACCTCTCAAAAACTGTCGGAGTTTCTAAAGGAATGAATTTTTCCTGATCAATAATTTTCAAAGGGAACAAGCCTCCTGGAGTACCATCTTCTTACCTACACAGTTGCAGAAAAAAATGGAGCATTATCAAAAAGTCGCGGTACGATTAACTCATCTGACTCACTTTCAATAATGGCAAACTAGATGGAGCAACTCCGCAAAAGGCAGTTGACCTATAAGTTGATCCCGATTCATCCCTATGCAAGTGTGGAAAAACCGGGCAATTGGCGCCTGAAGCTACACCACCTTTCTCAGTTCTTGACTATATCGGCAAAGAAGTCCAACGATTCGATCACGATAGCTCGCCGCTCTGTACAGACTGAAAAAGATGAAGAAGAATGTACTGAGCATGCTGTGTTCTATTGCGAACGCTTCCAACGATTAAGAAATAACCTCCCCCGAAGTACAGCAGGGAGGAGAACATAAATTGTTAGTCAGCCCCGCGAAGTAATACTGAACGGCAGGGAGTATGTTTGAAAGACGTAGTGGTGGGGATTAGTATGTATGTATAGGAAGCCTCATTCCTCTCATCGCATATTAAGGAGATAACCACATCGAAGTGACCTATCTAGAAGATTGAGTAATTTTTGGAACAGATAAACATACAAAGCGGTGACTTCTGAAGGCAATAGAGTCTTAGACTCATAGGCATTTGGACTACCTTTTCACGTTTAAGGAACTTTGGCGTAGCGGAAACTCTCTCGGATATGAACAGCAGAATTTTAGTTGAGTGTGCTGTTATCCCCGCGTTGCTACAATCCTAAAAGACAGACCACAGCAAGCTCCAGCTGCTTTTGAGTCTCCACGAGTATAGAATTTGTAAAGAAATACTATTCCTATTTGTTTGTTTTTTATTTTATGAAAGGTACCACGCCTCACATTTTGCAAAGTAAATACAGTCCACGACGGATATAAGAAACCTTAAAAATCTAAAAAAAAATTGCTTCTTATATCCGAAGTGTTCTTATATGCGAAAACGTATACAAGAAACAAAGTCTACGGTGTTTCCACATGCGTTTCTTATGAGCGAAGTATTCTTATATGAGTGTTTCTTATATCCGTCGTGGACTGTAGTATTAAATGTACTTAAATATTTCAAGTTTTGCGACTTTGGCATTAAATAGTATTCAGTCAAACGCCTTGTCTAACTTTTGTCTATCTGAGAAGTTCCTGTTTTTAGAGCTAAGAAGTAAATCCAAAAAAAATCCAATCTCAAGACAGTTCCCTACAGTTTCTTGGTCTACTTTAACCACACCATCGCTTTCACTTGACAAAATGAATCCGAACTGCATTCAAAAACCTACCAACAAATAATCACAATCCATTGACCAAATTCCACTGGACCACCAGCACTCCGAGGCTCATGAAAATTGTCCCAAACCCATTTTTAGACACGGGTACGACTTCTGTTGGCGAAATTACTTGCCAATGAGGCGATTCATTAAAAAAGAAAACTATCAACGCCATTGAATTTTGATCGCATAAATCAACAAAACGTTCAACGTCACAGTATACCTAGCTATTGTATTTTATTACTAAAAGATACCTTAACTCGCGACACTGTTAATTATTGTCCCCTTGCGTACAACACTCATATCTACTGAAGTGGCAATCGCTTTCACCAACAATTTATCTGTTACACATTACCCACCATTACCTGCTCTCGATGAATGTCTTTATTACTTGTTCTTGTGGACCATTAATGTGCCAGGGCCTATTGAAAGTGAGTGCACCCTCAGCGAAGAAGTCCTCGCGCGCCATTATGCCAGAGGTAATAAATTTTGAAAAATTTTCCCAGTTTCCATTATCTAATCCCCGATAATGGGCAATTGTGGACTCCTATCCCATTGCCTATGCATCATTGTTCGCCTCCCCTACCGATTGTCCCTTCAATTTCACATTCATTCGGCTATTTTACTGCAAAGATTTATTTCAACGGATCTCCAGAGCAGCGCGAGATGCAGACCCAAATAAAACATCATTATCACACTTTGGCCGGTGCGGCCAAACAAACAAAATAATAAATAAGATTTCTCCCGAAATCTTCGAGTTTTCCTACGAGGTTATATAAACTTGTTTGGGCAGATAACTTATTTTGGAGTTTCATTGGTGTTTTCGGGCCGATAAAACATCATAAGCTGATTTTAATTGGATTTTACTGGTGATCGACGATCGGTAAATCTAATTTAATGCTGGTTGCTCCCTTGGGCAACGGGGTGATGTTTAATTTTTAATTATTATTTCTTAATATTTATGAATTGGTAATATTTATGTTGTATGGATTTGGTAATAGAATCCAGGTGTAGGAAGGGTTTACGCAGCAATAAAGTATGTCAGGCTTTATCTCATGGAATTTATTTGGATTTCAATTCGGTTTTATTGTACCCTAAAAGTTCAATGGAATTGTCAACTGAAGTTATGTGACGTGGTTCAATTAACCGGCACAGCTGGGGGTGATATAGCGGCTGTTTTCTTAATGCGAGATTTGAATTCTTATAGGTAACTATTGTTGGGCGCATAGTTATTTGTGTGTCTCTTCGTTTGACTAGGGAAATGTAACACAAATTCTTAACTGCTAGGAGAGCTCAAGTTTCAGCATTGGTAAATATTCAGTTTTTCAAATAAGTATGAGCAAACTGCGGCCCCTCGCAGAGATAATAACTATACTAAACAAACTAGAGGTCAACTCAACCTTCGCATATCGGCAGGGGAATATTGGTATTTTTTTAAAAGGTTTGGTATTTAAATTGGACTGCTTCGAGTGAACGTCGGCATCTGAGAGCATATTTAGTTATTTCCCTTGCGCCCAAAGACCGCTTTCAGATTGCTGGGATCAGTTCGCCAAACTCGACTTACGAACACTACATCCAGTTTTCGGTCGCCATAGTCGAGACATTAGAGACAGTTATTCGAAAAACCATGAATTGTTGTTGCAATTTGGCATTTTTTTTGAGAGAGCTGGCCCTTTTTAAGTTGGAGAAAGCGGTTCAAAAAATGTTTAAATGCTGTTATTTCGAAATAAAAACTTTTAAAATCTAATTCAGTTGCCTATTTCAAGACTATTATATTGTTGAGCCAATGTTTGTTGAATATCATTTAAAAATTCTAAATTTGCAGAATGACTTCAGAAAAGGCACTTTTTTCTCATTGGCCCTTTTGTTTGCACCTTTTCAGTCACCCTGGTTGTGGCACATCGCAAACTCTAGTTGATAATTATTTCCATTTACATATGAAACGCCTCCGTATAGTGCGCCCCCGAAGAAATTGTTGCAACTGTTGAACTGAGCTCAAGCGGACCAGAGAGTGTCGATTCGCCATCGTAAAAGCAGCAATCGGAGGTACGAGTATGACCATGCCCTCCCACTTTTTGGAAGATTTTCAAGAAAGCTTTTGGTTAACGAGGCGACAAAGTCCAGCTTTGCATGAATCAAAGCCGCGACCATTGTTGGTACGCTCGGTCAATGACCCGAAACAGTTTTGAGCTTGATCAACATTTCAATACCAAAATTTTGTTCAACGATGGGCCTCATTTTTCGTCACGTCAATTAAAGCAAAATAAAGAGAAAATCCGAAACTCTTTGGCCGCTAAAAGTCCTTTCTTGCTTGCTTACATACATTTGAGAACGGTACAGAGCCATGATTGCTGACTTTTTCGTTCGTCAGGTGAACGGCGTTGATGATGCATGATGAACCGCATGTCCTTCCTACAATAAGTGGTTCGTTCTCCTAGCCATTGTATCGATGGTCTTCTTCTATTGTAACGGATTTGTGTCAATATCGCCAAACCCCAAACAATTCTAGAATTTTCCTGATTTCGAATAGTAGTTGGGTGAAAAACCGACATCTCTATCGGCACCAGAGAGGAAAAGACTTTTTATTTTGTGACAATGGAATGGATGAAGGCACCAAAAAACCTCTGTCAATATCTTAAGTGAACTAAATGTTGCATGTCCTTACCAACATTTCTGACATGCACTTTTGGAAACATCCGACAACCACCTCGCAACTTATTTTCTCACTAATTACACACAATCTCAGAACTCAGAAAGTCTACTTGTCACCAACACCGCTCCACCCAACAACACACAGCTGACACAACTCCCACATGAAATCCTTCAGCGAAAACTGAAATAGACATTCTAATTAATTGGTCCGCCAATTTGCGATAGAGAACAATTTCGCGACATGGTTTTCGTTTTTGCGTGACTTGGCTTTTTGTTCTCCGCCAGTGTGGAGAGTCCGCCTTCTCGTTCGGTTTACATCTTCGCAACTCTCAAAGTGTTGGAGCAGTTTTTCCGTTTCCCTGCGCGATAATTACAGCAATAAACTAACAACTAACAAGGATTGCAGTAGGTCATGTGTTTCAATTAAGTCAGCCCTCTGGTGATGGTGACGGTTTGGTTTTTATTTTTGTTTGCTCTTTAAATCTCGGCAGTCGACGAGGAGAAGGAAAAATTTAATTGGATCACACAGTTCGACTAGACGGGAGAAAGGATGACGAGGTAAGGACACCAAGGGTTAAATGCAGTGATCCTTCGTTCCACCACCACCATCGCACAGACCGAGAAGACGAAATAATTAAATTCAAAGACCGACCGAATTAATTGGTCGCGATTTGTGTGTAATGCGGAATGACTATGGCGCTCCGTTGGACAATGGTCGGGGGATGGCCGACACGGCAGCGGGTAATGTAGTAGCGCACTTACAGTTACATGCAATCAGCTAATGACATTATTTACGCGATGGTCTGGCGCTGTTTTGCAGCGCCGTCTGTTGTATGTGGACATAAGAAATCGTTGCTATAAGCGAGTAGGTGTTGGACTGCACTGAGGAATTGGAGGAATTGAGACCTCATGGAGGCTTTTTATAGTATTTACCTCCTCCTGGGTGGACTGCACTGAATGGGGAGCTTGTAACAAGTCCTGACGAAATTGATTCCTTTTCGGGGAAGTCTGTGTGTGAGAGAGAATATTTTTTGAATGGGTTTTGATTTCGAAAAAAGTTCACCAAAATTGGAAAATATTTAAATGGCTATAAAAATATCGTGATACTTGCATTTTATACCGGAAATGGTCTTAGAATTCAAATGAAAAAGACAATAGTACCTCTGTCCCCTCGTATTTGAATAGCTTTTTTTACGAAACGGTTTCCAAATTATGCACTCATTGCTCTTTAATTTTGGTAAGGGTCCCCAGACTTGCACGGCGTGTTCAACGACTGCCTTCCAAAGTTGACCTAAAGACTTGTATTGAACCAAGAAACGCCTTATTGGGGTAGTCTTTGGTGTGCATGGCTGAAAAGTTGTCGGCGGGTTATTGTTGCGAAGTCATCGTCGTCCACTTCCAGAATTTTTGACTTTACCAATTCAAATTCAAATCACTTCCCTTCCCCCTACCACAGCGGTCACAATTTTCATTTTAAGAATGTTCCTGACTTTTGGAAAATTAATTCTGGCGCTTTTGAAAGAAATAGCTTGTCGGACTCTCTTTGAAGCCCTTTGGTCCTGAGCAAGAGGCTTTAGCTATTCAGCTGTGGTAAAAGTGTTCAGATGCGGAACACTGACTGTCACTAGTAAGTAGAAAAAAGGATCACAATTTGTACGTAGATCTTCTTTAAAAATATAAGGCATTTGGATAAAATTTTTTTTGAAACAAAGGTCTAAATTCTTAACAGGGCTTAATGGATGATTTGTTTATTTATGGATTATATTATGATTAAAATCAGGGCTAATCAGAATTTTTTTTAAGAAATTTTGTGTTTCTCCAGCCTTGTGCAATAGGAAGATGGACTGTGACCGCAGAGCTCATCTTTAATTGCCCATAGACTCAAGACGAAGACAAAGTGGGGAAAGAAATTTGTGGTTTTATGGCAAAATGTGGTCTTGGTTTTTTGTAGACCCCAATGAAGTATACGTGCATAACTTTGACTCTGACTGACTGTAGGGCTCAGATCTCGTGGGAAAATCGGAGTTGTAAAAACAAATTGCATGTGACCCATTCACATTCTGATGATGATTCTGCATTAAAACTCATGTCAGCCCCTAGCAACGTTCGCCTTTATCACTTTATCCTCGAATTTAACAGTCCAGTAATATCCTTCATCATGCAACTACTCGCTTGATTGTGACCGCCTGCAAAAACAAAAATGTCGTCCCATTACTATGAACTTCTTTCAATCATTGTGTCATCTTTGTCACGCAGATGACACATACGCTAATTGGTCCCATTTAATAAAATAACCACCATTTTATTGTGCAGCTTTCCTCCAACCGATTCGAAAGCTGAGAGCTTCCAATATTTGGGTACAAGTTCATTGAATGACAGCTACTTAACTTATGCCATTAAAGCAAAAAGTGTACCACCCGTGCCGACAGAAACAAGTATAAGAAAGTTCACGAGAGAAACCAGTTCGAGGAAGAAATGAAATATGACTCGCCAATCTTATACGTCGACGTGTGTGTACATCCAATCCTTGCAAGCCAAAGTGACTTATCTAAGACCAAACGTATGTATATCTGCTCACTTCGTCCATTGATCGCACAAAATTAATTACACCACAGTCACCGCATTAGTAATGCAGGCAAGCATCTCACTTAGCCGCAGAGAGATAATGCGCAGCATTTAATGAGGTGTGTGCACCGCAGGAGCCGTTCAAATAAAGAAATTCAGTTCAGAGAAAATCTGCGAGAAAGGTTGATGTCGTTGCCACTGCCACTGCCACTGGCATCGCATCTGTATCTCACTTCCAGAGATAAGCAGGAGCACACTCTTGTGTTTGTGCGACCGAAAAAATATAAATCACCGCACCGGTGTGTCAGAGCCGGGTTAACATTTACGGACTCATTAGCGCGCGTAAACTAAGGCTCCGGCCCAATTCGACCGGCGACCAAGACGTGGCTGGTGCGAAGCACAGCTTCAGGTATTTAATTATTGATGTCACGAAAACAAATAATTAACCACAATAAATACGTTAGCGTGTCGGTGACGCCGGTGCACCAGGGCGGCGGCGGTGGGGTGCGAACTGAGAGCCTGCTGAGCACGCATTCGCAATTTGAATTCGCGCCACCACCACGCGCACCGGCGGCAGAACAGCTCCATGATAGGCAAAAGCACGGGACAGTGCGCCCAACATAGAGATGCGAGTATGCACCTCTACCTGCATCCGCAGCGAATAATTGGCGCGCGAGCACTGCGCGAAAAGTGCAAAATGTCGAATTGCACTTATCTGGCCGGCTAATTTATTGTAATAAAACATTTCTATTAATTCCGCAGCAATTATTATTAAACGCTTATCTAATTGCATACATCGCGTCGCCTCGCGAACTCTGTGTTTTGTCAGTGTTGCGCGGGGTTGCGTGTCAGGTGAACCGTTTTATCGCGTTCGGGGATTTGTCACACGTTCTCGTGTCGCAGTGGCAGTTGTTGTTGTCCTCAACGCTGCGCTGATGGGACTATAAAGAGAGAGAGAGCGCCAGAAATGGGTTGGGTGGTTGTAATCTTTATTCAGTAGAGGAGCATATAAATTACAACCGCATAGCTGGAGGAATTTAAGCTGCTGCTCCCGGACTGGTCTGGACTGAATTTGTGTTGTAATTACGAATGCATAATTGTTATTCGCCTCCTCGTTGGGAAGTGTGGTGGCATGCATGCAACTGCTGGTGTTACACAGTCACGCATATACCCACGTTTGGAATCGTTTCCGTAGGACGATTAGTTTGTTTGGAAAATGTTCAAATTCTCACCGGAGAATGTTTCCACTTAGCAACAAAAGGCAATGGTGCATGTAAAATGTTTTTTCCTTTTATCTTGAGATGCTTCACCACATCAAGGACTGGTAATTATTGTAACAACAGGCTGGACAATGTCTGATTACCAAGCATAGGTGGGCTTTTCGTGTTTGATTTAATTATTTTTTGATTTTTTCGTTTTATAGCAAAGGACATTATTGTCCTGGAATGTGGTCCTAGAACATCGGTTTCTAACTGGAACCATTTTTAAGCCCATCGAGCGAATGAACGATAATGATCCAGCTAATGAGGATCTTTGAGTCCCAGCCCCTGATTTGAGGTTGAAGACCTAACCGCCGTTTTAAGGACCAACTCATCGCGGATGCCAGAGCGTATGGTTTCCATATTCCCAAAGGGTACATTCTCGCATGATATTTGCATGAGGCAAACATGTAAAGAGTGTTGCCACCGATGCCAATAGTGAGTGGTATAACGAAAAGTTTGATAAAAACAACAGAGGTCCATCATGCAGCTGTTAAAATAAGCCCCTGATATGCGGATGCGTTTACTGAAAGAGTATCACTAATTATGCATGGACACGGACAGTGAGGTATTTTTGCCAAGAAAAAGGACGAGAAATAGACTATACGAAGAAAGAATCCAGTTCCACCACCCTGTATAAACAAAGTTATATTAGAACTACAAGGCCTTCGGCTCTGATGGATTTTACACGAAGTTAATTTTCAAATAGGGCGCGTGCAGCACATCGGATACCCATAGAGAGATGTATTAGCGATCCCTTATCTGAAACACGACACTACTCGGTACGTTTAGTGGAGCTTCAAGACCAACAGATAGACCATAGACCTAATGTTGAAACTGCAGTAAGCCGTGAGAAAGACCAACAACGTTCAAGTCGCGACTGATCAAAGTCAAAGTTGTTTAGGAAACCCCTCACCGCCAGGAGCTCTATATATGGCGTTCATCGAGTTTTGGATCCCTACAAAACTGATCGAACTACATCTCCCGACACTGAAAAACAGGCAATGCAGTGTGAAACTTGAAAGTTAAATTTTCCAATCTTATGGAAATTTGACCTGATAATCGTCGTTTGGAGTAGCGATTTAATTGGACATTGGTCACGTTAAACTCATAGACTTGCTACAGATTCAGTGCATGCAACATTGACGTAATCCCAGGATAGGATGGTGTCACCAAATCCTTCATCTCTCTTCCATACCCATATGATGATTGCTAGTCAATGGAATCTATAAACATAAACATCAAATAGGTCAAGAACTCTATCCACAACAGGCAATTAAATCGTTCTACACAAGCGACATTTGTAATGTATATACGGGGCATTCGAAAATATAATATGGTATTAAAATTTAGTGCCGATATTCTGTCTGGTGTCCTATAAACGAATTTACGTAACATTGTGTATCTATGCAAGAAGATTTATGAAATTTACGTAGCAGCGCATGGGCGCCGTCAGCGGGGTACCGGAGGGCACCACTTGTCCCTTGGCTTGGAAGAAAATGTCAATTATTTAAATGGACTGTCCTTATGTTACACGTTTGCTGTGTGTTCATAATATTTGCAAATAAACTGTATACTCTTATGGGTAAACTTTGGGTAGTCATTGTTGAAAAACTTGAGGCATATTGGTTGAACAATTTGGCATTCAAAACGCCATTTCTCGACACTCGTGGGAGTTGATTTCGTGAAATTTGGAATTTTCATGTATTTTTTTCAACAATGCGTATCGAAAATTATAGGTGGATTTGGAAAATTGGGCGTGGCAACTTACATATTACAGTCCGGGATATATAAGAAAGTTATTTAATTATATTTACACATTTATGTCAGCTTTTGCCTTTTTTTCCTTTGAAAGTTATAAGAATGACATAAATTAAATAAATAAATAAATAGTTGTTTCAACAGGTCTGACCTAGGCCTAGCTCCTCACAACCATTCGTTTTGTTTGAGTTTTTCATTTTTTAGACGAATAGGAGGTAGATCCCTCATTTTATGCCGAGTCCAAGCGGCCAATTGAGAAGCTCTTTCATGACAGTTATACTCTCGGATGTTTGTCAGACGTTCGCGAGAGGGAAAAAAACCATACGTTTGAATTTGGATTTTTTTGGGGAACCTGGGACCTCTCGTTTTGTAGTCCAACACACTAAGTCACTGCGCCGACATAAATTACATATATTTAATAAATGTATTGAAAAATGGGGTTTTGTATTTAAAATACAATAAAAAAAAAAACTTGAAAAGCAACGTTTGACCAAACACTTTACAAAATGTGGGCAGAATTGAATATAGGGCGTGGCAAATTAAAAAACAAAAACAAATATAGGTATTTAACGAAAATTGCTGTGGCCTATCATCTGGAGAAATCTCGCATCTTTCAAAGCCCAAAAGCAAAGTAAAGACCTTTTATATTTACTAAAGTGGTTTCAGTTCTTTGGAAATATTTTTTTACTAAACGTAGTAAAGTGACCAAATCTTGCCTCTTTGTTGATTTTTACTTGGTGTAGGTATAGTCGAACTTGCATGTTCGAGTTTGACGCAATATGCAGTAATCACTAAGAGAATAACAATGAATGTTGAAGTTAAAGCTGAAATTGCCACACGTTATTTTTTCGAGCATTCCTTGTCATTACATTACAGCATATCTATCATGCTCAAGCACCAACTAGAATTTAAATTACACCAACTTTCATTTGACTACAATCCAAACGCATAATGTCAGCGGACAGCAATTAGTTAAACAATAAATATTCCCCTCCAACAGTTGATCATCATTCAAAATAAACATCAAGATACCTATATCCCAAACCTGCAATTAGTTTTCTTTGATGGACCATTTAAACTCTTCTCTGCATGATAATTAATTCAATTTACAGGCAGACAAATTTTCCCAAAACAAGATAGCCCTTGTTAGCTGCAATTAAGCCTCTGATGCATCTTCATCACAACTCTGCAGACCCTTGCGGTCAGCTCCAGACTCTGGATTTTGCTGCACACAATCAATCAGAGCGCAATAATTGAAAATTGAAATATGCTGCGCTTAGATACGTATTCGAAATGTCACTTTTCCACCTGACAGTTGGTATTTTGTTGTCATTAATTTTTGTGATTTTAATCACCCATCTCGGATTAAGATACGCGCTTCCATGTTATGCACGAAGCACGAGATGCAAGTTCATTCATCAGTCAGGCAGAGTCGTCTTCGGGCTTAGTTCTGTTGCGATTGACAGTTCGTTGGAAAAATATTTTGATTCGATTTTGAGTAATGAATTGTGTTTAAGTTGGCGCTTCTTGATGTCGTCTTCCACTTGGATGCAGATATATAGATGTTATCTGCTTGAGATTTCTTCATTTAATTGTTTTACAGATTGTGATGCCGTGAGAATGGATAATTAATTGGGAATTGGTTGAGGGAGAGTTGCAGCAAGTGTACTGTGTGTCCTCATCGTGTAGGTATTTAGGAATGTGCGCACTCATGTTGAATTTAACAGATTAATTTGTGCGATAAATATGCAGGTGATTATGGTGTTTGATTGGGGCTTTCCATTCGCCCGCAGACAAGGTACGAGAAGCATTTCTAAGCAAGGCAAAGATAGTTGGACCAAGGTGACTGCCTTGAGGAACCCCTGAGTTACCCAAGATCAGAATCAGAAGTTCTAAAGTTAACCCTTTATTGACGCTCCTATTAATAAGATCTTATTCATGGTACGAGTACCAATAAAGGTTCAAAACTAAAGGCTTGAAACTTATGGGATGGACGTTTCCTTGTCGTACCGATTTCAAAACCAATTTTGATGAAATATAGACCAAACAAAACGTGAATTTCCGTACGTAAATTCCCGCATGTAACATGCTTTACATCTTCAGTGGGCCATGAAATTTAAAGAGCATTTGCTGTTGCTCTCATTATTGATGATTACTTATTAAAACTCGACTCGCGCCCCAATAATGTAAGCCCTTCTCTGCGTAGAAATACTGCCGAAAATGCCTCATGAATTGCTCATGGTGAAGTTTCAGTAGATTTAGCTATTTTTTCTCTTCATCTTGCAGGTATATCATCTATTTTAAGAGCTGTAAATTTTATTACTACAGTAATTAATATACAGGATTTGGTAATTGATTAGTTCCTTTAATGTTAGGAGCTCCTGATATAGCTTTTCCCCGAATAAATAATATAAGTTTTTTGACTTTTACCCCCTTCTCTGGTAGAGCTCAAATAGTAAAATAGTAATACCCACTTTTAATAATCGCATTCAATGTTTTGAAATTGAAAAAAAAGATATAAAGCTAAAACAATGAAGAAAAAATATTTAAAAATGAATACAGCTACAATGTCAATTCAAACGACCCGACAGGGACTCTCTTTTTGTGACACATTTTTCTCACTTGAAACGGATAATTATGAACGAGTCTGTATTAGAAATCCTTTTAACTCAAAAAAAAAAATGAGAAAAGGAATGCCACCACTTGTGAAAAGCCACTTCAAATTATCCTTGCAGAATCATCATTTAACCGATCTTTTAACTCTGATCCTGCTGTTCCTTTGTCATTCGCTTACCACAGTGTTGTTAGCAGAAAGAGAATTCAGTGAATGAAACATCAAGTGAAAAGGACATGAATGAAATAAACATGTTCACAAGAAAGGAGTTGAATTGTCGCACATTAATCTTATTTTTCAATTATCTCACGATAATTGACTTTTGGGTCTGAAACTCTGAGAGTGGACATTCATTCAAAGACACAAATGCTAACAGGTTCAAGTACTTAAGTCAGAATAGAGTGCCAAAACGAATGGCATTGTTTGTGTGATCAGGTACTTTCAGTTCTCTAACACCTGGTAGGTCTTTTTTCTTTCTTTGAATGGACCAAAGAGTTTCTCTAGAATTACTCGTACTTGGCACATGTTCACTATCAAAACAATTTGTTAATGACTCGATGCGTTCACTTTTGTAATCACCCTTAATATGTAATCAATCAAATTTGCAATTTTAAGGATGCTCATCATTTAGTTAAATAACGAAAAAGAAACTCTTATAGAAACAAATGTGGAAATAAGGTTCTAGTTTTCAAGGAGATCCTTTAATAAACTCATTTAGTTAAGTGATGGACAACAAACTCTTACAGTTAAATAACGGGCAAGATACTCTTAAAAAGGGTGTCCCATAATTCACGGCAAATGTAATTTTGATTTGACATTTTTAATTCGAAAGCTTACATTTTTTATTAATTCATAGAGTATACAGATTGGGTTTATGTATGGAATAGCACATCGGATAAATGGCCGCCACGGCTTTGCTGGCAAGTACGTACACTTTTATTAACATTTTCGATGACCGTTTCGCATAAATGTTGCTGAATTTCATGAATACACCTCCCAAAATACACATCTTTCAAGGCGTTGGTCGTAGGCATAGACCTTTGACTTCATAAAGCCGTAGAGAAAACAGTCCAGTGGTGTTAAATCGCAAGAACTGGATGTCCAATTCTGATTGCTAAAATGGCCGATTACACGATAAGGAAATGACTGATGAAGGATTTGAATTTTGTCTCTGGCTGTATGTCACGTGGCACCGTCTTGTTGAAACCACATGTTGGTCGTATCCATAATTTAGGCACTAAAAGTGGGTTAATTGTTACTGTCTGTCCAGCCGAATTGAAGTTCCTGGATTGTCAGCAATACTCTCGCGAACTGCTTCGGTATTTTCTGTTGAACACCTAGAGAGGACAGAACACCCAGAGCGCTTAAGATCACTAATTGATCCAGTCTCCCTGAATCTTTGACAGTTGATGGTTTTAAATCACCATGACGGCCATATTTTGTACAAAAATTGCAGACTGTATCTGGACAAACCTTCATTATTTTTAAAATATTGCTCAACAATGAAAATGCGTTGTTCTTTTCTATAGCTCTCCATTTTTACTAACCCTGTCACAATGTTATCTTTTTTCCCATTGGTATCACTGTACTATGAAATGCCTTTAGAAACAAATAATGTTAAATTGTGGTCACTTTTCTAGTTTTCAATAAACTCACAGATCAGTGACGAATAATGAAATCAATCAGCTACCCGAAAAAATGTATTCCAATAGCAAAATAAAATAAAATAGGACCTGATCCACCCAACCAGTTAGGCAAATTAGGCCGCATTCATCTGCCATAGTTGACAGCGGATTGTTAATCGAAATTAATTTAATTACAGAATTTCAATCCAACCCAGGTCCCACATGAGAGAATGCGTGCATAAAGGTGTTTCAGCTAATAGGCCAATTCCACTAATTCCCATCTCTCTCCGATTCAGATAGTTATGCTAATTTATGAGAAATTTTAACGGAAAAGGCAACACTGCCGGACACACATTTGCATACAATATCAAAATTTATGGTGATCGTTTCGTCGTCGTTGGCCAAATGAAATTGTTTTGAAATAAATTACATATTAGCGTAGCGCATATGTTGAGCGCGACATTCGCGATAGGGTTGTCCGATAATTTCTTGATTTGTCATTGTGCGCTGCATTTGAATTTGAGTTGGGGGCCAATTACTGCACGCGATTGCATGTGACATGGTGACAGTATTGCAGGGAAGTAATCTGGCGGACTGAATTATTGGTCAGTTTGAACGGGTTTTTTGGTGAAATCGAATGTTTTATGACTCATGGGATGCAATTTGACGGTTGTTAGTTGGTGTTGGTGTGGTAGTCCGCGATCAATTTGAAGACGAACGTGAATTCAATATGGGAGAGATAGATTTTAGTATTTCTACTTCTGGTGCAAAGAGAACTAGGTCATTTAGAAAACTGCTCAACTGTGTTGCAGAGGATAGCAGAATGGATGGGAAAAACTTTGTAAAATGCTATAAAACCCCAGCCCCAGCTGTCATATTTTTTTACAGGAAAAACGCTACCTGCCCGCGAATTTGGCCCGATGTTGTTACTTACCTACTTTCACAAAAATGAAACGACTACCAAAAGAAAATAACGCCACACACGATTACCACCAGTCCATGCACAAATATTTCTCAATGAAAAGTACCTGCGATCTGGCATCTTGAACTCTATAGAGTTTGTGTCAAAGCGAGGTAACCTTACGGCACGACCATACAGAATAGATCAGTTAAGCCAATATCGAGATTTCTTACTACCTACACGGTTTAAAATCCTGGCGTTAAATTTAATATTTTTGGGGTTTTATGTAAGTCAACTCTGAGAAAATATTAAAATTTATATTCAAATTAAACAACTAATAAAATATTTACTAATTTTAAATAATGTCTGCTGTTACAAAATATGTCTGATAAATTAAATTTTAATGTAGATGGAGATGGGTTTCAATGCAAAAGTACTTAAATTAAACCCTTATTTATATTGAAAAATTAAAGAATTTTAATACATTTGTATTCGAATTAAATAAAGTGTAGATTAAATTATAATACTTTCACTACCAATTCAATACTTGATTTTTATAAAACAATCTTAATATATTTTTATACTTCTTTGGATTTGATTTAAATATCTATGGAATATTTTTTTATTTTAATTTTTTATTGGATTTAAAAATTACAATACATATAGAAAATTGTCAAGCGTAAGCAAATTCACGTGGCCTTTTATCCCCTTTGAAATTAATCCTATAGAGTGCCGCTGCGCTTCCTTTAGTAGGTATATTTTTCTAGAAATTTAAATGAAGAATAACTCATGCATGCCCGAATTATCTTATAATTTATGCAGTCAATTACTTACTCTTTACTTACGCTTCACAGCTTAAGAAAATAAGCAAATATTATATTTCTTACAAGAATACTTTGACACTAAATTTTCTTACTTGTAAGAAGAATATTCTCATTTGATACTGATGTAATCCCTTTTTCAGCACGACTTTCACTTGTTTGTATTTTTAAAACATTTTTCTTTTAAATAAAGTTTATCAAAATCATCCACTCCATTGAAGAAGACGCTCAGACTAACCCTAAATTCTTAACCAAGCGACTACATAATATTTATTTGGGTTCAAAAGTAATACCGGTATATTTAAATCTAATCACTTTTATTCAAATCCTGTATTAAAACCAAATGCAAATGTATCGAAGTTGATGACTTTAATAACATTGTATTAAAATGTAATTACAGTAGATGTTATATATCAGGTCAAATATAACTTAATTTTTAATAAGTTCTTGATTGAAATATTATTGTAGTATAGATTGGGTTAGAATGTAGAACAAACATACTAGATTTTAATCTTTAGAGATTAAAGTTCAGAAAATTCGTATTAAAATGAGAATTTTTATGAAAGAATTATTAAATTTGAATATAAATATAGAGAAAATTTTAATAAATTGGAAATATTGAAAAGCAATTTTACTTGATTTCATATTAAAAATCACCCCCATATTTTTAACCGTGTAATTATAACAAAGGTAAGACTTTCCATACCAAACATACCTTAGCAAGGAAAATATTGTGAGAAAGCCTGATGTATATATGGAAGAAGACTGCCAGTATTTTCGCAAATCGCGTATCCCGATGTCTTAGAATTAGTCTCATCTTAGCAGCAGCAAGCATGGAAGACCATTATTGGTAACACTGCCAGATGTTCTCGGTTTCAGACTATCACCACTCTTGCGAAGCCCCAAGCCTAAGGAGAAATGTTTGCTAGCAAACGTAACAATACAAGAGGCCTTTGTAGCTGCTTTGCGGAACAGGACTAGATATGGTTTCAGCAGTTAACTGGGGCAAAACTAATTACAAGCTATCACCAACGGGTACCTTACATCGACAAAATAGACAGATCGTCATTATGGACGGCTATAACCTTGAGTTAATAAGTGGCTCCCCACCTTCGTTATTATAAAAGGTCTCTTATTAGCGACTTGACAACTTCAAACTTTCAGTGCGAACGCACCCTAAAACCGATTACCGAATTGTCAATGTTAAAATATTAACTAAATCAACATTTTCATCACGGTGAAGTACACGAAGGAACAACGTATACAAATAATTAAAATTTACTACCGACATTCCGTAGTCATAACTTTAAGAGCGTTAACGCCAATTTTTGGCCGTAATTCTCCTCCCAGCTTTTTTGGGTAAACGCTTCGTCAATAAGCGTGAGAATCCTCGTGTGCTTGATGAAAAAAAAGTCGCTGTTTGGTGCGGTTTTCAAGCCGGCGACGTTAGAGGAGCTCAGAGCTAACACTGAACGAGAAATAGTGGCCGTATCGATCGAAATGTGCGGCCAAGTCATCGAAAATTGGGTTCAACGTAACGACCGCTGTATACGTTCCCGTGCTGGACATATGAACGAAGTCGAATTTTTTTTTTGAGATTTTTCAATTAATTTGCATTTTATTTAAAAGAAAAGTTGTCAGGTCCTTAATGAAAGACCCTTTACATTTGAAAATTACATTACATTACAAATCATATGAGATATAGGGATTTCAGAAGTAAATCCTTCATACCCATTGAACCCAGGAGACGTTATATAACCCTGAACCGGATCCTAGCCGTTCTGCTGCATGGTGTAGGAGGGGCAAAAACCTTGTGAATGAACCTTGTCTTAGAACGTTTTGAGAGAAAGGTTTTTCGGGTAATATTTGGTCCAGAATGTATCTATGGAGAGTGGTGGAGGATAAACGACAAACTATATAAGCTTCACAGCATAACATTGTCAGAATACTGCTATCTCAGGCAGTAGTGTAAGACCTCGCCTAAGGTAGAGCGCAGGACCCAAAAAGTCTGCATTGCGCAACTGGAGACAGTAGTTGGCTAAGGAGAGACTTATTTTTTTATTCAGGGTCGAAACAGGAAAAGAGTTCGTATTGTATAGACAGCCAAACCGCCAACCGAATAATTATGAATTGCCCTTCACCACCATATTTATATTTATCACCGTATAAAATAAGTGTTTTGCGCCATAAAACTCTATAGGTAGATGCATAAATGTCCGCTCCCCACATCAAATGTTGAAATCCCATTAACTGTCACCTTCCGGTATGAAAGTATCTGCATCAACGGCAGAACAAATAAAGAACTGATCTCCAATCGGTCGGCATTCGCGCCTCCCCAAATAAAACGAAAACACACGACCAATTCCGAAAGTGTCGTTTCCATTAACCACAAAATTTATTACTCCATCCAGGATGAGCGAACATCTTAATATGCACACTAAACGCTTCTGCTGATGATCACCGTCATCATCATCACCACCCTATATAGACAACTCCAAAAAATCCAGATGCTTCGCCGAGCGCATGCACTTGAGAATGCATTAGGGACGAGGTCGGAGAGCACCAGCAAATCCATATAAATAAAAATCTCATCCTCGGGAAAGTCAATAAATTAAGAGTGGCAAAGGCAAACACGCCAAAGTGATCGCCTCCTTCATCATTACGGCATCACATCGTGTTGTCGTGGCACCGTGAGTCAAAGTGGCGGCACAACTCACGGAGGAGATCTCTCATCGTCAGAGCAGTGCTCGCTCCTCGAGTCCAACTAATAGAACTATTAAGATCCTATTAAACGATGAATGGACTGAGGATGAGAACCGAGTGCCTCACTTCCCCCAGCTGTTAAATAGTGCATCACGGATTATTAATTACTTCTATTTCGCTTCAAATGATCGAGCGTCGCATGTGTGACACTGAGTCCCGTTGAAGGCGCTACATACAGTCGCATGGAATTTACTGCTCGCTAGAGCGCCATTCACAGCCATCGCTAGGATCCATGAATCTTCTTCATTTCGGGTTCTTCGACCCAATGTTTGGGCATGTTTAACAAACATGTTTTCGTGTTGTGTATCCCCCTCCTACATGATGACTTTGGGGAGAATACTCCTCTGACAGTTTGGCTTATGTGTTCGGTGCAAGGGACGTTTTTTTTTTTGAATGCACTTTCGGGTGGCTTTTCGGGACGATAATTAATGGGACGCACTTAATTCAGAGGCGTGCGGTATTTCGTTTAGTAATTAAGGAAGATCATATATTTTGTGCAAGCCCGAGAGAGGACAATGAGAGATTTGATTAATTTTATTGTTGTTGCGATGCATTTGTGGACATTATGAATAGATGGATGGAATCTGTAATTGACTGTGGGATGTGGAATCAAAGGAAAGGAGTCAATTTGTGTTTGAGGCGCATTTTATTTTTGAACAAAATTATGGCAAAATTGATTGTTAAATGGGGGCGTTTGTTTTTTTTTTTTTGTTTTAATTTAATTATGCGGAGGTATGGTAGGGAAATGTGTTCTTCGTGTCGTCTTCAATAAAATTGACAAAAAAAATGTCTACCCTCCTACTTGAAGTAACTTTTGAAAATATGGAGTGAGCACTGTTGCCAAAGTTGTTTTTTTTTTAAACTTCTGACTATCTTACACGATAGGGGGGGGGTACATCGACCTTCAAGATCTTCTGCGCATAAAAATAAAAATAAAAATAAAAATATTTTAAATGCAGTAAAATGTAATAAATGTGCCGATAGCTGATAAAAAATTGGGCTTATAGTGGGGCATACAAATTTATAAATAATACCTTTTAGAAGACTATATAGAGTTCGCCAGTGGTAAAAATTCTACCATTACAGTAACCTGGCCATTAGTGTTCCCTAAATATCGATAATTTAACATTTCGATAATTTTATATACTTGCATTTTTCTAAAGACGGGGTTGTAAATTTGTCCATAATTTATTAATAAAAAAACATTTAAAAACAAACATATTTTATTAAACGAAGATATGCAACGATTGTTTCTTTGTTGACACAAGAAAAAACAAAATATGTACAAAAAAACAAAAATTCGAAAATTCGTTAAAGCGAGTTCTTTGATATCACAAAAGGTCGTAAGTGAATTTGAACCCATTGTTGAGAGGTTTTTTTGTACTGGGGCGTAAGTTATATTTCGTAATTGTTTCGGAGCACAATAGCACAAATAACTCAGAAAATGAGACGAAATACCAGTTCTAAACAATCTTTAAAACAATAAAGATATTTGCCAGTTAAAACACCCGAAAAATGTCAATATACTTTAACGAAAGGAAATCTTTTGTTTTCTTTTTGCTCTTCTGTAAAATTGGTAAATATCACTTTTGCACCTTTGTGTTCTAATGGACGATATGTGCTTCTTAAGAGTGATTTTTTTAAGAGTAAGTTTTTCAGGTTGCCAGCACTGGTTAGTAATGGCGTCCAAAAGCCATCTGTCAAAGTGAAAAGTTTTCAGTATACTCTGCCATTTAATCATGGAAAGACTTACAAACGAGAAGCACCGTTTGTTACGACCATAGTATGTTCGTCATAATCGACCTGGTGAATCCGTCAACGGCGAACGACATCGAGCCATGATCAGCGACTTTTTTTTTGCCCCAGTTGGCTGAGTTGAACTTGGTTGACATGTGGTTTCATCAAGACGGTGCCACATGCCACACAGATCGTGAAACAATGGAAATGTTGAAGGATAAATTTCAAGAGATAAGCTGCTCTATCTCTCTAAATGGCCCTGTGAATTGGCCGCCAAGATCATGCGATTTAACGCCTCTTGATTATTTCTCGTGGGGTTATGTGAAGTCGTTAGTCTATGTGTATAAGCCGAACACGATTGAAGCTTTACAGGATAATATAACACGCCTAATTCGTGGAATACAGGCCGAGATGCTCGAAAAAGTGACGCAAAATTGGACCTTCCGAATGGACCATTTGAAACGGAGCCGCGGACAACATTTACATGAAGTTGTCTTTAAAAATTTAATGGCAAAGGCCTATTTATCGATTACAATAAAAAAATTTAATATTTGTGCAAATTTGAGTGTTTTATTCGATTTTTAAAATACTACGCTTGAAAAAACACCCGTTATATGCGTTTTGATAGTATCGATGGTTTTTTTGAACCAGTAATCAATAGTAAAAATCTATCGATACTATCGATAGACTATCGATGGTTAAGGAACACTACTGGCCATTACGCAACATATTGAAAAACAAACTACACACAGCCATAAAGCGAATATGCTGTGTTTAAGGCAGTGAAAGTGGACCTTAACTTTTTGCCTTCGCCTATTTAGCATATACATACTACCAGACATGTCATTTGAAAGCAATTATTATCTTGCTGGATATGTTCCAAAAAAATGTTTAGAATTTGGCCCAATTCCGGAAACCAATGAATATAGTGACCGCTCGCGCAACACAATCCAGTGGCTTCATCTTAAAACGCCTTTCAATATTGAGACACAACGTTCATTGGTCCAATAGCAAGGATTTGCTGCGAACTGTAATCGATTTCCACGTTATAATGAAATGCAGCTCGATAGGGGTTAAACGAAATATTTCGATGCCGTCGATTCCGTTCAATATCATTCAGTGTTTCACGTTACTCATCAGTTTGACTTGGGGTCCTACTATGAAACTCGATTCTAAAGTGAAACTGTTCCAATTCGCAAAATCGCAACTCTTTAATTCTGTAAGTAAGTTATGAAAGCTAAATTCGAACAGCCCTAGTACTGCCAACTATTTTTTGTTTTCTTGGTACAAATCCGGTCCTACTTCGTGCGAATTCGCAAATAATCATTCTACATGAAATGTGTTTGCGAGAAGATCTATTTAAGAAGTTTTTTTCTCAGAATGTCAGTAAATAATAGTTATAAATTAATAATTCATGAATATTTTATAAACATAGTCATATGTATGTATAATGTTTGGTTTTTTTCGTACCAGGGAATCATCTAAAGTCCAAACGAAAAAGTGTCACAGTTCGAGATAATGATGGCGCACTATATGACCAGGCACCCAGATTTGTCCAAGGGGTTTTTAAAAACACCCGAAGCAAGACAAAAATCCAAAAATGTATGGACTAATTTGGCCAAAGATTTGAATGCTCCATTATGTTAGATTTATCCTAATCCGCCTACGTTCAACTTGTTTAATTTTTTCCGGATTTCCTTCAGACTTCAACCAAATTACGACACTGTCCATTTTTATTTATTATTATTTGATTGTTTCACGATCAATTTTTCGGATAAACAAAACATAATGCGAGAATCGTTCGAAAATCGCAGATTTTTCGGCAAATAGTTTGACATTACCGGCATTCGATTCCACTTTCATAGAGAGTACCATTTGAAAGTAGAATCGCAAATATTTTTCGAATAGAATCAATAGTAGAATCGAATTTCATAGTAAAGCCCTTGCTTTTGTATAACTTTGACTATACTATTGCAACTTTAGTTTGTACGTCTAATTGCTGGCATTTTTAAAAATAACAATTAAACATATTTACACTTTTTTTCAAATCCCATAAAATTAAATTAGAAAAGTTTATATTGTCAAAAGCGCTAAGTTTAAATTTAATATTTTCGGTAAGTTTTCTTAAATTTTCTAATTTTTCGCATAACTTTCTTAATTTTTTCTTTCATAAGAACCTTTTTACTGACAATAGAAACAGCCATTCACGCGTGATGCCGTGACAAAGGGAAATAAAGATTCATTTTCATATATATAGATGATTTTCACACGGCGTTTGCCCTAAAGTCACAATGAAATGGTGAATAAGATACCTGGTGTGCTTGCTTGAAATAAGTTTTCTAAGAACTGTGTTCGGTCTCCTTATTAGAGGCAGCTGTTGTTGTCAAATGCAGATATATCTTCGATGGCATACCTCTGCTGGATACAACAGACCAAACATTGTCGGAATAAAAAGTGATGGGCCACTAGGCTTTTGCACCATCGCCAATGCAAAAGGCCCAAAAATCACCCGAAAACCACTCGAAAAACATCAAAAAATCAGCAATTGGTGAAAAAGTGCGTATGCTATGTAATAGCTAATTTTTTAAGTTCCCAATTAATTCATCAAATGTTTGCATTATTTTTGGCAGATTTGCTAGCGTGTACTTGTTTACAGAAGCAGCCTTTTACTATGCCTTACCTGTAGGATTAATCATGTTTGCTAACATTTTACGGGCCACAGTGTTCATAAAGAGTGTTGAGAAGTCTTTCAGTTTAAACCACCACCCCATAACTGGGTTGACCGTAACTTGTACCTATGTGCGATTGATCTAAAGCTATAAACAGATCAAATTGGTATAGACATAAGAAGCGCAAAGATCAATGGGAAACACAATTGTTACCAGCCTTAGGACTCTCCATATCTAACCTACAGCGGATCCACAGGACAGAAAAACTTCATCTTCGATGCGTACTCGCAGGTGCAGAATAACCCTCTCAGCAACATTCGTATATTCATGTTCGCCTCTCTGATGAAGCAACGAACGTTCCATAAAACGCTCTCACTTCGTTTATGTAAATTCGTCAGCCTTCTCTTCATTAACATATCCCACTCGTACAATGTATTTAGTCCCACTTTGTGCATAATGATGCTCAGCCCCATTTTAGGACAGTTTTCCACAGCTTCCATCATCATCAAGCCGTCAGCATGCGATCTTCAAAGTTTCCTCAGAGTTTTTTTTTTTTTTCTTTATGCCTCGCATAATGTCGTCAGTGTCGCTTCAGAAATCAACCAACTTCATCCGGCACTGGCATGTGACAGAAGTGTCAATAGTCGTGACATCGTGCTAACGTGTACTAATGTACACCATTTATATTTAATTTCCAACTACTTAGCTTTAATATAATGCACACACCAGACACCACACCATAGCACTCCGTCAAGGAATTAATTCCAATAAAATCCTAGTCTCTCGCCGGATTCGGAGAGATAGATAGCAGCGTTTCATACACACAAAGCTAATAGTGTGTCACAGAAGCGATCCCAGGGGAACGATATAATACCCCATCGTATCGGCACCACTACCACCGTTCAGGTGAATGGCTGATCTGACAGTCAGTCGTCAGCTGCACACATGCACACCGACGACTAATAAGAAGCAGACATCGTCACCAACTATGGATGAGGATGAGGGGCAGCAAAAAAGCCCCAACAACTTCAACTAAATGTTTAACAATATACACACATGTCGCACACTCATACTGTACCGTGCTGCCGATTGTGGGCAGCCCAACCGGCCTACACGCCACGACAACACAAAAAATCACCACAAAGAAGCAGACGGGACAAAAAAAAATGTTACCAACCCAAGAGGGACTCCTGCGGCTTCTCAGCTGCTGGTGCTGGTGCAATTTACTCGGAATCTGGTTAATGCAAGGCACCCGTCTCCATTTACAAATAGCGAAATGACTAATTAATGGCGCGCAAAACACATATCAAGATGAACATTTGTTGTTGTTGTTCCTGGTGCTGCAGATGTGTCGTCGCAGCGTTCGTCATTGGTGCCATTTTGGTCCGCAGCAACATCGTTGTATTGACTTTGCTGAGCGCATGAGTGATATAGCATAAGCACCACCACGGGCCCTGCTGAAAGTCGCTCAACTGGTTCACACACAGAAGACAGAACAGAGCCACCACCAACTGGTTGCACGTTGCGATAAATCGTCTCGGGATGCTGCTGAGCTACTGAGCTGTTGAGCTGCTGAGATCGCAGCTTGGTCGTTGTCGTCGCGCAAGCGCAATCATCGCCCAGCCAACAACAAGGAGGTTACGATTTGGTAAATTGTGTGGTGGCACTTTTAGCAAATCTAAACTGCGGTAATAGCCATTTAACTGTTTGGCCGTTTCCTTTTTAATGAAAACATCTATTTGCTAGTCTTTGCCGCTGAACCGATGCGATGGTCCATGCGGCCAACCCGATGGTATCTGTGCGCAGCATCGACATTCAGTGGGCACAGTTGGTGTTATAGATCACCTCGATAGATGCCCCTTGGAGGGTGCGCGCGAGCTGTTGCGCAGTACCATGCGTACGCAATGTCGGGTTGCATGTCATGCGTGCTAAGAGGTAATCTCCGAGGTTTTTATGTGCCTCTTCGTACAGTTCTTCAGGTGCACCAGGACAAGTGCTGGTGTTGGCTCTCTATGGCTGAAGGAAGCCAACAAGTGCATGCCACGTATTTGGAGTTAATTGGATTTTACTTGTCTATCATGGGATTGGAAATTATTCTCGATTGGTATCTAATCATTGGGCGATAGACGGTCGAGCGGGAACGCGAGAGGGTCACAGAAATGCCAGTCGGATGTAGGAATCACAAACCGAATGAGGAATGAAGCAAATTGCTTGTGCACGACAACGACGACGTTGATGAGGACACAACGGATGTTACATTTCGATCTGGTATTCCTTGAAGTTGTTCTTCTGCGGGCATCCAACCAGACATACAAAACAATGACGGAGCAATGGTATTCGGGACAATATGCGCTGTTGCGATGATTTAAATTTATTGAGTGCCGGATTGGGAAATAATTGCGACAGTCCAATTGGGTAGACAATTTATTGGGCAATTAAAAGTCCAATCTGCCCTGGGAGACTATAACGCAACTGAGTTCGGTAAACAGTCGTCCTTGTTTGCGCACTCGCATGCGAGACAAATTGTATCACGATTTTAATTGATGACGCGTGGCAAAAGGCGATTGCATAAAACGCTGGTAAGGGATGTTGGATTCTCAATGGAATGGTCGCAGTTACGAAGATTTTAGATACTCTGAAGTACTTGGGTTGTTTGCTAGACTAATACGAAATGTGCGTTGAAGTATACTTCTAATGCAGAGAGAGACAATATTACAATTAACTGAATCAGGATATGTTACGTTGAAGTGGCTGACAAAAAAAGACAACGTTTATATTAGATAAATCTAGGTTGAGCTTGGGATGTTTATTTTTATAAAGATTCTTGTTTCAAAAACAGGTTTTCCAATGAAGTTAATTCATTTTAAGGAGAGAGTCAGAGGAGATTCATCTCTTGCTCATCCTCGTCATAGGTACAGCGTTTACAGGATTTTTTAATATTACAAGCTTTGTTGCAGTCTTGATTAAATAAGTGAATAGTGATGACACCAAAATGTCAAAAGAATAAAGTTTCTTATTGCGTTTTAGATACCACTTTGTTGCTTGTTACATAACGAACTGTTTGCCCATCCAAGATAAATAAAAAATAAACATATATTGCCACCTCTACCTGGTCCTTCCAACCACATATGTACTAATCTAATATGCACCAGATGGCGCTAAATCGATCAGCACGATATACCACTATACAGAAATTACCCTGCAAACCAAAAGTGAATTATGTTAGAAAGAGATGGGTGCTTCACATATCCTCGTGTACAGAAAATATATAACTGAGTATTTTCACGAGCGCCTATCCTTTTTCAGTGGAAAGAAAGTTCTTCTTTTCCGTACATTTTTAGTAGTTATATTAGTACTTATGCGTTTGCAGGGTATAAAGTGAAATAAATCACATACATAAATCATGGTACTGGCTTTATTCGAAAAATAATTGATTGCCACTACCTATACTGTCCAAGTAGGTATAGATCTGGTGCCGGGGATGGGTCGAATACACCCTTTCATTCAAACAGGGTCATTCATTTCGTGGTTTCAAAAACCGAGATACCGCAGGCAATATGCGAAAAAGTGGTTAAAAATTACCTCAAAAGAATCGCATACTGCGAATCTTCCCAAGGCGGCTATTTAAATGATATTATATTTCACAATTAACGGCAAAGTCCAAACTTTATAATGAAATAAAATGTTTATCAAAAATGTATCGCTGTGTATATGTTTTATTTGGCTTTACTTTCGAAACCGACAAAAATTATCCCTTATTACTCTTACCCATGATGAAATGACAAACGTGACTCTACTCAAAGTTAAATAAATTACCATATGTAATAAATCCATATTAGCTATCAACTATCAAATTAATTTCTATGGGAAAAGCTGGCAAATCGAACCACATCCAGTGATGCCAGATTACAAGATATATCTTTTTTTTTCAAGATTTTTGAGTTTCAAACTATGTACAAGACTTTTTACCTCAAAAACATCAAATTTCAAGATTTTTGATATCAAGAACTTTTCAAATTATTCATCTAACAAATTAAAAGAACTTATTCTATTGAAGAAGAACGTTTTTTTTATTAATTCCATTATTATGTATAATGTAAGTCAAATAGAGCCCATTCATTTCACTAACGTTTCCATCAACTCTAAAGAAACATGCATTTTAACGCATTTGATAAAATAACTGATGTAACGTGTTTTTGGAAAAATGTTTTAGGAGTAAAAACGGCAGATCGAAACTTCTCATATCCAGATTATATTTTTAATATTTTATCTCTTTCCCATTCCTCTCCAAATGTTGAAATAATATTTTCTGGTGTAAATTTAAATAAAACAAAATTCGAAATCGTTTGAGTACTGAAACTGTTGTTGTAATTTGAATCTTTACAAATTATTTGTCGTGTTTTAAATGAACCGAAATTCTATGATATTGATATAAGCAATAAAATTCTTAGTCAAATATGTTCCAAAATTTCAAAAAGCATTAACTTTAAATTAATGACCAAAGATTGTTTTTTTTTTATAGATATATAGATAATTAGGTTGTTTATGTTTTAGTAGTCAAAATTTTATTTTGTATTTCGCTCTTTTCATATTTTGAACAAAATCTTGAAAAAAAGATCTATTACATTTGTTGTCAATGGTGTATTTCACAACGAGGATTTTATTCTAAAAAAACGGAATATATAAATTGCAAATTTGTTTGCCCAACAGATATCTTTCAAAGGGTTTTTGAAGCTTATTATAAGCAAAAAACAAAAAATAAGAAATGCACAAAACATCCGCTGACCTGTCAAATACCATATGCAAATCAGTAATGCCCTACCGTTCGTTCGGACATAATTTTCAGTACTTTTTATAGTACACTTTCCCTTGATTTCTAATACTTCAGAATTGATTTATGAGTGAATTTATGTCGTAATAAGATCTCTTTCAAATTATTCAATAATCGGAACAGAGTTTATTAGAATACTTTGATTTATTCGTAGGCTGATGATGCAAATCAAAGCTTATTGGTAGTCTTAAGATCACATTTGAATTATTATCAAGTGAATATTTTTGAAATTCATATCCGATTATATAACAATTTGCATAGCAACGAAACAGTTAATACATAAATAAATATATGGACCTGTGAATATAATTTGATCTTTTAAAAATTAAAAGCCATCGACATTTTTCTACAAGAAAGCTGACATGTGTACTCCTCTATGAAGTAACACCAAATAAAACAGAATTCTGTATATCTTGAATTCGCACCTGTTAGTCCTCCAGAAGTTCTTAAATTTATTATTTTGCTAAATGCTTACAATTCTTGTATCAGTATTTTCCGCGAAGTCACCATTTTCGCACAAACCATTCATTAGAAATTCTCATTCCCTGGAACAAAGTTCTTTTTCTAATCTTTTCAATTGTACAATTGTACAACAAAGAAGGTATTCAGGTATGGGCTGTCCAATCTTAAGTGAACAGATACCTATTTTAGAAAACATTTACAATTCACTGAAATTAGTTTATAATATTATAAACGTTCAGGCTAACAAAAGTGTATTTAAATTCGCTCCTATTACGAAATTCCATACCGCCATTTTTGGTGGTTGGGCAACACTCCTCATGAAAATTACATTTAGGGAGGATTTCTTTAGCTAATGCCCGAGATAAACATGGGTTTCTCAACATCAACTGTAGGGTTAAGGGCAAGTCCGAATGTTCGTATGTAGTATTTGTATTTTACTGAAAAATAACTTGACCGGTGCGCTGGAAATTCAAATAATTGTGGCGCTGTCCACTGTTGCTTGCATACATTTTGTTTACCTTTCCATAATATCTATCTGTATGATTGGGCAAATTTTGAGAACCACTGAACGGATTTCGACACAGTTTTCACTGTTCATCATCATCATCTGCATTTCTCCGTGATGTAAACGAGGTAATACAACAAATTCTAAAAAAGTGGTTGATTACTTCTCCTCTCGTTACAATTTGTTGAATAAGGACTCAAATTTGAAGGAGTTCCTTGACCCCAAAAATTTGAACTACTAAATAAAAGCTGAGGGAAGACTTTTAACCCAATGAACAACAATCAGCCGCAAAAAGAAGATGTTAAACAATTGGCGATAATTTGGTCCGCCTTAGAGAAATAAGTTTCTGAGAAATTTCAAAGTTTAAACGAGATCTAAATTGTTGCACTGATATACTACCTATACTTCTATATAACTCACCTTTATAAATCTTTTTAATGCGACTCCGGCTATGACTGCCGCTCCAAATTCATGTAGTATTATATATTAACACAGCGACTGTCATTCGCCTGTATCTACGTCACATTATTCCCATCAATTCGTGGCAACAATTAAAATCGTTTGTTACTTTCTTTCTCGTTCCTCGAAAACTCGCCGACGACATCAGAAATTATTATTCTCCCAGTATCACTTTCAACCCATTGAACTTATTTCCCCTTGCCTCGAATATGGTATCTGCATAACTTGTATTCCATTGCTTCGATTACAAGTATCGTCTTCCCATCGCTGTGACATCTTAACATGGTGTTAAGTGATTTACTATTCGATTACACTGTTCAAGTGTCTGAGGGTTGACGACAAGTCAACCTCGTTTAGAGACAACCAGATGTGGAAATACAATAAACATTGGACTTCTGTTGGGGGAGACAATTATTTCAACTTTTATTGGAAAACATAATCGTATCTTATCTGTTCAGGTTGCAACTATAGGTAGCGCTGTGCGCACGATCAAATTCCGCTGAAACTATTTATACCTACATCTGTTTGGGTGATGTTTTTTTCATAGCAGATCGGCTGACGCTAATTTTAGAAAGCCAATTTAAATAAACTATAAATTGAAGCGTCGCGATATAATCAAGAGCCGATCAACAGGGTTCTATGGTGTAATGGTTAGCACTCTGGACTTTGAATCCAGCGATCCGAGTTCAAATCTCGGTAGAACCTGGGAGACACTTTTTTTTTTCATTCATTTTATTTTGGTTTACTCATTTAAAATTTGGAAAATTCACAGTATTATTTGTCCTGACATTCTGGTTGGCTTCCATCAACGGCTATCCACTCGACAGCAACTCCATTGTCGATTGTTACAGATGCTTTGCAAGTGCAAGGCTCGTCCCCGCAGTCGCATTTCTTCTGCTGTTTACAGGTACAGGGCTCTGTACCACATGCACAAAGTTCTGTTGTACTCATTTCCATTGGTTTCAAATGGTTAAGTCGATTTAAGAGCTCCTTTCCACATGGATCTGCGATATACAGTTTACCCTCTTCTATAAGCCTCTTGTTGAATCTTCGAGTCTCATCATCCTCCCTCGGCAACACATTTGCATAGACCTTATAGCTGTCCCCGCCAAATGTCTGACAACTCCTGCAAAAGCAACAGGCACAGTCGTTGTCCTTCTTTCGAGCAGCTTGTACTCTTTGGATGTAGCTGCAGTAGGAACACTTAATTCGATTTTCGACTTTTTGTCGCTCACTGTCGGACAAGCCTTCGGAAATAGCGTAAACTTCAGCCGATCTTTGTGCAGCACGCATCCACTGGGATTCATCTATGAAATCAGGATTGTACGTATCCGCAGTTTGTTTGTAGTAGAACGCCTTGAATGCTTTCTTTATGATGGAGTACGCCAAATGTGCCTCAACGCGATTCATTCGACACTTTCGTCCCAGGTCATGGAAGACATCCTCTTTACGCAGCTTCTTTCGAAGGACATCACAAACCCGGTCGGGCACAATGTCATAGTGCAAAAAGGCGAATACAATGACATCGCAAGCTGCCTTTGCCTTGCACTCATGTACCCCACATATGCTAAGGACTCGCACTATTGTCTCCGAACAGTCGAGGATTCTTTCGATGAATTTCGTCGACTTGCTTATCTGACGAATACAATTGCACGGCGGTCTGGGTGGATTGTGGAAGCGGGCACATTCGTCGCTGTCGCAGCGGCAATAACACTCGATTTTGTTCATGTTTTGAGGCAACGAGGAACAATTTTGTTTCTCCTTTTTTTGTAGGGTATATTCTGACGTTTGAATCGAACGTTTGTATATAGATACGAGATTTTTGTTTTCAAAAGTGGGTAGGTACCCATTCTACTTTACAAAAACTGTCGCTTACCTAGTCGATAATCCGAATAAACCAAAGTGTCCGATACCAATCACATTACCTTGTCTAAAATACTCGAAACACAAATAAATACGTTTAAAAAAATATGAATTCAGGTTCTACCGAGATTTGAACTCGGATCGCTGGATTCAAAGTCCAGAGTGCTAACCATTACACCATAGAACCGTTGTGACGCAATTGTAACATTACCAGCTACTATCTTTGGGATGCAAATAAAATGGTTGGAAGTAGGAACAGTCACTTGCCAGTTCCCACACAAACACCTTGATGAGCCACAAAGTTGTCATAAATAGTCTGAGTTTAGCTCAATCACTAGTCTTTAAAAAGGATTTACATTTAAGATCTGAATAGACAGTTACAGAAAATATAGTGAAACGAAGTCCTCCCCATCATGAAGGCTGCTAACTGCACATTAGCTTCAGTAGCACTATAGGTGTTTTTCTTTTTTAGTTCAGAGCTGAGCGCTGAATTGAGCTCGAGCATTGTGAGCGCGCTCTGAATCTGCTCAGATCGTTTTTCAGCTATTTTGTTTATCCTGTTTTTTTTTTCCTATCAAATCTGACAGTCAATTTATTCTGAGCTCATAGAGCACGCTCTGATCACGCTCTTATCTAAAAAAGAAACACAAATTCTGAACTCTGATGTGTCTGAGTTAAAAAAGAAACACGAACTTTTTGTATAAAAGTTCAAGTTCTGTTCTGAACTACAAAAGAGAAACGCCTTATAATTCTGTTGTGCGAAATGGATCTTCAAGTTTAAATAACGTTCGTTATGTTTGCAACTCAACTTCACCGTTGGCAAGGTGTCAGCGCGTCATCTAACATCTCAACATACAGATGACCCAAATGCCATTGCGATGCACCCAATGCTGATGAGATGTGATCAATCGCGATGATAAAAACGGAACAACTGAACTAATCCTATAGCAGGGGATCCATTGCATGGCATTTACCGTAATATTCAAATTGACTGACATCTGTCATTAAATTATTCCATACGCACACTCGGAGCACACTACATCCGTACTCAGTGGAATGACGAGACTTTCTAACTCGTCCTCTCCAACTGGGAACCGCGTATGCGAAACAGTGGCATCACATATCACTCGTCAGGCAGTTTGTCAGCCATCATGCGAGTCGCCGAGTCGTCCTCCTTCAGAGTCAGGTAGAATACTCGTATACGTTGGTATTGGTATGCCTTGAATGGTTCAGTTGAAATTCATCAAGAGTCAATTAGTTTGTCAGTTGGAATCAACCCAGAGTAAGATTGGTCATCGCCAACTCGGCACATACACACACACCATGACAGGTCCGGTAGCGCATGTGGAGATAGTTGGAGTCCATAGAGATACCATACAGCGCCTGGTGTCGCCTTATGCAGCGAGACAGGCAGCAGCGCACTGGGGGCACATTATCAGAAATGGTGATGCTAATTTCTATTCTAATTAGCCATATGTCACTGCTGGAATGTTTGCACTTTTTGTTCGCGGCGCGCTTGCGTTCACTTCGACGTCTGACGACGCGACTCTGTTGGCTGGCTGGCTGTCCTAAGATCGAAAGAGAAGTCTGCACTTTGCGACACTAAGTGGCCTGCGGTGATTGTTGGCATATAGACGGCCAAGACAGAGTAATGGTTCGGTGACACTTTGTAAGGCAGTTAAGATACAATTTCGTGTCAATTTGCAGTGGGATGAACATTTATGGCACTAGTCTGGCAATTAGGGATAAGCTGCGAATGGTCGTGTTGTGTTTGTTTTTTTTATGGTGGATATACGCCTGTACGGCTTTTTGTTATGCTGCGAATTTGCGAAATGAATTGGAGTTAGTTTGTTTCCTTAACGGTCTCCCGGGGGAAAAATATACGACCGGTGTGCACCAAGCATCTGTCTCTCTTACTTGACTTAAATCTCGGGATTAGCAGGACATGTGAGCATATAATCTTACTCTGTTTGAAAAAAATTGACTCTGAAATAGCTGTTCCAAATAGAGGGTGCCCTGATCTTTGTTATAGGTGTGACCGAAAGCTGAAATTTCCCGCCATCAGGAGTGAGGTAGGTATACTGGTATTGGTTTTCTGCATTTAGCCACGACAAATTTTTCTGTCAGAATGTCTATTTGAAAGCATTTTTGCAAAGCTAAAAACTCCACGATATGGGAAGCTTCTGTGGACGAATATTGATCAATTCCCGTCTATATTGTTGCAGTTCCTTATAGTTGATTTACACCCAATCTTAAAAAAATAAAAATAACCTTAAAGTGTGCGCAGTATCTGTATTGTCTACACTGGTGGTGTTTTAAAAAAAAGGGGAGCCCAGCTATACAATATCTTTTAATCTTGGATTGCTGAAACTCGAATATAGGTTATTGATACACCTGCCTACTTAAACCTCTGATCAACTTGCGCGAAAATACCCAGTGGGTCTCCAATGCTTGTTTTTGGTGTACCAAAATGAAATAGCGCATCGAAAATAATTCTGACACAGCAGTTTATCTGTAAATGGATAACTGTCATAGGGATCCATGACATATTTGACACAAGATTAAGCCAATGCAATCAAAAGAGTCGCGTTTGGCTTTATAGAATTATAGCGTTCCATAGACCGCTAGATGACTAACTGCACTCCATAAATTTACATGTAACAACTTTTGGATTTTTGTCAAATCAAAGTTGCATAAGCCAACTAAGGTTGATGACTACTGCTTTAAGCAATTTGCAGACAGACATACTCTTCTTAATCTAATCTCTTCTAAATCTAATCTAGTGTAACAGTCATTTGTCGATGCTGAAGATTTCCACGTCACCATCATACACCCGAAGAGCGTTTCCATGTCAAATTCTGACATTAACAATAAACAGATGCATATCTTTTTCAATCCTTTTATCAAATTCAATCAGCACTTCTTCTCACTCACTATATTCCCACTTTCAAATGCAAGGCATCGTATACCGTTTGTGTGTCCGCAACCCCAACGATACCGTATCCCAGTTTCCTATCTCACTCTCCATTAGACCCGACAGCATTGAATTCCTCCAATTACGCGAATTGGCAATCTATTAAGGCAACAGCTATTACTTAACATCAATTCGGCCTACTGCAATCACCGGCAACAACTTCATCGGGCATTCAGAGTTCAATTCGATTCCCAGGTTCCCGCTTTTGGCTAACGCAACGTATAGCTCGGTTGTGTATAGTCCAGATTCCTATAGTCCTCTGTGTGTGCATGAAATGCCGCCACATAGCCGCTACCGCCACCGCCTCTATTGTGGCCTTGTGACTTCTGACTGTGAGTGTTGTGTGCGGCTCTCGAAACGTGAGCACAGCAATTAATTAGCCAGAACACAAGAACCCTTTTGGATTCGGTGGAAGCAGCAGTAGTTGCAATTTTAATTGGCAATTGTTGTGCGCGCTCCGAGAATGGTAATAAAAATTCCATTTCCCTAAGGCTGTGCATTGCTTCCCAATACAGGCAGAGTTTAGTGGATGCTTTTGGCCAAAATAGAAGAACCCAATCAATTGGGATCAGATCGCATTGGTATATCGACGAGAGTGTATATCTCTCCGACGACAGGTTTCTATAAAGGCATATCTCTTCACGGTTATCAGTTGAAGATCTTTTCGCCAGTTTCACTGAGAGATGAAGATACAACAAGGAGGTTGTTTGTGAGTCTGTACATCTATAGGTGCAATCATCAAACGAATAAACCAATTGCAAGTGCGAGACACAAGTCAGTGGAATTGATTACTGAAAATAGGGACATCTAGCGAAGTGACGGTCATATTTTATGTTGCTGAAAAGTTTAAGGCGCCAGGTGAAATTGTTAGGCATAGTCAAAGGTGAACTGAAATACAACTACGTGGTCTTTAAGTAACAGTGAATAAAAAAGGCGCAATTGCACTTAAGTCTGCAAAAGTATAGATATTTTCCACTTATTAAACCAAAAAGCCAGGAAACCCGGTAGATTTACCCAGAATCGGGCCCTAAGAACACGTTTTTCGAGATATCGACGCAAATTGAGTTAAAAAAGCAAAACCAATAAAACTAACTAACAGACTCGGAGGAAGTGAGATTGATTGTTGTACTTTCAAACATTTGAAGTCGTAAAACAAAGGCAAACAAAAATGGACCAAACTTGAAATTAGCTTTTTCTGACGGTATAAGAAATATTTACGAAATAAAAAAATTGTTAATTTTGAAAAATAAAAATTGGATATGCGTGATTTTCCTGGTGAATCAAGGGCTTATTTGAAACAAATAATTCTGCCACCATTACTGTAACCAAAAACTATCACCATCTAGCGCGAAGTAGACGCACTGAGATCTACCTTAGCTGCATATTCACCTAACAACATACTTGTCTCGCTCTAGTGTACACGTCAAATACCATTCTGACAGGCAACTGCAACAACAAAACACACCAACAAACAATAAAACAAGCAAATTACCTATTAATCGACAACAACGCCCTCACTAGAAGTAGCTCGCAACAAAGAAAAATAAACCATCGACCAAAATGACTCCGCGAATTGTCAAAAATTTCCGTAGCCCGTGAAAAAAGAAAAGAAAAGTGTCGACAAAAGGATACAAAATTCGTAGAATAAATTCGCCCTTATCGGGCTTAACAGAAGAACAATAAAATTACTCGTAGTTTAGATCTTAATAAATTTTCCGTGCTCTGTTAAACTAATTGATTTACCGAGCATTCTGCGTTGTCGAACGTAGCAGAAACGAGTCGAGAAAAAAAAATTAAAACCCCAATTCAAAAGAAAACCACAACGAGACTTCACCGACTTCTCATAAACGATAGTATAATGTCATTCCGCGCGAAAGTTCTCGGTCTGGTCGATGTAATGATGCGAGTTCCACCCATTCTGGTCATCGATGAGATTCTAAAGATTGGAATGGGCTTACCCACTCGCTTCTACCCGAGTTCGCTAGAAAAATCGGTACTCTCAGAAGACTCATTTGACGTCGGCGGCGGTGGAGGAGGAGGCGACAGTGGTGGCGGTGATAATGTCAGCTCCTCCGCAGTATCAAATTCAAACACCTCTAGCAATTTAACAAATGTACCTGGCCTTGCAACAGCGGCGATAGGATTACTTATACAAAACATAAGTGAAAAAGGCGGAGCAGCAGCAGAAGCGCTGGTGGAAGAAGGCTTTGAAGCAACATTCGAAAATAGTCTCAATGACATTCTATCGATTACGGCGATCAAGTTCATCATATGTCTATTGGGTGAGTGTCGCTTAATTTATAAGGATGTGCGGCGTGGTGCGAGTTCTTCATATTTTTGCATACTTATCAGTGTCAATGGCAAAGTTCGTCGCATATAATAAAATAATGCTTTCACTGTCTGACCGTGGTGTATACAGTGAGTCTAAAATCTAGCCATACGATTGGGAAAGCAAACTGAACTTTGTATCTGGCTAACGACCCTATTGTTAGTTGTTTGCTGTAAAAGCTTCAATTGCAAAAGATAACTGTGAGTGAGTTGGTTTTACTCGTGTTTATTACACTAAAAGCTCTATCTAGCTCTGTTCTTGCAATACCTGCAATCGAGAGAAGATATCCTCTACGAATCGTAGGCGCCAAACCACTGACCAAAGTCAATAAAAGGCGGACTATTTTGCAGACTTGCTTGGATATTCCTTGTAATAACTTACCTGGTTGTCTTAACAATATTTCTTAGCAACTATATGATATGATCTAAATAAATACAACTCCACAAGAACTGTTTTCTTCATCCTTGTCAGAAATATTCGTCCACTGATGTGTCTTGGGAGGACATGTTTTGCTATTTAGGCGAATGATAAGTATGATTTGTTAAATGGGCTCCCAAATTCATTTAAGTAAGCTTACTCGGGGCAAGTTCATCCTTATGAAATCAGCGCGATGGGAGACAGGACTTGAACGAACAACTTTCAATGCCTAAAACACAACATATTCGCTTGATTTTTTTTTTGTTGGGAAGATTGTGGGAGTGTTTTATGTTTTGTGAAATGTTTTGTTCTGTATAAGTCAGGTTACTGTAATGGTAGAATGTCTACCCCTGGGCGAACTCATGTTTTGAATAGTAGGCTAGTAGTAACCTGGATATTCGCCTTTTAATCTTTAATACTAGTTTTGTTATATACTGTATATAAACTCTGTTTACCCTTCGGTTACCACTCGCAACAAAATTGACTTGGTAGGCAATAGGCATGTACTTCGGTCAGCTTTACGTTTATGTTTAAATTCGTTTGAAAAAATATCGATTGTGTCTTCAACATCGATTAGTTAAGAATTAGGTGCCTGTTTTGAGGTCAGCTGTGGGTAACTGCTTCCGAATGCTCACTTAAATGTAGGTTCATTTTCTTATTTTGCGAGCTAACGAATTTTTCCCTAGAGAATCGGATCAAACAGATGATGTCCATTGGCGCTAAATGAGCCATTCTCTACATAATGACCATGTCTCTGATAAGTTCGTGTAGGTCATGGCTGAATAGTCTGTAATACTCTTCAACGCTAATCAAACCGTATACCATACAAAGATTAAATGACTAAATGCTGAGTAAAAGGTTACACATCCGACATCATGATAAAAAAACATAATTTTCCGATCTACCCGGGGCAAGTACGTGATGTAACTAATATTTCTAATCGTTCGCAGTAAACATATGTATGTAAAAAAAAACATCAGCACAGGCAAATTTGGAATTTCCCTGACCCTCGAAATTGTCCATTAACAAACGATTTTATTCGCAACAGCCAGTAATAGACCTTGTCTTCCGAAAATATTCATGCAAATCTATCTACCTACAATGAACAAACACGTTAAAAAGAAAAACATATGCCCCAAACATCAAAATGCTGATTGTTTAAAGCTGATTTCTGCAACGTAAGTAAGTACACATACTTAGGCAGGTTTATTTTTGACGATTACCTAGAGGTTTCGAGCTTCGCAGAGTTTGATCGCCGAAAGCTGGCGCACATGCTTTCATGGTCAACATCGCAATTCACGAATTGTTATCATATCGCGCTTGGTTAATCATTTTCATTATTATAGTATTTTTTTTTATTTTGAATAAAGTTTTTGATTAGTCATTGTATTTTTGTCGTATGAATTTCTCGCGTGAGAGCAGGCAGAGATGGATTCTATCTACTGTTGAGTTTAATCAACGGTTGTTAATAATAGCGATCCCTTTCAGCTGCAATAAGCTTTCATATTCTGATAATACGTCTAATAGAATGCACTGTTCTACCGCAAAAGAGCAAGTCAGCGAATACACGCTAGAGTTTTCTATTATAAATAATATAAAGACGTTGTCAATACACGAGTTATCTAAACTGTTGCAAAGGCGTAATTGGGTCTCTATCAAGGTTGAAGAAAGAATGCGTGCTTTTTATTTAAAGGTGTGAATGGAGAAGACACGATGAATCAGCCAATTTTCTGTAACTAATAATTTAAAAGTTCATATCATAGAAATCGAAAAACTACAAGGTTAGATGGAGGTAGTCGACCTATTTTTTCCCCTGGTACAAATTTGATTAGCGGTTATAATGAGTTGCTGGTCTTTTGTTTCAGTTGTCATCGTCTGTTTCAATGAAACTCAAAATTTAATAACCTCATTGGCAAGCTGGTACCAATTCGTTGTGTTCTCTGCAAATTCG
Organism: Cheilosia vulpina; assembly: GCA_916610125.1. NCBI lineage: Eukaryota > Metazoa > Arthropoda > Insecta > Diptera > Syrphidae > Cheilosia > Cheilosia vulpina. The sequence continues at coordinate 110,518,128 of OU744276.1, read as the reverse complement.
ACCCACTGTCGGTTCAGGCTTTTCTAATTATTGAGACATGCACAGACCATCTTATTTCTCTAACGAAAATTAGGACATGTAAAGCAGGGATACATGTATGTAATATATTCGTGTTCAATAGACCAATGTCTTTTGTCTTTTGTCTTTTAGTTGTTCAACGAAGACTTATGGCTACTCTGGCGACAGACGACAAAACAAGAATACTCTGAGCGCTTCTGAGCTCGGAGGAAATATTTAAAGTAGAACTCAGAACATTAGAGCTGCATCGCATCCCTGTGTTACACTGAACGTCCTTTTTGTAATAACTGATCCTCGATTATGATACTTAGTTAGTTTTTTAAATGCATTCTAGCCTCCTAATGTTCCCAGGTGTGAAGTACATATGAAGGGCATCTGGGAGAGTGGTTATGTAGGGAACTGCAGTCAATCCGCAAAATCACTGATCAGACGAAACAACTGCATTTTTCCATCGCAGAATATAAACCGCATTTACTAGATTGCTGTATGTTTTTCTCTAAATCGTAGCCGAACGCAGCCCTAATACATTTTCCAATGTTTTAAGCTTTTAGAACGGTTCTAACAACCCTCATTATCATTTCAGGTTTTCTTAGCGCAGCTTGTATATTTATGCTATGGACGCGGCACTTGGTTATGGTTTATCTTTTCATAATATCTGTGGGACTGACGTTTCTTTCATACTGGAGCAATGTGTCGGCGCTAGCGCTAATGGAGAGTGGGCCATGCCTTCTGGTTGACATCCTCTCACTAAACACCACACGTCTGCTGGACCCGGGAGGTGTTGTATTATCGCTAATACCGCACCTGGTGGCTCAGTGGTTCATGGGAATGTTGTTTGCGTACATTCACCTCGGTCCACGCTATGATTTCCTTCAGAAAAAGATGCCTTTCATTTTTGTCAGTCCAATTCTGTTGGCGATGCTGCCGTTTCCCTCATCGTTTCTTAAGCTAACGCCAGCCTTCGCCGCAGTGATACCATTCGTCCTGACAAAAATCACACTCTACACCAGTGCAATGGAAGCGGGTAAAACGATTTTCAACGGCTACGAGTATGCAATGAATTTCGTCTCGAATTTCGGTCTATCGGCGTTAATCGAGAACGAATGGCAGCGGCTCAACGTGCCCTGTGTTCTGCGAGTATTCTGGTCCATACGGTAAATTATTTGATAGAGAAATTTTAACTGAAGTAATTATTTCTTACTTACAGAATTGGCCAAGAGCTCGTATCGCTGCTGTTCGCAAAGGATGTGTCACTGAACCTCATCGGCACCATACACAAGCTGCTCGCGGATGGATGTGAAACTCTGACGGCAGTACTCGGAATGACCAGCGTAATTTCGATAGTCTGCCACTATATTGGTAAAATGTTCCAATGGTTCTTAATGTCTGGTGATACTGACGAGGAGAAATCATTGGGCACCGTTTCCGCGGTGCTTTTCTATATCCTAGCACTGCAGACTGGTCTGACGTCGCTATCGCCCGATAAGCGATTCATTCGTTTGTGTCGAAACTTGTGCCTTCTGGTGACGGCGCTTTTGCATTTTCTTCATAATATCGTATCGCCGATCCTAATGTCGCTAAGTGCGGCTCGAAGTCCGTCGCGAAAGCGTCACACACGTGCGCTTACTGTGTGTTTGTTTCTTTTGTTGGCGCCTTGTTGTTTACTGCTTGTGCTATGGTCAAGACATTCCCCTTCCACTTGGCTGTTAGCCGTCACTGCCTTTTCTGTTGAAGTGATTGTTAAGGCGAGAGAGTAGATCTGCAAATGGTTGCGCAGCGTTGCTAACGTTTATACTTTCAGGTGCTTGTCAGCTTGGCGACATACACGCTCTTCTTATACGATGCCAGGCGAGACACATTCTGGGAACGACTGGACGACTATGTTTACTATGTGCGGGCTTTTGGAAATTCGGTTGAATTTTGCTTTGGAATTCTGCTGTTCTTTAATGGTGCCTGGATATTGTTCTTCGAATCTGGTAAGTTGACGAATCATTCAACTTTTGAAGCATCACTCAGTTGAAAGGTATATAAATTTCATTGTGTGCTCTATTGTTGGAAAATGCGAGGCACTTTGCAGAAGTTTAGTTTGTTTGTTCTTTGGTTTAGCTTTCGGCATCAGTTATCTCTATTTCTTTTGCCTTTCTGTTATTTTCCTTCTTTTCGCCGGTATAATTAGCACAAGCACCATCGTCTTGTTGAGTAAAATGTTACCTAAGTATATTCAAAGGTACTGTCAGAGTCTTACTAGTCTTCGACTTTCCGATACATTTTATTATAAGTAATGTGACAAAGATCTGCTAATCGCTGATTGATTTACGTTTACACCTGAAGAGATGTTGATTCCATCTAATGACAAATTAGCTTAGGTATATCCTAGTTGAAAGGAAGTGAAATTCTGTCTCAGGGGATCAGCAGCGTTTATTGAATATTAGTGCGATGACTGCAACAACGATCAAACAAATTCTGAGCTTTTCGATATTGTGGATAAGAAGCCGTGTTTCATTGGTATTCTGCTTTTTCCCCATCTTCTGGCCTTCTCGAAATACAACCGAGCCCTATACCTGGCTTGCAAATACATGGTTCGAAATCTATAAAACTATTGTTGTTCACAAGCTATGTCACTGATGGTTTCACAGAAAAGCTTTTTGTCCACCTACACTTGATTGTGGAACTATGCTTTCGTTAAGAATTAGGGTTTGTTTTTAGGGCATGGTCTTGTCTGTTTAAAATAAATGACCGCGTTTCTATTAGTTTTGATTGGGTTCGACAATGACTCTAGTGGCATTGTCTTGAAGTATATATTTCTTTCGCATCTACAGGTTTCTTTTCTGACTTTAGCTAAAAATATTCCCCCATCAGCAACAGCAGTAGGTTCTGAAAGTAACTTCGATGTGTATCATCATGTAGTAATTAAGTAATAACAAGCACTCCCCTTGCTCAAAGTTTATTCTTCGTCTTTTTATTATTTCAATAGAACTTTCTTTTTTTTCTTTATGTATTTAATTTATTCATTAGTTATCCTTTTTTTTTGTGTTTGTTGGTAGTCATTTTCAAGGCTTCTTACCCATGTTTTCACGGTTCATAGAGTCATTCATTTCATTCTCCATTATTTGTTTTCATTTAAATCACGAACAATTTTATTTAAACAAAAGAACAAAACAAACTGTGTGCATGTATTTTTATTTGGTTGATTGGTGTACCGTATGATATAACTTGATAGCACAAAATGCTACAGGGGGCGCAATCAGAGCCATAATGATGTGCATCCATGCCTATTTCAATATCTGGTGTGAGGCTCGTGCTGGATGGTCGATATTCATGAAGAGACGATCAGCTGTTGATAAGATTTCGGCTCTGCCCGAAGCCACTGAGGAACAGCTAAACAACCTGAATGATGTCTGCGCTATTTGCCATCAGGTAAGTTCGTATGATGCCTTATCATGTGCCAAACTCTTGCATCTTGTCCCGTTTCAGCAAATGGAATCAGCCAAGATAACCCGCTGCAGGCACTTTTTCCACGGTGTATGCCTACGTAAATGGCTTTACGTGCAAGATCGCTGCCCGCTATGCCACGAGATAATGATGTACACTGAAAGACCCGACGAAAATAACCAAATTCCGACCAACAATCCACCAGACGAGCGCCCAAACAATGTAGAAATGATTTTCTAGTCCATCCATGAATATTTTTGTAGCTAAAACGCTTTTAATTTTAAAGAATAACGCCCAAGATTTACTTCGAATGGCGACCGGACTTGAGCCACGTCGAACAGCAACTGCCCCTGAACCCGTACCAAATCGAATGGCAGCTGTAGCGTCAATTGGAACATCCTTACCGACTGCAGCAGCCGCCTCAACAGTCGCGGGAACATCGTCCTCAAGCAATAATATCGATAATGATAGTAGCAGCACTATAGCGCGAAATTTTCGATTATCACAGTCAGTAGAAGCCCAGGAGTAAGTACTTATCAACAACACCCAAGTCGAAAGCTCAGAATAGGAAAACACAACAAAAACAACGACTAACCGACGCCGTTACCGCCTCATTCATATTTAAATGCTGCCTCCAATTCGTCAAGCGAGGAATCAGATGTAAATTGTAAATAAATCTGCTTATAAATATATTTTTTTGGGGAGTAAAACAAAAGACTCGAACAACGCGCGCTCTGTGGTGTCCACAAAGTTTGTACACTATTTTTATCGGTTAAACAAGCAAAAGTCAAACATCCTTATTTTCTTCTTAGATTATCTTAATTTTATTGTTTCTTTTTGTTGATTCTTTTCCTTCCTTTATATTTTAGTTTTCTTTATTAGAGATTATGTATTTAGTGAAAATTTAAATAAATTTAAGGGTGATTATTGTACCATTTTATAACATTTAATCGTAGCCAACACGAGAAGGAGAAAACGAAAACAAATAAACACAAGTGATGATTTATTTTTGTGAAGTCTGATCATGATGAAATCGCAAGCGAAATAAATAAAATAAAAAAACCATACAGAAAACACAATTTTAAAGGTTATATAAATAAAATTTATTATTTAATATAAGATGCACGCGGATTTTATAATAACACGGAAATGGTGACTTTTTATATAAAAGGGATGTCGGAAATGTTGACTACTATTGGGTCATTTGGGGTAGTTGCAAATTCAATGCGCGCTTAAGCCATCTCTTCAAACTATAATTATCTACCGATCGGTACCTACCTATCTCAAAGCTAAAAACTAAAAGCTGACAAAAAATCCTGCTTACACATTTTAAACACAGAAATTTATCTGAGGAGAGTAAAACAGAAGATTGATGCAGTGGGAAGCGGGAGTTCAACAAGATTCAGTAATGCCAACAAAAAGAAAAAAAAATATTGCGCTTCATGATAACTTGATATCAACTCAGGTTGTTTATCGAAAAAACTGGATCTGAAATGCTATGAACTATAAACGTGATCTATATACCCCACAGGTTAACACGAATTCAAACAATCGGTTCTTTTTGAATCCCAAATTATGAAATAGTACTACACCCTTTAATCAATTCGAGCCGAATCCGATTCAACCATTTACTTTCCGGCAGAATAGAAATGTGGTTAATAGTGAAGTATATCCTCTTCGTAGATTAATAAATTAAATCTGTACGGGTTTAACTTTCTGTGGTTATCTCTATATTCAGTCGATTTTGATTTGCTTCTATTTGAAAATGAACGTACAGCTCAAAAATTATATTTCTATTTTCACTGCATATTTTGTTAGGTCAAGCTTACTGAATGGAATCGAGTGCAATTATATATATTAATATATTAAAAAATTAAAAAAAAGGAGAAACACAATCTTGAAAATTCCACGAAACGTATTCTGAGGTTATATACATATCTGTAGCATCATCTTTCTGAAAATCGTGAGTGGTCGCACTGAAAATTATATACGCATCAAGATGCAGTGCATGTGAAATGTGTCACAAAATTCAGATAAGTTAGAATGGGGACGTTCAAGTATCTAGTTTAGTAAGTCTGACAGCTGTCTGACTAGATGTATTTCCGGTTTGATTGGCTGAAATCGGTCATATGAGCAGATGTTTCAGTTGACGTTTATGGAGGGGTAGCCGACGAATCTAGTCAAGAAATTCGTGACTGAGTACAAAGTTAACAGTTCGCATATGTGGCTGACGTAGGAAAAGTGACGTTCCCGACCAATCTAGTTCTTGCGTTCAGATTGCAACATATCCAGACCAATCTGGTCGACTTAAGGTAACTAGATTCTTGAATGCGGCCAATTGCACTCTATTTCTGCTGTAAAGTCCTACCAACGTCAAAGGACAACATGACAGCTGACAGTTCAGAATAAATAAAAATGGACCGCTACACAAAACATCAAAGCGGTTTCAACAGCTTTTATTACTTTAAATTAAGTGTTCTCACATATCGAATTTAATGTTCCAAAAGTCTAAAAGTGATTGTTTAGAAACAGAAAGCATACACAATGTGTCAACGTTTGGTGCGAAGGCAACATCAGACTATTATTCTTGTACAATTTTTACTGTCAAACTAGCTGCTACACTAATTGGCTTTGCGTTCTTTGACGTTTGTGATCAGTAAACTTTACTAAAAATGTAAGTTGTGTTGTTTTGACTTAACTACTAACAAGTAAATTTGTTTTTTTTTTTATTTCGGGTGTCTCAATAAAAATTAGGCTTAATTAACTTTTTTACTACGTAAATAGGTTTTCAAAGATGTGACCATGACATAAGGTAAATCATCTATCATTCAATATTAAAAATGTTACCCTTTTATTGGAGTATTTGTTATAGAGTCCATTGTGTGGAAAATATTCCTTTAGATCTGTGTTCTTTTCCGAAACATATTAGAACATACTAAAACTAAAAAATAAATACTCAATTTGTGATCTTAAAACATAAACATATACATATATGAAATATTTTATTTGACACGTAATAATATAAGTGTGACCAATTTTTATGATTGATTAAGCCTCATCTTATATATACTTGCGTTGTAGTTTTAGATTGAGAACAGAACAGTGAACACATTTCTATTTATAAAATAAAACACAACATAAATAACAGTTTGACTAGTACCAGTTGAAAACCCATAAATCCGTCTTCTTGTGTGGCATCACTTTTTAATTAAAGATTAGGTCGTTGTAATTCTGCAGTAAATGGTATGGAGATACCCGGCAACAGGTTGTTGTGCGAACGACTGTAAGACGATCAGCTCGTTCGAAATTGGCCTTTACTGTCTCGTAGTAGCGGCCATCACTGTTAAAACGAAAAACAATTGAAAAAAAAAAAACATTTATATCTATAAAATTCCAACAAATCAAAAAGCTTCTACGATTTCAGTAGAGGATGTCCGATGTAGCTTTAAGCAGATTTATAAGTCGGATTACAATTATTTTGCCCTTCGAAAAAAATATGCGCCGGCCGATAACTCACCTCAAGACCATGCACCGCAACTTCAGACACTTAACACGAAGCAAATCGATTGCCTTTTGACTTTTATCAGAGAAACGCAAGTTGTCCGGATCCCATCGTAGCTCCAAACGTTCCAAACTACCACAGTTTGACGCTATAGTATCCATCAGTTGATCAACATGAATGTTTACACCCAGTTTTTCTGAGGTTCCCATGACGACAATCCTAAGAAACAGTGCAATAGTCTCATCTAAATCTGTGAAGGAATTCAATCAAATTTACTTGGCATTGCTAAGAAGTGGCAGAATGCTCATCCACAGCTGATCTGTAATGTGTGGCATTCCCGACAGGGAACAAGCAATCAGTTGTGTACCATGTCGCGAAAGGAACTTTTGCAGCGCCTCGTCTGTTAAGTTGTCCGATGCATCTAAGTCCAGTGACATAAGTGATCTGTCAACAGAAAATAAATTAGAGACTCTTAAATTAGAGTTAGATTTGATATGACACAACCTTGACATTCCCGATTCCATCCAAGCCTTTAGAACGGAATCTGTGAATCCGTTGATTTGTCCAGCACAAAGGAACTTAAGTGCCGGAATTCTGGTCAGCATATCGATGAGACACTCTGCCGACAAGTCGGTTGCAGTGATATCCAATTCTTGGAGAGCACACTTCTCCCAGTCTGTCTGCATTACATATTCTGACTTAAGGCTCGTTCCGTTCATCAGAAGACAAGTCAGGCGTTTGGATCGTTGGATTAAGGTCTTGAGGGTTGAACCAGTAACCTTGTTACAGAAATTCACCGCCAAACATTCCAGCTGTATACAGTTCGAACTGAACGCATCAATATGCGAGTCATCGATAAAGTTGATACCGTAAAGATTGATCACTCGCAAGTTGGGTGTTGCTGATTTCAGTTTGTGCACATTGATGACTTCGTAGATTTCCTCCTCTTCCTCTTCGCATTTTTCATAGGTGCCGATCAAATGGAGCACCTCCAAGCCGTTAATGAAATTATAAATCTTCCTCATGAAACCTTCCATGAAAATCACCTCGGACAGGCATATGCACATGTAGCGCAGTTTTGTGGGGAAGGCCTGCATTTCGCTAAAATCGTGAAGCTGCATAGCTAAAAAGACAAGTATAACAAGTTTTAAGGTACTCGTATGATATAAAACAATAGAAAGATAGCTTACCTGTGGAAAAATCCAACAGCATATGTGTGAGATTCGGACACTTGGCTGAGAGCTCATGCAGGACAGTATGTGTGATGAGTTCAATAGGAAGCTCTATGTAACGCAAAGTTGGTCCAAATCGTACCGAAATCAAAGCCAACAGTGACTCCAGCGATCCAACATGAAGACCTGAAACTTCAGGACGCAATGACACATTTTTCCATAGTCGAGTATCGTATGCGATTTGCCTCCATCGGCGACAGACTCTAGCCAAACGGCATATTTCCCGATGTGACATATACGAGAAAATGTGCAGCAGAACTTTGTTCGGCAGTTTCTCTATTGTCTATAAAGGAAGAAAGGCTGTTATATTTTAAAGTGTTTTTTATGTTCATTATGTAACAATCACAATCTTCTGCCAAAATTAACTAAGGTTAATTCAATCAAAGGACTCAATAGCCTATTGTAGTTTCGTCACACTGAAATCAATCGCGTGGTGTTACTGTAGAAGGCTTACGGCCATATCATTCACTCACCTCAACCCCGGTCAAAGTTTACACCCGGATTTAAACAAAACCTAAGTCCATAATATTCAGTGGTTAAGCCCGAACATAAACTCAGTTTTTTCAAATAACAATAACATCAAGAACAGCAACAGTAAAACCACACGGATACAAACAATAAATCTTTGTAAAGTATGCTTTTTGATTCATGTTAAAATGTAAAAGTAAATATTTCATTCATTCTCTTCCAAATACAGGTCCTTGTCTTATATTTCATCGTCGACAGACGACACACGACACTAGTGAAACTTTCGTAATTTCCGTAAATGTCGTCTGTTGGAGTTTACATTTTACATTTATTTATATTTGTTTCGACATAATTAATGCATTTAAAAATAAAACTGGGCACAAATCAAATCAATTTAAAATTGACAAACAACAAAAATAAAATGTCATTTTTTGAGAAATTTGACATTCCGCAGCTTTAAAATGGGTAAAAATCGGTTTAGACTGTTAAATATGCTTGTAAACCCATCTTCAATCCAGCGGGTTAATGCATATTTTTGAGTAAATATTATGGATACAGATTTGAATTGTCGGGTTTAAAAAAAGCGGATTAAAAGCTCGGGTGTAAAATTAGTTTTAACCTGATTTACTCCCGGAGTGAATAATATATCCGTTAGCTTAAATATAAATAAAAAAAAGTCGAAATGTAGAGCATTCTTAATTTTTCTTTCGATGAATTTCATGCGTTTGAAGTTCTACTGTTTTATTTTTCAGCGAAATCATTGGTCGTTTAAGCCGAATTCAGATTTTCTATGGATTGACTAAAACTAGTCAAATTCATGATCTATAATAAAAGACGAATTACAGCTGATACATTTAATACTTTAGACTATCTATGGTCTGATCATCGCGTCGCCTAACTTCAGTTACCTGAAGCTGACATATTTTTATCAACGAAGCCGTGACATAAAGTTGCTTGTGCTTGTGCCTTCTTTTTACTTACAGAACTGCCACAGAAAGTGATTTATAGCAAGAATAACAATTCAAATTACAATTCGAAAAAAATGTTACGTATACGTCACCGATGATATAGTTTGAAAAATAAAATTCAGTTCAGAAACTAAAGAAAGGCTTCATCCAGCTAAAAATGAGTCCCCACAGTGGGTGTGATAATTGTTACCGAAATGTATATAAAATCAAATGTCCACTTGCGCTATACGGGTAGGGGAATGAAAGTCGGGCGGGGCAAGTAGATTAGTGAGTCAAAAAGAAAAAGGCATTGTTGGTCCACACACATCCGAGAGTATAACTGTGTTGAAAAGATAGCCGTTCCAACTTTTTATAAAATTGAATGTCCTTTGCATCGTACCAAAAATAAAGCACACATAAAAAGATGAGAAACGAGGCCTAAAGTACCTATATGGACCTGTTGGGCCAACTATCTAGTTTTTATTTTACACCAAGTTTTTATTTTTACAATCATTTCATTTACTTAAAATTTAAAATGGGAAACCTTTTGAAATGTTGTAGATACAATATTTCCCCAGGCATTCGATTAAGTGGTTGTTGTTTTTTAATAAAAACAGTTTGTAAATAAGGTGTGCGCTTAAGATGAAGTTGCTAAATTCAAAATCAAAACAAATTACACTTGCGTTCGAAAGAAATAAGATTTGAATCAAGTAGTAATGTTCAAAAATAGATTTATGCTCTCAAAAATATTCTCCTCCGTGAGACTCTCGTGTATAATGTACGCGATTGAAGTGCTGCACGTAAATAAACAGCACACACTTTATCGAAATTAAATGCAATTCCAGTTTCAGATGATTTATTTGAAATTAAGTTTAATCCAGCGATTAACATATTTCCATTACCGTATCAGCAAATGGACTCCGCATTTGGCCATCAGTAAGATAGACCTGGGAAGCCTCCACCGCCAGTTGTCCCCAAATATCTGTAGATATATCCATTCTTAATCGTTTTCACTTCACTTTCAAGATCAAAAATTTTATATTTTCTTTATCTCCACGGCGTGAAAAATCACTCTAATTAATTTGAATCCCACTGCACTGAGCAATTATCGTAAATGTATTTCGAAAAAATGGCACTCGTACACAAATATATTTGCTATTACTTCTGATTGTTCTTATGTAAAGTTTGTACAATAACTGAATTAACTTTTGAGAGAATTTTCCAAAATAACCCGACCGAACGCATGGGAAATTTTATTTTTAGCCTGACGTTGAAAAAAATGTTCTTTACTTTTGCTGAATTGTCTCTGATTGCGCGCTGTTCACACCTTAAAGTATCTAGGAATATTCAGCTAAATTAAATTCATCTCAAAACCGAGTGGTTCTGTATTGATTTGCTATCGAGAACTAAACAAAAAACCATTAGTATGAGTATTAACTTTTAGACGGTTCTTTTGCGTGTATAGAGCTGCAGTGTGAGCGTACCGTGTAACTTAAAGGAATGCCTGTTTGTCTATTGTCTTTGCCCTGAATTGGATTTTAGAGGCAAATTGTTTTAAGAATTAAATACCTCTCAGCTACAAGTTATAAACAGTAATTTATTTATACTGCACCTGTTGCATTTTGGCGCTACACTGAAGAAAATTGAATTGTATTTTTGCATTTTGCTGCAAAAGTGTGAAAATTTTAGGTGAGAAGTTTTTTTTAATATTGGGCGATAAAAATGCGCCACGTGTGAACATTTTCTAATAAGTTTTTATTGCGCAATCCGTAAGTATACTCGACTAGTGTCTGAAGCAGTTGGGGTCGTGCAACGTACGTAAGCACAAATTTACTGGCAGAAGTAAAATTGGTTGTCGCTGGAAAAAGTGCTGCCCATTCGAGAAACGAACGTCTTAAGAAGCATCGTCTAAGTATGAAAACAGTTTCTCAGTTACCACACCAATTAACAAATACAACTGATTTTGGCTCCACTTCCGTTAAGGACCTCTTACCTTGTTTCAAGCAAACAGTCCTCAGAACGACTTCTGCACTGCAAATTATGTGAATTAACTTTTTGGAGCACACTCTTTCACTTATTTTGCAGTCCGTGTATTTTAAATGAACCAGAAAATTAACCTTAAGTATGTTAATTTTTAGAACCTCTCCGCAGATTAATATTATATTACATAAACCTAAGCCCATCTTAAAAAGCCAAGATTTGTTAATTAAAGCTGACTGGAAAGCTGTGTTTGGTTCCGAAGCTTATTGCTAGAGTTCCTTAATAAAATAAAAGCAAAGATCACAAAGTACGAGTACTTTAACAGCGAACTTCAACTAAGAATTTGAGTCTATTGTACTAATATTTGATTACAAGGGAACTAGAAAACTACGTTTAAGCCATAAAGCAACCATAATCCCATTTAAATTATTACGGCTCACAGCGAAACACATACATTTACGAAACTCACTTTCGTGTGATTTCTTAATAAATGCTAAAAATAAAAGCGATGACGTTTTAAAAAGTTAATAATTGAAACGGTAAAGTGCACACCCACTTCTGAAATTACTAACGCATATTTAATATTTAAGCATTAACTTCACTCGAATAGTAATTTGCATGCCACTTGAAAATGTCATTCGAATTCGAAAAAACATTAGGTCGAGTGTAGTTCTCAATATTGCAAAAATTATAATCGACAGCTTTTAACTAATTGTACAATTAATGTACCTAAATCCTTCCAATTAGGCATAGAAATTTAAGTCATGGCTTTTATCGATCGGCAAAACAGTTTTACTATGCACATTATCCCACTTTAAAAAAAAATATTTCACACACTAAACTTCAATCATGCACTCTGCGAAATAAAATTTTGCTTACACAGAAACTGCAATACAGATTTTCAATTTCCATTGTTTAATACGAAATCAGCGAACAATAAAATAACCCGTATCATGAGCGACAACTAACAAAATAGACTGTCGCGTTGAAGACAAGTTAACATTAACAAACACAAAAAGAGAAATACTCTAAATAATATTCGACAGAAATGTCAATTTTCCTTCAACACAAAATACCCATTTCCATCCAATAGGTGAAACAGGTGAACCATTTACTGATAGAATAAAATATTTCTAATTTGCTTCGAATGTTTAAGTATACTGAAAACGCGGCACATACTCACCAGTTTTTCCTTTGATACGTTTCCAAGACCATCTCTGCCAATCGCTGATGACGTTGATTGAACAGCAAGAACATTCCAAGTATCCATTTTGTTAAGATTGAATATCTATTAATTTATTTATGTATCTAAAATTCCACTGTCAATCACGAACACAACACAATGTTTCAAATTTCTATTCTGCTAAGCAAAGTTTCTGTTCAAATTCGAGACCCCTAAAATTATGCAATGTATTATAGATGTTGACTTTGAAAACCAATAAATCAGAACAATTTTTGTTTACGACCGGCGGTTATTGCTTATATGTTTGTTTACATTTTTCTTAATTGTTTTATAAACACTGATTTATTTGAGTAAATGCTTTTGATCATTAATTGTTTATAGTATAAATTATTTAGTAGATACCAGGAATTAGAAAGTAAACAATTCGATTTGAATTTATAATGCAAATCTCTCGAAATTACTTTTATTTGTATATCTTCTGAATGAACGAATTGTGGAAGTATATTCTTCAATTCAAAGCGGACGTATTGGTAGTGGTGACACAAGTGCACCTAGTGCCAACATTCTTTGGATAATATTTGAAATGTCGAGTTCTTGACGGTCACGCCACTCAGTGGTCCCAAATATTGTTCCTATTGAATAAAATATTTTCCTTGTTATACCGATATATTCACTGAATATTCAATGTACCCTGACATTGATAAGTGGAGGTATAAACCCAACCGACACAATGGCCGCATTCAAGAATCTAGTCATCGTAAGTCGACTAGAATGGTCTGGATGAGATGCAACCTGAACGCAAAAACTAGATTGGTCGGGAACGTCACTTTTTCTACGTCAGCCACATATGCGAACTGTCAACTTAGTACACAGTCACGAATTTCTTGACTAGATTCGTCGGCTACCCCCCCATAAACGTCAACTGAAACAACTGCTCACATGACCGATTTCGACCAATCAAAACCGAGATTCACTTAGTGAGAGAGCTGTCAGACTTACCAAACTAGATACTTGAACGTCCTCAATGAATTTGAATGCCCGGTGCAAGTGTCTTGCAAAATTGCATTTTCACACCTTTAAATCTAAGGTCGTAAGATTGAGTCGAGCTTCTTACTGTCACAAACAACTGCTACTATTGAATGTTTGATTGATGTGATATTTCACATCTCCCTAAAGGAGGACCTCCATAAAGGAGATGTGAAATATCAATGAAGTCAAAGTCAAAGATGGAGCTGATCCTTCTTATGAACAAAGAAAATGGCCCAAGCTGTTGGTCAACTTAAAAAGATAAAAGGTTTTAGAATCTAAGCAACATTCAAAGCCTTCATAAAAAATACAGGCAATTGCCAGTTGGCAACGCAGGCTCAGCGAAGAAAACTTGGTCAAGACAGTAATGAATATATTTAAAAATAATTTCAATGAGATTCTAACTGGGATCTATGCAGAATGATTACATCCGTGCTTGCAACAAATCTACGTTCTACAACCCATTTATGTCGTTGGATTTGCTGTAAAAAAAGGTTGAAAACAACAAGGCTTGCTGGGTCCAGATTTAGAGATCTCCAAATACGGATCTGATGTTTTAAAAATTCATTAGAATGCTCCATCAACCAAGGATGGGCGAAGGAATGTTTGACCTTCTATAAAAAAAAAGGTTGAGGTCGATAAAAATATAATCTTTCAAGATCGGTTATAGACAAAATGCCCACACTGAGGTAAAATACGGAAAAATCCAAAGATTTTCAAGTCAAGGCTCACCTGCCCATTAAGTATATGTTAGTAGGGAATGTGTATAAAGACGTTGTTCCAATTACAGGGCCATTCTTCTTTTCTTACGGCTTTCAACTGTGCAAAAGTACAACAATATGGGCTGGATGTGAATCGTAGCCGTGGTGTAAGACATCTTGAATTAGAATTATCACCTATCCGACTAAAATTCAGCTCATATAATTTTTTTCATTCATCAGCGAAGAAAGAAACAATGCTGGCTCTATATACAACAACTTTTGAGATGATCGTCGCGTTTTTGAGGCGATTTAGCTCTACAAGCAATTATGTTTGCCAAAGGTACAGAGTTGATGTTTGAAGCAAAATTGTGTAACTGCTCAGAATGTCGAATTTGAACTTTAGGAATTTTTTTTTCCAATTTTTTTATTCTAAGGAATTATGCTTAAATTGTTGGCTTTTGAAAAATGTAACTTTTAAAAGAAAAGACATCGTTGCCATCTCACAAAGCTTGTAATCATTTTTCTTGGCAATGGTTCATTGCACCCCATCGTTTCCGTATATGCGTTAAAATAATTGATCATTATTTATCACTTTAAAAAATCAACAACTTTTTTATAAAAAAAAACGATTTTCTTAAACACAAAAGAAAATATTTCAAAGCAATTTTCAATAATGGCTTCCGCACTAATGGCTACCACATAAATCAATACCTTTTAATAGTTGAAAGTGGTATATTTTGTTTGCAATAACTTGTACTCGAACGAACTTTAAGAACGCACTAATTAAATTCTATATTTAGAATTTTTTTTTTTAATTTTCTTGATATTTTCAAAAACAAAAAATAAATTCATTAAGTAAACTTGTCACTCAGCCAATGTATATAGATGCTTTATGCATTTGCTAATTAAACATGAAATACTATTGTTATCCTTTCCGTTACACAATCTTCGATATAAGAAGCAAATGGATCTACTTGAAAATGACTGCCAGTGGAAGGTTTCCTTTTTATTTTTCAATGAATTACTTTTGTTTTTATTCACGTGCGAATTTTTTGAACAAATTTAAATTCTTGGCATCCACTTACTCAATTTGAAACACAGAATCATCACCTCTCGATGCCTAACGACCAACACGAAATTCCATCTTTAACCGACGATGTATCTCGTACCGAAAATCCCGACCGACTGAAGAATTTTCACTTGCAAGAGTGTTAAAAAAAAAATAATTAAAAGAGAATTCAAATGTATTTGGATTTGCTGTTTTATTTTGTGATTCGTGTTCCATATGCAGGTTCTCGTGTTTAAGACATGCTAGATGCCCTTTTGGATCAACTCGCGCAGCTTGTTCGTCTGTATCTGATGCATCCTAACTTTGTGCGGGATGTGCAAAAATTGACAGAAGTGCGCTATAAAAAGATCGCAACACATTGCGTTAGACGCCGTCAGACGCCGTTGTTGGCTAATGGATGTCGATCGTTGGTTTTTTGGCTCCAAATCTGAAGAGACACATCTTCGGGACAAAGTCAGACCGCGTTGAGGGTCATGACATCTATTAGACAAAGTAATTGATGACGGTGGTTCGAACTTCGGTTTACAGCATTCTGCAGTGTAGATCACGGTGAGGGTAATTTTTTATGTTTAAAAATATCATTTGTATAAGATGTAGATGTAAAATATCAGAGTATAAGATGTAGAAAAGTTTTCAGGGGCAACAAAGCCACACGAATGAGACTCAGCATGAAAAATGGATCTCAGTCAGATCCAATTTAGCTCGAAAAAAAAACTGAACAATCAGTTAGCGTACACATGAGGATTAGAATTAGTGGGTGTCAACTTTTGTTTTTTTAGGACTTACACTTACAAGTTTTTTAATATTGGCCCAGATTTGTTGAGGTATCTGCCGATATACCAACATAAATATTTTTAATTTTTGGGCGTTAATCCAGTATGTTTGTATATTCTTCGCAGGTTGTTTTCTCTAGAGATCACTGAACGTTTTTTTTTTCTTAAATACATTGCAGGGGCATAACCTATAAGACTGGTAAATTTTTAATTTAGTAGAGTCGGCTACAAATAGCGACTTTCTTAATTCGTTAGAAGGACACCTGAGTATATTATCAGGCTTTGCAATATGGCTAGACTTAAAAGACACTGGACACGGTTGACCCACCGGACTGCTGAAGTCATACTATTCTTTTGGGTGATTATCAAAAATTCGCGTCGGCTTAAATAGTCCATAAAACTCACCGCATAATTAAAGTGAACACTGATTTGCACAAATTCTGTTACAAATAGTCACAAGCGCTAGTCTTTAAGAAATATAGCCCTTAAATATGTAAACTTTAGAAACACTTCATAAAAAAAAAGATCTTCACTAGATGGTATATAAATATCATGCGCATGAAACTTGTACTCAAATGAGTTGTTGGCAATTTCTATACTCGGCGAAAATAATGAGTATATCTATAGTTGTTCAGTGCACTCATGTCTTATGTCTGCTTTTAGAGAAATGCATTGTTTCAGACAGAAATCTCCCCATGACGCATAACAAACAGCCATACATGAAAAAGATGACCACATTGCCCAAGTATATTGAGATGATTTATTAGTATTTCATTGTGCAATAGCACACATGTTCTGCGATCATGTACAAAGTATTATATACTTTTCAAAGTGCGCACGGCTAGATGTTCCTTTGATATGTTGCTTTCCGTTTCTATTGTCAGTCCATAGGGTGTATTTAGTTTTAAGGTTGATAATGATGAAAATATGTTTCAATCTATGAAGTATCAAATATCCGAAAGAGGACAATGATAAATTTGTCGCTGTTGAAATATCGACGATATTTTAATAATCTTCAAACAAAATATGCGAATGGTTCAATTTACATTAAATTGCTAATGATAGAAAATGTCGAAGGAATGATAATGCGCTATTGGTACCGATATTTTAGTTATTGCGCAATTCGAGAAAGTATCAATTTTCCAACAACCACTTAGTAAAATGAAAACGTACCGTATAGTCACTCCAAATTAAAAAAGCGCCGAAGAACGTCCAGTCCTCAGATTCTCTTACTTACAAGCATAAGACAATAGAGCGATTTTAGGAATGGACGCTTCAACTCTAACAACTGAACTGAATTTTAAAATACTTTTGCGATTTCTTAAATATATTGCACTGTCGCCCATTCGATATGACTTAAGGACTGAGAAGTTTAAAAAATCCGAACACCTTTATCTCATTACCCAATTGTTATACAACCTAATTAAGCTTGAGGGTGTATTGCATATAATCATAGTTTCATATTTTCTGCCTACATACCTATCAGTACACGAAAATATTAGTGCAGCACACGCTCAGGACACTGCTCTTCTAATAGCAGTCAACTTGAAGGATTGCTTGAGTATTATTGTGTTCCCAGGAAATTATAATCAGAAGGCTTCCTTGTTGCTTACCGCCATCGATGAGCTGGTGACTATTTTCAACAGCATTATGAGCAAGAGCGATTCAACTCTTCAACTCTACTATCTATCCGAATTTCGCGCCACTCTTATCGGGGTGTACTTAATATGCTTCGTTCATCACTGGTGTGTTTTTGCAATAGAAACCAAATTTACTCTGAGGAATTCGATTTTACTTTCTTCGGATACATTAATATACAGTTTAGTTTTGATCTGTTTCTTTTTGAAAATGAACGATATTTTAAGAAGCTGTTGGGGCAAAAACAACCGCTCTCGAATCATACGCAACCTCATAGCACCTTCTTTTCATATCCATAGGGTTAAGCAAAAGTTGGACGTGATTTTTTCTATGTTTATAATGTGGAAGTTTTTAGGAACATTTAAGGACATACACTTGTTGTATTGCCTCTTAACAAGAATTGTTAAAAGCGAACGGACACTGCCAGTTTTTTATATATTATCGTGAGATTGATCCAAGTCGGTCCGTTTGCAATTTCGTCTTCGCTTGATATTCATTTATTTGCCAAGCTGTCGGATATCGTATTTGAAGTTAAATGTAAATTTCAGTACAATTTGGATCTCTTAACAGTCGCAACCGCTTGAGGTTCGATAGCAGTTGCAAAGTCGAGACCCAGACAGATGTTAGTTGTAAAATAAATGCCAAGTTCATATAATTTGTTATATTATTTTCAGATGAAATTGCTGTATCTACAGGATCAGATACTGGATTTACGGCCAGTGTTGATCAGAAATCTGCCTACAACTAAGTGTTTTAGCTTTGAATTCTTCCTAAATATAATCGTTGCGTATGTAATATTCTGCATACTATATTATACCGGCAATGTTAGTAATTAACCAAAGGATTGAATGAAATACAAAAGCGGTTGTGTATTTGCTATTTTGATTGTTCAAAAGTAAACAATAGTAAAGTGCATTAAATATTATTTTCAACCAATAAAAAACATATTCAAGTTTTTGTGCTTTTAATTGACTTTAAGCAAACCATGTAGGGCAGAAGCAGGAAGGTAGCCAGGGGGGTCTTGAGGGGCTGAATGCCTCATTGTGTGCAAAAAAAAACTATTCAGTTCAACGCTGCCCTTATCAGTTTTCCTACAGAACAAATCCTTAGATTTCGTTTCTGCAATCGAGCGCACAAAATAAGTTCTGGGAGCAAATTCCGTATAACAATAATCGTCGGGACGATATCCTTTTTGAAATTGGTTTACATATGTGACAAGACTTACTTTAGAGGTATAAACTTCTTGCTTTCTGTTTTGGCCACGCTTCCAGTGACAACAGCTTGTGTTGGAAACACCTTTACAACTATGAAAAGGATTAAAACAGTGTCCCGAAGGGTTATGGGAGAGGGTTATGCAAGATTAAGCTCACTTGCTATGATATCTGTTCATTCGGATATTAATGTGGATCCAGATAAGGTGTTTGATCTCATGTCAAAAAAAATGAAGACGTCTTCTGCTTTGAAAAAATGTGTGTAAAAAATTAAGTATGTTCGTTTAAGTACATGCGTTTTAAAAACTAATAAAAATCAATGAATTGGAATATATACAGTTTTTTGTTGAAAGAATTCCTCGTAAGATTTGGAAGCAAGCCCCTCTGGAAACAAAATCCTGGCTACAGCAGCACTGGGCAGAAGCATCAACAGTAGGACAGAATGTAGGGACAGCACAGACTACAGAGGAGTTGCCTTGTCTAGACTTCGGAAGATAATTTTTCACTTATTTTTCCAGTAGGGAGGAATGGAAAAAAAACCCTGACTACATAGCGTGTTCCAATCTGAGGTTTTGGCAGTTGCAAGAGGTTGCAATGATGGCAGTATTCACGCATTGATTAGTTTTTTCATTGACAGCAGAGCGGCAATTAAAGTGATCTTTGCGGCTGAGGTTAAATCAAAGCTCGTAACACGATTTCGCGAAGAGTTACAAGTTTGTAGTGCACGGCATAATGTAATCATCTGTTGGGTACCCGGATACGGAATAGAATTGTCTTAGTCTTGTATTTCTTTGATGGAATGCTCTGGCACTCAAAGTGGTACTGGTCAACAGTAAGGCCGAAGATAATTACTATTTGAATTAACACTTTTCCTATTTAAAGTTTTATTGCAATGGTTAAATATCTATTGTTGTAAATTTTTAAAGTGACAAATCTTACATTGTTACCGAAAAGACGCACAAAATTCTCAGTTCGTTCTCAATGCGCTCACAAATTTTCTCGGATTGTCAATTCTCTTTAAAAGCCGCTTTTCCCTTTAATTTTATTTTAATAGTATAAATAATATATTTTTTTTAATATCTACTGCTATTGAAATATTAAACTTATTGCGCATTAGTAATAATTATTATTAACATATGTTAATACCTGTATTGATGATTACAAAATAGACGATTTTCCCTTTGTTAGTTCTTGAACACAAATGGTTATTACATACTGCGCTATCTATTAGTACCTCCTCATTCTTATATTTTTGTGAGTAGGAGGTCACCGCATATATCGACATATGACATACCTATTTCAATAACAAATTGCACATGAATTAATGAAATCAATTTATAGATTATAACTCATGAAAGCATCCCGGTTGTGGCCTATAATATATTTTTTTATATATCTTCTCAATTGGAATAGAAACAATAATTATTACAAAAAATTAATGTGCCCAGCATCATTTTAAATAGAACAAATCCGTTTGAAATCTATTTTACGGAAAAAAATCATCATAGCCCTCATTGAAATATTACAATGATAAAGAAATATGCATCGACCATCAGTTAAATTTAATATTCGTTGGAAATAAAGTTTCAAAACTAAGCGCCCTGCGCCTATCCTTAAACATGTGCAGCATACCTCATACCTAGTCCGCTCTGGTTCCACCCTTAAGAAAATGAAATTAGATTATCCTGCAAATGCAATTAATTCCAACGTTTAGTGCGTGCATATGCAATGATTAACACTTAAGAGATCAGCTCAATTGGAGAACCTCATCTCATCTCAGAGTTCTTGTGTAGTTGGGTTAAGAGAAACCAACTGAACTTTATACGATCATCATTTATCATCAACGAATTTGATTGTGTAAGCTGTGGATGAGGAATTGAGTATTGAGGAACTATGTATTTCAAATTTCAATTGACTTCGTTCGTCAAAGTCAAAGACTCTCCTCACAAGAGAAGCCACACAAAGTTTGAAAAAGTGCATTAAAACAGAGAATCGAATCAGCATTCAGCAACACTACGCAGCCAACAAAAAACCCACACGTAAAAAGGTGTGTCTGAAATCTGTATCTGTATATCTACGCGAAGTTGTCTCTAGTTTAATGGTGGTAGATACTTCATTTACAGGTAAAATTCACTTGTTAAACACATTTAACTGTTACTGTACAATAATAACGGGTAAACTAAACCCAAACACATATTTGTTAGCTAAAGAGAGAGAGCGAAAAAGTGAAAACACTGCGTAAGTGTAGGGTATCTACGGCCGCTGTTAAGATTGTGTGCGTTTTGTTATTTTCTCAGCCTTTCAGAACGAACTACAGGTTTTTTCAGTTTGGGCGTCGGTTTCGGTTTAGCTGCAGAGTGCAGACTGGCGAACGAATCTTTATTATTTTGCTTCTGGAATATGTGAAAATTACAAGAAAAGTGTCCCCAAGTTAACCACTAAAATTAGTATTCGGTGCTAAATTAGAAACTTAATCTGTGAATAAGTGTTATCTAATCTTGTGGGTGAATCATGGATACGTACAGTGCTGAGAAGGCGCTCGCATTCTTCTATCCGTTAATCATACTTTTGTCGGTATTATGCTGCATTACATCGGGAGTAGCATGGGCACATTGGCGCTACGTACTAAATGCTTGTCCAGAAACGAATTGTGGGTGCTTCCTGAATGGACGAACCACTTACACCACTTTCGAGGGGGGACATATCGCATACTGTCACTTTGCCACCTATGGACTGATCTTGCCTCTGTTCTTTGCTGTTATACTGGGAATCTATCATGTCTACAGAGTTTGCATGGGCACGGGCAAAAGGAAGCAAGGCATCACTACAGTCCGACAGAGGTAAGTTGAGTGTTTTTTTTTTTTATAATTTGTTTAGCAGTCAATTTATTGTTCGGTTTGACTTATTTTTAGTAGGGCATTGACTCGGTTCCTAAACTATAAGATTTCATCCACTCTGACATTCAAATTGATATACCTAGATATAAATATCTACCTTTCGCTTTCGATTTATAAAGAAAAACTCAGTTCTCAGACAGTATCTTTATGTAGTTCGTAAACTCACAGCTCACCGATGAGCGGCACTATAAGCTGTGAGGAGTCATCACATCGTTTATGAAATTAAATTGTGTTGAAAGTAAACAAACTTTTGTTGCTTAATGGGTTCTTGGTATGCGTCAGTTTGACTTAATTACTTGATCTTGATTATCTCTAGACTCAGTGGGTCATTCGGTATGAGTATGAGGTATGCGTATGACGCTCATTTGATATTTCAATTGACACTTTAGTTTAATTTAGTTGGACTACTAAGCGAGGGGTCCCAGGTTCGAATCCCGAGAAAAACCCAAATTCCAACTTAAGCTTTTTTCACTGCGTCACCTCTCGCGAACGTCTGACAAACATCCGAGAGTATAACTGTCATGAAAGAGCTTCTCAATTGGCCGTTTGGACTCGGCATAAAATTGTAGATCCCTTCCATTCGTCCCAAAAAATAAAAACTCACACAAGACGAATGGTTGTGAGAAGCTAGGCTTGGGTCCATACGGACCTGTTGCGCCAATTATTAACTTTAGTTTAATGTTAACTACCATTTTGAGTTTGCATAGACTTAAGGCTTCTCAAAAAATTGTTGTTTAGTAAACTACAATAGGGTGCTGAATGCGGCACCTCGTTTTAAAAATACTGAGATTATAAGGTCTAAATAAGTTCAGCGGTGGTACACGTTATTCAGAAGTCAGAGCTCTAATCGCGTAAGCACACAATGATAGAACGATATCGTCTCGACGATGCTTCTACTTCATGTAACAACGAAAAAACGATAATCGTTGAAACGATTGGACGATCATCGTTTCTTGTTGCTTCACGTTACTTATTCAAATGTCAAATACTACCGTCGAAACGATTCGATTGAACGATGGCTATTTTGCAATCGTTTTGTCGTTTTTGTTCATTTTTCAGTTTTAATTAGGTCTGAGAGAAGCATAAAAAAAATAAATAAACGAAGACACACTTATGTTCTTTGAAGGGGAGTCGCCTATCCAAATTTTAAAAGAATTCATTCTTTAAAAAAAAAATAAATGGTAATTGCACTTTTTTGGAATATCAAATGAATTTCATTTATTTGTTTTATGATTACATACGTAGATTTTTAATTCAATTAGAAAAAAAACAATCATTGCATTATTTTTTTTTACAACTAGTCCCTTACCAAAAAATTCTACTACCAAAGCTAGGTATTTTTGCCAATTTCCATGTCAATAAACAAATTCAAGAAGAAAAAAAACAATTTCCATACATTTTTAAATTCTTTCTGTTTCAGTCATGTTCAAACTGTTAAAAACGATGAACGATTCGATTGAACGATCCGACGATGATAGGCGTTTTTCTTTTTTATACTATGTTCCCACCAACGTAATTTAGCTAAAGTGATTTATAAATCACGAAAGGCGTCTTCACCGAACTTTAAGTGATTTAGTTTGACATTTTTGTCGACTTTGACATTAGGTGTTCAACACCATTGTTATTCTTTCTGTTGTTTTTTTTGCCATACCTGCCAAGAATAAAACATTTTTTCATTGCATGAATTTAATAAAAATATCAAAAACTCACCGAAACACGAACAAAATTAGAAAATTGAATTTGAAATAATTTTTTTGACAGTTCTTCTTTCTTTTTTGTTTGCTGAATAAAGTGCTGAAGTTAAGAACAGGTATGTTCGATTTTATTTTGTGTGGATTTGCGATGACAGATACGTAATTAAAATTTAAACACGTATAAATCACGAAAATTTATGATAAATCACGTAATTTATGAGATGATTTAGCTAAATCACGTTGGTGGGAACATGGTATTAGTTCAGAGCAGAACCTGAACTGTTATACAAAAAGTTCCTGTTTCTTTTTTAGCTCAGATACATCAGAGCTCAGAATTTGTGTTTCTTTTTTCGTTCAGATCATGATCAGAACGCGCTCTATGAGCTCAGAATAAATTGACTGAGTAGGCTGAGTAAAAAGCTGATTACACACTTACAGTCACATTTGACAGAAAAAATACATGATAAACAAAATAGTTGAAATGGCGGACGAGCCTTGTTGTTCTGGTTAACCAATTTAATAAAAAACAATTAATAAATATTCAATTTATACATATATTTATTACAAATGGCAGCTATGTGCTCAAGTGTGTTTCATAATTACATCAGAACGATCTGAGTACACTCAGTTCAGATCACGCTCATAATGCTCGAGCTAGGTTCAGAGCTCAGCTCTGAATTAAAAAAAAAGCCTGATGTTATATGAAGCAAACTAAAAACGACATCGTTTTGTTCAATCGTTTCGACGATAATCGTTTCAATAATTACGCGAATAGAGACCAGAACAGTTTTCAGAAGAAATAATCCCAAAGGACGGTCAGGCAACCTTTTAAGATCGCTTTGACGGTTTTCGTATCAAGATTCATATTAAGGTTATGCCTAGCGGCCAGGTTTTGACAAACAAATTTAAGTCAAACAGCAAAAATACCTCTTCTGAGACTACTAAAACACCTATTCTAAAGTAAAAGTCAGTCAAATTTGCATTCACAAAAAAAATTTGCTTACCTATAATGAATTGTAGCAAAGTTTGTGGCTGGTGTAGTGACTTGTGATAGCATTGCATTGTCCACAGTTTTGTTTAACGAATAAACCAACTTTTTTCCACAATTTCGTATTATGTATATCTTAATTGACAATTATTGTTTTTTACCTGGAGGCGTATGTTAAGTTTTAATAAAATACGCAAATTAAAAGAAGAGTGTTTTTGTGAACTCATAAAAACTTTAATGATCCCTTGTCAACTACACTCACCAAAGCATTTTAAGGACTCAATGTCAGTGAGCAGTGACTATATAGTTATAGGTAGGTAGTCTACACACTTAAATCTTCTCAATCCTAATGACCTAACGCATTTAATTGTTAAAACGTTTTTTTTTTCTAGATCCGGTGACATGATTGTCGTCACAACGGAATCAGAACTAACAAACCATGGCATTTCCCCCTACTATTGGACACCTGCAGCTGTCATATCCTGTGTTATGTTTCTATACACCCTTGTCTATGCCGCGATATACACAGATGGTTTCGAAACTAGCTGCAAACAATACCGTGAAACACTTCTCAAGGAAATCCAGGGTGTGGGAAATATTGTGCCAGTTATCAAGGGACGACTATCATGCGCAGCCATATTTGACTTTATGGATTACCTAGTGGAAAGTTACACCTACGAACGGCGTAAATATGGACGAATCAACAGTGCAGCATGTTTCTACATGACATTAATTGGATCTTGGGTGGCAGTTTTTGGATGGCTAAGCATATCAGTTGTAAACATTGTGATGTCAAGACGAAATAAGCCAGTTCGACTATGAGTACAAGGAAGAGTTATCGGAACTTGAGATACAAAACACATTCCACCCAATGTAATGCAAGCATTTGCAAACATATAAAAACAAACACTTTAGTTTAAAGATTTCTATAAAACGATTTAAACGAAGAATATAAGCGAACAATGAAGTATTGCCATGTTTTGTAAAGTACTTTTGTAAACCATTTTTTACCTAAAATACATTTTAATGCAGAAAGGACTGCTGTATAATGGAAGTTTTTCATTTGACATTTTGCGAAATGTGGAATATCAGTTAGCAACAGAAAATGCGTCCATATTAGGCGTTTTTCTTTTTTAGTTCAGAGCTGAGCTCTGAACCGAGCTCGAGCATTATGAGCGCGCTCTGAGCCGAGCGTGCTCAGATTGTTCTGATGTATTTATGAAACACACTTGAGCACGTAGCTGACATTTTTATTAAATGTATGTAAAAATTGAATATTTATTAATTTTTATTTATTAAATTGGTTATCCTTTAGTGCCAGAACAACAAAGTTCGTCCACCATTTCATTTATTTTGTTTTCCTGGTTTCTTTTTCTGTCAAATGTGACTGTGAGCGTGTATTCAGCTTTTTACTCAGCATGCTCAGTCAATTTATTCTGAGCTCATCGAGCGCGCTCTGATAATGCTCAGATCGAAAAAAGAAACACAAATCTGAGCTCTGATGTATCTGAGCTAAAAAAGAAACACGAACTTTTTGTATAACAGTTCAGGTTGTGCTCTGAATTAAAAAAGAAAAACGCCTATTAATAAAAAAGTACTGGAACGCTTTGCAGTATACTTTTAAGAAAAACAAATAAAGAAAAAGTAGTTCGTTACATCAGAATTTTATTTCAGATCTTAAATTTTTAATGGTACATGGAATATAAACGGTAAGGTTAGGTTTGTGGCCGGGCGAATAATACTCCGCGCCACACTCAGGTCAAAGTTGAGCTATTGTGATACCCGTAGGGGGCAAAGGTTTATCCCTTACCCGTAGTGACCTATTCTGTGTGTGTATTGTAGTAATTAGAAGATTACTTGTGTGTCGTTGCATACAAACCATCCTGATGATTTGATAAAGTTCACGGTAAGTACCTTCTTTTAATTTTGTTAAACAGCTGTATTGAGATTTCGAAAAAGTTATGCAAATTAAAGAAAGCATTGAATTTATTCTCTCTTCTATGAAAAGTCATCGAAATGGAAAATATTATAAATTATTACATTCGCACTCAACTTAACATTTAAGTAGTTTACATTTAATAATTTTGTAACATTTTCGTGGTAAGTAAATCGTCAAAATCATATTATATAATCTTTTCAAGTTTTCGTTTATTTTTATTTGATTGAGGTGGATAAATGCCTAAAACAATGGATTTCAACTGAATATATATTCGTGAATTTCAGGGAAATCCTATTCTAGAGTTGGTTTTAGAAAATTACAAAGAACACTTTTAGATTTGCTCCTTCGATAGAACGAACAATTCTTTTCTTCAAGCGAAAACGTCATATTAAGTATAGACATGGCTTTAAAGTTGAGCAAACAATACAAGACACAATTTACAACCAAATGCCTAAACGCAAAATGTATAACAGCTTAAATGTCAAAAATATTTCGGAGTCGGAAGTCGTGCAAATAAATATACAATTCGACTGATCTTTTGAATTTTCTTTTTTTATTTGTAAATATAAAAACTTCATTGTGCATCCATTAAATAAACGAATGAGTCATGCGGTCGAAATGGTGCTTGCACCCCGCAAGTATCCTTTCGTTGACATGAAGATTGCCGACAACTCTATTTTGGACACCATCGATGGTAGATACCCGTGCTCACAGTGCTATCGTTCGCGCAAATTCTTTTGCTACAACTGTTATGTGCCGGTGGGTGGTCTTGGTGAAGTTCTTCCCAAAGTCAATCTGCCCGTGAACATTGATATCATTAAGCATAAGAAAGAGATTGACGGAAAAAGCACCGCAATCCATGCAGCAGTTCTGGCACCCGATGGATGCCGAATATTTACATATCCTGATATCCCCGATTACTCAAAGGAAGAAGGTGTTGTTTTAATATTTCCAGGTGCCGCGAGTGTTACCGTTGGTCAGTTGTTCGACAAGAATGTCCGCTTGAAGACTGATGATAACTACGGTCTTCCCTATGGATACAACATGGGAACACTACTGAGAAAGAGAGTGCCCGAAATCATTACGGACGGCAGTGATCCTAAGGAGCTGAGTACGAGTTTCACCTTTGATAACCTTCCAGTAAAGCGAGCCGTATTTATCGACAGCACTTGGAATCAAAGTCGCAGTATTTACAAGGATAAGCGGGTGTGCAGTCTCAAGCCGGTGGTGTTGCAGAATCGGTTTTCACAGTTTTGGCGCCACCAAAAAGGCAGTCCCAGATGGTACCTCGCCACAATTGAAGCGGTACATCAGTTTATGCTAGAGGTCCACATGAACGCATGGGGATTAAACAAAAACTACCGTGGACTTGACAATTTGGAGATTTGCGAGGCCTGTTTCCAGACGACAAGTCTGCTGGACCACGACAAGGAGGATGTACAGCCCACGGCACCCTACAATGGGCAATATGACAACCTGCTGTATTTCTTCTCAAACATGTACGACCTAATTCACAAATATTATGACCACAACGAACTTAAATCTTATAAGAGACCTATTTAGTAGGTACACAAAAAATAAAGGCCGTACTTTGTTGGAGAATGTTAGCATGTTCTTTATTTTTACGAGAATTTCCTTAGAAGCTACGTTGTGGGTGTTATCTATGCCTACTTTTTCTTCTTCTTGGGCTCTTCACCGTTAGAGGTAGTGGTTTCTGGTCGAGGCTTCTGCCAGTTCAATGGGCGACGTCTGTAGATCGGCCATGGTGGAACGGTCAGCTTCAAATTAATGGGTTGTAGTTTTTAATTTGTGCTTATTTAAAAACTACTTACAAGTGCGGCAAGGAGGAAACCGGCTCCCAAAATGTATACAGTTTGTGAAAATTGCTGGATAATTGCTCCCCAAATCAAGCCAACGATGCCGAACAGTGTGATTATGAATCGGGAATATTTTTCAGCTTTGTGCTGGCCATCAAAGTCCTGTGTAACAACGGAACGATTAAATTCAATTGCTTATTTACTTATTTATCTACTTACCATATGCGTTTGGATGTCGAACATATTTTTAATGTTATTTTGCAAACTTTTTTCAACGTAATCAAAAAATTCGGCGTCAACACGTCAGCTAACTAGGCTGTTTCTTTGACTTTTGTATTTTGAAATGACATCTACCTGAACGCTGATATAGAAAGTAGTAGGTTGAGAATGGAGTAGAACAACGGACATGCAGCAAGAAAAAGTAATGTATTTACACATTAAATACCCTGCCCGCATCGCACAAACCAACCAATATAAAATAATAAGAACGTTGGTAGTGTTTTAACGAATGCAATGTAGTGTAATGAAAAATAAAGTCTTAAATTAAATAAGTACATTTTAGAAGTGAAAGGAAACGTTCGAGCTATGTACCAGACAATTAACTGTTAATGGAATCCGATCATTTTTTATTTTATTTCAAGTGAGAGAGTTATAATCGATCGTTGAATTATATCAGTATTAGAACTACGGTACACCTGTATTAAAAATGTCCTTGTTTCGGGGTATAGTTTGGTTTTGTTTCAAATTGATTTTGTAGACCACACATATGTTGCATAACATCGGTAACGTTAGCTGATCCCGAACACGTAGCTCAATTTCAAACTACAACAGAATAATTTGATAAAAATAAATTTCCATATTCTCTGAAAGAATAACCTTATGGTAATAAGTTTAAATTTATTGCTTCATAACCGCTTGTATAATATTTCAATTAATATTACATACATCGATTTCTTAAGTTTACATCAATATTGTAATTATTATTATTATTTGTTTGTTAAATAGACTTCTTTGTGTATATAAATATAAATTTAATTGTGAAAAAAAAGTTTACTTTGATAATTTTATTTAGCAAGCGAGCTCACTACAAACATGCTGCAGTTAGTGCTAAAGGATATCTACGCCAACAAATGGGGAGTGTCTTACAAAACGGAAAACCACTACGCGACTCCAAGTCAACAGAGTACATACCTACAGCGTGAGTGTGTTTAAGGAATTCTTTCTTAGTCTTTACTACGAATAATCAATATAAGTTTATCATAAAATATATTTTAAAAAGGAGACAAAAAAAAATCACGTTTTAGATTTTTGCTTAGTACGCAGTCCAGATTAAGACTGCTCATCGGTAAGCTCTAAAAATTGGGTGCACACATCACGACTGCATTCGCCCTTATTGTTGAAAACAAACTTGTAATAGTGCCCATCGGCGCATATCGCTAAAGTAAACACAATGAGCCTTTTAGATAAGAAAAACAACGGATAAAAGTCGACTACGTACCTATAACTGAGTTCGGATCCGATCCAAAGGCACAGACACACGGCGGCCCTTGAGGGATGGAGAACTTTACAAAGCTCCACTGGCTAGAAAAGTATTTTGGTATGATTGGGATAGAGGATTCTTTTGGCTTGGGATCATCAAGATTAAAGACATGAATGGTTCCATGATCAGAGGACACCACTAACATTGTGGACTGATGATTAAAGTTGATGCAGTATATGTTTGCCTGGAAATGAATATTTTAAATTTCAAGTTAGATGAAAACAGTTCCTCTGTAAACAATTGCAATGTTGTTTGGTGAACGTATCACTCTCCATCCTTCTTTGCGGTTGATATCGACAGAGTTTATTGGAATGAACAAATATAACGAAAACGAAATCGAAATAAAAGAAAAAGTTGTTAAGACCCGACACAGTCACCAATTTCAACCTTACTATCCGACGATTGTTAATCGGTAGGTTTACGACGCACTAATTTCGCTGACGTCTTATCTGTTCATTTAGACTGGGTCGTTCAAGCGCACAGGGAAATCGTGTACGTAGTTGTATTGACATCACGAGTCATAATTATCGTTTTCAATAGATTTTCCCAACAAATTTTCTTATCAAATGAAAAATGTAAACGACGCTGAGAAAGTTGTCAATAAAACAAAACAACGATCCGAACGATAATGCCATTGATCCAGGCTAGTGGCAAACAGCATACGAAATTAGTTTGTTTCATAGAAGTAATAAAATTCGCAATTGCAGACATTCGAGTAAACAAAGGTAATGCATTTGGAGTGTTAGAAAAAAGGCGCGAATAATTGGCGTTTACTAACATGTGAAAATTTGTGAACTTAACCCTCATAGTTGCATCGGGACAAAACTTCTAGCGTTAGAAATAATGTGCTGATGGTTGTTCTGGCAAGGGAACACATTAAGCGGTTTGTATGTAAGTGGTTCAATCGCACCTCGTAGATATAATTGAAACTGCTCATTAGAAGTTCCATAGTGAATTATTAATATTCCAGATCGCCTATGAACTGCATAATCCATTCGACGCTACAAATGTATGTGGAACTCACCTGATTACTGCCGCGGCGGAGCTCTGCAACCTTTTTGCCGTTGTCAGTGTCGAAAATGCGAATTAATGTGCCCTTCTCGCTGGCGGTAGCTAAACGAGTGCCCTGTAAATTCAATGCAATGCAACTGATCGATGCCTCGTGGGCAACCACCTCCAGCGGAGCACGCTCAGTGTTTGCCAAATCCACAATCTACAGAGAAAACAACATTCGGCATATTTAAAAGAATTATTATTTACAGCACACTCACCTGAACATGTCCAGTACGCCTGCCTGGAAATGCCAACAGACTTTTGTTGCTGTGTGGACATAGAACGCACAATCCCAACGAATTCGTGCTCGTCTCGAATACATGCAACTGCTGCGGCTGCTGAGTGAATGTGTAAACCTTGATGACACCTTCGAGAACGACAACAATTCTATCGCGACGCAAACGAACTGCCTTTACGGGCTGATTAAAGTCCAGCGAGATAGCGGGTGCCTTCTTCAAGTCATCCCAAACGATGACCTTGTTCGGTGGATACAATGGACGGATGCCGCCACCGACTAGTGCTAGGTAATTGCAGCGAAAAAGCATCTCGACGTGACTCAGTCCTCCCTCGGGGAAGTACTGGCGTTCCTTTTCCTTTAGCGGATCACAATTGTACACGCGAAAACCTGTGTCCGTGGCACAGGCAAAGCATCCTAACAATGAAATGAAAATGTACAATTTGTAGAAACTATTGCAGTTCCGTGCCATCACAACATTACCAACCTTGATCTTGATTAAATCCGGCGTAGAGAAGACCATTGCCGTATGGGTTTGTGTCGATTAAATTCATTTTATTTTCGTGTGATTTTTATTCTTGAAGACTTAGAAAAATTGTACCGAGAATCATGAAAATTGATTGGACTATGACGCCGGATTGGTGTGAATGGCGGTGCGAGGATGGGCGAAAGATAATTTTTTGTAATTAAGTGCGTTCTTTTGTTATATTTTTATTCGCTGACTGTTTAGTGAGACGGGATTTACTTTACAAACAAAAAAATGATAACAAATAAAAACGTTCCACCTTTCGTGTTGGTTCGCGAATGCTCAGAGTTCACTCCAAAATGCGATTTTTCGCTGCAGGCAATGGAGTAATTGACGGTTAGTGGAACAAGATGGATGCTGAAATTATGACAGCCTGTACACCTGTACATCTGTTTCATAACCGAAAATGTACTAAAGGAGAGTAGGTAATATAAGTCGTGTTCTTTTAGCTTCTCAGCGAAGCAAAGTAAAGTAAGATTTTCAGCACGCAATCAAAGATAATGGAATACAGAGATATATAACTTTCCAGTGGAAAGGCGGCTGCCTACAAGCTGTTTTCCCGTAAAATTCATGAAGTCACACATATATGCTCATTTCTTTTCTAGTATATGTGAGTTCATGAATTGGACTTTAATACAAGAATTCGCTATTCCGATAATTGTATTTCATTATTTTTTTTATTTTAATCGAAGCCTCAACAAAAACCAAATAAGTTCAATACTAAACACAAAACAATTGAACAGCGCGATGCCCATAAAACAAAAGGAATGTTGGCCGGCCATTAGCAACATGCTTTTTTCTACGTCACACGTATTCACAGACGGGGGTTGAAATTACAAAAACAACAATGTAAACAAATGGGTTTTGGAGGGATAGACGTACGAAAGATATCCATCTCTTTTATTCATTCATCTCTGACGCAATTACAACAACTACGCTCTACTTGACACTTCGAGACTCGTAGTAGTTATTGTAATGTCGTTTTCCATTGGTTTCACTCGGGGATCCACTCATTCTGAAATCCAATGGAACAACAAAACAGCTTCTGAAAGAAATCACAATAGTATTATTGAAATGCCAAAAAATAATCTACGGCGGCTGTCAGCTGACTTGTATAAAATACATAAATTACATTTGTGTGAGTGCTTCTTGAGTGGATTCTGACTTCAAATCGAGAAGCGAAATTCTCTCCTCAGAATCACCAGAAGAGTATTTTTTGTGCCAATGGAACGGTTTCAGAAGTGATTTTTTCGATTCCGGACTCTCCCGGACGCGTCTTTTTGCCCAATGGAAAACGACATAATTGTGTTACTTCACTTTGCTTTGCTGAGAACGAAGCTCAAACAACGGATAATTTACAATAACTACAGTCCCGCAGTGTCAAATAGAGCGTAGTTGTTGTAATTGCGTGCTGAAAATCCTACTTTACTTTGCTTTGCTAAGAACGAAGCTAAAAAAAAACAGGCATATAATTGTGGTTTTCCAGAAAAAGCTGCAATCCCTTGCTTGTGAGATATTTTGCTTAAAACA
This sequence comes from Cheilosia vulpina, assembly GCA_916610125.1. Taxonomy (NCBI): domain Eukaryota; kingdom Metazoa; phylum Arthropoda; class Insecta; order Diptera; family Syrphidae; genus Cheilosia; species Cheilosia vulpina. Next base: position 110,484,729 of record OU744276.1, on the reverse strand, counting down.
TGGATTAAAAAGTTACTAAAAACGCCATGCAACAATTCTAACCTAAAAAGGGTCAGAAAATGTTTTCTCTTTTCTCTATCTAAAAATTAACAGTACTTACTTAAATGGCTGGTGCGTACACTATCCTCAACTTTTACGCCTCTTCAGTCCTTGACTAACTTCCTCGAGCTATGCACTCCGGTTCGATTGAGGTCCCTTTTTGAGTTTTGTGCATTTAAGTTCTGTCGCGACAAAAATTAAATACCCAACAGCAATGACATTAATATTAACCATAGTTCAGAAACCGAAAGCGATGCGGTAATGGACAAACATTTGTTCTCGCATGTTGCAGAACAATCACCGTATTGCGTTATAAGTCTTGTTTTTCTTGAGCTTCGATCTCAGCAAAGCAAAGTAAAGTAAGATTTTCAACACGCAATTACAACAACTACGCTCTACTTGGCACTTCGAACCTCGCAGTAGTTATTGTAATATGTGTGCTGAAAATCTTTCTTTACTTTGCTTAGTTGAGAACGAAGCTCAAAAAGACACACTTATAAACAATTGTCAAGGAAAGAATTATTAGTAGCAACCTTTGCAAGTAGTATTGAATCAACAAAATCTAGTCAATCCGATGTTCTTGGCTCGCTTTTTTTGGCATCACTTTCAGTTCATTGTCGAACTGAGCGAAAACCACTCAAGCAACCACTGGCTGCTGGCTCTCGTCGCCATTATGTTTTCGCTGTGATTTTTCGTGATGAGCCTGTGTCAAAATACATTCCGTGAACTTTTTTACTTTTTCACATAAAAATCTAACACAAAATCTTTTATAAATTATCAAATTCAATGGCTAAAATATGCATTCTCCTAAATAATTTTCAAATTTTAATAAATTCCATGAGATAGAGTGTCAAATTTAGTTCTAAAAAAAATATCATTCTCTTGACGAGAAAAGAAAGTTCCTCCGTATAGTGCCTCGGGAGTTCGACAACGAATCGCTCCCGTATTTCAAAATAGTAACAAAAAAAAAGCCAGCAAAAGAAAGGCAACGAAATAGAGTCCAGAAAAAAAAGTCGTGTGACCGAAAAAGCAAGAATTTCAAGTGCATCTTGCAGATCTAGTGGAGTGCCGTCGTTGTTAGTAAAATGTTGCGGTTTCTAAGCAGACGAAAAGTTCGGAATACCTCTACCGCGGATGGCGGTGTCGGTGGTGGCGGTGGCACAAGCAGCTCCCATATCAAGTCTCAGAGGATAACAACAAATAAAAATAAAATCGATTGCCGTGTCATTTTGTTGGACAACACTGATCTGTCTATAGAGTTATCGGTGAGTTGGACTCGAGTACGAGTACTTGTTTTGTGGGGGTGCACAGTTTTCTAAAAGTCTAACCAAGTAATACTCGTAGTTTATTGAGGACAGGTTATTGTGGTTGTTTTGTGGTTCATAATGTTTCCAGTGCGAGGCCAACTAGTGGGGTATCTTACACGTGTTCGGGACATTGCAATTCGAAAGGTAATTGTTGCAAGAAAAAGTGGAATGGTTAGGGGTGGTGAAATGCATTCAATTTGCATCAGTTTGTCATCAGATTCCATGAAATGAATGAATATCTAGTCATTCATTATGCTACAGTCACCACAACAAATGGAGGCACTTCACTTTCCGTCGTATTCGTCTCACTTTCCAAGCATAATATTTTCATTGCTTAATTATATTCAAATACTCGCTAGTAATATGAATTCGCATTCATTCATCAAGAGTCAAGAATTCAGACGACAAAGCAGACACAAAAGACATGCATGCCAGTAGATAATTAATGCTAAATTTATGGATTCCCTACGATCAAACCGCAATCTTGCGCGAGTTGATATTTAAATTGTTTATTTACGACATGACCACATGCATTTGGAGAGGGGACAACGACAAACATCAACAAGTCATATAATTGGGTTTTGGGTGTTGCTTGCTTTCTTATTTGGTCGGCGGAAGTTAACTGCTTCCTTTTTGGCAGGGTTACTCGTTGGCTTTTTTTTCTGTTGCTAATGGGATAGCGAAAGAGTGAGGTCTTTGCTTTGTAATTTTCAAACCATGAACACTAACGGAAGACTTCTGGACATACAGATTACACAGATGTGTATCAAGTTTTGTCTTAGAAATTCATCTTAATGCTTGTGCAAACCGGAAAGAGGTAGCTTTTATTGGTAGACCGTGTATAATTTAATTACTTTTCGTGTTTGTGAATAGTGAGTGACTTTAAAAGCGGAGTTCTTTATCCATTGGCTTTGTTCGTTCGGTGTGTGTGACTCCAATAAATAAAGTGAGGCCAATATGTTAATGGGACAGTTCAGTCTTGTGTTGACAGCATTGGAAAGAGTGTTCTTTATAGCAAACATTAACGTTTATTGGACGCTAATGGATGAACTACATGCAGTTTTATTGGGATTGTAGTCTGAGATGGAAATACGGGTGGACTACATTCCAGATGGCTCTAGCACTATACCACCGCGGGATGGAAATTTTACCATAATCCTCAAAAGCAGTGTAGGTACATACACAGCATTTCAAATACAAAAGATAGGATGGGTGTGCTCGATTTCCTAATGCTTATATTTGATGAGGTTAGAGTACAGGCGGACATTCTTGAGAATCGAGTGTCGGCCTTCGAATCGCCATCTTCTTCCTCTTCACTCAAGGTGGAGTTGGTTCTCAACTAGCAAGCTTCTATCTGCTCTGTACTTTCTATTTGTGCAGGCCGTCTTGCACTTCCTTAACTCTGCGGAACCAGTTAGTTATAATCAAAGATGATCCGGGAACTAGTAAAGATTTCGAGCTCAAGTGGTTGCGAATAAATAGTTGAAAGAAACATGGATTGGCAGGCATGATTTCTGATGAGTTCTGAGTTTAGCCGACCCATTAAATGGGCACGCTAAATTTTGACAAACACTTGAAGTACATTCTGAAACAAAAGTTTGAAAAGCGGAAAAGTGGGTAGTTGTAGTAGATTGCTCGGAACAATTCTCCACTCTCTTTTCGCTCACGTTTATTGTCCGGGACATTATTTTGCTTGCGAAAATTTGACATTTGTACTGAGGTATGGAGTCAAAAATGTTGGAGCCGAAAATAGCCAAATACAAATACAAGGATCAAAAGTACACAATTTTTGAAATTCTTAAGGCACAATTATTCTGATTACATTATTTTTAAAGGCGACAATAGGCGTGTTTTTCTTAGCTCCGTTCTCAGCAAAGTAAAGCAAAGTAAAGTACGATTTTCACCACACTGATTACAATAACTACTGCGAGTCTCGAAGTATCAAGTAGAGTTTAGTTGTTGTAATTGCGTGCTGAAAATCCTACTTTACTTTGCTTTGCTGAGAACGAAGCTCAAAAAATAAAACAACAACAAAATAAAACAACACACACTCATAATTGAGAGACTTTTCTAGTTTCCATTTTTCAATGTTAAAAGAAAAGAAACGCCTATTAAAACGGGTTTTTAAATTAAATTATTTCGAAATGGGTTGGTATAAATGTGAAAATAAATTGCAATGGAAATTCGGATTCAATTCAATTTGCCAGCAGAAATTGAAATACTATCGAAAAGTACATACATAACATACCTAATATTGTTTAGAAAGTTTTAGTTATGCGAAAAGGGTACGTTCGCAATAGATGTATTCATTTAATAAATTCCTAAAGCCCGTAACGAAAAAAAAATGCATTAAAAATGTATTGAAATTACATTTTTCAGCTGCTGGCAGCTTTTTTTTTTTTTGACATTTCAAATTTTTTTGAAAATAAATTCGTCTGAAATTTTTTGGTTGCTTTACAAACAATTGCTACCCCTTTCGTAATACACTTCCAGTCTCTTTTATACACCGCTGACTTTTCAACATGAAAAATATGAGGAAAAAATGAGAAAAAGTGTAGTGTCATACGGCCTTAAGGAGCCTAAAAATCGCCAAACTTTAAAGTGAATAGCGTAAATTAGGATAAATCCCAAATGACAATTTTAAGAAGCCAGTGAAAAGTTTGAGTAGCCAAATCAGATATAAAAAGTCAGTGCTGGTAGCACTACTACTTGCGTATCTGCTGATGGAACTCTCCCCAATTTATTTTCCGCTGCCTTTTCGCAGACGTTTCGCTGTCCATTTGGAAAATTTCGTTCCGGAACAGGTCCGTACTAGCCTTAATCCGACACAGGAAGACGGGTTTTATGCGTTTTCCTTAGGGACCACCAAAAATCTTTTTCAGATCTCAGATTTTATGCGGCTTATGGAACATGCAACGAAATTGATCTGCTTTTGTGAGTGGATTAGTGCGTTATTTGACAACAATATCAGCTGCTCAAATTGCATTTGTTTTTGGTAAAATCAACAATGGAAATCGGCTTAAAAAATGTTTCCTCTGTTGTAGATACAAATGGAGTAGTTTCGGTGATTCGTAGTTTCCAGATGATGAGGAAAACAATGAAGATAATAATTCCTCCGAAACTATGTCCATTGCTGTTTATATATTTCTTTATTTTGGTTTTCACGGAACTTTGCACATTTGTTTTAAAACAAACTTCTTTAAATTACGCAAAACAGCTGTGCTGTATTTGTGGTAGTATGTGTAAATCTGAAAAAATATCGATATTTGCAAAAAGTGATCCGAATCAAAAAAAAGATTGATTTTTTTTTCCCAATGGAACGCCAAAAGTGATATAGATCAAAAAACAGATTGATTTTTTGTCCCAATGGAAAACGACATTATATAGCTGGTCTCCATGGACATACTCGCGAAATGACGTCATTAATTTTTGACATGTGAGCGACGAACAAGAAAAAAGAAATAGGTGTTGATTCACCTGCGTGTGAATGAGCGACGGTGCCAATAAACAGACTTTAATTGTTCCCCTATGATCTATAGATCATTTATTTCTATAGTATACAAGAAAATTCGCTCAGTCCAGCACACTAACCACATATCCACTGCGTCCACAAAAATTACATTCCTGTGTAATATTTCAGTACCAAACTGATGTTCTAAACGAAACAAACGTTAACTTGAAATTGGTGACGCCACCTGGCGAAACCACGCATGAAATTCAGCCACCCTTCGTTGTCGCTGGAAGCTGTATATTATTAAAGATTTCCTCTCCGGGTTTGGAACTAGATTTATGCGATTGAACTTCTTTTATTACCAGAAATGCGGTTTAATCCGAAGCTCAACCTTTGATATTCAATTGTTTACGTCAACTCAACCGCATTTTAAGGCATCGAAAGTATTGAACCTTACCTTAAAAGCTTTGCGCCTTTGTGTTAGTGTATGTATATTTTAGATCAGTGGATCTTATCACTTTGCTTTAATTCAAAGTGGCAACCAAGTAAAGAGCAGTTAATTAACGTGAGTTATCTAATGAATTAGCAGGAGAACATCAATGACAAGTTTAGCACTTGCCGGCGATTGTTATTAATTGGCATTCAAAGATGTATGTAGTCGCCGCTTAACGAAAACAAAGACTGATGGGGATCCATTTCAAAGTAGAACATCATTATGACAGTTTAAATAAACCCTCTTATAAATAATTGTGTATCTTATTGTATTCCTATTTGGAAATGTTTTCTGAAAAGAGTTCTAATTACAAACTAAACAAAGTGTTCGCTAAAAAAAAACGTACACAAGTGTTCCCTATGCGCTAAGCAAAACATGCACATGGCCATCGAAAGAAAAACAAAAACCCCAGCGAAATTGTAGAACTGAATTGTTTCAATGCCGCCGCGCCTTTATAAATATATACATATACAACAATCAGTCAGTCAGCAACAGCTGCATTAATGTGATGATTGCAGTTTTAGAAAGTATCTTGGTTTCGCTTATGCCACATTATACCTAAGACTGGAATACCACACTCAATTTGTAAGATGATATAGAAGTACAAACTCGATTACATCCCATTATATGTGGGCAAATTCAATACTCAATTATCTCCAAACCATTTATGTCAAATCAGTCATCTAAGTACCTTAGCAATCTGTCGACATGTGTCGTCCCTTCGATCACAGCAGGGGCAGTGCGTTGAAGTTATTTACCAACATTGCGCTTATCAATCTTGAATACCCCATACAAATCTGACATTGAAATGTGTAATGACACTTGAGTGACTCGCTCGGAGTCGAGGTTCGGTCTGCGAAAGGGTCAGTTCAACTGCAAGCTATCCATCACACATGTGAATTGTGTACCAGCGAGGCAAAGGTAACAAACAAATGTAATTACACGTACTGTACGTTGGCGGCGCCTTCCTCCAACGGCACTGCTCCACACACAGTTGGTAATTATATCGTGAAATGACTACGTAGGTAGGTAAGGTACGATGAATGGACGCGTTAAATATCACCGCAAGAAGTCGGCTAACTATTTGCATTTCGCACATTTCTATCATTTTTGCTCGTTAGTTTTCATTCTCCTCTAAAGCTGACTTTAATTATGGACAAAGTTGTCGGCAAGCAATTAAGGGGGACGTTTGTTGTTTGTTCGACTGTACTACTTGGTTATTTGCTGTCCAAGTGACCGTGAATTTGATTACAGCGTGGAAAATCACTTGGCTTGCTTTAGTTTCACTTCCGAATTCCATACAAACGTTTTCTATTTAGAAACCAATGGATGAGGGATTTAGTTTAAATGAATGGATTTGGACATTAGCAGCTGTTTCAGTTGGCCGAGCACTCGATTTTTTTGGGTTGAAGTGCAGATGCAAAAATGAATATGGTTTATGAAAGTTTTTTTTTTTTAGTTTACTAACCATCCTCCACCTACTCCCAAATCCCTGAACGCTTTCTTATTATTGAAAATGTACCTATATGCTCACTCGTAAATAATCACAGCAATTCGGGTGAGTGCATTTTGGTTCACGCTTGTCCGACAGAGGGTTAGAGAAATTCTTGGCTTTTATATTTTCTGGTAATAAGTTTATGGTAATAAGCGGTGTGTAGACCAAATGCGGACCATTCTGACCGGTCAGAACGTAAGAACTTCTATTGCTTTTTTGCAATTCCAATATCAGTGTTCAATTGGACATAGTTCATCCGTTTTATAATGCACGCAATAGCACAACTGACGGCACACATTCGACGAAATTGACAAATCAAGTGACTAGATTGTTAACTGGACGTTTGGGAAAACCAAAAAAAATAAAACATGAACTTAGATATTTATAGGGTGGTCTATAGTTCGGGGAGAGCCAAGGCCTCAACTAACCCAGAAGCTTGTACTCAGAGTCCACAACTCCAGTTATGAACTCTAAGTAGCTTGAGATGTTTTTCTATTTGTGTGCGCCACATTAAGAATAACAGATTCTGCGGCCCGAAATGTTGATGTCCATTCGCTGTTAATATCTTAAATGACCTATCCAATCCACAGTCGCTGTACAGTTTGTTTAGTTGGTCTATGAGCCGGATTCGTGACTATTTAAATTGAAACTTTGTTGACCTCTTTACCCACTCATGACCTGAAAGCGGTAAATGTAACAAATCCCTTTCCTAAGGCACCACAAACTTGTTGTTACTCTGTTTCCTCTTCAGATACAACAATGCTCTTCCTCTAATCTAATCCATCTCGATTTCTATTTCCAGAAAAAAGCGATGGGCAGCTATCTGTACGAACAGGTTTTCTACGCTCTCGACCTCACAGAAAAGGACTACTTTGGTCTGCAGTTCACCGACGCTAATCATGTGAAACATTGGTTGGACCCGACAAAAGCCATAAAAAAACAAGTCAAAAGTGCGTTCCGCTATTATCACCGTTAAAATGGTCATTAAATAGAGTTTTACATTTTTTTTTTAGTTGGCCCACCGTACACATTTCGTTTGAAGGTAAAGTTCTACTCGTCAGAGCCGAATACCCTGCGAGAAGAGCTCACGCGTTATTTGTTTTTCCTCCAATTGAAACAAGATCTACTGGAAGGTCGATTGGATTGCCCCGATGATAAAGCCACAGAGCTGTGTGCTTTAGCGTTGCAATGTAAGTTGAAAGACCTAATCCGCCTGGTGTTGCATTTAGAATGTGTTTAATTGCTTTAGCTGAGTTGGGCGACTACGATGAGCAAGTCCATACAGCAGCAACAGTTTCGGAATTTCGGTTCGTTCCGGAGCAAACGGAAGAACTGGAAATTGCGATTCTGGACGAGTATAAGAGCTGTCGCGGCTTAACCCCAGCCCAAGCTGAGACGGCGTATCTGAATAAAGCCAAGTGGTTGGACATGTACGGTGTGGACATGCATACGGTTCTGGTGAGTAAGCTGAATTCACTGTCAGTGTGGTTACTGATGAATATTATTTTTTGTTCTGTGCAGGGAAAAGACGGCTGTGAGTATCATTTGGGACTGACGCCCACCGGCATATTGGTCTTTGAGCGGGATCAGAAAATCGGATTGTTTTTCTGGCCAAAAATCAGCAAACTCGATTTCAAGAAGAAAAAGCTGACACTGATAGTCATCGAGGACGACGACGAGGGCCGAGAGCAGGAGCACACATTTGTCTTCCGATTGTACAACGAGAAAGCGTGCAAACACCTTTGGAAGTGTGCTGTGGAACATCATACATTTTTCCGATTGCGCGCCCCGGTTAAGGGACCGTCGGCGCGACAGAACTTCTTCCGAATGGGGTCACGATTTCGATACTCCGGGCGAACAGAGTTTCAAACCACGCAGCAGAGTCGGGCCCGCCGCACGGTTCAATTTGAACGTCGCCCCTCGCAGAGATTCGCCAGCCGACAATCACACTTACTTCGCGAACGACAGAAGGCTTCGGCTGCAGCGGCAGTAGCAGCTGTTGCCGCAAGGAACTCAGTCGATAACACAATTGATAGTCTTGTACCATCACCAGTATTGCTGCACCAAGTGGCAGACAATAGCCTCGTCCAAATCGATACGCCATCAATGTCCCCCATCACACCATCACCATCCGTGCAAACGGTTATCCACAATTCAATTTGTGGCGAACCGGATACCTCTTGTGCGGCATCAATTAACTCCAGCCATATGAACACGTGTGCGTCGTTGGGTCACGTCTCCATGAAGTCAACATCAAGCACTGAAGAGCCTGGCTACAGTAAAATTGGTTCATTTGGTAAAGCTGGACTTACCGTGAAGTAAGAAGAGATAATGCAAAACTTCGCACACATACAGAGCAGGCTAACTAATTAATATTTTTTTTCGTCTATTCTCTTTCTCGTGTTTCCATTGTCTGTGTAGAATGGAACCTGAGACAACGTACCCATCGACCACGAAGAACTTCGAAGACACTAATCCATTTAGGACACAATCTCATCACGGTTCGTTTGGGAAGGCTTCCATAAGTTCATCATTTAGGTATGTGAAGTTAAATATGCGCCACATGCACCCTTTTGCAGTGTATGGGCTATCCAATACCCATTGTGTATCATTTTGTTTATTGTTGTTGTTGTAGTTGCGCTTTGTTGTGTTGTCCGTTAAATCAGACATCATTTCTAATGTGTGAATAAGCGTGGTCTTATAGCTACTTTTTATTTTATTTCTCTACATAATTAAATCTAATCAGACAGGAGCAATTTGAGCAGAGCAGTTTGTCGTGAATAGAGTTGGTGTTGGCAGGTGGGCCTTATTGAAGTGGAATTTCATTTTTGGTAGAAACTGTCACACAAATAGGGAACCAAATATGTGACAATCTGAAACTGCGAAGTTTATTTTGCAGTAACTATAGCAGAAAATTGCTTCCTACTCTATAAGGGTGTCGATGCAGGAGATGTGTTCGATGGGTTATAGTCTGTGCGCCTATATGCAACTTAATGTATTCAAAAACTGTGTTTGCCTTCGTCAAAGCCCTTTAATATTCATACCAACTTAATTCCTTCTGCTTCAGTTCGGCTATCATCTGTTTGCTTGCTGGGATCGTAGCTGATGTCTGTACACCCGGTATATACCTTTCTTTATATTTGTTTTACAACTGCACATTCTTCTATCTTATGACAGGTAAGTTAGCCGACCATAAGCGAATTGTCATGATACTCTCTACTTAGCACGTGGACAAAACAATGCGATCTTAGGGTCAATTCGCAGTAGACTAAATTTTCGATGTCCACAAACGAAAGAAGTACACCAACAGCCATTGAGGGAATACCCCTAAACGGGGTATACTGTGCGAAGAACATATTCTCGATTGGAAACCTATTTATAACTGAATGTCTATAAAAGAATGAAGTAAAGACAGCAACGAATGCATTCAATGCAACTGAATCTTCAGTAGTCAGCTTCGACAAAGCCCCAATATAACTCTGTAGTTGTATGCGGCAAGCGTGCGGCCAACATAATTTACATATGGAAGCACAGACAATCTTATGCCAATGACAAGAATACAAAGCATGTATAGGTTCCGGCAGTACAAAAAGTTCCTTGAGCATCAACTGAAACAAACTTTCCTTTGCATGGGTAAAGTAATGCATGCCACTAACGATTATCCTCGGTAGTCACATCCTCGTCTTTGATAAACCATTCTCTTTCTTATCTACACAAGTAGAACAAAGATGGACTGTGGAACCGGCGGATGGTTATTCTCCGAAGAATTATACATATATCACTCAATCGGCCTTCCAGATCACCTCAGATGTACTGAGAGTGTCAGAGTCTTCATTGTTCGATTTCAATGACGCTAGTACAGGGTGGGCCAAAAGAAGTCATCCGATGTTGTTTGGCTCTCATTTTTTTCTAAATGAAAACTTCGATTCTGTTTTTTGATTATGTTTATTTGAACCTTTAGAATTTTATTGGTCAAGTCGAGAAGATAATATCGGCCAAATGGGCGCCGTCAGAATTGATTGCCATACGGGCTCGTTTTGTGGCATTTTCCATTACTTCGGCGAGAACTTCGGGCGACAGATTCTCGCACTCGTGTCGAATGTTGTCCTTGAGGGCTTCTAGGGTCTCGGTCTTGTTCACGTAAACACGAGACTTCAAAAAATAAAAAAAACAACAAAAAAAAGTCTGGAACGGTTAAATCGGGCGATCTTGCGGGTCAGTGCAAATCGCCAAAACGAGAAATGAGGCGACCCGGGAACGCCTCCTTCAGAATATCGGTTGTGGCTCGCGCAGTGTGTGCCGTAACTCCGTCCTGTTGGAACCACATGTCCTCCAGTCCTAATTCGTCCAATTGCGGCCGAAAAAACTCGGTTAACATGGCCCTATAGCGCGCACCGTCCACTGTTGTCGTTTGACCAGCAGCGTTTTCGAAAAAAAAATGCGATGACTCCTCCAGCGTGAACAGCGCACCATGCAGTAACTTTGAGCGTGTGTAATGGCTCCTCGTGCATTACTCGCGGATTTTCGGAGCCCCAGAAGCGATAGTTTTGCTTGTTCACGTACCCGCTGAGGTGTAAATGAGCCTCATCGCTCATTATGATTTTGGTCGAAAAATCGTCCACTTCGTCCTCGAGATTGAGGATGGCTTGGGCATAGGTTACACGCGTTTGGCGGTCTACAGGCAGCAGCTGATGCACGGACTGAACTTTATACGGGAACATGCGCAAGTCCTTTGACCAAAATTCGCCTTATGTCGTTTTCCATTGGTTTCACTCGGGGATCCAATCATTCTGAAATCCAATGGAACAACAAAACAGCTTCTGAAAGAATCCACAATAGTATTGGTGAAATGCGAAAAAATTATCTACGGCTGCTGTCAGTTGGCTTGTATAAAATACATAAAATTACATTTGTGTGAGTGCTTCTTGAGTGGATTCTGACTTCAAATCGAGAAGCGAAATTCTCTCCTCAGAATCACCAGAAGAGTATTTTTTGTGCCAATGGAACGGCAGAGACAAATGATACTGAGACCCCCAACTCACAATCCTCTTGCCGCTGGGCCCCTCAGTTTTTTTTTTCAAATTCGCCATTTTGTTTTCCTGTCGGTGTTGTGTCAATTAAGAATCCGTGTGACATGCAAAAACATACAAAAAATACAAAAATAAATGCTGCCAACGGGAAATAAGATAGAATTCGGGAATACCACATTTTTACATTACTGAATGCCATTGGTTAGTAATTATATGTTGTTAAAAGGCGAATAATTTGATTTCTTTGGTTAATAAAACTAGCTAAATGAGATGTTCTATATACTAAAAACTTATTATGACAAACATGGTTGCGTATTTAGCGCTTTTGAATATCATTAACTTCGATTTCATGCGTAAATTTTTCTTAGAAAACTGACGAAAATTTGCTCAATATATTTCTATTTTACTTCAAACAATCTGCATTGTTCATTTTTTATATACATTTTAAGCAAATCTACACTTATTCCTTAAAAAAAATATTATCCACGCGTAACGAATAATTTCAAATTTAACGGATAAAATTCTATGAACACTGTCAGTAACTTTGCCCACAGCGGAAGTGGCATATGCAAGGTGCGAGTGTGTTGGTGAGCCGGAATTTTTGAAGTTACGTGACATTTGTTAATACGAATTTCTATGTAACAATACAAGCGCACTTAGCATTTGCCACTCCATAAAAATATAGCTTGTATGCTAAGTAACGGAAAATCGGTCGGAGTTGGTGGTCTCAGTATTGTCTCTGTGGAACGGTTTCAGAAGTGATTTTTTCGATTCCGGACTCTCCCGGACGCTTCGTTTTGCCCAATGGAAAACGACATAATAGGGTGATTTCTTTCGGCCCACCATGTATATACTTCCAAGACATTTTATATCTTTCAGTTCGATGAATTAAAAAAAAAAAACGATAGTTTTGGCAGCGATGTGCAAATCAGCTTGAAATTCGCGGATCAACTTCGACACAACAAGCTGAGGAGATTTGGTACTTGCATCGATGTTATTAATTTCACATTGTCTCCCTAAATGTTTAATTCACTGGCGGTACTTGGGAATAGCTGTAGTTTGGACTATTTCCTGTCATCCACGAAATTGTTTACATGTTATCTCCTACCCAAACTTTGCTAATTAAATTATTCGCTATGAATAAAATAAATGATAGCGAACCACTATCACGCCCTCCTGCACCATTCGCGTGTATTACGGGAGTGTGAGGTTGTTCCAAATCGTTCCAATTGACATGCTCCTGGATTTATGAAATCACTATAAAGGGGATAAACCCACAATCATGATTGATGTGTTACGAATTTCATATGCTTTTGTATTTTAGATCGCTAATAGCTCTACCACCCTACTATATTTAGCGTTTAATTCCGCGAAAGTCACCTCTATGAAGCCGTCTCAATTAAATACCTAAACGTTGAATATCAATAGATGATGAGATGGTGAGAGTGTAACAACGACCAATGATGAAATGATTTCTCAAACACAAAATAAACACTTATTATCCGATGTAAAACAATTTGTATTTGGAAGAGAGCCGTTGTGCGGCTTTACATTTTGTGCAACCATTGCCATCATACCTATTGCCACCCTGGTAGTAAATAAATGACTGAAAACGTCTCCCCATATCATAAAATCTAATTTATTTTGACCATGCACGTCGTCCAAGCCAAGTACCGAATACATAAACATGAAAACAAACATTAACAATTCTGCGAAATAGAATAGATTTATTTGGCCGTCCAAAAGCGACATAATCCGTTCAATTATTCTCTGCTGCCGCCCAGTGTTGTAAAACACTTAACAGAGAACATAAAATTGCATGACAAATGTACCCAATGATCGCCTTACGTTAAATAGCTTACCGATTGTCCTGCCTCGCTGGGCACATATCTGGCAATCGTTCAAATTGTCTCTATTTCATGCCATCGCTCTGCTCTGCGCTGTAGTCTAACATAATAACAAGTGTAATTTGCGTAGCCAATTATATTGTAATTTGTCTTTTTGACTGCGCTACAAGTGGTAATTTTATTTAATTTTTTTCCTCCTTAATTTTCTCTATAATTTTGTTTTGTTTATTGTCTGTCGTAAAAACACAATCTGTCTTTTGCAGCATAAAAAGTGGCTTATCGGATAAAGATAAAGAGCTAGATTCATTGCTTAAGTCCATTGTTAAAGATCCATCCCCATCAATTCTAGCTACCGAAGCAATTAATGATGCTAACAGTATCAGGTAGATAAAACGCATTTAATATTTTATTTGTTCTTCTATTCTTTTTTTGTTTCTAAATATCGCTTTTATCATAATTTCTATGTGTATATTTGACTGGATGTAACAACTACTAATTCGCTTTTCTCTTTTTGTTTGAAATAATTAAATTGCATTTTTGCCAGAGTTACGATTAATAAAACCTCGGATATGGAACACAATACGGAGACTTTGAAGCGCTTATCGAACGTTGAGAAGCCAAACAATCAAGTGAAGATGGCAAATACTGGGCCTGGTGCTCTGCCGCCTGGGCACATCAAATGTAACATACTGAAAGGTGAGTTGAGCGTGTTTTGTGTACATTATTAACGAAGGTCGCGTCGGACATGGTCCACTCAACACTATCGAATGTTTAATTTTGTGTATTTGAAGGTAACTTAGGTTTAGAAATTTACTTTAGGATGCTGATGACTGAAGAGCATAAGCACGCAATGGCAGCATCAATGTAGTTATTGGGAAATTTTGTTTTTTGGTAATGGTACTAAACACCGTCATTAGATCGCACAAAATGAGATAGATTTCAATGAAGCAAAAATACAACTTATGAAAGAGCACTTTTCACAATGTGAAATGTTAGATCGATGTATAGAATACAGACAGAATTACAGAAGTCTGAGTAATTAACCAAACTGCAAGGGGTGGGCGCCACTGTGCCGTCTTTTGCAGATACTGAATTTAAATTGAATTGAAAAAAATAGTACATAATACTCCATCATACACAAACTCTAATAATTATCTTTGAAATGTCCTCCAGCCCGCGTCGAAGAAGAAATGGGAGCTGCAACTAATGCCAAGCTAACAAACCAGATGTTCGTTCCGGCTGCCACATCCATGAACAACAATCTTCATCATTCCGATGGCCCGGACTCGCTCAACGCCACCTACATATCAGTCGTAAGTTTTTTTTTTAACTTACAAATCTGTATTTTTTTTTGTTAATTAACGCTAACAATCAATGGCTAGAATTATTATTCTCACCTCTCACTATTACCTCACGTTTATTTACTTGATTGCATTTTGTTTGCTTTTATTTTGTTTTTGTCGTCCACCATCGCAATTTTGCGTTTGTTTGTTGTTATTGTTGTATAATATTGCTTGCGTATCCGGCTATATATAATAACAAGGGCGGTGACAAACTCACACTTAGCATAACCGAACAAAAACCATCATCATCGCCTGTCACTGCCGCCGCCACATCATCGCCGACACCGCCCAGCAGTCCCACAAACGCTTTCGCCAACACAACTCTTACGACTATTGTTACAACGCCCAGTAGTCCACCGCCTACACCGACCCTTCTCTCGACGACAGAGTCCCTTATTAATGAGATCTTCATTAATAACATCAGCCATGTCGTCGACGATCACAAGGATGTAGTCGTACCTCCGACTGTTCCGCTAACGAATGCATCGAATGCCATTACGAATGCGGAACAACGAAATCTAGAGAACAAGGAGAATAAGGAACTGAACGACAACCATCATCGGGACAAGAAGGTAGGATCCAATGTTGTTGATGCTTTTTGTGAACTACCATTTTTTGATTTCTTCGTTCTAACTGGGTTTTTATAATATCCTTTTGTAATCGAAATTCTCCCCCCCACTTTCATAGGCACAATCAATTTATTTTCAGAATTCCATTAACCACATCAACCCACCCAATGAAATGGTGTCCCCTTGGTTGGTGTCCTCCGAAATTGTGTCCGCTCCCAAGGGCAAAGAGCCCACGATTATTCGTAAGTCGGTCATTACAACGCAATTGTAATGAGCAGCAATGGGTAGGCATAATTGTTTTTAGCAGCTACTTAAGGTATTTTAATTTAATCTAATACACAAAATGAGATACAATCAAAAGAGCAAACAACAAATATTCGCAATATTTAATCGATTATATTATATTATACTTAAAAAAATGAATATTTACATTATTTTATCGCATATACAAAAATATTTATTTTATTTAGGCTGTTTATATAAAAAGAGGAATATGTACTAAAAAAACAAAACTAAATTAACTTAAGGTGAATATATAGTATTAAAACTAAACTGTAACTGTAATATTTTAAAATTATTAGCTAGAAAAAAAATTACATCGAATGTGTTGCAGCGAAAAGTCAATTGAAACGAAAAAGCTTGACTGTAAATGAATTACATATAATATAAACTAGCAAAGAGTGCCTTAAAAACAATATTTTTATAACATTTGTGTTACAACTCTATGATGGATGTATCAGTCTATTTGAAAGGATACCTTATTTGTCAAATATGTACATTCAAAGTAAATTTTGTAAACTGAAGTGAAGATTCCGAAAAGTTTTAGAGATGTCTGTTTTGAAACAGCTCTTCTGAATCGATTTTTGTTGGACATCGTTGTCCACATTTCGTTTTTCTATATCGTAATCTGAACCCGTTGATATTAGTAGATTTTTTTAAAAACTATACTGTAGACGGAAGAGACAGATTTCTTAAAATGTTAGGTTAACTTTTCTGGTTTTGAACGATAGAACATGGAACGATCTAGAAATTTCTGCGCGACAAAGTATGTGCAGCAAAATGGAAAATGGAATATTAGTCTTGCTAAAAAGCGGAGGAGACTAAGAGAATCGGACAAAAGCTATCACAGCTGTGTGAACAAATTTCTGTATAGAATTCTGAGATGCTGTTGTTACATGGGGTCGCCCATAAAAATGCATACGCCTACGCTGTAGTAACAAATTTATTTTGGAGTTCACGAACTCGCACTTCGAACATCATTCATCATTTTTAGTGCCAACACAAAAAAAAACTTAATAATTTATCCCCTGATCTGATTTTTTCTACGTATAGCTAAATTTGTATTAACATTTGTCGGATTGTTTCGATATTATTTTGAAGAAAATGAAAATTAAATAAATATACCAAACACGTATTCTCAATTAAATGCAGAACGAAATGAAATAATTTGTTTATGGTTCATATTTAAAATTTACTTAACTCCGTAAACAGATACTGTGATTCGTGCCCTGAAATGCCGAGGTAAAACCTATTAAGCCATTTTGTTGTTTGTACATTTATGCGACAGTAGTTTACTTTGTTGTGCAGAATAAAACAATAATTGTAACAAACTCACGCTTGACATGCCAGCTTAACACCGCATATTCACGAACCTGATAATTGTCTGACTATTAAGCTAGCAAGTGTGTTGGCCTCCTAAGCAAGAGTTGTCGAGTTAAACCCCCGAAAAAACACAAATTACATTTTGCGGGTTTTCCCACTGCGCCACCCTTTCGTGAAAATCTGAGAAATATTGGACAGTAGCAAAGCATCTCAATGTACCCGTTCAGACTCGGCAAAAAAAAAAACGAATTGCTGTGAGAAACTAGGTACATGTCGTCAATAAACCAACAAGTGAACGCGATTTTTGACTTCAAAGGATTAAATGACTTGAAAGATTTATAACGCCAGATGTGAGTCCATTTCTAAGAAATTTGGTTTTGATTTGAAAATATTATGCGATGAAAGAATTCTTATTGAATACAAATCTATTACCCATTCATTGTTCTCCTTTGCTCAGAATTCAATGCAATGTCTGCGAGTCTAAGGGCTAAAATCTGCGTACATATTTGATAAGAATGTTTGCAGTCAAGTCTTGGCCTGATGTCTTAAACTCCAAATATTCAGTAAACAGGGAAGCAATAAATCCGCTCAAAAATTCTGAGATGTGTGGTGTGTTTTTGCGAGCAATTTTAGGCAACTTTTACGTAGGTCGCAAGTAGAAGTGATGCCTTAGTGACCAAGAATTTTGCAGTATCTTCTGGAATATCGTGGACAAACGATTTCTATATTTAAGCTTTCTCAAACTCGGCAGCAAGCTCTTGCCATGATTCCTCCTTGGGTTGACTTCTAAGTTCGTAAACGGCTTTATATATGAATTTGCTAAAAACGAATCATTAAACCACGCCCTCTATCCTAAAACTCATTCAATATATGTACAAAAGACACCTCCCCAACATCATAGCATCGAAGGAAAGCTTAAAACTAAACTTGCAAAAACCTTTTCTAAAATATCACTTCCCGACTTAAACACGCCGAAAAGTAAAACCACACCCAAAAATCGATTCTCGCACAACTCCTCCCCATTGATCTGCTTCTCTAATTCCCTTATTTCTCTCGGGGAAAAGATCACATACACATAAGCCACTCATGCACAACCCCAACTAATGCTGCAGATCAGCAAATGCAATCCATCGAAAATAAATAAACAAACTGCAAAGTAAATTTGATGAGATCGCGTGGAAAAGTTCAAAAGCGGAATGAGGCCTCTACCATGCTGAGGTTAAACAACTCGAACTCTTCGTGCACTCCAAACATTCTTCAAAGTACAAACTACGAGACTGCATTCTTAAGAGCGTGCACTGCACTCACACCCGATAGGCGAAAATGCCATCGGAAATGCATTGAAAAAACATTCCGTCCACAAACTATTTTTAACTTTCAGTTTAATTCATTCTAAATGTGTGTCTATCTAGAGACGATATTTGTAATGAAGCAACAGCCAGAAGGAATGATTTTCTTTAAAAAAAACTCGAGGATTAAGAAAATTGTCTGCAAAGGAAAAAAATTAAAACGACAATTATCATGGCGCGAGTTGAACTTCTCGCGAAATCGTCTAAATTTAGAGCGCCTTCCAGATTTGCTGTGATATATTCCAGAGATCTTGATAAAAATAGAAATATATTTATTGACAATAACAACGACTGTCGTTGGTGTGTCTCTCTCACTCCCTCTCTCTGTAATTTTGAGGTATCTTTCCAAAGGGAGACATGCAATATAAAATGAATCTAAGACTTTGTAAATTATAACTCATAAGACATTTTTTAACATAACATTTTTTTATAAAAAAAAAAAAAAAAAACTGTATACAGCTATTTATAATTCAGTAAAAATACACGTTCCTTTAAAAAGTAATACTGAAAATTGAACATAAATTATTATTATGCGATGTCGCCACCACATTTTGGTAGTGCTTCTCAATTGGCCGTTTGGACTCGGCATAAAATTGTAGATCCCTTCCATTCGTCCCAAAAATAAAAACTCACACAAGACGAATGGTTGTGAGAAGCTAGGCTTGGGTCCATACGGACCTGTTGCGCCAATTATTTATTTATTTTACATTGAAATGATAAAACTTAACGTAAATAGTTTACATGTTTACGCAAAATTCCATTAAAATAAAATTAAAAAGGGGAACAAACTATAGCTACTTGAATAAATTCCGTACATTTTTCCAAAATATCTAATATTTTGTATTTCCAATTGAAACTGTGTTCTACAAGTACTTAATCTATATGCATACTTATCTTTCTCTATTTTGTAAAGTATTTTTCCTCTATATTTAAGTGAACATTATTTGAAACTTTTCATCGTCGACTCTATGAAATGTTATGTTATATTAATCTTAAAGGAAATTATTATTTACCTTAGTTAAAGCTATTATTACCATGTACTTAGTTAAAACAATTTAATATTACCACTATGATGCCTTATTAAAATATACTTATTTAAAAGAAAAAACCTGCTCACCTGTGTTGTTTTATTTAGGGAACTTTTATTTGTTTCATTGAAAGTGCAAAACGTACATACTTAGATTAATCTAGTGTCTTTAAAGATAAAACTGACATAAGGCTACTTTGTTAAGACACTATACAGTAATTTACTTTCAAATTCAATACTTTAGGACGTGGATTTACTTTTGGGGCTCTACCCCCCGAAACAGTTACCCAAAGGTCCATACTTGAAAATTGACCGTCAAGTCAAGATTATAGATCTGCAAGCCTTGTGTTCTGACAGTACACGCGACGTCTTAGAGGAAGAACGTGGAGGAGTATCGGTGAAAGATTCAATTCCAAAATGATGCATTTTTTCGATGGGAAGAAAACTTACAAAGATGGACGAAGTTTTTCTTAAAAGTTAGTAGAAAAAGAAGAAGGGAGGAGTAATTTTTGGAATCAAATCACTGAAAGTTTGCCGGAGTGTATTAAATCCGGCCGGAATGCTCAAGGAGAAGAAGCAGTTAAATTACTCTCTGCAGGGGAAAGTGGCACGGGAATGCGGCGAAGTAGTGGCGATTATCACCTACCTTGGCGATATGAACATGCAACCGAGTCGCTTTAGGTAAACTGTTCTTTCCCGAGGGTCAATCGATCTCCTTACACTCGGCTTGTATAGTTAATGCAAGCACAAACTGTGTTCGCGTAAACGGCGTTTTTAATCACGAATTATAGAAGGAAATTGGTAAGGCTGCGTCAAATTTATCGGGACGATCGTAATGGAATGTAGATCCCATTGACTCGTAAAAAACACAAACGCTACATCAGCCGTTTAATCCGCCTTTTGGGGTAAGTGGAAATGTACATGCGCACGCGCCGTTAAATAAAGAGGTGTAGATCGATAAATTCGACTTCAACCCAGAGGGACAACGCAGTAGAGGAAGGCCTCGTCCTAGGTGGCGCGCACAATTCAAAGAGGACCTCAACCAACTTGGAGTGCGCAACTTGAGGCAGTAAGTGATGTAGCTGATGACTGACAATACAACATAGTTCTCACTTTGGAAGAACGAGAGCTTAATGAAAGTCAATCGTTTTCCACGAGAAACGGAAGCCAATTTTATCAAGACGCAATCCTGCGATGTGTGAACGCCTGAAATCGTTTGGTAACCAACAGTTTGGTTCCTACCAGTGCGGTTTTAACGTCATACTTGAAAAGTTTGCAAGGCGAGGCACAATTTTACAAGAGCCTGCAGACTTTGTGCACGTACAACTGCATACGCTGATAACTTTGCTATCATTGCAGAGCAGAACTCAGCGAAAATACATAGATAGGCAGTTTGTAAATCGGCGGAAGTTATAATACATTTTTTTTTGTTTTTGAAAACTTGCCTGCTTGTTGCTATTATAATTTCATAAAGCAACCTTACTAGGCCTTACAAACGACTGCGTCCGGACATCTGTAAAAGGTCCGCGTCTTTCCTTCTGTCTCTTACACTTAAACGTGTTGGGCTTGAGCGACACCACCATCTGTCCTGCTTGCGGAGAGGAGGATGACACAGCGGAACACTTCCTCTGTAGCTGTCCCGCCTTTGCTCGCATCAGGTGGCGGATCTTTGGGGCTGATGTGGTGAGTGCCGAACATCTAAGCTCTTCATCACTCAAGCTCCTTCTCATCTTTCTTCGAAAGACGGGAAAACTAAGTACATTAATGTAAGGTGTCTGTTTGGCAGTACAATGAACCAGTAGTTGTGTCTGAGTGCTCCATCGGATAGTAACAACCTCCGACAAAAAAAAAAACCTTACTAGGCCTGTCTTAAAAATGCACACCAATTTGTTTATTTGTTCAAAACTTAATCCACAGACGATATCCTGTGTGTTGCGCCAAATTTATATTTGAAGCTCTCCTAGACATATCTTTTGACTTTCAAAAATGTAATACCTTTTGGATATGACAACACATTCAGCGTATATAGAAGTTGTGTTTGAAAAACTCTTTCACGTAATAACCTTCTGTTGATTTATATTTTCGAAAAATATTTAAGTTGTTTTCAAGCAGATACATACATTTAAAAAAAAATAAAACGTCTAAAAGCAACGCCCTTGAAATCGATAGCTCTCTGAAGTGTACGATTGTGACTGAACATTCTAAAAATATTCCTGCATCAATTCTTGGAAATTTGCTTACAAATCTGAAATAATTGATTACATTCAGACTGAAAGTCAATAACATGCGGTAATTCAAAACTATAAGTTGTGAGAAAAATGTGAATTTTCGAAAAAATGCGAGACATGATACATATTAAATGATATACACAAATAACTCCTCTACCCATAGTAAACATCAATTCACCCCCCCGAACATCTGAACCGAGAAGACCAACGCTCCCGTTTTCTTGCCATACCGTGCATACAAGTGAACGATTACACAAGGTACCCATTGCCCAGACAACGCACGATTGCTCAATCCACAAACATACCTATATCTGTATCTGTCATCATCAAGCAGATGCGCTCATGAATCATGACGCAAATATCCAAAACGCACATGCCTCCTCACTATAGGCACACACCAGCACATCATTTTAGGAGCGCACTCCAAGAGACCACATCCACCATCCACCACTAGCAGCTAATTTTGGAAAAAAGAACAACCAAATAAAAATCTAAATTTGGAAATCTCCTTTGCATACCCACCGACACCACCACCCAGTGGCAGTGTGGCATCATCAACGCATCCATAGCCTGAAACTCAATCTTGTTCCAAAAAACTATTTATACTTTCCGAATACGTAAGCAAACAGAAATTCGAATAGTGCCTCCCACAAGTTTTCTAAATTCATCGAGAAACAACAAAATTCAAAATCTTCATGGCCCAATTCTGAAAAATCGGAAATTTTTTATGGAAATCTCATGTAGGTGTAGGTGTGAATGTATGAATTGAATAATGCAATTGGTTTTTGTTGTGTGTGCATGTACAAATTTCAAATATGCAAATATATTTTTTAAAGATTAAAATTTTCTTTCCCAATATGTGTATTTTGTTTTTCACTCGCAAGAAATAAATAATAAAAAGTTTTTTTTTTTTATTTAAGGTGTTGATTGTTTTATTCTCTTTAGCTCTTCAAAGATATTGTTGTTGTTTTTTTTATTTTTTCTTTAGGTGTTGTTTCATTTCTCTTTTGTGTTTTAAAAATTAAAAATTGTAATTAAAAAAAAAATTACTTTGTTGTTGAATTACATAAATTTTTTTATATATTATTATTTAATAGAAAAATTAAAATAATAATTATTAAAAATAAAATATTATTAGAATAGGCAATTGAATGCTTAGAAGCACTTGCGGTGGACAATTCCTGGGCCGGATTCGTCGTATTCCTGCTTGGAGATCCACATCTGTTGGAAGGTGGACAAGGAAGCCAAGATGGAACCACCGATCCATACGGAGTATTTACGCTCTGGTGGGGCAATGATCTTGATCTTGATGGTAGATGGGGCCAAGGCGGTGATTTCCTTTTGCATACGATCAGCAATACCTGGGTACATGGTGGTACCACCGGACATGACAATGTTGGCGTACAAGTCCTTCCTGATATCTACGTCGCACTTCATGATGGAGTTGTAGACGGTTTCATGGATACCGCAAGATTCCATTCCCAAGAATGAGGGTTGGAAGAGGGATTCTGGGCAACGGAAACGTTCATTGCCAATGGTGATCACTTGACCATCGGGAAGTTCATAGGACTTCTCCAATGAGGTGGATGCAGCAGCGGTGGCCATTTCTTGTTCAAAGTCCAAAGCGACATAGCACAATTTTTCCTTGATATCACGAACGATTTCACGCTCAGCGGTGGTGGTGAATGAGTAGCCACGTTCAGTCAAGATCTTCATGAGGTAGTCGGTCAAATCGCGACCAGCCAAATCCAAACGAAGGATGGCATGGGGAAGGGCATAACCTTCATAGATTGGGACGGTGTGGGAAACACCATCTCCAGAATCCAAAACGATACCGGTGGTACGACCGGAAGCGTACAAGGAGAGCACAGCTTGGATGGCAACATACATGGCTGGGGCGTTGAAAGTTTCAAACATGATTTGGGTCATCTTCTCGCGGTTAGCCTTTGGGTTCAATGGGGCCTCAGTCAAGAGAACTGGGTGCTCCTCTGGGGCGACACGCAATTCATTGTAGAAAGTGTGATGCCAGATCTTTTCCATATCATCCCAGTTGGTGATGATACCGTGCTCAATTGGGTACTTGAGGGTCAAGATACCTCTCTTGCTCTGGGCTTCATCACCTACATAGGAATCCTTTTGTCCCATACCGACCATGACACCTTGATGCCTTGGGCGACCCACAATGGATGGGAAGACGGCGCGTGGTGCATCATCACCAGCGAAACCGGCCTTGCACATACCGGAACCGTTGTCAACGACTAATGCAGCAACCTCATCGTCACACATTTTGTATAGATTTGTGTTGTTACTGTGGGGAGAAGAGAGAGAGTCTGGTTAGAAAATTACGTCTCGCCGAAGACGGTTGTGCGAAAAATTCGCCGCCTACAGTAGTGTAAAATTGCGTAACAAATTCAAAAGTAGTAGCTATCTGTGTGAGCGTTTCACTCGTACAAAGTTTCTGTCTTTTAAATTTAAAATAAAACCGCGCCAAGTATTTATGGAATACCGTACAAAAAATTCGATATACTCGGAAGTATCCGTACAATACTCGTGTGTATCCGTTTCAAGTGGAGTGTATTCTCAGAAGCGGGTGTGATCGATTTTGAAAGGCAATTTAGACTGAAAAATTATTTTGTCTCACGTGTGACAAGTCACAATTTAAAATTCTATAAGATCACTGATCACGTTCTTAAATATTTTTCAATAAAATCCGAATTTCGTTTATCCACAGAAGGTGTATCCACTGATAATCCCTTGTGCTGTAGGTATCTATGATTTTTGTATCCGATTTCCAAAGTATGATTTCTCAAAATTTTTCGTTTCACAATTCTACGTTACTATAATTAAATTTTGTTTGTTGTTGTTGAAGATTTACGTTAAAACTTTAGCAAATTTCTATTATACTATTTGATACTAACCGTTTGCACAAAAAAGAAAGCTAAGAGACTAATCAACACTTTCGCTGTAGAACTGCGAGTGATTACTGGACACTCTTGTTCTAATATTTATACCCCGATGAAAAACTCCGCCTCGAGCTAGATTTTCTAAGCAGACGCACACCCATACTAGCGCAATCATATTTTCATTCCGTATATTCGAATGTGGAAATTTTAGTCTGCGCGCGCATGTTGTTTCTGAAATAGAAAAAACCAAATCAAAACTCTGTGTATCTATACACACAGACACAAATTAATATGTGGCGGATACAGATTTCGTATCCGTAGGATTCAAGTGGCGGGGAAAATTAATTTTCACCATCCCATACATGGATCGGGTGGAAAAGCAAACGAAAAATATACAAAATATATTTTTCTTCGTCCCTCTGGCCATCTCTGCAAAAAAAAAAAAATATAAAAAAAATATTTGAAAAGATATACAAAAATTAAATTTAGATATTTTTCCCACTTTATAGATATTTTTTTTTGTTGTGTAGCATTAAAGAAATAAGTTAATATATTTAATTGAATTTCTTTTTTGTTTCAAATTGGAATGACCTCAAACCATATAACAAGTAGCATAAATTGCCAGGAATTAAAAGTTCGGGAAAAGCGTGTCTAAATTTGGTGTTAAGCTGCTTTTGGTTGGGGATCTTCCGTCCGAGAGGATACATGTTTGCTTTTGGGTATGTGTTGGGGAAACAAGTGCGTTTGGAACTGGAGGGGAATCTTGCATATTGCACTTTATTTTGGATTTGTTTATGGAAATGCAGATGACGTAGGAACTAAATTATATAATCGATGCATTATTAAGTGTTTAAGACTTATTACTTTTCAAGAGCACTAGAGACGATGGCAGGCAAGTGCACTTATGTTCCTTTAAATTGGAATGGGTGATTTGGAATTATTGTCAGTAAAGTACCTTATGTTGATCGCATTGTAGGTGAGGGGCTACGTTCTTCCTGTTATTGTTGGTACTGGTTTCCTATTTAGAGAGATGACTCAGTGCCATTTGACGGTAAATGGTTCCAGCGAACATTTAGTTACTTTAGAAGGTGTGAATCGAAAGCTAATACGTCCAAATGGAGCTAATTATTGGATAATTTTGAGATTTTCCGAAAAATATGTTTACAGAAAGTTGGTGGACAATCGTTGTTATCACAGAATGATCTTCTTTGGAAAAAGGTGCTCTCTTCCTATTGCAGGTCTGTAGGAAATAATTTGGTTTACGTTTACTGACTTTGTCAGGCCTGCCAATAGATTAAAAAAAGTATAAAAATGTTAGGATTTGGCTTCGAAGCGATATTTTTGTATTTTAGGGCGAATGAGTGCGAAGAAAGAAGCACTTCGGGCTTGATTTATACTGAGAAACTCATTAGGCCTTTTTTATTATGCTCACATGATCTGTATAGATCATTGATTTCCATGGTTTACAACAAAAGTTGGATCTAAACCGTGAAAATCACACGCACCCGAAACTGCTAGCTAATAGTAGTCATAAAACCTTGAGGACGAATTCATTACTCGGAATCCCCCCTGGCCTTTTAGGGGTTTTGTTATAATTTATAAAAACACAATAACTCACGGACAGCCAATCGTATCGTTAGGGAAGCCATTTTTAAGAGTTCCTTGACATAAAGGTATGTTCCCTAACGATAATGCAATCGAACACAGTAATCAAACTTCGTTTCCTTACGAAAAAGTTGGGTAGAAGGCAACGAACTAGTTTTGACTTATGCATTCGAATGCATAGTCTTACCATTGCCAAATTATCGTGAGTATATTTTACAGAAGAACGATTCGAAATCATTTAAACTTGTTTAGAAATTTGTATTTTTACAGACAATTCGCTATTAGTTTGTGAGCTAAAATGCATTTTTAGAGTAAGGTAAATCCGCAAGAGACTCATAACTCCCAATTAACTAACTAACCGCCGATTTTAATCACAAACTGGGTATAAATTAAATTTGATTCAATACCACAAATATGTTCGCGCGAACTGTTTCAAATTCAATGACTTTCACTGAAGCTTTCAAAAAATTAAAACCAGTCGTTGAAGCATATGTAAACTGTTATTGCTCCATTTCTTCACGTTTACCTGTCGAAGATTTACTACCAAACAGTTTAGTTTTTGAGCCGATAACATCAAGAGAATTGTTCAGTGTTATCCTATCCTTAAAAAATAAAAACTCTAGCACGAGTGATGGTGTTTGAAGTGTGCTTCTGAAAAATATTGCCTTGTTTATCGTTGATGAACTAAGTGTTTTATTTTATCGTAGTGTTGAAAGGGGTTGTTTTTCTGAACATTTGAAATGTGCTGAAGTTGTACCTCTTTTTAAAAAAGGTTATGTTTCGGATTATAGGCCTTTTTCACTTCTTTCAACCTTTTCCAAGATGTTTGAAAAACTGCTTACAGTTCGTATTTTGTCGTTTCTCGACAAGTTTAATTTCTTTTGTTGCAACCAGTTCGGGTTTAGAGCAGAAATGTCAACAGAGGATGTAGTTAACTGTATGGTGGTTTAAACTGCAATAAATCTACCATATGTCTTTATAGACATGAATAAATACTAAACAAACTTTTTAATGCTGGTTTTCGAGGAAACATTTTTAAATGGCTGCATTCGTTAGGTATATAGGAAACATAGAGTTAATGTCAATGGTGCCTTGAGTGAGTCTCGATTTATGAAAAACGGTGTTCCTCAGGGTTATGTACTTGGCCCTTTGTTCTTCCTAATATACATAAATTCCCTTTTTCAAACTCAAGTTATATGGTATGGCAACTGCATTTGCAGACGATATAGCGTTTACTTATGAGTTCAAAACTGTATTTGAATGTGTCACAAGGATCAAGGATGATCCTGAAATATTAAGGGTGTGGTTTACTGCCCACAAATTAATCATCAGTGAGAAAACAAAATTGATGTCGTTCATTTCAAATGGTAATAATCGATTTTCTGAGTGTTGGCCTTTATTTAAAATGTTTCAAATTCTACCAATCAGACATTTTAATGTTTTTAAAGTCTTAAGAAAGAGATTTCTTTAAAAAAAGTGGTAATATACCGAGCAGAAATTACCAAATGTATAACCTACGTATACAAGAACACTATTTTTCGTTTTTATACTTATAGAGCTGCAAAGTTCTTTAATAAATTCCCCTTTCTATCAGAGAAATACCTTGTTTTTCCGCTTGTATCAGAAAAGTAAAAGACTGGTTGTTCACTTTAAACTATGATTGCATTGCATCACTTTTTTAGATTCCTTTTCATCAGAATATAAATTATAAATATTGTAATTTCATTAGTGTATCTTATCTCTAATTTGTTACGTTTCTATATATTTTTGCGTTACTTTTTATATATTTTTTTTTTTTAAATGTGTTAAGATTTTCTTGTCTTTGAGATTTACAAAATTATTTATATTTAATCAATACACTGATTGTCACCCGACATCAGTTACCATTTAAATTTTTTAAATCCTTGATGTGTCATTCACCACTAGTTAAAGAATGATTACTATTATTCCATTTTATTCTTTCATGAATATTGTTACTATTTTAAGTATGAAACGAATAAAATCAACTATCTATCTATCTGATGACCCTATTTAAAAACAACATTTCATAGCGAAATGGACCAGTGATTTGCCCCAAAAAAATTGTATTTTTAGGCGCCACCCGATCGCTTCAAGTGTGGATATGTAATGTTTTTGATGTACTTTTTTCTATTTAGTCCTTGGATGCCGATATTTAGCACGTTATTTGGTGTAACACAGCCCCTAGTGCCCAAAATCGGAGCAATGGAATGCACTTCAGCAAAAAATGTTTTGTATGGCAATATGCCTGAAAATGTGCTTAAAACATAATATCATGAGCCGTTCGTCATAATAAATAAATGCTTTTGATTTCAACTAAATTTCTACGTAACCAATTACTTAAAAATGAAAATTTTACATTTCCTGTATTTTTATGGTCGATGCTGTTCTGCGCTTTGGTTAAACACAGTCTGGGCGCCTAAATTTTTACTGTGCATTTGTGAAGAATTTGAATATGGACAAAAGTACTACAAAAAATACAAACTATAGTTTATATTTATGTAGAAAATCTGGATTGTAATCATGCTTCTGTCAGCCATATTCACCCTTCTTCTTAAATTCTATCGAATCGAACATTTTTTGATTGCAAAACAATCACTCGAACAAATTGCGTACGTTCTCAGTTTAAAGCGCCAGCGATTCGGTTATTATAATGAAAATGCTGGGAAATTGGGCGGATTTTCGAATATGTAAAGTAATTTTTTGTTTTCTCTTCCTTGCGGCATTTATTGAGTTGAGTTTTATAGGAACGCATGTGCATTTCTGCTCGATTGAAATTTGACACCCTAGTGAATAAAAAATGAACAAATCTTGCTTGTTTTTTTGAATAAACTTAAATAATCTTCAATTCGATGTGACTGAAGAGACAACAAAAAGTAGGTTCTTAATTACCTAAACTAATTTTGTTAAATTATGATATCTTTTGCGATTGTAATCACAAAGCAGGTCGGGGGGATCTTTATATCTTTTCATATATACCTATAAAGGGTCCTTCATTAGCGACATGACAACTTTCAGTGTGAACACACCCTTACACCGATTACCGAACTCTCAATAGGCGTGTTTTTTTGAGCTTCGTTCTCAGCAAAGCAGAGTAAAGTAGGATTTTCACCACACAAATTACAATACCTACTGCGAGTCTCGAAGTGTCAAGTAGAGCGTAGTTGTTGTAATTGCGTGCTGAAAATCCTACTTTACTTTGCTTTGCTGAGAACGAAGCTCAAAAAAACACGCCTAATGTCAAAATATTTAGTATAAAAATAATTTATTAATTGTCTTTTGCAAATAACTATTTATTTGTGAAATATGATATATTTCCAATAAATGTATAAGGTGCAGTACTTGATTATGAACCGCGAGACTCAGTTCGAAGGCAGACCAAATCGAGTTATTCGATTTTATTCTATTTCATAAATCGAAAGTAGGACTATCGATTGAAAACACTAAATTATCATTAGGCCTGTTTTTTTGAGCTTCGTTCTCAGCAAAGCAAAGTGAAGTAGGATTTTCAGCACACAATTTACAATAACTACTGCGAGTCTCGAAGTGTCAAGTAGAGCGTAGTTGTTGTAATTGCGTGTGGAAAATCCTACTTTACTTTGCTTTGCTGAGAACGAAGCTCAAAAAAACAAGGCTATTGATGCGAATAGGATTTTTTGTATCTGCAACGTTTTGGAATTCATAGAAAATTCGAAAATGTTTTAGTTCGCAGGCGAGCAATTTTGACCAACCTGTTATTAGGGTGAAAATTGTTTTTATTATCTATTCAAGCACGAGTTTGCGATCTGGAACTAGAATTCATATTTTTGTCTCCGGAGTTTCTAGTCGCTGCTGGATTTGTTTAAAATTTGTAATCTTGAAGTTTGTCGGCAGGAAACATCCCACCTATTAATCATTAATTAAGACCCAACTTTAAGTGCCTTACATGTAGATGCACATCAAAAGCAAAAGAGTTCGAGTTTTAGCGATAATTACCAGTTCGATCAACATAAATGTGTACTGAGTTTTTCGAAAGTAAAGGAAGGAACTATGGAGAATCGTATTTTCTTAGTATTCAATATTGATTTTGGACAAATCTTATGGCGAACTTGCAATAATTCAGAAAGTATCTAGGCGACCCAGTTGTGAACGTTCTTTGTTAGTGAGTTCTAGAACTGTTTGTTCACACAAAACGTTTTTGATTCGTAGGTTAAAAACACGAAACAGAATGTAACAAAACAAAACGTTTTGTTTGATGTGGTGTATTTTCAGCCTAAGGTTGTGCTACTTATCCGAGGTTTACCTGAGTCTCAACCACTACGCTTTAGCAAACTGCTCTCCATGTTTATTAAGGTAGCTTTCCACTTGTGAGGGTTACTTTGGGCTAGATCTTCATCCATACTCTGTTGCCTACGTACAAAAATCGAAGAATCTTTTGGTCGTTGATATCTGTGGTTTTATATTCAAGTCAAATTTAACGACAAATTCAAACTATTAACTATGCCAATGTTGCTATACAGCTCGAAATGTATACTGCTAAATTTGTTTCTAAACCATGGGGTACCTAAAGATGCAACGAGTTGCATGCTTGGGCCTTTTTGGAGCGAACATGAGAGTCTGCTTCAAATCTGAGATTAAGGCAATAGTTTTACTTACATTCGTCGATATAGACATCAACAAAGTGGCAAATTCATCAAAGCTTTACTCTCTGGCCTCTTGAATTCGACATGGTAGGTGAGTCCTTTGGAAAGACGCTCCAAGAAGTACTTAGGTTTCTCGCTCAATTTGAGAAATTTTTACTGTTTTTTAATGCGTTGACGAAAACAACTTGTTAACTTGATATAGTGACTAATTTGACTTTCTTGGTCGCTTATTCTAAACAGATTCGTGCCATGTTCTGGAAATATTTCAAACAAGTCGTTTTCTAAATGCACAAGCGAGTTCGGAATTTCATTGAACCAATCACGGGACAGTAGGTCCCGATGTACCCCGCTTGAGTTTTGGACATCCGCCTCGTATATAGGTAATTTCATCATCACAGCGCAGATGTCGCTCAGCGGAATTTGGACCTCTAACTTTGTGACAAAGGTTACAAAGGTAAACATCATAATTTTGATTATGATTGGATAGATTTCTTTTGAAAAAGGAATCAGAAGTCTCTCAGTAGCTTGAATTCTTCTTCAATCCTAATTATGAACTTTAAATCTAAGTTAAGGAACACGTAATGCATATTGATTAAAAATGCGGTGGCTTTACTAAAATTGTCCCAGCGGTGTCAATATTTTCAAACATGCATGAGGAACAGTTGGGCCATCCTTTGGCAGCGTTTTCTTTTTTTTTTTTTTAACAATAAGATACATCTGTCGCTAAAAATAAGACCAGCCCTCTCGAGCTTTATAATATTTATTTGGTTGTTTATTTTCCTGTCTACATTCTTGGGCCATCATTGAATTTCTGTTGATAATTAATATTCCTCAGACTAGTTATATCTTTCTGAGATTTTTAAATTTATATCCATTGGTGATTTACAATAAAGGGACAGCTCCATTAAAAGAGTGCATCGAAAGATATGGTCATATATAAAAGTTGACATTAAAGAAGATCATATGAAAAATATTTGATCGTTGACAACCGAGCTACAAATAGAATCCAATTAGTTATTTATTTCGCTCATAAAATGTCAAGAAAATCAACAACATGACGGAATATTTTTGCATTAGAAATTTATATTTAGGGTGGAAAGGCTTTTTGTTCCTATAATAAAAACCTCGAATGTACATATTAATCAAACACACCACTGAAATGAAGCTTCAAAGCGACGATCGAGCTTAAATAGGCATCAGTGGTGTATTTTACACCGCACTATCCGCAATCGATCTGGAAATACTCATAGAAACACGTTTTCTACTGCGGTCCAAGCACGGTAGACTATCAAATTTTGTCTTCTTGCTATAGACACGGCAATACATCTTTAACCACCGCCCACCGAACGCCGCCCTCTTCGCGTACAAAAATAGACCACATCTACACAATATAACTGAAATCATTAGCTTTCAGCTGTCCAGCATACAAATCGATTTTGACCTCGATTTTCTCACCCAATCTAACGCACAAATACACACTAGCAGTAAATGTATTATATACGTTGTAGTTTGTACTTCTTCCATAAGGTATCGACTGTTGTTAGCTGTCTTGTCCTGTCAGCCGTATAGTCAAAGAGATGAATTTCCCAACAAGAAATTATCCCATTAGGTTTAATTGTTTATTAAGTGCAGAACCTGCACCGCATGCACTAGTGATGTGCGCCAAAAAAGATGTGCAACAGTTTTTGGCAAGGATCCCAACAGCTATATGCACACCAATAGGTGTGCTCGTATCTTGTCGCAAAATTCATAAATTAAGACGTCCGGGTGTATGGTTATGATTGTTAAAATTATCAATCTAAATGGCGGGCATTAATTTTATTTTTAAAAATCATACACTATGCGTTTTTTGATGTGCACACCTTTTAAGGATGCATTCACCTTTCAGGAGCTGTGCCAAAACATCGTTCAACTAACAACAAGAAACAGCGACGAGTATCTGACGGTATAAAAATAAGTGCATGCAATTTGTTAGTCATATTTATTTATTCCTTCATTCTCCCGGTGTCTATATTTGTGTGTGCGCTCGGCGCTCGCCTCTGTCCCATTTGAGTGCGAGATAGATTTTGCGAAATTCCTCCGCACAAATACTGATGTCGTGATTTCATTCAAAATTCTGACTCTTTTCTGACCATAAATGAACGTAAATCCATACACACAGAGGGAAGCAAACTACCAGTCACAGGCAGTGGGATAAAAATACCTATCACAAAAATACGAGAGCCAGGAGAATACGGTAAAAGTTCGGAAAATATTTTTAGACATTTCTCCACAACGCCGTGCTCTCATTCAAAGCGTTCCAAATATCCATCGAAACCATTTCAGGCTACCACTATGTGGTGATGCTGGCAATGCGCATGCGGAGCTCTTTGGAATGTATTGGCGTCTAAGGAATTCCTCCAACACCCTCACACAGTTACACAATATTGCGCCTTCCAAACACACTGGTGGTATGGTTTATTTTTAGCAACTTCTTTGGAATGTATTTGCCAGCGGAATTATTATATTTTTTCAACTTTTTGATATACCATATCAACTTGTACTGTTTATGTGTGTTTATGGTTAATAAACACACCCCCGCTGGCTAGCATCGGTGCTAACTTGGAGGCTGCCGCTTCGACTATTTGCTCATTTGATTGTTGACCGTTGGTTTGAAATAAACTACTAAGCGCCTACTAATTTCATTGGTTAAATTTTTGTCCAAGCTAAATTTGAATTAATTGCAATTTTTCCTATAAAACAAATGTAATCATATTTTTATTTCTTAATTGCCTAATCTCATCTGTAACAACACCTGTTGTTAATTCTTTGACACACACGAATTTGTTAACCCAAAATATTCGCTTTGAGATTTTCGGTTTCTTGGTTTAAATTTTTTTTTTATTTTGTATACAAAAGAACATAAAACGGTTTCTGCCTTTATATTTTGGCGTGCCAATGATCTAACCATAAAAAGCTTGGTGTGTTTTTTTCGACTAGTGGCTGTATAGTTAAGATATCCAATTAGACAAAAATGAAGGAGAAGAAAAAACATCTACGAGTACGATAAACAAAAAAATTGAAACTTATTTAAACAAAACGCTATTTATAAAATATTGCCAAATGAGTGTACGCTGGTGCTAATGAAAGTGGTTGTTTACAAATTTCTTGAGAAAAAACGAATCCCGTGAAATGAAATATTCTTTTTTTATTGCTTTTTTGTAAAAAAAAATATCCTAATAGCTGAAATGTGATATTGAAAAAACAATCACAAAATCTTAAAATATATTTAGGGCATCGCTTTTGAAGTTAAAAAAAAATGTTTAATTGTCCTTTCAAAAGTAATACAGTGGACGGAAATTGTATTGAAGTTTGTGCAAAATTAAAACAAAACTAAAGCGAACATTCCTTGTTAAGTAATGGAATGTAAAATGTAAAAATTACAACGATAACAATTCGATAAAATATTGGCATTGCACATTCCATTACGTGATGCGCCATTTTTGGCGCGTCTCGTGTGTCATAATGATGTTTATCGACGTGAAAAAGTAAAAAAAAAAAACGTTCGTATATACGAAATAATTCAGCGGTCACAATTTCAAATCGAGAAACAAGACAAAACTTCAATTAGAACACCTATATCTCAGCTGTCAGAATTTATTTATTTTTTCGAATCGTGGGATTGTCGTGCGTCATCGAGATTTGTTTACCAAATTTTTCTGAAATATAATACGATCGTTAATCAATATTATCTACTAATTCGGGCACTGAATAGTGTAATACAACAACGTCTATAATTGTATTATCGAGTCTTTACTATATGCCCAAATGTGTGGCTGTTATTTTACAATAATTGTTGTTAACATTTACATTTGGCTAATCTTTAATTAAACTAAATCTTTATTAAAGTCGTGCGATAGGGACCGTTTAAAATTTTAATTTAACTGCTCTTTAAATTTCTTGCTTTATTACCATAACGTTATATAACGCATTCTCTATGTGATGTCAGTTTTCATTTTATTTCTCGAGTTTTCATTGATTTGAAAAAAATTATAATCATCAATTAGTATCAATTCAAAATATTGGCAGCTGTCACGAAATACACGAAATTTGTAAGCAGAGAAACTGAGTGCTACTACTAACTAATCCACGACAAAAAAATTTAAAAGATGTTTATTTTTTTCATAATCGTAAAGAAAAACTCGAAAATAATTTTGAACCTGATTTCTAAAGGCCTCTTACAACTAGTGTTGCGAAGCAACAACTTTTGCAAATTTTCGATTGCATTTTCAATAACAGTTTCAGGTGCCAAATCATAGCAGAACTTTCTCAGTTATTCTTGTTCAAAATTAGAGCAGTTTATTTAAAATCGTCAGAGATAATTAATGTTTCTGCATTCGCCCCAAAAATAAAAACTCGCAATCATTATATTGATACGTGAACATCCAAAGTTTCCGTACACCTTTTGATTAGATATTTATTTTGAAACGAGGAGAATGAAACTTATATCTGTGCCATGGATGTGCACGAAGAAAAAAAAATCACGTGCATATAATATTTCCGTTCAGGTAGGTATAATGTAGTTAACATTCCATCACTCAAAATTCCTGACCAATTAAATGAAAAAATCCAATTAAATTTAGAAAATCACTCTGAAAAGTGATGCAAAAGCTTTAGATTTTTAGATTATGTGTCAAAAACACTATTGACTTTCAAAGTCAACGATCTTAACTACAAAAAGTGGCCTGCCAACTCAAATGATTGTGTTTCAGTTAAACCGCATATCCGTTGCACACATATTTGTTGCGTAATAATTTCACTGACGGAATATTTTGAGATTGAACTGTCAACCGTCTTGTGCACTTGAATGTGCTTTATTGTAACGAACACAGTTTATTTTATTTTCTCAACATTCCCATCAACGAATGAGCTCACTCTCAATTTGTGAAAACTATTAACATCAGCGCAGAAGTAGAAAAACCGAAATTTTTCGTCATTGCTTCAATAAGTTGGCATAATTATCTTCATATGTCAGTCGAATATATAGGGCCGCAACGGATATGACAGATGCCACCTCGAACATTTTTAATGAGGCACCAAACTGTAAAGCGTATATTTTCTTCTATGTAAATAAAAATCCTTTTTTTTTTATTGCAAAAATCAGTAATATTTTTAAAGGCAGGGTGATAAGATTGGATAAAATTGTGAGAGCCGCAAAAGGGATCTAAAGGTACTACAGATATGCATATTATATGTTATGGTAATGATGCTATAGTAAAATATTATGTGTACGCCACATTAAATAAAGCACTTAAGCTAACGTGAGACTGGTGCATTCAAAAATCCTTTAACTAGTCCCGGATTTGAGATCTAAATTTGAGGTTAACATTATTTTATGTGATAGCACTATTGTGGCCGCTTGTGTTTGTCTTCCTTCATACATATATCACCCATCCTAAATGTATGCAATCTATTAATCTGCACACGGTGACATGCTTTTAAAGTGAAGCTGGTGAAGTACTTTCTAGTTTTTGTTGACAATTGACATCATCAGAGTTAACATAAATTATTAAATAACTCATGCAATATTCTCACAGCCTTCAATTTAGTTCCCCGAACGGACATTCGATTTACCAAAATTTCGACAACAAGTACCACACACGCAAATCCAATTAATATACCTAACATTTGAAACATTCCAAAAATCTGATCTACTCTCAAGCTCTTGAAACCATCTGAGTTCGTTCGAGCTTTAAGTATTCGTTCCAATTCCAAGTCTCTGGTCCATTTCAGTAAGTGTCCCGACTCGATGATATACTGAATAATCGGATTGATCTGATCTAAAAGATGAAACTTATTCGGCATCAGCATGGTGACTAAGTAAGTATAGATGTTCTCATCGCGGTCGAAGCAGTAGAGGTTTTCCCTTGGAATTCGAGGATTGTGAATCGAGTACTGTCGCGATACGGCCACCGCCAGGTGCTTATTGTATGCGGCTTTCTGTAGGCATTCTTCAATGTTGTAGCAAATGAGTAACTCATGTCGGATGTACTTGAATAGCTGAGCAAAAAAATCAAATTAGATTTCAGGTGTCTACTATGTATGATTACTTACATCATCGTCCTTGTTCAAATGCCGTATGATTTCCACACTCCCGGTGACTGACATGCTGTGATCCATCAGCTGAACTGCCTTCTTTATTTGCGGCGAACTAGACGGATTGGTTAGAGAACTGATTACAAAAGAATTATAAATGCTTCCCATCAGTAAGGAGGCTACAAAAGACATCAGAATGCAGACCCGGAGACTGGTTTGAAGATTTGTCGTCCGAGACGATTGATTTAACCCGAATCCAATCATTTTAATGACTGTGGCTATGAAGCCCTTGCAAAGCTTTATCGCAGCAGGTTGACTCTTTTGAATCATATGCACGACCAGTGTATTCAGAACAGTGAAACTGACCATACCGAGGTATATGTCATATTTAAAGACCTGAAGAAAATTAAGCCGATTGAATATATTATTCGCCTTGATCACGCACCAAGTTAGGTCGTCCTGTAGATATGGTACGCTGGCCGAGACAAGGTGACTTAGATTTGGATCTTCATCGATTCCTCCGATGATTATGTCGACCTCGCTGTAATGGAAAGAGGCGATAAAATAAATTATTTGTGTCTAAGACATTCTAAGGATAAACACAACAAAGATTAACTGTCAAAATTAACAGATAACACAAATTCAAATTTGGAAACCCTTTGCAAACACACCCATCAATAAGTCCCTGGAACATGTGAAACAGCGTCTTATTCTGTATCGTAATCTCAATGACGATGTGCAAAGCTTCGGCTAAGGTCTGCACCAACATCCACTCGATGCCCTTCATGCGGCCACCCTCCACGAACATGTACGGCTCCCAAGATCTTGAGTATGCCGTCAACGGGCAACCACTCAAATCCTTTGGAATTTTATCCACAAACAGTCCCCGACTGTACTCCTCCACGTACACAGTTCCATTATCATCTTCTTCAGTAGCACAGACGTCCAGTGTTTGAAAAGCAATCACCCTACTGCCGCAATGGTTCTCAGGATCATAAGGGAATGCGGTTTTTGAGAAAACATGCCCACTCTCCATAGTCTGAGCGATGACATTGATGTTGAAAATTTTCCTGGTCATGAACATCAATAGAATCTCCACCATTAGTTCGGTTATTTCGTCCTCGGTCTCTTCGGTGGTTGAGAAGTACACGACAAACTGTGCCAGAGGATTCCAATTCTCCATCGATTTCCAATCGTTAAATACGTCTTCCAAGTCGTCATCATCCAAGTTCTCCACAACAGCGAAGTACAATTGCGGTTTTTCGGGCACAATCGAGGAGGACTCTACCTCAGTCGATATGCCCTGTCGATTGGGATCACGCACCATAAGAGTCCATGAATAGCTCGGATCCAAGTGAAAGGCCTGAAGCATTCGATTTTGAAGATAACGTTCGGCTGATGTTAGGCTAACAACTAGCAGCGATCCTGATAGTATTTCGCCAGATTGGAAGTACTTGCTCACAAGGCTGTAGGTGCACTGAACCCGCATCTCCTCGTCGTCGCTGACAGCGTTTAAGTTTATGCCAAAAGTTGAATTTGGCGAAAATGTGGTGGACAACAGCAGCAACCAGAAGAGCGCCCGTAAACGGGACATTTTGAATTGAATTGCCAAGAACTGTGACGACTCCTTTTATTCAACAATGCGAGCGAGACCCTAAGGATTAAACAAACTTACTAAGCAAATAGCAATCATCCAATTAAGATATTGAATCTTGTAATTATACTATTATTTTTGATTACCCCGCGGAAAGATAACGACTTCATATGGAGTGTGTTGCACTACCCCTAGGCGGTCTTGTGCATGTTTGGAGTTGCTTCATTGATTTTGAGGTTGATACGATTGCTGCCCGCGTATTACGATATCACAAAGCAATTACTCGTTTTATGAAGTACGAGTAAGAGCTTGAAAATCAATGGTTAATGACCGGTTGGAGGCTGGAACTGCAACAAGGAATGGTGGCTATTTAGGGTGGTGTCAGTTTCTTTACTTATAAGGATATGTCTCTTTGCAGGCTAAATTATGTTACTCTCTTTTTAATATACGAGTACATACTTGCATTATGTGGAATGCCATTTTGTTGTGGCATGTGAGAAGTGGGTACGGTGCTTGACCCTTGGTCCGTACAAGAAAAAAAAATCATGTCAGTCTTTCACGTCTAGATGGACTTCATGTTGCAAACAATTTACCTCTACCCTCCCTATCTTGACTACTGTACCCGCCTAAGTAGTGCCTTTATTGGCCAACTTTCAAAAAAATAGGGACATAGTTTTGCTCTAGGGATCTATAACTTAATGCCTGTAGCCTTGAATTTACCGGGGAAAGTATGAGCACTCACAAAAAACCTCAATCACAGTATTCAGTTATATTCTACACTTGGTGCGCAATAAAATCTGCTCATATGTTTTTAGCATCAAGGTGTAATTTGCATTTGAAGCCAGGCTTTAAAAGTTTTTCGAAAAATCGTCTATAAAGTTACCATTCAAACTTTTAAAAAGCCCCAAAGCTTCCTCAAGTAATTCAATATATATTAAATTGTTAATACAAATTATGACGAACTTAAATTTACTGAAAAGTTGTATGCTACCCAGTCGTGCACTTTTTAGGTACGCAAGTGTTTCGAATAGAATTAAATGCATTTGGTTATGTGTCCGGCCATCATTCCTGCGCGGCCAAAATGTATGTATGAAAGCTTCTCGAGGGATGTTGTTGAATGAATAAATTAATGATTGATAGAAATTTATTTAGCATTTTATATAGCTATTAGATACAATAACTTTTATTAAAGATTAAAAAAAATAAATATAAAATGAATTATACATTTACAAAATTACATTGATCTACAGGGTACAATTTTTAGAAATTTAATTTTATATACTCTACAACCAGTCCTTTACACTGCAAGCACTTTTAATTTTCATTGGTTAGTTATTAAATAGTTTAAAACCCTTATATACTAGGGAATTCTGTGCACCTACCGTTACGTAATTCGGCAAACGTATATCATTAATATCAGAGACATTACTGAGACCATCAACTTCGGCAGATTTCCCGTTACTTGCCTACAAGCTATATTTTTATGGGGTGGCAAATGCTAAGTGCGCTTATATTGTTACATAGAAATTCGTATTGACAAATGTCACCTAACTTCAAAAATTCAAACTCACCAACACAATCGCACCTTGCATATGCCACTCCCGCTGTGGGCAAAGTTGCTGACAGTGTTTATAGAATTTTATCCCTTAGATTTGAAATTAATCGTTACGTGTGTATAATACTTTTTTTTTTAGGAATAATTGAACATTTGCTTAAAATATTAAAGAAAAATGAGCGTAGATTGGTTGAAGGAAAATTAAAACATTTTGAGCAAATTTTCTTCAGTTATCTAAGAAAAATTTACACATGAAATCCAAGTTAAAGATATTTAAAAGCAGAAAATAAGTAAACATGTTTCTAGTATATAGAACATCTCCATTATTAGCCTTTTAACAATTTATAATAACTAACCAATGTCATTCAGCAATGAATAATTGTGGTATTCCCGAACTCTAGCAAATTTCCCCACGGTTGCCGAGGTTGGCAGCATTTATTTTTATATTTTTTTATGGTTTTTCACACGGATTCTAAATTGACATAACAGCGATGGGAAAACAAAATGGCGAATTTGACCTAAAAATGAGGGGGCCAGCGGCAAGAGGATTGTGAGTTGGGGGTCTCGCAGCATGATTTGTCCATGATAAATATAATGTAAAGGGTTTTCCAATAAGAGGTGTTATTTTGGTATTCAAAGAAAAATTCCACTTTTAGTGATAAATGATCGGATGTTTATTTCATAATAAAGAGGAAGGTATGCCGTTAATAATGAAAAACAACATCAGCCAAATGGCAACAACGAGCACGCATACAGGACCGTATCCTTTTCATAAAATTTTCCATAACCAAATCGCAAGGTGGCTGCCCTATGTCCTCAATAGCCTCACGAATTTTATGTTTGAGGTCTTGAATCGACGCTGGGCTGTTGTTGATCGGCCGGCTTGAGTTGTTTTGTTAACTGAACTTTATAAGCCTTAAGACACAAGTCTTTATGCAAAATACGGTGTAATGACGTTTGTGGAATACCCAATTCCAAAGAACGACGAGGAATGGACAAACCTGGGTTTTCTTTAACACTTTGGGCTACAGCAGCAATATTGTCAGTTGTTCTTGAGCGACGTGCACGGGTTTTATTCTTCACATCACTAACTTGCCCCAACAGCTCGAATTTTTCCAACAATTTCTGTATTGCGGTCCGACAAGGTGCTTTACGACGAACTAAAAATGCTTTAGTTTTGTGAACTGTGACTGCAAGATTTTGACCATTTTTGTAGTGAATTTTAATAATTTCAATGCGTTGTTGAAGCGTGTATCGTTCCATTTTTAGTAATGGCGTAGTTTTTACTTGTCAAATGTCAAAGAATAAAAGCTTCAAAAGTGACAGCTACCGAAATAGCGGGTCTTTCACAATAACACCTCTTATTGGAAAATCCTATATAATTTGTCAAATACTTGGCATTAACTTACTTTTAATTTTAACGACAAACACTAACATATTTACAGTAAGCCGCTGCTTTACAGATAACCACATTAAAGTATTTAACAAAAAATTAATTGGACTATAAATATTGCACTTTAAAATCATTCTCATAGTCTTATTTTGTAATAATTGAAGTCTTGAAATCAGAAATAAAATTGTTGAACAATACTCATGGTTTCACAATCACGTTATAAATTTTGATCGCTGTCAAAGTTGACACATCTCTACGTATTCTTCTCATAAAACCAATCTTTTTAGCAATTTTATTACAAAGATAATTTATGTGGCTTTTAAATGTGAGTTTGCTATCAATTGTTATCCCTATAGGTATTTTATTTCATAAACTTTTTCAATAACTTCAATTTCAATACAAAGATTACAAACGGTATTTAAATTTTTACTTAAAATCATTGACTTTGTTTTCATAGTATTTATCATAAGCTGGTTTTCACACAGCTTGTTTTTCGGTGACACTCTTCAACGTCTGCTTCCACAGCATACAGCAGTGCATCGTCCGCAAATAATACAAGTTGTTATACATTTTTTTTAGAATTATGTAAAGCGCACGGAGTCTCTGTGGTAAGTGCGCTGAGCTTCTGAGCGTTGCATCTTGGGTTATATTTAAGTATAAGCTCCATTTTAAAAACCAACCCTTAAGGGATAGGAGGGCGCCTGGTGTGAACAAATGGAAACATCATTCTCTGGATCACTGATACTAAAACGCTGCAGTATATCAGCAGAAGTTTTAAGCGAGTCGGTTGCCCGTTAAGTAAGTAAGTTTGTATATCAGTCTCTTCTATAATACAGCGTTATGCACTTTTTTAAGAAACTTGGTTAAACCTTAAAATGTTTAACATCTGGTCAAGTGGAGAGTGTAAACCTTATCACTCACATCTCGGTGCCACCGCTTTTCTTAAAACAAGCTGTCCCAATTAAAATACCTGGGAGCTGCTGATTACGAAATATATGAACTTACGATTCTCTAGCTCTGCGCAGAAACCTCGACGAACTCGATTCTTCCCCTCTGAACAAACAATCACATACTCCCTGAGGTGCTTGTAAAAATCAACAAAGGCTACGTAGCCCAGGAAACAAGTGTTCATCACAAAGAGTGTTCCAACCAACAAATATAGCTCACTTATCATTTGCATAGATATAACATACCTATTGTCCTTTTTGTATTGCGGTTTAAAATTCAGGGGCTGTCAACAGAAGTACCTGTATGTTAAGAGGCACTGTGAATACGGTAATCAGGAAATAGTTATTCATTAAAAATCGACGTTTCCTTGTCAATTTTGTTATCTGCACAAAAATATCGATAGTCCTGATTGCGATTTTGACGAATTGTCTGTCGGAGACTTCAATATAATCGAGAACGTGTAGGGATGGCTTGCCGGAAAGTTTGTCAATCTGGCAGACAATTTGACGACATCAACTCATTACAAAATGCCACTAAAAGCTCCTGGAGCGAATTATCAATGGATCTTTTAAAGTGTCTTTACGATTCAATACCTAACAGAATCTCTGAAGTGATTTCAAATAAAATTGGCTATACAAATTAATAATTGATTATAACATTATGAAAATACTGTTTAACGCTAAGTTTTTTGAATATTTTGACATTTATATTAATTTTAAGTTATTGAGTCTATTTGATTGATCGAGAAAAAGTGGTCATTTATTTAAGTTCATCCACCTTTTAACTTAGAACACTGAATTTTGTTTTGTTTAGTAAAGAATTAAATACTGAGTAAATAAAAAATACATTTTTGCAAATTCTGACTGTTTTTTATTTAAAAAAAATAATATTCTATAAAAGAAATCTTGAGTTTATTCGATTGATCGGCAGTGTACATAATTTTCCACCGATACTGCCCTAGGTCTCGGTATATGAGGTTAGATCTTAGATCTTAGAAACCAGACATATGGTTTGATGAGAATAATTGAGCTGTGGCTTTCAACCCATCCTGGTGGTGAAGAGTGCCATTCCGAAGGCTTGTGCCTGCAAGTACATCACTTTGAGTAGGAA
The DNA here is from genome assembly GCA_916610125.1 of Cheilosia vulpina. Lineage (NCBI taxonomy): Eukaryota > Metazoa > Arthropoda > Insecta > Diptera > Syrphidae > Cheilosia > Cheilosia vulpina. Next base: position 110,441,126 of record OU744276.1, on the reverse strand, counting down.
AAAGTATGTCGGCTATATTCAATTTCAAATTCATTGGCGTTTTTCTGTTAAAGGTTGACTATAAGGTGACGATGCGTGTAAAATGTTCGGACGAGGTTCTCCTAGTTGTGTACCCTCCGAAGGAAGGTATATTCACTTTGTCATTACATTTGTAACGCCAAGAAGGAGTCACCGGAGACCTAATAAAGTATATATATTCTGCATCAGGATCACATTCTGAATCGATTTAGCCATGTCCGTCTGTCTGTCTGTCTGTTGAAAGCACGGTAGCGCCCAAAGGAATTGATATAGGCGAATGAAATTCAGTGAAAGGACTTCTTTTTATCGCCGTTAAGTTGGTATTAAAAATGGGCTATGTCGGTCAAGTAGTTCTGATACGTTCCATACAAACCCAATATAAGAAAACACATGTTGAAAACACCATAGCGTCGAATTGAATCCACCTAGGGAAGTGAAATTTTGTGGCAGGACTTATTATTATTGTCGTACAGTTGGTATTAAAAATGGGCTATGTCGGTCAAGTAGTTCTTGTACCTCCCATACAAAACCAATTTCGCATGACTTGTATGCAGTGGAGGGTATCAAAGCATCGCCCAAGCCGATAACACTTTTACTTGTTTGCATTTAGTTTACTTACAGAAGTTATACTTCGTTGACAGCATGGGCATTAATTATACAAAAGAAGGTAATCCGATATACGGACATTGGACATAAAACGCCGAAGGTCTAGGCGTCGCCTTTTCGGTCCGATAGTATTAACCAACGTCTAAACGGTGGAAATCCGTCGCTCCGTACGACTCTGTATGCACCGTACTTGCATTTCCCCGAATAAACCAAATATTGATTATAAACCGAAAATATTTGCTTGGCTGTCAATTGAAAAAGTGCTGCCAATTTGAAGCAAAACTCTAAAAATTATAAGTAAATCTTGACCCCAATTACCGGCCGACTTAGAAATGATCTTGGGCCAATACATATTCCTCTGAAAATTATACAAATATAGCCAATTGCAAACGAATTTTGTACTTTTAAAGCTTTCTGGTACCAACGAGACAAGTTCAAATTTGTTTGGATTAGTACAAATGACGTATGCTTCACAACAATGGGTAAGACAAATACACATGCCTTATTCATAGCCTCATGCTCACAGTAATACTTTCACCCACAGCTACCTTAACCTTTCAGTTGATTAAATACAAACAAGCCCATGGCTATCTTGCTTAATTGAATTTTTCAGAACCGTGCACAGTATACGAGTTTCGCTTCCAGCCCGCGCTTAGTTGTCGGATATAGCTTACCATGGACACGTTATACAATCGCACTGATAAGTTATCTTTTTTACTACTTAAGATTATGTACGTCTATGCAAAAGTATTCGGCATGGCTCTCTTTGCCATCAGAGGCGGTGAAAAGCCTCATCTCAAGTATTCTGTTCAAGTGAAATTCCTTTCAATCGGCTGTCGAATTACGTGCCTTGTTTTGTATACAACCTACGTGGCAACTGAGTTCAGAAGAATAGCAAATTTGAAAAAGTCCATCCCTGAGTCATCGACCGTAGAAAACTATACTCTAATAATGTATGTCTTCCAATTCATCTGCATCATAGGGTTCACGGTAGTGTTGATTGCCTTTCACGCAGTCATGCATAAGCAGTTTGTCAAAGTTGTCAATAGGGCTATCGACGTCTTTGTTCGAATAGCAAAGCTGTCAGCGAAACGCCGATTTTTTAGCACACATTTTTACCTGATTATCCTACTAAGAGTGGCACTCACTTTCCAGCCGGTCATCTTGAACATCGCACATTTCTACAATGGACTTCAGAGTCGAAAATACCTGAGAGTACTGCAGTGGTGTAGTGAGCTATATTTATGGCTGGGCATACTCTTTGTGATGGACGTGTGCTTTGTGGGCTATATAGCACTTGCTGATATGTACAAGAACATCACCGAATACATGATTGAGTTCGAACAGCGCTTGGAGAAGGAAGATCTGCAGGGCGTAACCAAGTCTCGTCATCGTCGTACTCTTCGGACCCTATGTGAAGAGATAGAGGAGTGTACACTCATATACTCGGAGATTCACAACATCGCCAGAGATTTTCAGAAGCTGTTTCAGTTCAACATTCTGTTGACGCTTGTCATTAACTTTGTTAGCATCGTCATTATCGTTCATTTGAGCATTTGGTTGTACCTTGTGAAGGGTGAAATAGTAGTTTACATAATTGTAGTTGGCGGCGTTAAGACATTCGAAGTCTTGCTGTTCGTATTTGCCGTAGATAGGGCTCTACGAATATCGAGGATTGCTAAATGCCTTAATTGGGAAAGTTTGAGTTCGGATGTGGACATGGACAAGCGCTGGCATCGAGCTGTAAGTTTGAAAAAATATGTAATTAAAATACATACATCGTCAAATATTTGTTTTTTTTTTTCTTATTTTCTTAGGTTCAACAGTTTTTGAATGTTTTGAGGTTTCATGACTTGAAGATAGAAATCTGCGGGTTCTTTGAGCTGAATAACGTGCTTTCGCTTCAATTTCTGTCAGTAATTGTTGCCTACTTGACGGTTCTGATTCAGTTTGCCTTCCTTGGGTATTTTCATGAAGAGGACTACATATTCGAATCCTTTGCTGAGTCTTAAAATTTTAACAAATGCGTCTTTGGAGTTATAATTAAAAAGGTACAGAGATGCTGTTGTTGTTTTTGTTTTTCCTGGGAGTAGAACTGCACACCTCTTGGTCACTATAGCAAACATTTTCGATCAGAAATGTTGCTCGGTTTTCATAAGTTGTTGTCACTTCTTAACCTAAACGAGGGTTTTCTCTTTCAAATTGTGGGAAGTCCAAAATAACTCTACGAAACTCGCGAAATCGTGTTTGAACTTCCCAAATAAATCTGTTCACCTCTCAGTGCATCGATAAAAGATCCTATTTTCGCATACATGGCAAACGTGACATAAAATGATACATCCCAAGACAAGGCACAATTATTACATCAAATATAAACAAAAAAAAAAAAAAAAAAAAAATCAAGACAAGAACTATGTTCCCTGCAGAGCCATCGTTGGTATCCGCCACCATCTGTCGGGTGGAGGTGTGTCTATCTATGGCATTTACCCAAGCACATTCAACTGTCACAAGAGCGGCAATCTCAGTCGCTCTTCCGCATCCATGGTGATCAGACGACTTTGATAGTGAGGCAGTGAAAGCTAAGGCAAAAGAAAAAGTAGTGTTTTTGGACAACAATATCTAATAAGCCATTTGGCTCAGTGGAGCAACCGTCGGCTCTGACGCAGAAGGAGCCCAGTTCGAGTCCCAGTGGGGGAAAACTTTTTTTAATAAAATAAATAACAAAGCAAAAAAACAAGTAGAGGAAGTGCCGCAAGGCAATCACGCGATGGACACTGGCCAGCCAAAGGTCCCGCAAGGTGATGCCCCGTTGCCGAAGAGAGTTGTGACAAGGCAAGCCACAGCAAAAGTGCAGCAAATGGGGACAGAAAACGAGCCAACAACAACAACTACAACAGCTACAGCAGAAGCAGTGCCAACAACAAGTACAGCTGCAATAAAAAATGTACAGTCGCTGGAAACAACGAAAGTTGAGAAAAGGCGAAGAAAACTCAAGCCCACGCCGAACTTGTCACACAAGCGAAAGACAAGGCCAAATGAGGAAGCGATGACGTCAGTAGCAACGTCATCTGCCCAAGAATCGGACGGCGAGGACACAGATGGACTCAGCTACTCGTACGAATCCGAAGGGGGCGAAGGTCGGTATGTCGGCGAAGGTAACTCATTCCAAGAGTTACTGGACGCCGTCGAAGACCAACAACAACAACAACAAGATGCCGAAAATGAAGAAGACGAAGAAGCCCAGCTCGATCGTCTGATCAAAGAGCTCCTCGCAAAAAGGGAAAAGTTGCGCCAGCAAAAAATGCTTCAGCAACAACAAAAGCTGAAGCAAATACAAGCTGAGCAGCAACAGCATAAACAACAACAAAAACTGCTAAAGCAGCAGCAACAACAAGCAATGCTGAAGCAGCAACAACAACAACAACACAAAAAGCAGCCGGCACAGAAACAGCCGCTGCCACCGCAACAACAACAGCAGCAGAAACAGCAACCGCAGAAACAGCAACCGCAGAAACAGCAACAGCAACAGCAGTCGCAACAACAGAAGCAGCAACCGAAGCAACAACAGCAGCAGCAGCAGCAACAGCAACAGCAACAGCAGCAGCAACAACAACAACAACAACAACAGACGAGGAGGGAGAAGATACCTCCAATAAATGTAAGTTATTTAGATATAAGTGATAGCATAAGATTATGTAGGCTAGTTACTAAGAATTTCTATATAAAAAGGCTTAACGCCACAAAACACATAATAATGTGCACTAGTATGGAGGAGCACAAAAAAGTACGCACCGCTCTGGAGAAAGCAGAGGCGGAATATTTTACATATACTCCAAAAGGAGAGAAACGGCAAACGGTGCTGCTTAAGGGTATCGACCCAGATATTAAAATAGAGGAGCTTGAAAAAGAGCTCAAAAATTATGAGTGCGACGACCTTAAGTTCGTGGGGGTCAAGCCGTTTTCCTCGCCTGCGGACAGGAGTGGTAGCCGCAAATTACCATTCTTTTTGGTGCAACTAACACCCAACAGCAAAATTGATAGTTTGAAAAGGATCAGATTCCTGTACTATCATGCAGTACGTTGGGAAAAATTAAAAAGGTCAGATCGCGTACTTCAATGTATGCGCTGCCAAAGGTTCGGGCACGCCGCAGCTAACTGCCATATGCAGTTTAGGTGCGTGAAGTGTAACAACGACCACAAACATGGGGAATGTGCTTTAGGTAGCGATAGGGTAGAAGATCGAGGCCAGCTCTCGTGTGTACTCTGCAAGAGCTCAGGACATCCCGCTAACTTCAAGGGCTGTCCCAAGTATCAGCAGGTTAAACAGAATGTGCAGGCTCGAAAACAGAAGTCAGAAGAAGAGAAGGGTCGAAAGAGTCGCTCGTTCGCAAATTTTGTTGCACCCAATGTGTCCTTTGCCCAAATGGTATCTGGACCGGGTAGCACAATAACAAAAAGCGCGCCGAAGGTTCCTACACCGGAAGCGGATCTGGATTTGAAAACGATCCTCCTGTCATTGCACGGAAAGATCGATCATTTCCAGAAACAATTAAATGAGCAAGCGGCTCGAATAGACGTTATCTATTCGACGCTGTTTGCCGAGTCTGCCGCGCCATAAATATGATGGGTACGCTGGATGAGGTAAACTTAAAGATCCTTGCGGTGAATGTTAATTCACTAATCCGGATCGAGAGAAGGATCAATCTTTCCAATCTGTTGGAAGCCGAAAAGCCAGATGTTCTTTTGGTTAGCGAAACTAAGCTAACTCCGAAGCGCAAATTAGGCTATAGAAATTACAATGTAGTTAGAAGAGACCGGCCCCTCTCCACACAAGGAGGGGGTGTCGCTATCTTAATACGTAAAGGCCTGCGCCATAAGGTCATATATAGCGGGGACGTGCGTAGGTTCCAGGTGTTGGAAGCATGCATCGTATGCATTCCCCTCAATAGCCAGAGGCGAGTGTATGTGGTGTCGCTTTATGCACCTGAATCTCCTCTTCGCATTGAATTTTTGAATGAGATCGAGACACTTTTTCGTTGCTTACAGCTTCAATCGGAAGATAATTATTACTTTTTGGGCGGAGACCTCAATGCTAAACATGCGGCATGGGGAAATAATATTCCGAACCCTAGGGGCAACCAGTTTTACGACTGGTGGCGTCATAATATGATTGAGTACAATCTCGAATTGTACGCGCCGGATATCCCGTCTTTCCCTAGAGACGGTTCTTTCTTGGACTTGGCGCTAGTCGACGATAGACTAGAACTAACAAACAGTGATCTAAGCACGCGGAACTGTTTACGTGCGGTTAAGTACGATAGTGATCACTACGGACTTGCCGCCGTAATACGGATCCCGAACGAGCAAACGGAGCTGGAGCAGTACGACCAATTGCGTTCTTTCGATTACCGAAAAGCGCAGTGGTCGCGCTTCTCCAGAGTCTTAAAGCGAGACATACGCTCATGCGAGATCGACCCACCGACAAACAGGAACTTAACGAACGATGAGATCGACAGTCATTTACGGCAAATGAATGTCGTCATCAAACAGACAATGGAGCGGACTATCCCTCGGGTAGGACGTTCCACAGACGAAGAACAAACTGAAAAGTATCGAAACGCGACAATCGATGCTCTGTACAGACATAAAAGTAGACTGCTCTCGAGGCTTAAACGGCTACACAGACAGTTTACCGACAGGAACGATCCCGAGTTAAGAACACTGAAGTCGATGATCAAAAACTTGAAACAGTTGATCACCGAGAATTACAGAAAATCTGTAAGTTTGTATTGGGGCAATAAAATTCGGGCTATAAAATCCAGTAGTCCGAATATGTTCCCACAAATAAATAAACTGTTCAGGCGGAAAGATCATAACGACATTTCATGTGTTCGAATACCTCGGACGAACGAGAACAGACAGACACTACTGACTGCTGGCATAAGTCCGGAAAGTGCTGACTCGAACGACGGTTTTTTCGTGGTCGAAGACCCGCAGGAGAGGGTGGATTTGATGGGAGCTTTCTTTGAGGCTGTGTATACGGTGAACAACCCTGTTCGCCGGAACCGCGACCTCGAGGAGAGGGCCTTTCTTAACCACTTTTATCTGCGGACCGAAATCCAAAATTGGCGATCCGAGAACAACGGTTTCACCGTGTTCAATGACGACAACCGTGCAAATGGCACAATCGCCGATGTAAATTCTCATCTATTCGTGGGAAAGGATGAACTCCGGTGCATCTTTGAATCACTGAAGAACAAAAAGTCGGCGGGAGTTGACGGTGTCCCAAACGTCGTATTAAGACACCTGCCACTAGAGGCTATAGATATTTTCACCACGCTATTTAACAATGCGCTGAATAATGCATATTATCCGGCGCAGTGGAAAATAGCGGTGGTACACCCTATCCCGAAAAAGGATAAAGATAGGACAAACCCTGCTAATCTCCGGTCAATTAGTTTGCTCCCGAATGTTAGCAAGGTATTTGAGAAGGTCGTCAATAGATCTCTTTTAAAATGGGTTGAGGACAAAAAGATTATTCCGGACAACCAGTTTGGCTTTAGGGCGGGGCATGACACTATTCATGCCGCGTCGAAACTGGTCTCCGACATTCAGTGGAATAAAAGTAAGAACCAATGCACGGGTGCCTGCCTGGTCGACTTTGAGAAGGCCTTTGATACCGTATGGTTGGAGGGGCTCTTCTATAAGTTGACTAGAATGGGCATTCAAAAACCATTGCTATATATGATTTACGATATGCTTATGGGAAAGAAGTTCTTTGTCAAAGCTGGCAATGTGACTTCGAGCAGGGTTTTCGAAATTAAAAACGGCTTACAACAGGGAGCAGTGAATTCTCCGATCCTGTTTAATATTTACACAAGTGATCTGGTGGGTTCCCTCAGACATGCTATAGCGTACGCTGACGATTTAGTGGCGTACAGATCAGGAACAAAAATCGAGGTCATCAACATCCTTCTGCAGCGTGACTTCGAGCAAATTAAGAGGTATTGCGATGATTGGAAGTTGAAAATCAATTTCCAAAAATCGGAAACAATCCTGTTCAGGACTCCATTGGCTAGGGCCTCTAGGGATACCAGAAAAAACTGGAGAAAATTAACAATTATTGGACAGCAGGGGCGGCCATTGGCGGTGAGAAACGTGGTCAGGTATCTTGGCATCTGGCTCGACCAGTATCTGTATTTTGACAAACATATAGATGCTTGTCTTGCTGGGGCTAGGAGGGCTTACGCTCTGGCAAGGAGACTGTTTCGCAGCAGTCAACTTGACACCAGGGTGAAAGTCATCTGCTACGTGGCCCTTATAAGGCCTATCATCGCTTATGGCTGTCCTATGTGGTTCAATATAGCGCCGTTCTATATGGAAAAGATTCGGGTGTTTGAGAGACAATGTCTCAGGGCCTGTCTAGGGTTGTTTAGAACTCCCGAATCTCAGTACATAAAATACTATCCCAACAGGACCCTATACAATGGGGCCCGACTGAATAGGATTGACAATTTCCTTATTAAGGTGATTCGAAGGCACGTTGCAAGGGCGATGGCCAGTGATAATAACCTGATCTCAGGGGCTTATTACCCCAATTTAATGTACCACGAGCGTACGCTTCGGTCTGGCTTTATCCCGCCTGAGGCATTTCTTCATGTGGACATGAAAGGTTTAGTGCAACAAAAAGATGGTGTGCCGGTATTGTACCACAGCCACCGCGGCGCGAGGGATAAGCGGCTCATCCACGACGGGTACGCCGCCAATGCTCAGGAGCTCCTCCGTTTTAGTACCGCAATTGCGGATCGGGACAAGGTCGATACTCTAAAGCAGTTCACCGAATTTTGGTGGCTTGAGGAAGAGGTGAGGGTGGATACGCTCTCCCGGGCCGGTGCGCTACTTACGTAGCATCCTCCTTAGTTTTAAGTTTGTAGTTGTAGTTTTGTAGGTTAAGGTTTAGAGTAGGGGGTCCTTGGGAGGGGCCGGGTTAGCCAGCATGAAAGAGTGCTTCCGAGATTGGACCGACGCTAAGGCCTCGCTCCAGTCTCGGCGGCGCGTATGTGCACCTTGTTGGCGGCTGTCTGGCGCCCATGGACGCAATCAGGAGGGTGACCAATCGAGAGATTGCTCACCTCCCTGATTATAGTTAGTTTAGATTAAGTAGCTTAGGTAGTCTTAAGTAGTTTTAAGAAAAATAAAATAATAAAGTATTCAAGTTTTTAAAAGTTTCTTGAAAATTAAAAAACAAAACAAAATATATATTGATAGATTTAAGGCCGAAAGGCAATAGTTTTAAGCATATTGTTAAGTTTAGAGCGCTCGCTAAGGGCCAGTAAGCTAGAATAAGATAAATGTTAGTTTTAAATTAGATTTAATCGTTTTTGTCTAGTACATAAGTATAAATAATGAATTAATAAAAATGAATTTAAAAGTAAAAGTAAGAGCGGCAATCTGAATAAAAACAAATGCTTCTCACATCCGTGCAGGGAGGGAGCCAGGTAAAGTAATAACTTGTTCCTCCAGATACTATTCAACCCGTCAGACGGCTATTACACTCTCGTGGCCCACTAAATGCAAACGGTGTTTTAGTTGCGCGGGGCACCCAGACAAGCTGTTCGCTTTGACACGGTCGCACTGGCGCATATCTAAAGACTCGATTCACGGAATGGTCTACAATAAACATAGTTTCGCCTTTCAATTTGTACCGCACTGTGTAATTGGAAAGAATGGCTGTGCGACCATTACCATATGCGAAAGATATGAATACATCAACGACTCATTGCCCAGTTGGTGAGCAGTTCACAAAAACTTCGAGGTCGGGCTTGTTGATATATCCTTTCGACAATGATTGACAACTTGTCGATATCAGTTGGCTGCTTATTATTTAGGGTTAGCTCGCCTTTTTGGGAGCAAAATCAAAACAAATCACAAACATTTAGACTCAACGGGCGCAGACAATAAACGCTGAACTGTTGTCCCCTGGTCATAACAAAGACCACAACGGATTGAGTCGATATCTATAGGGAATTCCACGCTAACTTTGGTGGTGGTGGGTGATATAAATCGTGCAGTGGTACTTTGTCGTGTGAATGCTGTTTGGAGGCCCGTATGCAGCAAATGAATAATGCGGGCAAGATACCACCATAAGATTAATTAAAATGATTCGTTGGGTTTAAAAATAAAGATCTTGCTTTCAAAATCGCCAGTGACGTTCTCCTATGAAATGTGCAGACCGGGCGAAGCGAACCTCTCACTTTGCCGGCACCTGCTAATTAAAAAGATAAACATTGTTCCTATAAAACGGAACCGATCTGGGGCGGTATTATACAACTACCATGTAAGTTCCGCCTCAATTGATATACTCGTGTTAGTTGGTGAAGGCTAGAGTTGTGGGTAAGTGCAGTGCTTAACAAACGCATTCTTAGTTACTTGCAGTTACATACAACGTCTGAAATGCATTGCATGTCTCTCCAGCTGATTGCTGTATTAGCGAATACTTCCTATTCAATGGTTTCGAGTCTTGAAGCGAACAGCTAGCTCATGTGTGGCATGTTCTACGCAACAGAACTTATGTGTGCCGTGTGACTAGTTTAAAAGACAGTTTTAATTTAACAGGTGGGAATCATCTTACTATATTTAAAGCTGCGAATGTATATAAACAAATAGATTGAACAAGAGCAACTGTAGCAACAACCGTGATTTCAGCAGCAGCCATTTCTTCTTAGGCCAAAGTAACAGCGATTGACAAGTGTGACTCTTCGCTTTTTTTCTGATGTGACGCCATTTTCAGAGTCAATGGCGGAGCCGAGGTAAACACAGTTACTACGTCAAAGTTATAGCTCTCTATCGTGACGTTCCTTTTTCTGACAACAAAGCTCTCGCTGAGATTGTTTTCGACCTTATAGTTTATGGAACAGCGAGCATTCTCCTTCCACAGTTTCTAAAATTCGACAAGGTTGTCAGGGATTCCAAAACTCGACATTAAAGCTTAGTTTTACATATTTTGACTCTATTTCGGTTAGGTGGGCGGAAGTCGTAGCGTTCATGGTCAATCAAATTTGTAAGTTAAAATTTAGTTTTTATTGATTGGCATCGCTGCCAAATCGCCTTGGACCACCTTTCGGTTTGACAAATACGTATAGCATATAGCTGCAGAAGGAAAATGCCCAACTTAGGATCCCGTTCTCCGATAAGCAAGCGAGCATACCCTCTATGATAGATTTCTTAGCATTCACACATTAAATTGTGAATTTAATTTAGAGGACCATTTTGGAAAATCATTCAATCAAGCCATAAGGCGAAATCAGTAGGTGGTCTCTTGCTATCTTTCAAAGAGATGTTAATGGGAACCATAAAAATGATATCCGCGCCATAAACCTTCCCACTCCATAAAATCAATCCACAAATCACCGCACGAAATAGAATACTAATTTCGTATCAATGTACGCGCAGGGTGTAGTTTATGTTTCACCTGCTGCAGCCATTCACTAGAACCACACCCCCCACTGTTGCAGTTCCACATCTCACTTCAAATAGTACGAGTATGTGTACAGTACACATTCATTGACCACTATGATCAGCTTGCCTTCAACGAGACTCGTATCAAATTCAGGCTGGGAGGTTTGTGTAGTTTGTATCGTAGTCGCAGTCCACCTAAACACTTGACTTTTAAAAATAGATTTATGCATCGATCGGTGTGCAAGTGTAATTTTCTTTTTCTCACAATAGTAGGTAGAGGAATGCCGACCTTGGACAGACCTGGCGGGTATAGTACACTATGACCATTGCAAAAGTGCCACACAAACTGTCATTAAGCTAGAGGTCATTCGTCGAGATATTTCAGGGTTTTCACTGTCTCATTACTGGGTCCACCCCAATTGCAAGCTCTATTTTCTTAAGATGTCCCAACTGACTAACATTTCTGCGTGCGATTGTTTTAACAAAATTTCTGACCATGGCTCGCATGATACATTGACCTAACGAGCTCATTAATCTTTTTATCTTTGTTGCTGAAAGTTGATTTATTAGATATGATTTTGTTGAATTCATATACGTTAACTATTTATACGCTACAGCTAATGCATGTGCCAATATGCGTAACTCAATACGTGGTGTTACTTGTACGCAATTATGTTTGGTGCGAATTCTTCTTGTCAGTTAAATATTTGTGATTCTTTAATTACGGGAAAGATTAGTTTATGGTGGCAAATGCAGGTATAGCAGTTTTGTCTATAATAGGTGTAGTATAATGTGGGTGTTTTGGGGGCTGTAAATGGAATACGCTTAAACATAGCTTTAACTGCTACTGATTTATTGACTATGATTGAGAAAAATCTTGATTCCAGTTGTTTTATTCTTGTCAATTTTTTTAATTTTTTTGTTTGTTTTAGATCCACACCTTCTTAGTGTAATTTGGTGTACTACAAATTTTCAATTTTCTAGCTAAATTATGGATTTAAATTAAAAAAAGATATTGCAATTCAACAACACATCAATTTTAATCGGTTTAAGGATCAGCGTTATATACGTAGTTGACTGGTTGATTGTGTGGTCCGAAAAAAACGCAACAATGGCCACTTTGCGACCATGCAAACTCGCGAGTCACTAGATTAGAAAGATGAAAAGTATAGTGGAGCTCAAAACCAGCCCGTGGAGTTGAGAAAATCAGTAACATAAAACCCTCCCTTATGTAATGTACGGTACATGCTTTATAAACAATATTACGTCGTTCCTTCTTGTGATTCTAATCAAACATTTTTAGAAAATAAAATACAACAATGAACAACATCGTTCGTCATAAAGATTGTTTTAATTTTACCGCCATAAGTTGACAATTATTTGAGCTCATTCACATTCTACTTCAAATAAAAATGACATATGCCAACTAATTATTTTAAATAACAAAGACTTATAAAAGTACTAGAAGCAATTACAAAATTATAATCTAGCTGCATACTTTGAGCAACCGAAAAAGAATAAACAACACAAGTAGGTTCTTGTAACTGTGCTTGCCCATTGTCTATTCCGTTGACATCCGATTCATATGACGTTGCTTCAGGCAGCAACTTTAACCTCAAAATTTGTACTGTAAGTTTCTTACATTTATTCGTTGAAAGCTTTCCTATGTCCGGTCGAAGATCTTAGACAAATAAATTTGGCAACAGTCTAGACTTCGTTTTATCTGAGTTCTTATTGTTGAAACGATTGGAATGGACGTACAATTTTATGACCAGTCCGAACGGCAAATTAAGAAGCTCCTTCATGACAGTAACTCCCTGATGTTTGTCAGATGTCAGTGAAAAGTGGCGCAGTGCAAAAAACTTCAAGATGTATTTTTTTGAGATTCGAACCTGAGACCCCTCGCTCAGTACTTTAGCTAAACACTAAGTCACGGCTTCTCTCGCTTCTTCAGAGTCAAACTGCTCCTCTCGCTTCTTTAATCAATGCGCTTTAAAATTATGTTCGTAAAGTGCTTCCGACGGGCAATTCACTTCGCACTTAAGAAATTTCAAGGCCAGATCATCAATTATTATCAATACATCGAAGGATTTTATTGTAAGGAAGGTGCCACGCCCCGTTCTCATATCCCGCCCATAGTTTGCGAAGTACTTTTGTAAAACACTGTACATAAATACTTCAAGTTTTACACGTTGCATATGTCAATAGATTCAAAATTTTAGACGGTGATAGGCTGCAGCGCCACCTAGCGCTGACTTCCAACGCAGTGGATTACAAAGAAAACATCTCCATAAAAAAAATACATTTTGCGAGTACATTTTTATATCCATCTTGGTAAGCTTCCTTGCCATAATTTTGGCGAGGAAAATTCATTCGCAATTCACAATTGCACTAGAATTTGCAAATGATGAGTATTCATTAGGTACTCCCTGAAACAGAGTCCAACTTTTACCAACAGCTCTTTGCATAATATCGGTGGTATGGACCACGTAATTGCACAATCAATTCCTTTTGAAGGCGTCCAAAATGTCCACAGAGAATACTTTTACTTTCATTCGGCGGTTGTAGCTACACCACATTAGAATGCGTCAACAGCTACTTCGCTCATTGCTACAGGTGTACACATGGTAGGTAGTTGCTGTGCAATTTTACACGTATCGAATCGAGTCGATATTTGGAAATGTGATCGATGGAAATCGCACGCAGTTCCAGTTAATGCCTCGTATAGACAAGGCGCATGTAATATGCCTTCTAGCCAAACATATCCACTTATATTATTATGGTTGCTTGAGATAGGAAAAACTTAACCCAATTAATACAAAAATTGGGCAATGTCAAAAAAGATCAAAAAGAAGTTGTATACAAGTCTAGTACACCCTGTGGTCTAAAGTTGCGTATTGCAGCCTAACGATTATTTATGGATGGACCCAAGTTCGAATGACATTGACGATGTATTTATACCTTGCTTATCCGAATTAACACTATATAGTGATGAATTTATGGACCATAAAAATGCAATAAATTGTTGCCTTGCTAAAGTCCGATTGCGATAAGTTTGCTAATGTTGTTTGTTTGTCTACTACGAGTATTCTGCTGCGGGAATTAATATAGAGAACTGAGGTTGATGAAATGTTAGTCATCTCGGTGGTAGTAGGTATAAATCACTTTTTCCTTGAGAAAAGGTATAGGATTGAGAGTGAGATTAAGAGTTTTTTTTTTTGGAGATTACATTGGGTAAACATTTTTTTAACGTGTTAATCAATGGCAATTATTCTGTGTGGCTCTTATGATTTATGGTCTTGATGGCATCCCTGGATAGGTAAGGTACATTCAAATTTGAAGTGGCGCAGCCTATAGTCTAGGTGATGTTTAATTTCTGATTTTATGTTTAACTATATTGTGATATTTGAAATAAAAAACAGAATACACACTAAAAGCTTTCAGTCACTTGCGGCTTTTCTATATAGGTTATATTTTAAATTATTACTTACTATTAAGTAATGCTGAATAACATGAATAAGTTGTAAGCATTGAATTAAAAACAAAACGCTTGCAAAATGAGCCAAAAAAACCTCCCAAATATCAAAAATGTATCACGAAACCTGTCAAAAAAACTCGTCACAAAATGAGTCGAAAAACGCTTTAGAATAGGCCTCAAAAACCCATCCAGAACAGCGTCCAACTACCTACTATTGATATAGTATAGAATATATTTCTATTGATATTGATTATTTAGGTGTGGCATAGATATTTAATAAGTCAAATTATATTTTATTAAACTCCCAGCCGAATACTGAGAGTACAGCATGCACAGGCATAGTAATATTAAGTACTTATTTGATGTACACGAAGCACTTGATGATCATAGTGCTATGGAAATTTGATAGACTATAAATGGAGGGGTCGATTTTGACTCTAATTAAATTGAAAAGGACAAACATCTCGTTTATGGTTATGAGCAGCAATGTGGCTTTTGCTAACAAATGTGCACATCAACATATCGTTGACTGATCCAAATTCAAGCACTTTGTCCTGAGCTGGGCGCAAGAGACTCAAATTCATTGGTTCGATCTTGAGGTGCAAATAAATGCAGGGGAACAAGCAGTAGAGTCAGACACATTATTCTGAAAACGCGGTTCTGCCTTTCGGTTTCTTGAAACTTGCTGTTTTGAAAATTGAATTTAAAATTGATGAATTGGAAAAATTACAAAGCTTTAAAAAATAGCTCTAACTGCGAGTTAAATTGGACCCTTTGGATAAAGGATGGCCATGGTATGAACGGTTTATCACCAGGGATGAGATTTTGTTGACCTAACAAATAAAACAAGCAAAATAAAACACTCAAATAGGCAAAAAAAAAAAACATTTATTCCAACAGACAACAAAAAAAAAATTAATTACGTATTTTTCTTGAATTCTGGACAGTTAACTTCAAATAGAGGTATGTCACATGCCAAACACATTTTGGTCAGATTTGTATTAAACTTTTTTTTTCACTCCCAGTGTCAAAAGATGTTATGGTTTGATTTTTTTGTTTATTTTTCAATGCCAGTGCTTGCTTGTGTTTTGCTCGTTTTATGCGTTGCTCAATATATAATTTACTTTTTTACCACACAATTTACACAGAAGGACTTTTCCATCTTTAGAAAAGTCATCTCGCCCGAATTTCCAAACAAAATATTGTAATTTTTACGATTCTCTGCACTCGATTTTAGGCATTTTAATCTTCCACTCCTTTTTTTATTGAAGAAATTAAAAACAAATTAAGCACACTCTAAACCAGTGCTGCCATATTCTTGGAAGTGAGTTATTCTACATTTTGCTCATTTTTATCATACGAGACCTGAAATTATCATACAGGATTTGTAAAGGCTTTGTGAGGTGTTCGTGTTCATAACTAGAAAAAATGAATGCCTCGATTCATTTTACAGGGTTTTCTTAGCGGGACAGAACCTTAAAATGAAATAGTAAATTATATTGGGCATAGCGGATGCGAACTGGGTTAACTACAGCGCTTTATTACTTACTGTAAAAACGGCAATGGACCAAAACCAAAGAATTAAATGCCAGCTCTTAAATAGATCCCATTTATAGGCAAACGTAAAAGATATTCATAAAATGTTGTTTTGCTTCTTGGGCCACTTTCACTTAAGAGTTTTCCCCAAACTCTGGCTGTTTATTACCAATTTATTGACAAAAACCCAAAATTGTTCAAAAAATGAATTCAATAATTTTTCCGTAGATATTATGATTTTGACAGTTTCTTTCGGAAACCCAATTTACTAAAAAAATGTTAAAATGCTTTAAATAGACATTCACATATAATGAATAAAAACTAGCATTTGCTTTGAGTAAAAGTTAGTGGGAAAGTAAAAGCACTTAGCAATTGTTATTGGATTATTGTAGCAATTTCTGCGTTTTATTCACATCGATCTTAGTGGAAGGTAAGTGGCTCCGCTTTTCGAACATATCATAAGTTGGAGGTCACTCAAATCAGTTTTCATTAATACGAAACCTAACAACGTTTTGACATTCTTTTGAGTAAAAGCAATTGCTAAGTCATATTTATACAATCCCACGTATCATAATAGCCGACAATGTTTGGACTTTAATTTTAATTTAATTTTATAATAAACGTTCGCATTTAGGAACTTCGAGTAGTAATAAAAAAGGCCTATTATACAAGACCTGAAATTATCATACATGTAGCATAACTATCATACGGTTGGCAGCAGTGCTCTAAACAGAACAGTCAATGAGACAACGACGCGAAATAGAATAAAAATATGCACGCATTTTCGCAAAGTAAAAGATAACCCGATCATACCCAGTAAATTTAATTTTTGTTTTTATATTTAAGTTTTCATCTTGAAAAACCTAAAAAGAGGAAAAATATGGTAAAAGGCAAAAAAAAGGCAATAACGGAAGAAAAGGTATAAAAAGGCAAAATAAAATAAATATATTTGGCTCCATCAGGACGTCAAATGTGTTTGTTTAAAGCCTATAATGTCATACGATTGCGCTGAAAAAAGGCAAAGTTAGCAAAATCCTATCCCTGATCATAACTTTATCAATATGTTTGAATAAAGGTGAAATTTACCAAAAACATTTACTGATTGGAGTACGGTTTCTCCACTCGAATCAGGGTCCTTCAGGTTTATGCTTCATCTGAGTAAGAAGAAATAGTATTTTTGGGACATTAAATCTAACTAGCACAGATTGGGAATAGCATCAAGGGCTGCGGTTGCAGTTGTCCTCGATGAACTGATAGCTATGCTCGCTAGTCTCTGAACTTTCACGATGACAATGTGATAAATGGTCGTATACTTGTAGGTTAGAACTACAATTATTGTGTAAGTCAAGTTAACAATTGTGAGACGTTCCCCAGTTTTTCCCACAATGTTTTTCCATGCTTAAAAAGGAATAATAGATTTTGTGATTCTTCCATCGTTTTAAATTTGAAATGGATTTCATTGGCATATTTAATAAGTTCCTGTAGCCACTGCGCCAACAATTAGTTCCAATTTGATTACTTAAAACTAAAGTTAAAAAAGATTTCAGTTCACCCCAAAGTATATTATTATTTATCATCTAGTATAAACAACTAAACTGCAGTAGTCGCTCCAAGATAGTATTGAACACAACAAGCTACGTAAACAAGAACTTGACCTAAAAAGTAGTCGAGCCAAAATTCTTGATTTATATGCAGCGTCCTGAATGCAACCGTTCGCAAATTATGTACGAAATTCTGCATCAATATCAGCTCCATCTGAAAGAGATCAAAACGTACACATAGCTATCTTGACCATGCTGCTACTCTACTCACCTTTCTCTGGATCTTGCCGTTGGTGAGTAAACCACTTTTATTGCTCGCCAGGAACAAACTACTAACAAATGCATTCTCAGTCTCAGTTAACATATCCGAGAGCCTTGCAATAATATACAAATCATACGATGCCGAAATGTAGAATGGCAACAGCCGCATCGAGAAAAAAATCGTTCGCACCATTTGAGTGCCACTAAGTCTTGTACTATCGCAAATTGTGTTCTTGATAACTGAATACAACTTGTAAATATCGCTAAACAAGCCCAAATACTTGCAGAAAAAGAGCATCGAAAAGAACTTGTCCAAGTGTTTCTTGACTTTGTGGATTCGAAATGAAATTCTTATAAGGTTCTGTAGGGTTCGGGGGCACTCATCGCTGTTTACTATGATCTCGTTCATTTTTAGATAGAAGCAAACTAAGACCAGGTGGATGAACAAATAGCTCCAGAAAGTTAGCTCGCAGAACATGTCACCGATAAAAACTGATACACAGGTCACAGGCGTTATTGTTATAAAAATTGCGTGCTGTGTACACATTGCAACTGTGCCAAAAACGAAGAGAAAGTACTTGAGGACCATAATACTTTGAAAATTTGATAGATAATAAATGGTGGCGTCAGTTTTGGCTCTTATTAATTTGAAAAGGGCCAACATTTCGTTTATGGTACTGAGCAGCAATGGGGCATGCTCTAACAAATTGGCAGCGAAAACAAGTGTGCACAACAGCTTATAGTTGAGTGATGCGCTCAAAAGTACTTGGTTCTGTGCTTCAACAGGTGTAACGGACTTGAATTCATTTTTTTTAACATCGAGGCCTATATAAATGCCGATATAAAGAAAAGTAAATTGGCCCAGGGACAACGCGCTGCTAAGAAGTAGTGCGAGACAAATTCTTCTGAAGATGCGGTTCTGACTTTCGGTTTCTTGAAACTTGCCAATTTGAAAATTGAATTGAAAATTGATAAAACGGAAAAGTTTTAAAACTTTAAACAAGAGCTCTAACTGCGAATTGAATTGGACTTTTGAGTATAGGTAGGCCATGCCAAACAACTATTGAACGTAAACGTAAACTGTGAAAGGTTCGGGCACTAAGCTATATTTTCATTTCCCCAAATGTTCTTAATTGACATAATTATCGATAGCACATCGATAAACAGCCTTCGCACTAATTTAGACAGAGTACACTTGAACGCAGGTTCGGTGGTTATCCAGCAAATGAATTTTACTTGATTACCTACCACAGCAGTCGAACCATTGGAACTATTGCTGTAAAAAATCGATTTTGCCTTCTTGAGATTCGTGATAAAAATATGACCATAAAATTGCGAACAAATTTTTGGCTAACTGGTAAGCGGGAATAAAATGATTTGAATGGTATTTTTTTTAATAAAATTTATCTGCTGGATACCAAGTACACAAGGTAAATGTATCATTGGCTTATTGGGAAATAAGTTTCGATAATGCATTAAAGTTAGACAGGTTCATTACTCACCAAAAGAAGTTCATTGAGTTATGGTTATTTTGTCGTTTTTATTTTCTATCTTTTATTCAGTTTCTTTTCTAGATCTGCTCAATTTGTTTAGGATGGAAGTCATCCGGTTTCGTATACAAATTTATAAAACCAGCTTGAAGTTAAATTATTTTTTTCCTAACACATATAATTATCTATAGCTGTGTCCTCTGTAAAGACAACTGCTGTGAAAATAAAAACGCGTTTTACAAACTCTTCGAATTTAGAGACATAAATTTATAAAGAACTACAAATCGAATTCATCTATCGCCATAAAACTTCTCTTGTATTTCAAATACATTTCAGATTAAAATACAGACTTGCTTAATGGCGTAGTAAAATTTATTAATTGATAGACACTTTTAAGGTTCCTTACGAGACCAAAAGTTTTAAATAAATAAATTAAACCTGTATGCGAAAGGTATCTACAAATATTCTAATTTCGCCAGTCGTTAGAACACAGTCTTTTGTTGCTTCTCCATAGCGTCCATTGACATCAGTAAATTCGTAGCCTGGTGCCGGTCCGAAGACAGTTTTTATACAATGCCTTTAAATTTTATACATCAACAAAAGCAATTACCAAGACTGTTGCTGGATAAATTAAACAACTTTATATATATTTAGCCTTGGCTATATCGCATGCTAATAAAGTTCTTAATTACATAACCTTGAAATAAAGCTCAAAGACAAAAAGGACAACAACCAGTCAAATATTGCATTAATGATAATAACTTACTTTGTTTTATATAATAGTCTAAAACGAATGCAGACAAGTTATTGGTACATTGCCGAATTACGGGTGTGTAAGAGAGGAAATCACAAAACTGATTGATTATTATTGATAGTCTTCTGTCGCACATTCTAGTCAGGCAAAAATCAACGCTGTGTCGACTTTTGTTTAAATGCCAACACCTACCATTTACACAATTATAGCAAACCTTTGCATGTCTGCATGCGGAATCTAATACCGCCTGGGATATTGTTTTTATTTTTATTCTAGCCTTCGGATCATAATGCTAGTCATGAAACTACCATGACGAAGAGACAAGCCTTTTTCTCCACTTATTGTATATGTGGGTTCACTATACATTGCGCCAAATGGTTTGGTGCAGAACTCATGTCGATTTAATGATCCGTTTTGAGGTTGGCAATAAAACATGGGCTCTGTTTGTACGCCTTATTATAGTTTGGTTTGTATGGTTTATATTATGAAAGTTAAACAGGTTCAAAAATAGTCGCATATTTTTAATATGCAGTGGTCTTTTATTTAAACCTTGAAACACGTTCAAAAGATAAATTGCCAATGATTTCTTCCCATTACAATAATTTTACTTGTACATTGTAGTCGTTAGTCATTTTAAAATTGTTTTTAGTTCTATATTTCAACAAACCTTAACATTTAATAATACCCAAATCCAAAAAGTCCAAATAAAAATAACAGAAAAGCTTCATTTAAAAAAAAAGCAGGAAACCCGACT
This sequence comes from Cheilosia vulpina, assembly GCA_916610125.1. Classification (NCBI taxonomy): domain Eukaryota; kingdom Metazoa; phylum Arthropoda; class Insecta; order Diptera; family Syrphidae; genus Cheilosia; species Cheilosia vulpina. The sequence continues at coordinate 110,420,230 of OU744276.1, read as the reverse complement.
GACTTTAAATCAAAAGAATACATTTTTAGCTTTTTTCTGTATGATACTCCTGGGTAGAATGCGAATCTAATGACACCTCACTCTTGAAAAGCGGTCAAGCCGTTGAGGCTACATGAGGTCATAATGAAACACGCGCGAAAAACATTACCCTCATTCTGGGTCCAGTCGGTTGAAAAAATAAGCTTTCTTAGAGATTTTGAAGCAGATTTTGTCAAAAATACGCATTTTCATTTTTAACGTGGCAGAAAAGTCGTCTCGGCTGTAGAAAGATACAATTTTTTCCATTGTATATAGAGATGTTTATATATAATGATTTTTCGAAGACCATAGAAAGATACTCACCTTATGAATCTCCTCGAATTGAGGGCACCTTCCCATATGATGCTACAAAAATGCCGACATATAATTTCACATCTAAAATAACATCACATCTTAAAGGTAAGATAAGATGCGTTCCGAGACAATACTGAGAAGTGACAGCATTTTTTAGACCTAAGAATGACAGACCCAGTGCCAGTCACACAATCGCCAGTCTTTGGCAAACCCTATTGCTCAACCTCGTTTAAGGGTCTCATTGATTCATTTATCTATAGGTGTATAAAAAAAAGGAAAACTCGGATGTTTGTTGCCAATAGTATCAAAACAAACTCCACCGTTGAAGATAAAAAGTTGACATTTCATTCTTATAAGTAACTTCTGTGTTTAAAGAGTAATTTTATGAAATCGGATAGATGGCGCTGTTCTTTCTACAGCGTTTATCTTTTACTGTCCGACTGCAACAATCTCGATATAACGGATTTAAAACGGAAAACCGAAGGGAAGCGCAGTGTTTCTAAAATTTCCATTAAAGATATTAGAGATAAAATTGAGAAGATCCAGAGAGGGCTTAATACAATCAACTAGATTGGAGTAAACTGATATCGGTGGTTATTGCGGCGCAGGGACAGAAGTTCCAACTTTTACTTTTGGGAGTTATGTCCCATTTAAGTGAAATATAAGTCTCAAATCGAATTTGGAAGTTATGGCCCATCTAAGTGGGACAAAACTTCCAAAAGTAAAAGTTGGGACTCATGTCTCACCAAATAAATATATTTTTTATAAGCCAAAAGAATTTTCAATGAAGAGCACGCAACAAGAATGTCTCAATCGCGCGATATTTTTGTTTCATTTTCTCAAATTTTTCAAAAACTATAATTTTACAAGTTCCTTTTCTCAAGCAAAAGAGTTTTATTAGTTTCTTTTGTCAAATTCCTCAAAGAAACTTATAAAATTGCCGATTTTTTCTTTTTTAAATATTTGGTTTAAATTATATTGCAATGTTTTGTTTTTTGAAATTATTAAGAATTATTGGTATTGTATTATATCTCAAATTATGGGTTTAATTTTCAAAATAATTATGAATAATTGCTGGTATAATGGAGAAAGTTTTGGATGCCTAATAGAAATTCAGAACGTTTGGCTATATATTATCTCTCAGAAAATTTGGGACTTATGTCCCATCGTTGACAAAATATTTTGGAACTTATGTCCCTTTGGTGTGGGACATAAGTCCCAAATCGAATTTGGTAGTTATGTCTCTTTGTTTTGGTATATAAGTCCCAAAAGTAAAAGTTGATACCTATGTCCCGGGGACTTATGTCCCTGCGCCGGTTATTTCTCCGGCTCAACATACACACAAACGCCAAAATGTAGTAAGAGCAAATTATTTATAAAAGTTAAGATAATGAAAAAATAAATATACATATATATACAAAAACTGTTTTTTTTACATCTTTCTTTATTCCTTGATGTCGGCGCAGTGGCTTAGTGGTTAGTGTGTTGGACCACTAAGCGTGGGGTCCCAGGTTCGAATCCCGAGAAAACCCAACTTCCAACTTAAGGTTTGTTTCTCTGCGCCACCTCTCGCGAACGTCTGACAAACATCCGAGAGTATAACTGTCATGAAAGAGCTTCTCAATTGGCCGTTTGGACTCGGCATAAAATTGTAGATCCCTTAAATTCGTGTCAAAAATAAAAACTCACACAAGACGAATGGTTGTGAGAAGCTAGGCCTAGGGTCCCCACGGACCTGATACGCCATTTATTTATTTATTTGTATTCCTTGATATTGTGTATATAGTAATATACATTGTAACTTTTAAGTAGTTTGACAAAAAGCCTTCCCCCGTTATGCACATTTTTGACATCTTTGTTCGTGTTATTAATGAAGACGTTGGGGGTTAACATTTTTCACTGCAACCTTATTTTAAAAACAAATAATATATGTTTCTATTTAGCATAAATAAATAGTAGGTATATAAAGTAGCTCTATTATTAGTTATAGTAAGTTTTAAAAAGTTTTACAAAAATCCTTGCTACGTTGATTTTACAATGTCATCATTTTTCATAATATTTCCTTCCCCTCCTAATTTCCAATCATACATGTTTTTAGAGGAGCTGGGCCTTAATTGTGTGGAATCGCCGCAAGATTTCATATTTTCTTTTGTCAGTAAAACATTTGTGACCGACTGATTATGTAAACAGTTTCTCAATTTTATTTTATAAGACCTAAGTGACTCAACAGTCGTTCGCAATCACCGTTAGCATGAGGCAGGCAAAGAATATTTAAAACGAATTTCGATACGTTATAAAACGGTTTTTCGTCATTTTCGTCTTTGTAATCCAGAAGATTGCCCCAAAAAGTATCTGGCTTCTTTGGGATAAAAGTGTGTAGAATTTTAAGTACTTTTGTCCGAAAAGTCATACCTTCGACCCAATTGATAACAAGCAACTCGTAAAATCTTGCGGCAACGGTCTTTAAACTCAGCAATCATTTGCAGGATTTTTCTTTTTTTGTACGGGTTGAGGTTTTGTATGTTTGTTTAAATTGATTGTACCTCTTCCAAAACTGAAGATCCTAAGTAAATTTCGTTATCCTGTAGCTGATTAGACGAAAAATATATATCAATGTCACTTAAGTTGCAGCTATTAATAAAGCGACTTTTTATAAAATGTGCAAATTGTCATACATTTTGCGTATGATAATGGGTTGCTATCATAAACTTAGTATTATATAGACCGTCAGCTCTTTCAACTTAAGAGAATTTGCCTACAAGCTGTTTTCCGTGTTACTATGAGGCAAAATATGTGTGCCATGTTAAAGTAGATTAGTGGCACTCATACACTCGCACCTAGGAACCTGACAGATGCCTGACAGTTCATTCTGTGGTAACATTGGCAAAAATTCAAATAATTGGCCGTTATCGGGTCGTGTTAAGAAAACGGTGGGTAGTGTGGTGAATTTAGTACCAAATTTATTGAAATGCATAGGTATAGAGGATTTCTATCATTTTACCAGGATAATGTATATAGTATGGGATGTTTACATTTATGTTGTAAACAATGAAAATCGATGAACTATATGAACCATCGACAAAAATAAAAAAATATTCGTTTACTAATCATTATTCGTATGAATAAAAAGAAAATTGTATGCAGCAAAACTTAAATGCGTGAGACATATCAGGGTACAAATCAGCAAATATATTTATTTCAAATTTTGCTTATATACATTTTGAGTTTCGTTCTTTCCCGTACATTTTAAAGAAAATCAATTTTCGTTGATTGTGTCTTATAGAATTTTTCTTTTTATTATAAATGCACATTATTCATATTCTCGACATTTAATTTCAAATGTAATTTCATAATTAATAATTTCATTTGTTTCAAATTTTCAAATAAATTTAATTTGTTTTCCATTAATAAACGGAATCTTCATGGAAAGTTTGGGCCTTACCAATAAACATTTTCATTTTCGACTCTTATTACGAGTAGTTCACAGTGGTTTTATTTTCAATACAATTTTCGCAATTGTGAGCTTCCGTAAATTTAAAGTCGATACTAAACTCTATAACTCAAAAATTATACCCGAACAGAAATGTTAATATCTTTCCCCTGAAACATATTTTAAATTTTAATATTCTTAATCATTTTTCTCTTTATATTGGTTGCAGTTTTTCCATATAATTAAATTAATTATAGGAAACAAATATTTTATTTTATTGCAACGAATGAATTTTGACATTTTACTCTTTCATTTATTTATGTTGATTACGTTCGCTATTCTACATTTGGTAGAATAGGTACATGTTTCCGTGGTGAAATAAAACAACGAATATAAACTCTCAGAACGCATCCATCAGCTGACAGAAACTCACCAAATACACTAACTCTCAGTCAGTGTTCTTAGCAATCTGTCCTTATTTTTCCCACTAAGGGTGTTCATTTTACTCTTTTCACTAAACGCAAATTACCTCAATTTTTTTATGAAAAAGACATACTTTCAAAAGTATTTATATTGTTCGGAAAAAAAATCACAAAAAATTAATCTTCAATATAAAAATCGCAGTCTCCTAACATTATAATGATCATTTTTTGGTAGGTAATAGAAATTGTTGCTAAAGGCAAATCATGGTGAAATGTAGTTTGAATGTTTTTTTGTCAGATTATTGATATTCCCACAATTTTGATGTTTTTTCCTTTGACGCACAGAAAGTTTGTGAAAAAAAATTAATTTCCCTCAAAAAGGTAGAGATCCCACAATGTAGGAACACTGCTAAGTGTCAGTATTTTATTACATCTCCCGCCATTTAGAATTTAATTTTTTGCTGCTTCACACGTATTCACAGATAGGAAATTTAAGAGAGAATTTTCTTTTCAAAATTTGCGGGGGGAATCGGGTAGGTGCGCGGGAGCTGACGGTCTATTTAATACTTAGTTTATGGTTGCTATCATACATCATACAAGACCTGGGCACTCGTTCGGTAATTTTTCAGACGATTATCGTCGAAACGATAGACGTCCAAAAGTAGCCACTAACTGCCGAAATTACGAGTTTGAGACCTTAATTCAATTCATTGTCCACAAATGTAATGAAAGCTGACGATAGTGAAACAAATTCGGGCAGAATATAACTTCTTATGTTCATCAAAGTCTCAAAAACGATATCGTCCCAACGATTATTGTTATACGGAATCAGCCCCTGAAAATACCATGCATGTAGCATAATTCTCATACGGTTGGCAGCGCTGACTGTGACTAAAGACTGTATGCCTATTGGTTGAAGGTACCTGGAGAAAGACCCTTTGCTATGAATAGTGACATTTTTTTCCTAGGCGATGGACACACGTTCGTTTGTTTGCTGATAGCACATACCGAGTATCCTCCATATTAACTTCATAGCCAACAGATTTTGCCTGTTCTTCAATCACCGTGAATGCGGGTTAAGGTTTGAGCTAACCTTGAATTCCTATACCTTTTCTTACAGTAGTTACAGTGCCCTTCGACTATGCCAGACTATAAGCAAGGAATACGTAATAAAGGTAAATAATATAAAAATCCCCGGCAGTTGTTTCCCATCGGATCAAAGCAAGAAATTACACGGACAAGCAGCCGATTCAAAGTGGCAAGGCTGATAGCAACACATTTTCAGCTGACCTTTAAACAAATAATCTTACACAAGTGCACTCGGCGAATGCTGAAATTCTTAGACCTAGAGTGCCTTGACTCTTAGACAATAGACAGTCGAGCATCAAAAAACGCTCTAACATCATATCTAAAAATGTATACCTATAAGTTAGCAAGTTTACTTTTTTATTTTCTTATAAAAATGCCGCATCTACGTTCCCATTTGGGGAAATGGTCTGGCAAGTCCCCATAGATATTTCCGTCAAAAACTGAATAACTGCATGTCAATGACGAACTAATACACATATACCTGTAAGTTTGAAACTCCTGAACGATTACTTAATCAGTTATTAACGAATTCCATTCGATGGCATACCCTTCGGTACACACTTGACATCAGTGAAGGCCAGGTGTCCGCAAAATTGTCTCAGATTCCCTCTGCAGATACTGAAAGTAACCAGCAACACCGTACCGCTGCGCCGACATACTTTCACTTTCGTTCAGCAAATATCTCGAATGATAACAAATTTCAGTTACATTTATTATGAAATCAATATGGCTGGTATTTTGTGGTGCGCCCGGGGGCAGAGTGACAGTTGGTCCTGCCCATGTGGGTCTGCACTTGGCAATGGCGAATGTACTTTTATAACAGACTCTGTCATTACACCCAATTAGAATGCAATCAACCTTCCTTTAGTTTAAGTGTGTTTGGATACCCACTTCCCATATACCCAAAACTAAGACCCATTCGACTCCAGTTACGGGTGCAACCATGACACGAAACTGGTTTTATAGATCAGTGGGTAAATGCCAGCGAACAAATTGTTAAATTGGATGATGGTCTTGGTGCGAGCGACATTTGCAAGACAGATAGCCATCTGCGATATAATTGAGCTCAATGGCATTTAGCCAAACTCTATGTCAGGCATACCAAATGATATGCTCAATCAAATCAAACCAAACCGACTTAAGAGAGATGGAGAGCGAGTTAGATTCAAGTCTTGTTTTATGTGCGAGCTTTCGGCTCTCTTCCGACCGGCATTGAAATGAAACCGAAACATGAAACAAGTGGTACGGCTGCAGATGCACCACCAACAGCAGCAGAGCCAGACTCTTGTATCTGGAGTAAGGTTTAGCAGGCACAAAGCAGCAGATACTCTATAAAGCACTGTTCCGGATATTGTTGCCAGCCAGTTGGTTCGTGGTCTTAGTGTTGTTTGGTATACGCGGTTCGGTCAATGATTTAGCACGTTTTGGATACATCTCGGCTCGATACATTTTAAGGATTACAGTGGAGTGTAGCAAATTCGATTAATATCGAAGAAAGTTGTCTTTGCAGTAAAAAAGGCATTTGCAGTGAAAAGAGTGTAAAGTGTTGGGATTATTTTGAAGGCAAACAAGTGAGTGGTTGATTGTTTTATTTTTTTTTTTCAATTAAAATTTAACTCGAGGATACTTTCGATCTGGATCGCATAAAAAACTCGTTACATAAAACTAATCTGTCCAACAAAATGCTCTACTATACTAATAGATTTCAAAGAAATTGTTGCGTGACTAGCGAATTAAAATTAATGCCAAAGAAACAAATCATTTGATTTCCGTGGTTCGTAGTGAATTTATAGTTCACAAAGTTCGGGTTTACCACAGATAATCAAGGTGGAGTAATTTATGGATAATGGCCGTAATCATGGCTTTTACCATAAGTGTCGTAATGGCAACGTCAAACAATCAAATTATATTTTAATTACGGTAGAGGCAGAGACAGACATGCCTTCATTTCTGGGAAATTACCTTTGTCTCAAAAAAGGTGCGCTGCAATGCCGGATATAAAATTACTCTCCAACTAGAATAAGAAGTATTTCGTCACTTCGTAGTATAGGTACTCAAACTTTCTTAAAACGATTGGAGGCTTTGGGAATACAGAGGATAATATAACTCTATTGTTAACATTGAGACTTGTTTGGACTCTTTGAAAAATTGTTCCTGGCAGTCTTAGAGCTTAAGAGTGCATCCTTCACATATACGAAGGAAGTTAGGTCGGGTTCTTAAAAACAGTACTGTCGTCGCTAGTCTTTTTAATATCGGCTGCCGTATTTTTGTTAATAACTTGAGTATTACGGAGATAATAAGAGATTATAAAGACGACAGGATTTTGTTTCGAAATCGTAAATTTTAAGGAAGAACTTAAATTTATTTTTAGTATTTTGAAACTTATCCAATGGAGACTTAATCTTTCTTAAAACGGTCTTGTACACAGAGAAGTAATGCAGAGAAAAATTCTAATGGTTATACATAAAAAGTTCGACGCTCTATCTGTCATTAGTTTCATTGCTTATCCTTCAATTAGAAATTTTCAAAAAGCCCTTCACCAGCTAAGATGTTTTACAAAATTCTAGGTTACTTACAGTTGTCGGAAAAATTAAAATTCAGACAGTCAAACGGCTTAGCTTTGGGTCTTAAATATGCCAGTTGCACTCAATATTTTTACTTATTTTTCCCATTAATATATTTTGCATCGGTGGACATTCTGTCCTGTCCATAACACTTATAGGCAGAGATCCCTACTACGCATTAGTGGCTATATTGATACTATCGATTTTTGTCATTCATTGACCGTACCTATTACTGCCGCGACTGCGATTACTCGTAGGTGGCCATGTGTAAAAATATAATGGTCATGGAAATAACTTGTTTTTTTTTTTTTTTTTTTTTAATAGTCAAAGAAATTTATGCTTTCAAGGGCGCCTTTAGGTTGAGAAGGTTTGCCATCTTATCTCCAACTATATAGAAGTCGACCCTGATGCTTTAGAGTCGGTTGTAGAAGATCTGGTTCTGCAACCTGCGACTCTTCGTTGTAAATGAATGGGACATTAAGACATTCTGAATTTGAATCTGTTGTTTATTTAAATTTTTATTTGAAAGGTGATTTGAAAATATAATATGGAAAATGTTTGAATGTATAACTTGGCTTGGTCTGAAGAAGTCGGCGAATGTTTACGTGACATCAAATCCAAAAGCCTATGCGACAAGTAAACTTGTGGTAGTAGCAAATTTCTACAAGTTCAACACATTTCTGCAAAAAAAATGTATAAGTCAACTTTTCATCTTAACATTATTTGCAGATAAATGGTGTAAGCAGTTATATGACTCGTCGATTTTTAAAGTTATATTAAACGTCTTTGGATAACGCCGATGAAAGTTCGAATAATGTTGCGTACCACCAATGGACTGAAGAGCTATTATGTCAATGAATAGCGTTTTTTTTTTTTAAATTTATGCATTGTATAGGTTAAAAATAATTTGACAGGCTTAGACCCTCTTCCTTAACATTTTAAATAATATCCAGAGAGCGGGAAATCATTCTTGCCCAAAAAGTGGTCATATATTATAGCAATAAACAATGATAAACAATTTTCACATTTATCTCACTATCCAAATGTCCATAGCTGGAAACAAAAGTTCCATGTACAAATTTTCGGAAAATTATTCATCGAATAATTTGTGGCCTTTCTGTTGGCGTTAGCTCACAATTTACATCTGCCTAGGTAGTAGAAGGATTCTAAATAACAAAAATTCTTATCGCCGGTCACCTACATGGAGTTATTCTTCCGCCCCAAGGTAAGGTTTAACTATGAATTGTCATCACCAAACCCAATTAGAAAAAAAAAAATACCATTCGATAAAATCCCTGCAATATCAACTTTTTTCTAGCTAAGTATATAAATTTCAGACTCAAAGTGTGTCTTCCTATCTTGATTGGTTTGATCAGGAAAATAAGCGGCGAAACTTTCTTGTTTAAAGTTGGTTCCTCTTTTCAAACCCCTTCAGACATATATAAAACCTTTCAAATGTCATAACTCAAAAATGTAAACTATTACTGCAATTTAAGTTTAAAAACAATCGTACAATCTCATCCTAGCTAAGATGGATATATGTACCTACATAATGAAAGTTTGCTTTCAACAGGAATCGACCACCTTTGATCTTAATTGATAAATGAACGTTATCTCACTCTCCATAGATGACGTGACGTGATCAGTGAACAGTGTTGATTCGGTCCTTACATGTCGACAGCCAATTAAGTCTTTAGTGTCCAATAATCATGTTGGCTGCGGTGGTCTCCAATTCATGTGCGTATTGGCGCCAAGAGATGAGTGTTAATTGAATAACTACGGCAAATGTAACTCTTTTACGATCGCGGTATCCATCCGAGGCAGTCTCAATGTTGGTATTTCTGTATTTTTTACCCTACCACACATAATGTGGCGCTACACGATTTGTTACTTGACAAACAAGTCGCCTCTTGTTGGTGGAATAATTAATTTGTTACTACCTGTATGCTGTCAATTCTTTTGATGATTTTTGATGGATAATTTGAATTCACTAATTGAATACACAAGCCGCAGTTCGCTGTTGAACTCTTTTGTTTTGTATCCAAATTTTTGTGGTGGCCATCAATCACAGTGAACCGTCAAACTTTGAACTTAAAGAGGCAAACGTAGCCAATAGACCAATTTATACCGTGAAATGAATTACTAGTTCGCCGTAGGAGGGACTAAGCATAATTTTGGTACTCTTGGGCTTGTTTTAGATCCATAGAAAAAAGTGTTGCGTAACGAGAAATAATGTGCGTAATTAGTACCTTTAACCACATGCTATGTGTTACGCAGGCAAATTTATTTACAGTTCATAGTGGTTGGTACCAAACAGTGCATCTAGTCAGTCATTAAGAAAATTGCGTTGACCCTGAGAACATCTTAGGGTTATGTCAGCCATCAAACATCCAAGCACAAATTATGGCCTTCAAAGTTGCTATTAGGACTGTAGCCTTGGCACAGTCAAAATGGTTCTCTAGTTTGTGATAGTATAAGAAGTACCGTTGTTGTGTTCCTTTTCCGATAAGCGTCGTCCAAAATATAATCGAAACTCATAGAGACAATAATGGTCGCTTGGGAAAAAATAATCATAGGATGTGCCTCAAAGTGATAGAAATTTATAACAGAATCAGTAGAGTGGGATAATTCATTTTCTCCACACAAATAATTACGAAGCAGTATTAAGATGACTTTTTTGACTTTTTGTCAAGGATACTTGCTGTGGATAGTTGTACAGTTTTTGATGAAGCTCAACGCCAATGTAATTGATTGTGATTTTCGAAGCACTCTATTCGTTTGTAAATATGTACTTTTTCCTAGAAAGGTTGCAAAATTGTCTCAAGGCAGATAAATGGGCGTTTTTAAGAAAAATGTCACTGGGAATCCGGTTTCAAAAAATTGCTTTCTATTCGTATATACCAAGCCATGAAAGTACATACGGATTAAGTATAGGTCAGCAGTCGGTCTCAGAGAATTAACATGGTTTCAATGAGATGCTTAAGTGACAAATTGTTTTTTTCTGTTAAAAAATTTGAGATGTCTTTTCTAATAAGACCAGCTTGTCCTTCTTCCCATATTTGAAAATATAGTTCCACTGTACATTAAGAGAACTGTGTACATTGGTACAACTGGCTGTGTGACGTAGTTGTAATATTTTGCGGACATTGTCCTTTAATTTATCATCTAACAAATTTATGTATATATAATACCTCAACCAGTCGATCTTTTAGTGGAGGGCGTGGTATTCGTTATGTTGGTGGTCATTGCTGTGTGCCAATGTGAAATCTGTAATGAATAGATCTTAGTCGCCAAGTTTGGAAGTTTGGCTCTTGTTGCAAAATGCCTAGAGAGACCTATTCAAACTTATTGCTAATAAAAAAGTTGGAGGCCATTGATTTTTATTTTTTTTTCTCTTCACTTGCAAATGAGGTCCATGCTCAACTCATTTGCATCCATTGGTGTTTGCAACGGTCACAATATTTTGGGGCTCTGTTGCCACAACAAATTTACAACATAAGTAGATGTTGCTGATTATTCCAGCGGCTGTATCCCAACAAGATTGTTAATATGATATAGCACCACGCAAGGTTACTAGCAACTGCGGCTCCATTTTAGTGCGTTTTAGTGCGAGTTCGCGAATACCTGATTATATCATGGTATAAAGGCCTGGGGTCTTGTCTGAAAATTTTGACCCAACAATTAATCAAACTGAAAGATCATCAGCTATAGTTTTTATACAGCTTTAACAAATTTTACAACTACCTATATATAATCCACACATTTATCGTTTTTCATTACCACTCAGAGATGTTAAAGAGTCAGATTTAAATGTTTCACCACACAGAAACGCTTAATCAGTCTCATGAACTATGTAAGACAGTATTTTAGTTATCTAAATAGCTAATATTGTATCTATCTAAGATTAATATTTCGTTCAGTAAAGATTAAGTAATTCAAGTTGCTTAAGTTTTTTGTTCCAGTAATAGGTAAACTAGGTGGGTGGCTGTATTTCAAGAATTCAGTTAAATGTCTGCACGTTATGTGCGATTTTTATTTTCAACATATTGAGTGTGTACATTTGTGAATACAGCATGTTTGTACTCTTTGCCACAGTGAACACTTAGCCTCAATTTATAAACTAAAAGTTTACCCTAATCAAAATAATTTTGAAAATGCAAATCTTGTTATAGTTATTGTTACAAATTTTATTTCCACTAGTAGTATAGTTAAAATAAATTCAAATATACTCAGAATAATCACACAATAAAGTAATAATTTTAGCTAGAGAAAAATGAGTGACATTGTACATTATAGAATCAAAAAAATAGTATTACCAAAATATTTTAATTGTTATGTTGTACGAATCCTTACTAAAAAATATTTTCCTCATTCATCTTACTTTCACCGTGCCAAAAAAACAAACCCTACATTCATTATGAGAGTAGATGCTTTATAAATTGCGCAACTATGACACTGCAGTATTTTTTTAATTGGCATTATCTTGCATTATACTTAAATGTTTATTTATGATAATTACGATTTGACTCTATCGGTGTCAGTGATCCATAAATTATCGTCATTAACCAAAATTACAAGTAAAGACAATGAATAGGTATTCAACGTTATAAAGAAAGCTGTCCTATAACCCAGCGCTGTTAGATGCTGCATTTCGATCATGCTTGGAGTACTTGTTACCTTTTGGGGAAACGAGTTGACAGAATAGCAACATATAGCATTGTGAAGCATGAGAGCAATTTAAATACTCGTCATGTTATACGTGTTGGAGTTGCCCAGTCCATTTGTTTGTTAAATAACAGCTTAAACAATTTGGATGCCGTTATATTGAGTTGTGTTTGTACAGTCCAATTAGCAGTCTAAATAAATTAGTTGAAATAACTCCAGTTCGATAGTTAACACTTTTGTTTTGGTTTGATTTAATGATGATGCTAACCTCATTTGTACATCTGAACCGACAGCAGGTATTATATACCTAACCACAGGCTTAAGTTGTTTGTTCAAACTTTAAACGAGTAAAACGGTGATGGGATTACATGGACTAATTGCGCTTAAGTCAATTTGTAAATGCATCTCAAAATCGTGATAGGATTAGCAGTCCATCTCCGGGGATTAAATAAAATACCAACTCTGCATATATACGTTTTGTGGAAACAAATAAAACCGGTGTGGGATTATCCAGCTTATGGATGGAAGATACCGAAGTGCCGATCACTGATTGTGATTTGTCCTTACAAATTATTTGGGTTGCCTGCCTTTTGTATATATCTTAAGATATAGTGCTCAAATTTGGTCTGTACTATATAGGACTTCGCTTCTCTTGGGTCTGTTAGATATTATTTGACCGCTTTAAGTTTTCTCCAACGTGAACGGAAAGATCTGTTGCAACTCCCTTGACCCCACATAAGGCCTACAGTTCGTGCATTATATTTCAATGACTGCAGTCATCACCCCACTGATCGGAAACAAATAAGGCAAATACTGCACTGAATGACAGTCTCCTTTGCATGACATATGACTATGTCAGTGACAAACAGGTTCATTACACTCAAACAAAAAATTTAGACATTTCTGACAATAGCATTCAATTTATATATGCATACAGACACATCTGTAGCAGATACAGCCAAGCCCAGTATGGGATATCAATCCAAGGTCTTTCGCAATTCAAACCGCATGTGGTAATTTGTCTGAACTTGTTATTGGTGTTAAAAAAAAAAAACATAAATAACAATCTACATGTACGAACGCAGCTACAACAAACAGTTCATTACACGACGGGATTTTCTTGTTTTCCTTTTGGCTGTATAACCCAGATCCTTTGCACTGGCTATGGCTGACAATAGTGAAAGTGGGTCTCCCGTCGCCCAGCCTACAATTTCAAATCACTATCGATAATAAATAAATCAGCACCCATTTGCGTGAAATTGCTTGCGCGTTGCACATTATACCAAGGTGGGGTAAAAATCGACAAGAAATCAATCAAATTTCTGCACTGCTAAGGCCAATGACTGCACTTGGGCGGTGATCTTTCGCTGTCAAGCGAATACAAATCAAAATTAGTAATTATAACAGCTTTCAAGGTAACTTCTGAAGAGACTGACTACGTAATTGTTATATCAGAAAACTGCGCTGACAATATTGCCGACCTTGACTTTATTTACGACTTTTTGCAGAAAGCGAATCTATGGAAAAGAAAAAAACGAATTCTTTCTGCATGATAGGTTTGCGAATTTCCTGTTTATTTTATTTATTGTAAAACGAAACTGTGTCTGGTTTTTGGAAATTTATCACCAGTGTGGGTTTTTGTTTTCTTAATTAAATATAGCATGTAAGCTGTTTATAGAGTGTAGCCTCGCTGGGACTGAGACTGGTAGACCACAATTAAAGTGGTGTGATTTTACAGTCGGTATATCTCGAACAAGGTACTTGATTTTGCATTAATTAAAACCGCGTTTAATTGCAGTAACAAAAGATATTCACAGTTTGAGAGTTAGTCATTCGTTTATACTGGAGTTCGCCCAGTGGGAAAAATTCTACAATAATTATAGCGACCGGGCTTATATGTAAAATATTCGAATACAAATTACACACAGCGTTAAATCACCGCTACGATTTAACCTTCCCAACAATGAAAAAATAAATAAAGCGAAAATGTTGTATTTAAGGCAGTGAAAGGGTTCTTAACTATCTGCCATCGCCTATTTATATATAAGATATAGTTACGTAATTTATATGAGTATATATTGAACCTACTTAATGAACACATTCATATATAATAAAATATTACTGTGTTTCAGCCGACTTAATGGTTCTGCCGAGTTGTTCTTTAAAAAAAAACCCAGTTGTATTGTCCATTTGTTTTTATTTGGACTTAATTTCAATGATTTGCAAAGTAAGCGAGTGTTATAATATAATGTATAGATTTTAAAAGTAATTTATTCGGTAAATATTTATGTGTCAAAGGTATACAAATCTGTGGTTAATATCCGTTTAATTGGCGGGGACTTACACTTTAGAAGCATATTATTTGTTCAAATCGTCGGAAGATATATCTTAAATATTTGATAAAGCTCAACGAATAACTTTGGTGTTAGGTCATCATCTCAATAAATTCAAGTTTTTTTTTCATATAATTTTATATTCTTTTATTTTTTAAATTATTAAATGCCATAAAGCTAATTTGGACATAATAGCCATAAATTATTATTACGGCAATAGCATTTACTGTGGCAATGAACGACACAGACTTCAGCCTTCTCGAAGACTTAACATTTCAAAGTATTTTGGACCCTTGAGTTCAGTATTGCGTTTAATAATTTTGCAATATTAACAATTTCCTTTCGTTGAATTTTATAATTGATATTCGCGGGCTAAGGGATGTTTTACTTTGTACGCATTTTTGGCATTGGTTACAGCATGAATAAACTCTTTTAAAAAGGGTTCTTCTTCCGCAGAATGTTGTGTGCTGTTATGATTGGCACGAGGGCTGAAAGTGATTTTCGTTCCTTCCGTATAAGACTCTCAGTTCTGACTTCATTGAAGGTTGGCCATATCATTCTTGTGGTCCGACAAGTTTCTAGTGCAGTTCATCTTCAGTTTGCCTCTCTTGATGCGTTGCCGGAGAGAAATATTATTTGGGAGTACTGCAGCCAGAAAAGGGGAGTATTTTTAAAAAAATAGGAGTACGGACATTTTTATTTTTATTTAAACAAAAAATATAAAAAAATCAGTTAAAAAAAACAACCTAGAAAGAGGGAAATTCCCTTTTGACGACAGTTTTGAAAATAAAAGTGCTGCCAAATTTGCATTAAATTTGAAGTGAATTAAATTTATTAATGTTGAAATTACACTTTGCTGCAAGCGTAAGATATTTTAGGACTTTAAAAAAAAATAGGAGTACGAATGTGAAAGGAGGAGTACAGGAGTACGGAGGTGTTGAAAGTAGTACAATACTCCTATGGGAGTACTTTTAGCAACGCTGGCTTCAAGTGTGCAAGGCGGGATATACACAGAGGGATCAGCTTGTTCTGACACAGCTGCCGAACCTTGTTTCGCTAGTTCATCAGCTTTCTCATTGCTTTGAATACCTTCATGTCCCGGAACCGAGCAGAGCAATACCTTATGCTGAGTATGAAGAAGCTTGAGTTCTTCGCTACAGAATTTCACAAGCTTCGATTTTATGTCCGTTGCAGCTAAGGTTTTTATTGCTGCCTGGCTATCGATTAAGAAGGTAAGACCTTCAAATGTTATTGCCTTTATCACAGACTCACAGGCCGCTGCCAGGACATCTGCTTGGAAGACACTGCTGTGTTTGGGGAGAAGTACCGATTTAGATCCCGGTTTCCATTTGAGATCCGTATGTAAGTACGGCTACGGATTGCGTGTTAGATATAGGAGACCGCCTCTCAATGCTTTCGTGCTGGGATAGGCGCTCGAGAAAAGTCTTGTAAACTCCAAGTATTGCATTATATAGTCTGTGATTGGTATATAGCCAAAGAATTTCCACCAAACAACCCGACTTTAAGTTGCTTAAAATACATAAATTTGAGTTATTTTTAGTTTGACGACTTACACCTTGTGAGTTACATCCTTTAAGCGAACGCTTCACAAAACACAGCACAAATCAATTCACTATTTGTGCAACTGAACTATTATTTCATGCATGTGCATGTGCATTTAAAAATATTCCAATCCATGATAAAAAACGGGGTCAAACGCATTTGATTTAATTTTTTTTATCACTTCAATTCCCCCCAAAACTGTTCTGTTTAATAAAAACCACAAATTGATTGACTGCTTGATTTTAATAGGGCCAGTAATAAAACAGAATTGCCAAGCATGAAGGCTCACTTACAAGTGTAAACCCACGTAACCTGCCTTGTTGAATGCGATAATTGACGACAACCCAATTGAAGCGTTCAGCAGTGCATGTGCCCCAACAACCATAAATACCAACGAATCTCTCAAATGTGAAGCATTCCTCGTCAGCATTTTCTCTGACGAAACAAAGTCTGTGACGGCGACTGCGACATTATCCGACCTGGGTATCAACTGCTGCTGCCCGTGTATCCAAATCACACTAAATCAAATGGAATAAATTGCCCCCCGGCAAACTCAGTGGACCAATAACCGAAACGTAACCTCTTCTGAGCCGGACGACCAAGAGAAACGCAGGTTACTTCGTTTCTTTGTTGTGTCGATCAGATAGCAACTTTTTTCAAATTGCTTCATATTGCCAAGATGTGCGCCGTGCGATACACGATTGTTATCAGAGTCACAGACAACAGGCCCACTCGACGAAAATGTAATTCCGTTGTCAATTATAATGACTCTCTTTCATGGTAATTTGTTCCAGGTGAACTAAATGACTCTGTGAACGTGTCGAAAGGCAACACATTAACGCATACGGAACTAGGTGTGTATGGAGGGCGTTTCGCTTTCTAGACCTTTTGACCAGCAAGAGAGTACAACGTCGCTATTGTTTGGGCCGGCACTCACCTTGAAAAGTCTGACAATTGAGTTTCCATGGATTATGTCATCCCGAACCATCAGAGCTCAGAGGTTGGGTTCGTTTGAAAAGAAATTAATTTTAGTAGTTCAGTGCTAGAGACAGAGAGAGATGTGATAATCTATCTATTATGTACTTAATTTATAGTAATAGTAATAGTACGGCAGATCTTTTCGTCTGATATGTGAGTTTTTTTTTGTCATTTTCGGCCTCAAATTTATGCCGATTAGGCAAGCTAAGAGCTGGTGTTTTATGGTGTGGATTAGATCTGTGCACTGATATACGGTGAATGTTCGAATATTTTAATAAATTACGGAGATCTTGTGTATGGCGGGACGTATTCCGACGAATATTTGACAGGTTTCGCATTAGATTTATGTCTGCGCGAAATACTGCTATAATCAATTAGGTGACCGCGTTTGCCTGTCCATGTCATGCAGAGTAATATTTGCATGAAAGCTTTTTTAATTTTAAAATTTTCTAATACGTGTGCAAATTTGGAATAGCTATAAATTTGTCAAATAAAAATTATAGCCGTTGCCATTTGTTACGACCGGTTGACATTATATTATTATAGGCTGTTGCCTGTCTCGAGTAATTTGTGCCATTAAGACAGGATTACGTCGGAGTAATTCTGCTAAAGTCGTTATACAGGGTCATTCATTTCGTGGTTTCAAGTTGGTAGTGCTGGCAATTGAGACCTGTCAAACTCAGCTGTCATTTGAAATGTCGCTTGTTTACGCGAATAATCCCCAAACTCTAGACAACTTAAAAACCAACATTACTCAAGTTATGACCGAAATACCGCCCGAAATGTGCGAAAAAGTGGTTAAGAATTACCTCAAAAGAATCGCATGCTGTCTAAGTCTAAACTTTACAATGAAATAAAATGTTCATCAAAAATGTATCGCTGTGTGTGTTTAATTTATCTTTACTTTCGAAACCGAAAAATGAATAACCCTTTATATAATATAATACGATTAGTTGCTAATTTCAATTGTTTCAAGAAAATTCATGACAGTGATACTCTTGAATGGTTGTCAGATGTTCACAATAGGTGTCCCAGTGACAAAAACCATTTAGATGTTATTTGTGTTTTTGCGTGGACCGAATCTAAAATGGTTTTCAGTAGTCCAGCACATTAACCATTCACCACTATTTCAAATTATAACGTTTCTTTAACCTTTTTGTGTTGCTTGCTGAGCCTCCGAAATTCAGTTTTTGTGTGGTTGAATTTTTAAGAAATGTATACTGTTATGTAGTTAAGAAAAACTATGGAAATGTGAATTTTCAATAAACTTTGGCTCTGCAAAATTGAAATTTTCGACTTACGCTCCTCTTTAAGTCCATCCACTCATTTTCATCCATCGCCTTTTCTTTAATATCAGCTTAAATATCAATGAAGATTGTAATTGTGGCCAAATAGAATACCTAACCTTAGTAACTAATAGAAATCAGGACCTTAAATGAGTTACCCCTCCAGCAAGCCCATTCCCTAGCAAATTAGCTGCAGTTGCGCAATGTAAGTCAGCCGGACAGAAAATAATATTCAAAAAACAAATACTACCACATCTTAAATGGAAGTAGAAAAGTTCATTGCATAAATGCCAACTTTGTTACATAAACAAACGAAATCAGCTTTATCTTAATTGAACTAATTGACCCACATATTTCCGAACCGAGCCCAGTAAAAATTTCACCGCCCCCACATTTCATTCAAAACTACAAACGCAATAATATTATTCTCACTGGCATAATAACCCATTGTACGTACATTTGTTTAACAACATAAAACCTGTAAAGACACCGCCGGTGAAATAAAGTATTACACACTTCTTATTGTTTATTCTCTATTAGGCCAATTGATTTGGGAATTAAAAAAGAAAAAAAAAATGTTAACAACTTTACGAGTAAGCCCGCTTCAATAGGATTGAGTATAAATTGAAATAATTTATTTTTTTCTAATGCCAATTGTAGTGAAATAGTGGCGCACAACAAAAAAACCAATACGCGCCAACCGATCCGGACAATTGCATTCCATGCGACTCCACTGACCTGCGCATACATATTGCATTACCAGATAAATTCTGATAGATTATGGGTGCATTCGAGACTACCTCAGCAAGCGATCATTGAGTGGTCTACCTCTATGCAAGTAGCCGCCACGATACGAGTGACTGCGGATTCATTTTCTAATCCATGAAAAATCGGTTTTTATTAGGTGATTATATATTGACCACGAATCGTTTCTCTCCTCTGGAGAATGCATTGCATTTCAGTTGCGGTATTATTTAAGCTGTGATATAAACACGTATAAATTAGTTTAATATGAGTGATTGTACTAGTTTTTCAAAACAGAACATTTCAATTTAAGGCGTAAAGCGCATTTGGGAAGATTCTTACGAATTACCACTATGGGTAGGTGTTTGATGTAGAAAAACCAATTATTATACGAGTAAAGTGCAATTCGAGGAAGGCAACTAATTTTGTGCTTCGCCGGCTATACAGGAAGCAATTTGGAACACGCTTTATTGTTAAGCTTGTTAGTAATCGATGCGATATGGCTTCGCTTATAAGCACAGTATATTTATACCGTCCCATCACTTTGTACTACAGTTTAGGTAAGTAAATCTCTATTGGTGCGGAATGTTGGAAATATTTTTATATGTAAATTGTCTGGAGGACATTGTTGTGCGTTTGAATTGAATTGAATTTGAATTTTATTTTTTACTTAAACTGTTTTACAATTGACAATATTTTTTCCTGCAGAGCTGTAGTAGAGCCAACTGGGAAGTGACGAGGTGGAAAAATCCCATTTTGGTAAAGAAGCAGGTTGGCACGCTAAGGTTAACAGTATGTGCAATTCTTACCCACAGTATATTGTTCTTCTCGAATAGAAGACTAGAACAATTGTTCGTCGAATAATTGTTCTTTCTCGAAAATGATGACCTGGGGTCCTTCTTCCGTAAGAAGCTAAGTTTGCTTGGGATAAGCGTTTAGCCACACAATTGACTGGCGATTACCCCTTTGTGATCGGGATCGGGGTGGTAAAAAGCAGAATCATTGCTAATATCCTCCGACCTGAACGTGGTATAATTATAACGACCGATTTCGATGAATGGAACACCAATATATATTTATTTTTATTTATTTCCCTTACCTCGTTTAAAAGAAAAATGGCTGGATATATGAGACCGAGAGTTTGGTTCACGCAAAATGGTGCACAACAATGGGAACAGAGGACCGGAAAGAGCTGCGCTCTCTTATATAGCCACGACATCCCGATATTTCTCCCAATAATACCAAGTCTCATCCTTAACTAAAGCTTAGGCAGATTTCACATTCGCCTATAGCATAATTTTGGGACAACTTAATTTTCGTAAGGGGTATATTACAAAGCCTAAGTGGCTTGTCTGCAGAAGATTGGATATTTTGTTGTTATCTATGAGTTCTATTAGCATTTTTTTTATTAATTTTACTTTATTAAATAAAGGAAACAAATATTAAACTAACAAAAATTAAGACTAAGAGTATTGAAAAATTTATATAAATTACAAGGCATTGATATTAAGATACATTTTTTTAATTTTTTTCAAAAATACTGATTTAGGTAGATCAAGAAAGTGTGTTGGCAATTCATTGACAGTTACAATACATCGGAACCATGTATTTGTTTTGTTGTCGTCATCTTGTATTTACTGTTTGTTGGGTTGGTGTTTTATAAGTGCTGTCATCTTTGAATGTTGAGAATATCTCCAGTTTATGCAGTTGATTGATTGATAGATACGATTTAATGCTGTCACCTTGTTGTCGTTGCGTTCTCAACGACATATTGAGTTTTTGGAGCTGCGGCGCATTTCCCCAAGCCATAATGCCATATCTCAAGTGCGACTCCACCAGGCCGAAGTAGCACTGCCGAAGAACTTCTGGTGGGCATCTACTGCTTAAAATAGAGCGTATGCGGATTGTCTAAGTTTTTTTTGTCAACGTGGTTATGTGATAGCTCCATTTAAAGTTATAGTCAATCATAACTCCCAAGTATCTGTACGTTGATACGTTTTCAAGTACAGTCGAGCATTCGTCTTGAAGTAGTTCGAAGTTTTGAACCTTGTGCAGACATTCCAAGTTGTGTATTTTTATTTCTATTTTCTGCTTAAGAATATGTGGTGGACGGATGTGCATAACTTTGGTGTTTTTTGGCGTTAATGATGAGTCCATTGGCATGACACCATGACGAGACTGCATTGAATTCTTTTTGCATAATTTTCTCCGCAGCTTCAAAGGATTTGTGATTAACCACAATTGCCGTATCGTCTGCATACTCATACTTTGCCTGAGGGCTAGTAGCAAGTCGTTCATATAAATGATGATAAGTAGAGGACCCAGCCTTGACCCTTGCGGCACTCCATAGTTTGAAAACTTTTCTACTCTTACGCTATTTTTGATTTTTACTAGGAATCTTTTAAATAACTTTTGAACCATGAAAGTAACGATCCTCTTACGCCTACTTTTTCGAGCTGATTTAAAATGTTTTCATGGGATAAGGTATCGAAAGCATTTTTAAAATCAATAAAAAGTCCTACAATTGTGTGATGGTTTTTCTCTTGATTTGTATTTATTTTATTTGTGAAGTGTCCCAATAGTCGATTTATACTTTTATTTGGCCTAAAATCAAATTGATTGCTTGCCAGAATATTCTATTTCTCAAGATATTGGTATATTTTTTTGGCAACAATACCTTCTATTATTTTGTCCGTTACAGAAAGAATTGATATCGGCCGATAGTTTCCGATATCGTTTTTTATTCCATCTTTATATATAGGACGAACAATTGATGTTTTAAGACCTTCAGGGACGGTTGATTGTTCGAAGCTCATATTAACAAGTCTTGCTACTACTGGAGCCAAAACGTTCGCATTATATTTCAGGTCTTTCGGCCGTATGGCATCTTCACCAGCTGATTTATTTATCTTTGGGTAAGCCCCCGTTGATTTTGTTCGTTATGATCAGTTTTTAAAGCGAACTATCAAAAGAAATTATTTTAAATAATGGCGGATAGTATCCATCTGTAAAAAGGTCCTATCCAAAGGAAAAATATGAACCAATGTGACTTTTACGTACGCACAAGCCACATTAACATGTTTCGCTGTTTGCATATATTTTTTGTAACTACATAGCACCCTTCATCCATCAAAAAAGAGCTACAATCGAAACAATCGTCTTTAAATTTTTCACCTGACAGTTGCACTTGCTACTGTTACAGAAAGTATTCTGCGTAAAGCATATGACTAGCCAGAGCTGCCTCGATGTCGAAAGATGAGCTGAGGTTGTTGGTTTAAGGAAATATATGTAGTCTTTCATAAGGCATATTTAAGCGAAACACATTACTTGCTGTTTTATTTTAGTTAATTCAGCTTTTTTATTAACACAAAATTAAATTAGAAGGAATGCGTAAATGGATTGGAAGCAAATAATTTAAGGGAAACTTAGCGGGCAACTTAGCTCTCTTCTTGGCTGCTTATCGACTGAAACTCTTTTACATTACCTTAAGCAGGTACTTTTCTTTCATATTGCTTTACTACACTTCTCGGCTCAACTTTACGCATCAATTATTCCACACGGTCATCCTGAATATCGTCTACCTCAGAGGAATCATTCTCGCTGTCGGGTGTGCTAAAGACTTTCCAATGCTACATGAAGCCAACCGCTGTTGAGGTCTGAATTGGACCTTCGTGTTGGCCAACTTTCTTCACTTCGTAGCGATCGTTCCTCTTCACTCGAGTCACCTCATATGGTCCCATGTATTTTGGATATAATTTTAAGCCGGTTTCGAACTGCGTACGTAAAATTGTTACTAAATTACCTATCTTATACTGCACTGGCTCTTTCGTTTGCTTATCGAAGCCCTTTCTATTAGGTTCCTGTATTTTGCTGACTTCTTTCCTTGCTAGCTCGCGTGTTTCTTTTCTCTCGTCCTGGAACTGTCGCAATATTTCTTCCTCGAACAGATTTTTAAGTTGTAGGTCATCCGGTGTGAACCTAGTAGCACCGATCAGCAGGCGTTTCCTTCGTACTGCGGGACCAAGTAGAGTTTATAGTCATTTGTACACGGCTGACAAACTTGAACCAATTCATGGGATCCTCTATAGCTAGTTTGGCGAGGACTTCGATGATAATCTTATTCATCCTCCCCACTTGACCGTTTCCCCTACCTAGGAACTCCAATTAATCTTAAAGAACAATTATTTCCAAATTGATTTTAGACTTTTCGGGTCCTCATAACTTGTGAATTGGCGTATTATAGTAGGTCAAAGTCAATTTAGAAACTTCCCATAGAGCTAACCGGACCTAATTCAAGGCCTTATCGCTTTCCAGTGAAACAATTGAGTACCTATACATTTATTTGAAATTATGGTAGCACCGATGCACCACACCTTTTATTTGTCTATTTGAAAATCACTTAATTCATAAAAGTTCATGCGCATATTTTGTTTCTGCAAACGAAATTCCACCTTCCTACATTGTTTGAGGTGGAATGTTAAATTTATCTGAACACAATTGCGCAACAAAAATGCGAATGGAAACAATGGCGACCGGATTAAGCGGAAAAATTGAAAGTATATTATTTGTGGTAGCTATAACCACTAATCACTCAATGATTTCGCTATATACCATAACCATTTGGCTTTCGATTTCGATAAATTGTAACGGGCTTGTTTGAAATTTTATGAAGCCACGCAATGTGGTACTGAATATCTAAATAGTCGTTTTAAGTAATTTCGATTTAACCAATTAAGCACACTCGCACCTGTCCCATGTGATCTCACTTTGTATTATTGCGATTTGCTAAGTGTTTGCTGCTCCGTTCCTCTATAAGGAATGCAGCAGCATTTCACATGCGTAAATTATTTTATAGGAGACATTGTGACTGTGCAATGGTGGTTTTTAAAATCCAACAAATTCGCAGTGCCGGAACACGCACATATCGTAGTAATCAAGCTTTACATACTCTTGCTAAAAATGGAACTGTTTGCACCACAAGAGAAATTTATCACTTTGCAGTCTTTCACAATTTTTGTATCGAGGAAGTGGTCTGCCTTCAACTACCGTCACGGTTTTAAAAGAGCCTCAATGACGACCCAACAATTTCATTCAATTAAAACTCGCTTAGGTCCGTACCTACCATGTATATACATGCGGTGGGTGGCTGTTTTGCTTCGGTATCAGATCGAAACTTAATGTCTAAACTTTGCATATAGTTAGTCAGGTGACCCAGTATTTATCCAGACAGCCCACTCGATTGACAGAGACCCCAAGAAAAATAAAGAAAAGAAAAAAATGCTCCGAACGAAAAGATACCTGCAACAGAAGTTTTTACCTCGACCTGAAAGGCGCACTCAACTGCAATCCTTTGTCGGCCGGTGTGCTATAGTGCAGTACACTTTGTGTCTCTGTGCTTTTTTTTTCTCACTTAAAGTGTAACACATTCAATGTGGACATTGCAGCCAGCACAAAATAGTTCAAGCAAGCTATTACGCAATTTCGTATCTTTATCGTAATTTTTATGCTACCACATCGATGGCGTGGAGGTGACTTCGTCCAGAGAGGTTTGACTGAACAGAAATCCATTTCATTGTGGAGTATTCGGTGGCTCGCACTACGGCTGTTCTTAATACGGAATACTGGTGTATATCATTTTGCAATTGGTGCGATTGTTAGCAGCTAACTAGATTTATACCTCAGTTTGGTATTAATGACTAATTACAAAAATTTGGCATACAGACTTGTCTATATTTGAGGTGTATCTTGTGAGTTTACAATGGTGCTGCGAGAAACACTATTCGAGCATACGCCCATTTTGAAAGTCAATGCGGGACTGGTTTGAACTACATGAGATCACCCTTCAAGACGGATCTGGATTATTTTGAACTTAATTTATATTTCTGTAAAAACCAAATATCTGAAAGCATTCAATTGTGCCATTAATGAAGTTGAAGCCCATTAAATACCTCTTGCATTTATATTGAACTACGTGTTGGTAGGTCTTTTGGTTGGCTTTTTCCTCGGTTTAGAGATTGTCTTCGCATGGTGTCAACTTTTTAAAATTGATTGGCTAAATGTACCGAAAGTCTAGCATTTTATTTGGAATAATAAGTAAAGGAGTTCCGCAAACAAATTTAAAAAATTGTAAAAGCATTTGAAATGTTCACAAATATTTGGCAAATAACAGACTTCGTGTAGTACTAGTTCATCTCTGGTTGAATTTCGGTAGATATTATTTTGGAGAACTGTTTTCCTTTTTCCACGAGACGAAATTCCAAAATGACATTTGAGAACTACTATTGTTTCAAAAGTCGACAATGTGTGAGTAGATGAACAGCAAAAATGCAGAGAGTCCAAAAAAATACCTGTTTGCATATTGACCTTCATTCGAGAGATCTTCAGTGCGGTTCCAAAAGAATTACAAATTAAGGCTTTTCCACTGAGCGAACATTTGAAAATATTCGGATTCGATGTTAAATTGTGGGTCCCTTTCAAGTTATAAGAAATGGGAATAGTTTTGGCAAAGTTTCTAAATTATATCTAGTTAGGATTTCAGCAAAATCATATCTTCAAATTTGTTTTGTAACAAAAAAAAAGACCTATAATTTTGAACTTTCATCCGTGTTTCATCCAACTTGTTAGCTGCTAGCCCAAACGACAAAGCATTTTTCAATGAAACTACTATCTTTTATCATTTTAGTTGGCTGCCAAAATTGGACTCTAAATGGTATTGAATAATTTTGGCCCCTAGTTTAATGGTTTTGCTAACGTGTCGATTTTTTCTGTGCTCCTAAATAATGGAACTTGATGTCTAAATTTAAGAATACCATTAGGATGATTCTTTTTGTAATTATTGTGTCAAATAGTAAACGTACAGTCAAATTGAGACGGCGTACTCAGTTTTGCGTAATAAGTGTTATACGACAGTCTATGGCAACAAATAATATTGTTTTCTTTAAGCTTTTCATTTGTACTATACAATGTGACGTGTTTTTGACTAGGCTGAGGTTAGCTTACCGAATCGCCACGGTTCTTCCGAAATTTGCTTGTCGAGTTTCCTTTTATTCAGTTCATCTATTTATACTAAATCGGTCTTCACTATTATTTTACATTAACAATAAAAAAAAAATGTCCAATGCCTTAAAAGTAGTTACTCAAACGAAACCTTTTACTACGGTTCGAAAAACCTCCTTTATGTTGTCCCACAGATCGGCAAGTTCAACTCGTAGAAATGTACAAGACTGTTTTTAAGTCTTGAACATTTTTTAGTCCACCTACCGGTAGCCCATGGAATTTTCAATCTATACAAGTCCCCGAAATCGAAAAGGGAACCATATTGCCACGGAACTTATAATCGTATCTGGTGTTGCTTTAATTTTAAATCTATTAATTAAATAAAGGTATAGGTGAGGGAAGTTCTCTACGAACCGAAGACCTTGGCCAAAGGTTGGTTCCTTCTAATACTGAATAAACTAATAAATTCGCCAAGGAAATAACTTTGTCATTCATTTAATAGCATACAAGGCACCTCTCATGTTCATAATTCATACCTACAGTGTCAAATTTTCCCCTAAAACTTCCTTCAAAAACATATCAACTTAATTAAATGTAAATAACCGAATAAGCAGCCCTAACTCCGGGTCTCATGTAATATTCCTGCCACCAAACTAGTCTTCATAAAGCAGCGACCCACAATGGATACCAATTCGCGGCGTACAGATAAAGTTGCTTTCATCCTGCTCAAAATGATATACTTCTATGCAAAAGCATTTGGCATAGCCTTCTTTTCCATGAGCAAAGGGTACAAGCCTCATCTCGTGTACTTCCCTCGAGCCAAATACCTCTCAATCAGTTCTCGAATTGTGTGCCTAGTTGTGTACCTCTCCTTTCTGGTAGGTGAAATAAAATCAATAGCAAATATTTCAAACACAAATGTGTCGGCGATGGAAAACTACACAGTCATAGTTTACGTCATTCAATTTGCATCAATAATGGCATTTACAACGGCTTTAATTACTTATCAAGCGATTTGCCACGAACAGCTTATGGACGTCGTAAGGAGGACTATTAATATCTACGTGCAAATTACGAACCTGACCAGGAACCGTAGTTTTTTTACCATCAATTTCTACCTGGTGATCGTTTTTAGAATGTTCTTCCACCTGCATGTGCTGGTCAGCATTGTTCCGCAGTTTTACACTAGTGCGCAAAAAGGGAAATATTCGATGCTGATCAAGTGGACCAGTGAAATGTACCTATGGATTGGAACTGTCATTGTGATGGACGTGTGCTTCGTGTGTTTCGCGACATTTGGTGATATGTTGAAGAATGTCTTCGACCATTTGGCTGAGGTCTCAGAGCGCTTAGAGACGACGGCAAAATGACATGGCCGCAGAACACTTCGGATCGTCTGCGAAGAGCTAGAGCAGTGCACGCTCATATACTCCGAAATATGCTGCATCATTAGAGATTTCAAAAAAATTGTTTCAGTTTCATATATTATTCGCATTTCATATCGAATTCATCACCGTCGTCTTTCTGTTGCACCTAACCATTTGGATGTACATTATGCACGGTAAGCTGGTTGTGCTCGTACTCGTGATGGGTAGCGCCCGAACAATTGAATTTGTGCTCATGGTGTTTGTGGCAGATAGAGTGGTGCATGGAGCAAGATTGGCGAAACACCTTAACTGGGATAGCTTGTATTTTGGCATGGACAGGCACCGTCACTGGGATCGAGCTGTGAGTTCTGAGCAGGGACACTTTGTATGGTTGATGATACTTTTACACATTTGCAGGTAGAAGAGTTTTTGAATGTTTTAACCAATCAGGACTTGAAGTTGGACATCTGCGGTTTTTTTCAATTGAATAACGAATTTTCGCTTCGATTTTTATCAACTATCATTGCCTACTTGACAGTTCTTATTCAGTTTGCGTTGTTGGGGTATTTTCATGCAGACGATTTCAATTTTATGCCGCTGCTGTAAACGAGCTTTGATTCAAGTATGAAGGTGATACTGAGACTGTTGTACGTTTGACATGAATATTAATTTAATCGGTCAATGTAAAATAAGGCGGCTAAAAAGTTGTCACCCGATATACTTTCGCTGTAATTTGTTTAGGAATAAAAAACGTTGGTTCTACTTTTGGATTATGTTTATTTGATGTTTAAATTTGTTTTCCAGTATATAGGTCGAGAAAATGATTCCAGCCGAGTGGCCGCCGCCAATTTTGATCACCATTCGAGCCCGATTAATGGCATTTGCCATCACTATTGACGGATATTCCTTTAACGAGCTTCGACAAAGACTCAGCTTTTTGACAAATACTCGTGACTTAAAAAATCGCCACGAAAATAAGTGTGGAATGGTTTAATCAGGCGATCTTACCCACTGGGGCAAATTGCCACAGGTGAGATAAGCGGAGTGGTAAATGCAGCCCTTAAAATTTCGGTTGTGGGTTGTGCAGTATTTGCCTTTTGGAATCACATAGTCTCTAGTCCTCATTTATCTAAAATTCTGTGTAAAGACCGCCGATTAATACCCGATTGGGTGATATAAGTCGTTTGGTCGATACTCCGGGGTCCTCTGAGGGATCTTCAACCATATCTACGATATTCTCCTCAGCAGGACGGCTGCTCCGGAGCCGGTCAGACCTGGCGGTATATCTTGTTGTCACATACTCTTCTAGGCGAGCGTCTCAATGACGTCTCATCCCGTCGGATGACCGGGAAATCTGCGCCAAAGCAAACGACGAATTTTCCCGCAAAAAATTGGAATAATTACGTATTCCATGCTCTTAAGGAGTATAGCGATTCATGTCTTATTGACGTATATTTTGTATCTGTTTACTTCGCAAATGTCATAGTGGTATTAAGATTTGCCGCCATTTGCAAAAATTATAGCATCCTCCGATAGGATGCTGACTTTTGCGCCACCTTATATAAACTAACAAAATTTCGGTAGGATTTGTTAAATAGAAATACTTTTTTTTACAAACAGTAGGACTCGTCCCTCCAAAAAAAATTAATTATGATTCTCAAAAATTATGCTTCAGTTAGGTATAATGTAATTTTTCTTTAGTACCTACCTTGCATCAATTACCACGGAAGACCTAAGTGTTCAGTGAGCCCATCGCTTAATCGCCAAATGGCAAAAAGCGTAGTTGTTGGCACGAACTCATAAAATAATCGGCAACGTCCGAAACTCTACTGGATCACTGCGGTATTGGGAAAGCTTGTTCTGCAAAATCGTTAATTCTAATGATGCTTAGCAGGCAAGGCACCTTTTATAACTCTTTGGGATATTCACAATCCTTACAAAAACATTATGTATAACAACATTTTAAAGTTTGTCTGCATCACGTTAAAACTAGGTACTCATAGAATTTAAATGAATAAAAGATAGGTCTAAGCATAAAGCAAAACCTAGCTTTTATTGCATCGCACGCGGACAAGTCAATCAGAAGATGTAACGTATTGTAAAAGATGGCAGATGTCATTGTCAGTAGGCGTATGCACTTTGCTGTACGCGATATATAGACTTATAATTCGTTTTTCGGCAGACTTAACAGTTTTTGATGTCATCTGTCAGCTGACTATCATTTGGGAAATGTTAGTGAATGGACAGGCAGTGGGGACGTTCAAAAGTTTAGTAAGTCTGATAGCTCTCTCACTAAGTGAATTGTTGAATGGTTTTGATTGGTCGAAATCGGTCATGTGAGCAGATGTTTCAGTTGACGTTTATGGAGCCGTAGCCGACGAATCTAGTCAAGAAATTCGTGACTGAGTACTACGTTGACAGTTCGCAAATGTGGCTGACGTAGAAAAAGTGACGTTCCCGACCAATCTAGTTTTTGCGTTCAGGTTGCATCTTACCCAGACCAACCCAGTCGACTTAAGATGACCAGATTCTTGAATGCGCCAGTGGTAGTACTCGCGTGTTTTCCTTATTTTGTTGTTTCCTTTTCGTCTCCGTTTGAAGTGGGTAACAAAGTCCCGCGCACAGCTAGTTAAAAATATTCATCACCTACCAGACACCCTGTATACAAAGATTATGTTATGAATTAAGTGCGAAAAGTGAAAATTTGACTTGTGCCAACCGCTCCTGCGTGGGTTGTTTATACATAATTATCTCTCATGCGAATGAAAGTCACGAACAGATCAATAATTAACGGAGATGGACATTCTCATGCAGATTTTGCTCTGGAATATCATGACGTTCGCGATAGTTGTGACAGTGAAAAAAACTAATTGTTGGACTCGAATTTTTAAAGCGCCACCACGGTAGTCGAACAACCACTTTGGCTCTCGCAACATAATTGAGGGCAAAACATATTCATGCTTCGTGTTAATTATACAATTCGTGCACAGAAGCTGTGCCCAAGGCCCCAGCATGTTTTTTTTTTGGACAACACCACTTGTTTAAAAAATAAATGCAAATTGTGCACATGTTAATATATGATACAGTTGACAGTTTAGGGAAAGTTCGATTTATTGTGAAATTGTCGAAGTCACGGCCAACAACTTTATTCATATTTTATTGTAACGATTTAAACCGTATTACTCAAATGATTTGCATTGGCTTACAATAGCAGCTGCGATTATGGTTTGTGAGTCTACTTAAAGCAATATTCTTAGGAAATCGAACAAATTTGAATTTATTTCGATGAATTTTACAAACGGTTTTAATACTTGTGTGATATTTCATAAACTAATAACTAAATCTTTCCCTTCAAAGTTTAACATCGCATTCAGTTGAACAATCATATCAAAAGCCCTAATTCCATTCATCAAATTTATACCTTTTAGGGACTAATAAATGTTAATCCCGTAATCAATGCACAGATAAATGAGCACATTATCTCCGCGATCAAATTTCGCACCTACTCGCAATTGTTTTGTACATTAACCTGAACTAAAAGCTGCCATTAGACTTATACATAAATTTAACACTTACTTATTCCAGTGATTGTAATAACTATATCTGAAAACTGAACGAAATTGCTGATGGGTAATTAAATGTGCTGTGCGGAATTGCCAACAAGAGTTAAGCTCTTGCAATAACTAAATATTTACACAAACCAAACTCTCCGTGAATGTACTTGTAAGTTGTAACTTTCCCACATCTGGCAATTTTACAACCGACCATATTTGCATGAGATAAATAAATTAAACAAAAATCTTACAAATAGCGGTAAAAGGTACGTGTCAGAGTGAAGTGCACCACTCGTCCCATATTGACAGCGCACAGTGAATGTCTTCATATCACAGCTCCCAGTCATCGTGCAACTCCAAAAAGCCAATGACCTCCGATGGGTTCGTATACGGATGCGGTAGTTGTGCACAGCGGCTTAATTGTTTGGCATAATAAAGCGGCCAGAGAAGGCGTTTACTTTCCGTCATCGATTTACATAAAAATGCTGTCAGTGGAGTAGCGAATAATTTGAACATCGTTCGTACGTACGCGATACCAGTAGTTGGCAACAATGTACATTTTAAATCGGTTCGAGACAATTAGGCAGTAGACACAACTAGCCGACATCGCCTGGAGCAAAGCTTGCAAAAAGCAGAAGCGAATGAAACTTATAATGTGTATGTGTTAAAAGGCCATTAGTGCCGATACATAAATCAAAAGTCAATGAAATTAACAACAGGGTGATAATTATCGTATACAGTTCGCATATGCATATTCGGTGCAATATCATACAAATCAAGTTTGGGTAATGTAAATCATCATCATATAAATAAAATTGGTGTAGTTCTGTTCGACTAAGGTTGAATTTGACTGCATGACTTTAAATGCAAAAATCTTAGAAACTGTTCAATATATTCTGGTGCATTTTTCACAGGCCTATAGAGGATACATAGGCCTACAATCTCTACTTTGATTCAACCCTATATCTTTATATCTTTTGGAAAAAATTGGACAAGAGTAATTTATTTGTTCGTTTCGTTTCGCTTTTTTCTTTGTAACACTTTGCGGTTGAAAATACTGGGAGCATTTAAGTATAGTAAATAAATGTTTATAGAGGACATCTGCAGGTACAACTTAGGATATCCAATAACTCGATAACTTAAAAGGTTTTTTAAATAAAAAGACAAAATTTGAAACATTTCTACGATTTTCACCTGAGCGAGTAGATATGCACTTCATTCTCAAATCAAACATACTAACTGCGCAATATATTGACATCTCTTTAAGGCAGAGGCAGTACGCTGTGTGATTTGCTAAGAAAAAAAACGAAAGAAATGGCAAATATGTAGGAAAGGTTTGTTTATTTCTGTTTTGCTTACAAAAAATAAGTGTATAGAAAGAAATATAAAAGAAAAAGGTATAGATACCAGTGATACCAGATCGTGGTATTATTATATTAGGGGAAAATTCCTGGTGATACACGTCGTACTGTTTATAAATGCTATTTGCAATCAAGATGAGGCAGTAAATTCTGATAATATGCTGTTTCGTGTTAACCTTCACATGAACGGAAATTTAAATGTCCTTACATGGACAGTATCTACACGTATACAATTATAGATACAAAAAAAAATTCCAAGAATTCTGTATGAATTTTTTTCAGCAGGTGACAGTTTTTCTATCAATATTAGCATACACTTATTCCCTTTATTTGCTTTCAGCTCTGTGCGCCTACTGCCTAGTCTCCAGATAACGGTCTTTTATGAGTAAATTTGTGGGTGTCTTTAATTTGCTACGGTTTAATGCTGTGCGTGATATTGGATTGTTTATTTTCATGAGAAATAGATTAATAAACCATCTTTTATTATTTTATTTGCTACGCACATTTGTATGGTTTGTATACATTTTAGCTCTATTTGGTTGACATATGAATTTTCGTATCGTTTTCGTTCTCATGCAACATCAACGCATATCTACACGTGTAAACACTGTCCATGTCAGAGATGAATGAATAAAAGAGATGGATATCTTTCGTTCGTCTATCCTCCCAAAACCCATTTGTTTACATTGTTGTTTTTGTAATTTCAACCCCCGTCTGTGAATACGTGTGAGCTACAAAAAAACATGTTGCTAATGGCCGGCCAACATTCCTTTTGTTTTTATGGGCGTCGCGCTGTTCAATTGTTTTGTGTTTGGTATTGAACTTGTTTGGTTTTGGTTAAGGCTTCGATTAAAATAAAAAAAAAAATAGTGAAATTTCGGAATAGCGAATTCTTGCATTAAAGTTCAATACATGAACCCACATATAAGAAAAGAAATGAGCATATGTGCGCGACTTCATGAATTTTACGGGTAAACAGCTTGTAGGCAGCCGTTGCCAGACAAAAAAATGGAACACAAAATATCAACTGATTTTTTCGCGCAAGAATTAAATCCCAGTCCATATTCCGAGTTATTTTCGGTCTATAAAGGTATGTCCAGACCAGCCAAACACTTGATGAATAATTATATACCTCCATGTTTTATAAAGATTTCTAAAACATTTTTTATCAAACGTTTATGAAATGTTTTGCTGGTTTTGATCTGGACACCAAAGTGAAATGTTTCACAGTTTCCCAATCGTGATGGGAAACAATTTGTGTTTTACAAGTTTAACTGCAGAAAGTGAGCGCTGTTTTTCGATTAATATTATTTTTTAAATAAAAAAAAAAATGTCAAGAATAGCTTGGAATGCCTAATGAGAAAGGGATTCATTTAATACGATTATTTGAATTAAATCTATACTATAAACTTTACTCGCTGCTAAGTATTTTTTCCTACTAGAAGAATAAAATTGAAATATTTCATACACATTTAATAACTATATCTATTTCATAAATGTTTTATAAATGCGTATGAAATGTGTACGAATTGCTTCAGAAACATTTTATAAACATTTCGGAAATGTTTCGCTAGTCTGGGCACACCTTAATATGCCAAGATAAACGGAAGTGCTAGCAGCAAAATATTGTTCGTGTGTTGCATATTTGAACATAAAATACTAAACTTGTTTCTAAAAAATATGGAGACGAAAATTATTCAAATTTGATTCAAATATGGTAACACCCCCGATAATGCAAGCGAAATGAGATGTGCCTTGTGTGACGTCACGTTGAGCAGAATATTTGCAATATGGCTGGTTGCAATGTGAAGTTTGTAATACCCTGTATTATCAGTTTTGTTTTCGAACGCAGCTGTTGCCGCAACTCAAAAATTAAGCTTTTCAATGATCCGTCTTGTTTTATTTTCGTAATCTGATCCGGATCAGATCACGCTGATAGTAAAAAAATCCAAAGAAAACAAAGTAAATGATACTTCTCCGTTGTTAAACAGTAAACCCGATATCCAATATTGTGGGAGTGCAATAACATTAAAAAAATGGGAAAAAAAGTATCAGGAATCAAGGCCCGAATAGAGACTTTTAGATATATACCTTGTATCTAATTCTGCAGACTTTTAAATGGCAAAAATGATCCAAACTTCGTTGTCAGACAAAAAGAGCTTGAACGGAGAAAGCCGCTAAGACTTCTAAACTCAACTCCAAAAAAGCTGATGCTGGATCAGGTAGAAAATAGAACACAGCCCGAATTATTTTAGGAACTACATTTATTAGAGATTTACCTTTTTATCCAAAAATGTGCATCTCAGTCAAATATCTGTGTTTGCATTTTTTGAATCCCTTAATCACTCCCTCTATTATTTTTGCTTTTTATCTAAAACCCGTATATAACCAGGCAAAGGACCTTCTGAAGAACTTCTTCGTTCGGAATGGGTTATACAGACATTCCATACAGTCCACTAGTTCGGTACTCTTAAAGTCGTCTAAATGATGCGGGCAGCGGTGACTAAATTACCTTTCGCTTTCGATTTTCGAGGTGATTGATACGGTCCTTGACGAGATCTTGGAGCCTTGATAGGTTCTAAAGAGCTCAAAAGTAAGAATTTTGATGCTGGTACAGCACTTGTAACCATTCTAAGACACAACAATTTATTGCGTTGCATCCGCTTCTAAAAAGTTAAATTTTATTTTGTTCCGTGCTACTTATAGCTTTTTAAAACTTAGGCCCAGCACGGGTAGGATCGTTTACCATCTTTGAACCTTCGGAGTTGGATGGTCATATATGTTCAGCGGATCTATCATCAAAAGATTATCATGCTAGATTTTGCGATTGCCTGCAAAGTTACCTACTTTTAGGCTTGATATTTTTGGGGAGGGTACTGAGGCTAGCTCGCCACACGCAGATATGGCTAACCCTGGACATCTTTGCATTGCTCCTGTTACGCTCTCCAATTGCTTGTTAAGTTGGCTTTGAGCTGAGTTTTGATCACCATTCTATCGCTGTGTAGGTGGGAATCGGTTCGAAGTTCGTGTTGTGCTGCAAGTGGCTGGTTTTTGATTTCAAGTCGCTGGTTTTACCAAAGCAGCGTAGACATGTTAATTGCCTTGTCGATATTTTGGAGGCTTGATCAAGGTGGGAATTCTGCGAGGGTCCAGCTCTAGTTCTTGTGTAAGTTTGGACATTCGATGACTGCCTTATTCAGCTTGATTGCTTTTAAGCTCTCTATTAAGTTACAGTTGGTGTGCAAAAGATCGAGTTTTTGGAGGATTTATTGTCAACCTTTGTAATGGACACCAACGTCTTATCAAATGGCGATCATTTGGCCGCTTAAAACTATTTCATCAACTCGGCCATTTGGCCACAACAGATTTCATGATTTATAGGACTACGCGACCACTTACTTTCTCTTTCAGACTATTTCATATTGAATCTGTAAGCGACCTTTTGCAATAAATCTGGCACAAATAAGACGCATTAATTCATTTTGTAGCCGGGATTGATTTAAGAATTGCAAGCATGGATTTTTCATCCACATATATGGCACTCAACACCTCTTTTCGAAATCAGATCAGTTCGCATCACATCGACAGCAGCAACACATTAAACAACTGCCAGCACATTACGTCACCAGCGGCACATATGGTGCATAAAACCCCCTTACCAGACCACTCTCCATCTCAATCTCAAAATGCATTCGCACAAGTCAAACAATCAACGTTGTTTCTCTTTGATAGTTACCGCTCACAAATATCCATCAGCAGCTACCGGTTACCCCGTTCAGACAGCACGAGCCATCGCCGCGTAATTGCTTCTTGCGAGCGAATGTTTCTTTGGCTACAAATTCATCGGTACAAAACACTTCTTTAACTTCTTCTTTCTCTATTCTTTGCACATGCAGGTCGCGCAGACGCATAGTAACCACAACTCGAAAATGGCAGTCTACCTGGAAACACTGGTTTGCTTGGTAATGGCGGTCTTGAACTTGGTCAGCGGAATACTAGATGGCAACGTACTCGAAACGAACAAGCAGTGGAAGCTAATTTCATACAATTTCCCAGCAAATGCACCCGTCAACGATCGAGACTTTTACATACCGGAAAATGTGCTGATAACCGGCATAGCGGTGGGTTATGACAGAATTTTCGTTGCCACGCCAAAACTGTTGCCTGGTATACCGGCAGCAATTAGCTCTATTCCCAAGGCTGGTCTCACTGATAATCCACTTCTAGAGGTATGGTTGCACGCGGTGCTAAATTGTTTATGGTTTTCTAATCACTTTTTGAACAGGTCTTTCCGGACTGGTCGTTTTCCACAGGTGGCCTAACCACAGTTAACTGCAGCGAATTGAAGCTGATATCGGTCTACAGGCTGAAGATTGACAGTTGTAACCGACTGTGGGTCGTGGATGCTGGAATTTCTCGATCCCTGGAGGACTATGAAGTGACTTGCCCTCCAAAGATTTTAGTCATCGATCTCAATACGGATAGAGTTGTTCGACGGTGAGTACCTTTTTTTGACATTTGCCAAGGCAGTGTCTTGTATTTTGGAATTTTCTTAGGATCGACTTTCCAAAAGAAGTCCTTCGCGGAGAATCGCTTTTCACCAATTTGATCATTGATGAGACTACCTCTAAGTCGGGTACCTGCGACGATGTCTTTGTTTACATTTCGGACACTGTTGAGCCTGGTAAGTCGGTACTTTGTAGCTGTCTTACTGAAATTGATAAATGGTCTTGTAGGTATCATTGTCTATGACAGCCAACAGGATGTTACCTGGAGGCTGTCGCACCCATCTATGTATCCAGATCCGGACTTTGCTGAGTCGGAAATTCTTGGAGACCGCTTCGTTCTAATGGACGGTGTTGTTGGCCTGGCTTTTGATGAAAATTCTGGCACCCTCTATTATCAACCTCTTGCTACCGATCGGTGAGGCGTACTTGAGTAAAAATTATATCTTGGTCTAACTCCCATCGTGATTACAGCGTCTTCTCCATCAGTCGGGAGGTACTACGCTCCGGACCGATAGCCAGTAATGAACTGCTGCCCGTCAAACTTGTCGGAAAGAAATCATCCCAGGGCATAAGCTTGGCAGTCTCACCCATTGACAGCAGTCTTATTTTCAGTCCCCTCTCCGAAACGGCAATAGCATCATTTAACCCTAAAACCGGTCAACAAAAGTAAGAAAGATTGAAAATTGCCTAGTTCAACGCTTAACCACTTGTATTTCCCAGAATCCTGGCATCAGACGAACAACGACTACAGTTCGTCGCCGATATTGGAACATCCCACTTTGAGCCCGGCGTAATCTATATGATCTCATCGAAATTCCACAGATTCTTCCTGAAAAATCTTAACCGCAACGAGTTCAACAATCGCATCTTGCGTATCGACCTAAATAGAGAAAGTACGCGCACAGCTGCAAGTCCATTATCTAGACCCTCGAATTTTGGATATTACAACACCAACAGGTTGGAGAAGCGACCAAATTACGGCACAACTGCTGCCGGTAGTTACTTTACAGGTGCCGGTACAACTGTCGCCACCCGTCAACCATTTAGGTACGAAACAGTTGGTTCCATTCAGAAATCCACGAGGAATCCGTTCACCGCTCTCAATCAGGGTGAAGCTTTGCCAAACAAACGAACAAGACAGTCATCGAATAATTCATTTCTCGATAACTTACCAGCGGTCGGGTATTCGTATAGTAGATTTATCTGAAAGCCAGTGCAAGCCATGTAAAATTAAGCAAATTTCAGTGAGCACTGTGAGTAGGCCTTCTGCCTAATGATACGTACTGCATGTTTATTTTGTTTTATAATTTATTTTGTAACGTGAATTTTGTATATACGATCTATGACGAAATTTGAATTGAAGAATTTTCTTGATATTGTACATTTGTGTAAAATATGTAATAAAATAATAATAATAAGAAAATGTGTGTTACTTTATTTTATAATACGGGACAAAACGGACCAATGGACAAGGTAGATAAAAAAAAACTGTTGGAGGGCTGTCCTCACCACCAACTTGGATAAACAAACACTGTGATAGATCGTTAGGAAAGTATATGTCTTCAATGGTACAAGTGGTTATTAACGAAGGCAGCGAAGCAATTGCCCAGATGAAATCAATGGTGAATTTGAATTTGTGTGATGGACAGCATCCAAAGAAAGCGCTCGCAAACCTGAACAAAAAGCGCTGAGAAACCAATTCACGCATTCCCACTCCAAAAGCAACTGTTTTCCGAAGTATCCTACATGTGATAAGTATTGCTTCCGTTTTATGTTCTGGAGGTTGCAAGCCGGTAGCTCTGTAGTTTTTGCCCTACATAACGTTCCACAGCAAGGATCCTAGGACCGACCCATGAGGGTCTAGGGCTAGTTACTTGACTTATAATCTCTCATAAGGCGACTTAGGTCTTAGGTCCCTAAGGTCTGTTTGCGGATACGACATACCAAGCACCTTTGTCGATATGTAGGTTACTTTTGCTGCAAAACATAGAAGCAAAATCGATTTTTTCCTCTTCAGTGATACCTACAATAACAGTTATAACAATCAGC
Source organism: Cheilosia vulpina (assembly GCA_916610125.1). NCBI lineage: Eukaryota > Metazoa > Arthropoda > Insecta > Diptera > Syrphidae > Cheilosia > Cheilosia vulpina. The sequence continues at coordinate 110,380,988 of OU744276.1, read as the reverse complement.
TTAATATGGCAACCTAATTGAGTTCATTTGCTCTAAGTGAGTCCTTCGCACTCTGTTTATGGGTTGCCACCTAGCCTGAGCATATTTTTACTCCATCTTCTTAGTTGAGAAGTCCAAATGGATATATTATCGATAGTAATAATATTAATTACCCATCATGAAATGAAAATATAATTCCCGGTCTGGGAACTACGTTCTATAATTCACGTTTATTCTCAGTTGCAAATCGTCGCGGTAGGAGTTGCCCGGAATGGCCATTCTATATTCAAAAATCCACTTCAATTCACAGTTGGAGCTATTGTTAAAAGCTGTGAAGTTTTGCCGACTCATAAATTTTCAATTCAATTTTCAAATCGGCAAGTTTGAAAAAAGCGAACACCTGAACCGCATTTTCAGAAGACTGTACCACACGCTTCAATTTTTCACCGGGTGGGTCCTGTGTTACGTCATAATTGCTAGTGTCAGCATATATTTAGAGCTCAAGTTCGAAACGAATATTTTCGAGGTCATTATGTCCGTTGAAGCCCAGGACGAAGTGCTTCTATTTGCAACAACCATGCATAAGCTGTTGAGCACATTTGTTTTCACAACCAATTTGTTGCAGCATGCCCCATTGCTGCTCAGTACCATAAACGAAATGTTGGACCTCTTTTATTTAATTAGAGCTAAAACCGACGCAACCATCTATTATCTATCAAACTTTCATAGCACTATGGTCATCAAGTACTTCATCTTTGTATGTAGCACAGCTACTTCGTGTACAATTAACTTCTGCTTAATGCCACTTATACCCGTGATCAGTGTAAACCTTATCTTTAGTGAAGTGCTCTGCGAATTAACATTCTGGAGCTATTTGTTCGCTCAGCTGGTTTTGATTTGTTTCTTTTTAAAAATGAACGAGACTGTCGCAAGAAGCGGCGATTGCCCCCGAACTCTGCTGAAACTCGTCCTAATTTCCTTTCGAATTCACAAAGCCAAGCAAAACTTGGACAAGTTCTTTTCGATGCTCATTTTCTGCAAGTATATGGGCTTGTTTGCCGATATCAATAAGTTGTATTCGATTATGAAGGACTTAATGAATTCCGATACACTAAGTGCTTCTCAAAAGGTGGGAGCAGGCGTTTTCAAGATGCGGCTAATGCCGTTCTATCTTTCGTCATCGTACGATTTGTACATTATAGGAACGCTCTCGAATATGTTAACAGACGCTGAGAATGCATTCGTGAGCAGTTTGTTTCTGATTGGCAATCAAAGTAATTTACTTACCAACACTAAATTCCAGAGAAAGGTGAGTAGCAGGACATTCAAATAACAATTACAAGCAGTATTGATCCGTTTCAGATGGAGTTGATATTGATGCAGAAAAATGTATATGATCTGCGATCGGTAGCCTTCGGAACACTGCATATCAATAAAGAATTTTGGCTCGACTATTTCTCAAGTAAAGTTCTGGTTTATGCAATTGTTTGCGTGCAATACTATGCTAAGGAGACTGCTAGAGGAAGCAGAGATGGTTAGTTGTAAAATTAAGTAAAATTTGTTTAACTTTAATGTTTAATAAAAAATCGATTGATAAAAAACACAAAGAGTCGCACGCAATATCATCATGCGTTGAAAACTAGTGTTCTTAAGTGTTGAAATATTACAACTTTGACTCTTGTATGAGCAGCAAAGAACTTGTGATTCAGTATTAGCACTGGCCTGGCAAAGTGAGATAACTCATTACCTACGTATTCCATTATTTGATTACTTGATTAATACAAAGCTTCAAGTAAGTCCGATAAAAAAAAGTTAGTTTAAGAAATCAAAAAACCCGTCTGCCTGTAAAAAAAAGAATTAGAAAGATATGAATAAGACACAATCAAGTACCTATACCTAACTAATTGACAGCCGGAGACTATATACCTACACAGCCTTACAAATATATGAGTATTGAGTACCTTCCGACTGTCAGATAGTAAGGTATAGGTACGTGTCTTGTTCATATCTTTTTAATTCTATTTTTTACAGTCAGTCGGGTTTTTTGGTTTTTTAAACAAACTCTTTTTTATTTTTATCTTTTTAACTAATGACACCTCATTATTCAAAATCGGTCAAGCCGTTTAGGCCCTGTAGCCTACGTCGGAACGTACATAGAATACGCGCGAAACAAATAACCCTCCCTGTGACCAGTCGGGTAATAATAAGTCTATTCGCGTACTTTCCCGAGCCAAACACTACAAATCCGTCAAATTCAAAAAAATTTACCAAAACTCTCTCAGAGAGCTGAAAAAATACGCCAAAGTACGTGGATAGACTTCAAGCTACTTTGCGCAACTTTCATCTTTGAGATTTGATGTCACAAATAAATATATAACTTACCTTTTTGTAACATATGAAACGTTCTATTTTTACAGATTTTATTGTTCTGTGCAATTAATTTTTAAGCCGGCTTTTGAATTGGTTTCTTGCAAACTTTGTACATTTAACATATTTATCCGTACTTGACGGTTGAAATTCTCTAAGCTGTTTCGAGCCAAGAGAGGAACCACTCGTTACTCGTTATTTTGCTAATTTTCTCTTTTTCTGTCATTTTTGATGAGTACGTGTATAGACTTTGTGTGATCGATTTATATCGATTGCGTTCGATTCAAACTGCGTACACGAACGAACCTTATATATCTATTTAGACTATATTAACTTGAACCTAACACTCAACATAATATTCGTTTGATGGTAACACTACCCACTAAAAATTAATAATGCGATTTTTGGCTGTCAGTTGCGATGTTGAGTTGAAGTGATGGACCGGACAGGGGTGTGGTGGAAAGCGAGAACATTAGACTCACACTACCCCTTAGGTAACCATGCGTATGTCTTCCATACGCTATCCTTATAGCTATGCGCTATTTTGTGACAAACAGATGGAGGGATAGAAGCATATGCGTTTGCAGTGATAGCCAAGCTGCATTAAAAGCGTTGCTTAACCCTCTTGCCTCGTCCAAGTTAGTGCTCGAACTCAAGCTTTCTCTGAACTTGATCGGAAGGCTTAACACAGTGAATCTTGTTTGGGTCCCAGGTCACACTGGTATCCAGAGAAATGAGATCGCTAATGAGCTTGCCAGACGGGGTCCAGAAGAAGCTTTCTCAGGACCTGAACCTGCGTTGGGTCTGCCTGCATCTGTGGTTAGGTCATCCATTGATACTTGGGTTTCTCGTGAACACAAGCGTCGGTGGCGTGACTGTGCTGGGTGTAGGCAGACCAAACGACTGCGTCCGGACATCTGTAAAAGGTCCGCGTCTTTCCTTCTGTCTCTTAGGAGAATCGACTGCAGACTGCTTGTAGGCGTCCTTTCGGGCCACCAAGCTTTTGCCAAACACTTAAATGTGTTGGGCTTGAGCGACACCACCATCTGTCCTGCTTGCGGAGAGGAAGACGACACAGCGGAACACTTCCTCTGTAGCTGTCCCGCCTTTGCTCGCATCAGGTGGCGGGTCTTTGGGGCTGATGTGGTGAGTGCCGAACATCTAAGCTCTTCATCACTGAAGCTCCTTCTCATCTTTCGTCGAAAGACGGGAAAAGTACAATAATGTAAGTTGTCTGTTTGACAGTACAATGGACCTGTAATTGTGTATTCCATATCTTGACATTTCTCACTGAAATTTGTGTGACAATTGTTTTTTTTCGTTTTTCTTTAAATTTAGATTTATATCTTTTTTGTTTAGCCTGTGACATCCCGAGGAAGAATACGAATCTAATGACATCTCACTCTTCAAAATCGGAAAAGCCGTTTAGGCCACAGGCTGTCCCGATGGAACGTACATAGGATACGCGCGAAACACATAACCCTCTCTGTGTGCAGTCGGGTAAAACGAGTGTTTACTCCCCTAAGACGGGCTATTGTGCTTGTGTACAATCTGTGTATGCAATCATATCGAAAGTTACATACATTTAATATTTGCCCCCTCAAAATGGGGGTAATTCTTAGAAACATCAAAAATTCATGGTATTAAATTTGGCTTCTTTATGAACACGAAAGGTAGTACCACTTACAGTTTGTGAGTGCTATATGAGTTATGACAGAAAAAATACCCTTAAAATGGGCAGGTGGTCAGATTCAAAAAAAAAAAAACATTTAATTAACACGTGCCTACACAACTATCATTGACTTATATTGATTTATCATGTGCGGTGTTTGTCAATTACGGACGTCTTTTTATTTAAATAGGTTCCGATCTTTTAACCCTGACAATAGATTGGCAATAATTGAACAAGACAATTCTCTGGCTCTGGCCATTGAAAATCAGATTTCGCTTCCCTGCAATATATAGGAGAGATAGTTTCGAGAAATATCATATTACATCTAAAAAGAATGTACCAGACAGGAAAAACAACAGCTGCACATATCTTGAAAAAGAACGATGTAAATTGAATGCATCATGCTTCGGAACAATTGACTTTTATTTACATCTTACTGTGGCCACCTAATGATTGGCTTCTACATTCTGATTCTATTCACTGTCTTCTGTTTGACTTAAGTTCAACAATGGTACAATTCGTACACGGTTCACCACACTCATCTGTATCTGATGAGTTTGTTGCCTGAAAGCATCACGTTGATCAAGATGTACTTTTTCCCCATTTAAATGTGTTCTACTCTTAGGCGCATTACTATGCAAATTAAAACCATACTCTGCTCACAAAAATGCTTGACATTTTTAAAACTACTTGTCATCGACGGCAATCAGTTGACTGATCAGTAATATGGACTTAATTCGAAATATATTATACAAGTTAAATTCTCAATTAGAACACTGATGGTAGAACTTTTGGCATAAAATGCTGATTCAAAACTATTTTTTGGCTGAAAAGTTACATTCACAGCGCTAATAGCTCATTAATATCTAAACTGTTAACTGTCCAACGTCGTCTTAACAAATTTTTTTTTCAACTAAATTCTAAAAATGTTCTTAGTAGTGATGACAAGTTTCATGAATAAACAAGTCAGGTGTACACTTTCGTTGGGTGTTCAATCAAATGAAGCAGTTTCATTATCAAATTTAAATCTTGAATAAAAGGTAGGTACACGAAAATTTCTACTGAATCTCTTGAATTTTAAAAAAAAAATAAAGAATAATTAAATTGTGGGTTTTTAAGACAAGCGCTAAATTCTCGTCTAAATTAATTTATTTATTCCAGATTTTAGATTGAGTGAGTGCATGAACATATTCGGTGTTTAGTTGAAAACAGACTATGTATTTTAAGAAGAAGTTTTCTTGCCTTGACTAAGCCGTAGTGACAGGTATATAAACTCCGCGACCGATTTTTATGGACGATAGCGGAATAAAATAGTACAAAGCAATCTAAAATGTCAATCCAAAACGCACTTGATTGCACTAAATAAAATAGCGGAAAAATATTCCGAACAGTTGTTCGGAAGAATATCTCAAGGCAGTAGTTCTACAATTTGGAAATAAACGACATTATTGCGTGAGGAGTGGGACATTTACTTGCGTATCCCTCTTCGTTACACTCCTATATCCGCATCCCAAGAAGCTTTACTTACTTACTTAAGGTGGCGCTACAGTCCGGGGTGGACCTGGGCCTCAACCAACAAGCGTCTCCAGCCAAGAAGGTTTAGTGACTTAAACAAAAATGGTAGTTCTTGTAAAAGAAAATACAGCGAGTTGTTAAAACGATAATAAAATTGCATTGACTTTGAAATTGACGAAAAAGCAATTGGCTTTACAAGAAGTTAATATACAAATTCGCTATAACTATTTGAAATGGTACTTCCTAAAAATTATTTAAAAATCAACCATTAGATATTATTATTTCGTATATTTTCATATTAATGCGGGTGTTAAAATTGTCGAGTTAAAGTTAAATTTCTATTATTTTATTAAATCAAAAGCTGGTTATTAAAATATTAGTAATTTGCAAAAGCGAATGATGAACTGATTACTAGGGAGCTTGGAAATAACTAATGGATGTATTGTCCACAGGAGAAGGAAAATCGATTTCGAAGAGACAATGATGTTCTTGTCTTTAGTTCAATTATTGAATGTATCTATTTCCTTTGTAATAATATATAATAAAATTGAAAAGTTTATCTGTTTATTAGTGGATTTGTTAACGCATCATGAAAAAATGATTACGTTTAACTTTAAGTTAAAAGTAAATTTGATTACTTTTAACTGCAAATCTCAAAAAAAAAAAAACATGTGGCTGAACACAGAGCGACATTTAGTTTTTATTTAGTGAGCCGTATTAATCCCCCAACATTTTGCAACTTTAGATGACAGCTCACAGATGTCTCTTATTGGAAAATGTTTGCAAATAGCTCGTTTTTTTTGTGCCGCGTTGTTATCTTTGGCTTATGGCATTCTTTTCCTCGGCGGTTGAAGTTAAAGTGGGTATGAACAAAGTAATAATAATAGTAAACCGCCATCATTGAATATTTCACAAGTAGCTGATACAGCGAGTATAACACATAAACATGTGTAAAACTCCGGGAAAATTTCAGTATTTAATTTTTTTAAATTCGCCAATAACCGCAAAAGACTATTTATTGCCCATATTTCATTCCTAGCATTGATTAGGTAGACGCACTTTAAATTTTCAGCAACAGCATAAATTAATTCTATTAATCCACACCTGTTGTTGTCACCTTTCAGGTTTCAGGCGTACAACTCTGGTTTGACGTATGACACAAACTAGATCTTCTTTATGATATTTTTTTTTGTTGTTATTTGCGACGTCTTTCAAGAATTTGAACAAAATACGGCAGACAACTTTCGAGTTTGTGATGACAGCACCCAGCTTCGCCTACGTGTGAAAGAAGCCGACAACCGCAGCTGGTTAAATATGACGACATGACTTACTGAAGGAATTACAACAAATTTACGATGACTGATAAAGCTATTTTCGGCTCAAAAGAGTATTAGAAGTACCATCAGTATTTACTTATGCTTAAGCCGTCGTTGAAACATACATTTTTTTTTTCAATGTTTGCATTGGGTGTGAGTTTTGTCTGTCACGTTTGTTTTGAATTCCGATTCATTTTATTGATGATTCGCAGATTGAATGGAATCAACTATGAAATCGGGTTTCCCGATGAATCAGAGAAGCAAAACATTTTCAGGTACGTTTAATCGGCGCACACACATAATGTAGCTGCATGCTACATCCATGCGGGCTTTGACGAGAAGCCGGTTACGTTGAATCAGTTGACGAGACTAGTTACCAACCACATAGCGGTTGTTAATAAATTGCATTATAAATGTTGCTCGTGTGTTCAATGAAGGTGCTTTTAATAGCAAACATTAATTAACTCATCTATACGGCCACACATGCGGTTTACGTTTGATAAGAACGTAAATGGCTTAATTGAGACTTCAGTTGGAAGGCATTTTTCAATGATGCCTAAGTGTGCGGCAGCAAAAGTCATATTCCCCCTTATTGTTTTGGCAAAGCTTTCCTTAAATGTAACTTTTATAAAAACCGCATTGAAGTCTATGATGTTACACTCGCTTCAGTCCCCTTTTTGACATCTACATCTTCCTACTTTATTTAGCCAATTTCATTACAAGAACCACATTGCCTTCTCAACTCTCAAAGCGTTACAGTCTTTTCGGAATCCTGCAGCGCTTCTAAATTGCAGAGTATTTTGTATGATGACGTAGGCATAATATGGGTACAATTTTACAGCAGAGCTCATTATGAATGTATCTGATTGGACTGCAGCTGACTCTGTATGAAATGTTTATCCATGGTAAGAACAATACGAATACGTTTCACCTCAATAATTATATTCGAAGATTTGCTAAGCTCTGAGGGTGTATCGAGCCCATAAAACACCTTAAACTTTAGTAAAAGTCCAGTTTAGTTCTTTGAAATTGCTTAAGAGAGCCCCTTTAGAAAAGTGTACTTTGTAAAGTGGTCAGATTATTATGTGTATATGAAGTTATGCCCAGACACGATTTACAATTGTTGGTATAGCAAATGTCGAAAATGTGTTTCTTTTGTAGCACCAGGTAGTCAGAAAAAATAAATTCAATGACAGCGAAACTGAACTTCAAAACACATAAGCTGAGTTTAAAAAAAAAATCATTGGACCAATAAATGCTTCGTATATTAAACGAAAAGCATTTTCAAGTACACAATTCCATTACGTATTTAAGGAAGAATATTTTTGTCAGTTCATTTCAACTGCTTAATAGTAAAAATAGTGATAGTTGTTATAATAGTAGAAAAAACTGTCCATAAAGATGTAATATAGATATAGCTCTCTTGATGTGAAGTATGAACTATGATAGCGTTCTGCAGTACTAATTCGAGAACATGTTACCTGAATACCAATTGGCAACATAAGCATGTGGGTCTTAATAATCTCTTGGAAAAACCCTAGCATATTTTTTAGAGGTAAAATGAAAGAAATGCTTACTTTTATGCCAATTACCTACATCCAACTGTTACACAGCGGTTTTTATTGCGACTTTTTACGAGTGCATATAAATTAATTCTGGGAATGTTTCAGCATGTTTATTATACTCGTTGCATAATAAAACAAAAATACTTACTACGATGAAAATACATCTTCATGCGGGTAGCGTAATTAGCACCTTTTTCACAACTCATCCATCCACAAATCACCATCGATTTAAGGCTTTTCTAAACCCCATTTGGGAAAATACACTGTACTCACTTTCCGTACAAAACAAATATTTTATTCTTGAATGAAACCAAACTGTTTGCTGACATTTTGTTTGTGAATTGATGCCAAGTTATTCCGGTTTGTTTCATCAGTACAGGTACTTACTACAGTATTTATAATTTCCGGTCGGTATTGCATAACCCCCATCGGATGTTACAGCTTAGGGAAGGATTTTGAAAAATAAAATCCCCTCACTGAGTTGTATGAATCGCTTAACTAAATAAAATCTTTCGTCTCATCAAACGATAAATACGATACTAATAGTTCGCCCACAACTTAACATTCTTATTAGATGGGAAATGAATACCTATACGTGAATGACCGTTATTGAACTAACCGCCAAAATGAGCGTTTCACCTTTCAAGTTCACATCTAATTGACACTAAGTGAGAATATTTTTAATACATACATACATGAGTCTCTTAAAAAAACATCGCTGTGGTCCGTAATTTATTATATTCCAATTTTGTTTTAATTGCATCCCTTAATTGTTGATGATAACAATTTAATTACTTAACCTTCACATGGACAGTATCTACACGTGTAGAAATTTGAATTTTCTTCTCTAAGTTTTTAGATGTTAATGCAGTTTCGAATCAGTGAATAAATTGTGGATTTATTGTAGATAATTACGAAAAAGTAACTGTCAGAATGTCCTTTCATAATATTATTTAAGTTTTGTCTTTTATTTGCCTTATACATGGACAGTTTCAACACATGAAGAACACATTGCATGAAAACTGTTTGGTTTCAATACGAAAATTCATACGTGAACCAAATAGAGCTTAAAAAAAAGTATAAAAACCTATGCACACACAAATGTGCTCAGCAAATAAAAAATAAGGGCAGTTTGCTGATCCTTCTCAGAGCGAATTAAATGCCATATAAACTCTCATGTGACAGTTTATGCCCTAAAAAGGTAGCCCAAAAATATTTAAGTAGAATTTAAATCGTTAAGAGTCGTTTTTTTGATGTATTACTTATGAAAATAAACAATCACATATCAGGCGCAGCATAGCAAATTAAATACACCCGCAAATTTACTCATAAAAAAGACCGTTAACTGGAGACTAGGCACACAGAGCCGAAAGCAAATAAAGTGAATGAGTGCATGCTAATGTTGATAGAATAACTGTAACCTGCCAGAAAAAACGCATACAGAATGCTTGCGAATTTTTTGTATCTACACGTGTAGATACTGTCCATGTACCTAAGTTCATTCAAATTTCCGTTCATGAGAGGGTATCTTATCGGTAGAATTAGCATTTTAATTTGCCCGCGCTTTAATATCATGTTAGCACAATCTGCGCAATATTCTATCACGTTTGTGGGCTGGCGTCGAAAACTAATTTCGTTTGCGTGAAGAAGATCCATTCCATAAAACTTGTTTCAAACAACAGCAACAAATGTACGTAACCGCGAATCACATATACTGGCCAAAGGGTCATTCTCATCATTTGGTCGTTGAAGCTTCAATTGATCAGACTTCGCAACAGGAGAAAAATAACTCGTGTGTTTTTAGACTTTCTCTTGAGAATAATTCTGTGGTCACAAGGCAAAAACCTCTTAAGTCTATTTTCACTCATTGTTCAGGAGAGCAGTTTAAAATTGTTGTACTCTATTGACTCTAGTGACTTAAGGTGTTGTTTTTTTTTTTAAATTGTGGACACTTTTTTAAAGATATAAAGCTGGATCTGATGGCATCAACGTCTCAATTTCGTCTAAGGTCGACTTAAGCGGTTTTGCCCTGTGACCACAGAATTATTGTGTGCAATTATACTATAAAGCGTATCAATAGTGTGGTGATTGTGTAAATTTCCGATAAAGTAAAAAACTTGTTGTGCACTTGAGAGAGACTAACTATACTTTCCGTCTTGTAATAAGTACTTGTATGACATATTTATTGCTGGTTCGGTTCATTTTTTAGTGACAGATACTTAAAGGCACACTTCATTGGAGTGGCCGTTAGTATTAGCGGTGTTGCGGTTCTTTGAATTATTAACTGTGGTGAGAATGTTTTTCTGTTTTTCTTATTATTTCTTTCACATTACTAAATACTTTACGGTAAAATAAAATATAGTCGTTAAAGCCATTTGTGTAGTTATTACTGAACCTTGGTCGTCTTCATTAACTCGCTCCTTTTCCCTGTCAAACAAAATTTTTTACGAAACGATAAAAATATGTAGGTCCTTGAAAAAATCGGCACGCGCTCGTTGACTTGAGGACCATTAAGAAGAAGAAGGAGAAACTCTATTGAATAATTTAACAAGGTTAATAAAAATTCATTCGGTTTTCGGTGCTTCTTGGAAAGGAAGATGATTTTAAAATCAACGTTTACGTTGCGTGCAAACAAGTCCCACATCTTTCTCCGACGGGTTTCGATATTGTATATGTCTAATGAATTTTTGATATATTACTAATAATCAGGGATGGGATTTTGTTGACCTAAAAATAAAAAAAACGCAAAATAAAACACTCAAATAGGCAAACAAATCATTTATTCCAACAGACAACAAAAAAGAATTAATAATTAAAATAAAAAAAATGTTCCATACCAAATGTTTCTATAATTATTATATCTGTGGCCACAAGCAATAACCGCTTAAGTCTGTTTTATTCATTGTTCAGGAGAGCAGTTTAAAGTTTTTTTTACTCCATTGACTCTAGTGACTTAAGCTGTTGTTTTTTTTGAAATTGTGACCACTTTTTTAAAGATATAAGGCTGAAAAAAAATTTACAAAATAGATTTGGGTACGCTGAATCTATTGGCATCAAAATCTCAATTTCGTCTTAAGTCGACTTAAGCGGTTATTGCTTATGGCCACAGATATATATAATTATTATAGAAACATTTGGTCTTTCTATAATAATTTTCAATGAAAGCCTTGAATTCTGGACAGTTACCTTCAAATAGAGGTATGTCACATGCCAAACACATTTTGGTCAGATTTGTATTAAACTTATTTTTTTCACTCCCAGTGACAGAAGATGTTATGGTTTGATTTTTTTGTTTATTTTTCAATGCCAGTGCTTGCTTGTTTTTTGCTCGTTTTATGCGTTGCTCAATATAATAATTACTTTTTTACCACACAATTTACACAGAAGGACTTTTCCATCTTTAGAAAAGTCATCTCGCCCGAATTTCAAAACAAAATTTTATAATTTTTACGACTCTCTGCACTCGATTTTAGGCATTTTAATCTTCAACTCCCTTTTTTATTGAAGAAATTAAAAACAAATTAAACGCACTCTAAACAGTCAATGAGACAACCACGCGAAATAAAATAAACCTATGGACGCATTTTCGCAAAGTAAAAGATAACCCAATCATACCCAGTAAATTTAATTTTTGTTTGAATATATAAGTCTTCTTCTTGAAAAACCTAAAAAGAGGAAAAATATGGGAAAAGACAAAAAAAAGGCAACGGAAGAGAAGGTATAAAAAGGCAAAATAAAATACATATATTTGGCACCATCAGGACATCAAACGTATTTGTTTAAAGTCTATAGTGTCATACGATGGCGCAAAAAAAGGCAAACTGAGCAAAATGCTATCCCTGCTAATAATCTTAGTGGCTTTTGAGTTGGATGTTTTTCATACCTCCTATTTCTTCAAAAAGCAACTACCAAAAGTAGTCAAATGGTAATAGCCTTTTGATGCCATTGCCGTTGGTCATGTAGATGTAAGTCAACGCCTCTATACTTTATCCGTTTCGAAACTGTTTCACATTATTAAAAATCGGCGGGTGAAGTTCTACAGTTGTGGAGGGCAAATTTGAGCAAACCACGATAGACGAAAATTAAAAACGACGGTAAAAAAGAAGCCGTGAAAGTTATAGGAATAGTACCTTATATAGATTAAAGATGAACTAATTTGTTTTATTAAAACGGTTGACAGAATTGCATAAGCAAAATTTTATATTTGGGTTGGGTTGGTTGACTTAATCAATGTATGTTAACAGAGCACAGCTCCCTTGTTTAGGTCTTTTGCATAAATGCTGAAAAGTAAGCAAGAGTTAAAAAATTTCACTTTAATGGCAAATAAATATTTTATGGATGTAAATAAATTCGATTATTCAGTAAACAATATAAAGGGTCGATCAATTTGAATGCTAAATGCTCAGGCCTTTATAAAAGAAATCGAAAAAAATAAATTCACAAAATTTCTACCAGTGAAATATTAAGTTGAAAGTAATATAAGTTGTTTATGAATTGGCTTTTAATTAGTATGTTAATATATTGGTCCATAGTCAAAAATCTAATTTTGATGAACTGTTTGATGAATCACAGAAGTTAGAAGATGTATTTAATTTGTTGATCCTTTGCTGCTTGTTTTTGTTTTTATTTAAAGAAAGGTACCTAGTGGTTTGGTTTTGGTGGGAGCTTTTAATTTGATTAATAAAATAAATGTCATGTGTGGAGCAAGTTTTGTCGTTTGGGATAAATTGTCTGATTCTTGAACGACATATAGCCTCGTTTCTAAGAATCTTCGGCGCACAATTTGTTGAACTTAATGAATCTCGTAATATACTTTTCAAGCGGTTTATTTTTTACAGTATTCGCTCCGAATTTTGGAGATATTTCGCAATTTATTTTCACAAGTTGTTTGGTTAAAAATGAGGATAAGATGATTTGGTTGCTTTGGGTGCAGGGTGCGCACCTACATTCAAAGTAAAATTGAGGAAATATTATTAGAATATTATAACCGTGACAGACGGAAAGTTAAGCATATTATTAGTAAAAGCGATTTAAAAAAAAAATCTTTAAAATAAATAAAATAAAGTGCATAACTGGGTCGAACGAAACTTTCTCGTTCATTGAAAGTTTGCTTGGTTGTTTTCTTATTTTATTAGGTAGGTATATGTAAGTAAAAAACTGAAAAAACAATGCTAGATAAAAGAAACAGTGCATAGATAGAATAGCAATAGTGTTAAACAAAATTTCATTTTTGGGTAGTTCATCCGATAGGCAGTACATTTAAAAGTAAAAGCTCTCAGTAAAAGGGAATTGTCGCAAGTTCTGGTTAGAGAGTTATAAGTGTCGCTGTAGTGCTCTTACATTTTACAAAATTTTTGAAAGCGAGGACAAGCGTAGTAGGAGTTTCTGTTTTCTGATCTGTTATATAGGTTATGTTTTTATTTTGATTAGTAACGCTGGTATAAGGTGTCTATTTGGAAACTGGGTTCGTGATGGATCCATATTTTTAGATACATATTTATTGTAAGAATTGGGAGATGATTACTATTCTATTTATTAAAAAATGTTAATAAAGTACAAGTCACTTTATTGCTCTTAATTATTATGTATATTTATAATTGATTGTTTTAACTAGATTTTTAAGAAATTGAAAAAAAATAATAATAAACTTTGTTTCTATATGTAGGTATATGAGAACCGCGCCTGCCTACAATCCAAAGTTTGTCACAATTGTCCTGGAAAACAGTAGCCCCTGAATAAACACTGTGTTGAAGTTATCAGCTAGGTACACATGGTATTTTTTGTATGCTTAATAAAGTCTGTCAGTATAAAGACAGAGTTAAAGTTATCAGCTGAGTACACATCTGCAATGTTAATTGACGTCTGTTAGCTAACTGACGTCTGTTAGCTAAATGACGTCTGTTAGCTTACTATTTGCGTACCTTTGTTTATTAACAGGGGAGGAGGTATTTAAATTTGTTATACACAGAAATGTTCCTTCAATACGAAATGTAAAAAAAACAATTCCCAAGTAGTACTACATACTTAACATTATTATAATGATACTTCACGTATTCTTATGTACCGAAGGTATATAAATAGCTGCGCATTTTCCCAAGCGCCTATCCTTTTTCAGTGGAAAGAAAGTACTTCTTTTCCGAACATTTTTAGTAGTTATATTAGTACTTCTGCGATTGCAGGGAGTGAACGAAAAGAAGTCAGTTACGAAGTGATCGAAAGAAATCGAATGCCCGTTGCAGCATGGGTATCAATGAATTCCATGCTCATATGTAAAGTACTACTTTACGACTATCTCGCAATAATATGATATTCAGTGCATAAAATGCGAAAAACAATCTAACTTATTAGTATGAACACATATTAACACTGTTTCGCTATTTATACAATGTAGCTTAATTGTTACACTTAATGCCCAACTATGTAGCGTGCACTCGAATTCTAATTGATTGATGAACACCAATTTGATGCGCGTCATATGTGCAAAAGATTGATTTATTTCTTGGTTATCTAATGGTATTCCATTTGTAATAGCACGCTATGTCTTATTACAATATTTACGCATGAATTAGATTAACCATTTCATTTAGTCAAAATAAATGAATGGCATAATATGTAACATGCCAGCGCATTAATTTTAACAATACTAACTGATAACAATTACTATTGAAACCCTGACTGACCCTGACCCCTGGCAATTAGTGGCATTAGAAACTTAATACTAAAAAGAATTTTAAATTAAACCCGATTATTCGTTGTTGGCGCCTGGAATTTCAGACGATTGTCTTTTCTTCTTTCCACTTCGGTATTCTGTTATACGCAAAAAAGACTGATATTCATGAATGTAAAATATACATACATTTGATTATGACGGTTTCTTGGAAACGATTATCAATTTCATATATGTCATGATTCGTAAACAGTTCTGTATCAGTTAAACAGTAACAGCAACACTGACCTTGATTTTTATTTATTTCTTTATTTGTTTGTAGAAAACTTTTAAAATGTGATATTTCACTTCCATTGCTTTACTTTATAGTCTTAACAAATACAACATTTGTATTGACTTAGAAGATTTAATATATTTTTTTTAAAGAGTGGGTGAGAGCTGCTTTTGTGGAAAATCACGAACAAAATAAAGTTTCTAATGTTCGTATGAGGTGCTAAATAAAAATGACCATAACTTACTTTCGGTAAACTTGTATTAGCCGTTTGGATGTTTGCCTGAATTAATAAGTCAACAAATCTTCGATGAATGCAAACGAAAGTTGAAAGAAGTTTTCCTAACTAAGTGTACCCTCGTGGCTTTGACTGGGAACAGCAGTTGTATTGCTAAAATATGTTCTGGTGTGTTACTACTTAAATAATTACTTGATTTACTTTTGGAATAAGATTATTTTATTCAACGTATTAGTTTACTGACAGTATTTTTAGCAAAAGGATACTTGACGATGTTGCCCTCGATGTTGTCAATATTAAAATCCTTTCTCTTGTTTTGGACAAATTTAAGTTCGTATATCTTATGAATGAGTTGAACAAATGCGATGCAATAAAAACTAAATGTTGCTCAATTGAGCCCTTTATTATATCTGAGAAACTGGTGCGATAACAATTCTAAATCCACAAACAAACAGAAAAAAATGTTATCTTATGCAAACGAGCTGTTCTTATTCGGTCTTAAGTTCGATAATTATTGATTTGTTTAAACAAAAAGGTGTCCATTTCTTACTGAAACCCAATAATACCCGTATTGCACATCGTTACACAACTTTAGGTATATTTAAACCAAATTGATACCCAGCATTGGCAAATTATTTCTCCTTGAATATTGAACAATGAATTCAAATGCTCTCACTATTAGATTTAAAAATTTGTATGCTCTAATCAATGATACATTTGCATTTATTTTGTTTCTCTGTTTATTTTTTCAGAACCAAAATGACGATCAAAGTAATAGTATGCCTCCTTTTACTGTCCACATGGACATCAGCTCAGTTAAAACAGATGAACCTGGTGTTGGCATGGAAGCGGCTCGACTATGAATTCCCATCAGACAACGATCGGCAATATGCCCTCGACAATGGAATTTTCACCCCTGGAAGTGGAACACCCATAGATGTTGCTGTGCAGTACAAACGTAAGTCGCCGTCATCATCTCCATATCAAAATTCAACAGCTGATCATCCTTCTTCTAGTTAATGGAAGCATGCGAGTGTTCACAACAGTTCCACGATTTACAGGAGGCATTCCAATGTCGCTGGGAATAGTTACCAATAAGTTTGGACCCGACGGGCCACTGATCTCTGCCTACCCCAACTACGAATCGCACAGCTCTAGTAATTCCGACTGCAAAGGTATAACATCGGCTTTCCGGGTTGCGGTATGTTCAGAAAACCACACACACGTGTCCCCTCCCATCTTATGAATGTCCTTCCAATGTATATCCCTACCATAGATTGATGAGTGCGATCACATGTGGGTAATTGACTCGGGCGTCATTGGAGACCGTCAAATCTGCCCGCCGCAACTGCTGACCTACGACCTGAATACAGACATACTTATCAATCGTTACCAATTCACCACGGATGTCTACACACCGGTTATTTCCTTGTTCATAACCCCAGCAGTTGATATTCGTGATCCACCGCCTCGGGGCCGCTGCCAGAAGGCAATGGTTTACATAGCCGATGTCACCAATCACGGACTAGTGGTCTACGATTCTGAGCGTAACGCCGCATGGAGAGTCGAAAACAAACTGATGTATCCCGATGCGAAATGGGGAACGCACACAATCGCCGGCGAGAGTTTCGAGCTGATGGACGGCATATTCGCGATTAACTACACACCCCGCGGTATAAGAGGTATAACATCAATTAAAAATCCCAGAATAGTTAATAGACCACCTTTGTCGTCCTCGTCAGGCGAGAGGTACCTGTACTTCCATGCACTGGCCAGTGAATCGGAGAACGCGGTCCCCCTTCGCCTGCTCGATAATCAGACAATTTGGCAGGAGAATTCCGAAGCTGTACCCGAGGCATTCCGAACGCTTGGCAGACGCGGTGTTCAAGCGTCCATGGAGGCAATGGACAGCAAGGGCAACCTTTACGCCAATACCCATGATCCACTGACATTGTTTGTGTGGAATATAAACACTCCCTATGCACGGTCGTCCTTCAAGGTTGTTGGCAATGATCAGGAGCAGTTGCAATTCTCCAGCGGAATGAAAGTGGTCAGAAATCGTGGCCATGAGGAGCTTTGGATGTCCACATGCAGGTTCCAGGTAAGCAAATCTATATACAGTATGCATACATGCAGGCATTGCTCATGAAACCAATTTTTATTCCAGAAAGTAGCAACTGACACATTGAACCCAGATGAAATCAACTTCAGAATAATGGCATGCAGGACTGCAGACCTCCTTAGTGGCAGGCGGTGTCGTCCATTGGGATCTCATCATTCTTCCCAATCGAACTCGCTTTACAGCAACTCAATTCTGCACAAGGCTTAAGAATTTACACGTATTTAGTGCAATTGTGTTATAAAATAAATATTTTATATATCTAATCAGTGCTGTCGTTATAGAAACGACGAGAGCAATACATTCAATTTTATTTTGCATAATTTTGGGGAAAAGCAATACGCATATATTTTATTTACTCTTTCTTAATAAATAACTTAATTGCATTTTGTGGTATTTTTTTTTAAGCTACAATTGAACATAAATGTATTGTGTGACATCCCATCACAAATAAATTGGGTTCAATGTTTTTGAAAACTGTCGTAACAACTCCTTTTCCCCCATCATAACTGACGCATTGTAATGTAATGGGACATTGACATTTTGAATATATTTAATTATTTCCTCAAATATTGTTTAAGCATCAGAATTTATTGATTTAATTAGACCGAAGAACCTGTCGGTGACCTTACCCAACAAGCTATCGATATACCTGACCACAAGTAGGTACCAAACATTTTGTATAGTACTAACATCAGTTTATCTATAATAATGGAATATTTTTGAGATCTAGTACCTTAGCTACCTCTTCTTGACCTTCTTTAAGAAATAAGTGGTTTGTTGTTTCTGTGGCTTTTGTTTTGCCAAATTTTAAATCTTTTACTATTTCAGAGTCTGGAGCAATTGCCTTATTCGATAAAATAAGAGGATTTATTAATGTAAAGGGTAAATTGAGTTCAAGAAGAAATTAAAATATTTTCAACTCTGCTGACTCTATAGATAAATTTCTTATGTGTTCTTGTTAGTTTTGTTGAATGGACGTTTTAGTTGGGACAGTCAAGCAACAGTAGCTCGAGTTTGGTTCATAAATACATCAGAACGATCTGAGCGCTCATAATGCTTTAGCTCAGTTCAGTGCTCAACTCTGCACTAAAAAAGAAAAACGCCTTATCTTACTTTTACACAGGGCAAGCAAGACAAATGAGATATGACATATGACACTGCAATCATTTCAAATAGTTTTTGCTTGACAAATGCAGCGACAGTGCTACACTACAATTACTACTAATAAAAAGAAAGCTGAATAAAGAAAGTGATGCCATCTCTACTGTTTTCTTCGATACATTTATAAAAACAACGAACAAAAAAAAGCAATACAAAAAGGAAAATGCAGTACAAAACAAAAGTGAGCAGTACGGCAGTAAGCACCGCCCGAAAGCAATACAACTATTGCTTTTGCAGTACTTTCGACGGCACTTTATCTAATATATAAAAATCTTGTGTCACAGTTTTAGTGTCTATATTCCTCCGAAACGGCTCGACCGATTTTTATGAAATTTGTTGTGTATATTTGGTAGGTATAAGAATCGGACGTAAAGTATATTTCATACCGCTAGGTGATTAGGGTGTCCATGTCCACATCATTTTTGCTTTTAATTTTTGACGAACGTTTTTTTTTTTTTGATTAAGCTTCAAAAAATATCTATAACCCCAAATCTTCACCTTGCTACCCCAACCCACCGTTTGTTAATCGCGATTTTTGTATGAACAATATACAAATAATTTAGTCGTCGTTCGTTTTAAAAAAAGAACGAAATTATTTATGTTGTTGAATGACAGTGACAGATGGCGCTTCCTCCCAAATGTGCAAGTCCTTGATGAGGATGAACATTTTCCCTAACTTAACCTAACCTTATTTCATTCAAGAAATTATATTTTTTTAATCGCTTTTGTAAATAGTAATCTATGAAAAATGACAGATACATAATTCAAAAATTAAAAAAAAAGTATGTAAGAAAATTCGTTTGATAAACTCGAAGATTTGGCTAATTTTATTTTTTTAACAATATTAGTTAATTCATCTAGCGATGAAACTGATTTGGAGTTAAATGAACTTCTTTTTGATAAATCTCAGTATGTGAAAGAATTTCTACTGATTCAACTACAAGCATTCGAGAAAAGAAAAAGGAAAAACTGCATTAAAAGTTACGTAGAGGAGATTATCCCTTCGTGGAGGAGGGCGAACTTCGTCGGTACTTTCGAAAAATATCTTCATTCAATTTAAATTGTCCACCTATAGAATATAGATATGCACGAGTATGCCTAATAGGACAGTCAGTTACCACATTTTCCAATTCTTACACCAAGAAATTTGTTAAGTAAAAATTCGTAATCAGTGGAGGGGTAATATCTTGCTCACTCTATGACGACCTCTTTTACGAATTTTTGGAGTTAAGGAACGGCATTGAGTTAAAGTTCGTAAGAATTGGTATCATTTCGCGGACACTGCATATTCCATACGATTTGTCATTTGTATTTAAGCGCCTTTAATTTCTGTACGTCTCGCTTTCGCTTTGACAATAATTAATAAGTCGCAGGGACAATCGCTGTATGTTTGTGACGTCAATCTTGAATTCTCATAGTCAATTGTATGTGGCTAGATCACGTATCTGCAAACATTCCGCTTTGTATTAAATGAAAAAGCGGAATGTTGGCCGACACGTCAATCATTGCGGTTTGATTGAAAAACATCGACATTGTTATATGTACTTCAGTTTAGCTTTTGAATAAAGAACTTGAATTGACCAAATTACATGAAGCAGGATGTTCATACTCGGATATATTTTATTAATTATACATTAACGATTTTGGGCGGAACGAAGTTCGCCGGGTCAGCTAGTACATGTAAATTTATATTGTAAAGTTATAAGTTATAAGTGTTATAAGTTTTTTTTCTTTAAATTAAGGTAGATAAGGAGTTCCGAAAAGAAGGTTTCGAAAGCATTTGCATATACACTTTAAGAGCAAGTGGATCAATTATTCAATAAAGCCTGCCAAAACTCTATGAACTCAAACATAAAATTTGAGCTAGGTCCTATTATGTGTCGTGTCTGTTATACTAACCCATGACAATAGTTTCCTTCTCTGGTGATCGGTTCAGAATTCTGGGTTGTCACAAGAAAACGCCCGGGGAGGAAAAAAGTGTCATTTCTGAATCTAATCTGCAAATTTAGAATTTTCGAACGATATTTAACAAACGTTGGCTCGCGAACACTATAAAAATGTTGTGATAGCCAACTGCGATCCATTTTTAGTTGGAAATAACAGCTTTTGAAAAATTCAAGAAGTGCCTTTTCCAACTAAAAAAGAGCCAAAATAGAAAGAATAATTGCCAGGCTCTCGAAAAAAGTACCAAATGGCAACTTTACTCGCACAACGGTCACGCTGTTGATAAACCGCTTTCGTTTCAACGATGCTTCTATGAAATTGAAAATTTTTTGATGTTATATTTTTGTTCTAGGCTGGTATATTAAAATGGTTCAGCACAATCTCATCCCCGGACAGGGTCGGTTTCACCTCATCCCCGGACAATAGTGTTCCTTAAACATCGATAGTTTAACATTTCGATAGTATTGATAGTTTCGAAATACAACTATCGATAGTTTTATATACTTACGATTTTCTAAAGACGGGGTTGTAAATTTGTCCATAATTTACTAATAAAAAACACTTAAAAACAAACATATTTTATTAAACGAAGATCTGCACATATTTACAACGATTGTTTCTTTGTTGACACAAGAAAAAACAAAATATCAAAAAATTCGAAATAACTTTCACTTGTTATTTCGTGGAAGTGTTGAAAGGAGTACGTACTCGCATATGCACATTGCGCACATAGTCGCGCAAACGCAATTTGCAGTAAAGAGGTTACCTCTCTTTTATTATTGTCTGTTCTTTTTTTATTACAGCATCATAAAACAGATGCCTATCTAGACAAGACCGATGTCTTACTTACTTAGGTGGCGCTAGAGTCCGGGGTGGACCTCCTCAACCCATACGCCTCTCCAGTTAGCGCAATCTTTGGCTAACTGCCTACAGTTGCGAACTCCAAGTTGGTTGAGGACCCCTTCCACTTGCGAGCGCCACCTAAGGAGAGGTCTTCCTGTGGAAAAAGTAATAAGGAGTGCCCCTTGGTTGTCGCAGTACAAAGTAATTTTCTTTGAAGCCTCTAAAAACATTTCACATTCGAAACGTCTTAACCAGAGCGCCTCCTGTAAGGCTGCTACAATGGACATAAATTCGGTCTCGGTTGAAGATAACGCAATTGTTGGTTGATGTCCAAGAAATTGCTCCTCCTTGGATTAGAAACACGTAACCAGTGGTTGAACGTCGTTTGTCCAGGTCTCCGGCCCAATCAGCGTCACATAAGCCAATCATCTCATCATTTCCTTTTGGATGAAATGTCAGCTTGTAGTCGATGGTACCCTTTAAATACTGCAGCACCATCTTAACTGCTGCCCACTGTACAGTACCGTAATTGTTGTTGTACCTGCTAAGAATGCTAACAGCAAAACATATGTCAGGACGGCTTATTTGTGCAGCATACATAATACACCCGATCGCCTCCTGATACGGAATATTCCCCACTTCTCGGCGTTCGGCATCTGTCTTTGGACACATCTCTTCCGAGAGTCTTTGGTTTGATCCATTGGCGTGTTGACTGGATTACAATTCTCCTTGTTAAACACTTGATTACATTAGAAATGCAGTGATGCTGATGATTAATTGAGAGTGATCCGTCTGGGTTATGAGTAATATTCATGCCAAGTAATGATGTTGCCTCACCTAAATCTTTCCTCTTAAAAAGAGTGGATAGCTCCGTTTTTAACGTGTCGTTATTCTCAAAAATCATTATGTCGTCAACCCAAACAGCAAGAATTATAGTGTTATGGTACGAGTGCTAGAAATATATGCACTGATCAATGGAAGATTGCTTGAATTTCATTTCCCATACTAGGACATCATTTAGTTTGTCATTCCACACACGACTGGATTGCTTAAGACCATAAAGCGCTCGTTTTAGCCGACAATTATATATATATATGTATATATTTTTATATAGATATTTATTGTAAGAATTGGGCGATTTGTTTTTGAATTTGCATTAGCAGTTATAAACTGAATATCCCAATGGACTTAAAAGTGAATGGGGGTTTCTGATTGTGTACATCCCCAATTGGTTGGCATTATTTTAAGGTGCATACTCAGTATGGTTAATAAATAAAGAATTGGGTTATATTTGTTAAAAATAAGTTTTGCTTAGTTGTTATTGCATTTTTATGAGAAGTGGAACATTGAGATTATTACAAAAATATACCGTTACCGTAGATATGTGAATACAAATCGAGATTTGTGCAGTCATTTTTGAGAAATAATTATTAATCTAATTTATTCGAATTTTATGAAAAAAACTAAATACGGGATCTTATTTAAAATACTTTTATTATCCCTAAAAAGCATTTTGATCAAAATCGTTAGAGCGGTTCTTGTAAAATTTGGCAGACAAAACAGTTCCAAATATTGCAATGTTCAGTTTGAAAAATACTATTGCTTAACTATTAAGCTGAAACCCGAGTACAAGTTATTGTTCGGGATGTAAGCATTACTTGGTTTTTAAAGTTTTCTTTCGAAATCGAAAATGCCGTTTTCGAGATATGAGCAGTTTTTGAAATTAGCGTTTTCGGTGAATCGAATTCAAAATTAAGGACGCAATAATATTGAAAACATCAATTTTACTCTAAGTTTGCATTTTGGTCGAAATCGTTGTTGCCGTTTTCAGGTTAACTAAAGAAAACTACACTTTTAAAAAGAAATTTTTTTTCAAAAAAAATGTTCTCAAAAAATCATTTTACGATAATACAGAGAAGAACAGAGTTCGACAGTTGGAAATGATGATATAACCTTAGAAATTAATTTTTGTTACAGTCGTTTGGACCGTTTTCGAGAGTCCAAATTTCAAAAGTACCGTTATTCGATTTTTTTGCAGAAAACTGAGTATGCAGTCGTTTCAACCTCACCCACTTAAGCTTAAATATCAATATTTTGGTTGAAATCGTTAGAGTCGTTTGTTTTCGAACAAATCAAACTGGTATGAACATTTAGTATGGGAAGTACCATTAATGTTGAGGTTACCGTGCAAAAAAAAAAACAGCCCCGAACTGTAAGCCTCCAAACTCCGAACCCGAAGTTTGAACGAAATCCGGGTATCCGTTTAGACTGTAGGCCTCGGGACAGACAGACAGACGGGCAGAATTTTGCCACCCACATTTTTTTAGTTCCTCTATCATCGTAATATCAGAAATTTTGTACGAATACAATATCTTTCTCTTACTTACGTAATGGATAAAGTTAAATATGTGAACATTTGAATTCATTTTTTAGAATAAAGAGATATGAAAATGTAAAATACTTCGTTTCTATGTGTATATGAGAACCGCACTTGCTTACAATCCAAAGTTTGTCACAATTGTCCTGCAAAACAGTAGCCCCTGTATAAACATGTTGAAGTTATCAGCTAGGTACACATGGTATTTTTTGTATGCTAAATAAAGACAGAGCTGAGTACACATCTGATATGTTAACTGACGTCTGTTAGCTTACTATTTGCGAACCTTTGTTTATTAACACGGGAGGAGGTATTTAAATTTGTTATACACAGAAATGTTCCTTCAATACGAAATGTAAAAAAAACAATTCCCAAGTAGTACTACATACTTAACATCATTATAATGATACTTCACGTATTCTTATGTACAGAAGGTATATAGCTGCGCATTTTCCCAAGCGCCTATCCTTTTTCAGTGGAAAGAAAGTACTTCTTTTCCGAACATTTTTAGTAGTTATATTAGTACTTCTGCGATTGCAGGGAGTGAACGAAAAGAAGTCAGTTACGAAGTGATCGAAAGAAATCGAATGCCCGTTGCAGCATGGGTATCAATGAATTCCAAGCTCATATGTAAAGTACTACTTTACGACTATCTCGCAATAATATGATATTCAGTGCATAAAATGCGAAAAACAATCTACCTTATTAGTATGAACACATATTAACACTGTTTCGCTATTCATACAATGTAGCTTAATTGTTACACTTAATGCCCAACTGTGTAGCGTGCACTCGAATTCTAATTGATTGATGAACACCAATTTGATGCGCGTCATATGTGCAAAAGATTGATTTATTTCTTGGTTATCTAATGGTATTCCATTTGTAATAGCACGCTATGTCTTATTACAATATTTACGCATGAATTAGATTAACCATTTCATTTAGTCAAAATAAATGAATGGCATAATATGTAACATGCCAGCGCATTAATTTTAACAATACTAACTGATAACAATTACTATTGAAACCCTGACTGACCCTGACCCCTGGCAATTAGTGGCATTAGAAACTTAATACTATAAAGAATTTTAAATTAAACCCGATTATTCGTTGTTGGCGCCTGGAATTTCAGACGATTGTCTTTTCTTCTTTCCACTTCGGTATTCTGTTATACGCAAAAAAGACTGATATTCATGAATGTAAAATATACATACATTTGATTATGACGATTTCTTGGAAACGATTATCAATTTCATATATGTCATGATTCGTAAACAGTTCTGTATCAGTTAAACAGTATTTCTTTATTTGTTTGTAGAAAACTTTTAAAATGTGATATTTCACTTCCATTGCTTTACTCTATAGTCTCAACAAATACAACATTTGTATTGACTTAGAAGATTTAATATATTTTTTTAAAGAGTGGGTGAGAGCTACTTTTGTGGAAAATCACGAACAAAATAAATAAAACTAACCATAACTTTGTATTAGCCGTTTGGATGTTTGCCTGAATTAATAAGTCAACAAATCTTCGATGAATGCAAACGAAAGTTGAAAGAAGTTTTCCTAACTAAGTGTACCCTCGTGGCTTTGACTGGGAACAGCAGTTGTATTGCTAAAATATGTTCTGGTGTGTTACTACTTAAATAATTACTTGATTTACTTTTGGAATAAGATTATTTTATTCAACGTATTAGTTTACTGACAGTATTTTTAGCAAAAGGATACTTGACGATGTTGCCCTCGATGTTGTCAATATTAAAATCCTTTCTCTTGTTTTGGACAAATTTAAGTTCGTATATCTTATGAATGAGTTGAACAAATGCGATGCAATAAAAACTAAATGTTGCTCAATTGAGCCCTTTATTATATCTGAGAAACTGGTGCGATAACAATTCTAAATCCACAAACAAACAGAAAAAAATGTTATCTTATGCAAACGAGCTGTTCTTATTCGGTCTTAAGTTCGATAATTATTGATTTGTTTAAACAAAAAGGTGTCCATTTCTTACTGAAACCCAATAATACCCGTATTGCACATCGTTACACAACTTTAGGTATATTTAAACCAAATTGATACCCAGCATTGGCAAATTATTTCTCCTTGAATATTGAACAATGAATTCAAATGCTCTCACTATTAGATTTAAAAATTTGTATGCTCTAATCAATGATACATTTGCATTTATTTTGTTTCTCTGTTTATTTTTTCAGAACCAAAATGACGATCAAAGTAATAGTATGCCTCCTTTTACTGTCCACATGGACATCAGCTCAGTTAAAACAGATGAACCTGGTGTTGGCATGGAAGCGGCTCGACTATGAATTCCCATCAGACAACGATCGGCAATATGCCCTCGACAATGGAATTTTCACCCCTGGAAGTGGAACACCCATAGATGTTGCTGTGCAGTACAAACGTAAGTCGCCGTCATCATCTCCATATCAAAATTCAACAGCTGATCATCCTTCTTCTAGTTAATGGAAGCATGCGAGTGTTCACAACAGTTCCACGATTTACAGGAGGCATTCCAATGTCGCTGGGAATAGTTACCAATAAGTTTGGACCCGACGGGCCACTGATCTCTGCCTACCCCAACTACGAATCGCACAGCTCTAGTAATTCCGACTGCAAAGGTATAACATCGGCTTTCCGGGTTGCGGTATGTTCAGAAAACCACACACACGTGTCCCCTCCCATCTTATGAATGTCCTTCCAATGTATATCCCTACCATAGATTGATGAGTGCGATCACATGTGGGTAATTGACTCGGGCGTCATTGGAGACCGTCAAATCTGCCCGCCGCAACTGCTGACCTACGACCTGAATACAGACATACTTATCAATCGTTACCAATTCACCACGGATGTCTACACACCGGTTATTTCCTTGTTCATAACCCCAGCAGTTGATATTCGTGATCCACCGCCTCGGGGCCGCTGCCAGAAGGCAATGGTTTACATAGCCGATGTCACCAATCACGGACTAGTGGTCTACGATTCTGAGCGTAACGCCGCATGGAGAGTCGAAAACAAACTGATGTATCCCGATGCGAAATGGGGAACGCACACAATCGCCGGCGAGAGTTTCGAGCTGATGGACGGCATATTCGCGATTAACTACACACCCCGCGGTATAAGAGGTATAACATCAAATAAAAATCCCAGAATAGTTAATAGACCACCTTTGTCGTCCTCGTCAGGCGAGAGGTACCTGTACTTCCATGCACTGGCCAGTGAATCGGAGAACGCGGTCCCCCTTCGCCTGCTCGATAATCAGACAATTTGGCAGGAGAATTCCGAAGCTGTACCCGAGGCATTACGAACGCTTGGCAGACGCGGTGTTCAAGCGTCCATGGAGGCAATGGACAGCAAGGGTTTTTCTTTGAAAGAGTCCTGCATTTCGATTTACGAGATATGTGCAATTTGTTTATGAATGGAATGAATTGTGGTGTATCCAATCCGGTTATAGCCGCTACATCCAACGCAAAATCCTAGTCCCAAAATGCCAGGAATCGCGTATTTTCACTCCAGAATCAAGGCCTAAGGGCGAAATTTCACGAAAATTGCGAAAAATTGCAAAACCGAGATTTCCCAAACTGACGCGATAATAAATAAAATATCAATCAGACCGACTTGAGGGAGTTGAGATTGATTGTTTTCATTCTTTGGCTGAGATATGACATTTGATTTGAGCCGCACAACCATCGAAAATGGACCATTTTTTAAGAATTCCTACCTCCGTCGGTCTAGGAGTTGGAGTCTTAATCTTTGCATGGACCAAAAATGGAAAACCCGGGGCGTCCGGCAAAAATAAAAACCCAAAAAAAAATACTCCGGATTAACGTAACTTTTCCGAAATTCACCAAAAAAAACGTGAAAATGCTGGCGAATTGCAATTTTTCCTTACCCATATTATATCTATTAAAGGTGAGTGATGCGATTATTGGATTTTAGTTGTGGAGTAGATGGCGCCATGTGCGAAATGAGTTGTCCGGGGATGAGACGTAAATCTTATTTTTGAAAGGGCAATTTTTTTGATATCTAGTTCTATAGATGTCGCTTTTTCAACGCCCGAAAACAACGAAATTGTGGTACGTTTTTTAGTATTTAATTTTCGACCGCAAACGTATATAAGCAAAAATTCTAAAAAAATAAAAAGACCTTGAAAGAATCAGTTTTGTGAAAGCCGCTCTTTTTTTCATTCATTCACTAAGATTTTTGTTCTTTCTCAAAGTGAAAGTCAGAAAGGGCTTTTGCTAGTGCAAAACTATTGGTAAACATACTTACAAATCTGTCTATACAACTCGAATTGGTTGGATATACTAAATGTTCACACCGGCGCCCGGTTAATGTCGTTTTCGATTTGGCAAAAAGATCATTTTTTTTCTTGATCGAGATTGCTTTTCATGTCCGATTTGCCAAAACAAATCAATCTTCTTTTTAATCTGAGGCACTTTTGAGAAATCTCTGATTTACACATACCTACTTTCACCAATACCAATGTGTATGACACACAGCTGAATTATCTGAATTATTCATTTTACGCGTATGGAAAAGTGTTTTTATATTAAACTATTTCGAAATGCGTTATTATAAATGTGTGAAAATCAATTTAAATTGATTTCCAGTGCAAGTGAAAAAAATATAGAACCAATAAAATTCAGATTCTATTTTCGATTTGGCAGCAGAAATCTGAAATCTCGGATCAAAATCTGAAAAGCCAAATCGAAGACGACATGAGATTCTCCAATTTCTACCGAAGAAGAATGACGCATGTACGAGGTGCTATCAACGACTTGTCTAGGTATGCATATACTGTTGTAGCGAGCTTGATGCCCATTAAGTAATTGGATCTGTGCTGATAGCAATGTCCGCGCACACTTAAGGAATGATTATCTCTCCATATGGCTATAGGGTTAGGGGTCAAGAAATGCAGACAAAATTATAGCGCTGTCGAAATTGTATGGTTTTTGTTGGCAATTTGTTAAAATAATTTCAGTTCAGTCTTGCGTTACTAGTCACAATACACGGTTTTCGTTGATCTTCCTGAAAGAATACTGTCCAGAGTGACATGTACCTTAAGAACTTCGAGTGACAACACACGTATTAAATTGAGATCCTTGAGCAGTCTTGTAGTACAAAAACAACAAGAGGTGTGGTTTTAAGAACTTATACTGCCAGACACTGCTGGCTTAGTGTCTTAGCCTCCAGGCCAACCATTGAAAATTAAATTATTAAAAGGATCTAGTTAACAATTTTTTAGTGGATGTGAGGGATATAATAGCCCGAAAATTTTTGGCAAACAGTGTAGGAAAATAAAATTCCGTCCTACTACTTAAACGAGAACACTTGCTCAATCCCAAATCCCAAGTACTCATTCAAAATGTGCATCAAAGTAACCATATTGCTCTTAGTGGCCACGTTGTCCACAGCTCAAGTAAGCCGCCTCAATCAAGTCTTTGCATGGAAGTTACTTGAGTACGGGTTTCCAACAGACATAGATCGCCAGTACGCGATTGGCAATGGACTGTACAAACCAAACAGTGGAACTCTGATCGACGTTGACGTGCAGTATATGCGTAAGAGGTGAAAAAAAAATTGAAAAATGTTTCTAAACGAAAGTTGATTTACCTCTTTTAGAAGACGGGAGTGCAAGGATCTTCACAACAATGCCCCGATTCATAAAGGGTATCCCGTTCACATTGGGGACCGTTTCCAATGAAGTTGGTCCCAAGGGGCCGATCATTTACCCTTACCCAACCTACGAGTGGCATGCTGCTGTAGACTGCTCTGGCATAACATCCGCATTCCGAATTGCGGTATGTATGCTACATAAATCCTGGAATGTAGAACAAATTCATGAAACTCTCTATACAGATAGATGAATGCAACCAGATGTGGGTTGTTGATTCAGGACTCGTTGGAGGCGTTCAGCTCTGCCACCCTCAATTGCTCACCTTCGACCTAAACACAGACAAACTAATCAATCGCTATCAATTCACTACGGACGTATTCACACCGTCAGTTTCCATGCTCATCACTCCGTCGGTAGATATCCGCGATCCTCCGCCAAGGGGCCGGTGTCAAAAGGCAATGGTTTACATAGCCGATGTCAATAACCACGGATTGGTGGTGTACGATTCGCAGCTCAACACAGCGTGGAGGATCGAAAATAAGCTAATGTATCCCGATCCGGACTGGGGAACACACATAATCGCCGGCGATACTTTCGACTTGATGGATGGCATTTTTACAATCAACTTGACACCCCCTTCCCGCACGAAATTAGGTATGACAGCAGTTGAGTTTTTTACCAATTCTGACACACTTCGTTACAGGTGAAGAGAGGTACCTGTACTTCCATGCTCTGTCCAGTGACACAGAGAATACTGTTCCGCTTCGCCTTATCGACAACCAAACTATTTGGCTGAACGACAAAGCGGCATTGCCCATCGAATTTCGGGTGATTGGCAGACGTGGTGTCCAGGCAGCCATGGGTGCAATGGACAGCAGGGGCAACCTTTTCACCTGCACACATGATCCGCTTACGCTGTTCTACTGGAACGCTGACACTCCTTATGCATACGATTCGTTTAAAATTGTATCGACCAATGGAGAGCAGTTGCAGTTCGTTTCCGGCATGAAGGTGGTAAAGCATCCGCAAGGTCATGAGGAACTCTGGATGACCACTTGCAGATATCAAGTAAGCAAATGACTTTGTTCAGCTTTAAAAATGTGGTA
The DNA here is from genome assembly GCA_916610125.1 of Cheilosia vulpina. NCBI lineage: Eukaryota > Metazoa > Arthropoda > Insecta > Diptera > Syrphidae > Cheilosia > Cheilosia vulpina. The sequence goes on along the minus strand of OU744276.1, from coordinate 110,350,203 downwards.
GAGTCTTCTTTCTTTTCAGAAAATTGCAACAGGATCACAAAATCCGAATGAAACCAATTTTAGGATAACAGCGTGTAAAATTGACGATCTCTTTAGTCAGAGTGAATGCAGCTCGATGGGGGTTAAGGTTTCAAGCCATGGCAATAGATTGACGTGGTAAAGTGTCATGGCTGGAGAGGAGATTTAGATTATCTTTAGTGACTTTATGCAAACAACTAAATGTTATTTACATTACCCATTTATAAATTCGTTCTATTATTAAGTTGAGCATACAACAAACCGTCATGCACAATGTTTCAGGTACAAGGGTATGGTCCGGGCGAGGAATTTAGATTTTCACTTTCATTTAAATGCATAGGTAAGGATACAACATAGTTCCCGGTTAGCTTTGCTGCTGCGTCAAACAGAACGAAACATATACAAGGTTGCGTCAAAGTCATAGCAATATCGAAAGATGCTATAATTATTGCAAGTGGTGGAAAATTTCAATTCTACTTTGATATTTCTAAAGTAAACAGATACAAAATACACTTCAACAAGACATAAATCGTTATAACACCTAAAGAACGCGGAATAGGTTTATTGTTTCAATTTTGTTTGCGGAATAATTCATCCGTGATGAATTGTTGCGCAGATTTGCCAGTCGTTCGAAACCAACTGCGCAAACATTACGAAGTTAAACCGCTCGCCTAAAGAGTATGGGACAACACGAGATGCTGCCAGTTCAGGCCGGCCACGGAGCAGCCGTCCTCGTAATGAGAATATTGTAGCTGTGCTTGAAGATGTCGCAAGAGACCTCGGAGTATCAACCAAAAAACGCGCGTCACGGGCATGAATTGGCGGTCTTCACAGAAAATTTTAGATAGATGAGTACTGGAAAACAAGTGGTTCCAAAAGGATGGAGCAACGGCGAATACTGCACAAGCCATAACATAAATTCTGATGGCAGCATTTCGGCGTCGCCTAATCTCTCGGGTGGAGATTTGCACTGGCCGGCAGGATCGCCTCATTTGACCTTTCCAAATTTTTTGAAGTCACGAATCTTTGTCACCCAGCCTTGAACCTCTTAAAGAGAATATCCGTCAGCAATACAAGGACTTATCGCCGGAGGGTCTGACAAGGGTGATGGCAAATGCCATAAATCGGACCCGGTATAATTTGCTCGACTTATTGGAAATAAAATTAAGATATCAAATAAACGTTATTCAAAGGTAGAACCAAAGATTCTCAAAGTTTTTTATAGCATTTCATAAGAAAATTAGAGCCAAGGAAAATCGAGTAACAAATTTTACACCACCTTGTATGAAGGCAGCTGTCAGCAGAAAGAATTTTGAGCAACTAGACCAACAAGACGTGCTTTGTCTCAAGAAAATATTTAATTGCCCCACATACGAAATTAAGAGGACAGCAAATATGTTATATAAACTTTCATTAACAGCTAAAATTTTCGATTAACTGCAATCAATTAAAATGTTAATGGAATGTAAAAACAAGCAAACATTTTCCTCGGCTCCCTCGAAACTATCATTAATAAATAAAATAAATACATAAATTAATAAATCCAAGAAGCTTAACAATATTAAATATCTGATCTGCATTCTGTGCCATCGATGAGATCCGCCACTGGACAAGACTGCACCCGGAAATTGATTTCGTTGTAGTTCATTGTTTTGCTATAGTATTTCTGTAAAGAAAATTGTATACTGTCTTAAAAAAGGCGAAAACAAGTGCCCTATAGTGTGCATACCTGCAAACGATTAGAAATCACCAATAACTCCTCTTCGCCATTTCTATTGCGAATCACTTTCAGACCACTCACGAACTGCAAGGTATCCGGATTGTATGCCACCAAGTACCGATTGGATCTTATGTACGGAGTTTGAATATCCCACGCAAAGACACCAATGGGGTTGTTATATACACAGAACTGAAAGCCTTCAGAGCTTATAGCCTCTTGAGTGCACTGAGTTCGTCGGTTACCGAGCACCTGGAACTGATCCCGTCCTCCATTCCATCCACTCCACACCCGTCGGTCATTGACAGCCTTCAGTGGAACTGAAATTTCACTGTCACTAGCCAGAGCATGGAAGAACAAGAACCGCTCAACTGAAAATGATTGCACTTTGGATACACTGATTTCCTTGAAAATGTCCACCTCAACTTACTGTTCAGAGATCTAGGGGTCAAACTGATTCCGAAAACGCCATCACCCAGTTGGAAACTCTCACCGGCAATGGTGTGCGTGGAGAAACGCCGATCAGGACCAGTGAACGAGTTTTCTATTCTCCACGATCGCCTTTTGCTGCTGCTGTGCACGATAATAGCACCCCCAACGGAGTCAGCTATGTACACCTTGGTATTGCGGCAACTACCCGGAGGGGGATCAGAAACATCAACTATCGGTGTCACCAGCAGACTACTTCCGGGTTTGTACACATGGCTGGGGATTGTGTATCGATCGATTTCGGTGTCGGTGTTCAAGTCGAATACTACTAGTTGAGGCGGACAACGCTGCTCGAAGCCGATCGTACCACTGTCCAGCACCCACAAGCGGTCGCATTCGTCAATCTGTAATCAAAGTTTAAATTGCGCCACAGGCTCGCAAGGACGTTCGGATTTCTTCTTCAACTTACAGCAATTCTGTAAACCGATGTGATGCCATCACAGTCATTTCCATTCGAGTCATGCCATTTGTAGCTAGGGTAAGGCTGGAGAACAGGCCCTCTTCTCTTGGTTACATTGCTGACTACAGCCAAAGAATACGGAACGCCATCTCCGAAGCGAGGAATAGTCACGAAATATCTTGCATTTCCCCTGCCACCTAAATGAATTATTTAACTCCTATCCCATATGATAAATAAATCGGTCTTCCTTACCAGCGTACGATATATCAACATCAAGCGGGATCACACTGTCACGCTTATAGAAGCCAAATCGAATGGCGTCATCTCTATCCTCTCTGGATGGGAATCCAAATTCAAGATTTCTCCAAGCGAATTGAGTGTTGAGATCTTTTATAGGATTCGACGCTTGACCGAAAACCGACGATACGAAGACGCCTACAATCAAGGATATCCACAACCTGAATGGGTTGCCTCACAATAAGGATGTTCTTTTTAACAAACTCAATGGACACTTACATGGTTAATGGTTCCTACAACCTGGGGAGATAAAACAAAACTGCTGGGGGATTCGAAATACTCTTAAGAAGGTAGCTTTAACCAAGATCTGTAGGAAGATGGAGAAAGCGCAATCAAGAGCAAAATGCAAAAACAAAATGATTACATTTGCATACCAATGTTAGCAATTTGTATTTTATCGGGACTATGGTGAAACTTTGTTTGTAGAATTGGCAATTAGTCTCCAAACCGCATGCAAATAAATCTAGTCGAATTAATTTATTGAAACTACAGTTCAGCTCTTTGCTCTGGATATAGCACACTCCTCTTAAGTCGAAAATTATTTCGTTTGAATATAATTATATCCATTTTGATAGAATCTTATCCCAAAATGGAAGCCTTTGAAAATATATGGGAAGATACACGCTCTCTTTGGCCTATTGCAATTAACCCCCACTCTCGCCTCCAAGTTGTTGACAGTAGGGTGCCTAATACACCGTCGGGAACTGGGTGATAACCATCCGCCCTTTGAAAGGTTCTTAATGACTGCAAGCGAGAGAGGGAAGACGATTTTTTGTTTCGGACAACGAACTTTCTAGATGAAATCAATGGTGGTTTTTACAGTTCCAGTCAGACTAATCTCTTTGATGGTTCAGTTCAACAAATGAGAAATTTTTTGTTTATTCGTAGATCTTTCTATTTTGAAAATCACTTGTGGGAACATTGTTAACGCGAAGTAATTTCATTTATAAATTTTCCTTTCTGACTTTTGTTACGTATACAGACAGGCAAAGAGCACATCTTCAAAAGCTATCTTCAAAAGCCGGTTGGACATATTCCATATTCCCAGATCTAAAGCGTTGTTGGCAGCAATCATATCCCAGAGAGAGTTAATAACAAATAACGACATTTGGTTTTAGTTTTTTTTCATGTGCTCTTTGCCTGTCTGTATACGTAACAAAAGTGAGAAAGGAAAATTTATAAATGAGATTGCTTCGCGTTAACAATGTTCCCACAATTTATTTTCAAAATAGAAAGATCTACGAATAAACAAAAAATTTCTCATTTGTTGAACTGAACCATCAAATTCAACGATAAATCGTAAACAACTTGGTGCTGTCTTGACCATCCTCAAACTGGAAGACCACAAACCACTCGCTCTGAAGTAAATGTTCAAAGAGTTCAGGAAAGTATGCACGAAAGTTCAACAACTTTCGAAAGGGGACTTCCGAGCGTTCGCATATGGACGCAGCTTAGGTTTAAGTTTAACAGATTTAAGTCATATCGGAGATCGTTCCTTATGAAATGTGGTTTTTTTGAGAGCTAAGAACCACCGATTGTTATCAGCCGCTCGATCTTTCGGTCCATATTTCTTTGAAGGCCGTACCATCAATTCTTTTCAACAATGCGCCACTGCGCGTTCGAAAAATTCTTGAAACCAGCTCTGGATATCCACAGACGAAGTTGATTTTAACTAGATAGGACCGAAGCACCAAATGAAAATAAAGAAAGGCATTCGCTCTAAGTTCTTATCTGACACCAAGTACACCAAGGTATTTTTATAAATTTCAACTCAAACAATAATCAGAATGCAGAGGAAGAATTAACTGAATGTATTCGCATGGCGGTTGTGGAAAGAAGCGGGACTTACAAGCTTCATACTCACCTATAGAAGGCAAAAAACGGGTATAACGGATAAATAGGACTGACCAACTATACAACCTATAAGCCATCGGACCTTATTCGTAAATCGTTGCAGCCAAAGGTGATCTTAGATTTTTTGAAAAATTGAATGGATCATTTTAGTGATATAAGATTGTTGGAGTAGTTGCGATCCAGCATGGTTCAGATCTGTTTCATGGTGTAACACATTGTTCCCAATTGGAAAAATGAAAAAAAATACTTTTGCTGCGGGTGCTGTACACAAAGTGGAAATTTATTCTGTTGATCATTGCTTATACCACTATTAGGAACGGAGCTTAAGGTTGTATATTAAGGTCAAATCTTTAGTAGTACGTACACATACGATCCATGGAATTTTAGGCCATTTTTATTTCTACAAAGCCTTCTTATTTCCGAAGAGACTCTTTTAATCTGTATATATCAACATAAGTGAGCAAGTCGCACTCAATCGCTTCGTAGCGCAGTTAGTATAGAGCTGTAAATAGTTAAAGTGTTTTTAAGATTATTCACCTGCAAGTATTGATCTAATCAGGCTTGATCTGCGATTTTCAACCTACTTCGGGCTGATTATCATGTTGGCAGTCCATTAGATAAAACAGTTGACAACGACTTTGTGTAACACAAGTCTTTATCGACGCTAAATTTAAAGCTTTGCCAATACGAGATCTTAAACTCTTCAACAAAGCGTTATCAATCGTATTTACACCGAGAAAAAAAAATAAACACATTCGTGTTCAAATCCAATTTAAACAAATGTGATTTGGTGTAAAAAGGAGTTTTATTTAATTTAAACTTGAATTACTTTATTACTTTATTTGAATCATTATTGTAGTTCTTTTTCTATTGGATCAATACGTTTTCTGTTTGAAATAAATGTATTCACCGTAAATTCTATAAACATATACCTATTTGAATAAAACTGATTTCCACGTCCGTTTAACAGAATCTTAATCCAAATTTTTGAATTGAAATCTGATTAAATGGAATTCGAAATATTTAAGAGTATCTTTTTAAATCAAATGAAATTCTATTTTCTCTTGGTGATTGTAGTTGGAAAAACTTTATGGAAATCTCTTTGAGTTAAAACTATTTATACTTTAAGTAAATATGTTTGTCGATATATAATATGTATATACTAGCTGACTCGGCGAACTTCGTACCGCCTAAAATATATTAAATTATTAACATAAAGTTTAACGATTGAAACTTCTTTGGAATTAAATTAAAGGACTTCATAGATTTTCGGGTTGGCTTCTTGATCGCTTTTTTTAGCGCTACTACTATAAAACGTTAAATATCAGTAGTTGCGACTTGTGAACACGGTGGTAAGTATACTGGACTACTTGGGCGAGTGGTCAATTTGTAAAAATGATAGTACATATACGAATAATGAACGCAATATACCTCCCCTTCTTTCTACCAAGAGATATGTGCTGCACGGCCTACGCACACATAGGCCACATCACATATTCCTTAATGCTTGCGATTTGCGCCCACCAACCCAAAGCAGAGAGACATCGATAAGAGCGCCAAAGCTATCCTATCTTCCCAGCTGGAACCAAACATACCCATCCAGAGAATTTCATTGAAATCAGTTCAATGGTTTCGGAGATTGACAGCAGCGCCGCCTATCGGGCCCAAAACTATCCTATCCTTTAATACACATCCACAAAATTTCATTTTAATCGGTTGAGGGGTTTCGGTGTGGAAAAAACCCAAAATGTACTGAAATTCATGTGTTTTTTCACGCACGCACAATACACACATACGATTTCCGATTTCAACAACTTGACAAAAACCATATATAGAGCAATACCAAAGATGTGTGAATGTTTGGTTGAAATCGGTAAGTGCGTTAAGTCGTGAATCGGTGACAAACGAACACAATTTTAGGTCTCAATTTTTATATACCTAATATAGATATAGATTATTTTTATTCATTTCGCTTATTTATTTACTTTTTCCATTATATAACCCATTTTAATTTAACTGCGTCCATCAAGATTGAAGTGGAACGTGGAACGTGGAAAACGACCGATTTCCATTTACGGAATAAGTGTAGTTTTAGTGACACATTTCTTACAAAAACTTATTTCTAAAACAACATTTTCCTTTCCTAATTGGATAAATATACAAGGGAGGACAGGATATATTCTTTATATATTTTATGAATAATTTTAAACATGTACTAACTAAGGCAAATATGTACATTGTTGAAATGTTTATTAATTGAACAGCTAACAAGTATGAATTCGATTCGAAAAAGCAGGTTTTTATTTGATTTTGTTATTGTAAATTTGTCTAAGTGTGCAAATTGACATCTGATCGACATAAACTATTTTCTTTTGTTAAAACAGGTGACACGAGGTCGTCGCTCTAGTGCTTTACAATAAGGTGCATTTTAATTGATTATCAGCTACAGTATACAGACTTTGAAATTGGTTTTAGGCACAGAGTCATGTATTCCATATACCATATGTGGCAATCTATTTTTGTTCATTGTGACACTTTGCGATAAGTCGTAGTATAAATATCAGGTGCACAAAACAATTGCCCTTTAGTTAGGGGTTGAATTTTTACCGCGCAGTTAGTCGTGAGCGAGTGGTATTAAAAGTGGTGGCAAATAAATTAAATCTACACAAAATGTTGGTAATTTATTTATTAACAATTGGCTGTCTTGTTGCGCCAAGTTTGCAACATAGGGCTCCCGTTAAAAATATGACTATCGTCCATGTCTGGAATAACTTGGAATATGACTTTGAATCACAAGAAGACTTGGAGTATGCCCTTCAAAGCGGAATCTACAAGGAGGAAGGTTTTAAAAGACCCTATGATGTTGATGTTTTTATTAAAAGTGAGTCGAATTTATAAGGGTTCTTGAATTGGTATAATGTCTGTCAGAAAATTTATTGTGTCGTTGAAATTACTTGCGTTAATTTATAAAAATATATCTGTGGTCACAAGGAAAAACCGCTTAAGTCTGTTTTACTCATTGTTCAGGAGAGCACTTTAAAGTTTTTTGATTCTATTGACTTTAGTGACTTAAGCTGTCTTTTTTTTTTTTTAAATTGTGACCACATTTTAAAAGATATAAAGCTGAAAAAAAATTACAAAATAGATTTGAGTACGCTGAATCTAATGGCATCAAAATCTCAATTTCGTCTAAAGTCGACTTTAGCGGTTATGGCTTGTGGCCACAGATATATGGCATTACTTTTGATTTAATTAGTACAAAATTTCATCCTTGCAGTGAATTACAGCTTTTTTCTGTCGTGTCTGATATAATGCTCCAAATCTCTCCTCAATGGGATGAGGTTTAGCTTATAAGCCTTAGTTCTCTGCCCGAAGATCAGCATTATTTTTCCTGTGTCTATTTTTTGAAGAAAGTACGGGTTGGTGTGTGACACCCTTAGTACCAGATGTGACAACCTGTTTTGGACTAAGCATATACGCCTGTGGAACTATAATTAGCGTTTCCTGCGAGGATATGCTTCCTTCACTCACTGCATATAAAAGCAACACAAACTACATACTTTAACATTTTTGCAACACCCCAACTAATGAAAGCTCGTACGCTAGGCTTATTTGTAAAACTTTTCCAAAGGCAGGAACTTTGTTATGTATTTTGGTTCTCCAAATATAATGCCTCCTTCATTACTCAAAGCAAAAAATTGATCGATCGTTGAAAAATTTTAAGCCGGAACCACACATGTTTTTAAAATGAATTTGATCTGTCAAGCATTTTTGTTTTTAATTGTTAGAAGTACCACTTTCTTAAAAGACGTTAAAAGTAGATAGCCCAAGTTGCACTTTTCTGCAGTTTCTGTCACCAAATTATATGTCCGTTGTCTTCTTCATTTTACTTAATTCATAACATTTTTCTTTATTAGAAGATAAAAATGCTGTTGTACTGCTGAGCACTCCTCGTATTGTCCCTGGGATTCCTTACACGCTTGCCAAAGTGTCGGATAAAAAAGGAAATTTCGGGCCAAAATTGCTGCCATATCCAAATTTTGCTGCCCATTCAGCCCTCCAAACGCCAAACTGCGATCGCATTATTTCAGTTTTTCGGATTTTCGTAAGTTTTACCAAATATTCTAAAACAAATTAACCATAAAATTTAATTTCTTTCCCAGGTTGATCCTTGCAAACGTTTATGGGCTATAGATACCGGGCGTCACTTCCAAGTAACGCCCACACAAGTTTGTCCACCAAAAATTCTAGTCTACGATCTCGAAACCGATGAACTCATCCTGAAGTACGTCATCCCTGAGGGTCAGTACATTCCAGAGAAGACCGTTCACAATGGCATCATAATTGACATCTATGATCCACCGCCAAAGGGGAAGTGTCGCAAGGGCAAAGCCTATCTCACCGACGCACGTGGATATTCGTTTTTGGTGTTTGATCTTGAGACGGAAACCTCTTGGATGATATCCAATGAGCTCTTCAAGCCAGATCCGACCTATATCCCGACAACAATCGCGGGACAGACTTTTCAATTCCCAGATGGTCTGTACACGAGCACACCATACAGAGGTATGTTTGCTTTTCGATAGAACAAGTTGATTTCAAATATTTCCCTCTTTAGATTTGGACAGCATTTTTCTCCACCCTTGGGCCTCATTATTTGAGATTGCGGCACCGCTAAGTAAAGTCAATAATCGGTCGCTGTGGCAGGACAATCCTTCTGGTAATCAGAATGTGTTCCAAGTTATTGGCAGCCGCCCAACCCAATCGGCCACTCAGACCAAGGACTCGAAGGGAAATATTTATTTTTCCATATTGAATCCGCTTTCGATATTGTCGTGGAATCCTCGGGATACGTATAAGATTTCTAATTTTGACACGGTCGCTGAAAACTCGGATACACTTCAGTATGTGGCAGGCCTTAAAGTCGGATTCAACAGCAAGAAACAGGAGGTTTTGTTGGCACTTTCCATTCGGTTGCAGGTATACTAAGCGTGAAGCTGACTTCGAGTTGAGTGCTTAATTGGTAAACTCTTTCAGAAACTGGACACAGGAACCATCTCACTGAACGAGGAGAACTACCGACTGATGGTGTGTAAGATATCGACTCTGCGTAATGGTAAAGGCAAATGTGGGGACCTTTAGACGGGTATAGGTGATGAATAAATAAATGAACTTTGAGCATAATAAAGCAATAATTTGTGCGCGAATTATCTGTGTCAATTTTGGAATAAAATGAATATTAGTTGGACGGAGTGAGGATAATTTATTCTTCGTTCTATTCGGCTTTGAATAAAGACACAAAATATTTATCCTCGTAAGTTGGCTATGTTGGATGTTTGACGAGTGCGGTCACCGACCGTTTTTAAATTTCAAAGTCGGATCCCATACTGTTGGTTAGGTTTGGTAAAGCCTTTTTGCTGCGTGTATGCTTGGTAAGGATTTATCTTCGGATAAGCGAAGGGTGACCGAAACAGTATATCATTCGCCTATTATCAAAAAGCCCTACTGCTATACAAAGCATTAATGGGGTGTACTCAGTTGAGGATTTGTTTTAGATATACGAAGGATGGCCAAGCCAGTCTACCCCTCGCGTATAGTCTCTAGCATCCCGTCTAAAAGAGGAGCATGCTGCGGGCAAAAATTGGTGATAGAAACATTGATGCTTGTACCGATTTTGTGTTGCTGTTCATTGAAACCATTTAGACTTTGAGATGTATTTAAATATTTGCGTATAGAGCGTACGAGACAAGTCTTCGAAAAAGTAACCACCTAAATTGGCCTCGCACACGGTGGCAGGAGCTGGACGCAGGTGCAAAGAAAGTGAGCTGTGGTTGTTTTTTCCTTCTCATCCATACAGCTCCTGAAAAATTGCTGTGGGGTATTCCAATGACAGTGTCCTCTTAATGCTCCTAATACGGACCTGATTTTGTTCCTACTCTGTAAGTAAGGTATATCTTCGTTATTCAAATAAAACACACTTCTTAAAACGCTTAGATATATTTTAATATTCCGCACGAACCGCCATCTTCTGTACAGAGGAGAAACTTCAGCAGTGGTGCCAGCTTACCTGAATACACTACAATAAGTCATTCGTTAACTACAATGATGAAAAGATCCAAAAGGAAAATACACAACCTTTTTTGTCCTAATATGTTTCTAGGAGGTGTATAAAACATCTCCTTTAAATAGTTTTATTAACCACACAAATCAAATTATTCGCCTTTAAAAATATATAATAACTAACTAATAGCATTCAGGGCTTATTGACCTTCGGTAGGGAGGTCGCACGTCTCTTAGATTAACCATTCCCCATTGTTAATAGACAATAGACCTTACAGGTCGCAGTGTCAGTCAACTGGGCACGGAACAAAAAAAAATATAATCCGTGTAATTGACATATTTGTTTTTTTTTGTTCCGTGCCCAGTTGACTGACACTGCGACCTGTATGGTCTATTGTAACAATGGGGAATGGTTAATCTAAGAGACGTGCGACCTCCAAACCGAAGGTCAATAAGTCCTTAGTAGCAGAGTGCAAAGGTTCATTCTGTTGAGGTGATTCTAAGGCCACAATGACCTGTGAGGAAGCCCGTTAGCTTTTTTATATTAGCCTGACTTAGCCTAAGGATTTCTTTATAGGAGTAAGGCTTAATTAATCGTTTGGATTGTCTTAGACCAGGGACATGTACCGAGTGATCAAGACGAAGTTGTTTTTCCCAATCATTAATTTGCCTTACCGCAGTAGTCCAGTTGACTAGCAGGGTTCTGATCCACAGAGGAAGGATTCTGAACCAGCTCGCTTGTTTATCTGGATGTTCGTTGCCTGTAATACCTTGATGACCGGCACCAAACCAAGCCTTACCTTGTTGTGTTTGGCAAGGGCTTACAGAGCATCGTGACAGCACTTAACTGTCTTGGAGTCCATTGTATTGGATGCCAATGCATGTAAAGCTGCCTGACTGGAAATGATTTGAATGATTGCGTCTTTCATCCCTTTTTTGGAGATTAGATCAGCGAAAGTTTCGATCGCATGGATTTCCGCTTGAAAAAACTATGGGACACGTTGCCATTGGTATCGAGACTTTGGTCTTCGGTCCAAAGAAACCAGCTCCAACTCCGAAATCCACTTTTGATCTAATTGACACAACACGGATAGGAAAACAAAATGGCGGAAACTGAAAAAAAAAAACAAGTAAAAGTGTTATCATCGGCCTGGTCGATGCTTTGATACCCTCCACTGCATACAAGTCATGCAAAACTGGCTTTGTATGGGATGTATCAGAACTACTTGACCGACATAGCCCAAATTTAATTAAAACCTGACGACGATGAAAGTAAGTCCTCTCATGAAATGACTTGCCTAGGTCGATTTATTTTGACGATATGCTGTTTTCAACAGACAGAGAGACACATAGGCCTAAAATTGATTTTGTATGGGAGCTACCGGAACTACTTAACCAACATAGCCCATTTTTAATACAAACCTAACGACGATAAAAATAAGTCCTTTCACCTAACTTCATTCGTCTAGGTTGATTCCTTTGGACGCTATCGTGTTTTCAACCAACAGAGAGACACATGGGTCTAATATTGATTTTGTATGGGAAGTTCCCGAACTACTTGACCGACATAGCCCATTTTTAATACCAACCTAACGACGATAAAAATAAGTCCTTTCACCTTACTTCATTCGCCTAGGTTGATTTCTTTGGGCGCTATCGTGCTTTCAACAGACAGACGGACAGCCAGACAGGCAGACGGACATGCCTAAATCGATTCAGTATGTGATCCTCATTCAGAATATATATAATATAAGGAAGTGAATATACCTTCCTGTGGAGGGTATAGAAATGACTAGGCCAGCGGCAAGAGGACTTCGAGTTGGAAGTCTCGTCTCAGTATGTTTTGTCTATGGTCGCGAGAGCACTCTCACTTGAGGTTTACCTCTATACACTTACCTCTTGGTTTGACAACTCCCCAGTTCAGATAGAATAGCTCTGTTGTTGAGCACGTTCTCTATTCAAGCACTTGGGCAGTTGTCGACCTTTAACTATTGTTGGCATCCTTCAATAAACATTAGCAGAGCTTTCGCAGTTCCTAATAAAAACATTAAGCTGCTCTAAGTTGTATTGCTTAAAACGCTCTTAGCCAAAGAGTATAAACTGAAGGAAATAAAAGTTTAAGACATTGGTTTTGGATTTGTAGACCTTACTAATAATAATCTTAACGTTCGCACTAAAGATTTTGTAGGTCGCAATATGCAATTTTGTATGGAAAACCCCGCCATTGTGAGTTCGAAAAATTTAGCTTGGACACTAAAAATGATTATTAGTATCGCGAATTCTATTTGGCTGTACATAACGAAAGACATTTATTTGAAAGAGAAAACATATATGCATGTCGTTGAATTGCATAAAAAAACCGATGCGATATTTTCATAAACACAATCTCCCCAATTGCAAATAGTTGAATGATTTTTCAAAATCAAATAATATTATACTAATTTGTTATTTCTTTCTCTATGTTAATTACATTGAACTTCCAACCTAAATTCAGTTCAAACAAATATCTGTATTTCTCGAGTATTTGCATAATTAATGCAATTCTCCTCCTCGTTGTTCCACTTTCTTTACCCCAAACCAAACGAATTGGTTCACAATTGGTTCTTCTGGTCATTACAGATGCCGTCTCCAAAATGTCAATTAATTAACAAATCAATAAAAAAATGTAAATCTTCCAACAGTCACATTGGATGCCTTTTCCATATAACCTTCTTTGTTCGTTCTTTCACTTGACTTTAGTGTGAATTTTAGGGTTCGATTTTTATCTTTCCATCTTTTGATTCTTCCTCTTTTTGGGTAATCCAAAAATGGATAGACCAAATGGGTCCATGCCAAAGACCACCTGTTATAATGTTAATCCATTTCTTAACCATTGTGGATATCTCTTACGATTCTGGAAAGTAGTTCGTTTGTAGCCGAGCTGGTGATACAACGTCGTGTCGGAAACGGAAAGATGTTCTTTTTGAATTTTGTTGTGATCCTGTTGACGGTGACAGTTGTGATATCCGTGAATACAAACAAGTTAAAAGTGAGAGAACTTTCGGTTTTGCATGAATGGAAGGATCTGGAATTTGTTTTTCCATACAAAATCGATGAAGAATTTGCTCTTGAAAATGGACTGTATGTGAAGGGTATTGGAATTCCAGTGGACTTTGACATCGAATATGGAGGTTGGTTTGAGGAATTGTTGTTCTTAGAATGTCTTACTAATGATTTTCGTTAGAGAACAGTTCTTCGTATCGGACTTTTGTGACTGTGCCTCGGTTGGGTGTTGGAATTCCGTACTCGTTGGCGGCCTCTAGGAACAATGGCAGTGAAAAAAATCCTCAGCTGTTTCCTTATCCGAGTTATTTTATGCACACTAGTCATGGCGCCGATTGCAATGGGATTACCTCAGCTATAAGGATTTTTGTAAGTTTTCCTGACGAGAGAGAGAATGTGAGCCATTGCAATACATGTTCTGTTGCTTAACCTGGTTTTGAAGCCTTGCAAGACCACTTTTACAGTGTTTTTGTATGCGAAAGTTCGTCTTTTAGATAATCATTTCATTTGTTTAGTTTGTTTGTTATATTTTTTAAAACTTATTTCTAGATCGACGAATGTTGGCGCCTTTGGGTGGTAGACTCTGGTCAAATCGCATCCGTGCAATTTTGCCCACCGCAGATACTTACCTTTGACTTAATAACCGATCGCCTTATCAATCGCTACGTTATCCCAGAAACGCAATTTGCTCCTGGTGTATCAGTATTCACATCTCTTATAGCTGATGTCCGTGATCCATTCCCTGGAACGTGCAAGGATACCAGAATTTACATTACAGACCCCTGGCAATTCGGACTAATTGTTTATGACGCTTTAAACAACAAGAGCTGGCGAATTGAACATAACTTAATGCGTCCCGATAAAAGCTTGTTAAGGGACAACTATGTATCAGACGGAATATTCACTGTCAATCTCTCGCCAAAGAGTGATCCTGGTAGCACCATACAATTCAGGTTTTAAATTCAAAACTAACTGCTCTCTCTCTCTCTCTCCCCCACATCTAGAAAGGAAACTCTATTTCCATGCTCTCAACAGTAAAAAGGAAATTGTCGTTCCACTGAGTGTTATCGACGATGAAACCAAATGGCAAAACGACTCTGCAATAGCGTCGGATGAGTTCAAAGTTCTTGGTAATCGACGAATCCAATGTGAGTCGGAGACAATAGACAGTTCTGGAAACCTCTACTGCAGTTTACTTGGTCTGAATGCAGTGATTACATGGGACAGCAAGACAAAATATAATTCAGATAATCTGAAAATTTATGCACATAATCCGGATCAGTTGAAATTCGTGACAGGTATTAAGGTGCTTAAGAACTCCCACCAGGAGGATGAGCTGTGGATTTTGAGTAACGACCCTAAGGTAAGTTAGGCATTTGTGTTTTGTTTTCTCATTTTGATTGATACCTAACTTATTGTAGCTGTTCTTCGGAGGAGATCTCAACGAGAACGATGTCAAGTTCAGAGTGGTAGGATGCAAAATAAGCGACCTTTTGAGTGGAAGAAAATGCACCGTAAATGCGGCTTAGATCTAATTAGTGGAAATGGGACAGAAACAAATTGTGGTGATAATGTTGTACGGTTTCGAAAAAAAAAGACGAAATAAAGTGGTGTATTTATATTTTGTGTTTTTTTCCGATTGTGGTTAAATTTTGTCTGGAAATAGCTTTTAAAAATTATTCTAGGCTTAGTAGACCTGGTTGAATAGCTCGTTATTCGTTTTGCCTGACAGCGAAATCCAGTGGTCTTGCCGTTTAACAGTCTGCCTGTTCTTTCTATTTCCTCAAGAAAAGCCCTCATTTTTTCTCCGTCTTTATTTATCTATGCAGGGCCATTTTCTAGGCTAAAACACCACAAAAATAAACTGCTCAAATGAAACAAATCCCGGCCCTAATTGTTTTAAAAGCGCTTCAAAGATCAAAATAACCGAAAAACAATTTTGATCTCTTTGCTATGTTGGAAATTAATTCTAGTTGCAATTATTTTGCGTCATCATTTAAATTGTTGAACAAAATCCTTCCAAGCAATCAAATCCGCAAAGCCCATCAACAAAATACAACATTTTAAAAAGTAACTGTCCTACGACTATTATAAGACTTCTCTTCCTCCCACATAGATGTCGCCAAAAATGAAAACGTACTAGAAGCAATAAACTTCTGACTCTGACAGTAGCAACAAATGACATTTGGACACGTCAAACCATTTTTTTGTTTTGATTTAGTTTTACGCTAACAAATTCTACAAAACGGTATAAATTCCTCAGGTTTTACACAATTTAAAGTACAAAGCATTTAGTGAGAAACATTCCATTTCCGAAAATGACTAATTTAATGCGTTGGCTTATGTGTGCCGGCATTTTTGCTGTCCCATATCTGTGTATCTTATCAGGGCAAGTCCAGACTGATGTAACGAAGAAGTTCTTCTTTGAAATACAAATTCTTCCAATTATTCTCGTGATTCTATTTGGGGTGAGTTTGAAAACAAATTATTTGCTTAATTAAATTATTGTTTTCTGTGGCATATTTGCAGCTATATGCGGCGACGACAGTACTCTACAGAACTTTAACATTCAACGATTGTCCAGAGGCATCGAAGGAATTGCATAAAGAAATCGAAGAAGCCAGAAGAGATCTGATATCTAAAGGATTTAAATTTCGAGACTAAATGTTCATAGAGAGTTTGTTATAAGATTTTAATTATTAAAAGAACAAATCACAAGTAGGTTTAATTCAATTTGTGTTAGATTATCATTGCTTTGATTTGGGCTATCTGTCATCCAAAATGCAACTGCCCGGCTAGCTCAGTCGGTAGAGCATGAGACTCTTAATCTCAGGGTCGTGGGTTCGAGCCCCACGTTGGGCGAGAATATTTTTTTTTTTTTTTTATCGAAACTAAAATACTTTGTCTGGCGGCAGGAGCAATTTTAAACGGTGTATGGCTGGCATTTCGCCTCACCCATTCGTTGGGGTGGATAAAACCATATTTAAATAGGTATGTACAATATTTCTCAGTGCTGACCTTAATATTTTAACGCATTTAAAATAAGTCACCTACGCCTATAGTATACGATTTTAGGCAAAGGAAATCGATCACCGACGAAATCTTTACACTTCGGTAATTCTTAAAAAAAACATAGGAGCTCCAGATTGATAGCTATACACTACCTCTTAATCGACTTTCAAATCGCCTATGATAACATATGCTGGGACGGATTGGACAAGGCCACTTAAGCTTCAGGATCTCTTCCCAACTCGTACGCCAGGTGCAGTATAACGATGGACAAATCTCGCTTCAACGCTTAAGTTGGCAAGCACTCTTTGATATCAAGAAAGGTTTAAGACAAGTTGCCGCCATATCATATAAATTCTTTAACAGCATTTTTCAAACAGTCGCAGTTGTACGAAGTTGTTGCGGTTTTTAAAATGAACGACTCTTAATTGACGAAACTACATAGACCACATAAACGGCGCTATTGTCGAAGGCTAAAAGAGAATGTTCGGGGAAAAGAACTGTGAACTTACGGAAGAACGCAGAAAACTGTCTCTGGTGCGGTTGCAAGTAGGGAAACGACGAGCTTTGCAGCCTATACAATAACCTTAAAAAGCTTCAAATACAATGGCGGCCGTGAAGCGTGTGTTCACCAAGAAACCAGAAATACGTGTCGCTAAGTCAACCTCGGCAAAAGGACATAATGAAAAAGCATCCGCAACCACCTTCGTGTGCTTACCTAAAGCAACTAGCCAGGTACCGATACGGAAGGGCTTGTTGTAGCCATGGTCTTGCAAATATTGTTCAAAAATTAAAATGTATCACTTCAGTAGATAATGGCTAGTTCATTAGGAACCGTTTTCCTTCCAAACGACCAAAATCAACCACTTTTTTTATAAAAAAATAATCTTTTAACTGAGAAAGAGGTCCGAGATTGTAATCGACATTTGCAAACTACGTGCTTTCATAATTTATTTCTAGTTTTAGGAGCTCCGCGGCCGTATGCCATATATTCTGAAACAATTTTCCAAGAAATGTCTCATCAACAAAGAACTGGTCTTCATTTGGCTATTCCCTTGGCTATTATAAAAGTTGTTGTGAACAGCGTTTGCCTGCCGAAACAATAACTCCCTTGGTGTAATTCCAAGCAATCTATCTAGGGGTGTGCTAACCATTCGACATTCACATGACATGTTCCCTATGGGCATTACTAATAATCATTTCTAACCTCCGCACTAAATATTTTGTAAAGAAAATTTCACCATTGTGAGTTCGAACAATTTAGCCTGGACACTAAAAATGATTTTAGTATCGCGGTATGTATACAGAATTACGATAATAAATTCATGTCAGGTAGTGTAATGAGCTCGTTCAATTACTGAACGGTTGAAGTATCACAGGCACTTGACATTATTGTATCTGAGCAGTGAGCAGACAGAACAAGCTAATATTGAATAAAATTTCGTTTATTTTTTTTTTATAATCGCTTTTCTTTTTTTTTTCGTATGTGTGTAGGTTTGATTTCCGCGAGAGGAAAACAGAACTCATTCAGGACACGCAAACTATGAGTTAGAGTTAATAACGCGCGTCAGTTACCATTTGCCAACTTGCTGTTGCTGTCAATTTTCGGCATTTCATTTGAGACCATTCTTCGAGATCCAGATTATAGAAACGCCGGTTGAGACACCCCTTCCATTCTCCGCACGTTTCTAACTTTATCTGGTCACGTAACAAATAGGTTATGTTGTGTATAATTAATATAATTAAAGAGAACCATTGGATATACACAAAATCAAAGTTGAAATATTAATCGGTACCCTGGATCATGGACGGAAAGATTAACCTTACATCCATAAACCTATTCCACCGTGGGAGTAGTGATTTTATGAAACCTCTACGACATCCAAAGTTCAAGGATATTTTCTACGATTTAGATGGAATTCCGTCGGGTATAACTTATAAGTGGCATCATTTCAACATGTGTGGGTGTTGTCGAAAAGATGTTTTTTCAGATATTCACTTAAGTACGCACACGCAAGTGTGGGAGGAAAATAATTAAATTTTCGAAAAGCGATGTAGTGTTTATTCAAGTAATAATATCCAAAGAAAATTATAAAAGATATCATTAAATTGAAGACACGGAGAAATCACTGCTCTTTCTACAAAGGAGAAAGTCAAAAAGCTTCTAACACTGTTAAATAAAATAATCAAGGTTTGGTTATTGAATGCTAAAAGGAAAAGAAAAAAAAAACAAATTAACAATATAGTTATTGATTTATATATTTATCGCCAAATTAAACATCTACATGGGGTTATTAACTCGTCTACTTATTGTGACAAAATATTCGTGATAAACCAATATAACACCTGATTGTATGCGGGAAGCGGGATCATTCATTTTGTGTACAAAAAATTTCTAATTCTATAAATAGAGGGCAAACATCGTGACAGTCATGACATGACGACAATTAGTGCATTTTTGCCATGTCAATGTTATGGTTTTTTTTTTCTATTTTCGTTTTCGTTCTTCCCATGAATGTTAACATTAAATAGTTCGTTAGCAGAGCTAGCTTATCCTGCATGCAGCATCCATACGTTAAATTAGTTAAAATCTGGGGTTGAAAGCAGCTTCAACGAGTCGCTAAAGTTAAATTTGTACTTCAGTCGTTAGTGCCACCAAAGGGGGGGGGCTTGCTCTGCTCCGTTGTTCCTCACATTAGATACATTATGGTCCAAGCGCTCCACCTCGGAGTAGTGAGCTTTCTCTAATGTTATGTTGTACCAGATGAGCGAGTTTGGTGAACGCCGAAACTTGATATAGCCATGTAGACAACTGTCCGGCCTTCGGTGGTTTGTTTATTTTGAATTTATTTTCAAATTTTTGCGCGAAAATTATCAAAAGTGAAAAAAAGAATCAAAAGAAAAAGTGAAAATAAATAAATAAAAAAAAAATATGCAAATCGACGAAGAGGACTATTTGAAAGAGCTTTATGGTAAGGATAAGTGCATCTATATTCGATTTTGAATTGACTCTTCTGAATTTTAGCAGACGATGAGGAACTTCCATCTGCCACATCTACTCCCAATCCCAAGAGTGATCGAAATGAGTTGGCGTTAGTCCAGCCCATAAAAGCCGTAGGAAAGATTTTGCCTAACAAATCAATAAATAAATCAATTCAATAAACTTGAACTTGAACTTGAAACTCCAACTATCAAAACGTTAAAAAAAACTTATCGCATCCATGTTTTGTTTGGTTTTCCTGAACGAACAAAACTTAATTTAACTATTTATTAACAAAACAACGAAAACTCACAATGCGTAGATTATTTTATGTAAAAAAGGTGCGTAGAAAATATTTAGCAAAAGGTCTGAGTCAACTAAATAGCAGACTCAGAATTTTCAAAGCATTTTTGCTTTGTCTGATAAGTTTTATTCATACCGATCTGAGTAAAAGGTCAGTGCCGCCGCTTTTCGAACATTTCAAAAGTTGGAACTAACTCAAATTGGTTTTTATTCATAAGAAATGTAGCAAATGCTTCGATTTTGACATTTCTCTTGAGTAAAAGCAATATTCATAGCATAAGCCTCACTGTTATCGAGCGATCAGATTATTTAATGTCGTTTTCCATTGGGACCACCAAAAATTATTTTCAGATCTCAGATTTTATGCGGCTCATGGAACATGCAACGAAATTGATCTGCTTTTGTGAATGGATTAGTGCGTTATTTGACAACAATATCAGCTGTTCAAATTGCATTTGTTTTTGGTAAAATCAACCAGGGAAATCGGCTTGAAAAATATTTCCTCTGTTGTAGATACAAATGGAGTAGTTTTGGTGATTCGTAGTTTCCAGATGATGAGGAAGACAAAGAAGATAATAATTCCTCAAAAACTATGTTCATTGCTGTTTATATATTTCTTTATTTTGGTTTTCACGGAACTTTGCACATCTGTTTTAAAACAAACTTCTTTAAGTGACGTAAAACAGCTGTGCTGTATTTGTGGTAGTATGTGTAAATCTGAAAAAATATCAAGATTTGCAAAAAGTGATCCGAATCAAAAATAAGATTGATTTTTTTTCCCAATGGAACGCCAAAAGTGATTTACCTTAAAAAAAAATATTGATTTTTTGTCCCAATGGAAAACGACATAAGTTTTACGGTGTTGCTGAGTATAGTCGATCTTACATATATGTGCTTGATATCCAAGACCAATTTTTCCTCTCTTGTTAAAGAAGTTCAGAACATCTTCTGAACACGTTTGAGAGAAGCTATATAGAGGGAGTACAACTTTTTGAACCCTTGTGCAGTGTATTTATTTATTTAACTATAATAACCTACAACATTAGCAAATCAATCAGTGATGCCACTTACAAACAAGCAATAAAATATCAAAGTTTTTAAAACCCAAATATGAGGTTCGTTCGTGTACTATCAGCATAGAAAAATGTAAAACGTCAAATATCAAAATTCAACAAAGATTTCTCTCTATTTTCTTACAAAAAATTTAAGAAATTTCATTTTGACATTATCGTAAAATGCAGCATCTACAAAATAAGTTAGAATTGCATTTTTTAAAAAGATAAATACCTATTAAACTTACTATTTTGAATGCGCTGATATGTTCTTGGAAAATATTCGATTACAACTTCTTCCTCCGACATCGTTGAAGACGAAAATAAATAGAGTTTTAAGCGTAGTACGCTGCTCGAGCTTAACTAAATTTTATCTGATCTCCAAGTTTTCTCTCCAAACATCAGCTAAAGTACTAGCTATATTTTGACATAGAGCAAGCCGTCGATAAGGGTCACAGGAAACAGCTGTTCTTTGAAATAACTTCCTTCAAACATTGAATTCTCTCTTATTTCAACTATTTCTGATTCTAGGTACTTCTCGTCCATGTAATAATTAAAAAAGCGCATCCTTGCATACTTTTCCACAGCAGAAAAACAAATACACAACGATCTGGCGCAATTTAGCTTAAAAAAATGTGCCGACCCATTAAATGGGCACGCTAAATTTTGACAGACACAATCATGAAGTACATTCTGAATCAAGAGTTTGATTATTTAGCTCGAGCTGCGTACCTCTCATCTAAATGGGTTCGCTTAAGTTTAATTCAGCTAAATTTTGGAGAGAATTTTGTATGGGAGCGAAAATTTAGTTCGAGCAGCGTACTAAGCTTTACTTACCAAACTTTTGAGCTGTCACATAGTTGCCAGTTTTTATTTTTTAATTTTTCATTAAGTCGAAATTCAGGGGAAATGGATTTCTCTTTCGTTTTTTTCCAGTTTTCTCAGTACCACATGGTCGCTTTCACACAGTTTCTTTGCAAAAAAAGTACCCGAACGAACCTCATGTTGTTGTTCGTTATTTGAAAAGAGAAAACAATTGCTCGATCTATTGAGATGCAGCTTGGCGGTAAAACATTAACAAGGCTTTCAATGACAAGTCGAATATTTTCAGCTCTATTTTTCTCAAACCTGCTCAAACATACAGCATTTATGCGTATGAGTAGAAATAATAACATGCATTCGAAAACTATTTTGCATACCCCTTTATCTACTTTTCAAATGAATGGAAATTTTCGAATGCCTTCTTCAATTATTAAACGCGGGAGGCAGAGCGATCGTAATCGTTCGTAAGCAACACTCAATTCCAGGCTCTCTCTGCCGGTGAATTTTAATCTGTTTTCAAGACCGAAATGTAATTATTGTAGAACTGGAATAGGGTATAGGGGCCGCTGCCGTAGCCACATTCATCATAAGCCGACAGTGTGTGAACAAAAGAAAACCACCTACCTGCGTTACCCACTGCCGGCAAATCCATCACCCAACCGATAGACGCTACTCCCTCTCCCTCCCAGCCCCAATCAGTCTGGAAGCCTGGCTAACCGCTCCCTCGCCCATTCCAGCCGCTCTAGCTTCAAGTCATCGACAAAACAAGTCGTACTTCACCAAAAGCGAACCGCGGCATAGCATATTCAATTCGAAATTCAACTTCAGTCGTCTTGTAGTCGTCGTTTGTTTGAGTTGTGGTCTTTGCTTGACTCGTTGTATTGTGGTTTGACTTCTCCAGCAGGTTGCAGTTGTCCTCCTAATTGCTAACAAAACGTGAAACAAAGTTAATTACACGCCAAAACCGTGCGAAATTTAATTCAAATTCGTGCTAAGAAATAATTTAAAATAATGCGTCAGCAAGTGTTTGCAGTTTTGTTGGTTGCCATTGTTGCTGCTTGCAGTGCGGTTAAGGTAAATTCAATTATACACCAAAATCCATGTGAAGCATAGCTTTTGACCTCTTTCTGCTTGCATGCATTCGAAGCCAGAGGTCATACATTGATCGTCGCCGTTGTCGTTCAATGAACTCTCGTACCGTCAAAAGAAAATGTTTTTCTTTGTGTTTTCATTTCATAACCACTCACGGTTCGGTGGCGGGAAAGGGAAAATAAAACTGTGCTATGAGCTCTTCGTGGAAAACCGGTTACTAGCTTGTGTTTACAGTTTACAGATGCAACAGTAACCACATTCTGATATACCATAGTGCTGTCACACGTAATCGGGGGAATAATAAATACCTACATTGGGCGTTGTCCTTTTTGTTAAAAACGGTTTTCATTGTTTATACAACTGGGCAATGGTAAATATTGATAATTGAGGGCAGAGAAAACAAATTATTTTTCTACTGACATAACCAGTTTAAGTAGGTTAATTTTCAATTTTAATGTTGTCCCGCTTGGGTTAGATATATGTACCTGCTTCACTTTCAAATTCTCATCTTCGAAGTCATCAATATTCATGTATTTATGTTATGTTGGTTCTTTGTTCTTATGTAGATTTTCGTTTCGCGTACCTACAGGTAGAGCTAACGCTTTTTTTTTAATAAGCTCGCAGTAGTTTTTAAACTTGGTTCTAAGAAATTTGCTTTAATAGTACAAGAAAACATTATTTTTCATATCTTTCTTAAAGTAGTTAGGAACGTAAAAATATTTTAATATTTCATAGGTTAACTAAAATGCAACCGAATCGCTATGTACTTTCGAAGTGAAAACTTACAGCTGTATAAATAAATAGTCAATAACTGTTAGGTAACTCATTTATACATCACCAAGACCGAGCTATTAGATGGATGTATTCATTAGGAAAACTGGCGAATGTTTTGACAGTTAGCCTTCCACTTAAAAATATGTATGCCACTCGCATGAAAAGTGGTGATTGTTAATTTTGGATTCTCCACAACTCTAGAATAAAACTAGAAAAATTTCCAACCAGACATATTAATTATGTTATTATCTGTTGATTATCTGTCAAAATTTGTTTTCACTTCGCGCATTTATTAAGTATGCTTATAAATAGCGCAGAGATTTATAATGTAAATACTCCGATTCTTACCGGATTCTGTTAAATTGCTGAAACTTATGAAGCTCTTATTAGAAAAATTATCTTACAAATTGCAGTCAGTCAGTCATTACGATTGTAGTAGATCAGCGACTCATTGCAACTGTTGATCGAAAAATAACACGAATAATAACCTCGCTCTTTATCGGTTTTCAATTTTTGAAAACCAATGTTGCAGCAGCAAAACTGAGTGGAAAAAACATCAATTGCCCAATTGAAAATACTTGCTAAATCAAATACAAGCATTCGAAATGACAGCGATGTCAATGGGCTACATGCTTAATGCACATCATTATCACATTATAATCATGTTACAAGAGCTAGACAAACTTCTGGCATTCAGAATCTTATTTCAACAGCTATTTGGCAATGTTGCTGAAATTAACTTCTGATTGCTAGAACTTTGTCTAGCTGGTAATGTGATTATGATGTGATTGTGATGATTGCTAATATTCGCAAAGCCACACAGCTTGTGCAGTGAAGTGAATCTGAATGTGTCTGGTGTGGACGTGAACAAATTCGTTGAATAATAGCCTTGCTTCGATCTGTTGCGTCATCGTTTTGATGTTCATTTCGAGGCACACTATTTACCAGTCAAGTTGTAAGAAAATGATTTTTAGACGTAAACTAATCAGAATGCAATTATTGCTAGGTATCTTTTTTTTATAATGAAAAATCATAGCTAATTTAATATGGAAATCAATGTCAATGTGGATATATATGTCTACATCAATTTTTAACGGTGGATATACTTGAATGCGATTCTGTCAAAAAATTTGACACACATCTATCCACCTCTTTTAAAACGTAAATAAGAAGAAGTATGGCGGAGATAGCTGCGCCAATAGATAAACCACGCAAAAGGCAAGATTTTTTTTTAGATTTACAAATAAGTAATAAAACTAAAGGGCCAAACTCATATAGGATACGACAATATTGATTTAATCTACAACATATTATTTGACTAAATTGCCGTCGGCGGCTTAAAGTTTTCTCCAAAAAATGTGTTGTCTCTCTCAATTTATGAGAACTGTCTTAACGGCACAAAAACAAAACGTTTACCTACTTTATCCGATTTGTCGGTTTCATATCGGTCCATAAGCTGGTTTTTATTTTATCCATAATGTCAGTTAAACGGTGCCAAACAGAAGGAACAGATTCAAAGATTTAGACACTTCAATCAGAACAGCGGGGCAATAAATACAGCCTTAACAATTTCGCAATAGCTTCAAAATTCAATAAAAGTGAGAAAATATTGTATTCATTCAATAAACCACTGGAAAAATGCGTTCTTCTAGATCTAGATGAATATATCGCGAATTTACATTTGCCCGTAACAACTGTATTTGTTCAGATGATTCATTCTAAATTTGTTTCTATTGATTTGACAGCTGATGTTTAGTGAGTACTTTATATTTGTTCAGATGCTTGATTCCAAATTTGTTTCTAGTGATTTGACAGCTGATGTTTAGTGAGTACTTTATACCTATGTACTTAATATTTCTTATAGTAATCAATCGCCACATCACTGTTAATACAATCTTCCAAATTTCGCTAAAGTGGTCGAAAATTAATTTTATCAAAGAACGGCGTTTTGTAAAGTAAGAAAGAGACATTTTTAAACACAAAGAAGCACGACCATTGTATTAAGCATCTTCCAGGTTTCATCATTTCCCTTTCAAAATTCGCACAAGCTTCCCCCAGATGTTCGCATTTTTTTTACACATATTGGTAAATTGCAGCCCATACTTCCACGTCCACAAACATTCGCCGCGAAGTCAAATATTCAAAAGAACCATACATCGCCTGAAATTACGAGAACATCTCACTGATGAACGAGATCCTCGTTCGGGGATCTCAAAGCGAACTAAATGCGAATCGCCTGGTTTAGGCCAATATAGCGCATTTGTAGGTATAGCTTTCTGTCACAAAAAGTAGAACACATAGCTGTCAATGTGAAAGAGTGCACAAAAAAACCTAGTAATCGCGCAGCGAAAGTGTTGTGTTCTACTTTTTGCGACAGATGAAGAAAACTCATGTGCACGCCTAGCCTATGAGTTGCTACAGATTTAGCGGTTAACCTTCTTTACTATGCAAATAACACAAAAAAATAAACTTTTCAACCGCTCGATTTATAGGGCAGTCGTACAATTCACTATAGTGTAGTTTAGCTTTCAAACCTGCAGTCGCTACAATAGCATTTCAACTACAATGAGGGGCATACCTATTATGTCTTTTATTATAGACAAAATATTTATTTTTTAAGTAGCTAAAAGTACAAAAATGTGGTCTGTCATTACCGCTTTTGTCTACCATTCATAACGTTAAAATCGGTAACATGTTAACATGCACGCATTATAAAATAAAAATTACAAACCATTCTACTTGCATTATCGTTGTCGCAATGAAATTGATGATTGCCTGGTGACTATATGCGCCAACGGGTTAATAGGTGAATGCCCTGCCAGTGAAACTTAATGAATGGAAAGATCTGGAATGTGATTGATTCAGATCAGACTTATCTGACACAATCATCACGCATAAACTTCTAATTTATATTGGTATATTAATCAAAAAGGGATCAAGAAAGGTCATCTTGATTTCAATTTGACCAGGCTTCGCCTGCACTGTCTAGTTCAACTATCAATTGCTGCTTTTTGGGCTTGCTGGTCTGTCAAGATGTCCTTTTGGGTATTAAAATCAGGGCCACGTCTAGAAAGCGACTGAATGAGGAGCTAAATTTTGTATATTATCTTCTCTGTATGTGCATTAGTATTCAACATTTGAAGGTAAACTTGGTAAAACAATTATGCTTTTTCTAGTTGGGCATTTCCAAATACACACATACAATTTAATTTAGTATTAGTATAGCGTAAAATTCTTCCTCTTCACTATTTTCTGTATACAGTCTGTAGATTCCTTTTTTTGACAATTTAACTACAATTGAGTTTCCACCTTAATTCAATTTTAAGTAGACCTACCATTAGATCTGCTGTCGGTTTGCAAGACCGACTAACTTATGCAATTAAGAAATCATTAACGAACCTCCACCTCTACAACATCAGTTTTAGAATAATTATTCAAGTTTCATCATTCATGATGTCGAATTTCTAACAACGAAAAGCAAAAGTTGCTAAAATGATTATAATAAATGATGACGATCCTCAATGTTGTTGATATTTTCATATGCATGCAGTAGTAAGATATAACTTGTTCTTGTGGTTAATGAGAATAACAACTTTGAGGGATATCATTAACCAAAGCGTTGAAAAAAGAAACAAATAAAAGATAAAAACAACAATTTTTTACCAAGCATCAACTGGTATCGGTTTAGGCAAAACAAACAAAACCAGACCAAGCGGGGAAGTCTCAATTAAATATTTTTCTAAACTGCCAATGGAACTGGTCGAACAATAACTCATAGTCGATTTTAATATGAGTTTTCGAGTTGTTATTGAATAAATTATAATTTGTGTCCAGCCTGAGGTAAAACACGACTACTATAAATATTGTTTGTAAAAAAAAGTTATAAATATCTATTATTTTTTTACTTTCATTTTGTTAAGAAGCAACAGCGATAGCATTTAATTCCAAGTAAATATTATATATTGTTCCTGAGATGAACACGTTTTCTCATATTAAAACAAAGAGTTAAACCATTTTGGGATTTTATAAAAAAAAAATGAAATATCGAATTGAAGGCTGAATTAAGTGGGATATTTTTAACGCAGTGTTCCTTGTCTATATTAACAAAAATAAATAGATTTATATTTGCAGCTTAAAATCGTATTTTTTCTTAAAGGTGCGTTCTCACTTCTCAATTCCTTAAACAGCAAATGTTATGTTAAAACTCTTGTTTGGTAAAGCAAAGCAAAATTGTATTTTCTCCTTCATTTCTGGGGCCTAATTCTAATTTAGCAAGTAAGTGCAATAGTTAGAAGTTTGAGAGCCTAATCCAGATCATTCTCCACAAATGTAATGAAAGCTAATGATAACCAAAATAAAAATCAGTCGGAAAATTTCAAACTGTCCAGATACTGTCCAGACGATCATTGTTACCTTCTCCTGGACAAACGCTATCTACATAACAACTACTCCTTACTCCTTTGTCTATTCTATTCTTCCAGCATAAAATAGTTTCCAAATGTTATCCAAACTAAAATTCTTCTTTGTTCCACAACATAGGCAATGAAACAAATGTAGTCCAACTAAGAAATCATACATGTTCTGTTTTAGGTCTTCTATAATATGTATGTTCTGTGCTGAGATGCCTGCGTTTTACTTACAAAACGCCTATAATAGTCTTTGACCTGTTTTCTAAAATAGGGTGTGAAAAATGCTCTTTTCAGATGTCTACTAACATATTATTATTTAGTTGAAATTGAAATGATGGGCTTAGCCTTTCCATTTTTGTTCTCAATTTTCGATTGTAAATAGCATGTGCGATAAAACTATTTTTTGTTATATAGCCTTCTTTCATTGGCTCGTACCAGAACCCAAATGGAGTTTGAAGAGTCCAAGAATGGGTGAGCGACTGGGTAGTCGGAGTCTGATAACGAAGAAATTTTTCCACCATCCCCATACTTGTGCGCCATAAAAATAAAATCCAATATTTAGTGGAGTTTAATTTTTGCTACTTCGCCCTTCGATTGGCTCAGCCTGGTACATCCATTTTTATATGCTATATTTTATTTTTATTTTTTTGAAATAATATATTTTCATTTCACAACAAGGCTTTGAGACTTTGGCCGAAGCAAATATTATAATCTCCACTTGCTGTAATAAAATGAAATTATAGCACACACGTGCTATATAAAACGGAGACAAAGCGATGTTAAAACACGCAAATGCAGCCTTCTCTATCGGTATCTTTCCATTACGTTTTAATGTCACTGCCTCTGCATAACACCGAGCTACAATAGCTTCACAAACGTTTATTAAATGCACGGCAACATAAAAAATAGCAAGTGAAGAAACTATATACCTATACAGTCGCTAAGCAATATCTAGTTGCATTTTAGGTACTTTCTTCAAGATGAAGGGTCCGTTGTACTTTTACTTTTCACTTTGTATCACCGACATATTCTGTATCAAATTACTGCATGGACTAACAATGCGCCGCCATGCACTCAAAGACCCCAAATGATTTCTCTCATCTGAGGCAATTAACCAAGCCCAGTGTTAATTTAATTTACAAAACAATACAAAGTACAGACGGACTTCAAAAATCGTCTGAGTTCCAAGAACAGATCAGGCAAACAACAAATGAGTCACCCGCACACGGAGAGTGCATGAAAAAAAAATAAAAAAAAATAAACGACTCAAAGAAACCTATTGAAAATATGTTAATTGAGCGTTAATTCGCTTCGGTAGGTACTACCTGTGGTTGCCACAATATTATACTTGTATCTAAAGTGTTGGAATAAAATCGTACATTCTCAACTTATGTTGTTTAACTTTGACACTTTTTTTGTATTTTAAATAAAACAATTTATTTGCGAGGCACGTTCAGAAGGTTGGCCAATAGAAGAGATGAATAACAATAGATTTGTTTGTTTTGAAGGGTATATGGTTTTATAAAGTGACACCATGACCACAACTCTATTTAAGGCTTGACTTAAAAAATCGTGTAAAGCTACTAGTCATGTCCAAAGAAAAGTGGGATAGCGTCGGCTATCCGATGTCACGATGACACAGATGGATGTGCTATCACTTGCTGTCTAGTACCTGCTTGCATGTTGCAAACACAAATATTTAAGTGATTGTTTGTACGTATATACTGATTATAGAAACGAAATTAGGTCTTACAACAAATACGCAAATTTTCTACGAAGCTTGGAATATGAATAATATGAAAACTGTATTGCATGACAGGTTTAAGTGCTTGCAGTAGAGCTCATTCGTATTGAAAAAGAAAAACGCATAGACAAGCTATATTACATTTATGCGATGGGTCGTCCAGAAAAAACGGAACAAATATTTTGGATAATTTGATTCACGCAGTAACATCTAGAAGATTGGAGGTCATCATGGGGATATTACCGCTGGACTTATCTATTAAGAAAACAGCGGCCCAAACGGCACTTCGTTTGCATCGAGATGCGAAATGGCACAATTGTGGTACGATCTATGGACATAGGAAGATCCTGGAACTTGTCAAAAACGAGATTAGGGAGCTGAACATGCCTATGGATCGAATAACAAGGGTGCGTATTATGGAAAGAAATCACAAAACTCGTATTGAGGACGGATTACTTCCAGAAAAAAGAAATGGTGAAATAGTGATTTTCACGGATGGATCCATAATGGATGGCGGAGCGGGGGCCGGTATCTATTCAGAAGAGCTGGAACTTGCCCGTCACATTAGCCTCGGGAAATACACGTCAGTATACCAGGCTGAGATGATTGCTTTGCTGCATGCGTTGGACTTGCTTGAGTGTCAGGTGGAAGGAAGAAATATCCTTATAGCACTGAACAATCAGGCGGTGATCAGATGCATGGAACAAACAAACATCACAACATCATTGGCACTGGAATGTGTACTTAAGCTCAATAAGTGTTCATCTAAAAATGAAGTAACACTGACTTGGGTACGGGGATACATAGGGATCGAAGGCAATGAAAAGCCGGACTCCCTTGCAAAACAGGGGTCAACTGAAAAGTTGCTGGGACCATAACCATTCTCTTCAATTGGCAGAGGAATGGTAGAACATCTGATTCACAAATGGATCACGGCAGAACACCTGAGAAGGTGGTCAACCGTGGAACAATGTAGACCAGCTAAAATGGCAATAAAGTGGCCGACCTGCTCCACTCAAAGAAGGGTTCTAAGTATGAGTCGAGGAACATTGAAATGAGTGGTGGCTTTGTCTACAGGATATGGTAATTTCGGGTATCACTTAAGGAAAGTGGGCCTTATAGAGGATGATGCCTGTAGACTATGACAGGAGGAATATGAGACAGAGGCACATACTGTGTCAATGTCCAGCGTTGGCTGGCAGAAGAATGAGGATTTTGGGACATCATTGGGTCGAGACCCAGTCGATGAAACAGATCTCTCATAAACAGATGCTAGCGCTAGGAATTAAACCCAGAGAAGAACTGTGGAGAAATCCAGAGAGTCTCTCTGAGTAAAATTTACAGTGGTAGAGAGACGAAAAGAGACCCGACAATGGTGGTCTGATTCGAATATCTCTCGAAATCTATATATAACATCTAGAAGATAATAGCATTCATGACACACCCTTCCAGTTGTCATTTGTCATAGAGCATGGGACCATAAAACGGCTCAATCCAGCTTAAGCCAACGTAAGATAACATTAGATTCCCGTTTCACATGTTTGCTTGCAGCACACAAGGGTTCGATAGCTAATAATATTTCTGTAGAGGAGTAGGATCACAATAGAAGAATGCTCCTGCTCTCATCACGCCGTCTGGCTTCTGGCTGAAAAAGGCTTCAATTGTAGAGGATGAGCCATTGTATTGTATAAGGCAACTATGTCGTGGAAGAAAGTGCATCAGGCAGTATCGCATAACCAAAGGACATCTGTAAAATACTACAGAAAGCATTCGTCTAGTCACTTATTCTCATGACTAATTTGAAAGCCTTTCTGACTATTCCATTTGAAGGAACGGATTTTTGTTCAAGGATCAGCGCGAGTTATAGCATTATCAATTGGCTTTGCAGGATGCTCGTCACGAGAAATAATTCCACTCAGCCTTATTATAAACCTAATACGTTTAACTTTAAGTCATAAGTAATAAGTATGCAAATAAATATCAATTTTTTTTTTTAATTTACACTTGCAGGTGCCACTGACTGTTTACTATGAATCCCTCTGTCCCGATAGCGCAGCGCTAGTTACTGAACAAATTCACCCAGCGCTCCACAACGAACTCAAAGACTACGTCGACATTACCTGGGTGCCATTTGGAAAGTCCGAAGTGAGTTTTAAATTTTCAAAATCTAAACAATGCAATTAACATTTACATTTTCCATTGCTGTCTCTCAAATAGTTCGAAACACGTGGCTCTGAAGTGGAATTCACCTGCCATCACGGACCGAACGAGTGCTATGGCAACAAAGTGCATGCCTGTGCGATTGAACACATTCAAGCCAACTCCTATCAAACCGAATTCACCAGGGAGTCACTCACTCTGGACTTCATCACTTGCCTCATGAAGGTTGGCAAGAACTTCCCTGACAATGTCTATCCCGGCGCTAAGTGTGCTCGCGAAAACAACGTCAACACATGGGAGAACATCCAAACATGTGCCAATTCAACCGAGGGCAGTCAATTGCTGAAGCGTCAGGGTGAGGCTACCTATGCATTCCAGCGGCCATTGAAGAGTGTGCCAACCGTTGTATTTCGTCATGTAAGTTAATTTTGTTTCCCTATTGCAATTCACTAAATGCGGCTCCCTCTTTGCAGCAATTCGATGCCGATGTCCAGTCGCGGGCTCTGAAGGACTTCCAGGGCACACTGTGCAAATACATTATGGAGCCAAAGCCAAAAGCTTGTGCAGCCTTTAGCTCAGCTGATGTAAGCGTTAGTGTCGCTCCAGTTTTAGGTCTTTGCCTCTATGCTTTGTCTATGCTCTTCTAAGGCTAAAGCGGTGCCTCTGGCTAGGTCATCCAGTTATTTAGAATAAACATGTTGGTTGTTTCTTCGAGAAATCATTTTATCACTTTTTCAAGCTTTGGTTTGTAACTCTCATCTATATTGGCAGCTCATAGTTTGTAGTCTTTGTTTCCGTCTTTTAATTAAATTACATACCTATATGATTTTGTTTTATTTTTCATCATTATAGAATTAATGTGATTAGAAGCTCAAACTAAGCTGATATGTGCGCGAGCCATTGTGTTAATTGTTCCGCCCAGTGTTAGTGTAATCAGGCGACGCCGCACTCATTTTATACATGTAAAACAATAAAACAATTTTTTTTAATTCAATAAATATATTTTTTCAGTAGAGCGTTTCCTTTTTTAATCGAATGGCAGGATGTGTGGAAAATACATTTTCAGTACTAATGCAGCTAATGGTATTTGCAAGACATAGATACTTAAATGGTTAAGTTATGTACTTTTGGCATTAACCATTAATACGATTGCTGAACACTCTTTTATCTGTAGAAGATTCTGACAGCAAAAGACAGGAAATTTGCAATGGTTTTCCAAGTCTCTAGTCTTCTCTGGGTCTACAATCAGAAACATTTTTGAATGCATTCGTGCAAACACTCTGCATACATAGGGCCACCCAATTCGTTGTCCAAACGGCTTTTTAATGAAAATGCGTCTTTATTTTCGCAGCTTTCCGATATGTATGCATCTGAAATCGCCGCAGCCGCAAGTATCACTTTTTGTCGCTTTTGAAATACTGCACACTGCAAAGAAGAACATTTTGTCGACGTGACTATAGATCCATCAGTTTTTGTGATCAGTCATTTACCAACTGTGTGAACTGTTAATCTTTAGATCTGCGAAGTTGACAGACCAGCCGTCTGCCAATGAAATTATATGAAATTGGAACAAAATATGACAACCATATGCATATGAACTGACAAGTTAATGTTGTCAACAACTAATTGTAAGCAAATTAAAAGACCTGACGATTTTGTAAAATCAGCCAGCCGTCTGAGTATAGTTTGATTTATATCACTGGCATTTTTTAGTGTAAGAGTTAGCTGAAAAAATTTACATATAGATACAACCTTATAAAATAGGTCGGGACTCTGTAAATATTCAATCGCTGTTGGCAAATTTTGGGAACCAAAGGAGCTATAATTTCGCGAAAGTACAATAAAAGTTTATTTCCTTTTGGTTTTCGATTTTTCACTTGATGTAACTCAAGTACCTTGGAACTTCACGCTCTACCCTAGAAACGAAACATATATACCTAGTTATAGAATAGAAAAATATTTTCTTGGAGAATTTTTATTGTTAAACTTAGAAATTTAACCGCTTAACTTTTAATACTCCCAGGAAGTAAGGGTAAAGTAAACGATAATTGATCATTCTTGGAAATGACTGAAATTTTATATTTACTTCTGTCGTGGACATATCTTCCGTCTTTTAGTTGTGGGACGAACAAAATTGACCTTGAATTGTATGCTAATTTTGACACTTTTATTTTAGCAACGGCAACTCAATCTTTAATGCATCACTTACAAGTGCCAGCTTTTAATTGAATCATTCAAAATTGTCCCACTCCGGCATTGAATTTAATAATCCTCGATGAAATAAATTCAATTTGATTACCTTAGGTAATATGGTCTCAGCTTCTGAATCAAGCAGGGTACATCCTAAGGTCTCCTGCTTGTTTCAGAAGCTAAAACTATTTCATGAAGTGTTAGCTCCCTTCATTATTCTTTTTGATTGGAAAACATTTAAGGTAAGGACAGTGAAGTCCGAAGAAAAGCATTTCGTCAAAAATGCCGGCAAAAATTAGACGTGGCATACCCCAAAGACTTTTTAGAGTCGTTAAAAACGTAAAAAAAAGTTGCGTCTAGTAGTTTTCTCGTCAACGTATATATCAGTAGGTATCGATTTTTTTCCCTTCGAGGACATTGAAACAGCAAGTAGGATAACGGTAATTGCCAACTAGAGTGCTATAATGCTTACAGCCGGTATGATGTACATTCATTTAGCCGATACACATGCCAATGTCCAATGACTAGGCCATAAATAAATGCAAGTCAAGTGCATTGATTATTAAAAGCAAATAAAGTAAGGAATTCCTTAAAATGACTACGCAAGAGACCTCAGCCAAATTCAAAGAGTCTGCCCTTTGGAAATGGTCGCTCTACAGTCGAAGGTAAATTTGACCTCAAATTCGTTACTAATTTTCAAAGTGTTTAATTGCTTGGGTTTCGTGCATTTTGGTTTCAATGCAACAACTAAAAAATTGCGAGATTTCGGACATCAGTACAGCATTACTCGACTTTTGTACTTTGGGGTGGCGTTGACGAGTGCAATCAGCCTACTCATGCCAATCGTTGAATTGCTAGGACTGTACCTTCAAATAAATAATCCTATCACCGATGTACTCATAAAAAATGTTCAATTTCATTCACCAAATGATACTCTACAGCGGAATGAAAGTTTACAGCTTGTTCTGCTTTCAGGAAGGAATTTCTATATCAATTTCTGTTCATTGGCAGCTTGTTCTGCCTTCAGGAAGGAATTTCCATATCAATTTCGGTTCATTGGTATTCGCTGTACACTATATGCAACACTGCCACTTGCTGTTGTTCACCATTAACGAGGCGACGGCTATTTTCAAACTCATCGAAACCCAAACAGATTCAACCATTTACTATCAGTCAGATTTGCAAATGTTTGTTGTTGTAAAATATTTCATCGTGGCGTACGAAATTGTTGCCGAAATCCTAAAAATACGTTTCTTACTCCAATAAAGCTGTACACGCGGTTGCTGTGTGAGCTAACATTTTTTGGCTTCATCTTCATTCAGTGGGTTTTGATTTGCTTCTATTTGAGAATGAATGAAGTTCTCGGGAGGCTGTTGCAAAATCAAGATGCCGACGGCCGTCAGACAGTAATGGAATGTATAGCGATATCTTTTCAAATCCATAAGGTTAAGCAGAACCTTGACAAGTTTTTTTCATTGTGTTTTCTATCGAAATACTTTCAACTCTTCAACGATGTTGACCGTTTGTTTTCAGCCTTCAGATATTCGTTCTACGAAAAGAGTGACAGAGCAGAGGATGTGTCACGAACTCTGATTATTGATCATTGGTGAAAGATTCAGCCCCTTGCCTCTACGTTTTCTGTGGCACAGATATAATTAAGGCTTGTTGTCTCTAACGCGGGTTTTTGGTGAGCATTGAAATTGAAAGTTAGCCAATCGCGGAAAGTACTAAACTCGCATCAACATTTTTCCACAAAATCTTGGCTAAGAACTGAGGTCATATAACTTTGTGGTCATCACACCTACCATCCAATAGACCAAAGTACAAAAAGTCCTTACGTAGGTAAATTGCAATTGAAAATCCAGTGCAAAACAAACCACTCCATATCTGCGCCCCATATACTGGTATAGAGTGGTTGCTCTTATCGAATGATGGCATTGTGACTTATTAGTTGACTAATGAAGCTGTAATAAACAATTAATAACAGCGCCTACTTGCATACATTACATATTCGATTAGCCATTCGAAGACAATAATAATTATGTTTACTCCGAATAAGCCAGGTGCTTATCTTGATCAGTTTTCGTTATCAGAATGAAAACGGGTAGCAGAGGGCCACAGATTAGGTGCATCATCGTCGTTCCAATGTGTTGCTATACGACAAGCGTTGAAAAGAGTTTTTTTTTTTTATTTACATATTTTGTTATCGTGGGAACAAAGAATTCAAGTGATGATAAGGTCGACATTGTTGTTATAATAAAAATAAACTAATGGAACGATTTTAAATATGCAATTGATTGTGATTTGATGAGTACGTTAGGTTATTAGTGGCGAAGGGGATTTAGATTTAATCCTTGTTGAGCTGTGAATCACAATATTGCACTCGACTGCGGTACGTACTGTATTAAGTTGGAACAAGTACAAGGAGTTATCTTGTGGTAAATATTGTTGAAAGTTTCCAGCTGATGGCCGCCACTAACAATGATTTATGAACTCTGCCTTCTATTTCATGAAATTTACAATAAGCTTGCTTTAAAAATATCTCCATTGTCAGTTCTTAACGGACAGTAAAAATGGTTACTATTACAGCGCAATGTTATACAAGGTGGGCCAAAAGAGATAATATAAAAATAAAAATAAGGTGTATTGGAAGATGCTCTTTTTTTTGCAAATGGCCGCCAATATCAAATCTGTTTTGACATTTGTGGACTAGACAGATGTAGAATACAAGTGAATAAGCCATGGAGCGATGCACTCCCCAATAACGCGGAATAATCGCGCCTATTTTTTGGCGTAACAATTCGTCTGTAGTGTTGGCGCAGCACGAATTCCGTCGCCGATTCCACGACCGTCCGACACCGACTGCGCAAACACTGCGCCGTTTGGAAACCAACCTTGAAGAGTATGGGACCACACGAGACGTTGCCAAGAGTGGACGGCCCCGGAGCGCCCGTTGTGCCGAGAATATCGTCGCTGTTGACGAGGATGTCGCCGGAAACATCGACCAGACGCGGTGCCTCGTAATTAGCCATCAGCAGGTCGTCCCTAAGGCGAATTTTGGTCAAAGACTTGCGCATGTTCCCGTACAAAGTCCAGTCTGTGCATCAGCTGCTGCCAGTCGACCGCCAAACGCGTGTAACCTACGCCCAAGCCATCCTCAATCTCGAGGACGAAGTGAACGATTTTTCAACCAAAATCATAATGAGCGATGAGGCTCATTTCCACCTCAGCGGGTACGTGAACAAGCAAAACTATCGCTTCTGGGGTACCGAAAATCCACGAGGAGCTATTACATCCGCTCAAAGTGCGCTGTTCACGCTGAAGGAGTCATTGGGCCAACGCCGCTGGTCAAACGACAACAGTGGACGGTGCGCGCTATAGGGGCATGTTAACCGAGTTTTTTCTGCGCTATTAGACGAATTAGGACTGGAGGACATGTGGTTCCAACAGGACAGAGCTACGGCACACACTGCGCGAGCCACAACCGATATTCTGAAGACGGCGTTCCCGGGTCGCCTCATCTCTCGTTTTGGCAATTTGCACTGGCCCGCAAGATCGCCCGATTTAACCGTTCCAGACATTTTGTTGTGGGGTTTTTTAAAGTCTCGTGCTTACGTGAACAAGACCGAGACCCTAGAAGCCCTCAAGGACAACATTCGACACGAGTGCGAGAATCTGTCGCCCGAAGTTCTCACCGAAGTGATGAAAAATGCCATAAAACGGGCCCGTATGGCAATGAATTGTGACGGCGCCCATTTGGCCGATATCATCTTCTCGAATTGACCAATACAATTCTTAAGATTCAAATAAACATAATCAAAAAAACAGAATCGAAGCTTTTCATTTATTGATACCACAACCACTGTTGATCTTTATCGCCTTCGGAGAACAGATCGATCTCGGTCGATCACTACCGATATTCATAAGTATTACATTTTATCGTCGATAGATCGCTCCATCGCTTGACATAATGATGATGAAATTATTTTATTATTTGTCATTTGTAAAATGTGTTGGCTTATTTGCCAACGCCGATCCTCATCAGTCTTCGACGGATGTCAAATTTTTTTTCAAATTTGCTCAAAAATAGTCTTAGGCTATTGAGGACCGGTAGTATCACAACCGATCTTCATCAACAACGAACTGCTGATCTAAAGGACAACTGATCCATGGGACAACTAATCCATTTCAATAAGTTCTACAAAGTTCTCACCGAAGTGATGAAAAATGCCATAAAACGGGCCCGTATGGCAATGAATTGTGACGGCGCCCATTTGGCCGATATCATCTTCTCGAATTGACCAA
Organism: Cheilosia vulpina; assembly: GCA_916610125.1. NCBI lineage: Eukaryota > Metazoa > Arthropoda > Insecta > Diptera > Syrphidae > Cheilosia > Cheilosia vulpina. The sequence goes on along the minus strand of OU744276.1, from coordinate 110,311,486 downwards.
TACAATTCTTAAGATTCAAATAAACATAATCAAAAAAACAGAATCGAAGCTTTTCATTTAGAAAAAAATGGGAGCCAAACAACATCGGATGACATATTTTGGCCCACCCTGTACATAGAAATAATAAATAAAAAAAATAGACAATTGAAGGGAGCATTGTCTAAGGTGTCCAGCTTGGGCAATATTGTCCATTCGGTCCATTTAGACATTTAGTCGACTAGTTTTGGCTATTGGACTACGTTTATATCCTTGCTCAGCTCATAGAGTTCATATTTTTCTTCATTCAGGTCCCCACACTCAAAACCAAATATTCATCAAAGAATTTTTCTTCCAAATGAGCTTAACGTTCAGAATTCAGCGCCATACAGCAGAACTATAGAATGTAGGGTACACGTTCATGTTTCGAGTCAGGACTTTAAAACCGAAGATGTAGCCATTTTCTGTAAATATTCTCTCCCCGAATATCCAACTAAGGTGTCATTCGCGGAGATAATGCGACTCAGAGGAAGTTGAACTCTTAAGCTTAAATTTGACAGGTGCTTGTTTTTTTCAGAAACTTAAGACGTAAACGATTAGCGCTTATCATGGTCGAAGTTCACCGAATTTCTTTAAATACACAGTTCGCGAGAGCTACTTCGAAATTGCACAACACAGTGGACATATGTACCTGGATCAGTTTTTTCATGATTTTGAGCTCTGCCATTGAAATATAGCTGTCGTAAAACCGGACGCTTTGGAGGGCTCAAAAAAGTTATTGGGAAATTGTAGAGGATAATTATCATCTACTGATGAGTCTTACGAAACGGCACAAAATACAATTTTTGGTTGCAAACTTTGATACGTTCTATAAAGGTTAAGAAGTTATCATTGGGTTATCGTATGCGAGTTACCTGTTCATTGATTGGGTAAATGAAACCCACAAAAATGCTTTAAAATTAAATCATGGGTGGTGGTGCATATATTAAAGAAGTTTAAGGTTGTATATACTAAGTTCTCAGAGCAATTCCAGTTTATTTAACAATTTTGCTCTAATTAGGTGACTTTCCCTCTCCCGAACGTCTGACAAATTTATATTAGCGAATTTAAGTGCCACATAAACTCTTATGTGACAGTTTATGCTCCTAAAAAAGTAGCCCACAAGTATTTAAGTAGAACTTAAATCGCTATTAGTATCAGCAAACGGGCCTAAGAGTATAATTGTCATGAACAGCATCTCAATTGGACGTTTGAATTCGGCATCAAATTGTAGATCCCTTTCATTCAACCCAAAAACAAAAAAAACTCATACAAAACGAATGTGAGAAGCTAGGCCTAGGGTCCCTACGGACCTTTGCGCCAACCTTGTATTTTTATTTTATTTAGGTAACTTGCCGCTGCATAAATCGATTAGTAGTAGTCCTAAGAAGTAGTATATTTTCGCATAAGAAGTAAGAAAAACATTTACAGCCCACACACAGGTGAACTGCATACGTTTCGTTAAAACACTGGACACACACGTACAAAAACCAAAAATTAGAAACAAATTCAAAATTGCCATTCCTGCACCAAATGACGTGTGTGTACTTCTTTCAACTCCGAGCATTGAGTATATGCACACGTAAGTAATCATGGAGTCCCTGAACAGAACTGTCATCAACCTCACCATTACCACTCTCCACTTACCATTCGACATGTGTGTATTGTGTATTCTACCCACATATGCAGAGAAAAAACCCAACCACCTCACTCAGGCATCACTACCATCACCACCAATCTCAGCGTCAAAACAGAAGTTTACTGCCAGCAAATATCAAAATGTTAGCCATCAAGTAGCAACTTTCACCAACACCAAAAGCTCCTTAAATTTGATTGGTCTACATTCCCGAACGAAGTATCTATAGCACGAGGGTATAAAAAACTAACCGCACCTAACATTCTTCCCATTCAAACTTCAGATCCCGAAGCTTACACAGGGCTGCTACTACACACTCCATCAACTGTGCTATTGAGAAAGTGATTCTTTTTGTTCTCACTTTCATAAATAACGGTTTTATTCTAACAGTGTTACAGACTCTTTTCCCATAAAAAAAAGAGAAACTCAACCAAAAACAAAATTCGTACAGTGATCAAAAAAACAAGATAGACGTCGTCGTTATCCTTTGGAGACGATTTTTCAAATTGAAAATAAATATTGTGAGTGCAACAAGTGTGTGATTCGTTGTAGAACGACTGAGATCCTTATAACTTGAATTTCATCAGAAGGAAAGTTGAAGAGGTATGTATACACTATGAAGTTGTTTAGTTTCCTTGAGGACATTTTTTCCTTAAGTATCCAATCAATTCAATTATGTTTCGTCCGTTTTAACTATCAATTACATTCGGCTGCAGAGTGAATGCACTTACAGTGTATACGTGGGAAGGATCAATGGCATTAGTGGAAGATGGTGGATATTTATGAGGGTTCAGTATATTCCTCTATGAGATAGGTTGTGCGAGTTGTTATGGTTGCATCTTGGTCGATTAAATGACACATTAGAGTTATGGTGCACATATTGATTGAAGTTTATATTGCAGCCGGTGCTTACCCTGGTTAAATTTTAAGGGAATAATCGCTTCGCTTGGTTTTCAAAAGATCGTGCATGCTTAAAACAAGAACTATAACTTTTCTAAGCTGCAAAGCAGTTTTGTGTTTCTTATCAAACTTCTAAAATAAAGTTTCTTTATTTATTACGAAAATTATTTTTAAAGTTAAAATTAGTATTAAACTTTTTAAAGTTACAATTAGTATTAAACTGTACTCAAGATACTTTTACCCACATTATCTCTAAAATTGCAAATATCACTATAAATAACACTAACTTCAATATATCGAAAAAGGCACACTTACGATGACTGGTTGAGGTATAACGATAAACGATCGGTCATTCTTCGATCTTAGTTTTTCTTTGTATACGCTAAGTAGTAATTTTGTGTGTTAATTAATTTTTTTTAATTTACTTTTCTTGTGATTGAACGAAAGTCGGCTTTAACGTGTTATCCCCAACACATATTTCAGTTCAGTAAGTTAAACACATTACGCAAGCGTGTATTACCATTCGTACTGTGTTTTAGTCAGCAAATAGAAAGAGACCTAATTAAAAAATTACTTTTCCACAGAAACGAATCTAAAAATGTCTGCCAAAACTATGTAGGTATACTAAAGTTTAAATCAGTGGCACGAAAGAGACCATTTTCCCTGCTCTAAAATGAATTTATATCACAAAGGCGTAATATTTTTAGTTTTTTCTTAAGAAAGACCGAAAAGGTCTTCAATTTTGTCTAAAGATAATTACAGTCATGGTTCATTGAAATCTAATGGGCTATTTAATTCAGTCTCATTTATTTCAGTTACTCTGTTTCTCTTTTATCGAAATAGATAATAATTGTTCTCCTTAAATAGGTCTTCGCTAAAAGCAAAAATGTTAAGCTAAAAAATAACACGATTTTTGATGCAAGTCTGTCCCAATTACAGTTGTTAAAATGAACAAAATTATTTACAAATCTGTTTTGTTTCGAAAGGTTTTTTTTCCAAAATATAAAATACACTTATAGATTTTTTTTTAAATGAAGACGCGCCTGAATTAGGGTCTAAGGCTTGCACAAGCTTTGAATACAAAATATTAGCTTCTTTAAAAAAAGGTGATTTCCTTTCAAACTCCTTTTGAATAAGCTGTCATCAGCAATTCGGGACTGTGGGTTTATTTTTGATGTATATTTTACATATTATTCCTTTACGGATAGGACAGGCTTTAGTTAAAGAAGAATATTCAGCATGCAATTGCAAAAACCACACACTACTTGACTCTTTTAAAATACACACTAGAAACTTATCCCATTAAGAAATGGGTTAGAAGCAGCTAAATTCTGAGCGCTATCAGGGTTCGCGCACTACATTTCCATCAATTCGGATTTTTTAAATCATTTACAAAATATTATAAATTAACTTTCCAAATTTCCTTAAAAACTCTCTCAAATTTCGCACGTATAAAATAAACGGTTTACGATTTGCAAGTTGTTTACATTTCGCCATGTAACAGTGGTGTAGACAACAACTTTTTTAGTTTTATGTCCATTTGACGAAAACTCACATTTACATTTTATTTGCATTTAACATCAAAGTGTACGTACTACAAGTGTAGTAAAATGAAATGCAACACGAAACGGTGAAGAAAAGGAAATCAGCATCAAAAGTATCGTAAAAGTCAGTTGGATGTGAATGCGTTTTTAACTTTCTTGTAAACATAGTTAGAGAAGAACATATTACAGATTGATTGCACCGCAGTCACCGTACGTATTGTAAAAGTAACTAAAGCCAGCATTTTAAATTTATAGCAATATGTTAAGCTTACATGTGGATATGAGTCTTACAGATTCTGAGTACATTTGCAAACATGTGGTAGACATAGTGAATATGACCTCAAACGCGAGGACTACAAAGAGCTCTATTGAATGAAGAGATCTTAAGTATAAAACACATACTCGTATGTCAAACGAGCCAGAGGTTTAATATGATGCAGATATAGGTTTACTAGGTAAAGCTTAGTATCCTGCTCGCGCTAGTCTCCACTTCGATTCTCCACACCAAAGATAAATGGTCGCTAAATAATTATTTGGTATTTTGGTTTTGCATTTTTTTATCACGCAAACGTTCTCTGCGGTTTCCTCCGAAAAATCCATAATAATCACAGTACAAACTTCTCCCACCTTTTTCTTCTGTCAACATTTATCTTCGATTTAACGTACCGGACATGTATATCGCAAGCTAAATGAGTGGAGACTTGTCACCGGCCCATCCATATTAAGTTAAGAATTTAGCGAGCGAACAGGATACTGCTTTGCTAAACTGCGTAGCTAATTTTAATTTTGTAGACATTTTTGTATGGGAGATAAAATTTAGCGCGAGCAGGATACTTAGCTTAACAAGTCATTGTCATTGTTTGTATTGCACAACATGCACATGTTAAAGTTAGATCACAGAAAACCGTACAACTTATAGTTACTAGGATCATCGCGAAGTCTAATTAAACCAGAGAGAATCTCCCTTGACTACGTCTCTATATAACTAGATGAGAAATTCGAAGAGAAGAAACTAATACTAAAGTCAGAGATAAAAATTTACTTCATATGCAGTAGATATCAATTATTCATTAATTTATTTTTATGCATCATATTTCTACTGCAAATCGAAAAAGGTTACTTGCTTGATCTGAATGCACTCTTCGCACTCAATCATTGTATATTCGCCTTCGGTTTTTCAAACATTGAGAACAAAAATGTGATGTGCTTCACATTTTGCAAATCTACTTCGTTTTTTAGGCAATCTGTTTCACGTTCTGGGCTCAGCATTCTTACCCCTTGCTTAAAGTCAGGCACGGCCTTTTTTAGATAGTGACAGGCAATAACAAATTCAAGCAAATAAAATTCATTGAGCACGGGCAATGTTGTGTAGTTAAAAATAATTAACAAATAAAATCACACTCATTGGTAGTTCTCAAAAATTGAATTAAAATTTTATGACTCAATGACCAGGTTATAGAATTTAAAAAAAAAATTACCTATCTAGCTACTAATTTGTTCATTTTAACAAATCCCCCCATGGAAACAAATTTAAAAAAAAACAATAATTTTCCACTGAGATGTTGTATTACTTGTCAGAATCCGCAAAAACAGCTGATTTTCTTATACAGTTGGGGGTTATCACATAATTCCTACCCCTTACGAGACTGTGACTCAGGTTGTTGCATTTCAGTTGGCAAAATTTAATCGTCAACAGGTTTGCTCCCCAAACCGCTCCGCTGTGGAAAATAACAAATAACAAACGATTAAATTTTAAGATTATACCCGTCACACAATGGATTTTTTCCTAAATATTGTCATAATCAATTCGTTTAATACGATATCTCAGGACTGTTACCACCCTTCTTGAGATTATTTAAAAAGAGAATAATACGCGTACTCTGACCTTTCTTAGACTCTTCTATCAGCTAAAGTTGTTATGTTATATCTTTTGTTTTTGTTTTCATTATGCACTTTCCTCTGATTTTTGCTGTTAGGTTCAAGAAATTAACTTTCCACCACCATGTTAAATCACATCTGAAAGGTGTTGTTCAATATTAATTTTGATTTGTTTTTGCTATGGCTGGCAGTTTGCTCATTCACCTCGCTGACCTTTCTTATCACTACAAGCAGAGGTTGCCCACTATTTTAAAAAAAAAAAAGTTATAAAGCTGTAAAATAATAAACAAGCAAAATTCCAGATGCATCTAATCATAAATAATTTGTAACTGGGGGGTGGGAGCCTGCCTAGCTGATGTGATAATGTATTCAAAGTTGACATTTACTTATGCATCTGAATATACACACACAATATGTTATTGACATCTGCTATTATGAGAAATTTATTTGTGAGTTTTTTCTAATATTCTCATTTCAAAGGAGATGAGTGTACTTTGATTTCATGAGATAGTTGCATAGATGAAATGTTCGAAGTGAAATTGATTACTCACACGGACTTTAGGCAATCAACAGTAGCAAAGAACTTGTTTAAATGCATACCTCTGAAGGACACGGTGAATTTTAATAACTACACATCTACCTAAGTTGATGGGTAGTTTACTTTCAGAAAATACAAAATTTCATGGAAACAAAATTTCGAGCTTTATATCACTTACAAAAAACTAAAAAATGTAAACATATAATTAACAACTAACCAACGCACATTTTAAGACATGGCATAAGATCCGTGACATCAGATAGGTGTGATCTATTTAAGAGCAAAATGTAAATATGGTGTGACAGATTTTTTTTCAAGCCAGTTATATGCCTTCTTTGATAATCAACTGCAATATCTTCGATTCATTTATGAACAAAACCGAGAGAAGCGGCCGACATTGTTCCTCCACCAAAAGCATTCAGATGAAGTCTCCAAACATAAACGCTTACAAATCGACTTGTCTTCGTAATATTCCTGGTCTCTTAAAATCAAAAAGTCTAGCATTAAACCTTACAAACGTAAATGTAAATCCAGCAAGCATAGCCCCAAGCAAAACCCTAAAACTGACCCAAACTGAACGATTTAACTCAAGCTTTACATCTATTGTGCCATTTTGGACGTCTACTTAAATAAGCTTGCTTTTTTAGGTAAAAACCAAAATATTTATATTGCGGACTGTATGCGCCTCAAATTCAAATCACTTTCAAATTAACCATCCACTTCTCTGATTTAATACTTAGGCACCACCAGATTGAGGTCATTCGAGTATAAATCCACATTCGTAGTTCCCTGATCTAGAATCGAAGACGCGTAGATAAAACAATACTCCCAGACAGTAAACAAAATATTAAAAAAACAGAAAACCATCCCAGAGAAGATTTACATTTTAATAACGAAAATTTGTACAATTGCATATTAAGGTGCATCGGGGACACAATACACAAGTAGCATTGTGGGACACAGTGAAAAGTTTATTTGAACCTGTGCAGGAGTATTCGGCATCGATATAATGAACATCACATGTAAGTAATCCAGCTGATTACAAGAGTTTCTTTCATGCTTTCATGGTTTTTGACACCTGCATCAGGTCCTATCATAATCGTCAACTGTCAACTCATAGCGCTTTTCCTCTAACTATGTATGTGAGGACTTTTTGCAGCAAAAAAATTGATTTTCGAACGCGGAAAATTGACAAATCTTATTTTTTGTTACCAGCAAAAAACTCGCCATCGCGTTTCATCAAATTTTATAAATTCCATTTCCAACTGACGTTCAGAGATGATTTTTCGCCATGTTTTTTTCGAAAAAAAAAACCTGTTTTTATGGAATATTGAGCCCCCTGAGTGATTAATGATGGGATAGCGAAAAAGTTCTGAAACAATAACACACTCGACCCAGTTCCACCCTATTCCCTATCTAGTGAAATTTATTTTTAACTCATTCAACTCGAAATAACTTCGTTGAACAAAAAGTAATAACAAACGCGCATCCCCTCCATGGATGTTCGCTACGAGCAAGCCCGTCTCGTTGTCTGAGGCGCGTTGTTTTCTTTCTCTTTCAACTTAATTGTTTACAATTAATTTGTTGTTATTATTCACATTCACATTACTACCAATAACCGGTCATTCTCCGTTTTTAGTCAACCACCTCTTATCAGAGGTCTTGAGTTTATTCGTGTTCACTTGTCCGTAGCCCTAGAGCAAAAACAACCTCAAAATCCACTTTGATCTCTATTGATGTTGGAAAATATCTCATCTACTAACGCGTTCCACTCTTATCGTTCGGAGAGCGCGAAACACAACCATCACCGGTATATCAGTTTGCGAAAACAACAAGAAAGCATCTTTAGATTTGATTGATGTGGTGCTCACTAGTCGGACGGCAGTTAAGGCCGAATGAGGACACAGATATTTGCGAAACGAATTCGCAGCCGTACAAAAGCTTGAAAATGTAAAAAACGGGCCTCGCTGTGGTAAATGGTTTCTTTTGCTGTCGGAAAGTGTGGTGAACCAGAACAAGTATACTCAATTGAATTCGTGTCATTTCTTGTCTTCTCTGCAATTAGTCTGTGATTCTTGTACCTTTATAACAAAAGATAAACTCTGATTTCTTGTGGTCTCAAAAGTATTCACTTTGCTTAACTTAGTGCAACAAACATTTTCATAGGGAATCTGAGAAGATTGGCATAGGTAAGTGCATTTTCAATTTCAGCCTAAATTAGCATAATCAAATTATCGTCAGTATTCACCACGCCTGGAGGGCGATACATAGTAATGCACTCATTAAGGACAAAACCCTATGGATTGGTGCCGTGTAATTGTATAGATTGATCTCTAAAAGCCATTAATTATGAACATGAATATTCGAAGATAAACACACTAATTTAACCAGTTTAGTCGAATAAATTTCTACACAAAGACCAACTCTAATCAGAACTTTGTCATTGTGATCTTTGGAAAATAATAATAATCTACTTATGTATATAAATGAAAATAAATCAAAAGAAAATCACTTGATGAAGTAAACAATTTAATCACCTTTTCGCGAGATTGACAGGGACTTTTACAAAGCTTCCGCTTCAATTGTGTGAGACCTTTGGAGTCAATATACGTCCATTTTATTTTTCAATACTGTACTTTGTTTTTCTAATGTGGTAATTTGTTATTGTTATAAAGGACAAACTGTCTACTTTGGGACTATTTTGTTCAGGTAAAATATTCTTATGCCTAGGCAAAGTCCGCCTCTATTTAGTTGTACCTCTGCTTAGCATTCAACAAGAATTTTCAGATCACAGCCTAACTGGTGATACTTGCCGCAGCCATCTATTGCATGCACTTAGAGCGAAGTCGAGTCGAGCTCTGCAGCTCGTCCAGTTCGTTGTTAATTTTTTTTCTCTAAATCAATGGTAAAACTTAAGTTTTTATACCCTCCACAGGAAGGTATATTCACTTTGTCATTACATTTGTAACGCCAAGAAGGATTCACCGGAGACCTCATAAAGTATATACATTCTGAATCAGGATCACATTCTGAATCGATTTAGCCATGTCCGTCTGTCTGTCTGTCTGTCTGCCCGTCTGTTCGTCTGTCTGTTGAAAGCACGATATCTTTTTTTTATCGTCGTCAGGTTGGTATTAAAAATGGGCTATGTCGGTCAAGTAGTTCGGGTACCTTCCATACAAAATCAATATTAGACCTATGTGTCTCTCTGTCTGTTGAAAACAGGATATCGTCAAAGCAAATTGACCTAGGCAAGTGAAATTTTGTGAGAGGACTTTCTTTTATCGTCGTCAGGTTTATATTAAATTTAGACTATGTCGGTCAAGTAGTACTGGTACCTCCCATACAAAACCAGTTTCGCATGACTTGTATGCAGTGGAGGGTATCAAAGCATCGGCTGAAAGTGAAGTTGAAAGTCCTTTAGCGCAAGAGCTTCGAAAAAATTTGTTCCTTGAGAACCTATTATCTGAATTCCGTCTCTAGTTTTGCTAGTATTGCAGGGATCAGATATCCAAAAGTTTCCGAAGTTTTCAAAAGAGAATGCACACTAAGTTACTAATAAATTACAAAACTATTTGTCAGTACACACATTAGACACAAATTTATATCATTATACAGAGAGTTCCCAAAGTTAAAAGTATTTAAGTTCTCCCTCACAAAGCTCTATAAAAATGACAACTTGACTATTTAAAGCATGTGGTATAGTCGCTCTTGCTAAAATGATTATTTCTGAAATATACATTCCTCGAGGAGGATAGAATCTGATATGCGCCAATTTACGATCAATCATTATTAAACTTTTGACTTTACTTCAGAATTCTAAATTCCGCCCAAAGTCATTGTACTTTTACAGATAGCGCTTGAAAAATCCACTCATCATTTCGTGATCACGCTTCTAATTTGGATTATCTTTCTGGAAATAGGGTGACTGAATTTGGCCACAGACTAATTAAAGACATCGTTTATATGGCGGATTTTAATTTTTTCCATTTTAGGAATTTACTAAAATATTCTTGTTATTTAAATTCAATTATTTATACTAGGTTCAATCTGATTATAATATGATAAACCTAAACTTAAGTACATAAATATTCCAACTGAGAGGGACTTCAGACGTCTTCATTAAGATAGTATACAATACTCCCAAATACTGTTGCTGATTGAAGTGACAGTAACCACCAATGGACTTTGGTGTATGTATAGATTAATTTATTTGACATTTGAGTGTTCAAAAGATCAACATTTAAATAATTTACGATAATTGGTTGAAATATAAAAATGAGTTTAAAGAGAGCTTTAATGATAAAAAATGGCCGGCATTTCTTTTTATAATTTGAATGTTTGTGGGGAGAATGTAGGCTTGCGAAGTTTTATCAACAAACTATAGAAAGAATGCACTCTTGCAAAAAAAATATATGATTTAGTTCATATAGCTACTTCTCTAAGCATTTCCATTCATTTTGTTTTGGCAAAATAAATAAACTGACATTTGACAGCGAAATGACAGTTATAAAAAAAACTAAATTGGTCGAGTTCTAATGCCGAATGCACAATGTCGCGTTGAGCGCGCGCTTTGACACGCTTTATCGAAACGATTTTAAATGTCAAAGCACGCGAGCAACAATTTTGTAAAACGAAATGCTGCTTTGAAGCGAATGTGCGTTGAGAGAGTAGAGTATGACAGATTAAAACTGACAAATTTTAACCAATGTACACATATAGAGAGCAGAATTGAAATATCCAGTCTACTCTCTTTTTTACTGTAGCTGTAATTTTTGTGGAAGAATTTAAAAAGGATTCTCCAAAATAGATAAAATATCATTTATAACAGTATAATAATACAAAGCACAATCTTAAAATAGATAAAAGACCAATGATTAATTTTTTTTTACCAGAAAATCTAAAGAAATAAGTATTAGCTCCACCAAAAAAAGGTATTCGTTATTTCCACACACTAAATTATTTATATATTATATATATTGCTTTTTAAAACATGTGTGTGATAAACATTAGTGGTTCTGTGCTCCAACTATCAACGGCACATTCTATGACCACAAATCGAACAATTCAAAATTCGAAAGTTGTCAAACGCGCATGAGAATAGGTCTACTCAGGCGTCGCGTTGAACTGTACGGTATTTACGATCTAAAGTCGATCCAACGCCTGAAGTTGTATTTTGTGTGGCAGCATATGATATGAACGCTTTCTATATAATCTGTCAATGCATGCGTCAACGCGAAATTGTGAATTCGGCATAAAGTCTAGTCGTCTTAAGTCAACTCTGTTTATTTGAATTTATTTGCTGTTTAGGTTCCCATGCTAATGTTATTTTTGACATTCGCTATAATTAAACATTTTAAACAGAAACGTATAATATAGCTTGATACAATTATTGATTTTCAACTGACTTTTCAGTCGCAAAATGTTTTTGACTAGATTTTTTGATTGTATCCATGGGAAAATTCTTGACACGGCGCAATGAAATTAGGCCAAGAATATTCGATACAAATAGCGCCAGTCAGCTGTCAGAGTTATCGACATACATATTTTGTTTGCTTAAATTTAATTGAGAAAATGTTTTGGCCACTCTCCATTCGGTGAGTCGTAAATGTAATAGGAGTTTTTCTTTTTCAGTCGGAGGGGACCCAGAACAGTCAAAACAAGTTTTTGTTTCTTTTCATTCTATTATTCCTTTTTATCAGTCAGAGCAGGCCTCTATGAGCGCAGAATAAATTTACTGAGTAGTCTGAGTAAAATACACAACTTACAGGTAACAGCTATCCACATGGTTGCTTTTCAACGGACGCGACGGATTGAGGTTGAGGTCATAAGAATGCTGTACTACTGAGCGAGGGGTATCGGTAAATTACTCTATGGTGTGCGATCACTCATGGTGATGTTATTTTACAATTGAATACCCTTAATTTCGAACATTTCTTCCGTCAGTATCGATCTATGCAAGTATTCGTATAGAATTTAGTGTCATTACTGAAGACCAGAGACTTTAATCTTTAAGTTGAAATCGTTTAAGACTAATTTTCTTTCATGACCTATTTGGACAATTTTCCGAATATTTTATTGTTGATTCCACTGAAGCGCTGTTGATTATGTAGATGTAATATTATTATTGTCCTTTTTTGTTAACAGTCGTTTTTTTGTGTTTTTCCTTACCACTGTTGAACGTGTGGCTCTGCGGATTAATGTACACTAACACCACCTCTCCAATGAGTATACACAAGCTTAAGAATTATTTCTCAGTTAGTGTTTCTGAAGTATTGCGACCTTACCGAGTGGTATGATCCGACTAGAAAAATTTCTTTTCAACAAAACATCTTGTTGTACAAATGGTAAATGTTGCGTTGTAACAGCATCATTCATTAAATAAAGTGCTGTGAAAATATATAGTAAAGAGTAAACATAGAACAGTAATCAAATTTAGTGGGTCTGGTAGGTATTCGAAGGTCGAATGAATTTTCGTTAATCTGAATTTCGTGTGGATGTCAACATTTGACAGATGTGAAAAATATAATTATGCAGACTTCAAGCGGAACAAGGTTTTAAATTGTGAAACAGGCCGCAACAAGTGTTAAGTTTTTTTTTTTTATTAAACTTACTCAAAAACTGAGTGGGAATTAAATCGAATGCAAAAAAAAACAGAATGTGCTCCCACTGTTGATTTAAGGTGTATCTTCATTTCGCAACAAATTATGACCCATCGTAGAATTTTCCGAGCACACCACTGCGAAGCTGTCAGATTCTAATTGAACGAAAAAATTGGAAAGAGCAAAAAATTTAAAAGCGAAATAAAAACGTTTATTTTTGTCATATGAGGATGTACTTTTTTTTATATATACTTTTGTCAACTTTGTCAGTACGTTCGTCGTACATGTTATAGAAAATTCGCTTAGCAGTTTCGAGCCAGGAGTGGAACTGATCGTGTGCTCGTTACTCGTTATTTCGCTGGTACAATTTAATTTGAGTACCTGTCAATCCAAATGTCATATCAATGCAGTCGATGTACTTTCCAATGAACCATTCGTTTTGTGTGAGTTTTTATTTTTGGAATGAATGGAAGGGACTCAAATTTTATACCGAGTCCGACAGGCTAATTGAGCCGCTCTTTCATTACAGTTTTACTCACGGATATTTGTTAAACAATCGCGAGTTGTGGAGCAGTGGAAAAGAACCTTAAAATTTAATTTGTGTTTTTTCCAGAAATCGAACCTGAGACCTTTCGTACACTAACAATTGAGCCACTGCATTTCTTCCTAGGTTCTTCAAAGTTCTAACTAATTTTAATGCCAATGCTTACCCAAACCAATTTGTCTTGCGAAAACAATTTGTCACGTAACTTCAGTGGGCGTCAAGCCAAACTTGCATGCATTACACCTTCAATTTAAACTAATTCCCATCGCTTCGATCAAGCCCTCTGTACGACATCACTTATAAGAAAGGCTCCTCATGATTACCTTAAGTTCAATTCACATTCCTCACAGTATCACATGTAATCACCTGAGGTTGGACGTCAACTAATTGCCTTTCAAAGGTTAATCACTTAATCCTTTTCACTCGAGCACGGCATCATCCAAAGGGTTATCTATGACAACCAACCAAACCCCCACTCACCCACACTCGGATAAATGTGAATTCGAAGCACGTAACAATATCCTTGCTTTGTTAGTTAATTTAAACCACATTATAGAATACAAATCACAATTCTTCATCTCAGTGGGACGCGTGTACGGCAAACAGTAAGTTTCTCACGTCCCAAAGACGCTGTACACGAGCGCCCATCATACCTTCTAATCCCCACATGTAGTCCACCTCTGAGGATATCGACTCAGCTAATTATGGCGCTTTAATACATGTGTCCGTTTCACGTGTGCATTTATATCCTGAATATTCAATTCCGTTATGAGTTTTAGTTTATACACTGCATATGTAGTGTATTCCTTCCAGCTAATTGGCTAAACATAATATTATCATTTCAGTAATGTAGTTCCAGCATACCTATTGTGATTCCATGTTGAACTGTATTTTTAAATTAAATTATTTTGCATATTTTCAGAATAAACCAACATGAAGCAATCGATATCGTTCTTGTTTGTACTAGTATGCACTGTAGTTTTGGCAGCACAGGAGAGTCAGGCTAAAAGTGAGTATATACCAAGTGAACCTATTTATAAATATTTGTTACTCGCATGACTATTTTATCACAATATCCAACAATTTGTCGCCATTTATGGACACGGACTTGGGGGATCAAAAATCATGACGAAAAAGAGCCCAGAGGTGCCTTACGTCTGGAGATAATTTATTATCTGCGAAGTGTTTCGATTTAGAAATATTCAGGGGACTTGGGATGGTTGCTAAATATATATGTGGTTTGTTTCGATGCTATGAAATTATCGGTCACCAATGCGTACAAAGGAGAGAAAAAACGCAGTCAGGGGGACTTTTAAAAAAAAACCTAAAATTTGAATCTATTTAACTGTCACATTTTGACACTCATGAGTGGGATTCGTGAGTTTTATTCTCATCCTCCACGTATGCAGTGAGGCTGTCTACCTCGGCGCTCGTTTAAGAATCGAAATCGATTGTTGATATGCTTTACCAAAATGTCTTGTTTACATCTGATTTCGAAAGCCGTTTGTATTGCTTTTTTTAATTCATTGTGCACAAACAAAAAACCGCTCATTCTGTTGACTATTTTCATTTAAAAAACTCGAGAGCCGGCAGCACTTTTCGTATTTAAGTGCAATTATTTCATTTGGCAGTGTTGCTTCATTTTTCCCACAAACACAGTTCCAAGCTTAAACGTCACCGTGCACTGTTTGTTACTTTTTCCACACATGGGTGTCTGCCTTTGTAAGTTTGGTCACTGACATACACTAATAATTATAAGATGTTGGACCTGTTGCTCCAAGTGCTAACAATTTTAACGCGGACAACACAACGGAAATAAAATGCAAAAAATTAAGCTTGAAAATTAAATACCGACAAAAATGAAAACCATTTTAGATTTTAATAGACCACAGCAAACCAGGCGATTCGCTTTTAAATCGATTTAAAAAAAAACCATAAAGACTACGTTCGCTTGCGAGTTCATCTGAGAATTCCAGGCGATGCATTGTATTGTATTTGAAATAAGTATTCAATTTTATGGGTGATTCTATATCGTGGCCTGATGATGTCCGGAGTTCTTTGTTATTTAAAAAAAAAAATTATCCAGCCAACATTGACATAATACTTTCCAATGAAACTAAGCAAGGAAGTTACATTTGACATCAATTTGGGCCAGTGGCATTTAAATGTTTTTTTTTAATGTTGCGTACACGCCAGAGAGTTCATGGTACAGCCTTTTTGCGGTAAAACGTCAAAGCCTGAAGCTTTCTACGAGACCTGGCAAACGATGATATAATTTTATTTATATGACTTTATCAAAGTAACAAACTGGAGAAATATAATGATGATTAAGTGTTGAAGATTTAACTAACGCATGTCGATGTTTTTAAAATCATGCCAATGTTATATAATTCCATTTGACATTTTTTTAGTATTGCAACAGATTGGTACACCAGAAAGACATTTTTTAATTCCACCGAACATCTAACTCGCTAGCTGACAGCTTATTTCTCCTGGTTTTGGTGCGCCATTTACTATGACTCGACTAACCTTTGTCATTGCACCCTAAGCCGTATAAATAAAAAATTTTAGTCTCGACTTTAAATTTACGAAAGCTCACAGTTGGGAAATTTGTATGGAATATACCCACATTCTTCATTATGCATACGTGTGTTGTTAAACCGCCCACTAAGGAAACAAGGTGAAATTTTGGAAAGAAATTAACAACCGAACTCAGTAGGTAATTTTTATGTGATTGAGGGGCAGTGATACCAACAGAGGGATAATTATTATAATTTTGAGAAAAAAGGTATACATATTTGTGAAATGTTTTTACAATCAATCCAATTTTGGACTTTGTAAATCTGGTACTTTGATAGAAGTCACATCACTCATTTTTATTCGCAACTATGCGTCATGCGGAATTCTCAACTTGACTTTTTCGTAAAACAATTCAATTTGAAAAAACTTGAATATATCTTTCAGAGATCACACCGCACATCATTACTTATCACCAAGTTTGATGCAAACCTCTTTCATCGCCATCATCATCACACCAGCAGCTGGCAATCAGATTAAGAGCCATTAATAGATTGCACATCCTTTTGAATCCTTTCACCAGCCAGTGTTGCCTGTCTGCCTCACATTGCGAAAGCGTGAAATTTATTCAAATTTATGATGTGTGCAAAAATGAAAGGCAACACAATAAGAAGATGCCTTCAGAAGATGCACTTGTGCACTAAACAAGTCAAAATTGAAAGTGCTATCAATTTGAACAAAGGTTGTGACCTATACCCAACCTACATCCCAAACAGACAGTCAGATAGTTGTTGCTATTTTTGAAACTGGGTTCCGCAGATAACGAGTTTCCGCATCCACTTCCATTTCAAACTCCACTCTGTACGGTCCCGGTTATAACAGGTGGTTGTGTGGCCCATCCTTATGATAATTTACACGTTCGTGCCTTCAAAACAAACCCATTTCGCAAACGCTTTCTCAGTGATTTCATTGAATCGTACTGTCACGAAGGATACGTGAACGACTATTGTTTGTAGTGAAGGTAGGCAGCCCTCCAATTAAAGTTGTTTTCGTGGGGAAATTACACTTTACGTTTATTATACAAGATATATTCCGCTTCCTAGGTCAATAAAGCTCACTCGATTTGTCTAGTTCCATCTCATTTCCCTAAACATTCTGAATCATTCAGCAGCTATTTAGCATTTTAAAATACATTTCGAGAATAATTTTCTGAAAATATCCAGAAAAAGTTTTCGTTCCTTTGCAAAAACTTCGTTTCCGTTACCGTTACAATATCCCGCAAGGATTTCTTCTTTCAGGCAAAAAAAAAATGTTTAAAACAGGGAAACATAAGCAACAATAATACTGAAGTAAGGAGGTCCACAATGTGTTTTATTTTTTTGTACTCTTCAAAGGCGAATCGAGAATGAAGCTGGATTCCCCAGAGTGTCAAGCCACAGTAATTACAACCCTCACTTGAGTGGTTATCGGTTGGATACAATGCAAATATGGAAAATATTCTTCTTTTTTTTCAACTTCGAAGCAAATTTGCTGTTCCCTCTTTTTGGGAGCATTTTGGCAGACGAAACCAAATCTCCGTGGGGCATTTTAGAGATTTCGATCAGGCATGGAGGAGAGCAAATAATTTCTGTCAACCCTTAGTTGGGCATTCGTAGTGGTACATGCAATGAAGCGGACTACTGACAGTATGAACTGAGGGTTTGTAATGTGAATATGTTTGGGTTAACCTTTTTCAATGGTCCCGGGAGTAAAGGCGGCAATCGGATTGATAAATACTGCTGCGATTTAGGAAAATTGTTGGCATTTAATTTTAACGCGAGGGTAGAACAAAAACACATGTCACAAGTGTCACTCGAAGGGCTTCCGTAAAATATTTGCAAATTAAAATGAAGTATGCATTAGCCGTTTGTAAACTGATTTGATTCACATGAGTTGTTGTAAGCGTTTACTTCCACGAGCGTATGTTTTATGATAATCATGGAGAAGATATGACTGATAACAAAACAGGGTAATTCTTTTTTAGGTCCTACATAAAAAGTATCATTTGGATTAATTTGTGGACGGATTATGTCACATAACAAATTATGCTTGTTGCTTCCATTCATCCGGCAGTTGGTTGAGAAAAGGCTAATGCCTGAAACGCTCGGAACATAGTTAGGTCCATTGCGAAAAGGGGGTGCTCTAATTAGTATATTATGGTTATTGAAATTTGTTTCAAAAAACGAGGTATCTCTTTTTACTTCATTTAAAGGAGGAATCTGAACTTTGTGCTATTTCGAAAGCGATGCAGTATTTGTTTTATTTCAAATTAATTCGGTCAAAGATAACATAGCATCTGTGAGTATTTCAATCAGGGTCTGTTTCTCAGTCTAAGTTATTACTTGCAGTCAGTGCAGGAGGTAGACCTATGTTTTAATAGTTTTTTATAGGTTTAGAAACTCTTGTGTGTTGAGTATTTATATCCACAATAGTTACTTTTACTGTACAATCGTATTTTGACGGACAAATTTTATAGTAACAATTTTAAGCCTTTTCCTAAATGTGCCGGTGATTTGAGAAATATCAGCGTCACGAAAAGTGAAACGCACTCAAATCTATGATTGCGTTTCACTTTTCAAAATAATTATAAAAAAAGCTTATTCAAAATAATTATAAATCAAAATGTTCGTGCCCTATTTTTACTCCATCAAGTGACGCAGAGTAAGCTTAGCTAGTAGACCTGACACTTGTTTTGTTTTATTTGCCTAATTATTAGCTATGGGGGCCGTTTTGAAAGTTATAACGTCGTTTTACCGCGGAATAAAAATATTTTATTTGCTTGTTCAACTAGGATTTCGTTTTGAATCTATAAAGTTGATCGTCTCCTGCTATGATTTGTTATTTTATGTAAACCTTGTTTAATACCACTGCGTTTACCATGCAGGTATACCGTTTCTGTTTTCGCTCTCTTCCTTCCCTTAAAGTTTTATATGGAAAAGTCTATTAGCAATATTTTCGAACAAGGTAGAAGAGAGACACAACGAAAATAAAATTATTGCTGTTTCTAACGAGCGTTTGAAACGATTGATCGTAATATTCTTTTAAAAAAAACTTTGAGAAATATTTGTAAAAGGGAGTGAGATTAATTGGTTCAAGTCATACCTGTCCGAAAGAACACAAAGGACTATTGTCAATAAATCACTATCAAGTGCAAGTGTAACGAGTTTTGGTGTTCCACAAGGAACAATTCTTGGGCCCTTGTTGTGTAAAATCACTCTATTTGCTGATGTAGCTCTCATCTTTATAAGTGGTAAAATTCTGAGTGAACTTATTGATTTTATGAAAGAGAACCTCAAAAACATATGCACATTGCTGAAGACTAAATCTATGGTTGTCAATTGTTGAGGGAGTTGAAAATTGAAGCGGAAGCAATTAAACACAATTAGAATTCATATATGAAATATTACTGTATTAGTAGCTATGTAGTACATAGGCATTTCTTAAAAGCTTTTAGTGTACTTGCATTCTAATATTCCTTTTTAAGTTAGTTCTTCTTTTCCTTTCATCAAATTAACTTCGCTTACATTTTTATAAATTCCATTGATTAACTTAGACTGAAGTAAAAGTACAATTTATATATTATATCGGAACGGTGTTTTATTTGGAATTCCTGGCTCTCTTATAGTTCAATACAATTTGACAGAGGGATTTAAAATCGAGCAAGTGACCGAAATCAAATACTTAGGAGCGATACTAGACACTTAACTTGATTTTAGTACATATATGATAAACCTAGCAAAAAAATATCACAGAAACTAGGCTTGCTTAAAAGAATACGCAAAAATATAACAACAAAGTGTGCCATCAATGTATATAAACTATTGTGAAACCTCACTTTGACTTCTGTTCAACTATTTTACTTATGGGTATAACAATGAACACATAAATAGGCTTCTAATATTACAAAACCGTGCTATGAGAACCATACTTAAATGTAGTTTTCATACGCCTATGTATTGGATGCTAAACTGTCTGAAGTGGCTCAACATCCAACAACGAATAATGTTCAACGTATTACTGTTCGTGTTCAAATTGAAGTACAACACGGTGCCCGAGTATCTATCGTCATTCCTGATCTCCATAGGGGAATCACAGCCGTACAACTTGCGTTCGAATTCTGATTTTAGACTTCAATTGTATCGAGATTGTAGAACCAAAAACATGATCATATATCGTGGATTAAAATTGTTTAACGAATTACCATTAGAAATAAAAAATGAAACAATTTTAACACGATTTAAGAAACTTCTGATTCAACATATTAGAGAAACTTCAGCATGGTTCTGTATTCTCTAGATTTTGTTTAAATTATTTCGTATATTAAAATGTAATTATTAAACTTTAATCAAATGTAATTTAAAATAGTTATAAATACTAAATAAAATATACATACAGATTGGTGATAGTCATTTACCTTTTGGCGGTCGTGCTCTAAATGCGCAACTGGTTCCATCCAGCCCCGTACTAGTGCACAAACTCACTTTGCAAGAGTTTAGCAATGCATTTTGATTTAAAATTTAACTTGGCCCATAAACATAGTTGATGAACCCACCCATTTAATTTTTAATTTTTGAAGTACATTCAATACCAGTTACGTTATTAAGTGTGCACTAATCTGCATAAAAGTGTGCTGTAATTCGCGATCGCACGCATATTTCTTTGGATAATTCAACGAAAATTCCAAAAGTTAACTATGAAACTGGGTTGCTGACGACAAATTTCCTAAAAACTACAAATAACGAACATTTAAGTGCAGAACATATATCAGCAAATACCTCAAGGCGTCTTTAAAGCGCTATAGATTCGCTTTTCCCAAAAATTTGTTTAAAACGTGTTGCGAAATTATTTTTAACGAACAACTTAAACTGGAGCAACGATATTGAGACCCCAACGCATTTGTTGAAGTTGATGTGAGTTGAAGTTGATGTGAGTACCTGCGCACATAGTAGTTGACCAGTTTTACACTTCTTCAATAAAATTCGATAATCGGTTTCCAAAAAGCATTCTGTTCAGTTTCTTCTTTTAAGCTGGCTTTAGGCTCTGAACCGTGCTCGCGCATTATGAGCGTGCTCAGATCGTTCTGATGTATTTATGAAACACACTTGAGCAAGTAGCTGACATTTTTAATAAATATATGTATAAATTGAATATTTATTAATTTTTATTTATTAAATTCGTTAACCTTCAGTTCCAGAACAACAAAGTTCGTCCACCATTTCAATTATTTTGTTTATCCTGGTTTTTTTTTCTGTCAAATGTGACTGCGAGTGTGTATTCAGCTTGCTCAGTCAATTAATTCTGAGCTCATAGAGCGCGCTCTGATTATGCTCTGAGCGAAAAAAGAAACACAAATTCTGAGCTCTGATGTGTCTGAGCTAAAAAGAAACACGAACTTTTTGTATAACAGTTCAGGTTGTGCTCTGAACTAAAAAAGAAAAACGCCTTTTGTGGCATTTAGTGCGCAATACTTGTGTCGTACAATAGTCGACGTCTGATGTGGGTTTTACTCCATAAAGCATCACGGATTCGTACTTAGCTTTTCATCGTCTATTTTCTAGGAAACAGCTTCATTCGACGGGTTCTAACAATTCCAGCAGTTGCATAATTAAAACATCCTCGAGCAACACATAAACTACACCTGGCGGTTTATGCTCTATAATGCTTTCGATGTAAGCTGTTAAGAATTCTTCAATGCATTCCTTTCACACTTGCACAAGCTTTCCATACATCTATATCCCAGTACAAGATCACTTGAGTTTCTATATGTGTTACACAAATCTGTAATACAGAGTAATAAATCAAAAAAAATGTAAATCGTAGACAAATTCAACAGGCAATTGAAGAAGTTGTTTTCTATAACGTAATACAAGAAGTGCGTGTTGTTCACGTAGACAAATTAAACAATCAAATTTGCAACGCATTTATTTAGCACAGAGCTTCAAATCCAATACCGGGGCCTATAGCACAATGCAAGAAGTTCGCAAGTTATACAAGTACACATTAAATCTATTGAAAGTAGCAATCAAATCAGTATAAGTCTTTTTACAAAAATTGTAACACTTCTGGGCATCCACTTGCACAATAAAAACTTGTCGAGGCTTCAGATCTAATTAACACTATTACATAAGTTCAAGAGACTTGTACATTTGTAGTCGTGTTATGTGTCATTTTCATTCCACTCAGACTCCCACATCACATTCAACATCCAATATGCAGGGGAGTAGACAAAAAGTAGGTGTTTCAAATTTAAGAAAAAGAAAAAGAAATAACTTCTCAAAAGACTGCCGGCCATCAATCTGCATAAATCTAAAAAAAATTTAAATAAAACGACAAGTCCTTTTAGACGCCATATATCAATATGGAATATACTATCCATATATCCATAATAGGATTTCGTGGGTCGCACAAACTGCTTCTCCGCAAGAAATAATAAATATTTAATCCTTTCAAACTGGGGAGGACGGATGGAAAAACACCAAAAGCCACATTCCCACCAAAAGCAGTCCTTGGGGAACTCACCAAATTGCTAATTATTACCTGCTTAGTAT
Source organism: Cheilosia vulpina (assembly GCA_916610125.1). Lineage (NCBI taxonomy): Eukaryota > Metazoa > Arthropoda > Insecta > Diptera > Syrphidae > Cheilosia > Cheilosia vulpina. The sequence continues at coordinate 110,288,725 of OU744276.1, read as the reverse complement.
TCTCAATGAATGTATCTACAGCCCGTGTTTGTAATGACGGATGACATTATTACAGATTAATAGCCTCTAATAGGAAAATTCCTATTCCATTATCATATGCTGAATAAATCTTATTTCTTTATTTCTTTGCAGAGGGTTGTAATGCCTACGGACATGCATGCTACGGTGGACATGGCAAACGTTCGCTGGGCGCAGTCGAAGAGGAAGTACGCCCGGATGCAATCATGCAGATGTTTCCGAACGAGGAGGGTGGTGAAATTGATTCTTATCCCAGATATCGTCTGATAAAAATCATGAGGCAATTGGTGGGTGTTTGTTTATTCATCTAATTTTGTTACTGTTTATATTAAATACATACTTGATCCATGATGTTCTTTTTTTTAATGTTATTGCTTTGGAGTACAAATATTGTTTTACTCGAGCGGAAAATAAGTAATTTAATTTAGCATACCCTACGGGGACAATGATTAACGAAAACGTTAGCCTTGATGTATTTAAAAATTCTGATTCAAGTGGTTAGGAATTCCTTTAGAGTGGTGATTCAGTTGAATTTTTTTAAAAATAGAACTCATGCGATGAAATTTACAAGAAGGAGAGCACGAAGTTAAGATGTAACAGTATTGAAATAGTTTGTCATGGGATACTTGTAGTTCGTCCTGGTCTTCTTTGAATTCAATTAGTGGCCACTAATGGATTCTAAACTTAGACTAAACGCACTTGAGTGTATAGTTAGTTATTGATGCTACAAACGGCTGGCAAAAGAAATTCCATAAGCGAAGACGAGATGAAAGCATTTTGTACTCGTTTGGTTATAAGACCCTTAGGTGGTTTTCCCTGGATATTTCTCAGTAGATTAGTAAATGTAATGATATTCTTTTATATTGCTGGATTCTACAAAGAAGGATTTTTTTATTCTTAGAATATGGGATGAGTTGATAGTCAATTTATAATATTAAGGATGGCATTTTAACCACAATATTGTTAGAGAAGACCCAGTAGGATCACGAAAAAATAAATTTTTGATGTTGTTTATTATACGAATCAGTTCAGATCAGATGAGTTTTGAGGGACAATTTTATTTTAGAATTTTAATTCATTGCTAATAAAACCTTTACGAACGGAGAATTAATATTTTATTTGCGCATTTACATTTTCGAAAAAAGGCAAATGAAACCAGTTAAAAACGTATCCAAATCCGCTTAGTGGTTCTTGAGATTGGCGTAGGCAAACAGATAGACGTTCTGAAACGTCATTATCACAACAACTACCAGCTACTACTGGAAGAGACTTAAAGTTGGGAATAAGAGGTACAAATACATTTTAAATCAGCTATAACCACAATTTACGAGTGTGACTATAGCTGGTATCTTTCTGGAATTCCAAACTTGAATAAGACTTCCTAAAATAAGATTATACCCTTTCGATATAAATAAATAGATTTCCGTTTAACGAAAATACCTTTTAGCTTTAAGCTTTCAATTACTTTTTAGCGACTTTTAGAAAACGACCATCGTCCTTTTTTAATTATACACAATAAGATTTCCCACGGAATGTTTTCATTTCAGTAATTTGATTTACATTGCTGACAGAAGAAACATTTCCGTCGGAATTTGTTCACGATACCCCTGATATTCTATCTATTCAATTGGTGCTGAGTGCCCAGAGTTTTCAAACTCCATATGAATTCTTAAAATAAAAAAAACATTTCTTATTGTTTATTTACTATAGCGACATAACCGATTAATTTAGTTTTAGTTTTTGCGTTCAGGGTAAATCAACTGCTTACATCTAGTACATGGAATATAGTCGACTTAAGATTTTTGAATGTGCCCAATTTCAAACTACAAATGTACTAAATTTTATCTAATCCATTTCTTTTAATTCTAGTTCGGTGATCGTTCAAGGCGGCTCGCAGCTGATCGTCTGACTGACTTTGATTATCCTGTCAGTTCTAATGAGCTTTTCAAGGACAATACAGTCAACTAAAGCGAAATAAGAGGTTAATGAAAAATGGAAATTTTCAATTCGCACAACAACAAAAAAGTAAAACGCCAATCAATGTGACAATGCCCCATGCCCCCTGCCAAAACAAATTCGATAAACTCTCTTTAATTACCAATTGTAAATAATCAAAATAAAATTGTTCCCCCACCACAAAAGTGTGCAAAAAATGAAAAAAAAAAATTTGTAAATTCATTATTTGCAATTGATTTATTTATTTTCTGAAACTATTGGCTGGAAAGTTTCAGAAAAAAACATAAATAAAATGCAACAATATAAGACTATCTATATATATAAATATAATAAAGAAATTAAATATTATATAGCAACTTAGACACAATTTTTTGAATCAAGAATAATTTAATGGAAAAAGTTCAGGAGCGCATTTAAAATGATATAACTAAATCTGTATTTATTAACACAATTATTTAAAACAAACAAAATAGTGTACTATATATTTATCTGTATAAATGTGTAATTGAAAAATAAACATTTTAAGAACTGGCCGATGTGAGATATTTCTATTTATTTTATGACGTTTAGGTGCAGATGGAAGCAGGGATGCTTCTTAATTGCTTTGAGGTTTCTTCAACGTATACCCTTCTTATGTCGTTTTCCATTGGGCAAAAAGAAGCATCCGGGAGAGTCCGGAATCGAAAAAACACTTCTGAAACCGTTCCATTGGCACAAAAAATACTCTTCTGGTGATTCTGAGGAGAGAATTTCGCTTCTCGATTTGAGTCCAGAATCCACTCAAGAAGCACTCACACAAGTGTAATTTATGTATTTTATACAAGTCAGCTGACAGCCGCCGTAGACTATTTTTTGGCATTTCACCAATACTTTTGTGGGTTCAATCAGAAGCAGTTTTGTTGTTCCATTGGTTCACAGAATGAGTGGATCCCCGAGTGAAACCAATGGAAAACGACATTAGTTGAACTCTAAAGAGGTTATGAATTAGCTTCTTTCTTTTACAAAAATGTTTTGACTCGAATTCGATTTATTTGGCTTTGACACTTTGCAATCAAATTCATTTAACCGGACTATTTAAACCTAGACAATTACTGGCGAACTCATTGGATTTTCTACTGATTCTAGGTTACAGCAAAAGCAAATACTCTAGTTACTCTTTCCTGAGTGTAGAATACTAGGAACTGTATTTCTACTCAGTTTCTTGTCCTTATGAGTGGTATCAGCAAACGGGCCTTAGTGAATCTGTTCAACGATAATTTAATGCTTTTGTAATGATTCTGTACTATGAATGACAGCTCCATAATTAGGATTGGATGCACAACTTCTGTATACATAATATTAGGCCTGTTTTTTGGGCTTCGATCTCAGCAAAGGAAGATAACATCCCAACTCCACAGGAGATAATCACTCTCATAATGCTTTCATGAGATGAAATGTCACCCTATTTAGCGATCGCTCTCTGCGATATCTTGACATGGATGTCTGACATGAACTTTTTAATTGAAGTTTAAAGAAGGGGATTTTTGTACGCTAACTGACGTCTGCCAACTATCTAACTTGTGCAGTTCCTCTCTTGTTTAGAAACAGGTAAGAGAATTTCAACCGTCAATTACTGACAAATATGTCAAATGCACAAAGTTCACAAGAAACAAATTCAAAATCAGTCTTAAAAATCAGTTGGGAACAAAAATAATACATTTGAAAACAAAAAAAAAATTCGGCGGCGTTTGAATGTTCTCCGGGAACGTTTCATATGTTGCATAAGGTAAAGATGTCACAGTTGAAAATGGCTCAAAGTAGCTCGAACTCTATCCACGTACTAGGAGAGTCAATTCGTTTTTTTTAGTTTTAACGATTATTAAAGCTTGTCTCAGGAAAGTACGCGAATAGACCTAATACCTACCAAAGTTAATGCAAACAAATCAGTGTGCACCCTACATATTTTATTGGAGTAATTTTAAAGCACTTCCCAAATAACAAACCATTCGGTAGAAAACATGTGCTCATTCGGTTCTTTTCGTTTGAGTTCGGCCGCCAGCTGTCAAAGTGGTCATTTTCCTTACGAAAACTTTAAAAAAAATTCAGAATTGTCAGATTTTGATCTTCTACCGCGTGGTAAATATTGTAAAATTCTTTAATTTTTCGTAGCAAATGTTAGCAAAATACAACAAAACATAATGTCTACGTCAAGCAGTAAGATCTTTCGTCGAAACCGATCCCTAGGCTATGTCAGTAATCAAATACCTGCCATCATACGCTACATAAATCGCCGTAAAGACAACATAATCACAACATGCATTGGACGTTCCTTCCAAGTGTATACCGCCAATCACTTTCGTCTATTGCACGTAAGTCATGTCCATCCGGATGAAATCACTTGTATGGTTAGTGACCGTATTCACGTATATACCGCCTGCGAAAAGACTATCTTCGCTTGGCGAGCGGGAAAGCACATTATGCACACCTACAAGGGCCATACGAAAGACATCCATTTAATGTTGCCGTTCCGCCAACACCTCATTGCAATCGATCGGGCAAATGTACTGAAAGTATGGGACATTAACAAAGAGACTGTTTATTTGGAAATTCCATTCTCTCGCGAGGATTTTCTAATCACGGCACTGGCCCATCCGCCAACCTACATCAATAAGATTTTGATTGGCAGTCAAAAGGGAGAGCTGAAGTTATGGAACCTTAAAGACAATCGTTTGATTTACACTTTTCCTGGGTATGGCAGTAAAGTCACGTGCATCCAACCAGCCCCAGCCTTGGATGTGGCTGCCATTGGCCATCAAGACGGTAGAACTGTTCTGCTAAACCTGAAGTTCGATGAGAGACTCATGGAGTTCAAACAGGACTGGGGTCCAGTCACGCAAATCTCATTTCGCACCGACGGCCGGCCAATTATGGCCACATCCAGCAACAATGGAAATGTTGCATTCTGGAACTTGGAGGAGAAGAAGGTACGTTGCATAGGTACATGTTTTGTTTGTTAATTTACCACAACAGGAGGTTTCTTTTAGATTGCCAGTCAAATTAGGGCTCATGAGGATTCAGTTACAACGACAATTTGCTTCCCCAACGAGCCGCTTATGTTGACAACATCGCCAGACAACTCGATGAAGCTGTGGATCTTCGACATGACTGATGGAGGCGCCCGTCTCTTAAGAATACGTGACGGTCATCAAGCGCCACCGCTTTGCATTCGCTATCATGGCAACAAGGGTGACAGCATTCTGTCTTCCAGTGAGGACAGTTCGCTTAGGGTGTTCAACACTATCAGTGAGTCGTTGAACCGCAGCATGGGCAAAGCCAGCTACAATCGAAAGGCTTCCAAAAAGAGAGGTAAAACGATTTGCTCGCACTACGATTATGCCTTTAATACAAACTTTCATTTCAGGTCGCTTTCATTCTGATTTTCTCATTATGCCTCCTATTGTCGAGTTCACTACTGAGACTTGCAGAGAAAAGGAATGGGACAACATTGCTGCTATTCACTCGGGAATCATTCAGACCACTACATGGTCGTTCCACAAGAATAAGATGGGCGACTTGAAGCTGGTGCCGAATCAGTTTCAGAACAAAAATCGAACAGATTTCAAGACGGAGACGACATGTGTGGTACTTACGCATTGCGGCAATTTCGTAATCATTGGTAATTAGAGAATCTTCACACTAAACTGCTGATTGTTAAAGCAAAGACTGTGTGTTTTCATTTGTCTCTTCCTCATTATTTACAATAGTAATACCAACAATTTTTTTTAGGTTACTCCAGTGGCAATGTCGAGAGATTTAACATTCAGTCGGGCATACACCGTGCCAGTTATGGACCTCCAGCTCACAAGTCAGCCATTCGTGGTGTGGCATGCGATAATCTGAATCAATTTGTCGCTTCAGGCTGCGGAGAAGGTCTATTGAAATTTTGGCCTTTTAAAGAAAAAGGTATGTTCCATCGTATGCTTTCTCTTTTGTTTAACTGACGTTCCTTTCAATTTTCAGTCAATGAACCCAGCACCGTGTTGCATATGCCAGGCGGGGTCGCCTTAATACGTTCCCATCGAGAGAGTGCCATGCTTTGCGTGGCTTTAGAAAGCTTCGTCGTTTGCGTAGTTGACTCTGACACAAAGACAATAGTCCGCAAGTTCGAAGGACACACATCGAAAATCAACGATGCCACTTTCAGTCCCGACAGCCGTTGGCTCATAACTGCTGCCATGGATTCGACCATTAAGGTGTGGGACATTCCCTCCTCGTATATGATCGATCACTTTAAAGTAGAACGCCCGTGCTTGTCACTGACAATGTCTCCGACGGGTGACTTTTTGGCAACTGCCCACGTCAACTATCTGGGCATCTACCTCTGGGCCAATAAAATGCTCTTCAATCATATATCGCTGCGGTCCATCAATCCGTACGACGAGGCTCCGTACATTGATCTACCATCGAATGTGCGTGACGAGGTCAGTTTGGATAACGCAATTGAAGAGCTCACTGTAGACGATGAGGAAGGTGAGGAAATCGATATGAACTACGAGACGCCCAGCCAATTATCAGACGAACTAATAACCATGTCGGGCGTTGCGGAATCACGCTGGCAGAATCTTCTTGACCTAGACACCATTAAGAAACGCAACAAGCCAAAAGTTCCGCCGAAGGCACCAAAACAGGCTCCATTCTTCCTGCCTACCGTTGCTGGAATGGACCTCAAATTTGACTTGTCTGGTGTGACCGCAGGGGATGGAAATTCAAAAGTTGTCGCACCCGCGACCTTCAACAACTTGACAATGTTTGGTAAACTTCTCGAAGAGACCTTCGAGTCGAATGACTACCAGAATTGTATTGACTACCTCAAGAAGCTGGGACCTTCAATGATTGACTTTGAACTGAAATCGCTGCACCCAATCGGCGGTGGCTCGTACAAATCGATGACTCAGTTTCTCAAGATGATAACTTATATGCTGTCGACGAATCTAGACTTCGAACTGAGTCAAGCGTACTTAAGCGTGTTTCTGCGATCACATGGTATAACGCTTGTGGAACGGCCCGAGCTTGTCGCAGCTCTGAAGGAAGTAGAGGAGACGCAGAGGAAAAGCTGGGACATCTTGGAGCAGAAATTCTTATACGGTCTGGGTGTGGTCTCAGCGCTTAGGAATTATGTAAATTAGTTGTTAAATATTGTTAGATTCGAGGAGAAATATATTTTTACGAAATATGTAGGCACAGTTTTAAAAGATGACTTATCACTGCAACAAGAGTTGCTTATTTCGTTCGACAGGCTAATCTTGATGTCGCAGGGGCAGCCGAATTACCACTAAGTGCAAGAGCAGTTAGAACTGAAACAAAAATAAACTTTAAGAATGGACTAAAGCCGTGGATCAAGTACGAACGACTGTTGGGAAGCCAGAAATCGGAAGTGTTATTCCTGTGGTTCTGCGAGCGTTGGCTATTATACACACTTCATCGTATGACTTCATACCAAAGCTCTACTCTTTTGCTGTGGTGACAGCTGCATTGACGAAACTACGCCGTCTATTACAATCTGATAGTCTTCAGCCTCCTAATCGCAGTCTCGAATTGGTTGTTTATGGTGCGCTACTCTATACAGTTTTGTTTTGGAATATTCTATTTGGCATGCAAAAATGAGAAGGAATTTGTGGATTACTGTATTTAAAGGTTTGTTAAGGAAGAGGACGGCGCAACGTGGCGCATTGGGACCACTGTTGATCATTTGTGATACTATTGTCCACGAGATGTTGATGTAGTACGTATTGATTCCAAATCATCAACGCTGTAGAGGATAAACTCTGCGACGGGGAACACTCTTGATAGGTGTCTTGATGCAGTGTCCACGCACGAATAAAACCTTTGACTGAATGCAGCAAACCTTCATTGCTAAACCATTTTGCTACAAACTATAATCTTAAATCCTTTGTATCGGAGTAAACACAGTAAGAAAACCCCTCTACAAGAAACCTTCACTACTACTACTATTTATTTTCCAACTGTTACTGCGACCGCTTCAAGGATCGGACAATTAATCAAAATAAAAACTACGATTATGTTTTCAAAATCCTAGCTGTATTCTTTTTATTCTTCATTATTTTCCTCATGTTTACAAGAATTTAATAACAAATATCGAGTCATAAACACAGGAACAAAAAAAATGTATTTTTTTACCCACCATAACACGTTGAACAGGTGGAATACTCTTCAATTTTCAAAGTATCAATTATTCATTTAGATGTGTGTGGTATGTACGTGTGTGTGCATGATTCAATTAATTATAAAATAAAGTAAAAAAAAAAAAAATAATATATGTATAATATTAACACTAAAACTTCACTGTCCTTCACAAGCGTAATTAAAAAAAAATACACGTATCTAGAAATAAAAATTAAACAAAAAAGCATGTGGTGAGAGTCCGAGTTTAAAGTAGCTGCACACCGGTCTCAAGTAAATAAACATATTTTTGTTTATAGCAGAATGTAACAATGAAATCACTATTAACGAAATGAAAACTAATAATCTATATTAATTTCTTTATTTGCATTCGGAAGATTTTGCTTTCCACTAAATTGTTCAAAGAGACGACAAACTTGAATTGTTTAGCTTTTTTTTTTGTTTTCTTTTAATGGAATTATGTATTTATATATTTATTTTATTTTTATAGTGAGTGTTACAATAATTTAGCTCAATCACACCCATGAAATTGTGGTTGGTTTTGCATGTCGGAGAAAAGGTATTAGCGAGAGGAGCGCCTGCACACTGAATGAATGAGACGCGTTGCAGGGGATAGCGCTGATGACACACTAGTGTCCCTACTTTTGAATGACAAGGAATCTGAATAGTTTAATGTGTTCGTTTGTTGATGTTGTTTAGTTTATTTAAAAACGATAACATAGCCTTAACACGAAATGTACAAGTGCAGTTGAATATTGTTTATTTTTATTATTTTTTGTTTCTTTTCTATTTTCTAATCTCTCCTTGAACTTCGTGTCGAGATTCAGATATCGTTCGTCTAAAGTGCCTCTCTTGGTTCTGTTCTCCGCTCTCGTATATCGAGATCGATATCGTGTATCTGTTCGTTTTTTTTTTTTAGTATTCTTCTTCGCACAGTGTAACAGTGTACAGGGTTTTTGTTTTGTTTTTTTATCTGAGTTAGTTGAAATCTTGCTCTAAGGGATGTATATGTTGTATGGATGTGTAAGTAGCTTAATTGGTTGTACATTGTTGTATTCTGGGACCGCCCTGGTGGTAACAATCTTCATCCTCATCATATACTTGACGATGAGAGCGTGAGTTGGCTCGATCCAAGAGTTCAACCTGAAAAAGAACAAAAAAAAAAATTAAGGAAATTGTTTCGACAAGAATGAGTTTTGTATAAGGATGCAATGCCTAAAGCACTTCCTGGGTGTGAGGTTCAACACGTTCACATATCGAATTGCTTCTTCTTATTTCTTAAATTTAGACAATTCTTGTCTGAAAGTTTTTGAAGAATCGAAAAAGCGAATGGTTCAAGCACGATTCCACCATTTTGTCGACTGCCTATCAACGAGCACAGTGGCTTACTTTTGCACAAGACAAATTCCATCGGCAGTACATAAGCTGTTAAATGATAAAAGGCTGTCTTATCTACGTGTTGGGTGAGTAATAGTTTCACAAGGTAGACAGTCTTTCTACTCTACTTTGATCGCTTCACGTATTCTGGTGTTCCATATACAATCACTGCGAATAAGTCTTAAGGAGGGAATTACATTTCAGCAGCTTCCGAAGTCCCATCTTTATAAACATATCTACTTTCTTTTTCAGAAATTCACAGGCAACTGTTTGAAATAGTTGGAAGAAAACTCAACTTATACAAGCGGTACCTGTTTTACAACACATTTGGGAAAGGCTGCTTACTGAAATACAAATTTGAAAAACTACCAACTTACCAAATCAACATCTTCGCCTTCAATTGGAATATCAACTTTTTCGCGTGGTGGTAAGCACTGCTCGAGAGCTGGAATAACAGCAATTGGAATTGTTTCGGGGAAGATCACTTCGAACTGGATGATCAATCGTCCTTTCTCCATGGGGTTCTTGTAGTGTGGCATGCCTTCTTCCAAGACGCACTTGGCCTGTTCGTTCTTGATAATCTCACCGGGTTTCGAATTAATGATCAAATCGCGATTGTCCAATGTTCGAACGACTCTTTTGAATCCACATAAAGCCTCCACCAATTGAATGGGCATTTTCAATGTCAAATCATCGCCCAAACGTCCGAATACACCGTGTTCTTTCTCCTCCAACAGAATGATAATATCGCCCGGCTGCAAATCTGGTTCGTGATCACCCTCGCCAGCAAAGACAATCTTTTGTCCATCACGCATACCCTTGTCGATGTGTACTTCCAATACTTTCCGTTCGCGTGTTGTCTTGCGACCGTTGCATGCCTTGCAGCGATCCTTCTCGGAAATAATCTCACCCTGACCCATGCATTTGCGGCACACCTGTTCGATGTGTTGCACCACACCGGGTCCGATCTGTTGAACGCGGGTCTCGTAACCATTGCCTCGGCACTGTACACACTTTTCGATTGCCCCCTTCTTGCCACCACGTCCCTCGCACTTGTCACAGATGACGTTCTTTTGCAGGGCCAGTTTGCGCGTCGTGCCATTGTAAAGCTCCTCTAACTGCACGGCCATCTGATGGATGACATCCTTACCGCGTCGTTCACGTCGTCGCCCACCGCCACCAGAACCAAATCCGCCGCCAAAGAATTTCTCAAAGAAGTCCATGGGGGTGCGGAAATCACCAGAATCTGCGCCGCCCTTCTTGATCGCTGCCTCGCCGCCCTCATCGTATACCGCTCGCTTGTCGGCATCAGAGAGGATCTCGTATGCCTGAGAGATAGCCTTGAACTTCTCGCCTTCGTTTGGGTTCTTGTCAGGATGGTATTTCAGGGCTAACTTTCTGTAGGCTTTCTTGAGTTCTTCGGGCGCGGCATTCGGCTTAACACCCAGAATGTCGTAGTATCCGGTTTCCTTAACCATTTTACGGCTCCTGCTGTTGCTTAGAGAGTGATGTTAGTTCTGAAAGAAACAAAAAAATACCAAACCATTCGTTAATCGGACCAAATTGACGAGACAAAACAAGTGACGTAAATCGCAACGAATAGCCCGTCCCTGCTGATGATATTAATTCATTTCGCACGTCAATCCATTCCTCTCCCCATCATCAATGTAACAAAACAAACAGGAAATTAGGTTTTCATAAAACAAATGCTTAAGTGCAACGGATTTGGTGTGCATTACTGAGGATGACATTGACATCAACGTCTATACCTGTGACAAGGTCATCGAAATAAAATTATTATCGCATTCGTTTCGCTATATCTGATGACCGCCCACATGCAAGCGGGGGTGTACTGGGCGACGGCATGAGGCAACGGAATTAGAGTACATCACCGAACACGGAAATTGTGTGGGCCGGGGTCATTAAATAACAAAACGGCCTGCATTCGGCATTACTTTGGAATAGTTTTCAGGAATATTCTACTTAGCTCGAGTGTTGGGATGATTTTTCTAAAGTTCATACCTACATGAGAAACAAAACAACAACAGAATATTTGTGGTATCAATTTGCAAACAAAAAGATCTGCACAAGTGGTTGCTAGTACGCAAGGAAATCATGATTTAACAACATTTCACGTATGATTTAGCAAGTTATACAGCAGTAATTGATAAGAGAATGGGTACACACGCACAGTCGATGTTTGCAGCTAAAATATAGACGGTAGGACATCGAATCTTATCAAGACTCCAAATATGGATCTGCACGTGCCTTTGTAGCAGATAAAAAGAGAAGAAAAAACAAACAACCAACAAAAATAGTAATCGTTGTCAGTTCCATTGATGAAGAGAAAGACTCAGTGTGTCAATTGATTTAGGTATATGAATTTCATTGGCGGGCAAATAAAATAAAAATGTGTAAAGTAAATTGGTTTATTATGGATCAGTTGCAACGCAGGCAACCGAAGTTCCTTGACAAAATGTGTGCAACTTGGGACTTGAGCAGATCCCTAGCATGTGCAGTTGCGATTTATATCGCATATTTCTCGTATTGTTCTTGCTTCAAATTGGCAGTCATCAATACACCGAATGTCTTTTGTTTCAAAAACAGCGCAACTCACTTTCAGAAACCTGTGTTTATAACCAACGTGTGTTTTCAATGTATTCATCTTCTTTTATCTTTCTTTGGATGAAGTTTATGCTAAACTTTTGACAATCTTCGAGATTATGTGGTTCGCCGAAACTATTAGGAACAGTTGGAAAAAATGCAGGTTGAGTCTTTTCGTATAGTAAAGAAAGCAACGTTCAGCCCAAAATATGGCCTATCTCCATCATAAGAACAAGCTCCGCTTTCTTCCTCAGGCACTCTGATTCCGCCGTTTGTTTTGAGATCTCTTCAAGAAATAACATAGAGGCAAAACAAACATTATCTTTCAAAACCGTTCTTAACAAGTTCTAACGGAACTACACTTCTGCAATCAACTGTAAAGCCACTGTTACCAGTGTCATTTGTCGTGGCAAATTTTGACACAAAAATTCGACCATTCGGGGGTCACTCGTATGTCTTTCGTGAGAGTGCGTTGCGACAGCCCGCGTCTTCACACGTAGTGACAAATTTGTGTAATCGTACCTCAAAATAATTTTCCATTACTGATTTAAAGCCAGAAATAAGTAATTAGTTCCAGTAAAATCAACCAACCATACATTTATTGAACGAAATAAAAAAGCTATGGAGGTACCCATTGTCCGTTCACTACTTTCATTTATAGGAAAGTAACATTTCGTAGGACATCGCTATCAAATGGCGTTTTTCTTTTTTAGTTCACAGCTGAGCATTATGCGCGCATTCTGAACCGAGCATGCTCAGATCGTTCTGATGTAGTGTAAATTCAGTAACGCATCACTGGCATCATGATGCTCATGATCAGAGATGAATGAATAAAAGAGATGGATATCTTTCCCCCCAAAACCCATTTGTTTACATTGTTGTTTTTGTAATTTCTACCCCCGTCTGTGAATACGTGTGAACTACAAAAGAGCATGTTGCTAATGGCCGGCCAATATTCCTTTTAATATTATGTGCATCGGGCTGTTCAATTGTTTAGTGTGTTTAGTGGAAGATTTGTTGATTATTTAGGTCTCCAAACAGGAAGACAAAATATTTAAAAAAAAGCTAGACTTTAGATGTTCGGACCTACAGAGTGTTATTGAACTAGTTTGGTTTTTGTTAAGGCTTCCATTAAAATAAAAGAAATAGTGAAATACACATTTCGGAATAGCGATTTCTTGCATTAAAGTCCGATTCATGAAATCACATATACTAGAAAAGAAATGAGCATATGTGCGTGATTTTATAAATTTTTCGGTAAAACAGCTTGTGGGCAGCCGCCTTTCCACTGGAAAGTTATATATCTCTGTATTCCATTATCTTTGCTCATGATGCTTTGCAAAATGTTCATTAATGCAAATGTTGGAATCACTTGCAACGTCAAGTGTTCATTATTGCAAAGTTGATCAAACTGATGCGTTGATCGTGATATCTTATCTGGAAGTATTGAGTGTGAGAATCTACTTATGTGTTTGAATTTGTATGCTCCTTCTAGATCTCTTAGATCAAGATCACTTTTATTTGTAAGTAGCCACACTACATTGTATGGTCAACGTGAGCCTATGGCAATTTGTATTAAATTGTTTAATCTGTTCTATTACGGTTTGGATATATTTTTGCCCAGAAATATTCTTAAGGATAGATTCATTTTTCTTATCTCCAATGTAATTCATATTTAACTTATTTTTTATATAACTTATTGTATTGTTTTTCGAAATCTGTGGATTATAAATCGTAGATTGAATAAATGAAATGAAATTTAAAAAAAAAACAATATAACGAAAAAAAGCATCATAGAAATACCTGATGCACTGTTGATTCGCCGGCAAAAAAGTAAGAAAAATGTCGGAAAATGTTTTTGGCAGAAAAATTTAGAAATTTTGTTGATTTTGTTTGATGTAAAAAGTGCGTTCTGACACTCAAACTTCTTATTCAATCCGCATTGCATCAGCATAAACTGTGCATCGCATCAGCATCGCAAGTAAGCAGTGATGCCGCATGTATGTATGCATGTTTATTGAGATTTTGTTTCTTGTATACACTTTTAGTTCTTAATTCTATATATAACAGAGTCACTAAAAATTATTTTGCCGACTAAGAATTGGTCAGGCTATACTAATTAGGTATTTGTTTAGTTTTTATTTTAAAGTACATTAATGTTTTTAAGACTGAGTCTTTTCGTTTTATTGTTATAACGTCCACTCAACAAGACGATAGTAGGCCTGTTTTTTTGAGCTTCGTTCTCAGCAAAGCAAAGTAAAGTAGGATTTTCAGCACGCAATTACAACAACTACGCTCTACTTGACACTTCGAGACTCGCAGTAGTTATTGTAATTTGTGTGCTGAAAATCTTACTTTACTTTGCTTTGCTGAGAACGAAGCTCAAAAGAACACGGCTAGTGATGCCGCATCACTACGCAAATGTTTGACGTTTCGGAATTTATACGTATTTAGGAAACACACTTGAGCACATAGCTGTCATTTGTAATAAATATATGTAGGTATAAATTGAATATTTATTGTAATTTATTAAATCGGTTAACCTTCAGTTCCAGAACGACAAGATTCGTTCGCCATTTCAACTATGTTTATCCTTTTTTGTTTTACTGTCAAATGTGACTGTAATGTCGTTTTCCATTGGGACAAAAAATCAATCGTTTTTTGATTCGGATCACTTTTTGCAGACCTCGATATTTTTTCAGATTTACACATACTACCACAAAACAGCACAGCTATTTTACGTCATTCAAAGAAGTTTGTTTTAAAACATATGTGCAAAGTTTCGTGAAAACCAAAATAAAGAAATACATAAACAACAATTGACATAGTTTTGGAGGAATTACTATCTTCATTGTCTTCCTCATCATCTGGAAACTACCTACGAATCACCAAAACTACTCCATTTGTATCTACAACAGAGGAAACATTTTTCAAGCCGATTTCCAT
This sequence comes from Cheilosia vulpina, assembly GCA_916610125.1. Classification (NCBI taxonomy): domain Eukaryota; kingdom Metazoa; phylum Arthropoda; class Insecta; order Diptera; family Syrphidae; genus Cheilosia; species Cheilosia vulpina. The sequence continues at coordinate 110,273,644 of OU744276.1, read as the reverse complement.
GGTTGATTTTACCAAAAACAAATGCAATTTGAACAGCTGATGTTGTCAAATAACGCACTAATGCATTTAAAAAAGCAGATCAATTTCATTGCATGTTCCATGAGCCGCATAAAATCTGAGATCTGAAAAAGATTTTTGGTGGTCCCAATGGAAAACGACATAAGTGTGTAGTCAGCTTTTCACTCAGCCTGCTCAGTCATTTATTCTGAGCTCATACAGCGCGCTCTGATCATACTCTGAACAAAAAAAGAAACAATTCTGGTTCTGCTCTGAACTAAAAAAGAAAAACGCATATCTACAATAGTGGGAAAAGCATTTATAACACTTTAAAGCGCCTGATTTGTGTATAATTTCGGGTAAGAAACGACATGCACGATAATGTCAAAGTTTACCATAATGACCGATTCCACTTATCCAAAAAAATTAAGAATAGAAGTATCGAAGTGGCTATTCGCACGTCGTTAGGGACACGGCTTAGGTCGACGGCTGTGTATTTGAAGTAACGTAATAATTAAAAATGGTATTTTAAGAAATAAGTTGGGCCTTAAAACGTACAGGCTCGTGTCTTCTGTCTGGTGAGCCAGCAGCTCGGTATGGCCTATTAAAATTGAACTCCCTGTTTTAATTCGTCCCAATTCCATGGCAATTATCAAACTTTCAATTTAGATTTGTTCCATTTAAATCGTCATCTATACGGTGCTTACTTAGATCCTCTGTATACTCGCAAGGACTTTGCCCAGGCGACGTAATTAGAGCAAGTCTTCAGATAATTCAATCTTATCTTAACAAATATACTGTAACAACCATAAGCAACGGTAAGGTTGTTTGATCAAACGATCATTCTTTATAACAACGATGACTAACGATATAAATATTTACGAAATGTCAAAAACAGTTTGCATCATCGATCTAAGAAATCGTTTGAACAACCATTTTGTGGAGACGACCAAAGCCAGTTCGAAGTTCAAGACCACTCATACGAATATCACTGTTGGCAAAACCGAAATCCTCCATTTTATAAATTAAAAGGGTCTGGCCTCTGGCCCATGTCCCAGTCCTTTAATTTCCACACAGACAGTAGGCAGGTAGTAGGCAGGTGAAACAAAGAACATTTTCACTGTCAAGGTATCGACAAAAACGGGCGAATTTTCACCGAATTTTCCGACCAGGGTGCATCGATTTATATTCTTTTTTATGCTCGTTTTGCAATTCACCACATAGTTCCCGGAAGAGGAATACCTATATAGAAAATTCATTGTTGTTTTTGCTTTCGCACTATGGCCAGTAGATTACATCAAACAGAAACACCGCAACCAAGTAGATATATATTATACACACGTTGCACATATATACACATATACCTATATATATGTACACACAAGTTCCATTCTCTATGTATAACTATATGTAATAAATAAAACGCAAATGACAGACGCAAGAGACAGAAATTTCTATCGATTTCCACGCGAGAGAAAAGGAAAAAAATACTTAAACGCACAAAATTCGGAAAAAAAAATCTTTTAACAAAAATTCGATGCATCTTTGCAAAAGCAAACAGTTTTTCCTCAAGATCCAGAACAAAGAAAATCAATTTTTGGCAAATTTTCCCTTACATCAGCTGCTAGTTCCTCTCTATTTCTTTAGCTTTTTTTCAATGAAAAAATCATGGCCGCTACGGATTGCACGCTTTTTTTTGCACCGTAATGTTCTGACGTTTTTTCCAACGCTTTTTGCAGCGAAAAAGTTATATAAACCAAAGGCAAAAAACTTACCCAGGGAGAATACATTTTGGAAATTTAATTTATGCAAAATATGAGCATTCTTACCTTATTGTTGGTCCACTCCGATATTGGATTTTCTTCAGAAAAAAAAAATATTCCACAAAGTAGAGCTCCTGGTGCTGGTAGTTTGATGTTTTCAAGATAATTGCGAAGGCGTATTCGATAGCGAATGCGAAAATTAGCCAAGAACGCGTTTAAACTTTTGAAAGTACAAATAAACAAAGCTGTAGGATTCTATTTGTTCTCCTTTTTTGGGAAATATTTTTTCGTTTCACCGAAGCTCCTCACAAAGAAACGTGGTGGTGCTATTGCTTCTTGAACAATTTATTAGAAAATACTTGGCGAAAAAATGGTCGCGCTGTCGAGGAAGGCGTTTTGAATTTTCTAGAAGCAAATTGGTGAACACTGAACACATGTTTGTCAGCGAAAGTATCGATGACGAAAATGGATGTGTTCAGGGAGTGAATTGGTTTATACGACGATTGTTATCGAAGGTAAAGAAAGGATTGAATTCGATTCCGTGCCCGGTGACTCCACGAGCATGCAATATATCATACGAGCATGCAATATATCATACTAGTGGATACACAAATATTATGCTATAAAAAATTTCATTCTATATATTGGTCAGTTCATAGCATGTTATCGATAGTATGAAATGTCAATTGTCATTTCTGTGAATTTTGACACTTAGATGTTTTTCCGTGATAGCTGAGTGGCGAAGGAACGAAGTATTAAGGCATCTAATGCGAGAATGCAACGACATGCTTTTCGTAGTGACATTGGATTGCATGAAATAAGATGCTATGAAATGCATGTTCTCAGCAAAGCAAAGTAAAGTAGGATTTTCAGCACGCAATTACAACAATTACGCTCTACTTGACACTTCGAGACTCGCAGTAGTTATTAGGCGTGTTTTTTTGAGCGTCGTTCTCAGCAAAGCAAAGTAAAGTAAGATTTTCAGCACACAACTACTGCGAGTCTCGAAGTTTCAAGTGAGCGTAGTTGTTGTATTTACGTGTTTAAAATTCTACTTTACTTTGCTTTGCTGAGAACGAAGCTCAAAAAACAGGGCTATTGTAATTTCTGTGCTTAAAATCCTACTTTACTTTGCTTTGCTGAGAACAAAGCTAAAAAAAAACAAGACTAATGAAACGCGTCTATATGCAATCATGTAAAAATAACAGAAGCTATTAGCGCTACGATTTCGATATCTTTATTTGATGAAACATTAATCGAATCTTGTCGTATACAATTGAATTCTGAACACACTCAATATTTTCGCTATATTTTCCCATTCCTAATTTTCTATTACGCATGCCAAAACTGACAGTGACGGCTCAATTCACAATTTGACACTTCGAAAGGAAATAAAATATTTCTTTTCAGTGCAAAGTAATTTTATTTTGTTAAATTATCAGATATTTACAATGAGACACCAATTGTTTCTTGCACGTACCGTGCTGGTGCAAAACAACAACGTCGATGAGGCATGTCGCCTACTAAATAGAATTCTTGGTAAGGAGGAAATCTTCGATCAGTTCCGGCGAACGAGGTTCTACGAAAAACCATTTCAAGTAAAGAGAATTACATAAAATCAAAAGATTGTAGGAAGTTAACTTGTGGTTTTTATTTCAGGTTCGTCGAAGGGTAAATTTCGAGAAGTGCAAGTCAATTTACAACGAAGACATGAATAGAAAAATTCAATTCATTCTAAGGAAAAACCGAGTCGAGCCATTCCCTGGGTGCAGTTAAAAGCGTTTTGATTTGTTTCAATAAATTGTAATAATACTTAGTGGAAAATATAATTCATACATACTTGTTCATACTTGTAGTTTGATGATTTTAACTTAAAACGGGAATGGATGGGGGCAGCTTCACCAGTTTAAGGTGTGCAGAATTTGTTTTCCTTTTGTAGGAAGATGCATTCTACATTGAAATGTCGGTTCGGTTGACATCGCATTGAATAGCAATCAGAATCCAAAAGCGAAATGTTTAGCGGTCATGGATGGTGGTCTCGGATATGTATACTTTTATCCCAAATCGTAGACACAAACCGAATTGTTGAACTTTTGAACTAAGTATGCTATAATTGAATATGCTTTAAGCGCCGGATTCACCAGGAAAATCACGGACTTGGTTTTTTTCAAATTTAATCCTTGCAAAAATTCAGATTTAAGCCCTAAAACGACAGAAATAACAAATGTTAGATATTGGTCCATTTTTGTTTGACTTTAAACCAACATCCTATCTTAGCCAAAGTAAAGTACAACCAATCTCACTACCTCCGATTCAGTCTGAAATCCTGCAAGCGTTCGATTTAATGTTAAGTTATCTCGGTTTTGCGTTTATACTAAATTTGAGGCGATCTCATGAATCGTGTCCTTTGGATGCCTGGGACTGAAAGCGCCGAAATCAGAAACTTTCTTGGCGTGTAAATGATAGTTAGGTACACATTTGTTTGATTATATACTACCGAGCTGCTTAGAGAAAATATAACATTTATCAACCAAAATGGCATATTCTAGTGTCCAAAACGGAACAAAATTTACTTGAATCCATATTCGAATAGCTTTTATAATTTCGAAAACATTTTCAAATTTAATGGAAGCGATTCGCTAAATTATATTCCACAACCTAAATATTGTCGAAAATAAAACGAGCTTCAGCAAAAGCTCAGCTTTCCGTCGGTAAGTAACCAAAACAACCCCTATTTGGAATTTCTGCCATAAAACTTTTCAATTGAAATCATCCGTTCAAAGTGTTTTTACCATTCGGCGAGTAAGCAAGCACTGTGTCGCTGTAGAACTCTTCCCTTCCGTAAGGGCCCATACAAAAATAAAATAAACTCACATACATACGGATAAATCAAACAATCTCCGAAGGATACACGTTCCAAGTATCATATCTGTGAAGTGAAGTTGTTTCCTAAATTACATTTATTCTACGGCGGAGAGTGCCAGTGTTTGGATAAATATCCATTTATCCTTGCGACAGGCAAAAAGTTAAAACATCACAAATCCGAAGTCCATTGTGCGTGTGAAATTAACAAGTGAAAAACATATTTTGCTATTTTTTACATTTCATTAATACATAGTGGTGTTTATTTTTATGGTTATTATTACGCGACTTAAATAACAAAAATAACAGCAGAGAAGAGGAAAAAAGGGGCCCACACAACATTAAGGTAAAGCAAATTGGATTACCTTGTTAAGTCGGGGCATTTAGTCCCATGGATATGCGTACCTAGGGATACAACATACAAGTCTCTCACCTGCCAGGGTTGAGCGCTGGCCCAATTAACTCAACTGTAACAGAATAATAGGACATAGGAGTACAAGACCGGTGTCCCATAGGTGATTTTCACACTATAAACTGTTATTAAATTGAAGGACACCACGCATGAAGTGCATTATCAGTTCATTTGCCCGCTAAAGGACATTGTGCCGTTTTGTGTTCAAATGACCTAGAATCTAGTTCAATAGTACTTCAATGTATTCACAATTAATTTCCACCTCATTGAACTAGCTGAAATTGTGTCGTGTGTGAAGTCCATCATCGATTAGCTAAGCTGTTTTGTCGGTCGGTGGGACTGAATCAATGAAGAAGAAGACCCATATTGGCGGTATGGAAGTATCTAGCCTAGCACCATTCAAAATCGATAAAGACTTTTCAGTTTCCACCCCCTGGCGTGACTTTTTGAAGACAATATCCAAACACAGCGTTGTTTGCTGGTTTCTTTTAACTCGTGTTTCGCTTTGACAGTGCCCTCCTGCCTTTGGCTTTATATAAGGACAATGCACGGATATTCGTAGATGCACGACGCCATAAAGGCAGTTCTCCAAAGCTCTGACCTATCATCTTTCAATTAACTTGGGCAAATTAAATATTCATTCCTGTTGTTGATGAGGTCTGAGGACTGAGGGGTAGAGCATAGCTTGAGTTGCCCTCTCGCTCGGTTCCTGTGAACATTTCGACGAACAAAGCAGCGTAACGATGTGCGCCTTCCCTTTTAATGTTGAAATATACTTCTTCTGTTTGCGGAGCAGAATGAAAAAATTGTTGGCAATTAAAGGGGGTCCTTCTTCTTGACAGGCGGAACGGCGTGAATGTGTTTTGTGTTATTTTCTCGTCATTAGCCGTGCAATGTTCGTTGATATACATAGATATCCTGGAGTGGTTTAAATACTTTCCCGCTGGGACAGATGGTGTAATGGTTTATGCAAATATTATGTTGTTTACATGAAGTTCGTGTGACATATTTTAGATTGCCAAGGATGACCGGGGACCAGATCAAACGGATTAAGGGCGACTTTGTATTAGATCTGATTTTATATGCGAAAGGTGTGCACAGTGATAGACTTTTCTTTAAAATTGTTCTATCTCGAAATTTTTCCAAGTAATATTAACAAAACTTAAAGACATATTTAACCTTCATGTTACAAAAGAAGTTTTAGAGAAAGATCCCATGAGAGCATCACAACAAACTGAAACGTAGAAAAAGTCAAACTGTCTCACTGTTTGCTAGCGGTGCGAACAGTCGGACAGACAAAAACAAAAACAGAATCGAAATAACAAAAACTCTAAGTAAGTATGTAATTAATATTATATTAAGTAACTAAAATACATTTCTTAAAAAAAAGTAACAAAAAACATTAGATGCAACTAAAAAAAGGAAAAAAACTGCTGCTTCCACAGCCCTGGAAGTCAACTCCAACACAATCTAGGTATGCCTTTTGGCGACTGGTCAAAATAATAATAATAATCATTTGCGCAGTGGCTTAGTGGTTAGTGTGTTGGACTACTAAGCGAGGGGTCCCAGGTTCGAATCCCGAGAAAAACCCAAATTCCAACTTAAGGTTTTTTCACTGCGCCACCTCTCGCGAACGTCTGACAAACATCCGAGAGTATAACTGTCATGAAAGAGCTTCTCAATTGGCCGTTTGGACTCGGCATAAAATTGTAGATCCCTTACATTCGTCCCAAAAAATAAAACTCACACAAGACGAATGGTTGTGAGAAGCTAGGCTTGGGTCCATACGGACCTGTTGCGCCAATTATTAATTAATTAATCATTTTTAACCTCCACACTAAATATTTTAGTGGTCACAATATGTAATTTTGTATAGAAAATGTTGCCATTGTGAGTTTGAAAAATTTAGCCTGGACACTAAAAATGATTATTAGTATCGAGGATAGAGACGGCCGGAGTTGCTAGTACCAGCTCAGTATATTCGTGTTCTATCGAGCCTCAGATCAGAAAAACTGCAGCATTAAGTGATTTTGGGTAAAAGATGGATATAGATGGATATTTACTTTCCGCTGACGATTTGTCGGCTACGCATCCATAACTGTCAACTGAAAAAAAAATTGTTCATGTGACTAATCTAGAACTGTAACACATAAAATCCAGCTAGCCAGTCTGACAGTTGTAGTTTTGAACGTCCCCAAAATGTTTACCTACTCTTAATTTCAGATTTGACGCGGCTCATGGAACATGCAACGAGATTGATCTGCTTTTGTAAATGGATTAGTGTGTTGTTTGACAGCAATAGGCCTTTTTTATTATGCTCACATGATCTGTATAGATCATTGATTTCCATGGTATACAACAAAAGTTGGATCTTGTACTGTTGTTGTAAACCGTGAAAATCAATGATCTCTACAGATCATATGAGCATAATAAACAAGGCCTAATATAAGCTGTTCAAATTGCATTCGGTTTTGGAAAAATCAACTACCTATGGATATCGACTTGAAAAATGTTTCCCCTGTTTTATATATAAATGAAGTAGTTTCGGTGGTTCGTAGTTTTCAGATGATGAGGAAGACGATGAAGATAATAACTCCTTCAAAATTATATCCATGGCTATTTATGTATTTCTTTATTTTGGTTATCACGAAACTTTGTACATTTGTTTTAAAATGACGTAAAACAGCTGAGATCTGCAAAAAGTGATCCGAAACAAAAAAAAAGATTGATTTTTTTGCCCTATGGAACATGAAAACTGATTGATGGAAAAACACATAAGGAAACACAATTGCAACAATTACACTCTAGTATATATTTTTGACATTCCAATGAGTACCCAGTTATCCCAAGTGGAATTGACTTGGCAGCAGCAGCTAATGTTGGAAGCTTTCTGGTGATGTGACAGATGAAAAATGCTAACTAACTAAAAGTCGAAACTCACAACATTTTTTACCAGTTTATACCACGGGAAGCTGGTCTCTGATCACGGTAGCCAAAGTTCTTCCGTGCTTTGGCTTTATGTATAATTGCAGATCACAGTCGCAGCTTTTGTGCAAATTAATCTTTCGTCGTATACTTAGGATTTGACGTCTCAGATAATAATAATTTGGAAATTGATTAGTGAATTTAATACAAGGAGCCCCTGATATAGCTTTCCGTTGAATAAATAATGTAAGTTTTTTACTTTTACCTTCTTCTTAAACTTTATTATTAGTAAGTTGGAAATGGAGCTAAAAGATTGCGACCTCGATTCAGTCTATATAAATGTAAACATCAACAATTGCTCACCACTGAACACTTTTAGGTTCCACTTTCCCCGCAGCATTAAGGATCTAATCAAATCATTCATCGAAAAGTCTGTTTAAAAAAGAAAGAAAACCAATTTGCTATCCCAATTTGTTTAGGTCCTTTGTCTGCAATGGCCATCTACTGCCCCCAGTTCCTACCAAGTGTCCATTTCCAGCTCATCTTCGGTAGTGGGTCACTCGATTCACAATAATCCCGTCCCTTCCCATAGTGCAAACTGTCTGTTTATTTATGATGTGGGCTCGTAGAAAGGAATGAAAATAAATATCCCAGATTGTTGCGAAGCATTTCTTTTTCTTTTTCCTCAGAATTTATTTTCTTTTAATTATAATACATAAATTATTGATTACCAATGTTTGAAGAGGAGTATCACCCATACGATCAAAGGGCATATTTGACAAACGTTTATTCAATATTCGAGCATCTCATCAAAATACAATGGACTACCTACCACCGACTTCCAGCTGTTATCCGCCATTATGCTCAGGAGTTAAGCAGCCATACATTACCATAGATGGCAATTTTCCATTTGGAATATTGAAATCGAATTAAATTGATTTTAAGCTCTCACATCATACACGCTACGTCTCGAAAAGGAGAACCTCCTAATTCCACCTCTCATTTGGGGTGTCACTCACCGATCAATATGCGTCTTTTCACGGGTATATTTACCCTCTCAAAGACACGCCTTCCACTCATCCATACGAGCAGCAAATTGATTCGGTTTTTCCCAACGTATTCGGAAACTTGTGTAGCTGGTTTTATTAGATTTGCCTTTGCCTGCGTTTGTTGTAATTTCGAACCAACGCACGCGGGCTACTAAATTAATTCAATGAATGAACACACAAAGGACGTTGGTATATAGATTGTAGATTCAAATCAGAGGCAGATATGTCACTTACAAAATTAGGTAATTACTACTCGTAATTAGATTGAAAATTGGCTTCGCAATGACACACAATAATTGGATCCAGATGAGCTTTATTTCAAGGAGGTGTACTGTTTTACATCTGTGCTCGGGCCTCGGGAGATGGAACTCAGTTTAGGAATGAGCATCCATTTATTTAGACACAAATTGCTCCAATTAGTACGGAAGCGATGAAAAATCTGATGAGCTTCAAACCTTGAGGCATATTGGTATAATAGAAGGTATAAGCTTAGGATTATAATAAGAACGTTGTACTTACAGGATTGAATTGAAAATCATTACAGCCTGAAACTAGATTATGCAAATAAATTATCGGCAACATTGCGTTATAAAAAAGCAATACCAGCGGATTGATTTATTCACATTCTGCTTAGTATATTTAAATATTTGAATTCTGTATTTTAAGCTCTAAGTCCAATGGCAATCTGCTGGGGTTTCTACCCCAAGTACACCCAGCGAAAAAACAACGTAAAATCAAAGAAAACCACTTTGATTTAAATATTTTTTCGGAATGATTTAGGATCGACTACGAAAATTTTTAAATCAAAGTGGCATAACATTAATTCAAAGGGTTTCCCTACTCTAAATGCATATATTTTTAATTTGATCTAACCACGTATGCACCTTGATTTGAGGTGGAATAATGCTTAAATGTAAAAGTGAATACGTTTCACTTTGAATCTACGTTGACTTAATTTAAAATTACATTGCGTATTTAAATCAAATATGTTTTAACGTGAAAAGGAATATTTTTTATTAAAGTTTATTCAACGTAAAATCAAATAGAACATATTACATTTTAGTTTCCATTTTTTCCCACAGTGTAACTATCCGATTTAATTTATTCATGTTGCCTCATTCGTTTTCTTAGATTAAAGTCTCAATCAAAAAAGAAAATGTGGGCACGTAAGCCCTTTAGAAAAAGATTGCTGCCTCTGTTGCATCTATGTTCAAACGTGTATCAAAGTTGGTGCCATTAAAGTTTCCATAGTCAACCGATTGAAATGGGTCACATATAGTACATACAATTGTTTTGTATTGAGAAGCAAACAATGTCCACGACTGGATCGCACAAAACTTTCTGTTTATCATGCATCATGAATGCATCTATTTATATGAGTTATCAACGAAGGGTTACACAACTCGCTATCTTTGTTGGTTTAAGAAATAAATAGGTATTTAAACGATGTTTGTTTGATAAATGAAAAAAAATGGAGTCAGTTTCAGTTCTTCTACTTTCAAAATGGCGTCGATAAATTCTCTGTCTATTAAGAAAAAAAGAGACCATGGGAACATGAGCTGAAAAACATGATGCGAAATGAAATTTGACGCAGATGTCGAAGGGGCTTATAACTGAAGAATATTTCATTTTTGATGATTCGGTATTGCGTCTCTGGCTTTAGTCTGTCATGCTGTCGATAGTGAACACTGAGGAAAATGACTTATTCATTGCAGAGGAAAAATGTAAAATCTAATGCCATGCACCTGAACTATTTTATTTAATGTCGTAAATGAGCAATTTAAGTGTATTTATAGGCAATAAGTCAATCATCTTTGATTGATCGATTTTTCGAATTTGAAACAATTTTTTTCTATTGATATACGTATTTGTTATTAGCTGCGAATTTTCCCTCATATGTGATCGATAGATAGACTGATAATAGACGCTTCGTAACGAATGCCAAACGGTCTGCCTTGGGAGTTCAGCTTTTGAGACTAATAATTCCATTAATTATGACTTTATGAGGAAGGCATATTTACTGGAAAATTTTTCAAAGAAAAAGTAAAATGCCTGAGTATATAAGCAAAATATAGCGTCGATTATTTTTCTCTGCACAATCCTCATCTCCACCTGGCACCTGGGTGCCAGAAATTCCTGGTCCCCCAACCAAAAAATATGTAAATATTAACGAAATTGGCTAATATCGTTTTAAAAACATATCGATTGCAAGCGCCCCTTCCAATTTCTGTCGCAAGGATGGAAATAAAATGCCATGTATGTACGTAAAATATGTAACATCCCAAACAAGTCTGCCAAAGGGCTGCGTGCTGAATTGATTGAATTAAGGTTTTCTAGGTGGAGTTGACTGGGCCGGACTCTACGCACGAATTGCATTCTACATCCGATTACCAATTGAGTTATAAAGCAAATCGAGTCACAGTGTGCTTAACTTCGATATTTAACTATAATGTGTGCCTGTGCACTTTTTTACACTCAATTTTAAAGCTTTCTTTTATTTCACATAAGATATCCCTCCATCGGAATTTTGATTTTATCTGCCGTATCTTCTTTTTCTTATTCTGTAATTAAATCGTTTTGATTTTAAGGAAATGAGTTCTATTGAATGAGCTCTAGTGTTGGTCTGAATTATACCATCACCCTCATGACAGTCTCTTTTGTTTTTATAGGATTTTTTCTTATTCCTCTTATTCCATCAACTTTATTATTTCATACTCACCTGGACTAAATGAACAGAAATCAACCCATCTGGAAGATTAAAGCGAACGTTTATTTCTAGAATAATTTTATTTTTATTTATTTGTCTTTTTAGAGCACATTTTGTCTGCAGTTGACATTTTGATCCTTCTTTTTTTTAATTAGCATCATTGTGATGCTCCTCTTTCAGCTGTGTCATCTGAACGCCGGATGATGGTACACTTTGAATTAGAATTATGGTCTTCCATGGATTTAAGGTTCACTTTTTGTCATTGTCAAATGGGTTTGGGTATTTCCACTCGTTTTCCTTTTGAAGGATGTGATGAACTATAATCGTTTTTTAAATATAAAAGAAAAAATAGTTAGCACTTAGTTTGTAGATACGAGTAAAATCACATAGAATGATATGTTCGTTTTTTATTAGATTTATCTTCTAATAACTAACTAAACTATACAAGTTTATGTTATAGTTTATGTGCAAAGGAATTGCGTCCATGCAATATATAAAATTGAAAAGAACAACTGAGTACCGTTCTTGTCACGGTCTACACAAAAATGAAAAAGGACGACTCCTCAGAAAATCCACTTGATTTAAAATGTGAAACAAACTGAACAATAATAACGCAAGGCTGCCAAAGGCATCATCACATATTTCATGCACAAAATATTTTTTTGTTGAATTATTTCGAAGACGGTATATTTTGTAAGTGAACTGTTAAAACTGCATCAAAGTTTCCACCAATGGATGTGATTTATCTCCATTGATTCAACGACCATGACAGTTGCCCTCGGTCTTTCAATATTTCCACAAATTAAACTGTCAACGGGTTTTCATTTCATTTCATTTACTTATTTATCTTGTAATGCCTATACACTTCAAGATATAATATCTTATGAGCTAGTGATGAGTTATATTCTGCTACAAAGGTAGAGGAGTAAATCAATAATACTAAGTAATTACAATATCAAAATTAAAACTACAAGAAAGTACAGTAAAATGAGACTAATTTGAAATCGAGAGATGTTTTCTTAATTCATTTTTAAATATTCTTGTGTCATTAATTATTCTAATAAGAAGAGGTAGGGAGTTCCATAGACATATGGAGTTAATGAAAAATTGACGCGGAGGAATCAACTCACTAGACCTGTCTGAAGAAGACATAACAAATTTCTCGTACAGACATGGATGTTGTCGTGTTATTAGGATTTTTGAGAGAAAGGTTAAGATGCGGAACTGCATAGAGCTTTTGAACGTCATGTTAAGAAGTCGCGTAGAGAAGTGTGATATCCTATCGTACCTTCTTAGTCCAAAGACAACCCGAACGGTGTTATTGACAGCGACCTGCAGCACCGTACTCAATAAGACCGAGGTCAGAACTCAACTACAACTGCACATCATCAGCATACATCTGAACCTTACTATGGTTGGTGATTGATGGCAGATCGTTAACATACAGCGAGAACAGCAGTGGACCCAAAATGGAACCCTGTGGGACACCATTTAGGGTGGAAATGACATCCGACTGAACGTCACCAATTTGAACAATTTGTTTTCTACCTGAAAGGTAAGAAGCAAGTAGTTTGACTGCACATTGTGAAAAATAAAATAGCTGACTGAGCTTATCACATAAGTTTTTATGAACCACAGTGTCAAACGCCTTAGAAAAGTCTAGTAATACTAAAAAGGTTACCTTATCATCATCCATGCTTCGCCGTAAATCTTCGATGACGTTCACTAGGGAGGTTATACAACTGTTACCCTTTTCAAAACCAGATTGTTGTGCTGTCATCAAATTGTTGGTGTCGAGGAAAAGGCTCATTTGCTTTTGTAATACTCTCTCAAACGCTTTCGATAGAAAGGGTAATATTGAGATGGACCTAAATTCATTACGTTTTGCATTTTTTTGGTATAGGTACAACTTTAGCCATTTTCCACTGCGCGATGGGTATATGCCTGATGTTAAAACCGAATTTAAAATATGGGCAATGAATGCGATGATTGGTTGCAATATGAACTTCAAAAATTTGGGGTTTATATCGTCGACCCTGGCAGCAGAGGACTTAATTGAGGTAGACTTTCAACGACTTCAGCACAATCGACATTTCGAAAACCGAAAAAAGGTACTAAGGGTTCAGATTGAATTGATAAAACCCTGTGTGAATCACTTACTGAGCTCAGGACATTAAAAGTAGAAGATGCGAATTGCCGATTGAGTACATTGCAATCGGCATGCAAAGTTTTCATTTCAACTTTGGCTTGGCGATGCCATTACAACGAAGAATACTCCACAGCTTACGGCTACCGAGGGAGGGATTGAGTTGTTTCGAATATACTTCGAAATTTGGGTTAATTGGGTTAAAAAAGTAATCCTATGCATTTTCAGCCACATTGACCGCTGCTTATGGACACTTTGCATAAGCTGTCTTCTATTTTTGCATCTGTCACTCCTTAAACGTAACAAGTGTATAGCATAGCAGCAGATGTCAAAGTGGTACCCGAGCTATACACCGTTTAGTCGTTCACACGTTTGACATTTTGTGTGCCTCTGCATATAGCGTTTTAACTAAACGAAACTTAAGATCAAATAGAACCAGTCTTTATTTCGCGTTCTTGCGTTTCAGAATACATAAAAACTTCTTGTGCCAAATAAGCAAAATTGTTCCATTTGGGGTGAAGACGTTTCTACATTAAATCACTAATCGATGTCCAAATAAGGATCTGAAACTGCGTTACCGTCCGCACAGGGTCGATAATTATTTCCGAAAGATATGTGGTTTGCCACAACATAATATATTTTCAGCTAATCTAGTGGCTGAGAAGTTGCGGATACCTATCATCAACTCACTAAATCGGCCAGTGAGTCAATTGGCGATCAAAATCATATGCGTTACAAAATGCTACTCAGTTTTACGTGGTGCGGAGATTTGTTAAAAATTTGGTCCTTTGCGCAAAGCTTCGGAAGCCAACATTAGCCGCGTTATTTGCTGCCCTAATAAGTTGCTCGATATAAATGGTATGACCTTTTATATGCCATTTGTAAAAGCTGCTTTGTATGTCTAAAGTTGTCTTTAAGTAAATATTCATAAAGGTAACTTCTTTTATTCTTTTTTTGTCCATTGCAAATCATATTTCCTGTGTTTTATTAAATAAAACCGTTTGATCATCTCAACAAAACCCACTTTAAGAATTCTGATGCGCGGGTGGTTCCGTTGGGTACGCAAACCCCTTAAAGGCATAAGTAGGGACAATGCTATATCCTTAAGGTAAACACTCATATGTATAAGACTTCCTCTTATAGAGACTGAACTTTTCTTTTTATCTCACGGACAACATTTTTCTTTCTTTCCAGGTCGACAATGTTCGCTAACAACTTCTACATTCTGCTTGGCATTATATGCTGTTTTCAGCAACTAAATGTGAATGCATATCCAACTATAAATATCCGTCGACTCTTTGGTAAGTGCAATTTTACTATCTTCTGTTTGTGTGTCCTTTTTATTTATCGCTTGCTGTATCGAATATGTATATATGCCAACATGACTTTTGTCGCATACGAGTTATTTACTGTGCAATTGAATTTCGCCCTTATGAGAATTATTGCAGTCACGAGTCGTGCCTTTCCAAAGGACACAGCGCGACGGAACGTTGAAAGCTGCAATCACCAAGTGACTGTCGGTGGTAGCAGTAAATACATTTTATGGGGAATGTCCTTTTACTTTTAAAATCACAGCCCTCGTGGTACTTGTATGCATAGATACGAAACGATACGAGTGCTCGTACAACATCGTAATTGTTAAATCAATAGTCCCTTTCATGCGGTTGTAGTGGTAGTGCACTGAAAGATGGAAACATCCATTTCAAGTAAGTGACTAAGGAAGTTCTACCGCGCTCGTATGTGTATGTTGAATAGTGGTTCTGTAAGCATTTTCACTCCAAGTGGAAGTGGGTTTTTCTTTTTTTTGTTCTGAAGGAAGAAGAAAACTTTTGCTAGGATTTTATGGCTAGGAAATGAAAAACAACAAGCGAATTCATTTTTATGTAGGTGGCGATCAAGATTTACGTAAATAGCAACGCCACCCCACTCGCCTTTTGCAACTATGTTCTTATGTAACGCAGTGATTGAGCCAGGACATGGATTGCTTCAATTTGTGTAGCCTCGATTTTAATGCGTCATTTATTGAACACATGAGGCAATTTATCGCAAAAGTTTCTTTGCTGGAAAGATGAATGCTTCCCAAAAGCCCACTAAGCAAATGCCGAAGGAAATTTTGTATTTTCTGTGCATGTGTTAGCCTCTCTTGGAAATGTCCTTGGTTTTCATAATGAAAACCATCCCCGTAGCCAATTCAGTTTTTTGCACACACACATGTCAACAACCACTCTTTGGAGGAATCTTCAATGGAAGGCCCATACGCAAGGACGAACGGGTATAGAGGATGATAATTGATGGGGAATCTATTTTTGGGAGCGAATAATTTAAGGTGTCATGCATGGATAAAGCGAACGAACGAATCAATTAGCTAAAATGTGTATGCATGAGTCTATTTACCCACAAGTGGTGTACATGTCGTGCAGATGTAATAAAATAAATTGCGCACTTGTAAGAATCTACTGACAAATTGCTGATGTTCATTCGATAATGTCGGTTAAAGAAGTGTCATTTTGCCCTGGATGGGTGTGGAGCTTTGTGCCTGGTTCCTTTTCAAGTACCTTGAAGATTGATGTCAAAATAAGTCGACTGGCATCGTCTAGACATCATGTGTCTCCATAACAAAGCGATTGTAAAGAAATCGTTTTGTTTATACAACGGATGTATATAATGGCGCAGTTATTTCTGGGCTTTTTATCACCTCCAGAATACACAGTAGAAAAGTGCTTTGGATGATAGACCACTTGTAAAATAACCCAAATGGACTCAATGCTTTGCCCTATGCTCTCTCAGAAGTCCATATGGATTGGGATTGGGCAGCATGCAGCTTGTTCGAATCCACATACAAAGGGACTTGCCTAACAAATTTATGTTTTGTATATATTTATGGATTTGAACCTAGAGATAAACAAAATATAGCTCTTCGAATACAATTGTAGAACAAACTAGATTGGGGAAATGTCGTCATGTTTCATTCGCCTTAACCATTGTCCACCACGTCTATAGTAAAGCATATATAAAGCGGAAATAACTAATCTGCTCAACCAACTTTAACCGCTAAGGTTGTTGTAAATAGATTTCCACCGTAAAATGCATTTTTCTTCTTCATCCTGTCGTGTCTTCTTTATTTATGGTCAACGTGCAAATACAGCCGTTGGACAGGAAAATAAATGTATTTCCCAGTGATTGTTTTTTTGTCTTCCGTAGGTATCTCAAGCAAGAAAATAACATTACATAGATGGACATACCTATACACATTTCGTTGAGAAATCCATGCACATAGAGGACAAGACTCAGGATAAAGTTTTCGACTTTTCACCGGAACCATGCATACCATTTACATACAATGTATGTCAAAGATGCATACATGTAGTTCACATGTCCATGGAATTCATTTTCAATCATTCTTTTCGTTTTGCTGTGTGAGCCAATTTGTTGTTCTGTTTTGATCCTGCAAACATTGTAAGTGCTAATTATATGTGCACTCTCATGGTTGCAATTTCCTAAACTCGCTAACAGTTTAATTAAATATACGGTTTTCAACTCTGATTATCAGTCAAAGGAAGTATTTTAATGAAAGTCCAACATTTTCGGTTGCGCAATGCATCACTCGAGGGGATAATTGCAATGGCTTGATTTTGATATTTATTGTATTTACGTGTTGTAAATGTAACGATGTATATACGAGAAAATATTTTAAGTCTGGAGAAGAGTATACCTGAGGGAGCACAAACTAGAAGGATATATTTAATTTGTGTCCAGCAAGGGATAAACTTTGAGTCCGAGCAGAAATGGTAGTTTTGCGAAAGTTTCTTTGGCTGCCATAATGTTGCAATGGCAGTTTGTTGTTGTTCTCTTTTTATAGGGTTTCGCACAAAGGAGTGAGTATCAAATACGCAGAAGTTTGCCCCAAATTGAATAATTTATATTTCCCAATGAGAAAAAAAAAACACTTGTTAAAATTCTCGTGGTTGGAAACTCAGCATAATCGTAGTGGCTCTAAGACTTCGTTCATGGAAGTTGTATTTAATACATCTCCATCTTAATTATTCGTTTTACCTTCCTAGGCCTCTGAATCTGAAGCTTTTCACTTGTACATTTAATATCGTTAGTTTTGCTGAACTACATCGCGTAATATTTACTAAATAAAAAATATTATATTATAAGTAATACATTTTTCTTTATTTTGTATAATGAAATTGTTTTCTTATTTTTAATTTGTCACCCCATAATAATTACTTTTAAATAATGTGACATTTGCCTCTATTTATGTTAATTAATACAAAATGCCACTAACTATCCTCAAAATTTTTAGCTGCAATATTTATTATTAGTTTTGAAGATTATAAATTGTAACATGAGGATAATGAAATAAATAAATAAATAAAAAATAAAATACTATATAAGCTTGTAATAAGTTGACGAAATGGTTCCAAGTTCGGTTGCTATAAAAACACAAGTTGCAGCCTAAGGTTTTTTTTTTTTTAAATTTTGCCAAATGTCCAACAAACATCCGAGAGTATTATTGCCTTAAAAGAGCTTCTCAATCCAACCGTCCGATTGCAGCACAAACTTGTATAGGTGACTTCCATTTATCTCTGGAAAAAAAATCTTTATTTGTTAAAGGTGGACATTAGATAAAGCGTTCCGTGGTATTTTAGTCGACCTTAACCTTTAACCTACAAAAACGAATTATCAGAAATACCTAAATTCGCCATGTGCCTGCATATAATTCGCCCCCCATACAGTATCTTAGGCGACTTTAAAATCGATTAAGTTATATTATGTGTTGTTAAAAATTGACAATCATAATTATATCCATGTGTTCCTCAGACAACTCCACATTATTTCAATATTATTTACGAATTATTTTCAATTATTGACAATTTTAATGAGTACATTCAAAATGGTTCTCACTTTATGACAATTAAACACATGCCTATTTGAAACATATGAAAACGTTTGCCTGTTGTATTATGCACAATAATGATTTGAATAATAAGCTTCACTAATGAATTTATTTATGAATTAACCGCTGAGCTGATTGTAAATCTAGTGGAATAAAAGCCTCATTATTTATATAAGATATTTATAGATTGTGTGTGGAATTAGTTTTAATTACTTGAAACTCTTGCGCAACATTAGAAAATCTCTGCATTAGTTTATTTTATTTTAATTCCAATTATAATCCCATTAAAATGTAATTTTCCTGTCATCATACACAGTTAACAGTCATCATTATGAAAATGATGTCATCAACCAACCAAGCATCGTGTGGCATGAAAGTTAACGCCAAATTTATTAAATTTAATTATTTAATTAAAAAAATTCTGCATCATTCAAGATCAGCGTATCAGCTGGCTTCCGTAACTGAACAAATATTTCAAGGACATATTTATTTACATTTACTTGCCATTTATTATCAGAATAGTCTAAAATGTTTCAAGCTACTACCAACTTTCAAATCTTCTTAATTGATTTGGTAAACAGGAATATATTGGCACCAATAATGCCAAAATACAGTAGGAACTCAGAAAGATGAACACATATAAAACTGGGTCAGTTAATTTTTTGAGCATTTCTTTTGATTAAAAAAGAATTTATGTGTAGTTAAAAATGAAAATATCAAATATAAAAAAAGAAAAAAAAAAACTCGAATAGAATACATTTAAATTTAAATTTTTAGGCATTTCAAATTAAAAAAAAAAACTTATATTGCCGTTTAAATGGCATCATCTTTCCTCTACACAAATTCACATCATTTTAATGAATTTACCTAACACATTAAAAAGTAGTCCGAAGATACATGAATATAAAACGAGAAACTTAAGCAATTTCACTGTATACGGTATACATTTTATACATACATAAGATACTATTAACGTGTTGCCTCCAAACACTTTTTAGATGCCCAATTTTATAGTATGATGGTCACACTATTCGTCTAGTTGGGCTGAGCTGATGGATCGTCTTTTTTAAAAGCATATTGGCTATATATGTATGTTATTTGGTGTCCGATACATCGAACCGATTAACGAGTGGTATGCCTTAGCGCGTGTTGCACTTTTACGAAGCTACAACATAAAAGTTATTTTGTATTATATGATGGACTGTGTCGGGTAGTATCCAGCAATAAAATGAATTTGCTACCCAAAATCCCTATATTTATCTTAAATGCATATTAAACCCACGTGCGATTAACTTAATTAAACATTGTTGCAGAATAATGTATCCATATATATAAAAAAAATCCTCAATAATAGGGGTTAAAATTAAATAATTCATACAACCATACAACGGTTTGTCTGGCAGAACATACAACCTTGTTTGAGGTCACCAAAACACGCATCAGAAGTGACTTTGTATTCCAAATTACGTTTCTGCCAACCATGTGGTTATCACATGAAATGGAGCATTTTGCGAAAATTGTGACTCATTTGAAAATTATTCCTTTCTGAAAAACTTGTCAAAGGTATTTCGCGTTTATGTGGTTAGGTTTTGATAACAATATCCACGCTAATTGAGGCAAACTATGCACAACTTACTTTTAATGCTCAGGCAGTACATAACCTAAATATTCCTGAAATTAGCATTCAAATATCAGTTTTGAGCTCGAAAGTTCCTTCTGTGACAACTATTTGAATTACTAATTTGGGTCGATTAAGGTGAATGGTCTAGCGCTGTCAAAATTTAACATACGCAATCCCATCCTTTACATAAATTACAAATTTATCAACACTTAATGAGCGATGTCTTCTTAAATAGGTAATAGTCACGTGATGAACAAATGCCATCATCGTTTAATATGAGAGCCCATTGAATCTTACAACAACTTAACTCAGGCTGTGTGGATGTGAGAAAGTATTAGTGTGTGAGATGAAAAGCGATCCCATATCTACGCACTTATAAGTCAAGAAGCGGTTTCTCCTAACACGAAATACGCACCTAATCCGTAAAGTGGGGGAAATAGGAAATAGGTTATATGTGAAGGGGGGAAGTATTACAGTCGAAAACAATAAATCCTTGCAAATGAGAGAAATAAGCCCTTGGCGGTAAATAAATGATGAGAGAGAAATAATATTAAGTTGCGTAACCAAACCAATAAAATTGATTCAATAAATCCTTGGCACAGGAAGATATTAGATACTTAAGGGATTTTGCTGTGATTTTCTAGACACATATTGTAATTTAATATGAGACTGGTGTAGGGTTATAGTTTTGACTTTAAGTTGTCACATCATAAGGCGTGTTTTTTTTAGCTTTGTTCGTAAAGGACGATTTTCAGCACACAAATTACAATAACTACTGCGAGTCTCGAAGTGTCAGGTAGAGCGTAGTTGTTCTAATTGCCTGCTGAAAATCCTACTTTACTTTGCTTTGCTCAGAGCGAAGTTAAAAAAAACAGGCCTATAGTTGGAATCATTTCCAACTATAGGCCTGCTTTTTGGAAAATGATTTCAACACTTCGATTTTATCCTTTTCTGATCTTCAAGATTGATGATCATCGTATGATTCCTTTGTTAGATGATAATTCAAGCAACGCCTTTATCTATGGACAAGAAGCATCTTCGGTCCGAAGAGAACAATTGCAGAAGAACAAAACAAATCGTATTAACAAAGGCTGCGCAAAGTTCGCATCGTAAACGTAATCCATTGGAGTAACTCATTTTCCCTCGAATAGTTGTCAATCTGAACAAATCCAGACGGTGTTAAACGAAGTTAATTAACTCAACCGCAAGCAGCTCATTAAACATTTCTTCAAATTCGATTACATTCGATAACCAACCAATAATAACAGCCTTCAAAATGGAACAAACAACAATTTATTAAAAATATTATTTGATTACTAAAAATAATTTAATTGACTTGAAATTAACTCAACCGGAGTGGAGTTGGTAAAACTTTAATCCACTCTCGCGATTTAGACAGGAGAATTTTCCCTCCATCCCTTGTCACTGTCAGATGTTAAATATAATTATCTTCGTCTATTTCTTTTACAAATTTCGCGAGAAATCAACTGACGTTAATCTTTTATTTTTCCTTTCAGATTCAGCAATCGAGGGCAGATACAAAAAGAGCGATTTGAACTTACCACAGGTTTGTATATACACATTAAGACATCCAACAGAAAGAATGCCTGCATTTCTCTCCCCCTTAGGGAGGTATGATGACGCAATAATAAAGCATGAATAAATTCGGAGAATAATACTCATATATGCCAAAGCCAATGTAGAACCAAATATCGTTCATCATATGGCATACGTCTCACAAGATACCCAAGTGTGAGGGGAAAATGAATGTTCCACATGCACCCCATATTGTCCCTTTGTAATTCAAATTTTCGAGAAATTACTATTGAAACCAGCTTAAGCCTAATTGATTGATGCCAAGTACCTATATGGTTACCTTGCCTTCTGTCCCTGTTCGGTTAAGTTTTAAAGGTCAATCTTTTGTCCAGATGTTATGCCACATATAAAGGTACTTTGTGACACACTTTTTAAGAAACAAAATAAAGGCCGGCGTAACCGTTTTATAAATCTAAATGGTTAACTGACATCCATCAAAGTCGTTGAGAATTTCTTTGACAGCATTATCGGCATACTTGTATCATTGCTGTGTTCATGTAAAACAATTTAGTTTAGCATTTGGAGGCAAATACCGACGATATACATTTTTCATCTGTACTGAGGTTGTGTTTTATGAGATGAGAAGCCATTTGGTTGACACTTCACGTCAATCGAAATGCTTTTTTAATGAATGCCATGATTTGCTTCTTGTTTGGGAATTTAATTTTTCAAGTGTGTATTCGGTTTCCTTTGAGTTTTGTGGAGGACTTATTTCTACGCAGCAAAGTATGAAACAAATTACTTGAGGACTTTTGTAAAGGATTAAGTGCTAACCCACTCATTTAAATTTTCTTAACTTACTCATTTTAATTTTAGATATTGCCTTTTTAGACAGGGACCACGCCATACTTTACATCTTTCAGGGAATATAAAAAGCTGAAAATTAAGTGTGAGTGCAAACGGAGTGGGAATTTTTTTTTTCGGTTTTGGACTTTAATATGAAGAAGATGGTATTCACTTGAAACCTCAATCATCAGAACCACAACGCTCATATACTCCAGAGAGGTATCGGCGTCGTCCTTTCTACTAAACTTATATAATTGGAACTGGCACATCACGTGCCACTGGCGGATTCTATACACTGTTTCGGTTATTTGTTAACAATTTTTAGGGCGAGTCTAATCTGCTTCAAGCCGATAGAGATGACCCCACTGAGATCGAAAACTTGCCTCATGGTATTGTCGTTGATATCAAAAAGTAAACAGTGTCTGTTATTCAATTTTTCGTAGAGCTCTGCACGTCCCCATTTGTTGGAGCCATTTCATTTTCATCTTAACGAAAAACGAAGTAGTAGAAGTCGTGCTGCCGAAAGACCAAAAGCATATTCAACTTCATAATCTGTCAGCGATCTGTCTAATGTAGGTTGCCAACATTTACTGACCACAAAGGAGTAAAGCTTATTATTTTTCCAAAATCAATTTCAAGCACTGGGTTTAATCGGAAACGGGGCAGAAACTAATTTTTTTCTGTGTGATTTGGGAGACACATCCTCATCTTCATATTAATCGTTTGCATTTATGGTCAGTGGTTGTGCAGAACTTCAGACCTGTCACAAATTTAATAAAACAATTTCAAATTTATTCAAAATAGTTTCACAGCAAGATTATGAATCTTGACTCGGCACAAGACCAGTGTCTTGTTGAATACATTCCAATAACTAAAATCCAGTGTCTGTTTGTTGGCTTGTTTATTTAAGTATGGCAGAACTAAGCCCATTTGTGTTAATGCAAATACTCGTGCAACACAAAGCAATCAAACGCACGCCCACTTTCAAACACCTAGTTATTCCCCCTACATATTTGCCGATATTAAGGATCTCCATCAATACACTACACACGGTTCTTGTATTTAGTTATCCCACAGAGCAATTCGAATGTTGCGTTGCATTTCCAATGAGTCTCAAGTACCGAAACACCCTATAAATCCCACTCACGTCTACCTACTCAAGCTGCAATTCATATCTAGAAATGAAACTTTTCGCAAACAAAAAAAACAAAGCCCCTCTCCGCGAATGCTGCAAATAATAACCATGTCAATGGGATTACACAATGCCTGATGTGGAACTGCCCCAACCAGGCCGCCCCTCTCTATACAACCATCACCAGGAGCGCCAGTAAGGACGACATGCTCTTTATTATCATGGAAATGGGATTTTTTATTGATTTGTACTAGAGCTCACATTGTGCCTTAATGCAAAGCGGCTCTGTCCAATCGACATAGTCATCATGTGGTACACCATTGAGTGCAAAGGATGTGTTGAAGAGAAATTAACTCAACGAATCATTATAACCTGATTCCATTATGGTGTCAATTATAATTGTTTCCCTCACTTTGATAAGCTCACACTAGCGCCAGCCCCGTGCCACTTATTCGCCCCGTTGTTGGCACGAAAACTTGATAAATTTGGCGCAACGAGAAGAACCTCTACACGTCTATACTCTACAGCAAGAAATACGTAGTTCCATGTCAATGGCGGTGGTGGCTGGGGCTGGCAGTCGAGTTGCATCGATTTTTTTCCTCGTCCTCCTGCCACACAATTCAAAATACAGTTGGCATGTGTCATGTCCAGCCGCACATATACAGCCAACGTTATGCAAATTGCGACTTATGTCGGAATAGAAGAAAAATCGTATAGCTGCAGTTCCGTAATGGTGCGATTGGTTTGACTAGGATTAGGCTACGACCACACTAACTGCTGAACTGTATCGTTATCTAAGAGACATTTTAATTAAATAAACAGGGCGGTGTGGTGGTTCTCTTTGGCGGGTGTTCGTGACATAATCGACTGGAAGGGATTACTCAATGTAAAAAGTTGAAAATAATTCCTGCTGAAGTTGACAAACAAGTTTTCGCGAAGCTAGAGGGGTGCATAACATGGAAAAGTTATGGATGTACACCTTCGTTGGAAGTTGGCGGTACTTCTGGAGAAACACTTTGATGCCATAAACAATTAATTTATTATGACTTGAGCAAAGTTGATAAGAGCTATTTGCAGGTATTTTCTGCAAGATATGGTAAACTTTTAACGAGAAATATGAAGCCATCCAACTGTACTGAAAAAGATGTTGTTTGAACTTTTGGTTTCGAAGAAATTTAGAAGTTTGTATCTTAGTGCATGACTGGGGTTTCTTGCAGAAATATGGAACGGGTGTGTCTCCGTCAATTATGGTTGTGTCGGAAGTTCACCTACTTTGACACAGCGACATGATTCATATGAAGCTTGTATTGGCAATAGACAAGTAGATATATGACCAAAAAATAAAGGTGAAATAAGTTAAGCACTCTACCTTTCAAACTAAATTCGCTACAGTTTATAGGATTATTGAAGCCAGCACACGGTTTCCTAAGCTTAATAGAAATAAAAAAACGAAATGGTTGTCTACAGATCATGCAACTGTCAACCAAGAAACAAATTGGTCATGTTTAATAGACGTAAGGACGGACTTCTCTTGTATTCGAGATGTGTTGGCATTCCGTGCGCCTAAAATAGATATGTCAAAAATTATATTAGATGCCTCATCAAAGCAAAAGAACTTGGAGAATATTAAGCGTGGAAAAAATAAAAAATCACAAGAACAATTTCCAATCGGTGCCTTGAAATAACGCCAAACGGAGAATTCCGTCGAATTTTGAGCTATTATTTTATCAAATTTCGAACTCGAAGTGTCAAATGCTGAAATAAATACAAAGATTAAGAAATTGGAGAAATAACAGTTCGAAACTCGAAATTTTACTTATACATACTTTGCAACATTTACTTCGCCTTAATTTCATAAGAATGTTCGGCGTTATTTCACTTTGTAAAAGCGGCCCAACCTTCTTTCGCAACATTACTACGAAACCACTGCTAGATGAAGAGTTCCGACAAGTATATCCATATATCTATGCCAAGTTAGCGGGGTCTCAAACTACATGGATAGGCAATTAGACCTAATCTTCACGACTGATCCCATTAACTCCTCTGTCTCACCTTGTCCCCTTTTTCTATCTACTATTGATAACTTTCATCCCCCTCTTCTTCTTTCATTTTTCCACAACTCTCCACCTCAGTCCAGTTCTTCCGCAGTCGCCTCCTCTTACGACTTTCACAAAGCTTTCTTTCAAAAAATTAATGCCTATCTCAGTAGATGCTCTTCCGATTTTTCCAACCTTTCCCTGAATGATGCTCTTTCCATGTTTTACAGAGAATTATTTACCTCTATTTCTTCCTACTTTCCCATTTCTCGTCATAAAACTTCATCCGCATCGCCCCCGTGGTATAATAGAAGACTCCGTTCCTTAAGAAACAAAAGAAACAAGTTATGGGCAGTTTTTCTTCTGACTATTCCAACTATCTCGGTACTTATCTTAATTTTACCCAGCTTTATAACTCTCTCTACCAACGCTATCTAACTGATGCGCATACCAATCTAATAAACGACCCTAAGTCCTTTTTTAAATTCGTAAACTATAAAAAAAAAATCCGACGGCTACCCTCCTTCTCTCTCTTACGAAAATGTCTCATCCACCGACCCACATACCATTGCCAACTTTTTTGCCACCTTTTTTAAGCAATCCTTTGCCGATAACTCCTTCGCACCAGACTCCTCTTACTTTAGCTACCTAACTTCTCTATCGGTCATTTCTCTCTCAAACTATCGATCCTTCATTTATTGTAAATAAGTTACAAAAGCTCAATGATGTGTTCTCACCCGGCCCAGATGGTCTTCCAGCCATTTTTCTTAAGAAGTGTTCTTCCAATCTCTCGCTCCCCCTTTCTAATCTCTTCCGTCTATGTCTTTTAAAAGGAGAATTTCCCCCAGATTTGGAAGACTTCGTTCATAACTCCGATACACAAAAAAGGATCAAAAAATGAAGTTACTAATTACCGCCCAATTGCTAAACTCTCTCATATACCCAAACTTTTTGAAAGTATTTTATACGAAGGCTTAAGCTTTCGGTGCAAGTCTCTAATTTCTCCCCACCAACATGGCTTTCTGAAAGGTAGATCAACAACTACAAATCTCGTGGAATTTGTATCCTTTGCCCTATCAGCATTAGAGAGTGGCAACGAAGTCGACGTTATTGCAACTGATTTCAGTAAGGCGTTTGATAAAATATCTCATCAACTAATACTCTTCAAACTGTCTGCCCTTGGCTTTCAACCTATATTGATAAAATGGATATATTCCTACCTTGATAATCGCTATTATAGCGTTCGTTTTAGGTCCGCACTTTCTTCCTCCTTTTTAGCAACATCTGGTGTCCCATAAGGCAGCCATTTAGTTCCCCTTCTCTTCTTTACAGTTAATGATCTCGAGAAGGTAAATTCTTCAAAATCATCTCATCACTTCAAGACTCCTATCTCCTTCAACAAGACCTTGATCGTTTTTCGACCTGGTGCCTAAAAAATTGCTTAGAGCTTAACATCACCAAATGCCAATCCATTACCCTATCGCGATAGCGCAACAAGCCCCATCGCCGACTCTACCTTCTCCACGGTCAACCAATTTCTCTCGGTCAGTCTCTTTGTGACCTTGGCATATTGTATGACATGGAGCTAAATTTTCGTTCGTATATTGAGGAAATAATCTTAAAGGCCAACGCATCACTCGGCTTTGTTAAACAATGGTCTAAGGAATTCTCCGACCCGTACATGACCAGATCTCTTTACGTCTCATTTGTTCGCCCCCTGCTCGAATGCCCCCACCAAAATTAAATTAAAACAACTCGCCCAAAAAGCGTCATAGGACAGATGAACGAGTTCGGAGTCTGAGCTCTACGATCCATCAGGACAAAGGGAATAGCTTCGGCCTTTTGTGAAGAAAAAAAAGAAGCAGAAAAAGCACGAGAATAGTTGAACTACGCAAATGCTACTACAGCAACAATATTCGAAAGTCTTACCAAAAAAATAGAAGCAGGATATCTATGCAACAAAATGAAGAGGTTAAAAAGCAAAGCTTGTAGTAGGATCACGGCTTCAACTAAGTCTATAAAAGAACATCTCTACAGGTTGTTGAATTGCGAAAATGATCTTATTTCCATTAGCTTAATGGGCTATATGACCTGCCGAAGGATAAAATGCATCATCCCAACCAAAACGAATTAAGGAATATTTAAAGTGAATCCAAGACTGTTACACTGCTTGTCCTACTAAACTATTTATAGTTCGTTTTCAGGCTCTGAAAGCTGCATCGACTATTGACGCATCAGTCTCTTTGCACATAAGAAAATGTCAGTCATTCTGCCTATGAACTTATTGCCTCCGAACAGTGCAGTCTTATGCCCTGCAAGGACCCATCTCAAGTATTCTTACTTTACTTTTTTACTTTAGGTGGCGCTTACAGTCCGGGGTGGACCATGGCCTCAACTAACAAGCCCCTCCAGCCAGCTCGGTCCCTCGCTAGTTACCCACACCAAGTTGGTTGAGGTCGTACTGCAATTGTGCGCGCCACCTAAGGTGGGGTCTTCCTCTGCTGCGTTGTCCCTCAGGGGTGGATTCGAAGACTCGTCGGGCTGGTGCGTTGTTGTGCATACGGTCCACGTGCCCCAGCCATCTCAGCCGTTGTACTTTCAGCTTTTTAACTAGGTCAGCGTCGCTGTATAGCCCATATAGTTCGTCGTTGAATCTTCTTCTCCACACTCCATCGTCACAAACTGGACCGAATATCACTCGAAGAATCTTTCTCTCAAAGCATCCCAGAAGGTTTTCATCCGCTTTTGACAAGGTCCATGCTTCTGCACCATACAGCAGGACCGGGATGATTAAGGTCTTATATAGTACCTCCTTGGTTCTATGAGAGAGGGCTTTACTTCTTAGATGCCTTCTTAGCCCGAAGAAACAGCGATTGGCAAGAGTGATTCTTCGCTTGAACTCTGCGCCGATGTCATTTTGCGATGTTATAGTGGAGCCCAGGTATACAAAGTCTTTAACTACTTCGAAGTTGTATCTGTCCATCGTGACGTTTTGTCCGAGTCGCCGATGTTGAGAGTCCGTTCTCGTTGACAGCATATACTTCGTTTTGTCCTCATTAACAGCCAGACCGATCTTCGCCGCCTCCGTTTCGATGCTTGCAAAAGCGCCACTGACAGCTCGCCGCGTTCTCCCAATAATGTCGATGTCATCAGCATAGGCAAGTAGTTGAACGGACTTTTGAAAAATTGTACCTCTGGTGTTGGCTTGTGAGTTTCGTACAATTGCTTCAAGAACGATGTTAAAGAAAATACATGATAGCGCGTCGCCTTGTCTTAGACCTTTTTCGAAATCAAATGAATCGGTGGGGTTCTTGTCGACTTTGACGGAGCAGCGAGATTTCTCCTTCGTCATCCTGCACAAACGGACGAGTTTGGCGGGGATGCCAAAACTTGACATGGCTTTGTATAGTTCGTACACGCTATCATAGGCGACTTTAAGGTCGATAAATAGATGGTGTGTATCGATCTGAAATTCCTGGGTTTTTTTCTAAGATCTCAAGTATTCAGCCTCCAATAAATCCATACATACATTATCGTCCCAGATAGAAGTTCTTCGTGACTATTCTTTCCACAACAACTAGGACCGTCTTCTTTGCTTTTACATTGTTTGGCTATGTGCCCAAGCTTAGGAGTTTCAAATAGTTTTTTTAGAAGATCCCCTTAGTAAAGTCGCAGGCTATCTAGCTCCGCTCTACGCTTCTTCTTTTAGTTTTGTTTTTTTTTTATACAGAAGACGACGCCGTTCCACGACTAAAATTGTGGATCCCTTGATTTTGTCCCTACATTTTACAACAGTAAACCTGCATTTGACGTCAATAGCAAGGCTTTTATGTATATACGCTCTTTGTATGTGTGTTGGTTCATGAGTAATGTGCATTTGAGTGAAGACACCTTTATTTGTTCGTATATGGTGTGTATGGGGATCCGGTCGAAATTCTGCTTTGCAAAATTTGGTATTTTCACACAAAAATTCTGCTAAATGAAATAGTTTAAAGCAATATCGTCGGTTCAAAGGTAAAACTCATTAACTAACAAAATAGACAAACGGAGATATTTTGATTTAAAGACAGTTCTGGGCCTCAAAATTCCAATTGTGCAGATATGAAGTTGATTTTTATTCTTTGCTTATTATTTACCTGTACGTAATTGATGTCATAGTTATTATGTGCAAAAAATAGTTAATTTAGGTGATTTTAAAAGAAATGCATTTAATGACTTTTACCTGTGTGGGGTTTCGAACAGTATTGTATTTAATGAGAAAACAAAATGTGTTTTTTTATAGGAATAATAGATTTATTTCAAATAAAAATAAGGAAAATGTAACATTTTTTCAACCAAAATTCTTTAATCTTCATATTCTGAACCACTCTCATTTTGATCAGGTTCAGGCAAGTGCTCTGCCTCTTTTAAACAATGGGTCGGAAGGCCCTTATACCACGGGACAAGTTCTTCTGGTATATGCCCTGCTTCGGCGAGTTTTACCAAATTCGTTTTTTTTTGTTTTGATATAGGTAACTCACCCTGGTAAGCGGGTGTAAGGACCACAGGAGATCTCCTTTTCCGACCTTTCCCCCAAACAGCTATCCTTTTATAGTTGGAACTGTGATCATACCTATATTGTACAATCCCGACAGAATCCTTTTCAAATTTCAACGACTTGATTTTTAGCCAAGAAACTTTGTTGCCATCTTGATCCTTTATGCGGTTCCTTATTGTTAATGAGGCTAATTTTTTCAGATCATAAAAATCACTGTATTTTAGAAGATGAACTTCGTATGGCTTTTTAATTTGACTTTTTCCTTTGGCACGGGTAGAACGCGCAGACCTAAATATTTCGACCCAGTCAGACATTTGAAAAGCAGTTCTATTTTTTTTTGCGCTTTCAATTGCAGAATGCATAGAATCGCACTCCATTTGCGAATGACCCGACTCTAAAAACTTTAGCTCTATTTTTTGTAAATGAGCTATATTTTCAACTGCATAGAGCAATATAGCTGCCACTTGCTGGTTTCTATTTTGTCCACCACAGGTGTCACAAAACAACGATATCTCCGTGATTGTTGTTGGCAAAGATTTTAAAAACTTGAACAATATTGAACCAATTTCATTGCTACCTCTCTTACCATGAAGTTCATTCCACGTAAAACAATGACCTTCCCCGTTTGCCAAATAAACTGTTAAATTGTAGACGCATATTTTTCGTGAATAATAGAAGAGAGACACACCAGAAAACGGTAGCTGCAGAACACTTTCTAAATCAAACGTCAATGTTAAAAATGAAGGCTCATTACTGGATCTTTCTTTATCTTTAGCCTTTTCTTCTTGACATTCAACTTTTCTTTTAATGTGGAGAGAATAGTTTAATTCCATCTCTTTTTTCTTCTCTGGGTCAGCTGTTTCATATTTGGAGCATGTAGAGCATTGGTCCTTTTTGGGCTTAAAAAATGAAAAATTATAATTGTCGCAAAATATTTTCCGGTATGTACATTCTTTAACAGCAACCTTTCCCTCGTTCATACATAGCTCTTTGTATAGATCATACATTTTAAGTATTGATAACTTACTTTCTAGGTATAGTTTTTTGCTTGATTGCCTAACATAATGTGATTCCATTACGGGAAAACTCTCAATGTGTTTTTTTATAAACTTAGAGTCTTCATCACTAGTCTTATTATCTGGCGTTTTTCTTCCACGAGAATCAAACCCACCAAAGCAGCCAGTACTACTTACATTTTTAACAGCGGTATTAATTGGTCCATTTGAAATACATAATGTTTTTTCAAAAAATTTTGCGCACACTCTGTGCTTTCGACCGTTATTTTCTAGGTAGTATGACTTTGATAAGCTCCGAGCACCGATATCAGTCCCTTTCTTTTTTCGGCGTTTGGGTTCCATGGTTATTACGTACTTAATAAGAAAATCCTTTTGTCGTTTATAGCACGTTAACGCCCAATAAGATTTGCAGATATCAATTCGATCTGCTTCTGTAAAATTGAGTGTACATTTGAACCTGCAATTTGTACAGTCAACTTGCTTGGGAGCTTTAGGTGCGCAAGTTTTCTTTCTGTTGGCATAAGCAATACATTTTGATCGTTTAGACTTCGTAATGTTTACTTTCCAATTTTCTGGATTTCTCTTTCTTCGTCGCGTCAAATTAGTAGCAGCTATATTCTGGTCCACATAGTCCGAGAAATCAGAAATCGAAAACGTAGATCTAGAAGGCGAAGGCTTAAAGTTTGGATCATTCTGCGTTGATACACTAAAGTCTTCCTCATCATCCGTTTCAATTGGATAGTCTACGAGTTTAATTGAGCTATTTGGAAGCTATAAAATCAAAACGATATAATATAAAATTAAAAAATATTCTTTTATGTATACACACGTTTTGAATTCGTCGTTTCAAACCGACAGCTTCTACAAATCCTCTAGGTTCGCTGTGGAGAACATTAGCCATAACACTTTGTGTGGAATTTATTTGCCTTGGGAAAACGTTTTTGCGCGATTTAATTTTAGGAACGATTTAGAAGTTTAACATTTGATTCACTTTGGCAGCTGACAAAAGAATGCACGCAAAATAGAAACTTTTCGCGAGAATAATGACGTTATAGCCGTTAGACGTTGAAATCTTAAT
The DNA here is from genome assembly GCA_916610125.1 of Cheilosia vulpina. Lineage (NCBI taxonomy): Eukaryota > Metazoa > Arthropoda > Insecta > Diptera > Syrphidae > Cheilosia > Cheilosia vulpina. The sequence continues at coordinate 110,241,078 of OU744276.1, read as the reverse complement.
AAGCGACAAACGAATGAGCGAGAAAAACAAAATATTATCATAAATAGTGACCGTTACGACCACTAGTTGTTGCATTGAAAAGAAAATAAGAAGATAATGATTTTTTCCTCTGAAGAGAAATTAAGTGCCTGCACTTAATGAGTATTACAATTTTGTAACTCCTGTAAAATTGAAAATTATGCCTCGCTAATTTTCCCAGTTATTATAACGTGAATAATTATTATATATTTTCCTAAAAAACTCATTTTTGCATATTTTGTACTTAATGAGTTTTACCTTTGAACCGACGATATAATTCTGCTTAATTTTCTTTTTTTTTCAACTGACAAATATAAACAACGAGAAAAGAAAAAACCAATATATTTTTTTTTTTTTTAAATTTATAAAACATTAAAAATTATTTAAAAAAAAAAACAATATCTATTGAAAAAAAAATAATGCGAAATTTAATTAAAAACAAAACGAGTGTGCTTTAGACCATACGCATGAAGTAAAACTTCTTTAGCTCCATCTATATAAACGTGTTTAGTTTATACATTATAGTATATCAATTTTCATCAATAATTTACTGGCTATGAGAGGAAGAGAGCAAGAAAATGGGAGCGCGCACTGCTCTCTCTTGCTCCCTTGTGACGGCAACGCAGCAGCACTCTAACGCTCTTGCTCACGTATTTTTCAACTAATTTCAGAGTTTTGCCATCCGATTCTACCTTGCGCATTAGAATGCGACCTATGGTTGTGGCAACTTCGCAAGATGCCTATATTTTTAGAGACACAAAATAAAGAGCATCATTTTTTGTCGTTGGCAAGAAAAAAATAGCAGTTCGTGAAGCATCAGAAACTTCCTACACTCGTCTTTTTTTTTTGCAATCATACTTCGACAGCTCAATCAGCATCTGCAAACTTTCGTCCATGACTTGAAAACAGGCCGCTGTGCTTCCCTCCTTGGCAGCCGCATTCAACAAGTTCAAATGCAATCCAATAACATGGTCAACCAACTTCAAAACTTTATGCACTCGCTTTTTTTTTGGAATTATACTTCGACCGCTCAATCAGCATCTGCAAACTTTCGTCCATGACTTGAAAACAGGCCGCTGTGCTTCCCTCCTTGGCAGCCGCATTCAACAAGTTCAAATGCAATCCAATAACATGGTCAACCAACTTCAAAACTTTATGCACTCGTCTTTTTTTTTGCAATCATATTTCGACCGCTCAATCAGCATCTGCAAACTTTCGTCCATGACTTGAAAACAGGCCGCTGTGCTTCCCTCCTTGGCAGCCGCATTCAACAAGTTCAAATGCAATCCAATAACATGGTCAACCAACTTCAATACTTTATCGTATCTAACACCCAGTGAGCTGTTCTCCTCATTGAGTACCTCGTTTATAACACTCATGTGTCCAAAGATATGTCCTTCTGCTATCTCTCGAACTCTTCTAATGCTATAGACAAGCAGCTCTCGGGAGTATCCCTTTTTGCCATTGTAGCCACTGCATTGAATGCATAACCTGGCGAATATCGGGCACTGTGCCACCTGATCGATTTTGACGCTCTCACTGCACTCTCCGCAGCGACGAGATGCTTCTCGCAGACTCTGCACCTTTAGCTGTTTAATTATATTTACCACCAACTCTCTAGCATCGTCATAGCACTCTGTCGAGTTCAAAACCTCAAACGCGGTCCTGTTTACAGTCCGTACATCGAAAATCTTCTCCTGCACGAGGTACAGACCGAGCTTTTGATTCTGATCGGGCTTGCAGGCCTTTGAAACGTTCTTGCTGCTCGAGAAAAAAGAATTTGCAAAACCCGGTCCATGGCTTTTACCGAGAAGATCAACAGCTGGTACATGGTCGACGTCTGCATATCGCTGATTATCATCTGAAACAGCCGCCGAAAGAAAGCTCTAACTGGCGGATAGGAGTCCTCTTGAAGTGTACAGAACACTTTTGCACTGAAGTTGAAGATAATTGGAAACTTTCCCAGAATAGTGTGCCGTATCTGTGGACATTCGGTACACCTATGCATCTCAATGAAGTCGCTCAGAAACTCCAAGCAGTAGGGAAACTTCAACGACGACAGGTTGTCAACGAAAAACTTAAACACGCACATCTGCGTGTCCATCGCTCGTAGCAAAAGTCGCGCAAGAAGTTAGCGTGTCATTAAATTCCCGCCTAGTGTCAGCGTTATACTGCTTGGAGAATACGTACACCAAGAAGCCATGATGAAACGATACCTCCTTCGGATCTGGCAGCTCAATTATGCGATACAGGTCATCCTTCTGCAAAATGTTGTAGAAGTTTACAATCTCGCGCTCGGTGCCGTTCTTAAGGATTTCCACAGACAGTTTAAGCAGCTGTTGGTTGTGCTGCTTCGATAGTGCCCTCACAAGACTTTGACTTGCCGAAAATGTGCTCTTGTAACTAAGTCCCAGCCTCAGGCCATTGAAAAAGTCGTCCACTTTGAAGTCGCACTTCTTGGATAGTGATTCTAATTTGTGGTTGGTTAGGATTACCGACAACAGGTAGTATTTGTTTTTGTTCGTCCAGGGCCAGTAGTTTATAATCAAATTGAAAGCTTTGGCTGTTTCTTTTAAATCCATTGTACAATGGCGGAAAAGTATGAGTGCCTCATCCCGAGCGCAGAATCGATTGCTCTGTAGGCATGAGTAGAATTTCTCCAGAGGAATCTCCATCGCGGAAACACGATACTTTTTGCAGAGCTGATTCAACGCACACAGTACTGTGACTAAATGGGAGAAATTTGACTCGACTGCCCTTGAGAGGGCTTCCAAGCACTTACTCTGTAGGTAATCATGCTGCAGACATTTGTGATAGTCAGTACTGAGCATGGCGTACAGAACGAATGGTGCATCCTTAGGGTTGGAGTCGAGGTCTTGATAGTAGTCATCAACAACGCCGGCGCGATGCAGAACATGGAAATATGTGCGCAAGCTAGAGTTCAGCAGAACTTGTCGGGAACTACGCTCAGATGTTGAGCGAGAGATAAGTTGGCGCAGCTTTTGCTGCAGTTTCTCATCGGATCCTTTGGCGCCCCCGGGACGGTAGTTGTTGGAAATATCCTCAAAAGTAAATAGAAAAATTATTTCAACATTAACGAATGCGGTTAGTTTTGTAATCGTGGTAGAAAATAGTGATGCTGACGTTATAAATGATCTGGCCAATCGGGCCACAACAAAAATAACCTAATAACTACAAAACTGTCACCGCAAGGCTGTACCATAAGAAGCACATGTACAATAAAATTTAAATGACCGACAGCTAATCAGTAATCACTCTCATTGGGTAATTAGTCAGGTGGTACGAACCGAGCATGTGCATTCGACATATCCTTTTAATTGGTAGGTATGTTTCGGAATCTTCCATTTTTCGGACTTATATCCACCTTCATCTTTCTGGATAAAATAAGAATAAACCTTATTAAATTCACTAATTAACGAAGGAGGGCAATATCCTAACAATTAAATTTGGTAGGTATTCCGTCATCGGAGTAGCTATGCAAACACATACATCCATCTTGCATACAAGTTCTTGTATAAAATATGTACGCATCTCCCTTGCAATGCATGCAGGCGATTGATTAAGAACCTTCCGTACAGACCTTAACTGCAACAACTGATAAATTAAAGTACTTCACGATTTATGAAATAAAGGATGCAAGCAAATTGAACTTTAAGATATTTGCATGGAACAAGAAAAAAAAACAATTTTATAAATTGTGTACACACACCTGCAGGGCAGTGATGAGATCCTGGGTATTTGCAGTGCCACTTACAAAAAAAAAACTCAAATTATTTGATTTGATTTTGCACAAAATTACCAGCTGCTAGAAGACATGGGAGATCATCTACCTATTTTCTTATAACAAAACCTTAACAAATTAGAGTTTCATGTCTGTATATGAATAATATGATTAATTATTATTATTCACCATCTGTCAAAAGAAGAAAATGAGTGCATTCTGTAATTTGTTGAACAGCGAATAAAATAAAAGTTTTATATGGATGGTGATAAGGCATATGCAAATAATGCAATGCGTTCACTCAGAAGCAGTAAGGTAGCATTTAAATGAGGTGATATCGAGTTCGCAGTCTTGGTACATCTGCGCAAAAATTTACCATAACCAGATAAAAATTACCAAACTAGCAAAAAAAAAAATACCTAAGTGGCAACCTTGCAATAGGCCTGTCTTAGATATACGAAACGTAACTGGCTATGAGAGAATGAAATGAAACTGTGTGCTCGCACCTGTCTCTGTTGCGCCTACAGTGTGATACAGATAATAGGCGTGCACTGCAGTGATACCAGACTTTAGAGGCAGGTTATCCCACGGTTATACTCAAAATATCCCTTTGATGTTTACAAAATAAATAAATTTATAATTTTAAAAAAATACTCGTGATTCATTCACAGACACATATGTCATTTTATGAAACAGTTTAGGGAAATAAAAAAAAAGAAAATGAAAGCATTTAGATATTTTGAATGACTTTTTTGTAAACATGAAAACATTTAATTTGATCGTAGGTTAAATAATTTGTTTATTCTTATTGAAATGAGCAATTAGTAACAAAAATTGACAAAAAGTAAAAGCCCTTTCTTTTTGTACTATGAGGTCTGAAAAATCCCTCTGTCCCTTTTAGCTTGTTATTAGTGAGAAAACCCCGCAAAAAGTGATAAATCCCCCGATCTGGTATCACTGCTGCACTATTTGTCTTAGATAATGAAACGTAACTGGCTGAGAGAAAGAGAGAACGAAAATGTGTGATTGCATCTATCTCTCTTGCCTCTACAGTAATATTCGAAACGTAACTCTCTCTCTCTTTTTATCTCACTAATTTATATCTCCCTCTTAACTTCCGCTCGCAATTTCCGTAACGCTTTCCTGACGCATTCACCAGCTTACCCCCCAAGTCAAGCGTGCCTAAAGAAGTATTACTTCAAAAAATATGAAGCGGTCAGAAATTACAATTTTTATTTATTATAATTTAATTTATTTTCTTTTTTATAATTATACTTATAAGTCATAAATATATTATAAATTTAACTTTCATTTCAAACTAATACCAACAATGAGTTTGAAATTTTTTTGAAATTCCTAATCACCCATCCAGAAATTTTCCCCCAACCCGCTGTGTATGGTGTTGTCGATCTCCCAAACAACTCAACCAATTTTAATGAAATTTTGTGGATGTGTATGGTCGGTTGCAGCTTTAAGGATAGGCGGTTTAGAACCTGATAGGAGGCGCTGTTCTCAAGATATAAAAACTTTTTAAACGAATGAATGCACTTATCTACTGCGCTGTATTAAAATTATAATATTATATAGATTTGGTTCTTAAATTAAATTTCTTAATAATAATTTCTTAACTGCAACACAATTAAATTTAACATTATATTTAGTGAGAGAAGTTTCACTTCTGGTGTGTGGTCACAAGCTACTCTCATTTTTGTTATACACCGTAAATACGGTAAATTGCTTTGTCATAAAACCACACCATGCAATTGTTATTTGCCTCCAATGTTCGCTGCATTGATCAACAACCATTGACAACTTTCTGGGATTTGGTTAGATACAACATACGTATGCGATTTGTTTTTTTAATACAAATTGATCAGTGATCACAAAGATGAAAATGGTATGTTTTTGAATCAGAAATCCTCATCAAATACCATCAACATTTATTTAACTGTAAATTTTAACGCCTACCAAAGCATGCGAGGGTCCACTAGTTTATTATAAATTTCGTTCTTCTGTTTCCGTTTCTTTAATAGGCCGATGAAGATGTCCTTGAATTGGAGCACCTAAAGCACGACGAACCGTTGGATAATTCAAATGAAAGCGGAGATATTCACTTTGAAATACCATCGGCTGCAGCACATCCAGTTGCATCAGCAGAAGCATCACCATCAACAGGAGACACACTAATCAATCCCACAGATTTATTACCCGATCTCGAGCATCAATTGGAGGAGGCAACAACGGCAAAAACGAGCACAATTAATAATGTCGGTCAGCGAGAGGAACAGGAGACTGGCGGAATAATACCACACCACCGTCCACCGATGCTGCCCCAACACGATGGGGGTAAAGTTGGCAATAGTCAGCAACAACCGCAATCGTCCGCTGGAGGAAACAACGAGGACCCAATTGCGGACAGCGAAGGCAACGGCAGTCCCCCCATGCTGACAAAGGTAAGTGCAATGAGATACCCCTGAAGTATCTAGATAAACCATGCAAACAAGACTACCAGAGAGACTATGGTATTCGGGTATATATTTGGATGAGACCATATCCGGCGGTGTTGATTAAGAGCTGCCGTCCTTTTTGTCATGAGTTGAGCAAATGTCATCCGAAGAGACACCTCTTGCTTGTATTTTTGCTCGGCGCAGCGACTTGTGGTGTTCCCTGCATTGTTGCGTGTGGGGTTTTTGGGTAAAGGGATTTCTCACAATCCCCGCGGGAGTTGAGATAATTAATTTCAAGAGAATTTTCCTACCGGATGGGAACTGCTTCCTGCAACGGAGGTTTTGTATTACGGGTCGGGCGGCAGGATATTTAAAACAGCAAAGTGATTCCTTTAAATTTAATCAGATATATAGATATTGGCAAATTGGTTGGACTGGGGCTCCTTTTAATACAGTCCTTGAAGGGTATTCCAAACCATAAATTCCATCAATACGCGTACCGGTTTACGTATACCTGAAGTGTAGGAGTTCTTCGTTTTGCTTGGATAATCAAAAGGAAATTGCGGCAACGAATGTAAATCGTAAAGCAAGGAGTCGATCAATGGGGGCGGGTTTGGTTTATGTTTGCTGCCTTTTAAGGTGATTCCAATATGTTGTGTTGTTGCGTGCTAAGAATGGCAAATGGCAACTTCTTCAACCAAATAGTGAGCCACAATGTACCAAGTTGCTTACGTACACCATGCGCCGTGTATGAAGTGTTGATTTTGTGGTTGCATCTGATTTTCCAGAAAATGGAAGTACAATTTACAGAAATGTACGTAGATTTTCTTCAATACGTTGGCCTTTACTTTCAGTATTACGAATGCACTTCTAAGGTAAAGCTAAGGGAAGTTGCTTCTTTTTATAATGGGAAAATCATGATTGCTTTAGGTCTTGTGAAATTGAGTTTCTTCAGTATAATCTCTACTGAATATCTCCTATGGAACCACAAGCTGTTGTCAGATGGTTATGCTCGTTTCTTTGGTTAAAGCTTTGTAGGTTATCACAGTGCCATCAGCTGTACGAAATGGTAAAGGTTGAATTGGGTGAGATATATGGTTTGGTGAAGAGTTTATTAGTAGCCGGAGTGTCTTAGTATTACTCTATTTAAAATAAACTGCAAGATTTTTTTTTCTCGTATTTTCCATTTGTAACACAGAAATTTGTCATTCCACTAGAATTAAAAAAAAAAACACGCGGGTACTTACTCCTCTACTTTACTCAGAACGCACTTAAACATAAGTGCAAAACGTTAATGTTGCACTCCATTCGAGTGCATATCCCACTTTACAAATAACTGACTACAGAAAATTATGTAGGCGTAATAGATTTGTTACTGTGCATAATTGCAATCACTGCAAAGTGCGGCAATATTTTAAACAAGGTCACATTGTGGGCAGGACGCTCTCATCATCCAGTTTTACCCACCTCTGTGCGGTAACATTATCTTGAAAATATTTTTTTATTTAAATCTAGAGAATGGCCTTTTATTCTTGAAGAGAGATTATTACGAACGAAATTAATTAAATGGCTTAAAAATGAATATCCCACTTACAAACAGAGAAATATGATATAACGCGCTCTCAATGTTCCATTTGCTTCAGCACCAGTATCAGGATGTGTTTCATTAAAAGCATCATCGCATTCAGTTGGCATATACAACAAAGAAAAATAGCTTTCGGGTCAGGGAGCTTATAAGGTTTTTTTTTATTCTTAACTATAACAGTTTTGTTTGTATCCATAGATTTTCACTCGTTCTCTGTGATAAATGTAGTGGAAAACGCGAGAAGATTGTCCTTGTTTTCGTGTGTTTGTGCATTAAATAGATATATTGCATAATTGTTAGAAGGAAATTTTTTCATACTTTAAGCGGACCATAAATTTTAATTAAATTAAAGAAGCAATGGATTTGGGATGTTGTATATAGACTAAAAAACAAATCGACAGATTTGACGTTACATTTTTAAGTTAGTTTTAAATTGTGGCGGCTGTCATTTGAGGGTAATTTCAATGAAATCCAAATCCAATTTCTTTTTTACAGTGTTTTTTTTTTTACCAAGTGAAGTGTCTATCCTTATGACTGTGCCAGTCTCAAGAATTTTTGATACGATTTGGAAGCTATTTTCGCCTATATTTTAAAGGAAAATCCATCACATAAAAATGAAGAGTTTGCTGTTTTTTCAGGAAAGTTAAATAAAGTAAAATCTCCATCATGCGATTGCAACAACTACACGCAACATAACACTTCCAAAATTCAAACTAACTATTTATTTCAACTCGAAGTGACTTGACATCAGTAGCTTATCCCTAAACCTTTCTGACGATGTTTGTAATTATGCTAGTACCTGAACTATTTTCAGCGCTATTCACTTTTAGCGAGCAACATCTAGGAGTACAAACCAAAGGTCAAGACACACAACAAAATATAACAGTTTATGACACTTTTTCAGAGCGAATACCGGCGTTTTTCTGTTTTAATTCAGAGCAGAACCTGAACTGTTATACAAAAAGTTCGTGTTTCTTTTTAGCTCAGACACATCAGAGCTCAGAATTTGTGTTTCTTTTTCCGTTCAGAGCATGCTCAGAGCGGTCCCTATGAGCTCAGAATAAATGGACTGAGCATGCTGAGTGAAAAGCTTATTACACACTTATGGACTTTTCACATGAGAGCGAGCGAACGAATTGCTGAAATGCGAACAAACCACTTTTGATGCACTTATGAATAGAAAATTGGACATTTTACTATTTCAAGAGTTGGATATTTAATTATCCCATCAAAATGTATTAAGAAAATAAGTAAATAAACAGTTTTAATAACGACATTTCAAATTCCAAACTTTTTTCCGCGAACGAATACACCCTTGGCGCGAATTGTCAAAGTTTATTCACAATCCACATCAATTCACGTTCAACAAACTAGCGAATAAAATATTAGTTCGAACTTAACCTCAAACATGAAATATCATTGGCATTTCTTTTTGTACATATTTAATTTTTGTGGTGTTGTTTTGTTTTGGTCCGAATGAAAAATAAAAGAAATAGGTATGACTGAATCAGCAGATAAAACGGTAACATACTTCAAATGAGAAGGACTTAATATAATTTATTTGTTTATTGCTGTTATTAGTTTTTGTACATGTACGGATGTACATGCATTAATTGCTGTGTTTTAAATTTTGTTCCACCACAAACAGGTCAACAATATTTTATTTTTTTTTGCTTAATAGAATGTCGCTACCTTCAATTGTCGATTTTTTTTTAATTCAAAAAGTAGAAACAAATGACGGCGACTGTCATTGGATTCGCGGGTATCTGCGACCGAATAAAATTTATCATGTGAATGGAATGTCAAAATTTACGAATATTCGTTTGTTCGTAGGTAGTTGGTCGCTCTCATGTGAATGGTGGTGCAGGGAAATAAGTCCACGGGAAATAAGTCCACCGAGGGACTAGGTTCCCACCTAATGGGAAATAAAACCACTTTCGTGAAGTGGACTAAGTTCCCATGTAGGGTGGGAACTATGTCCACTTTCTGATGGGAACTTAGTACACACTCAAAAATAAGAAGGGGGAACTTACGTCCAAACTAAATTGGACAACAAACTCACGATCTTTTATTGGAGTAACTCCGACAAAGCGTAATAACGCCAACAAAATTTGAATAATAAGACCAACCTTGCACCCACCCCGTAATCCAACAGTAAATCCAAGCAGGGGGGTTGCAGGGGGGCAGCATGCCCCCCCATACAGATTTCATAGTTTGAGAGCGCAATAACACCAACTTGACGTTAAAAGGGAAATAAAACCACTCTGAGTTTTCGGAATTTATTTCCCACCTTATATGGGAACTAAGTCCACTTCACGAAAATGGTTTTATTTCCCCCTTGGTGGGTACTAAGTCCCTCAGTGGACTTATTTCCCGTGGACTTATTTCCCTGCACCGTGAATGGTCCTTTACAGTCACATTTGACAGTACAAAAAAAAACAGAACTGGAACTGAAAGGTTAACGAATTAAATAAATAACTATTAATAAATATTCAATTTATACATATATGTATTTATTACAAATGACAGCTATGTGCTCAAGTGTGTTTCATAAATACGTCAGAACGATCTGAGCGCGCTCGGGTCTGAGCGCGCTCATTTTGCTCGAGCTCAGCTCTGAACTAAAAAAGAAAAATGCCTTTTGAACTGTTTTTTATATTGCGTATTCGTCGACTTTGCTTTGCTTTCCTCTACTTTGTTGATAAGTAGGTGTTCAATAAAATTATATATCCTTATATTCAAGAAAATAAAATCTATTTCAAATTGTATGCATTTATTCGCAATTAACGAAAAACTGTTAACCATGGCGAACTTAACTTAACTCTGTGTTTGCTTAGATGCGTTTCTGAAACCAACAAACTTGTTTTAAACAGTATTATGTGAAGTTTCGCCCAATACTGCGACGAAAATAAATAAAAAAAATATTGTCTTCTAAATATGACAAACAATGTAATAAATGTCCCCGTTAACTGAGAAAAATTAATAGCCTCAAACACATCGACATTCGTATCGGTCCTTTTTCCTTTTGGGAAATTCTTTCATTCTTATTTTTCTTCTCTTTATTTAGCTTACAGAGGAAGCTGACCTCGGGATGTCTTTACCTAACCATCAGTTACCTTTGCAGTGGACTCTTACCCCGAATAACGTTTATATTTACTCGAATTACAGCCCCATAATGAAGTCTAAATATAGCCAATTCAGAACAGACACGACAGTTGCCCTATAAAAAGAAGCTTAATTTGAGTGAATGGGAAGTGTTTGCCTCCGGGAAACAGCAATTTGAAATATTTTACAATTTAATCACCTTATTCTAAGCGGGAATAACTAAACATCAACACGTCTATTCCCATTAGCTCAGTTCACTGTGAATGATTTCCATGTACCTGACAAGCTCATCGGACTTTAAATACAATTTTAAAACTCCTATGGAAAACTTGGAATACGGAAGAATAGCATCTGTTCAAGTCTTCTTAAAAACATTCTAAATAAACTGTTTAAAAGTTTTAATGCTCTGTGAATAGGATCTTAAGCATTAGACTTAAGGAATTGTTTTTGAGGACAGTCCCTTTTCATCAATCAGCGGTGCTGAAAGTCCAAATAAGCTTCCACTTTCAAGTGTTGCCAAACAAGACCGGAGGCGCAGTAAGCTTATCGCCATTGAAAAATTAGGCTAAAAGCTGTTTTCACCGGATGTTTTTTCCGTTTTCCGTTATTTTTTACTTTGTTCGTGCGTTATTTCCATGAATAAGCACCTGTTTGGTAGAGAAAGGTTTTGGTTTTGTGTTGGCGGATTGGATATTAAATGGTTTTTTTTTAGGATCAAAGAAGAGTGGCGAAGTGAATTTTTGTGTTCGCATTTCATGCTTAATTTTGTTGAACTTTTTGTGGTTGTGGTAGATTGAGTTTTATTTCACTTATGTAAAACGAATACAACAATGTAGGACAGCAGGAATTTCCCATGAGTATCGCTTGTTGAAATGGAAGTACGATTTTGGGTTGGCAACGAAATTGGCTGTGCTCTACGGCGCAGCGATATTCGATGTTTCCTGGTATTCTGGCGGAAATCCTTTGAAATATCACGATAGCAAGGGATTTTGTAGTGGCTTGTTTTTATTTTTGGGTGGGTATTCTGAAATGTATGGTTGAGAGTAGCTGTTGTGTTTATGATAAACAAATGGTATTTCCATTTGTCTATCGTAGTCTGCGGAAAGAGAGGGAATTATTTAGTTGCATGCGGAAGTATCATTGGCTTGCAAGGAGTGGGAGTATATGATATGGTATATATTGTTGTGAATGATATAATTTGAGATTTTGAAAAAAATCTGTCTATGCAAAAGAAACCTTTTTCATTCTTATGCAGATCTTCTTATTGCTAATCAAATTAGAGCTTACGTGTACTAGCCAACTTAGTTGAGATTCACCTTGATACCCCAGGAAATTTCTGAATGAAAAAGCTACCACGCAGGTGTTAGAAATATTCAAATAACTCTTTTATATAATTATATAATGTCGACATTGCTTGGGTCTAAAAAGATTTAATTAACATTCTCTACAGTCTCTACTCAAAAGAACGTTTTAATTTAAAGAAGAATCGTCTTAAGACCTCGTAATTCCGACTCGCTTCTTCTCGGAGAAATCAGTACGAAACGAACGACCGCAGCAAAATCACGAACTTTTAAGCTACCACACATTTTCAATGGAGGGTATAAGTGACTCATTTACGTTGAAGATCGATAACACTCCAGTTGCTCTACGAAGAGATTTTACTTCTAAAAAAAATCAACGCCGACTTCTTGCACACGGTGCAGAAGCTAGAAGAAGAAAATACCACACTTAGATCGAGGGTCACGAGCTTAGAAAACAAACTGAACTGGAGAGAACAGAAGCAGTTGGAGAGCGCAATTGAAATAGTTGGTGTGCCTGATCTTAACAACGAAAATGCTGTAGAGAGTGCAAACAAAATCTTTAGTGCCGCTTTGAATGTTTCTCTCTCCTCGGATGACATCCAACAATGTTACGTTAAACGCATCAACAGCAAGAATGTATGTTCGAATCCTAATGAGATGACGAGAAATGTTTTATGCGTTCATCTATCGTCTTATGATACTAAGCAGAAGATTATGAGAAGCATAAGGTCTGGGAAAAAAAACCTCAACACTTCGTTATTTGGAGGTCGAGACAAAAAAAGTATATATATAAATCATTACTTTACAAATTACAATAGGGCCTTGTTTAAGGCAGCAAGAAAAGTAAAATTGGATAAACACTATAAATATTTATGGTTTAGTAAATCTCAAATCTTGATGAGAAAGGTTGATAATGGTAGTGTTGTCGTTATAAGATCTTTCGATGATTTAACAGCAATTACAAATTAAAATTATGAATGATACTTTAGATCTCATATACGACGCCACTACCATTAAAACCATTAGAAGTGTTTACGATAGCATATTTTATCCTAGTTCTGATAATAAAAATCCAATTTTCATTGTACATCAAAATATTAGAAGCATGCGACAAAATTTTGATCTGCTACTTTGTAATATTGAAGGCTTTGTGAATCTGCCTGACTTTATTTTTCTGTCCGAGATATGGATTTATTCATGTGAAAAGGAAGACTACCATATTCCTAATTATGAATTTTTGGCTAATGCTAATGATACGTATTCTGCGGGAGGTGTAGGAGTATTTGTGCGAGACTCGTATGTGCGTGATTCGCATGATTTCGATGTTGTTTCTTATAGTTTGAATAGTGCTAATATAATTAAAGTCTCCTTTGATATCAAGATGGAACATTTTCACATTATTTGTGTGTATAGGCTCCAGTTGATGTCTCCTCATTTTTTCTTGGAAGAGTTTATTACGTTTTTGTGTAATGAAAACGGGGAAAATCTTATTATACTTGGCGACTTCAACTTAGATATTTTAAGTGATAGCCTTGTGGTTGACACATATGGATCCCTAATGGCGGAGCATGGATTAACCTCGTTTATTAATGATCATACAAGACCGACTACTAACACTTGTCTAGATCATGTATTTGGTCGATTTGTGAAAATCGGTAATAACCTATGCGCGGGTGTAAACATAGACCTGCAAATTACTGATCACTGTTTAACTGGCTTAATCTTATGTAACCAAAATGATAAAAAGTCTTTCAATAATGCTCCTCACATGATAAGTAAAATCAACTACAGACAATTAAATAATAACCTGTTGCACGAAAGTTGGGATGAAATCCGCACCGCTTTAAATGCTTCACGGGCGTATCACCTATTTTTAAAAATTCTTAAGAAACACATTTATATCTCCAGCTTTACCAAACAGCGAAGAAAATCTGATATTTTACTAAAACCTTGGATGAACGATAATCTTCTTAAAAAAATCAAACTAAAACATAAGTTGCGTAATAAATGCAATAAGCATCCACTTAACTCTGTTTTAACAAATCGTTACACTCACTTGTGCCGAAAAATTAAGAAAGAAATCATAGTCTGTCGTGATAATTTCTACCACAGTAGTATGAGAAACGCACAAGGTAATCTAAAAAAAGAATGGGAAGTTGTAAACAGCCTAATGAATCGTAAAACCCAAAATAAAAGCGAATCTATTATTCTTAATAATGGGAATGTTGACATTACAGATCAAAATGCGGTTGCTAACGAGTTGAATGACTACTTTGCCTCAGTGGGACAATTATCCTTCCATACAGACCTTCCAAATCTCTGCAACTGTTGTACTGCATCTAGTCTTGGATACCAATTCCCTGTAAGGAGCAGTTTCTTCTTTGAACCCATTACAGGGTTTGAGTTGCTAAAAACAATAAATTCACTCAAAAATTCGAACTCATGTGGCGACGATGGTATTTCCAACATTGTCATAAAAAAAATCGCTTTTAATGTCGTGGATATTTTGGCTATCATTTTTAATTTGAGTATATTCTCAGGTAATTTTCCTGATTTATTAAAATCCGCCAATGTAATACCTATTTTTAAAAAGGGCAACAAGAAAGAAAAAAGTAATTATAGGCCGATTTCATTACTTTCTACGATTTCAAAAATATTTGAGAAAACTGTTAAAGACAGAGTTCTAAAATATCTTAATAAAATCAACTTCTTTAGCGAAAATCAATTTGGATTTAGAAAAAGCCTCTCTACGGAAGACGCTCTCCTAGACTTTTGTACCTTTATTTACAGTGGTCTCGATACCAAGAAATGTTGCGCTGGACTTTTTGTAGATATTACGAAGGCCTTCGACATGGTTGATCACAGCATTCTCTTAAACAAATTGCATTGTGCAATATATATATATATCTCATTCTACGAAATTCTAATTGTAAATTATTTCTAAGACAAAAATTTGTATTTTTCTTGGCAAAAGATAAATTTGTATGACAATGGTTGCCATCGTGGTTTTATTAAATTGAACTTGGACAATAAAAGTAAATGTTAGTACCAAGCACCAACACACTAGATCATACGAGTCAAGTCCCAATTTAATTGTCCTCAAAGATGAGTGGGCTGTGCAAAAGGAAAAAGCAATAAAGCGGCAGAAGGACACTTCGATATTATGTGAACTCTAAGAAAAATGCGGACCCATAAAACAGAGATTCTTCCAAATCTCTTTAGGAATTTTGTGGCTTCCATCCTCATTCTCATATACATATTCCTCTCTGCATTATAAATGAGAATGGATTCCTTGTTCGACTGATGCACGCTGCACGCTTTTATGTATGAATCCCATTTAATATCTATACAATCGTAAGGAAAAATATAGTTTTCTATCGAGATGGTTTCACTTTTCTTTTATTTCGGCAACCAAATCTAATATTTGTCTTGCCTTTGTTCGCTCCCACCCAACGCGACATCTGCAACACGTCGACTTTTCCTCTCACGGACATGCAATAAAAGCCACTCTTGTCATAACAACTCATAAAATTCTCGCACAGTCTGGCGTATACGTAACATTTTTTTTTTAATTTTTTCTGTTTGGAAATTCCTCAACCATATTTCAATAGATTTCTGTTCTTGACAAGAAATTTCATTTGAATGACAATGAAAATGAATAAAATTTCTAGCCATTCTATGGAGCAGCCCGTCTAGCCTTTGGCCAAAATCCAGAAGTTCTTCCATCCACAACAACTACTACCACTGTTCCGCCAACAATTGCGTCCTCGACAAATGAAAACATTCCCGAATCAAGTATAACATCACCCCCATCGGCGCAATCAGTCGAAACATCCGCAGCATTACCACCAGCTGATTCCACCCAGGAACAGGTCAATCTACCAGCGCCCACCAAGGACAATGAGGATAATTTGAGTTTGTCGTCGTCTTTGCCAGCTGTAAATTCCAATGAAAAGGAACAACTTGGCGACATTATTGTTTCACAATCGGAAGCAACAAAACCGGGACCAGAACGTCGTTCTCTGACCATGATGCCTCCAAAGGTTCTTATGCTTTTTTTCGTTTGTTTTACTTGTTTGGATTCACACTCTCCACACAAACACAAAGTACTAGATTATCAAACACATCTATAACTGCAAGCCATCACACCAGAGGTCAAAGGACTCGTGTGGATTTTGTAGAAATTTTGTTGGCTTATTTTCGTTTCCTTTCTGTGTTCACGAATTTTCTTCAACGCTCTTTTGTTTTGTAGTCTTAAATCCTAGTTTTTATTTCTGCGTGTCCTTACAACATTCGAAGCAAGTATGTGTGTGTGTGTGTGTACTCGAGTCTATTTTAGAATATTTATTGCTGAAGCTTTACTCTTCGCTGCAGTAGTGGTAACCGAGGAACGTGCTTCGTTTTTATAAAATTTTTGAAAACTTAAAGACTTCCGTACTCTAGATACAGTAGTAGATGCTTGTTGTTTTGTTTTGAGCGATTTAAAAATAAGAAAACTTATTTCGTAGTCCAAACCATATTGCTTTTGGCTTTGAAGATGTTCGTCAACCTGAGGAGATGGTTTGGTTTGCTTTCGGGCCTGTCACCAAAAATGTAATTTTCGTTTTTTTTTTTGTTCTTTTAGACGGCGGAGAATTTACTGAAGCACAAGGATGGACAGTATTCCTCCTTCGATATGGCGCAATACGTATTCTGGACTGGCGATGAGGCAGGTGTGGCCAGGGCTGTGGAGGAATTCATCGAACAGGGCTTGGTGAGTGCTGTTATATGGCTTGTAGTGTTTATTGTTTTACATTAAGGCGAGTGGTGGCGATTGCTGTCGAAAAGAGTGATTGATAGTTTCCGGTGGAGAAAATTTTGAAAAAACCACGTGGACTTAATTTACGTTTTCTAGCGCAGATGTGTAATTTAGTCGGCTTATCGATATGCGTGTTGGGTGGATTTTTCTTAGAAAATTAATTCACTCGAAGCACGGCATGGAACCTACCTGCCATTAGGATATTATTTTCTTTTACGTTGAAGGAGCTGTACATTCTATATTAAGAATGAACTCTTTCCAACGACCAAGCTCACCAACCGACAGTAGTCTGGTCCTTGTTTTGCTAATGCGGTGGCGATTGTAAGTGTATATGGGCAATAAATTCTGTGAAATGTAGTGGAATTGTTGCCCAAAAAAAGGGTTTTTTGTTGTATTTATAAATATTAGGCTCAGCTTTCTGAAGTTTATTAAGTTCACGGGAGTGTCTTTCTTTTCTTCACAACAAATTTTCCCTCAGCTCTTGGCTAAACATTGGGCGAAATAAAACATATACAGCTTAAATGAGCACAAATCAGCTATCAGCTTGCAAACTGATTGTCGTTGAAAAAAGTGCTTCCAATTCGATAAACAAACCGAAAAAGAAAACGCCTTTACAACAGAACTGAAATTTATAATTTTTTTTGCTCCACAGAAGTTGCAGGCGTAGGCAATATGTACTTTTTTAAGTTACTTCATGTAACAGTGGCAGTTTGAGCCACATGTCGGAAATAAATCTATATTTGCTTAAAAATAAATAAATTTTATACATGTAGAACACAAAAGGTATGTGTACAAACTTCAGGCCCTGTTTCTCGCACAATTCGAAGTGAACAACGAAAAGGCTGTGTTGTGGAGATTTCTTGTGATTTCCATCGAACGTTGGGTGTTCGTTTTGGTCGTTGAAATTAACTTGAAACTCATAACCTCAGTTTAATCAGTGCGCCATGTCAAAAACCGAATGTTTTCTTACTCATTACTTCTTCTTCAAAAATCTCATTTTCTACGAAAGAAACGAACCTAGCATCCTTGACATTTAAATTCAATTTCAAAACATATACATCCAATAAAATGTCATGTTCACTACACACAGGAACGAAATAAGTACATCACTTCTGCTATAGAAGTTGTACGGTTTGTATTGGCTCAGTTTGGTATAAAGATGTCGGAAAATGCTTTCTGTTAACTTTTGAAATATTTCCATGGACTGAGTTTTTGCTAAGGTTTCCTAAAATTAGCTTTCACATTTAAAAAATATCCGCAAGTGTGCATCTGTCTTAAACCTTAACTCTTAACTTTTTATATTTAATAGCACTTCAACGAACTTCTCATACCAGACAAAATAAATAACAAATTATTTCTTTCCCTCTCGTTGGCAAATTTTATTTTGTTTCACTAAATTATGAATTCCTATATCTACTGCAGGCACAAGTAAAGTTTGTCTACACATTAAAAATTTGTCACCGCAATCCAAAGTACTGCAGAACAGCATTCCCATTGTGATGGTGTTTTGAGTCTTTGTCATATTTGACATTTCCGCAGAAATTGTTCGTTAAAAAGGTCATCACATTGGGGAGTACATACAAGCCAAGAATTTCGAAGTAGTAGCCTGTCTTCAACCTGAAGTCCATTTTCACTTAACTCAGTCGGCTCCTCCACTAAAACGTTCTTTCTTTCGACCAGTCGATTGCATTTTAACTCACAAAAAAAAAATTCCGCTTCCAAGTACTTACACTCAAAGTCACGTTTTCAATTAAAGTTCCCATTGTTTATTGGGGTTTTCAATATATTCTTTGTCTGCTTGCAGATGTCCCGAGAGAATGCTATCAAGTTCTTGCGAGACATTCGCTTAGGTATCGAGTATTTACAGAACTCATACGCCAACCGAGTATTCCCAGACCAACTGAGGGACAACTACATTAAGGTTAGTATTCGCTTAAGGACATTTCACCAACATACTCCTGTGAATACATTCAATTGGATTTCCATTGATGTCCTAATTACTATAATGGTATTACAGAAACACTCACACAATACCCATGCGATGGCAGCACCACCAACAATGGCTACGACAACAACGACGACTACTCGCCGACCAGCACCATCAACAAGCACTGAACGAACCAAAGCTGCTGCGCCTAGGGAATATTCAGCTGGACAGATAGTTTTGAATAAACATTTGGAAAAGACGTTCGAAGGGGTGCCCTCACTTTTACGATTACAAGATATTAGCAATTCTCATGAACGGGGTGAGTTTGTATTTAAAATATTTTACTACCACATCCTGCGAATGTGTTGAGGGCTGCTGGTTGAGATGCTTACTTTGTTCAGAGTTACAAATAAGTACATGAGTTGATTTGTGTGTCGCTAAAAAAATTACTAAAAGCCAGCGAAAACCACAATTAAACTCAAGTAAAATGTTACCCAAGGCATTGTTGCCTAATTAGATATGGGATAGGAAAAAGTAAGAACTCGTTGAATAAATAAGTGTTGAGAGAGCAAAAACCTATATATTTTTTTGTAAACAAATGCTTTGGTTGAAAATATACGCATTCAAGCAGACAATCATTAAATATTTTAAAAATATTGCTGTTTTAGAACACTAGGACCATATGCCCTAAATCATTTTTAGCAGGCATGATATAGACCCACGACACACTAAACACTTTGCACTTACACTTTTCTTTAAGCATTTTTCAACGGTCTTCTATGCTTGACTTCATTCCAAGGCATTTAATCTTATTAAAGGTTAGCTTAGGTTATGCGTCGTAGATCCCTTGGAAAAGTGTATTCTAATTTTGTGGAGATAAATATCTGCGTTTTTCTTAAAGAAATAATCTTTTAAATTTTGCTGCCTATATCTAAAACACAATAATCCGCTGCCTATTCTAGTACACAATAATCCGTTAGTACCCCAATAAACAGGCCGCCGACAATGAACAGGCGCCGACTTAAGGCCCACACATATAATTCGTTGAAAAGGCTCATAAAACCCGAAACCCGAAGCCGATCGACTAGACACATTCAAAAATGTAGCTATCTTCAGTCGACTAGATTGCTCTGGACTAGATTTAACCTCAACGTAAAACTTTAAGTTCACTTTACCTACGGCAACCACATATACGAACTGTCAACTTAATACTGAGACTCAGTCACGAATTTCTTGACTAGATTCGTTGGCAACCCCTCCATAGACGTCAACTGAAACAGATGTTCGTTCTGCATCTAGTTTACAGTTGCCTGCTCTTTCTCTGTTTTTCGATGTCTTGTTTATAAATAGATGGTAGTGTTTGATTTGGTTAATTAATATTATTGATATAGCTGCGAGAGATGTTTCTCTTTCTTAATCAGAATAAAAAAAAAATATAAAAGGTCAATTGATGCTACCCCATTTCGCTAGGACATCAAACTCCTTCCTTAACCCCGTGGAGTTTCCGGACTTTTGTGTTGAATTTGCCTACCAATCGGACTTTGTCATTCTCAAAATAAACTCTCAAACGACACTCATTCGAGTGCATATTTGCAGTGTTGCGACTAAAAAATAATGAATCCGGTCAAAATCTGACCGAATGACCGATTTTTATTTTCTTAAATTCGGTCAGAAAATCCGGTCAAAAGAGAAGACCAGAAGTCCGGTCAAAAATAATATATGTATGTAGTTTTTTTTATTTTTCTAATCTTAATTAAAGCTTATAAAACCAAAAAAAAAACAAACAATTCCTTGTAAAATTTTGCATTACAACGTTTTGCAGAAAAAGGAACATTCCACTCCACTTCAGCGTTTGAATTTGGTAAAACCAAAACCGAAATTGCAAAGTATTCTAAATGGCCGTCACTTCAGCCTTGTTTGAATACACACCCCCAGTCACACTTGGTGGGAGCATTCAAATGAAACTTGATTATTCACAATAAATTGGTTTCTGTATGAAATTGTGAGTGTGTTCGTTAAGTATGGCCAAATATCATTCAAATTGTAGAAATCTATCCTTTATGTTCAGTCATAGAACAATATTATCTTTCAGGTCAGAAAAGGATTTTCCGGTTAAAGAATTTTTTCGTTTCGGTTAAAAATCCGGTCTAACCGGATTTCAAAATTTTCTCCGGTCAGAGGGAAGAGATTTCGGTCAGATATTACCGGAATCCGGTCAGAATGGTAACACGGCATATTTGTAATTGGTTTTAATTTACAATGCTCAAAGTAGCGCTTTCGCTCTTTAATTCACACTTAAATTCCTTAAAGCTACATTGAGTGGCACTGTCATTTCGAAAGTGGGTACTAGCGTTAAAATACCTTCACACAATATACACAATCCAGACATTGCATGATTCTCACTTGGAGTGGGGTGCGGCAATCGAAACGTTTGTACATTTTACACAGTCCACAAGCATCACAGTATCACAATTCACTGTGTGCAAAAAATAATACTTTTACGATTAAAGTTTCCCCAAGTGTCTGCAGAAATTATCGCACGGACGTTGGGTATACGGTACACCATAAAGTCCTCTAAACTGTTTAATTGTCCTGCCCTGCGTGCGAAAATAAAAAAAGTGCGACCAAAGGATGTGTGGAAATAAGGGATGTCTTTTGATGTAGGTGACGTTTTTTTTGAGTTTATTGCTTTTGCGGATACGTGAAATATGTTATCCACTTACCACGTATACAAGTATGCTCAAGGACGATTTTTTATTTAGTCTTTAATGTTTGTGTGGCACCGCGAAGAATACCTCGCATGTCACATCCCTTATTCATTGACATTCTCAATTGCAATGTTTTCAGAAAATATCGAATACGATGAAGCGGTAGGACGTGCCAAAATAGCAAAATTTCTTTACACAGAATTCTCTTTGGAAGAGGTGATTTATCAACTGGCCAAGGTAATAAAAATAGAAATATACCCAAGGATGGCGGTCTATGGAATGTTGTTTTTGTGTCGTGTTAATACTTCTCTTTTTCTTTTCACAGGTAATGTTCTCCCAGTCACTGGCACATGGTTCGGATCAAGCTCAACAGGCGCTCCAGCGATTAACTGATTTTCTGGAGGTCGAAGGAAACCACGGAATGATTTCTCCAGAGCTACAAAAGAAAGTTTTGGGTAAGTAGGTGTGTGGGGGTACGAACATACTCGAAAGTGAAGAATATTGTTGAAACTTTGTTGTGGTTTATCTGCGCTTTGCGGAATAATCGACCACGGAATTATTATTACAAAAGTTATACAGAGCATCGTCCGAATGTACTACAAGGAGCACCCACAGCGTTTTCTACACCGTACTTTTGGAACCACAGCATCTGAGCGTGGGTATGGTGTGCATAATTGTGGTGGCAACCAGAGCTCATAGCTGTGGCAATTACGTGCTGGTGTCTGAAACGAACAGATTCTCCAATATGTGGTCGAGTCAGCGTGGTTTTTCCGGGAATACAAATTCAGCAAGAAATTGTCAGTTTCAGCAGGACGTGGTGGGAGTTGAGTTGTTTTTCTTGATATCGATTATATTTTTTGGAAATTATGGTTGGCTAGACGAGATTATGCTAATGAGTTTTCTTTTATTTCGTTGAAGTTTGAAAAGTTTTCACAGAGTTTTGGATATAAAAAAAATTGATGCTGGTCTAAAAATAGAACGACATGTTGTGGTCACCCAAAACTATTAAATTCTTTTATGACATTTGAAAAGTACCAGTTTTTTCGCCATTTCACGATCGATTAGGTTTTGGTATGACGCAAAAGATTGAATGAAATGAATGGTAATAGTTACCTGACGATTTTTTAACTATTTTCAATGAAGTAGTAAAGACGGAAAGTGACAACCAAAATGGTAATTTCTTATTTATTTTTATTCAGAGCTATGCGTATGCAGCGATTTTCTTTATTAGCAAAGTAAACCAACTAAATTCAGGTTAACCAACGTAAAATAGACGACTGCACAATAAAACAATATTAGAGAGTGACATTTATATACCCACCTAAATATAATGCGGTATATTTTTTGTGCGATTAACGTTTTCCTAGAGTAGCAGATGCTCCCCGCCGAGAAAGGCAGATGATGGAAAAATAATTATCCTCTTTTCCACACACATAAATGACGTAGTATATCATTTTCATCTCCGTCCATTAAAACGATTCTTTTTCCAATCAGATATAAAATAAAAACATACGACGTGAAATTAATTTAAAATATTTAACAAAAGTTCATTGAGCACAATATGCGTAAGAAACATACTTATTCAATTTTTAAAGTTTGCATACTTTGAGCACATGCTGAACCTATATTATATTAAACCTCCAGCAATCGTAGCAAATCTTTGCCTAAAGTTAAATCAAATTGTCAAGAATGCTAAGAAGGAATATGAAAGGAGTTGTTTAAGGGTGGTATTATGGGCCACATTGCATGTGTGCAATAATATTTTTAAGCAAATTTGTTTTTTTTTTTTCGTTTTCAGATGTCTTGCTTTCCGCCTTATCGGATACCCTGGTTGAACATCCAGAGCTCTTGGCAGCAGCACGTGCCAATCTTGGAAGCTCATTCGAGAAGATTCCAGTAAACTCATTGGACACTAAGAACTAATTCCAAAATACTCCAGTATATCTTCACCAGAATAACACTGAATTAGATATCTTAAACATAATAATACCACGAAGGGCTACAAGTATCAAAAATATTATATAATAATTAAAAATGCGAACATTTATTGCAAATAAAATTGTACTATGAACAGATTATAAAAAATAAATACACAAAATGTGTGAACAAAATAAAATGGAACAAAATTTGAATAATTTTATAAGCGAAAATGCATAATATACGTAAATTTAGAGCAAACAAAATTAATAACAAATTGGCATATGTACCAGCTTTAGTTATATAATTATGATATATGTTTGTATGCAATAAATTTATGTTATGTGTTTGTTGCTAGTCCGTATTAATGATTATTTAGACAAGTTGTAATTGTGGATAAGGTGACAGCGGCGTTATGTTACGTTTAAGCTTGTTACAAGATAGAAAGATGGAATATAGATAAATGTGTGACTTTTAAATTTATAGTTTACGTGCAATATGTGCATGTATAGATCATATATATCAATATTTTACAATAAACTATTACTATGATGTTAGACATGTTTATTTGGTTTTAGGTTTGTTAAGTGCAATTTTTTGGAGGTATGTAATTAAAAAGAGATATATATTATAAGAAAATTTACATGATAATATTGTAAAATAATATATTTAAATAAAAAAACTTAGATTTTAGGTAATCTTTTGGATTTTACTTTTCTTATTTTGTTTAGATTCCACGCAAGCATGCGTTTTATATACAAATAATAAACCAACAATGTCCACGTAAAATGCCAAAGTGAGATTTATGTCAATCTGTCAAATTAAGATGACTTATTGAACGTCTATCTTAGTTAAATAAATCTTCAGCACGCAAATACATAAACTATAGGTACTATTCGCAACACTTCCAAAAATCCACACCTATCATTTATCCAAAGTGGAAGAGACTTGACAGGAGCAACTTATCTTAAAACCTTTTACAGATATGTTCATAACATGTGCGAGTAAACTACTTTCAGCGAGCGCAACTTAGTAAATCGATAAATCAATATTAACACCGGGAACAGTAAAATATACCAGGTTATACTTTTTATGAAAGTGGAACAGTTTAATTGCAATTTAATTGCACATTCGTCTACCTTACATTGCTTAAGTTTACTCTGCTGAAGCAGATTGCTTAAGCCTCAGACCATCCCTGCCGAATGGGTTTAGGTCACCCTATCGCACCCCCTGAAATACCGCCTGAGCAATTCATGTGAACTTAACGATCACCTTATTAAATAATATTCCAAAACACCAATTTTTCATCATAAGGCGTGAATTCACAAATTTTTATTCAACTCATGTTTAAACCACAAAGGAAACAAAACAAAAGCTAACGTAACAACTAAGGAAACGGAACGATGTAATTAAAAAAAAACTGTGCAACAAAAAAAAGAAATGAACAAAAAAAAAACTTATTAATTTATATTAGGTTAAATCTCACCGCCCTCGACTGTAAAAAAAAATATATATAACCTTGGTTTGGTTACCTACTTAGTAAAGACAGCAAGCTATATCTAAGTTCCTTCCTAAAAAGAGCTCTCTGTAGGAGGGGTAGTTTTTTTTTTGGCGAAATATCGCAAAACAAGAAGATACACAGGGGTGGTAAAGGAAACCTATTACAAGACCAACAACAGAAAAAAAAAGAAGAGAATATTAAGGAACAAAAAAAAACCTAAACCTATCCACGCCAGAAATAACTTAAAACTAGGTACAAAAAAAGAAAACACAGAGATGACTACGATTGCGGAATTTAACTTTATGGCAACCCCCCTTCTTTTTTTTTATGGCGCGAAATATCTATTTTGATTATATCACAGTTTTGCAATTGGATTTGTTGGATTTCTTTTTGTAGACCGGGTGCAGCCGAGCTCGTTTCAAGGCATATGGGTGCTCAAGGTCACCCCTACACCAACTGAGTCTTCGATCTGGCGTTTTAATAAAAAAACGGGGCGGTCACGGCTTTATCGTTGATCGCCTATTTTAGGTTTCGGGATGTACGTCGCCTATTAACACAAGGTTACTTAAAATAACCTCTACACACTATTTCCTTTAAGTACCAAAGTTTTGCCAGAATCCTAAGTCCATACGAAATTTTTCAACACTGCCTTCTTATTTGCAAAAGGTCTTTATAAAAAAAAACGCATTTTCCCTTCACTTGGTATATAAAACAAATATAAAACTGTATGGCACTGACTGTGTGCCTCTGGTAGTGACTGTCCGAATAACTCGCCGTTTATTTTTGATTGTTGAGGCTAGTTGGTGGTGTGACTTGCTGTCAAAAATGCCCCACACACGGTGAATTGTTTTTGGTGTGAGAACCGAATTCTTTGCCGCTATATTTTATTGAGAGATTTTCCTCTTATTTTCTTTCCCTTTCTTTGAATTATCCCAAAACTCACTTAGTCGGGACGACAATCTGTGTTCGCTTTACAGGGGTCAATTGGAAACAAATCTTTGACGAACAGAACGAGAACCACCATCGAGACGACGATGAGAGATGAGACGAGACGATGACATTTTACACCCAAAACACATAACATCTCGGACGTGACAGGGTAACTTCAGGGATTATTTTATTTATATTTTATATTTCCAGGTTCTAAAGGCGTTTTTCTTTTTTAGGCGTTTTTCTTTTTTAGTTCAGAGCACAACCTGAACTGTTATACAAAAAGTTCGTGTTTCTTTTTTAGCTCAGATACATCAGAGCTCAGAATTTGTGTTTGTTTTTTCTCTCAGAGCATAACCAGAGCGCGCTCTATGAGCTCAGAATAAATTGACTGAGCGGGCTGAGTATAAAGCTGATTACACCCTTACAGGCACATTTGACAGAGAAAAAACAGGATAAACAAAATAATTGAATTGGCGGACGAACCTTGTTGGTCTGGAACTGAAGGTTAACCAATTTAATAAACAACAATTAATAAATATTCAATGTATACAAATACTTTATTAGAAATGACAGCTATGTGCTCAAGTGTGTTTCATAATTACATCAGAACGATCTGAGTACGCTCGGTTCAGAGCGCGCTCATAATGCTCGAGCTAGGTTCAGAGCTCAGCTCTGAACTAAAAAAGAAAAACGCCTAATGTATCTTTATCAGTCACCCTGTATAAAAATTGTTTATATCATTTTGTTTGCAGCTGAATAAATGTATAACACTTTCCACCTAGCGCCAACGGTCTAACCTGAAAGTGTGAGTGACATTAAAATTTGACAGATGATGACTTTAATGTCACAAATTAACTTGTAAACAAACATTACCTTACTCCATCGTTGTTCATTACATTGCAATAAATATTATATTGTACAAATAACCAAAATGAACGTAGACAACTCCTCAATGGACCTGGATCCTGAAGTAGCTAAACGCCTCTTCGCTCAAGGAGCTGTGTTAATTATTGCCGGAGTCCCAATTGGTACGCAATTTGGCATCGATTTATGCAGCTACACCGTAGGCGAGAACTTCCGCGGTATTAAAATGGTTCCGCCCGGTCCACATTACGTATATTGTGCTTCACAAGGACCTTATGGTGATTCTGCACCTCGAGTTGGCTTCATACACTACTTTCACTGCAATGAAATTCTAGTGCGCGAGTGGGACAACGAGCACGAAGAGCTTCGTGAGCGACAAATCCCCGACCCTGAACTGGAAAAGAGACGAATCCGTGAGAATCTCCTCGATTTAGATAAGTTTCTCGCTCCCTATGACTACCGTTATGCTGGTGACTGGAAGCATCTGACAGACACAATTTCAGAGAATGCAGTCAGCCGATGCCGTCCGGCATTCGGAACAATTCGCACAAATGTTGAACTGCAATCGTGTCCTGATTCAGAACGACCACGGGGAGCTCCCGGAGTATCTCCCAAAATAAAAGCAGTCAACGACGAAAATGATCTACTGCCTTACTTAAAACCGATTGAGGGAACCGCGCCACGTTTTACCGAGCTGCCGGGTCGCGTGCCAAAGAATGCGACGCCGGAAGAAATCTCTAAACATTATATGGACTGTTCGCACGCGGTAGGTGAGCTAATGGCATCGTTTGAGCACCCCGACAAACTAATGGAAGAGGTGCAACTGTCGTTTGTGATGTTTCTGATTGGCTACTCGGTGGAGTCCCTCGCTCATTGGAGAAAACTTCTGAATCTGCTGGCCAATAGTGAGCTGGCAGTGCAAAGCTACAGGATCTTCTTCATGAAGTACAGTGAAGTGCTACAGCACCAGTTGCCACATCTTCCCGAAGAGCTAATGGAACCTAGCGAGCACAACACTGTCTACAAGGACGTGCGGAGCATGCTTATAAATTTAACACTGAGCGGCTTGAGTGTCAGTGCCGAAAGGCTGAGGAAGCTGTTGGCTAAGAAGATGAAATGGGAATTTGTCGGACTACTAGAAGATGATCCAGATGATCTGCCAGTCGTTGTAGAAACGTAAAATAAAATTTATTTAATGTGACTGACAGCTGTTTTTGTATTTAAAAGTTAAACAAAGCAATATATTAATCTAATAGACATAAGATTAGTTAGACGTTGACTCTGTATGTTCACTTGTCCTTCTTGGGTTCGACTTCGAATTTGCCCGCTTCAATAGGTTTCGGATGTACTTCCCCAAAGTCTTTGCGATCATCGGCAGGTTGATCTTTCAGATCGACTAGGTAGGTTTCAGCTAACGCTTCCAGTCGCCGTTGGTTCTTTTCAAGGTAGCGCGGCAACCAAAATATCGTCTGGACCATTCTAAAAGTGAAAAAAAAGGATTAAGTATAATTTTGTTCAGAGGCATTAGGAGAAATAACACGTTCGGCATATCGCAATAATATGTATGTGTATTCTTCTTCAGGTCTTGTAATAACAGTCAATAACAATGATTAGTTCCAACCAAATTTGAATTCCTGTGGATATCGAATTTTCGGTGTGTGCACTTCGCTCTGACTTTGTTTGTGGAACAATCCATATCGGAAAATGCCAGCAGTTTTACTACACATGTTTGTCGTTCAATAAAAAATCGCCACCTGCAGACTGGCTGCTGTACAATAAATACGAGGAAACAGAGGAGAACATAATATATAATACACAGTGCTTTATCAAAGCACGTCGGAGTCAACTAGGTTAATTTGGCCTTGAAACTGAAACGGATAACTGCCAACTCACCAAAAGAGTTAACCACTTTCATGAACAACTGCGTTGGCACGAAAGATTTCTAAATAGATGCCACTACAACGTGTGGCCATTGTATTTCCACTAAACCGCTTCTAATTCATTATGAGTTTGCGGAGTTCATGCACCCCAGCGTACAGTTTTCGACTTCAAACAATACCACATAAAAGGCTGACCATACCATCGAGTTAAAAGAAGGAGCGCATTGTTCGCTTTAGAAAATTGTAGCTATCCATTACATTATGTATTTCCGAAGTCCCCACTCTGGTACTCACTTAATTAAAACATATCCTGAGCACGCAAGTAATAAAAATAATCCAGATGTCTTAAACATTTGCCAATAGTCCACCACGACTTGTTGATGCTTCATTTTGCTTTATGTAAATTGTAGACCCGTATTTTATTCGTTAAATTTGCAAGTTGAAATAATACTTTTGAGCAGGCAACTTTGGCCACGTATGTCGGAATATGTGTACTGTTTTCGTAAGTTATGATGTCCACTTTTCAAACTGTCCTTTGTGGTGTGATTTTATTTCAGTGGAGTCTTGTTTGGGCTTTTGTTACGTTGGTAACTGAAATTGCTACTACACTTTAAATCGATATGAATTATTTTTGTGAGTGATAAATGTGTGTTAAATTATGAACAAATTATACGTTGGACTAATGGCTTCAAGGAAAGGAAGACTTACTGGAAAGTGTATTAGTTAGATGGTATTTTACCAAAATGTGGGTCTTATTTCGATTGTGACTGTAGAACCCGGCTGTAATTTTTATCGCAATATAGTGTGTACTTTTATTAAAGTATTATGATGAATGAGTAAACACACGGATATTCGAAAAGGTTTCTTTTTAGCTCTAAAGGGAGATTTATTCATTTTGGGTATACACATCCTATCCTTACGGAAACGAACCGTCGTTACCATATATTTGTGAAAGGTGTATTTCGGTGGATTTCTTGTGCAATCATCAATTAACAAGATCCGGATCATGTTTTGGCACGAACTATCAACAGCTGCTCTTAATCTGTAATAATTCTTAGCATCCAAATAGAGTTTCTAATGTTCAGCTTAAGATATAGCTGACTGTATCCAAATGTTCAGATCGATAGGGTAGTGCCGGTTATCACAAAATATGACTTCACTTGGTAAAAGTTACGGTTATGAAAAAGAAACCACGAAGCAAAGATAATAGAATAATATAACTTTCCAGTGGAAAGGCGGCTGCCTACAAGCTGTTTTCCCGAAAAATTCATGAAATCACGCACCGATGATCATTACTTTTGTAGCATATGTGAGTTCATGAATTGAACTTTAATGCAATAATTAGCTACTCCGAAATGCGTATTTCATTATTTTTTTTATTTTAATCGAATCCTTAACAAAAACGAAACAAGTTCAATACCAAACACAAAACAATTGAACAGCGCGATACCCATAAAAGCAAAAGGAATGTTGACCGGCCATTAGCAACATGCTTTTTTGTAGCTCACACGTATTCACAGACGGGGGTTGAAATTACAAAAACAACAATGCAAACAAATGGGTTTTGGGGGGATAGACGTACGAAAGATATCCGTCTCTTTTATTCATTCATATCTGTCACGAAGTAACCGCACTCCCTTATCATGATTTCCATAGGTTATACTTGGAATTTTCCGGTTTCATTATTAATACCGACGCTTAAGGCCTCGTTCGAGTCTCGGTGGCGCGTATGAGAACCTTGTTGGCGGCTGTCTGGCGCCCATGAACGCAATCAGGATGGTGACCAATCGGAGAGATTGCTCACCTCCCTGATTATTGTAATTTAGAATAAGTAGCTTAGGTAGTTTTAAGTAGTTTTAATGCAAACATAATGAAGAATTCAAGTTTTCCAACGTTTCTTGAAAATTAAAAAACAAAACAATTTATATATAGATAGATTTAAGGCCGAACGGCAATAGTTTTAAGCATATTGTTAAGTTTAAAGCGCTCGCTAAGAGCCAGTAAGCTAGAATAAGATAAATGTTAGTTTTAGATTAAATTTAATGTTTTTTGTCTAGTATATACGTTTCAATAATGAATTAATAAAAATGAATTACAAAAAAAAAAAGAGTCGTGAAACTACTTCATTCACTTGCTACGGGTTCTCTTCCTGCAGTAGGTTTCATTTTTTTTACATTTTACATTAGTAATCGCTAAAAGTACTCATTTTAAATAAAATTCTTTGAGCTTCGGTGAATAGGTTTATTTCGCTGTTTAGAAGAGCCTGCTCTATTATAGCCAGCAGTCATTTTCTTGTATTTCCTTAAAAAGCCTCGTATCTTCAATTCAATCGCCTTGACCTCCGGATCTTCTGTAAGTATACAATCGAGATAAAAAATAAACACTTTATGCGAACTTTACTATTCAATCTTATCTTGAATTGTCTTTTATTCCACAATTAACCGATAAGAGTACATCGACCAATAACTGGACTTCCTCAATATTTTTAAGTAGACCGGCTTAATAAAAAAAATAAAAGAACGTCTACTGTCCGACATTTAGGGCGGCAAACTTGTTGAAGACCCTTATCTTTATAGCATCCTATATTGGCGCATAAACCAATGAACGATTTCTCAAACGATTGCAAATTAGACCTGACCTGAGCCAAGACCATTTATTTTTCCCTATTCCCGATAACGGATGGAATTTCTCAACCTGATACGAGTTTGTGACCAATTTCCGCTTCTTAGTCACTTTGAAGTGCACGCCCGCTCCCGAGATAAGCTAAATTGGTGTATTACACCGAGCGAGGGCAAAGATATTACAATTCGATATAAATACCCAGTGGTTTGGGTATCCAGTTCAATTGTGTTGCACGATGGATAGTACTTGCAACACCTTCGGAATTTGTCTACTTTTCGTGACAGTTTGTTCTGCTATTAGAACGACGGTAGCTTCTTTGAACAAATTTAAGAAGTATACATATATATTAGCTTTCTTTTCTTTAGGAGCATCGTATACGGGACCATGGATATCCCGTCGAGAGGCACAGCGTTCAAACAGCCGATGGCTACATTCTCACCATGTATAGAATCCCTCCCAGGGGACAGGTAAACGGAGTCCGGCCAATTGTCTTTCTCCAGCATGGTTTGGTCAGTTCATCCGACTGCTGGATTTTAAACGGCCCTGGCGAAGCACTAGGATATCTCCTCGCCGATGCTGGATATGACGTTTGGTTGGGCAATAACCGGGGCAACACCTACAGCAGGAAACACGTCAGTCTGTCTCCAAGAGGACAAAAGTTCTGGAACTTTGAATGGCACAACATCGGGCTGTATGACATGCCAGCCATGATCGACTATGTGCTACTCAAAACAAATCAGCCATCGCTGCATTATGTGGGTCATTCGCAAGGTACAACGGCATTCTTTGTGCTGACCTCGACGACGTCGATATACAATGAGAAGATAAAGTCAGCTCACCTGCTGGCACCGATCGCCTATATGGACAATGGCAAGAGTCCGCTGTTGAAAATAATTAGCCCTCTGTTGGGCCAACCCAATGCGCTGGTAGAGCTTATAGGCAGTGCAGAGTTCTTCCCAAATTCGGACCTTCTAGCCTTGCTCAAGGGAGCTGCGTGCAGAGAAAATAAACTAACCCAGGCAATCTGTTCCAATTTGATATTTCTTCTCTGCGGTTGGAATCAGGAGAGCTTGAACGCGGTAAGGTGATCAAATATTTTAAAATATGTTCTCACTCAAGTGGAGAGTTTCTTTTTAGACACTTTTGGAGGAGATATTTCTCACCCACCCAGCTGGTTCATCCGTAAATCAGGTGCTCCACTACACCCAGGAATACCAATCGAGGGAGTTCAGGCAGTTCGATTATGGAATCATAAGGAACCACTTGAAGTACAAGCAAGCAACACCGCCGCAATATGAACTGAGCATGGTCAAGTCTCCAACGTATCTCTACTATGCAAACAATGACTATTTAGCGAGCGTAGTGGATGTGGACAAGTTGAGGCAGAAGTTGACAAATCTTCAGTTCTCTTACAGGGTGCCGCATAATAAGTGGAATCATTTGGATCTTCTGTGGGGTATCAATGTTAAAGAACTTGTGTTTGACAAAATCATTGACAATATGAATGAGTATTATTAGAAAGTAAAGCTTTAAAAATGTATGCAGTTGTGATATGGTTATGGTTAAGTTTTAAGATTTAAGTTTGGAAACGGCATGTTCAATCGAGTAATAAAGTTGTTTAGAGTTTTAAGAGGTGGTTTGTGGTGCCACTATTGCAAAAGTGTTCCAACGAATTACATTGAATAGAGCATATCTGTATTTTACGGGCAATTTTCTCGGATCTTCAATGAAAAACGCCATGTACTATCATAGTTTTGAGCAGGAGGAGGAGGGATTTCCCTGCTCAGTGAAGCTGTACCTGCTTTACTGTTCAGTATAACATATTCCTACACATCGTAGTTACCTGGCACATTAGGCTGTTTTCTCTTTTAGCTCAGAGCACAACCTGAACTGTTATACAAAAAGTTCGTGTTTCTTTTTTAGCTCAGATACATCAGAGCTCAGATTTGTGTTTCTTTTTTCGATCTGAGCATAATCTGAGCGCGCTCTATGAGCTCAGAATAAATTGACTGAGCAGGCTGAGTATAAAGCTGATTACACACTAACAGGCACATTTGACAGAAAAAAAACAGGATAAACAAAATAATTGAAATAGCGGACGAATCTTGTTGCTCTGGAACTGAAAGTTAGCCAATTTAATAAACAACAATTAATAAATATTCTATTTATACAAATACTTTATTAGAAATGACAGCTATGTGCTCAAGTGTGTTTCATAATTACATCAGAACGATCTGAGTACGCTCGGTTCAGAGAGCGCTCATAATGCTCGAGCTCGGTTCAGAGCACAACCTGAACTCTTTCTTTTTAGCTCAGACTTTGTGTTTCTGTTTTCGTTCAGAGCATGATCAGAGCGCCGTCTATGAGCTCAAAATAAATTGAATAAGCAGGCTGAGTAAAAAGCTGATTACACACTTACAGTCACATTTGGCACAAAAGAAAACAGGATAAACAAAATAATTGAAATGGCGGACGAACCTTGTTGTTCTGGAACTGAAGGTTAACCAATTTAATAAATAACAATTAATAAATATTCAATTTATATATATACTTTATTACAAATGACAGCTATGTGCTCAAGTGTGTTTTATAAATACATCAGAACGATCTGAGCACGTTCGGTTCGATTACTTTACTCTCAGTAAAATGTCAGTATTGAAAAATTGACTCAGCCCTAAAATACGATAGATCTATATCTAGGATAAATTGAACCTTTATTTATTTCTGTTTTCTATGGCGCATAGGTCAAGGCTGCCATCTTATTTAAGATGAAATTATTAAAATGTTGTAATTAGAGATTATGCTGTTTTGTCATAGCAATTAAGTGGTTGACGTATATGACTGATTCTAATTAAATACTGGTGGAAATTTTCTTTTGTACAAACATTCCTACAGCAGAACTACTGATCACGCTACGATGCTTAATTATAGTTTTGTTTAAGTTGGAAAAAAAACATAATCAATGGGAAAAGTTTTTTTGTTTCAATTCGTAACGAATGTAGGTAGTTTTATTACTTCATATCTATATGGGTTCACTTATTATTTTATTATGTACAAAAGTTAGTACATATTGAAGCTGGCGCTGAAGTGGATGGCAGTCGTTTAAGTCGAAAGTCCCAAATTAGCGTAGCGTTTCATGAGTTCTATAATTAGCGTTTGATTTTATGTGAGCTAAAACTGAAATCTTAGTCGCAACGCAGTTTCAAGTGTTTGTCTTGTAGAAAAAATAATCAAATTTGTATTTATTTAAATTTGCCGTGTTAAACAAACGAAGTGGGCTCTTAATATCGAATGCATTGTTCGAGTGAATTTGTTATGAATTTGTTATAACTACGGGTGTAGTTTTTCATTAAAATTCTAAAGCGGATCTTTGACAGAGTCGTCCGATCTGTTACTTGGACTTTCATCAGTGTAATTAAAAATTGGTACGAGTGTATGGTCTTTTTGCCTTATTCTAGAATATTTTTAAAGAGCGACATTTAACCACTTTAACCACCAGCTGTGCTTTGGCTACTTTCGAATGGAGAGTACTGCACCTAACTTGGAGCTAGTTTTACTTATTTTTTTCGAACGCAGAGCTGGTTGTGTCAACTAACATCATTATATTTGATGTATTCTTCAAACATCCCACGAAAAATTCTTTCCTACATCCAGTATACTGTGCAAAGACAGTTGCTCTGAAGGCCTTTGGTCTTTTTTGGTACTAATAGCACAAAAATTCGATTACTTTACAGTATATGCAGCCAGATTTTGAAAAAAATTTCTCTGTTTAAAGTTTATAGCCAATCGGTCCAAGATTATAGCCAATTCGCTAAATAGCAATTTAATTAAAAGTGTGTTTCTATAAAATCTACTGATTGTACCTATACCAATAGATTACAAATTTTACAATCAAATCATTATCAACCACCATTCGATTATAATATCGATAAGTGACGTTATAAATTAAGCGCTTATCTAGCCATAATTGAAATCAGTTACAAGTTAATCCACCTAAAATCCTAATTTCATGTCCGATAAGTGACCACTTATCCTTGATATTGAGTTCCCATAACATTGTAATTGCTTCCCACGTTGCATAGGGTATAACTACAAACTATACCCTATACAACGGTGCACTTTCATGGCCGCATTCAAGAATCTAGTTATCTTAAATCGACTAGATTGGTCTGGATGAGATGTAACCTGAACACAAAAACTAGATTGGTCGGGAACGTCACTTTTCCTACGTCATCTACATATGCGAACTGTCAACTTAGTACTCAGTCACGAATTTCTTGACTAGATTCGTCGGCTACGCATCCATAGACGTCAACTGAAAGAGCTGCTCAAATGACCGATTTCCCCCAATCAAAACCCACATAGATCTAGTGAGAGAGCTGTCAGACTTACTAAACTAGATACTTGAACGTCCCCAATGTATTTTCTTTTCTTTTTTGTGTAACACACGATACAGGGTGAATAGTAAGTCGAAATAGTATGTGACACACATGGTGGCACATAACGTGAACTAAATTAGTGAGAAAAAGGGAACTATTAAGTTTTTATTTTTAATCTTCACACTGAATATTTTGTAGGTCCCAATAGGTAATTTTATATGGAAAATATCGCCATTGTGAGTTCGTAAAATCTAGCCTGGACACTAATAATGGTTATTAGTATCGCGCAGGGATGGTGAGATGAAAAGATTTTCGCCTGAGAAAAGCTAACGAATTAAATCGCAAATTAACTCCACATTAAATGTCACTCACATAAAAATGTCACTTTCTCCAAAAATACGTGCTTATCTATTCGAGGCATTTTAGTGGGCGATTAAGCTATCATCATTCATGGATAGGGCATTACACAAAATCTTTTCGGCATATTGGAGATTTTCGTTGTGTTTTCTTTAAAGCAACCTCAAGTTCTGTCTGTAGGTTACGACAGCTGAATGGTAGACAAAATAAATCAAAAACAATTTATAGGTTACCAATAACGAAGGACACAAGATATGAGGTAAAGCTTTTCTTTATAAAAAAGACTGTTTTCAAGATTAAGGCTTCAATTCGAGTAGATCCATTTACCACGATGGAAGGTAGTTTTGACTTGCTTCTGGTGTTGGTTGTCATCTCAATTCCAGCTGTTTTCACCCTAACAACGGTGAGTTGCTTTGAACAGCAGCACCTTCAACCAAATTTAATAAAAATGTATCTCTTTACATTATTAGGAAGATCGAATTCGACAGCATGGATATCCCGTCGAAAGTCATCAAGTTCAAACAGCTGATGGATACGTCCTAACCATGTTTCGAATTCCACATTCTCCCAAGTCGTACAACAGTGCCTCAGCTCGCCCTATTGCCTTTCTGCAGCATGGACTACTAAGCTCCTCCGACTGTTGGGTATTGAATGGGCCCGGAGTAGCACTGGCGTATATACTCTCCGAAGCTGGCTACGACGTCTGGTTGGGCAACAACCGCGGCAACACTTATTCGAGAAAACACGTTCAACATTCAGCTTTATTTCAGCTCTTTTGGAATTTCGAGTGGCATCAAATAGCGCTGTATGACATTCCAGCCATGATTGACTATGCCCTATTTCAAACAAATCAGCAATCACTTCACTATGTCGGACACTCACAAGGAACGACGGTCTTCTTTGTGATGACTTCGATGATACCAAAGTATAATGACAAGATAAAGTCCGCTCAACTCCTAGCACCAGTGGCTTTCATGGACCATCTCCGCGGCCCGCTGATAACAGTCGTTTCACCTTTCCTCGGGCAGCCCAATATGTTGGTGGAACTTTTTGGGAGCATGGAATTCCTGCCGAATATTAAGCTGACGGGAGCTCTAAGCGCTGAAGCTTGTAAAGACGACACGTCGACACAGTTAATTTGTTCGAGCTTGATATTCGCCATATGTGGTTGGAATAGGGACAGCTTGAATATGGTAAGGCGGACTTTTTATAGGCCAGATACTCAGGACCGTTAATGTGTTATCTTCTCTGTAGACACTTTTGCCAGACATTGTCAAAACCCATCCAGCTGGATCATCGGTGAATCAGATAATGCACTATCTGCAGGAGCATATGTCGGGGAGATTTCGTCAATTCGACTACGGTTTGGTGAGAAACCAGCTGAGCTATGGTCATTTTTCACCACCGGACTACACATTGAAAGAAGTCACAGCACCAACCTTTCTCTACTACAGCGACAATGACTTTTTGTCGCATCCCATTGACGTCTACAGACTGATAGAGAGATTGCCAAATGTTTTGTATACGTTTCGAGTTCCTGATCCGAAATGGAATCACTTGGACTTTTTGTGGGCGAATGCTGTTAAGGAGATGATCTATGATAGGATACTTGAAAATGTGAATAAAATGGAACAGCTTGTGACAGAGTATTAGCGCTTTGAGCATAAAAAGCGATCTACTTTCATTATCTAACTAAACTTTATTACTACACCGCTAGCTTATTGTAACGGATTGCCGGGTCTATTCGTTACAATATTCGCGTGACGTTCTGGAATGCGTCCGTTGGACCAAAAACTCGATAATGCGTAGCTCTCGAGCTGAACTGCTAACGCATATCAGAGTATTGACACTGAATACCTGAACAACACTGACAGTTGAGAAAAAATATAGATTTTTGTACATGACATTAGCTGAATTGTCTGAAATTGTTCTCAGCTTTGGCATTTTTTATTAGATCTCATCGTCATGTGAATAAATGCTAAATTCGAACGAATCTGTTCAGACAGAAAGCCACATATCTACCTACATTCCACATACTTACTTTACCATTATTATTATTATTATTATTATTATTATTATTATTATTATTATTATTATTCTATTAAACTATTGTATGAAAACTTAAATTATGTTATTGTGAAATATGTACACTAACTTTAATCATTTAAATTAGAACTATTACTATTACCATGTTCCCACCAACGTGATTTAGCTAAATCATCTCACAAATTACGTGATTTATCATACATTTTCGTGATTTATAATTACGTGATTTATACGTGTTTAAATTTTAATTACGTATCTGTCATCGCAAATCCACACAAAATAAAATCGAACATACCTGTTCTTAACTTCAGCACTTTATTCAGCAAACAAAAAAGAAAGAAAAACTGTCAAAAAAATTATTTCAAATTCAATTTTCTAATTTTGTTCGTGTTTCGGTGAGTTTTTGATATTTTTATTAAATTCATGCAATGAAAAATTGTTTTATTCTTGGCAGGTATGGCAAAAAAACAGAAAGAATAACAATGGTGTTGGACACCTAATGTCAAAGTCGACAAAAATGTCAAACTAAATCACTTAAAGTTCGGTGGAGACGCCTTTCGTGATTTATAAATCACTTCGGCTAAATGACGTTGGTGGGAACATGGTATATAACTCATTATTATATACTCTCGCATAAGAATCCCACTCAATGAGATCTAAAAATGTTGTAACGCAGTGAGCAGTTAGCCTTCAGCAATAAAGCGTCAACACTACTAAATCTCATTGAGACCACATATTTTTTTCATTTCTTTGCTTCGACGACACAGAATCCTTTCAGCCGAGTTGTAGAATAGCTCGAGCTAAAAAATCAAACTTTTGTTTCAGAATGTATTACATGTATCTGGTAAACTTACATTACATTTTGACAGATCGTTATGGATGTTGCGTTTTTGTTTTGTAGCAAAGTAATCAAGGATGTTCTTTTTTAATGATTACCTCAATGAGAAGTATGTAGAATTTGAAATGGTTGAAATAATAAAGAATTACATTTTTGAAAGAAGTGTTTTCGAAGAATAGCTGTTTTCTGTGACACTTATACACAGCGTATTCTATTTCAAAATTAAGCTAGGGATTAAATGTTTGGAGAGAAAAGCTGGATAACAGCTGAAATTTAGTAAATTTACTAAGGTTAAGGGGCTACACACATATAAAGAACTTTGCGTTAGAATAAATTTGTTAATTATTGTAAATTAATACAAAAGTGTTTAAACCTGCTGTCTGTCCGAGTTTGCCTTTACATCTTTCATAATAACAGTTGACGACGTTACTCGAAAAAAAGTAGGTAGATAAAGAAGAAGATTGGTCGCAGGTGTTACGGTTTCAAATGCGACACTAGCAGATAAAATCTGCTATTAAAATAATCGAAGAAACCTAAATGATAAGCACATGATATGTCTAAGATAGTCAAAATGTCCATACAGTATTGATCCCCTGCTATGGCAAAATGGTTATTTTCGACTAAATAACCAAACACTTTAAACAATGACCAATAAACTTAAGCACACTTTTCCTAGTAGACATGATTTCAGGCCATCAGCACAAACTATAGCCCACAACTACTAAAATGATTCAGCTGTTCTACTACGGTGCATGACACACTGAATAGCGTGTACATAATCACCAATATGATATAGATCACCGTTTGACACTTAATATAGGACCTATTGGGGCCACAGGATAATCCAAATCGCAGAAAAATGGCGACCTATATGAGGAGTTCATAGAATTCCAGCCTTTCGACCGGCATGAGACTGTGATGTCTATGACTTCAGTTGATATTCACAATTGATCTTCCCTTAGTATAGTCATTTTATTTTCTTCGAAACTGAAAATACAGAAAGGCACAGGCACTGGGCATATTCAAAAATCTAGTCTGGACTAAATGTAAACTGAACGCAAAAACTAGATTGGTCGGTAACGTCACTTTTCCTACGTCAGTCACATATGCAAACTGTACACTTATGTGGTTTTCCATTGGGACAAAAAATCAATCTTTTTTTTATCTTAATCACTTTTCATGTTCCATTGGGCAAAAGTATCAATGTTTTTTTTTTGATTCGGATCACTTTTTGCACATCTCGATATTTTTGTCAGATTTACACATACTTCCACAAATACCAATATACTTTGCACAGCTGTTTTACGTGATTTAAAGAAGCTTGCTTTCAAAACAAATGCGCAAAGTTTCGTGAAAACCAAAATAAAGAAATAAATAAATATCAATGGAATAATTTTGAAGGGATTATTATCTTCATTAATTTCTTGATTAGATTCGTCGGCCACCCCTCCGTAGCGTCAACTGAAGCAACTGTTCATGTGACCGAATTGAGACACATTAAGTCACACAGTTGTCAGACTTACTAAACTAGATGCTCGAGCGTCCTCAGTTTGTTGATATTACAATTAATATATTTGAAAAGCAAAAAAGTCAGTCTCAAATTCTTAATAAGAAATCATAAGGAGCCCAAAAAGTTCCATCTGTGATTACATTTTGTTAATTTTCATCGGATTGAAGGTATATAAAAAAAACACAATTGCAGTTCCAATTCCAACTCTGTCAAAGCAAATGCGTACACTTCCACACAATGTTAAGGCTTTTTATTACCACAGAAACCAGTCGAAAAAATAAAATTCCGTTCTCGCAACCATTGCACTTAGGACCGATTAACATCATCCATAATAGCATCGTAAACTTCTTCCCTAATATTCAGGCCCCAAAGAAAGTCCAAGTGATTCCATTTTGGGTGTGGTACTCTCCATTCGCCCTTCAGAGTCAAACCTTTGAACTCCCTGATCAGCCTATGTACATCGATTACAGAGGCCAAGTAATCATTGTCACTGTAGTACAAGAACACCGGCACATCGATTTTCTCAATTGGATAGTTTGGAGGTTTTGCACTTCCGTAGGTGGCTTTATTACGAATCAAGCCGTAGTCAAATTCACGGAAGTAACCAGATTCGTACTCCTGCAGATAGTGGTACATCTGGTTGATTGAAGCTCC
Source organism: Cheilosia vulpina (assembly GCA_916610125.1). Taxonomy (NCBI): domain Eukaryota; kingdom Metazoa; phylum Arthropoda; class Insecta; order Diptera; family Syrphidae; genus Cheilosia; species Cheilosia vulpina. Next base: position 110,199,946 of record OU744276.1, on the reverse strand, counting down.
AGCTGGGGTTGTTTCCAAAATTTCGGGAATCAGAGTCTAAAACCAGAGGGAACTTGTGAGTTCTATGCTAAAAAAAGACTCATGCTTAAGTTTGAACTTACAGTATTAAGATTTTCCTGGTCGAAGCCAGCCATGAGGAAAAGTACATTCGAACACATAATTTGGACTGGTGACGAGTCCCGGCAGGCTGCGTAACCTAGCAAATCCATAGCCACGCTATTGGGCAGGAATTCCATGTTACCAAAGAGTTCGATCAATGCATTCGGCTGTCCTAACAATGGACCGGCAATCTTAGCCAATGGGGATTCCATATGATCCATGTATGCCACTGGAGCCAGCAAGTGAGCGGACCGTATGCGACTCTTGAACTTTAGGTTAAGGGAATTTAACAGCAAGAAAGTAGTTGTGCCTTGGGAATGGCCGAAGTAGCGGACTTGATTTTCTCCTGTCATGTAGCGGACATAGTCAATCATGGCTGGCAAGTCGATGATGCCAATCTCGTGCCAGTCGAAAGCCCAGAAATTCCCGAATAAAGGACTGTACTTGACGTGCTTCCGGGAGTAGGTGTTTCCACGAGCGTTGCCCATCCACACGTCATAACCAGCATCGGAGAGAATGTAGGCCAAGCCATTATCGGGACCCAGCAGGACCCAATCGCTGGAAGAGCACAACAGGCCATGCATTAGGAAGGCCACTGGGCGCGGTCCGGGATTATTAACTCGTGCGGAGTATGGAATTCGGTGAACACCTAGAATATAACCATCGGCCGTTTGAACGAAGTGCTCCTCAAACGGATAGCCATGTTTCTTTACAATGGTTCCCTGTAAAGAGAGAGGGGATATGAGAATTGATTGAAGGTAGTTAGCTATGCTTACCGTTGTGACGGGGCTGCTCCTTTCGGTATTTGGTGCTCCCACAATTAGTGGGGTAAAAGCAGCCAAGAGAAATAAATACGTTTTCATGCTCAGGTCCTTAGCAACTAATGACATTGAACGGGCTGTGAATTTCTTTTATACCATTCCGGTTATCTAGAGCCTCTGGCAATTCTATTTATCGTCAACATGGATTGATATCACATGGCGATTAAGCGATTTCGCAGGTGTTTTCTATTTAAATCACTTTAGCTTTAGTTGCCGGAAGCCTGAGGTTGGATTATCGCCTGAAGTAGGTATGATGAAAGGGAAGGCCTCCCAGTTATATTTTTTATTGCTGTATAGTATTGTTTTTCAATATTCCAGCAATATCGTTGGTATATGATGAGCAGCTTTCTACAAGTTCATGTTCGTGTAAATATTGTAGGTTTTTAAATCCTATAACAGCAATTAGTTCGAGTTCGAGCTACTTAAGATTAGCCTTATAATTATAGTCAATGAAGGCAATACCTTGAAAAGCAATCTTGCATTTATCAATTTTATATTTCAACATACACTGTCATACAATAAAAAGTTAGTAAGTTTCATATAAATTGCTACTAATACTCAGCTATTTTGGAACGCACTGTTGCTTATGGGCGACCAGATAAGAACGATAGGGGTACAAATTTAAATAATATAACAACGATGTGAGCTATAAAATTGATTCTGGCTTTTTCAAAGCTACATTGATGCCATAACGGTGGGGAATGTCACCTAATTTAAATGCCCACCGCGGCTTCGCTGGCAGTGCTTCAAGCTGTCGGACCAATTTTTGATAAATCGCCTCCAATATGTAAATTGTACAGCTCTATTCCACCAATCCAAAATGCGGATCTCCGGTCAACGGCCCACCTTATCTTATAGAGATGTACGCCATAATCCAACTGCAAAATAAGACGGGCGATACCCAATTCAGATGATCGGCTTTTACGATATTTGCCGCTGTGTTTTTTTCATTTCGCACCAATTTACCTGTCTGGTTGGTGGCTTAAGGTCCAAAGAAGTTTACTCTCAATTGCCTGCTCACGGAAGTCATGATTACGACTGTCAACCGACCTCCCAACGAAATTCACTTTGCGTACTAACATACAACTGAGCCAGAATTTCGATCATATTTTTTAAATAAATAGATCACCATCGGAAAGCATGGAGCGATGCTGGATGCGATTGGTAACTTTTAGAGCTGATGAAACATAACAAATAGAATAAGTATCATTGCTATAAGGCAACCTAGGAAATGTTTGCAGTTTGCTTTCTTTTACAATATTCAGTTCAGAAAATAAAAACTTGCAACTTGAAAAACGTTAATTTTTGAATCAATAATTCTTAACAGAGTTGGACGAATATTCAAGCCCACTCATTGCTATTTAATAACGAAAAATTATACGTGTCCACTGTTTTATTTTTCGAGAGATTTTCCGCCCATGGCCATTACATGAGACTTATTAACACAAACCAAATTGTGACTGGAAATTTCGCAAATATATCAGGAGCGATAAACGCATACTCTTATTTTATTTAAAATAAAACAATACTTAAGTCAATATGCACTTTGTCTGTGAAATTCAACTTGTTAAAAAATATACCGTCTTCATTTTATTTGTCAAAAAGCATTCAGGCCATTACAAATGGATTCATGGTAGATGTTGACTTGATTGAGTTTTTCGTCAGTGAAAAAATGTGTCATTAGGCGGAGGGCAAGTAAAATCGACAGGATTTTCTTTTTAATTTGTTTTATCTAAAGTAGGCAAACTGTAGACCAGTGTTACCAGAAGGTTATGATGGAGTATCTCAGATTGACTGTTCAAAAATCCCTTTTCGATGAACTTTATCCCTTTTTGTTAGAATAAACCCCCCCTAACAAAAAGAAAATAAAAGGAACAATATTTCTTCTTATACAATCGCTGTGGTGATTCTCCCATTCCGTCATTCTAAAAACAAGGAATGAACTCTCAAACCAAAAATGTGTAGTTTCATTAAATTTACCTGTCGACAGAAGCAACAAAAAATCAGTTTGAAAAATTTGAACGACAACGAACTAATTCCAGATGAGTTTGTTTTGCTGTGAAGTGAGAACCATTTGATTTCACTACTGTTTAAAAATCATTATTATATGGAACTTGTAACTATGAAAGAAAATCCGTTTTAAGCTTTTAAGCTAAAATATCCCTTTATCCCTCGGACATATTCAAATTTGCAGAAAACCCCTAAAAAGCGATAAAACCCTTGAATACTGCTGTAGATTGCAATAGGTTCGTTCGAGTACTCGGTTTGAATCGAACGCAATCGATATAAATCGACCGCAATCGCACAAAGTCTATACACGTACTCTCAAAAATGACAAAAAGAGAAAATTAGCAAAATAACGAGTAACGAGTGGTTCCTCTCTTGGCTTGAAACAGCTCAGAGAATTTCAACCGGTAAGTACTGATAAAAATGTCAAATACACAAAGTTGTCAAGAAACAAATTCAAAATCGGTTTTAAAAAAGGAATTGCTAATAAAATCTGTAAAAATAAAGAAAATTCGGTAGAGGTCGAATGTTGTCCTAGAACGTTTCATAAGGTAAGTTGCAAAAAGGTTAGTTATATATTTATTTGTGATATGGATTATGTCAAAGGTGAAAGTAGCTCAAAGCAGCTGAAGGTCTATCCACGTACTTCTGCTCGGGAAAGTACGCTAATAGACCTAATATAATAGTATTTATTTCGTTCTCGATATGACAAACAGATAAATTTTTTGGAGAAAATATCCATTTGCCAAACAAAAATATTTCTTTTTTGATCTGGGACAATTTTGAGAAATCTTAAATTTTTTTCTCAGATTTACACATACTTTCACTAACACCAATGTGTATGGCAAATATGTAGCTGGCGGCCTGGCGGTTACGAATTGTTTATCGTTGGGAGGAATGCTTTTTGAAATTAATTATTCATTTTTTCGCGTATACCACCAGTTTATATTAAATTATTTCGAAATGCGAAATTATAAATGTGCGAAAATCAATTGAAATCAATTTCCATTGCAATATGCAGCCAACTCAATAAATTTACCTGTACAAGAACCAAAAATAATCTTGCTCGATTTGGCAGCAGAAATCTGAGATCGAAATCTAAAATGGCAAATCGAAAACGACATTAATTTGATTTTATCCCCAAAGCAAGATAATAATCATTCAGCAGCTGTACTGCTACAGCTCCTGCTTAATTCGGCGAACAATATGACTGAGGTGAAAAGTGAGATAATATTAAGCTTTTATAGATAGTACAACGCGAATTCAGCCTAAAAGCGGGAGCGCTAGTCGCTAGCGGCAACCGCTGAGCTGACCAAATCTACCCCTGTCAGCTAAAGTGTGGTGTATTTCGTTTTTCACCTTCCATTTGGTTGACGGTCGCATTGGGCGATTTCAAAATTTGTTAGCTTTCACTAGTAACTTGTAAGATATCTGTGAATGTAGGTGGATCACGTAGAACTACTCGATCAGAAATGGCACTCTAAGACGAATTGATTCTTCCTTTTGGAAGACAATTATGTCGTTCGATGCTCGAAATTGCTTTTCATGTTCGATTTACCAAAAAAATCAATCTTTTTTGATCTGAGGCACTATTGAGGAATCTCGATTTTTTTCTTTCACTAAAAATGTGTATGACAATTAAAATTGATTTGCAGTGCAAGTGAAAAAAAATATTTTTTGCGGCCAACTCAATACACCCAAGAACCAATAAAATTCAGATTTTATTTTCGATTTGGCAGCACAAATCTGAAATCTCAGATCAAAATCTGAAAAGCCAAATCGAAAACGACTTTGGTATTTCTTTGCCCGAGTTGTATCACTTACGACAGCTAGTCGAATTTTACTTATCACTCCTAAATAATGGCAGCACTTTAATAAATTTATAATTCTTTTACAACAGCATGCTACACCGAAGATGCAAGAGCTACATTTATAAAAGAGAACCGACCGTTTTGGGTTCTTTCAGCATCTTAAAGCGCGCTCAACGCCTTACCCACTTATTAAAATGCGCAAAAGTTAGGTTAGCTAAATAACGTCAGTGAGCACACCCAAATTTGACGTAACTGCTGTGTAACTAATTGATAACTTTTATACAGAGTTTATTAATGCGGGGGTGAGTGTTTTACCATTTGGTGTGGGATGGCCGGGATAATCTGCAAAATGCAAGTTGCAACAAAATCACTGATGAAGTGAGTATTTTGCGATCTTGAGGAGTATCGACATCGATGGGTTGGGTATTTTGCATCAGAAATTTCAAAACAAAACTGACAGTTGCAAAGGCGAAGGACAAAATGGGAATTTGAAAAACGTCTTTATTTGTTATTTAGTCATAAAGAAGATCCTTTTTGCGGCACTTACGTAATACCCAAGCAATCTTAACGAATGAACTTTCATATGAAAGCAGTGGGAATGTTTAAATATTTGGTTTAGTAAGTCTGACAGCTGTCTAACTAGATGTATCTCGGTTTTGATTGGCTGAAATCGGTCATATGAGCAGCTGTTTCAGTTGACGTTTCTTGTCAAGAAATTCGTGGCTGAGTACTAAGGTGACAGTTCGCATATTATGTGGCTGACGTAGGAAAGTGACGTTCCCAACCAATGTAGTTTCGCATTCAGGTTACATCTACTCCCGACCAATCTAGTCGACTTGAGATAACTAAATTTTTGAATGTGCCCAGTGACAACACTTTTATATAAAAATGTTGTACGGATATCTTTGTTCTACAAAATGCTGCATGTTTAAGTAGACTGTGTCTTAAATGTCTCTATGACGCGAGTTAAGTATCCATAGCAAAACATATTGAGAAAAAAGATAACATTATTTGTATTCAATGATATCTTTAGTCTCTAGTACAGTCTTGCACACAACGCTACAATGATAACATATGTAAAAGAGATAATATCGTTTGTATACAATGTTGGAATATTATCTCTTCTTCATTATCAAGCAAGACGATTGTACGCTTGGGTCTCCTTGTAGATAGATAAGAAAAGTATATAAATACGACTGTATGATGAATTTATCGACAGTCTTATTGTAACTACATAGTAGCCTTAAGCTCCTTTTAGAATTAGTAAAAAGTATTTCAATAATAAAGGACATAGTTCCAAATAAATATTGTTTAATTTTAAAAGTAAGAACCAAGTGTTTTAATTGGCGATCCTGCCAGGAGGTTAAATATACTTTTTAACTTCAATCGAGCGGACCTCGGGAACAAGTAGTGAAATCTAGTATAAACAGAACACTCGCGTTACCGGTTACAAGAATTACCTAGCATAGCAGGTACAAATATAGCTCCTTCGTACGAAGCAGCAAAGCAATTCAGTGAAAGTGTATATGTGGAAAAAAAAACACACAAATTCGACGACAACAGACACGAGTTCAAAATGGAACAACTCGCAGTATTAATGGCAAGATTAGAAGCTTTAGAAACCAGGTGCAACACAGTAACACAAACCCTAGAGCACACACGCACAGAGAATGCAAGGTTAGCAGCAATAATAACTAACCAAAATCAAATAAACACTAATTTAGAAACAAAACTAAATGAAGTAAAATCTGGATTAGGCATAGTACCAAACATACCTGTGCTAGAGGAAATAAGAACCACATATACAGATGGTAGTGAAATACAGTTAGACGCATTTAAAAGCCTACCTATTTTCAACGGCGATCAATCAAATTATCGGTCGTGGCGCGAAGAAGCATCCAGATTAATGGACAGCATTAAAAACCTCAAAACACACAGTAAGTACGCAGCAGCATTGACTATAGTGAAAAGTAAAATACAGGGTGCAGCCGCGAATGTGTTAACTAATTATAACACAATTTTTAATTTTGAGGCGATACGTAACAGATTAGATTATACGTACTCTAATCAAGAACCTCTATACGTGCTACAAGACATGATGAAAGCCATCACGCAAAAAAGAAGCACACTGTCTGAATACCACGACGAGATAAATAAAAATCTCAATTTAATAATATCAAAAATCACTATGTCAGGTGATCCGCCGAATATAATCGACAGACTAATTAAAAATGCTAACGACGACGCAGTTCGTATATTCATTGATGGTATGAGTGACAACTTTACAAGAGGATCATTATATTCAGCTACAATAAATGATCTAGAACACGCATTCGCAATTGCTCGCAGAATAGAACATGATAATGTGCACAGGCATTTACATCTCACTCAAGATAAGCACCACAAAAATATGCCACATGAACACAGAAACGAAAGAAGACCAAATTATTCGAGCCAAACAACGAATTATCAACCCCAGAAGCAATACGATAATATGCAGCAACACAATCAAGGACCACGCCTAAACCCTTCCAAGAGAAATGACGGACCACAGCCGATGGAGATAAACTCGAGACAAATTGTACATGCACAGCGACAAAATTGGAATCAATACAAACCCGATGTATATAATCCACCAGCGAAACGTGAACACAGCGGGAGTTTCAACACACACAACAGACCGCAACGATCTTATCAGCAGAACTTCAAGCAGCAGAGAGTAAATAACTCCCGACAACAACGCAGAGACGATGTCAGCAGTACATATGCAGAAGCAGATGAAACGGAATGTATGGTAAATAATAACATAAGAATAGATCATTTAAACTAGTAGACGGGTTGCCCTGCTTAAATTTAACTAGTACTATTTCTAAGAAAATTTATAAAATTCTTATTGATACTGGTGCAACCCATAATTACATTAATAGAAAATGCGATTCTAGCGAAAAAATTAAAATTAAACCTATAAAAATAAAAACAATGCATGGTTATTCTATGGTAGATACAAAGAAAGTAGTTAGGATATTAAAGAAAAATATAACATTTTTTGAATTAGAGGATATTCAGTCTTTTGATATGATATTAGGATATGAAGGACTTAAAGTTCTAAACGCGGAAATAAATTTCAGTAATATGACTCTAACTACCATAAGCAGTGTCGAATCTATTCAGAAAATTAATTACATAATTGGGGAAAATAATATTTATAAAGCAGACATAGATAGACTGATGAAGATTAATAACAGCATAGGACCGTTACCCTTTACAGATACTATAGAAGCAAGCATTAGGACGACCAATGATAATCCGGTTTATGTTAAACAATATCCATATCCCATAGCAGATAACGAATTCGTAAACAAAGAAATACAGAAACTCTTACATGACAATATAATAGAAAAAAGCCATAGTCCTTATAACAGTCCCATATGGACAGTACCTAAAAAAGGTTTGGACGAAAAAGGAAAACCAAAACGGCGCATGGTTGTTGATTTCCAAAAACTTAACGCTCACACTGTAACAGACAGATACCCCATTCCGGATGTCAACATGACAATTCAAAATTTAGGTAAAGCCAAGTACTTTACAACGTTAGATTTGGAGTCAGGTTTCCACCAAATTAAAATCAAAACAGATGATAAAGAAAAAACAGCTTTTGCTATAAATGGCGCAAAATATCATTTTAAACGAATGCCTTTCGGGCTCAAAAATGCACCAAGCATATTTCAGAGATGCGTGGACGACATTTTGAGAGACTTTGTAGGTAAATTCGTACACGTTTACATTGATGACGTATTGATATATTCTTCATCTGAGGAAGAACATATACAGCACATAAGTCAAGTATTCGACGTACTCAATAAAGCCACATTAAAAATATCTGATGAGAAAAGTAAGTTTTTTCAAGAAGAAGTAGAATACTTAGGTCACATAATCAGACATGGTAGAATCACTACGAACCCTGAGAAAATAGCAGCTATAGAAAATTTTCCAGTCCCACAAACGGTAAAGGATTTGAGAGGATTTTTAGGTCTTACAGGTTACTATCGTAAGTTTATAAAAGGATACGCAAGCATAGCCAAGCCCCTGACATTATATTTACGAGGAGATAACGGTAAAGTAAACAAAAAACAAAGTAAAAATATTAAGTTAAATCTGAATGATTCAGCATTAGAAGCGATTAGAATTTTAAAAAATTATTTGAAAGAACAAGTCGAACTTTTTCAACCGGATTATAGTAAACCATTCGAGCTTACTACAGATGCATCCAACATAGCTATTGGAGCCGTACTAAGTCAGAATAAGCAACCTATACACTTCTTGTCAAGAACACTGAGTAAGACAGAAGAGAACTATAGCACAAACGAGAAAGAGCTATTAGCGATCATATGGTCCTTACAAAAACTCAGAAACTACATATATGGTATAGCAGACTTAACCATATATACCGATCACCAGAGCCTTATATATTCTGTATCAGAAAAAAATCCCAACACAAAGCTGAAACGTTGGAAGGGAATCATTGAAGACTTTGGAGCAAAATTAGTTTATAAACCAGGAAACCTAAATCTTGTAGCTGACGCATTATCACGTCAACGCATAAATACTTCTACCATAGAAACAGCACATTCAGCTGAAAGTTCTTCTAATGATATAATAAAAACTGTGAATCAGCCTTTTAATGCATACACTGCACAGTTCGAACTTATTGAAGATATAACAAATAATATCGAAACACAAATCTATTTTAGTAACAAAATAAGACTCATAATAAAGTTTAAGGACAAAGACTCTTTACTAAGGCAGATGAAAGAAGTTATACAACCCCAAAAGATTGTAGCTTTGCATACGAAATTTGAAAACATATACAAATATGGTGAAAACATAAAAAAAGAATTCCCACTAGTAAGATTTATATTCACACCAAGAAAACTTCAAGACGTGACAAATTTGGAGGAACAACTAAAACTTGTAAGGGTAACTCACGAAAGAGCACACCGAGGGTTACGTAACAATATACAAGAAATCTCAGAGAAATATTACTGGCCCGATCTAAATAAACAAACAAAGAGTTTCAACAAAAAATGCATAGCATGTCTATTTGGAAAATATGAAAGAAAACCTATCAGAGAACCTCTGAATAATTCAGAAATACCAACACATGTGGGAACACACATTCATATGGACATATACTTCAACGACAAGTATACTTTCCTTGTAACAGTAGATAAGTATTCTAAATATACAATCCTTCGGGAAATCGAAACTCGAAACAGACTGTACGACGTTATGGAAGAGGTCTTATCTAATTATTTCCCAAAATGTGAACGACTCATGACAGATAACGAGAAGGGATTCAAAACAGAAATGGTGAACCAAATGTGTTTGAAATACAACATAACTAAAGTAGAAACTCCAGTATACAGATCGACAGCGAACGGTCAGGTAGAACGTGTAAACGGTACAATAACTGAACTGTCTAGAATATTCACAATTCAGAATAAAACAAGACTTATCGAAGAAATATTTAGAACAGTGCGTGAATTAAATAATTCTATACACTCAGTTACCGGTTTGAAACCTAGAGACATTTTCTTTAATCAAAATAAATATAGCAATAGTGAAATTATAATAAATAAACTAAACTCAGCATCCAAAAAAGTGATCGAACGTCTAAATAAAGGAACTCGACACAGAGAATATAAAAAAGGAGATAAGATAATGGTAAGAATCACAGGTCTTAGAAAGAAATCTAACGCCAGATACATAACAAGAATAGTAGAAGAAGATAAAGGAGACACTGTAATCTCTAAAGAGGGAATAAAAATTCACAAGGATAACATAAAGAATTATCATTTTTTAGATGACGAAAATATTAATATTCCTAACATTACTAGGAATTGTACAGAGTCAAGAAGGGCAAGGAAACGTTCAAATAACTGAGTTACTAAACAAGAAGTTTATACTTACGCAAACAGATGACGTGTATTTATTCAAAGAACAAACTTATTTGTTACATGCCACCAACCTGACTTCGATATTTCAACCTTACGTAAATATCGTAACTAGTAACTATCAACCTACACAAGAAGAAAAAATTTGGTTAAGTAAAATTAAGAATTTAGCAGACCAATTACAAGAACATACTAGGCATACTAGATCAATTAACTTTTTAGGAACAGCTTTCAAATATGTGTTTGGTAATCCTGACCATTATGACTTAGTTAACATAGAAACGAGTATAAATAATCTCATAGAAAACAATAATAAACAAAAAACTATAAATTCTAGATTCGAACAAATTTTGCAACAATTCGAAGGTCAGAGCCTTAAAGAACATTTAGTAATAGAACAAGTGTACGAACAATTATTATTATTGACCAGAACAATTAATGCAGCAAAAAATAATGAATATTTATCAGAAAGCCTAGACTTAGATGACATTAAAAATATTATTCAACATGAAATAATTCAAGTACCCATAATAAATATACTTGAGTACTCTAAAATATTATTAGCTAGAACTGATGAATTCTTCATCACAATATATAAATATCCAGTTCTAATTAAATCATGTAAATTGTATAAAGTAACACCCTTAAATTCAAAACATGGAAAAATCATTACAGATAAAACAATTGCCTTATGTAACCAAACTTATTTAAGAACAAGAAATTGTCAAAATCATCTAAGTAAAAACATTTGTGAAATTAACTTTGAAGAAGAAAATTGTCTTATTCCACTTTTAAAGAATATAACTTCAAAATGCAACATTAAACAAGAATACGATTACGACTTAGAAATTGAATCCGGTGTTATGTTATTAAGCGGTAAGCATAAGCTAAATAATCAAACAATTAATGGTATAAACTTAGTTACTTATGAAAATACTATAAATCTAGATGATAAAATATACAAAAACATGCATAAGCAAATTAAAGAAGTTATATTAAGAAATCATAATTCAGAGTCTTACATCGACCAAATAATTAAAGAAGATACAATGTACAAATTCGATAACATAGATACTTTAAAAAAACTAATTATTCCTTTTGAAGAAAAACCGATATTATCAACTATATACACAATTGTAACACTGATTGTTATTCTAGCATTTACGTACGTAATGATAAAAACTATACAATGTATAACAGATCGTCAAAAACAAAAAAAGATTGACGCATATAACAAAACTTATGAAAGAGAGATGTTAAAAATAGCGTCGAAAAATCGGGACGATTTCGTTTAACAAGGGGGGGAGTTAAGTATCCATAGCAAAACATATTGAGAAAAAAGATAACATTATTTGTATTCAATGATATCTTTAGTCTCTAGTACAGTCTTGCACACAACGCTACAATGATAACATATGTAAAAGAGATAATATCGTTTGTATACAATGTTGGAATATTATCTCTTCTTCATTATCAAGCAAGACGATTGTACGCTTGGGTCTCCTTGTAGATAGATAAGAAAAGTATATAAATACGACTGTATGATGAATTTATCGACAGTCTTATTGTAACTACATAGTAGCCTTAAGCTCCTTTTAGAATTAGTAAAAAGTATTTCAATAATAAAGGACATAGTTCCAAATAAATATTGTTTAATTTTAAAAGTAAGAACCAAGTGTTTTAATTCGCGCCATTACTACAGGGATATGATGATGTTTCAAGTATGTTCCTTGGTCGATAAACAATAAAGTCTAAATTCGGTTTTCTTTGTAATTAGTATGCAATGAAATAAAAACTAAATGTTCCTTCATGAACCTGAAGCCTCATTTAATGTCTGAGAAAATCTGTATGGATTGGGTTAGTAGTTTAAGGTTTACATTAACAAATTCTTTTATATGTAAAAATCAAAACACCCACCCGAAACTTTTTTTAAATTTTAATAATGCGCATTTAAAAACACATAGGATATTCTTTAATATTTGTTCGCCCACAAGTCATACATAAAATATTAAAAGATAGCTGAGTACGTTGCCATTTAATTAAAATTTACGAGCCAGTGATTGTTTTATAACAGTACATGTCATACTAATGCACGATTACCTTTCAAGGCGATACCTTCATTGACGTTTTCTAATTCGCACCCCATCTTTCGGCAACATGCTGCCGAAGCGTTTTTAATACAACACACACACCAAATCGCTTAATCGTGAGACTACTCGTATATCAATCTATTTTGACGGGTAATATAAAATGTCCAGCGATTTAGATAACCGGAATGGTTATAAAAGAAATTCACAGCCCGTTTAATGTCATTAGTTGCAAAGGACCAGAGCATGAAAACGTATTTATTTCTCTTGGCTGCTTTTACCCCACTAATTGTGGGAGCACCAAATACCGAAAGGAGCAGCCCCGTCACAACGGTAAGCATAACTAACTACCTTCAATCATTTTTCATATCCCCTCTGTCTTTACAGGGAACCATTGTAAAGAAACATGGCTATCCGTTTGAGGAGCACTTCGTTCAAACGGCCGATGGTTATATTCTAGGTGTTCACCGAATTCCATACTCCGCACGAGTTAATAATCCCGGACCACGCCCAGTGGCCTTCCTAATGCATGGCCTGTTGTGCTCTTCCAGCGATTGGGTCCTGCTGGGTCCCGATAATGGCTTGGCCTACATTCTCTCCGATGCTGGTTATGACGTGTGGATGGGCAACGCTCGTGGAAACACCTACTCCCGGAAGCACGTCAAGTACAGTCCTTTATTCGGGAATTTCTGGGCTTTCGACTGGCACGAGATTGGCATCATCGACTTGCCAGCCATGATTGACTATGTCCGCTACATGACAGGAGAAAATCAAGTCCGCTACTTCGGCCATTCCCAAGGCACAACTACTTTCTTGCTGTTAAATTCCCGTAACCTAAAGTTCAAGAGTCGCATACGGTCCGCTCACTTGCTGGCTCCAGTGGCATACATGGATCATATGGAATCCCCATTGGCTAAGATTGCCGGTCCATTGTTAGGACAGCCGAATGCATTGATCGAACTCTTTGGTAACATGGAATTCCTGCCCAATAGCGTGGCTATGGATTTGCTAGGTTACGCAGCCTGCCGGGACTCGTCACCAGTCCAGATTATGTGTTCGAATGTACTTTTCCTCATGGCTGGCTTCGACCAGGAAAATCTTAATACTGTAAGTACAAACTTAAGCATGAGTCTTTTTTTAGCATAGAACTCACAAGTTCCCTCTGGTTTTAGACTCTGATTCCCGAAATTTTGGAAACAACCCCAGCTGGAGCTTCAATCAACCAGATGTACCACTATCTGCAGGAGTACGAATCTGGTTACTTCCGTGAATTTGACTACGGCTTGATTCGTAATAAAGCCACCTACGGAAGTGCAAAACCTCCAAACTATCCAATTGAGAAAATCGATGTGCCGGTGTTCTTGTACTACAGTGACAATGATTACTTGGCCTCTGTAATCGATGTACATAGGCTGATCAGGGAGCTGCCAGGCTTCAACATGGAAAACGCACATCGGGTAACAGATCCAAAATGGAATCACTTGGACTTCCTGTGGGGCCTAAATGTTAAGAATGAAGTTTACAATAATATAATGGGCGATATTAAGAAATCCTAAGCCTGATAGACACGCGATTGCGTTGTTTTAATAATTTGTGGTAATAAAACTCGAAAGCTGTATATGGCAAAAGACAGAGCTTAAGGAAAGAGAACTGGCTTCTATAGAAATCGATCTAGTGGGCTTTTTTTGCATGGGTAGCAAGAGTAAATCCTAAATTTGCTACCGTTAGTCCTATACGTATACGTGAAAAAATTCGCTGCCAAAAGTGCAGGATTAGTCAAACTACTAGCTGGGAAATGATATAAACCTGGGCATGCACAGATTCTGCATAAGTACGCGGGGAATGCTATCACCTCTGACTACATGGCTCCCCATCTGCACTTTGATATACCGTTCCCTCGCTATTTTACGAGCAGAGATAATTAAAATACAGTAAACCCACAAAAAACGAAATCTACGCAAATGGATCGAAGATGAACTGTGATAAAGGAACTGGTGCCGGAATATTCTCCGACGAGTTAAATATACACTGCTCAGTCCGACTTTCTGATCATAGCTGTGTATTCTATCTTCTAGGCGGAGTTTCTGGCAATCCCAGCTGACCATTTGGTATCAATGTTGGCAATACCAAATGACGATGTCATCATATTAAGTGATAGATAGGCGGTTATAAAAGAAGTTTTAGCTACTGAAATAAAGTAAAAGTTAGGTCACTGCTGTCACGAAGAGCTTAAGGTTCTCTGCTTGCAACATACCACGCATCTTTGCTGGGTCCCTGGACACGGAGACAAAGCCGACAATGAAACGGATAATGAACTCTCGAGAAATCCGATTTGCAATGGATCAAATTTCAGTGCGAGAGTGGAAAATAAGATTCGCATTAAAGTCAACAAAGATCGGGAAGCTGTGGCCAGAATATATAATATAAGACTAACAAGCTTATGCGACTTGATAGAACTTCTTTATATAAACTAGCAGGGGCATTGACAGAGCCTATGACTTACTTAAGAAACCGCACAATTATATTAAACCTCAAAGATGACGATATAACAAAGAAATATAGCATTTAAATGTCATTTTATGTGGAACGTAAATCGTTATGGGTCGTATTTGCAAATGACCCTAAATCTACTTAGTCAAGGAGTCAGTTCTTAGTACTTGTCAATTCATCTTGGAACGACATTATTGGTTTCAGTCAATTTTCCAAGCTGTTACCACCTGCGCCCACTTGGCATCACAATGGGTTAACATGGACCTAATATAACAAATAAATATCGCATTTAAATGTCATTTTGTGTGGAACGTAAATCGTTATGGGTCGTATTTGCAAATGACCCTAAATCTACTTAGTCAAGGAGTCAGTTCTTAGTACTTGTCAATTCATCTTGGAACGACATTATTGGTTTCAGTCAATTTTCCAAGCTGTTACCACCTGCGCCCACTTGGCATCACAATGGGTTAACATGGACCTAATATAACAAATAAATATCGCATTTAAATGTCATTTTGTGTGGAACGTAAATCGTTATGGGTCGTATTTGCAAATGACCCTAAATCTACTTAGTCAAGGAGTCAGTTCTTAGTACTTGTCAATTCATCTTGGAACGACATTATTGGTTTCAGTCAATTTTCCAGGCTGTTACCACCTGCGCCCACTGAAGAGAGGTAAGAGGTTCAAACTTGACAACCCTAAAGCATTTATATCGTTGCTTTCAAAGTTTCTGTTGCTCTTTGGTATATTTGTCCCTCCTTTAAAGACAAGAGAAGGTGAGTCCAGAGTCCCATTATTAGGCGTTTTTCTTTTTCTGAGCTCGAGCATTATGAGCGCGCTCTGAACCGAGCGTGCTCAGATCGTTCTGATGTATTTATGAAACACACTTGATCAAATAGCTGTCATTTTTAATAAATATATGTACAATTTGAATATTTGTTAATTGTAATTTATTAAATTGGTTAACCTTCAGTTCCAGAACAAAAAGATTCGTCCGACATTTCAATTATTTTGTTTATGCTGTTTTTTTTTCTGTCAAATGTGCCAGTAAGTGTGTAATTAGCCTGCTCAGTCGATTTATTCTGAGCTCATAGAGCGCGGTCTGATTATGCTCTGATAGAAAAAAGAAACACAAATTCTGAGCTCTGATGTATCTGAGCTAAAAAAGAAACACGAACTTTTTGTATAACAGTTCAGGTTGTGCTCTGAACTAAAAAAGAAAAACCCCTAATGAAAAGAAAAATTGTATTTTTACGAGCTTTAACAACGAGCGGTCCCAGACTATTTGTTAAAACTAACAATGAGACAACTTCACTAATCGCAGCCCTTGCCCTAGACTTCCAATTATTTTATTCAAAAAAGCAGTTGCACGGTCTTTACATCGATTTGAATAACGTTTCACTCATCATGCGATCATATTACTGAGACACACCATACCCAACTGTTGTTTATGACACTGTTTGGCCAAAAATATTGTGACTTCGAAATTTCCACTTCCAATCAGACGTCATCCAAATCTGACAGTTTATTTCGAGATCTAGATTGATAGGTTTAGCGCTTTAAAAATAAATCCTCAAACGAGCCAATATTTTACTGGCATTTATGCCTTCAAAAAGCGATATATTTTCTAAAACAACTTAAAGATTTACAATAATTAACTGTCACCGTCCGATAAAATAGCCACCTTACCCCACCCCACAGATTATAACAAAAGCTAGAATTTTTTGTGCAAATTCTTATCAGCTTCATTGTTGATTCTTTCATTAAAGTATTGACAATAAAGGCTTTCACCTGTCAGAACATAATAAAGCCATAATTGGTCGTGTTGTGTGGCTTGTTGCCCCGTCTTGTAGTAAGTTTTAATAATTTTAATGCATTCAACTAATATTTAAATGACAATAAGTATAACTATCATGAAAGAGCTTCTCAATTGGCTGTTTGGACTCGGCATAAAATTGTAGCTCCTTCACTTCGTACCAGAAATAAAAAAAAAACATTGTTTTTGAATCGTCAGGTAATATTTTAATGTGCAGGAAATTCTTTTAAATGAAGTGTTTTCTTATTCATTATTATAAATTACTATGTACTACAAAAATTATGCTATAATCTTCAATTTCCTTTAATGCGCTATTGTACATGAAAAATAAAGCATACTAGTTGGTACCCGCGACTTCGTCTGCGTAGAATTAGTACTTCGAGTAACTCATTAAAATATTTATATCAATCGGGTCAAAAACTATTTTATCTTTCAAGCCAATCAATAAGCCCTAAACATTTAAATTCATTGTTAAAATACGCAGCAAATGCTTTTATTTCTTACCAAATATAAATACCTATGATGAATTTTACTATCCCTAACTTGAGAAATAATTGGTAGATACTTCATCCACTTCCCTCGCACCAATAAATAAAGAATAAAATTCTCTCTTAAATTACTTACTTACTAACACACTTCACTTCCCATCCCACATTAAGAGGGAAAACAGCTTGTAGTAGGCAAATTCAAGTTTTCTGAGCTTGCAGCAGCGTTGCCAACCACTTTTAACGAAAAAATGAATAAGTTACAAAAGGCATCCTTTTTAATAAAATAACACAAAAAAATAATTTTTAGGTAAAGTTGAACAATAAATCAAAGATTAAGCAAAAAATAAACAGGTATCGAATTTGTTTCCAATTTCTTAGTTACTTAGTTTATGGTACCAGCACTCCCGAAAGCATTCTCTTTTTCTAAACCTTGATAAACCACGAATCCCATAGCCATTTAATTGAATTTTTTTTTGATTCAATTTTTTAAACATTTTTAAAAAATCTTTGCCAAAAAAAAATTAAATGTAACATCGGTCTTAAAGAACGTGTTTCCACCTTCAAACTCTGTCCATTTTTCGAACACTCTATCTGCCATAGCTGTTTGTTGTATAAATGTTTGTTTATTTTTTTTATATTTATGTTTTATTTTTGATTTATCGTCGCACTTTACCAAAAAAATATTTTAGTACAACATTTGTGCTGCGAGTTCAACTCATTCTCTGCACTTAGTGGCATCTACATCTCAGCTCTGTAACTGGACACTTACCTTCTCAAATTCGCGCGAATTTTTAACTTTTATTTTTTCAAATTCTCTGAAAAGTCGATTTATTTTCTCAAAAAACTTATTGTTTTAACTTTAGAGAATAGAAAAACAAATTCCGCAAAGATATCATCCATTCATGTGTGTAAGTATATTCATAAGTGAATATAACCTGCGTTTGTAGCTCCTACTCTTATTTCACAAAATGTTTCCCAAAACAATAACACAAATTGTCTTGTAATATGGTAACACTTATTTCCCACATTAAATATCATATACATACATACTACAATCCAAACGATATAGTGAGAAGGTAAGTTTCCGGTGACACCATTAATGGCGTCTGTTGTTCTCTTTGAGGTATGATAGGCAGCGCTGCCGAAAGTACTCCCATAGGAGTATTGTACTACTTTCAACACCTCCGTACTCCCGTACTCCTCCTTTCACATTCGTACTCCTATTTTTTTTTTAAAGTCCTAAAATATCTTACACTTGCAGCAAAGTGTAATTTTAACATTAATAAATCTAATTCACTTAAAGTTTAATGCAAAAGGGAATTTCCCTCTTTCTAGTTTGTTTTTGTTTTTTTTTTAAACTAATTTTTTTATAATTTTTGTTTAAATAAAAATAAAAATGTCTGTTTTCCTATTTTTGTTTAAATCCTCCCTTATCCGGCTGCAGTACTCCTAATAATATTTCTCTCCGGCAACGCTGATGATTGGGCTGTTATCTGCTAGGTGTCGCTGTTTCATTAGTTGGTAGTTGGTACATCTATCTTCTCTATCATTGTAAAGGGTTTTTTTCCCTTTGCATAAACATTTCTCTATATACCCTCTCAACTTCCGTTCCAATTCCACGAACACTGGTGTTTAATGATTTTATCCCATATCAAAAATGCCCAACGCGCTTAAAGAAGTTTTCACTTCAAAAAACTCACACAAGACGAATGGTTGTGAGAAACTTGGCCTAGGTTCCCTACGGACCTGTTGCGCCAACTATTTAAATGACAGCTGAGTTTGACAGGTGTCAAATGCCAGCGCTCTACCAACTTGAAACTACAATATGAATGACCCTGTACAATTATGGATTTGCCTATCGTATAGATAGACACCAACTGGTATCGGTAACGAGCTCAAAAAGTCATTCCAAAAAATCACCCGTAATAAACCATTGAACATTTATTGCAAACACCACTTTGCACTTAATGTAACCTATGTATTTAGTTTCTCAAGCTCTTTAGGACAACATCGTAAACAAACTTGTTGGCGTCTTTGCCCCATATGAAGTCCAAATGACTCCATTTCTCAAAGGGAACTAAGTAGTCGAGCGCTACATTAGGCAACTCCTTGATCAACTGACGTACATCACCAACATCGCACAGCCAGTCATTGGCACCATAGTACAAGTGAGTGGGCACCTTGGTATTCCTTAGATTGTAGTTTGGTGGATACCAACTCCCATACTCCAAGGGGTTACGAACAGCGCTGTAGTCGAATTTGCGGAATTTCTTCGAATTGTACTCTTGACAGTAATGCAAATTTTGATTGACAGATGCGCCCGCTGGTGATGTTGCCTTGATCTCTGGAATCAAATCCTAATTGGGAAAAGATAAAAAAACACAGTCAGAATAAATAAATTGAAATCAAGCCTTCCCATGGCATATGCTTACCCTGTCCAACTGTTCGGTATCCCAACCTCCGATGAGGAAGATTTCATTGGCACACAACTCCTGGTACAACGATCCTGTCTTGCACATTTCAATTCCCAAATCCTGTTTGAACTTATTGGACGGCATGAACTCCATACTGCCACATACCTCAACAATGGCATTTGGTTGGCCCAATATCGGGGCAAAGGCACGGGTAAGAGGACTCTTCATGTTTCCCATATACGCCGCTGGTCCCAATAAATGTGCCGACTTGATTTTATTATTGTACGACGGCTTCTCCGCCAGCATAACCAAATACACGGTGGTCCCCTGTGAGTGCCCGATATAATCAACTTGTGTTTCGCCCGTCTTCTTAAGGACATAGTCAATCATGGCTGGGACATCGTAGATTCCAATTTCGTTCCAACTGAAGTTCCAGAAGGCTTGCAAGAAAGTTGGCCAAATAATGTGCTTCTTGGAGTAGGTGTTACCGCGTGCATTTCCCATCCAAACATCGTAGCCAGCATCGGAGAGCATGTATGCCAACGCTTTCTTCCGTCCCAATAAGATCCAGTCACTGGATGAACTCAACATACCGTGCATGAGGAAAGCAACTGGTCGCTTTTTGGCGGCATTCTGAAGGCTCGGAGAATACGGAATCCTGTGCATAAGCAATATATAACCATCGTCTGTGGTTACAGAGTGCTTCTCCACCGGATAGCCGTCATGAACAATTCGCTCAGCCTAAATTTCGGAAAAAAAAATTTATAATATTGTAGCCAATGTTAGGATAGGTATAGTTTCTGTAATAGGTACCGCATCAGAAATGGGTCGATCTTCAGATGCTGCAGCGGTAACAAATATCGCCCCTAGTGCTACTATAAGTAATTTCATTTTACAACTGATGGCGAAATGGAGCTGCTGCTTTCTTATATACTTTTGATATTTCGATTAAGAACACCTTATCGTATCTCTCTGAAGTATTTTCGTAAAAGGGGTATTATCTGTCAAAGTTTTATCGATACATAATTAACGTGATACATATTCTCACATGAAAAATATAATTTTCAATATTCATGTGACAATATTGAAAATGCGTTTCAACTGTACACAAACTTCAACTCAAAGGGAAGATCCCCAGCGCGTGAAAAAAGAATAAAATGGTTCGAAAAAAAATAAAAATGGCACGCCCGTTTACATTTATACTTCAATTATTGATGTAAAATATCAAAGTCCTCTGACAAATTGTTTACAAAAAAATGGACTCGCAGTTGTCTTTAATTAGGTCAGTTGTGTGTACTTCTCTGTCCCATAAATCTGCCGCTTTGAGATATCTGAAAATGAAGCAAAACCATAAATTAGTTAAACAGTTTAAGCAAAACGAAATAATGCCAAAAAAAAAAACCAATGAAAATAAGGCCAAACCACAATAAAACAGTGTTAGTTTTACCACCCATTAATACAAGACACTAGAAAATGAAGAGTTACGCCTTAAAAGACTATCGATCCATCTCATAAGGATACATTAAGGTATATTCAACATTTTCTAACGATGGTATTAATGTAAATGGTAGGAAAGTCAGCCAAAATCCTTCATACATTCTATTAATTCTATGTTCGAATTTACCCAAAATTCAAGTGCGCAGTCAAGACCAGTGTACAAAAAGTATTCTGGTAATTCATTAGAAACTTTCAGGAGGTTTCAAAAACATGTTCCTTAATGCATCCGAAAATATAAAGCAAACTAACCCAAATGGTGAGCACATCACACTTTAGACAGCACAGTGCTGTAACAAATCACAAAGTTAATGAATCGAAAATGACTTGCGATTTTATTTTTTCTAAAGCCATACAAAAAATAAACAAAATGATTCTTGGAATTGCTATAGTAATGTTTTTTTTTTTTAATACATTTTCCTATCTTATCTAAGCACCCCCCTGATTTATTTCCTTTAAAAATTACCCTGCTACTATTCAACTACAGCAGATTGGGTAGTTGTGATAAGCGGTTTATCTTAACTAGCTTCTTAATTAATTTTGACAGTTTAACGTCAATTTTTAATACCATTATCAAAGCCAGATAAATATTGGCAATCAAGAATATTGTTAAAAGGTTTAATGCGACGTATTGTGTCATCATTCATATATTCACATGTAGTATTGATGAGGAATCAGTATCAGTGGAATTATTGTTGACAGCTGCAACTTTAATAACAAATACAATCTTATTCAAGACACATGTAAATTCGAAATACCATTGTTTTTTTTTCAATTTGTTCGTGCAAAATTGTCTGATGTGTTGATGGCCCTTAGAGCATATTAACCAATGTAGGCACGTTTCCCGGGTGACGAAGTTTGAGGAGCAAGTAAAACACGTCCGTTCTGCTATAGTGACAACCAAAAAACTGAACTCTTTATTATTTCACTCCGGTTTTCTTGTTCTTCACAAGTAGGTAGGCAGCGACACACACTGACAACAAGATATAACTTATAAATGTAGGTATATGGAAACAATTACATATAATTAAATTAGTTTAACTGTGTGAGTTGCATGCTTAACTCTTACACAAACTACTACACCAAGGAATAAGGAAAGGCCTCCATAAACTTACAAGAAATACCTTGATCAGATTGAAATACTGAGGTGTCTTAAGTTCAAACCCCAGCAAAACAAAAATTGCACTGCAAGGTCAGACAAAAATGTGACGGTACTACATACAAAGAAATCTATCTACACTTCACAACAGAGACAAATGATACTGAGACCCCCAACTCACAATCCTCTTGCCGCTGGGCCCCTCAGTTTTTTTTTTCAAATTCGCCATTGTGTTTTCCTATCGGTGTTGTGTCAATTAAGAATCCGTGTGACATGCAAAAACATACAAAAAATACAAAAATAAATGCTGCCAACCTCGACAACCGTGGGGAAATGTGCTAGAATTCGGGAATACCACATTTTTACATTACTGAATGCCATTGGTTAGTTACTATAAATTGTTAAAAGGCGAATAATTTGATTTCTTTGGTTAATAAAACTAGCTAAATGAGATGTTCTATATACTAAAAACTTATTATGATAAACATGGTTGCGTATTTTGCGCTTTTGAATATCATTAAATTCCATTTCATGCTTAAATTTTTCTTAGAAAACTGAAGAAAATTTGCTCAATATATTTCGATTTTACTTCAAACAATCGGCATTGTTCATTTTTCAAATTTATTTTAAGCAAATCTACACTTATTCCTTAAAAAAATTATTATGCACACGTAACGAATAATTTCAAATTTAACGGATAAAATTCTCTGAACGCTGTCAGCAACTTTGCCCACAGCGGAAGTGGCATATGCAAGGTGCGAGTGTATTGGTGAGTCGGAATTTTTGAAGTAACGTGACATTTGTCAATACGAATTTCTATGTAACAATACAAGCGCACTTAGCATTTGCCACCCCATAGAAATATAGCTTGTAGGCTAAGTAACGGGAAAACGGTCGGAGTTGGTGGTCTCAGTATTGTCTCTGCTTCACAATCTCAAAGAAAAACAGAATTGTAAGGTAATCCCATCACCTCGAAAATAATATTTTATTATGAACCACTGCCACCGCAAAGATTGCCACAAAGAATATTTACGGAAATCCTGCAAAAGAAACTTTACTAAGCTAAAATATACATTTTTGGTATCGTTTAAGCAGCTTTAGCTTGAACACATGACAACGTTAAATCTACTTGAATCAATTCACTTCCGGAATGCGATACCACAATCGTAAACAGAAAAGATCCCTCTCTAAAGAATTTCTCGAACATTCGACCATCAATTGGGTAGTCCTTTAAAACATATTTCGCTGGCATCAAGGGGCAGGTGTTATAATGTGGTGCGTTAGAATATTCCTTTAATTTGTTATAGAAAAATATCCTGTATTCATGCTTTAAAAATGAACATATACCCCGTAATGTATGTGTCAATATATTGCGAGGAGTATCATCTTCAAGTTCATACCCACGCAATGTCATCTGGAGTAAAAATTAAAATGGTTCTCGTAGAACTTGGTAAATAATCTAAGGGTCACTTTACATCATAATGAAAGGCATTTGACAGATTAAAGGGTTAATGTCACAATAGTCATATGCTTTGTCATCTGAGAGGTTATATGAGTTGTAAGAACGAGTTCAAGGTATCAAATCATCGATTTTGACAGATAAGACACAACAGTCACAAATGTCTTCTATTATCATGTAAAGTGGGCTTAAGAAACATGATTTATTTTAATTACCGTCCAGTCGTCATTGAACTTCTGAAAGTGTTCTATATAACCATTCACTTTGAAGATGGTAGGGGCAGATTTTATTATTTCCAAGTCAACATCCAAAATGTCACCACCCTTTTTAACTTCAATACTATTAAAATGCAATTCAAAGTCATTGTTCTATAGAGTAAGTAAACAGAAATCAATTGTTAAACAATTTGTATAATTAGTGCGTGAAGTAGTACAGAAACAGTTTACAAAAGCGATAGTTTGTCTCCAAATTCATCTTAACCTCTATAAGTTGTATGAATATTGGATCATTGTGATCAAACACCAAATTCTCTATCCCCTGCAAATGAATTGTCCTTTAATTTTATCACGTATATAATATTAATATTTTTCTTACACAAAATATCGCTATTGTGAATTGCACTTGTCCACTTTTATGAGAATCCTACCGTTTTGCTTTCATCTTCTTGAGAAAAATTAAAGACCAGAATTGCTAATAATATTGCACTTTTCAATATATGTTCTGCTGCCATTATTTTTCAGCTAGAAGCTTAATTTAAAAATAAAACTCTGAATGCAAATAACAATTTAGTGCATTGCGGAGTCATTTATATTGCTTTGGTATTGCGTGATGATTGACCGGACTGACAGGTTGTTACACAGCGATGTTCGAATTTGATTAACTAATCTTGATAATTAAATGTTTATTGGACTAGAAACACCACCTAATCACACAGTGTACAACATGACTTCCTGCCAAAATCAAAGAGCACGACGGCCGAAAGCTTTTTGTATTGTTTAAACAAAAGCTAAAATTATAAAGTTAAAGGTGTATCTTAAGTTTAGTGTGAACTTTGAAGTGTTATCTGTTGTCGGCAAAAAAGAACGGAACTATATTCTGTTTTGTTTTATTTTTTGACAGCCGAAAAATTAGTTATTCACCAAGATAGTGCCAGAAAATTACCCGAGGAGAGTTATTTAGCGCAATCAAGTAAACTTAAGGCCGTATATCAATAAACAATGAACTAAATGGGTGTGAAAAAAGAAAACTGCATCAAAACGATATTCTACCATTGCTCTTGCAATATCAAAACTCTGCCTGGAAAGCTGTGTCGCAACTGCTATCATCTTAAAAATAAAACCTCACGTCCAACCCCATAAAGTCATTTTTGTCAGCCAGTTAACCAAAACCATTTGTGTTAGCAAATTTCAATTGCACAACCAGCAATGAGAATAATAAAATATTAAATGCCTTAATGGATTTTATTTGCTCACTTTTTCATGTGTTTTATAATGACGTCGTAAACATATTTATTCGCATCCATTCCCCAAATAAAGTCCAAGTGACTCCATTTCGGGAATGGCACTAAATAGTCCAAGGCCACATTTGGAAGTTCTCTGATCAGTTTCCTAACATCGCCAACATCGCACATCCAATCGTTGGCGCCATAGTACAAATGAGTTGGGACCTTAGTGCTGGCGATTTTGTAATTTGGTGGGAAGTACGATCCATATTCGAAGGGATTTCGAATAATGCTGTAGTCGAATTTGCAGAAATTCTTCGAGTTGTGCTCTTGACAGAAGTGCAGATTCTGATTCACAGATGCACCAGCTGGGGAAGTTGCCTTGATGTGGGGTAGCAAATCCTAAAAAGAACGCATGATAGTTAGCTCATGGCGAAAGTTAACAATAATTGCAAGCCTACCCTATCCAACTGTTCGGTATCCCAACCTCCGATGAGGAAAATTTCATTGGCACACAACTCCTGGTACAACGATCCTGTCTTACACATTTCCATTCCCATTTCCTGTTTGAACTTATTGGACGGCATGAACTCCATACTGCCACATACCTCAACAATGGCATTTGGTTGGCCCAATATCGGGGCAAAGGCACGGGTAAGAGGACTCTTCATGTTTCCCATATACGCCGCTGGTCCCAATAAATGTGCCGACTTGATTTTATTATTGTACGACGGCTTCTCCGCCAGCATAACCAAATACACGGTGGTCCCCTGTGAGTGCCCGATATAATCAACTTGTGTTTCGCCCGTCCTCTTAAGGACATAGTCAATCATGGCTGGGACATCGTAGATTCCAATTTCGTTCCAACTGAAGTTCCAGAAGGCTTGCAAGAAAGTTGGCCAAATGATGTGCTTCTTGGAGTAGGTGTTACCGCGTGCATTTCCCATCCAAACATCGTAGCCAGCATCGGAGAGCATGTATGCCAACGCTTTCTTCGGTCCCAATAAGATCCAGTCACTGGATGAACTCAACATACCGTGCATGAGGAAAGCAACTGGCCGCTTTTCGGCGGCATTCTGAAGGTTCGGAGAATACGGAATCCTGTGCATAAGCAAGATGTAACCATCGTCTGTGGTTACAGAGTGTTTCTCCATCGGATAGCCATCATTTTTGATTCTTTCAGCCTGCAAAAAAAGTCCTCAAACAATTGTTTGAAAAAATTACTTGAAATCTCTAGTAGGTTACCGCGTCGGAGATTGGTTTATTGCTCGCTGCAGAAGCGAAACCAAGAACCAGGGCTAGTGTCAACACAAACAGCTTCATTGTTTCTATAACTACCAAAGCTCATATTAGTGCTTATATAGGGTTCTAAAAGAAAGATAATCAGATTCACTGCAGAACTAGAGCCTACTGATATCGTATCGAAAATCTGTGAATCGCACCTTCAATAAATTATTGTCTTCATATTGTCGTTGAACTTATAGCCTGATTTACAAGTAATGTCGTCTGATTAGGGTGAATATTTATAAACTCTGAGCCTACATGTGGGGGCATGGAGTTTCTTAAATTTATGACTAAACGTAAATTGATATCAATATTCCCTGAAATGATTTCATTTGCAGTGACCGCGTACTCCATTCAATGTTTATTTATAAATACTAGTATCCCTTGTGGTCGAAAATCGATAATTCCTTTTATAAGTTTGTAAAATGGAATACTAAAAAACTTACCACAATTATTTTTGTTATTTATATTTTATTTTATTAACGAAAAGAGCGACATCTAGATATCGAAAAAAGTACGTAAATGAGCTACTCCATTGGAAACAGGTTCTAATCTAAGATGATTTATATTTGAATACGTTACTATGGTAATATGTCGGCGATAAATTGAATGTCGCCGAAATCCTTTCAATTACCTGTTTTGCATGGGGAATTCATAACTTAATTTTACCAGCCTTAATAGCGATATAAATCGTATTAAGGCTGGTACCTTTGGAATGATATAAGTTTCATTCTCCTCATTTCATGATAAATACTTAAAAAGTGTACGGAAACTTTTGGTGTTCACGTATTAATACAATGATTATAAAAGGCGTGTTTTTTTAACTTTTATCTCAAAAAAGCAAAGAAAACTAGGACTTTCAGCACGCAGTTACAACACCTACTGTGGAGTCCTCGAAATGTCAAGTAGAGCGTAGTTGTTTTAATTTCGTGCTGATAATCCCACTTTAATTTGCTTTGCTGGTATTGAATCTCAAAAAAACAGGCTGAAATCAATGATCCTTCTGTAAAATATTAGTGTTTCTTTGCCTGTCAGAAACTGAAGACCCACTAACCACCAGTGCACTGGGCGCTCTTGATAGGAGTAACCAAATTTTCAAATACGATATTTTCATACAAAATTTTATTGAACATTCTCGAAACCAATGACACTTTCAAGCTCTAAACAGAGAGTTAGGTTGACCGGAATGCTACAGAAAACTCTACTGGATTAGGATGCTTCAATCCTCCAAAGTCCGTCACAGAAACACAAAACGGGAAACAATCGCTTGACAAAAGCCTAACAAGCATGTGACCATATTTGGTCACAAACAGCAGCAGACCAATTTGCAAAAAAAAATTAAAAGTGAATTAAAAAAATGGTCCCAAATGAATTTCAAACGTTTGTTGCCTTTTTCTGAATATCCCCTTCACATGTGTCTCGTTTAATCGTGTAAAATGCTGTTAACTTTGAAAGATTTTGATTTGGACTGCTGGCATATATATTTTCGACAAAAAGTTTTAAATTGAAGTCACTCGTTTTCAATGGGTATTGTCAATTTAAAAATGTTACGTATACGCCCTAGTACCTGACAAGCTTATAGTAAAAACATTTTTGTCGGATAGTTTGGCAGATCAGTGATAGTTTATTTTATTCTGTCGTATTCGTTCCGACTTGCATAAGAAATTAAATTAATAGATATCGTATCGCGATCCCACTTTAAAGCCTCACACAAGCAAATGGAAACATAGCATAATTTCCATGTACCACGTGCAATAGCCGCTTTTTGTAGAATGTATTTCGTGACCATTTTATTTGGAAATCTCACCGTAGGGCGCAGTTTTACTGGTAAAATGTGATTTTTTAAGAGTTAAGTTTTTCAGGTTGGCAGCACTGGTTAGTAATGGCGTCCAAACGTCATCTGTCAAAGTGACAAGTTTTCAGTATACTCTGCCATTTAATCATGGAAAGACTTACAAACGAGCAACGATTGCAAATTATTGAAATTCATTATAAAAATTTGTGCTCTGTGAAAAATGTGCACCGTTTGTTATGACCATATTATGGTCGTCATAATCGACCTGGTGAATCCGTTAACAGTGAACGATATCGAGCCATGATACGCGACTTTTTTTTTGCTCCAGTTGGCTGACTTGGTTGACATGTGGTTTCATCAAGACGGTGCCACATGCCACACAGCTTGTAAAACAATAGAAATGTTGAAGGATGTATTTGGTGAGCAGCTTATCTCTCGAAATGGTCCTGTGAGTTGGCCACCAAGATCATGAGATTTAACGCCTCTCGATTATTTCTTGTGGGGTTATGTAAAGTCGTTAGTATATGTGGACAAGCCGAACACGATTGAAGCCTTACAGGATAACATTAAACGCGTAATTCGTGGAATACAGACCGAAATGCTCGAAAAAGTGAAAAATTGGACCTTCCCAATGGACCATTTAAAACGGAGCCGCGGACAACATTTACATGAAGTTGTCTTTAAAACGTAAATGGCAAAGGCCTATTTATCGATTACAATAAAAATTTTGAATATTTGATGTAAATTTGAGTGTTTTATTCGATTTAAAAAAAAAAATACGCTAAAACATCACCTTTTTTATCAAGTAACTACCTTGTTTACATGAATTTGGCATGTTCTCTTGTAAACAATTATATTTATCGTTTTCCAATCAGAATAAGGTACAAAAATGTAGGATGTTAGTTTACTTATCTAGTACAGTAATTAGTAGTAGACTTTTCATTTTATATAAAAGAATCACTGACTAAATACCTTTGGCAGTCGCGCCAAATTTACTACGAAAATCCAATGTTTTTACTCTATGTCCGAATGTCACTCACAAATCCATAAACAATGTACGTATTTACCATTCCATTGCCCCACTAGAGATAGTGACGCCAACGAAATGAATTGACCGCTGGTTTTATTTGCGCTCCCCTTTTGGGAAAGTAATAAGATCTCCAAGTTAGATGTCTCTCTTGCGCAAATTAAATTTGTGGTGCCTTTAGTCACAACATAGCGGTAAGTGAATTATTAATTAATTAATTAATATTTAACATCTTAGACCTGGGACTATAATGCTGCATTCCTTCCAATGGAATAGTGCTGATCCCGATAACTTCGCTACAAATATGCGTGCAATACGCATTAGCCGAGGCGTAAACGGATTGAATGGAACTATTCCAGTCGGAACAGACCTCGATAACGATTATCAGGCAAATCAATACATAACTAAAAACAATTGTTAAGCTCCTCAAAATATCTGCATATTATTTAATATTCAGGTTGGAATGGAACTGCTGCACAGTGCTTCTGGAACAAATCATTATGTAGCTTATCCGTTACAGGTTGCAAAGACTTCATTTTACTCTTTTATGAACAACGTTTGCAAACAAAATACTTAATGACAGATATTAACGAGTGTGCAGGTTTACCATTGTATGAGGATGATTGGAAAGAGCCACTGAGAAGCCATGAGTTTTATGTAAATTCTTGCGTTTTAGCATCGATTTCATGCCAACGCATATGCAAGATGGATACTATGACCTCGTATCGGAGATTGTCGGACCTAAATTTCGTTATACTGGTGAATTTCGTCCCCAGATTACTTCTAATTATATGGGACAGGCGATGACTTCTTTTGTATAAATTGGAGTAAATATCAATACCCCTACAAATATTTTTCTAACTCATCAAAATTTAGTTCCACACTAAATTCTCTTCACTACGGACTGTGCAGAAAAACTAAATATTTTTTAATCTTCGGTCCCAGCAAAGCAAAGTAAAGTAGGACTTTCAGCACGCAGTAACAACAACTACGCTCTTCTTGACACTTAGAGGACTCACAGTAGTTTTTGTAATTGCGTGCTGAAAATACTACTTTACTTAGCATTGCTGAGATCGAGGCTGAAAAAAAACACGCCTAATAGTGCAAATGTCTATACATTTTGAAATTCGAAACATTCCAAGTTGTTTTTTTGGGACGCAAATTACGGCAATAATTAACTTTTTCCCTTTCCAAGTTACTAACACAAGTGGTTAAAGTAATTAGTGTGATCATGCATGCGCTTTTATTTTCTCTTTTATGGTAAAATTCGTACACGAAAGGAACAGTTCTTGAGAACGACATGATATTGAAACGTTTTCGTTCTCGCGCATACACTGTAACACCGCATCAATGTTTTCGGTTGACCACGCGATTTGATGACCTCTGGTGTTCGCCGAATGGTGAATGGTGAAATAAAATGCGCTCATTCACAAAAACTATATATATATTTTTTTTTTATCAACATACAATTTATCTTAATCCTAGACAACACGTTTTTCTCTATGTTATGTAAACTACGTTACAGTAATTTTACTTATTGACAAAAGAATTAATTCGCTTCGCCATTAAATTAAATTAATTGTATTTCTTATGTACAATCATAATTAAAACATAATAATAAAAACAACTTTTATACTGAATTGTTAGCACAGGTTGAAAGTTGAAAATATTGTTTATTTTGTTTCTTTTCTATATATGCATTTTTTTATTGTTTACAACAATTAGAAATAAATAATTTTTTATTATCGAACATAGCTACAACTAAAATTATTAACAATAAATTAAGTATTCTTTTGTTTGCTTTGTTATTCTATATGCTTTTTTTAAAGTACACACAAACACCAAAATTTGTTTCTACATTTCTTCTTACAGTATACACGACTATTTTGAGTTTATATCACTTGCCAAATTTGAAAAGAGGTTCGAAAGGATTCGAATTAAAGTATTTATTGCGAAAGTATTCTTGCCCTGTGGATTTTAAGTAAACTCGTTATTCAAATAGAGATCACAGCGTTTCGTGTGTCTGTATTTATTTATGTAAGACGATTATTGCTTAAAGTTATATGATTTGTATGCGGGAGCATAATGTACGGTACAAGGTAAAATAGCTAAAATAAATGTTTTACTATGTGGGTGGCTTATATGTTTCATACAATGCATCTGCAAGGGAGTTAATACTTTTGGAATATATATATATATATGACCTATTTTCTGAGACATGATCAAGCCTGAGCAATTTAAAGCCACATTGAGAGTGGTAAACATTATTTAGTTATATGGACGCAACATTTTCACTAACTTTATACACACTAGGAATTGAAGAAAGGTGAAGTTTATACATAAATGGGTAGAATTGTTAATACATATTGGAATGGATGTTTAAATTGACTACGAAACTACTTGTGGTTTACACTGGAGACAAATGGCGTATGATTCGGATTGTGAATCAACAACAGTGGAATAGTTTGTCGAAAAATCTTGCTCGTAAGGTATGCATTCATTGAAAGAAAGATTACAGTGGATGCGCTTGAATATCTTTTCGTAAGCAGCTTAGTCGGTTTGCCAAAACATCGGACAAAGATAATAAATAAGAGAATCAATTAAACCTGGAGAGCGTACAAAGGACGTTTTCAACAGAGAAGGCACTTTTAAAGAAAAATGGGTGTTGAATTTCAACTTGAGAGCTCACAAGAAGCAATAAAACCATTAGCATACAGTGGGCGCACAGGTACAAAAAAAAAACCCTAGAACTGCTCACAACCTTCTGCTGTTTATGGGACTATTTTTATCTGAATTTAAAAGCTTTCTTAAGACGCTTATACTCTCGCAAGTTTGTCAGATGTTTGCACAAGTGAATGAGGACACAACTTGAACGATGAAAAAAAAACATTTTACTGTATAATCACCAACTAAAATCGTTCAAAGAAGCTAACCAATTTACCGAATTCGCACACCAAATTCCACTAAGTTGGAGATTACTTCCGCAGTCAGAAGGAATTGGGGCGACTTTATAAAATCCATCTAGGGCTTCTCCTATCATTACCTTCAAGATTAGCGTACTGTTGACCGCTGGAACAGTGAAGGGCTATAAGGGCAAAACCAAAACTGTAAAGATCCTAGAAACGAATAAAGAAAAAATATTCGACCAACCCTATGTGATAATATCATTTGCATTTGTTGAACAACCATTACTACTGCCATTGCGTCGTCGCACGCCCACACCCAGCAGCCCAGCTTGATCATGATTCAGCAAACGTCATTTCTTCGTGATTAGACTATTTTTGGGAACACTTATGAAACTCGTATGCGTCGGCGCAACAAAACCTAAATCTGGAATTAACGATATACTAGGAGCGACCTTACTTGAACCGCCCGCGAATTGACTGGATTTGCCATGTTGTGGCATACTGCTGTCGCCTCGATTATTCTTATAGCCATAGCCAGGTGCTGCCTGCATTGCGTACTGATGATGTATTGATGGCGGGCCAGCCATGTGTGATGATAACGATCCTCCATCCATGGGCGAGGTGCTCGAGAAGTCTCGCATCATTTGGATGTGCTGCTGATGATGTGGATGATGTGACAGATGGTTCGCCTGATTGTTGATCAAATACTGGTTAATTGAGTTGTTGTTGATTATATTATTGTTTGTGGCTGTGGCGTTGTTGTTGATGTTCGATAGATTTGGCACAAGATTATTGCTGAGACTTCGATGTTGCTGCGGTGGGGGCGCCTGATAGTAGAAGCTTGTTGGTGGCGAAGCGTATGCACTCATTGGGTTGTTGTAGAAGTTTGCATTCTGCCACGCAGCACTGTTGAACTGCGGATACATGGATTGGCGCAGTTGATTTGCCGCTGGTGACGGTGCACTGGACACAAAGTCCGACCATTCTTCGTCGTTTGAATCAGCAACTGATTTCGCCGGGGAAGCCTGTCTCTTTTGAAACTGCTGACTGATGCTTTGGATGTGGTTTGCCGATGCTGGCACTGACACAAACTCAGACCAGTCGTCATCATCGGCACCTGACTGTGGTGTTGCTCTACTCTGCTGTTGATGTTGAGATCGACTGGGAGCACTGTGACTAGGTGATGGCTTGTTACTGCTGACTTTTGGTTGTGGGAACAGTTCTTCGATGCGTGCCAGCTCCTCGGGATTGATGCCTGGTTCAGGCCACTCAATGGTTGGCTTGCTTTCCATTTGTATAGCCTGGGGCAGGAGAATCGCCGGACTTAGGATCATTTCATCGCTCAGCGAGACAGGGGTGCCAGTGCGACTGCCAGACGTGGAGCGTTCGGCTTCTTTTAGTTTTCGCAAATGACTAGGACTGGTTTTTGCCTCGACGGTTGCAATTGAAGACGGTATGATTGCTGAAGGTACAATGGTTGGTTGTGTTGGTGATGGTGCAGGGACGGATTGGAAATCGCTAAATTCATCATCGAATGAGTTGCTATTAGGTACGTTGGCTTTTGCAGTGTTCTTCTTCTCTGGGATCTTGTTATCTGACACAACTGATATAAAATCACTGAATTCATCGAGCTCAGCCGGTTTTTCAGTAATCGGATTCGTTCTGTGTTGGTAGGGTCCATTCAAGCCAATCTCAGGTGGCGACGGACTGTGATTGTACTCCGCCTCTTCACGGTATTTGAGTCCGAAGCCCGGATTATACTCCACGTCACGGTACTCTTTTTTCACAACTGTCTCATCGATTATAATGCCAGCAGCCGCAATCTCATAATCAAAGTCAATCGGGCATTTACTCTCCGAGGTGCGCGGAGTCGTCTTTGAAGTCGTTCTCGCCAAGATGCTTTCGCTTTTCGACGGCGTAAAGATGTGCGTCTCCTTGAGAGGACCAGCATACGTAGAAGTTGTCACAACGCCAGAGTGTTGCAATTCTGTTTCCAGATCAGTCTTAGAACTTTCCTGATATTTGGCTGCGTGAGTTTTGTTCTGGTGTAGTGCTTGTGTGTTGGCTATGACTGTGTCTATGTTGGTTTCTAGTACACTTGGGTGGTGGTGCTGATGGAAATGACCGCCGGTTATATCAACGTAGTCGTCTGGTAGTGCAGCTGCTGTTGTGGTGGTTGCTGGTGCTGTTGTCGCTGCTGAAATGGTAGCTGATGCATCCGCATTCGACTTAAATTCAATTGGGGCTGAGATTGTCTCCTCGTCGAGAAATCGTCGCAATGGTGGTTTGTCGCTGTCGCCGCTGATGTGGCTATTGCTCTTGATGGCTGAATTCGATTGCTTGTCAACGGGTGGATGAGATTCCCCAAGCTGCGGCGTGTGAATCGCTTCAATCGTTCTCTCGTGTAGGATTTCTTTAACCCCTATTGTGGGAGAAACAATTAGATTTTAGTATGTCACTTGGATAGAGACTGTAAAAGAACAGAAAATTTTACAATCAAATGAAAATGATAAAAACAAAGCAGCCAAGACAAAACTTTCAATTTGACTACGTAACAAGACTGGAACCGATCCGCTTTGAAATAGCTTAGCAAAATTTGAACTATTTGTTTATTTTTATTTTAAATGAATGAATAACTTTGCGATAAAAACACTAGTGCTTAAGTGTTGGTTGCAGTTAAGTACTAGGAAATAAATTTTGTCATGTTCCAAGGATATGTCAATTCAATAGTCAGGTAGTTAAAGTGTCTACAATCTACATAAAATACGGACTCTAAAGCTTTGTAACATTGAAGGGATTATTTTAATAACAAACAAGTCAGTAATTGAAGTTGGTATTCAATTGCAAAAATACACGCGATATAACCTTTTAAATAACTCGCCTATAAAATGAGCTTAATAAATGAGGCAAACTGTGCTGTGGCCATATTTAGCGAATAGTTCGACAGATTCAGGATTCAGCTTAGCTGTGCCAATTTAA
The DNA here is from genome assembly GCA_916610125.1 of Cheilosia vulpina. Lineage (NCBI taxonomy): Eukaryota > Metazoa > Arthropoda > Insecta > Diptera > Syrphidae > Cheilosia > Cheilosia vulpina. Next base: position 110,164,475 of record OU744276.1, on the reverse strand, counting down.
TATTTAAACATTGTCATACAAAAAAAGATCCGGTAACCGACAATGAAAAATAAAAACATGCGCTAGGTCCACTAGAAGAAATACCCCTTCAGCAGTGTTTCCTTAATATCGCGCATAAAACCACATCTATCATATTGCATTTTGTAGGTAAAGGGTTTTTCAACAGGGACGCTACAAAAGTAGAGCGACAGGGACAGCAAACGACGCCGAATTTCTTGCCGCTCTTTTGACATTCCTCTTCAGTAAGGTTTGCCATTTCATGATGAAAAGATATAGGAGCCAACAACGAGTCGAAATTATTAAAATTTACTACCGAAATTCGGAGTCAGTGGCCTCAACGTTAAGAGCGCTACGTTCAATTTATGGTCGTCATAATCGTCCTAGCAGATCAACAATTGAGCGTCCAGTGGAAAAATTTGAATCCACAGGCACAGTACAAAATGTTCCCGTGCCAGTGAGACAAAGAAGTGTCCGTAGTGTCGAGAATATTGCTGCCGCTGAGGCTTCAGTTGATGAAAGCCCAAATGTGTCTCTCACACGTCGTTCTCAAGCGTTGGGCATCTCTGTGACGTCGTTGTGGCGAATTTTGCGAAAAGATCTTGGCCTACATCCTTACAAGATTAAATTGACGCAAGAACTGAAGCCGCTTGACCACCAGAAGCGTCGTATGTTCGTGAATTGGGCTGAGCAACAACTTGAAAATGATTCGGATTTTCATCGAAAAATCATCTTCAGCGATGAGTCTCATTTCTGGCTGAATGGCTTCGTCAATAAACAAAATATGCGGTATTGGTCAGGCAGCAATCCACACGTACTCCATGAGTCATCATTGCATCCCGAAAAAATTACGCTTTGGTGTGGTTTATGGGCCGGCGGCGTCATTGGGCCGTACTTCTTCCGTGATGATCAAGACCGGCACGTTACTGTGAATGGGAATCGCTACCGTTCAATGATAACCGAATATTTTTGGCCCCAATTGGATGATATGGATTTGGAGGACATGTGGTTCCAACAGGACGGCGCCATAAGCCACACAGCGAATGTTGCAATCAATTTATTGGAAACCAAGTTTGGAGAACGTGTTATCTCACGAAATGGTCCAGTCGCTTGGCCGCCTCGGTCGTGCGATTTGACGTCGTTCGACTATTTCCTGTGGGGCTACGTCAAGTCTATGGTCTATGCCAACAAGCCAGCGACGATTGACGAACTTCGTATGAATATCGAACGTAAAATTGCAGCATTATCGGCGGATTTATGCTTGAAAACCATCGAAAATTGGGTTTAGCGTCTGGACTTCTGCAAGCGTGCCCGTCGTGGCCATGCAAAAGAAATCGAGTTCCATACATAATGGCATCGAACGTACTTTCACAGGAATAAAGAATTTCATTGATATTCAAAACCGTTTTTTGTTTTATTTAAAAAAAACTTTTGTAGCGCTCTTATTCAAAAACCCTTTACATACTTCGTAGAAAAACTGTCGATCAAATGATCACTTTAAGTCCTAAAAAAGAAACCCCAAGAAATCCATATGGGTACTCACCATCGGTTTATCGATCTAAAGCCGTCTATGTCAGTGAAAAAATTAAAGTGGGTCTGGCCGGTAAACGACGATTCTGTGTAAGACCTTAATTGGTCTACTTATCTGATGCACACAATTTTTTAAAGGCAAATACAGTTATCCCTAGCCGTTTGGAGAACAAAAACTCGTTTCCGCAGTATCATCCAGCGGCGCAGGGACATCGACTTGGGTCGGCATTCTGTAAAGCGGAACGTTTTCGTACGAACGATTTAGAGCAAATCATTCGTGCGCCTTACAGAATCTGAACCCTGGTCAAAAAGTTCACACTGAACGTTTCAAATAGCTACGATAAGACATAAAAAGCCTATGGACATCAACATTTCAGACCGCAAAGTCTTCGATCTCAAACCATAGGTTTAGCGCAGTAGTCAGCTGAGTCTCGCATTCGAAGTGTGCACTTTGTTTAAATGCGGTCATAGGCCAATGAGTGCGGCCTATTTTGAAAACTTACAAACCACGCTATTAGGTAAAGTTTGTTTGTAGTGGGTAAGCTCTGCTATTGAACGGATTTCAGAAATTCTTTCACTACAAGAAAGCTACGGGATAGAGTAAAGCTCTCTAATACAATTTTTCGTTCACAATATCTCTTTCCAGTTATCGCTCGAGCCATTTAGACTAAAGTTTACTATAGTCTACACTTATTTTTTCAGTGATAGTTGCGCAACTCTTTTTACACTTAGGTGAACTCGTCACAAAAGTGATGCCTCAACTGATTGTTGACGTGATTTGCACTCTTAAACTAGTTACAATTCTGGAATTGATGCAAATTAATTGTACTGCGTATACGGCCAGTTAAGTCAGGCACAATCACTCAAAGCAAAACGATAAAAATGTGGTTATACTTTCTGACAACTGTTTCCGATAAACCACGCGTGACCATACCATGTCCCAAATACGATTTTGAGTCATAACCCCCATTAAATCCGCTTCAAACATTCAGTAGCTACATGAGTGGGTTCTGCTCAAACGGTGCCTGCTTCGATAAAAATTGCCAAAAATCCCCAAAAACCAGCATTTGTACCAACATTCTATTCTAGCATGCAAAAGAAGACAAAAAACAAAAAGAAACAACGAAACTTTCAAAATAAGAAAACAAAAAAGGTTACAACAACTACGGACACAACAAATTACTCAAAATGTGAGTAGAAACTTACTACAGTCCAAATATTGATTGAAGTTATGATCATTGGATCCGAGGTTAGCAAAAACATTAGTAGTAGTAGTAGTAGTAGTAGTAGTACAATTGGTTACATGGTCATTAGTTGGTTTGTCATTATTGATTGTTAAAAATGTTTCAGTGCGACATGTGCCAGATACAAAAACATAAGGATTGCATTGTGATGGTAACAACAATGACGATGACGATGATGACGACGACGGCAGCGACGACAAGGATGACATTGACGGCATCGTGATAAGCAGAAGATCATTTTGCAGTTGTGGTTGTGGAACATCAATAGCAAGTAAGTCATCGCCAGTGTGTGATTGTGTTACAGTGATTATTGAGTGCGTTGAAGCGGCATCCGATGCAGCACCAGTGGTAGTTACAGTTGACAATAATGACGTCGACGTCGACGGTGTTGCGAAACATGGAGAGGAACAGGAGGAATCAAGATTTATTTTATCAAGATTAGCCACCACCACTAGTTGGTCTAGGTCCAATAGTAAAGTGTGTGCTTGTGATGCTGGACACAATTTTCAATCATGAGAGATAGTCAAAGTAAATAAAAAAACAAAGAAACCGAAATAAACGAAACGAAATGTTTTCTATTTGCTTGTTTTTTTTTTCAAATTAGTTCTTAGACAGGGGATTTGCTAGTATTGTAGTAGAAATGTTTTTCAAAAGTTATTGTTATTTCACTGGGAATTGTGGATGGGGCTTTAAGATTAAAATTTCAATATGTTGATAGAAAAATAATAAACATACCATTTTTTGGAATCGAAATGAAACAAACTTGAAGCGGTTTAAGAATGTATTTTGTTTGTTTTTTTTTTTTTTTTTGTTATTGAAAGGAGAACGAAAATGAAAACGATTAAATAATTTCGAATTAAACAATAAACATTACTTTCGCTTAAGACTGGCAAGAAGCTGTTTCGCTGTAGGAACTGCAAATCGTAAATGCGCAGCCGCAGAGGAAGAACATGAAAGGTTCATGCACGGCATCGCTTCAAGCAATTGGAATAATATCAGTGAGATTAGTATGGGTTCATTTTGTGTTTAAAAAATTTGGGTTATTTACTGTCGGATGTTGAAGGTGTGTTTTAAAGATTTTCGTTAAAACTATGCAACCACATGGAATTGAACTCTGCACGAGGCTACTGCAGAATAGGGCTTTTAAATTCAAGTAAATGGAAGAATATGGCAGTTGTAAAATTGGAATGAAAAGAGCACTGCACTAGATCACTTAAGCATTATGCTTATAAGCAATGGACATTTTTCAGGCGACAGAAAGAAAATTGAAACTTGTTTTCGGTTTGGGTTGTTTACAATGAGAAGGACAGTTTGGTCAAAGTTTACTCTTTATGAATCTATAAATATTCGCCATACTAGCATTGAAAATATTGATAAGATCGGGAAAAAGGTAATAATCTAGTGCAACCTTCCTGATACTGGCGACTACAGGCGACTAAGGGAGTGCACTCTCGTCTTCCTCATCCCTGCAGTTCCCATCAACATAGTATTAGTTATAGATGTTCATCAAGGGCTGCACGCAAAAAGAAAACAATGTCGAAAATTTCGCACAGCGATTTCAAATGGACTTTGTTTAACAAACGACACTGGCGCTGCAGTGTTGTATACATTTATACTATTTCTGTTGCGACATCGCAATCACCTGACACCCAGCAATGGATGACGTTATATTTGGTAATCTCGTTACGAAATATGTGTCAGCCTTTTACTACCTTTGACTTTAGACGACGAGCGGGCGCCGACTACTTCATGTGTTGACAAGACATACCGTAGCGTTCATTCTTATTTAAAAATTTTGATTTTGAGAAGACGTAGTACCATTCTGACGTGACCAGTATCTCCATTGTTAAGTCCATCAGTCGTAACACTGAGGTGGTAGTTAACAAATGACTTGCGCCCCCTGACAAACAACATTGTGAAAATATGCAGAACAAAGAGATTGCCTCTTTTTTTTGTGAAAGACCTTAACGAATTTATAAGCAAAAGTATAATCGAATCCACGTTTAAGCAGAGTCTGTCGAACTCCAAACAAATGATTCATCCCTTCAACTTCAGCCTGTATAGAAGAACACACTTTCAAACATGAAGATAGTACGGAACAGTAGCAAGGGCCAAAATAGCACTGCGTTAAACCACGACCCCAAAGGTTTTTAATGTGCACTTAGTTCAATTCTAAATGGCATACGCTGCATTTAGTGCATATAAGCTTCGTCCATACCAACAGTAAATATCAGTAAAACTATTCAATGGAATACACAAGATAAACAATTGCATAAACGAAATCATAATAAAGTGAGTGTGAGGTGAGTGAGTGAGTGAGTGAGCCAGAATGCTGTGAGAAATGTGTATTCAATTATTTTGCTAATCATGGGCATTTCCTTCAAAGGTTAACAAATCAAAAGACAATACAACATAATCAAACTAAAGCACAACAAATCGAAAGATCTCTCTCATATCTGTGCAGGAAGATAAAATCAAACAAAAAGCCGGGTAACACTGTTAGCTTAGAAATGAAATCAAGAAACTGAATGAGAACGTATACGTAAATGAAAAACATAAATTGTGTAATTGGAAGCCGAAACCATTACGATATCAAACTCAACATCAGAAACCAACACAAAATTGTCCCTGTTTGTCAGTTGATAAATTTGTGAAGCAATAGAAATAGCGATAAACTGCTGATTTACATAAGAAGCGAGACTAAAGAGATATTAAAACTTTTTTCCATACCATCTAGGGGGTTCACCAAACCCGAACTGTTCCAGTCGAACTCGACAGCTGGCACGTCTGCTTTATTGGTGGATGTCGTCGTCGTTGTTGCTGTTGTCAGGCTGTCTGAACGCTTCCTATAATCTATCGTCGATGATGTGCTGCTGCCCGAGGCAGCAGCTTTGTCGGATTTCATTGGCTCCAAGGGATTAAAACTTAAATTAGCTGCGTAGCGTGGCATAGAACTGTTCCATTTCTCGCCATAGAGCTGCATAGGAATGGGATTTGTTATATACATGCATACATACTTTAAAGATTATCCGAGGTAGATCCAATCACTTACGATATTCCTTGAATCGACGCCAAGTGATTTAATAAGCGAGTGCCGCATTTCCGAATTGTTCCATTGGTATTCCAGTGCTTTGGCGGTGTCAATTTGGTTAATAGTTGTCGTCGTCGAGGTAGTCAATTGTTTGAGATCATTGGCTGATGCTTGCTCCTCTTCGAATGTGTTGGCGGCGAATGGAAACATCATCTCGAGAATGGGCTTGAGCTTGTCGTTGAGGTTTATCAAATTAAAGCCACTGTTGCTCGATGGAATGTTGCTTGAGATAGATGATTCGACAACTTCGCTGAATTCACCGAAATCATCTTCCTCGTCGGAGTTGTTGATTGACTCACAGCTCAGCTGCTGGAATGTGTCGTCCTCGAGTGAGGGCTTTCGTTGCTCCACGACTGGTGCGGGTGGTGCTGCGAAATCTTGAAAGTCATCAAAATCATCAGCGTCCAAGTCGTTAAGGCTTGACTTCTCCGTCAATGGCGGGTTTTGTATAATTTTTGTTGGTGGCTCAACAGCTGCCGGCTCAAAGCTGGGGAATTGACTAAAATCGGCTTCGAATGCGAAGTCGCTGGTTTCGTGCTCTTTCTTCGTCTGTGGCTCGTCTTCAAGGGGCGCAACATTCACTGTCACAAAATCCGTTTGTAGTGAAGCAGCAGGGAAAGCCCCAAACTCTGCGAAATCGTCTTCATGGTCATTGCTGGCTGGACTTAGAGAATTCTTGCTTAAAGTCAGTTCATTAAATGATATTTCTTTCACATCAACCTCTTCAGCGGAAGTTTTCTCCGTGGATTTGACATTTTTGTCAACATTTGCCTCTTCGTCCGAAATTCCACTCCCAATCGGCTGAAAGGCACTAATCGAATCGGAATCCTCGTTATTTGATTTTATCATTTCATCCGACACCGGTGTGGTGCTCTTGGAAATATTGCTTAGCGAATCGAACTTCAGCGAGGGCAAGCTGATGTTGTCATCGTACTTGCCCACTTCGTCGTCCACAGGGAATTCATCTACAGCGTCGTCATCGTTGCCCAGATCCTCACATGGCGTTAGTTCGTCGTCGTCGTCGTCGTCGTCGTTTACTGATTCAAAGTCAAGTGGTGGTGGACTGTTAGCTTCTATTATGTAGGATAAATCATTTTTCAAGTCTTTTTGTGAAGTGGCAGGTGCATACGACGCAAATGAAGATTCGTCTTGCTCAAACGGTTTTGTCGTAACTGCGGCACCACCCTCATTGTCGTCCTCCGGTGTAAAATTCAAACCACTATCTGGCGAAGGTGGTGTGGAGGAATGAATGGCTGTGCTGGCATTGTTATCAGGTAATTTTGCAACATGTACAGGTGTCACTGGCAAAGATGAAACTGTGGAAAAGAAAACAAAAACGTTAACAAAGACTTGATAGCTGAACCATGCGCCAATAAGAAGTCATAGTTCGCGCTAAATAAAAAAGGAAATGGGTTTTTTATACTTGTGTGCGCGATTACTGAATTTTAATTCAAAATCCCTGTTGATAAGACTTGCTAAGCTAAAAAGTGTTGCAGCAGATTAAAGCCCCCCGAATAAAAACAAATGCAAAACTTTACCGGTCGCGACATCAAACCTGACAAACAGCAGCCAGTGGCTTGGAAATAACATGCAGGACCACCTACCGAAAGATCGGCGTTCTCAAAGTTACTAATTCAGAACAAAGCACTGCTGAAACCAGAGATCGAATATAGATTTAATATAAAGCTCCCGAGAGAAGAAACTGAGAGTCGCAAACTAACATCACATCTACAACAACTGGCGCAGAGAAGGCGCCTAGCTGAACTACAGTACAAATAAACTTTAGAACAAAAATTTACAACAAATTAAGTATTTCAATTCTATATCTATTTCCAAGTTAAAGATTTGCCTTTTCCCCGAAAGTATTCAAGAAAACCAGAACAAGGTCGTTCGCATATTCTACTAATTTAACCTCTCGAAAAGAGTTTACTTGCTTGAAGCGGTAACGTTTATGCTAAGAAACTCTTGACTAAAAGTTGCTTTCACAGTAATATGTACTTTGGCTTTAGTTGCAGTTATCTGCGGCTGTATGCAGATCCCACTGTACAGAAAAAGTACAAGGTCTATAGAAACACTTAAAACTTCTTTGTGCACATTTGTTGATAGTGAGTATGATATCATTTAGAATTACTTTCGGTCATATTTAAGGCGCTTTCGAAATATTATCAGGGAGAGTAGGAAATTATTGAACGGCCTTCAGCCACTGACCCAATTATGGTTATATCTTTGGGAAAGTGTAATAAATTTATGTAGTAAGTCTGTAATCAGACCAAGAAATTGTACTAACGGTCCATATAGTGCTAAAGGGCTAGTTTTTGCAGTCATTCGTGTTATACGAGTATTTATGACATTTTATGGCCTCTAGAATATTTCAACACGCAACGCATTTGGATATAGACCTACGGTATAACCTGAAGGACTTAAAGAGAGCTTGTGTCGGAATATGCAAAGTTTATTGTCTTGAAAAAAAAAGTTTTATTATGTCGTTTTTATGGTTCATTTGATGTACGTTCAAATTAAATAACAAAAACACACACCAAGAAATTATTAAATCCTATGAAAACAGTGTAAAGACTTTTTTTTCAATTGGGACTAGTCGATGTTGGCACTTTGGCAGCCATATTGGATAGGTCGCAGCTGTCAAAACTGGTGTTTATTATTCGGTCACGGATGTGACATCAAGCAGCTAGTCCAAATGATAAAACTTTAAGCCTAGTATCCTGCTCGCGCTAAATTTTAGCGTCCGTAGTCTCCACTTCATTTCTCCACACCAAAGATAAATAGATTATTAAACATCATATAGATGGAACAAAAACCATTTGATCATGACAGTAAACGATATTTTAATTATTCGCGTACATACAATTTTCGAATTTCAAACTTTAAAGGCAGTGCATTGTTTGAATCGTTTCAAAACAATAGATATTAGCAAAATTGAAGAAGATATTAATTGCTGCAGCAGCTCAAATAAGTTCTATAATAGCAAGCAGAAGACGACACATTCCTTCGTGTCGGGTAAATCCCTATTTGCATTGTTCCTCCACAAGCCTTGCAATTTTTTTATGTTTTTTTTATCGCATGAAACGGAATTTTTGGTTTTGCGTTCTCTTTTATTTATCGCACAAATGTTTTCTGCGCTTTCCTCTGAAAAAAAACCAAAGTAAAGCTTAGTACGCTGCTCGACATGTTTCAACATGTACTTCATGTGTCTGTCAAAATTTAGCGTAGCCATTTAATGGGTCGGCACATTTTCTCAAGCTAAATTGTGTCAGATCGTTGTATATTTGTTGTTCTGTTGCGGAAAAGTACACAAGGATGAGATTTTTTAATTATTACATGGACGAGAAGTACGTAGAAGCATCAGAAATAGTTGAAATAAGAGGGAATTAAATTTTTGAAAGAAGTTTTTTCAAAGAACAGCTGTTTTCTGTGACACTTATCCACGGCGTGCTATATGTCAAAATTTAGCTAGTACTTTAGCTGATGTTTAGAGAGAAAAGTTGGAGACCAGATAAAATATAGTTTAGCTCGAGTAGCGTACTACCGGACATTTATTTCGCGAGCTAAATGAGTGGAGACTTTTCATCGGCCCATCTATATGAAGTTAAGAATTTAGCGTGCGAACAGGATACTGCTTTGCTAAACTGCCTCGCTAAATTTTATCTTTGTAGATATTTTTGTATGGGAGATAAAATTTAGCGCGAACAGGATACTTAGCTTTATCAGCAAAATGAGTGTTCGTCAGTACAAAAGTTGCGCGTTTCACGGCAGATGAGATAGCCCTTTAAGCGTGAGTTTTACTATGTGGCAATGCATTCGGGTCATTGGTCCGTACTTTTTGAAAATGAGCCCCAATGGCAAATGAAGTGGACGTTTATGAACGCGCAGTTGGTTCATCTACTGGCTAAAACCGTCCAATTCGAATAGTTTACTATATGAGAAGCTACGGTTTGCTTTTTTTAGCTTCTTTCTTCTGTTGGATAAACCCTACTAGAATGTGATGACCCGAACAAGTCGCTTTGACAATGGTGTTATGAATACGCGCCTAAATCGAACTCCTTTTTCATCATTTAAAATCTGTTAACATTTTTTTAGCCTTACGAAACTTTTCAAATTCACTGTAGAAAATCTCTATTATAATGATGATGGCAGTAAAGTGGACTCCACGCCCTGACTCACCTACCTGTTTTGAAAACCATTCACAACAAAGCAGTTTTGTCGACCCTCTCTATGATTTTATGCCGATCCCCGACTTCTTTGTCATAAGCGAACAATATGCAGACAATAAACTTCTAAAAGTTTTGTTTTAGCACAAAGTACGTACGTCGGTGCTGAAATTGTGTATATGAAACCAATTACGGCATTCATTGTGTCATCAAAGTAATAATCTTCTTCTTCATTGCAGGTGGGCGGTGGACCGCCCTGTACCATTTGTAATGGACGATATGCTGATTCCCACGCAATTACTTTTGTCCCCAAGGATATTAACTCTATCTTACCTTCAAACTGATCATCAACAGCTGCAAAGTCGCCGAAATCATCATCCACCGGTGGTGGTACATCGACTACACAATCAATTGGCGGTGGGGTGCTGCACACAAATGGTGGTATTGGATTCGACATCGCACACGTTTCCAGATGGATTTCAGCAAACTAATCACAGCTAAACAAACGCTCCCGATGTTCTTACAATCGCTGGCCGTGTCCCAACATTCCGCTGATTACCAGTAGGGAGTGGTGCTCTACTGCTTGATCCAATATTTGTTCGAAGAAAAAACAAAAACACTTGCAGACCTTGGGATAGATTTTTGGCCTCACTTTAATGCAGAGCAACAGCAGGTTTTCGTTTCATGTGCTGAACGCGTTTTTATTGCTTGAACTTGATGATTAAACTCTAATTAACAAACTAATGCACTCTCACCTGAGTGTATTTTGTCAGTTAAGTATGACACATACACCAGAGGGAAAGGCAAACTCGACGTCGTAGGCAGCAATAGCAGATGTGAGGTGTTGATGATATTGGTGTTTTCTGCTTTGCTTCTGCTGGCGCTGACGAAGATGATGATGATGAGAAATGCGCAAGAGGGTGAACGAAAAATACGGAAATGTAACTCTCGGATAAATCAATAAACACTTGGAATCGCAGTAAATAGCGATATTCACTTATTTACACAATTAACACATATTCGGCGGTTAACTGTGAACAAACCTCAACTAGATTTTTTTTTGTTTTTCGTGAGGAGAAAATCCACTTTTTCGCGTTTCCTTGACAAAACTTATTTTTTCTTCGATCGAAGTTTTTAGCTGCCTGGCCCAATCACGATGTAAGAAAAAAAATTGACACCTGTGAAAAGGTGACAAGTAAATTCCGATGGTGGCGGCACCTCGTTGTGAAGTTGGAATTGTGTAAAATCAGTCACAATGGGAGAAAAACGTTTTGGGATCTAGGGAACATTTGAAATTGAACTGAAGGATATCGTACAGTAGAAGACTACAAAATATGAATAACGAAGTGGTGTTACTGAAAAAAAATATATTGCTTTAAAAAAAGATGATAACATTATAGATTATAATAAAACCAAAAATCATTATTATTTTTTATTATTAAGGGTTACAATGTAAGATAAATTACATTTTCATACAGAATAAGCGCTAGCTTCGGCTACTGTAGAAAGGTTAAGTGTTAGATAAGGTTGTCAAGATTGATAACGGTGACTGACAAACAAAAAATTATATGCATAAGATTCGATGAAAGCGCAACGAATTGGGTGAAGTAACTGTTTTGCATATTTGACTTTTACTTTTAACAACAAACAAACAGTTTCTTGGTTTATTTAAAACATCTCAAAGTATTGAATTAGCGGTGTTCTACTGATTAGTGTCCTATTCTCTCATTAAAATTCGTTACAGAGTGGATACTTACTAAAGCAATGAAAAATAAACTAGAAACCATACAAATTTTTGTCACTCATGTATGTAGGTACATCACTTACATAAAATGCTCAGTATTATGTTTAAGCAAAATTAAAAGTTTGATTATCTATGTTTTTCAATGAGACCGTAGATTTGTGCCTTAGTGAATCGGTCTGATTACTTGAATCAATCAGTATGAGGGCATCTTGGTATTTTCCAATAATTATTTATCCAAGCTTCCGAATTCTTTCTTGCTTTGTCGTCATGATTTTTAGTATGTTGGGGTGTAGTGTCATATGGGCTTTAGTTTAATGAAAACTTGGAAATCTAGGCACATCCCATGTAAAGCAGCGGAGAAATTTATTGATTGTCTCATTAGGGACACATTTAATTTTAAATTCATATTAACAAAACATTGTTTGAGTGTTGGTAACTACCCATAAAAACAAAAAGCAATCACACCCTTTCAGGAACAGTTTGGAAGCAGCTGCTTCTCAGCAAGTTTCGTCATTTTATGTCGCCATTCGTTGCACTAGCCGACCGGAAAATTTGCTCAATTTCCTTGGTCCCATTCCCATTGAATTCCTCCAATATGGCCGCAATTTTCATCCATCAAAAAACACCGAAAACAACAATGGCGTGTCGAGTAAACAAAGCGTCGTTTCGCCAGAGACTTTAATTTATTAATAATTTCCCCTAAAGTTAAGTGCAAAAATTTAAATTTCATTGAAAAAACCGCACCTCAAATATTTAACTATCGCATAGCATTAAACTTTATGATAAAATTCGTTTGCGAGTTATATAAACTTACGTTTCAAATTTGTGCGCGCATCACTGCCTAACTTTGGAAGTTGCTTCCAAATCTGGACTCCTCTTTTTTGCCGACAAATTTGCATATCTCCAGTTCGGAAATGAAGGAGGAAGGTTTGCTTAATAAGTCCATATTCTCAACAAACGATGAGATCTTTTCCTCGCTTCTGAAAATCAACAATTTCGACAATAGCATTAAAGATGAATCGCTGGACATTAATCTTTCGGCATGTGTTACCATCTCCGCAGATCAGACGAGCATCTGCAATAATAGTCTATCATCTGACTTTTGGAAAGTACTCGATGAAAATGCTCAAACCGAGGAAAGCAGTAGTACACCTACAGTCAATCCGCCCACTCAGTTCGAGGATATAAACTTTATAAGTCCACTACCTCCGCCGCCCGCAGCGCAACAGAAAACTCTAATTAGTTCCGTAGAGGGTGGTCGTGTTTCGGCAGCATCACCGAAAAAGAAATACCGTAGTCGCAAACAGGTGAAGCAATCACAAAGGGCCGGTGGTGACAAAGCCAAGGCAATAGACCCATCAATCATTTTAAGTGACAAAGAATCGCTTCCGATCTCAAATACTTTTAAGGGAAATTTTCCTAGTGCTGCTAAATCAGCTGCATCTGTAGGATACAAATTTAAATGTGAACACTGTTGTGTTATATTGGACGGGCTAGAGGAGTTCACCAAACACGAGGCCTCGCACAAGATTCTCTTCAAGTGCAACGAATGTGATCGTGAATTTGCAAACGAAAGCGGTCTCAAGAAGCATGCGAAGAGTCATCGGGATGAGTCAAGGAAAGACGGCTGGAAGAAGTGCCCTGATTGTGGCAAGTGGTAAGTACATAAATGGTTTACCTAGTAATTAAATGAAAATTCAAAAAATATTGAAACGTACAGAGTTTGAATTTTCAATAAAAACTGTTATCAGCAAAATCAATGCTGATCCTGGTCACTGGACTTTGTTTTACATGTAATCACAAAGAACTTGTAGGTAAATTATAACCTTTGGATCGGCTTGCAATCGAAATTTTGTTTATTTTATTTTAATCAGTTTGGCATCACCTAAAAATATTCAGTGGCTTTAACCCCGAAAATATTTGGGAATCTCTGCCGCTTTACCATAGTCAGGTAATGTTTCTTTGTGTGATAGAGATATCCATTCAAAGATATTTGCCAAGGCAGCCACTTCTACCTACCTGGGAATGTACTAGCGACTCAACTAACAACCCTCTTTAGCCAGCTGCATTCAGTTGCGAAACATTCTCTGCTTCTGGTCGATAGGGTTGTTGCTTGAAGTCCGACCTAAGCGCTGACGGTGTTGGTAGAGGTAGCGAAAGCGCCGTTCACGTTCACACATTCATTTACTATTTTGAAGCTTTAATTGTGTTTTGAAAATGTATAGCAAAGTCATCGGTGTTCCGCTCTATCCTCGTCGACAGCTCGACCCATCACTAAATACATTTCAAAACCAAAGCCATTCTGAAAACACTTCTATCACAAAAATTCTCTTTTCAGTCTAAAACTCGGTAGCATGTGGATGCACAGGAAAATCCATAGTGATAATAAAAAGTACGGCTGTGATATTTGTGGCCAAAAATTTGTTCAAAAAATAAACTTAACCCATCATTCGAGAGTGCATACGTCTGAGAAACCCTACGAATGCCCCGAATGTCATAAAAGGTACAGTGCTCCGGCAACATGATCTGCACAACACTTTGTTAACCTCTGGTCTGTTTTTTGTTTTCTACAGATTTCAAGAAAGATCTCATTTGCAACGCCATCAAAAGTACCACGCACAAACCCGTCCGTTTCGCTGTGAAAAATGTGGAAAAATGTACAAGACCGAACGCTGTCTGAAGGTACACAATTTGGTGCATCTCGAACAACGGCCCTTTGCATGTCAAGTGTGCAACAAAAGCTTCATTAGCAACTCCAAACTGAAGCAGCACTCAAATATTCACACCGGGGAGCGCCCGTTCAAGTGCAACTACTGTACACGCGACTTTACTAATTTCCCAAACTGGTTGAAGCATACAAGAAGACGACACAAGGTCGACCATAAAACGGGAGAGTTGCTGGAGAATATTCCTTCTTATTGCACTAAATCGGGCAAAAAGTCCACAGCCGCAGCCAAAGCTGACAGCAAACCAACACGAAAGAAGAAGAAGTCCGACACCACCGCCAACGACATATCGTTGTCCATACCACTGCCACCTGTGACATCATTATCACCTCCTGCCGTTCAGATTATGAAAGCGAAAGTCAAGGTAGAGAGAGACTCGGCGGAGGTGAGCACCAAGACTAGTTTCACGGATTTGCATTGCCTGAGCATAACCAGTGCCGAAGAGTTGATCATGGAGCAAGCCCTCGAAATGGAAGAGTGCGGCTACTACGAGCAACACTACGCCAGCGAGGGAGTACAGTTTCATATCAAGAATGAGTTTAATGTCAAGAAGGAGTATGGTAAGTTCCATGCAGTTTTGTTAAATGAGAATTAGCTGAACCATAAATTTGTCTTATTTGCAGAAAACAAAGCATTATGCTCGGTAGACTCTTCGCCGTTTTCCTCGCCAGCCTCCATTGAACTTCCCATCACGTACAATCTTCAGACTCTTCCGTCGACCGCGATACCAACAAAACCAACAACTACAACGACTTCAGCCGAAACCACCACCTCGAACCGAATGTACATGCCGTCAATATTCAAAAGTCAGCAGGTCCTTCCGTCCGTCGATACGTTACTAAACGCGTGTTACTTCAAGAGTGAGAACCCAAACATGTAACGTTTGTCACAATCGGTTCCGCACGAACTATCCGCCAACTAATCGCAAACTAAGACAGAAGATAATTTCAAAACAACAATCCATGTGATCACAAAGTAATTTTAGTATATTTAAGGACTTCTACGATACAATAGGTGTAGTTATTTGACGAGTGCAAGTGTGTGGGTGAAAGGAATCGTTTGTCCTCTCCGGCAGACTGGCACACAAGTTAGATTTAAGTTGTCTCCCGGTTCTAGATAATAAGTACCGCATATTTAGAAACGAAACAATTCGTTTCGCACTTTTTTTGATATGCCTTTTGAGATTAATGTATTGCCTAGTTGGTTTACACATTTTTCAAAGAACAACAATTCAATTTGAAACGATTTACAAAAGTTTTCTCAATTGTAGGTAAAGGGTTTGTTTTGCATGAGAGAACGATACATACTAAAATGTCCGCGTGCCTTTAGCTGTTTAATAATTATTAATGGTAACAAAATAATTTTATCAGAACATTTTGCTTTCATATTAAAGGAGAAATAAGAAGCAATACACAACAGGTTACAGCAGACAAAAACGAAGGCGCTTTATAGAGGTCAGCAGTCGGTTTTATTTTTGTCCTCTCGGTGTTGGGTCTCTTCGTTCTTAAGCTAAAGTCGGCTGCTGCCGGGCCTCGTTCTAGATTTAAACAAAAAATACATTTTTCATTCAATAGAGACGAAAAAACTCAGCATCAGTTTTGACTAAGTGACATTTAAAACAACTGGTAAACACGTTCGTTTCATTGCGATGCCTCTTTTGTTTCAATTCATTAACTTTCTGCGTTCTTTCGCAACACTGATGCAGCCTGTATAGATCGCCCTCAAAACGTAGTTGATTTTTTTAAAACTAGTATAATAACTTTTTCGTTGATCATTTGCATCCCCTAGTGAGACATTATATTTGAATTTGAAATAAGAGTAAATCCACATTTATTAAAATAAAGTTTCTATTTGTATTTCGATTGATTTTATTTTGCTGTCAACAATTTGTTGAGTCGGTTGTAAGTGGAAGAAATATATTAGGCCTTTTTTATTATGCTCACATGATCTGTATAGATCATTGATTTCCATGGTATAAAACAAAAGTTGGATCTTGTACTGTTGTTGTAAACCGTGAAAATCAATGATCTATACAGATCATGTGAGCATAATAAAAAAGGCCTATTGATCGGTGGTGCCTTTGGGGTATACCTGAACTGTAGAGCCGACCAAGTATAAATAAGTTGGTAAGTAAGATCGGGAGCAGAAAAGTAATATATTTTGACGGATGCGAGTACTAATAGCGTCATCTAATGTCGTTTTCCATTGGGCAAAAAGAAGCGTCCGGGAGAGTCCGGAATTGAAAAAAACACTTCTGAAACCGTTCCATTGGATTCTGAGAAGAGAATTTCGCTTCTCGATTTGAAGTCAGAATCCACTCAAGAAGCACTCACACAAGTGTAATTTATGTATTTTACACAAGTCAGCTGACAGCCGCCGTAGATTATTTTTTGGCATTTCACCAATACTTTTGTGGGTTCAATCAGAAGTAGTTTTGTTGTTACATTGGATCACAGAATGAGTGGATCCCCAAGTGAAACCAATGGAAAACGACATAAATAACCTGGTAAGGAGAGAAATGATCCTGAACTTTAATTCACAGGCGGAGACTAGGTGGCCGAACCTGACGAAGAAATGGCAGTTAGTGCAGATGTGACTTGATCAATGGTAGTTAGTACATTCCACTGGCCTTACTCACGCAGCCAAACTTGGCATTCCCCATCGCACCAACTGCTTAAGCCAAAACCAAACACCGTTCATTCTATGGTACACTCCATTTGGATAACATCATCAAATTTCTCAACTCCACAGGCTGGATTTGAGCTCATAGCAGGTTACATGTACCGTTATTTGCGGCCCCAATACAGAGCTCAAGCCCTAATTGTGTTTCCCCTTGTTCGGTTAGCGGGAAAACAGCCACTTAAACCAACCAATAACCTAACATAGCTAGAGTTTTGCATAAAAAACCCTTAAATGGACTTTAGATGATTCTAAATTTAATACAACTTTTTGCAACCGAATGCCTTCGGGAAAATCGAAATTGAAAAACCCATTGTAGTGGGAAAACTTTTCAGTCAAACATCTGATCCTATTCTATCAACACAAAGTGAAAAAGAAACACCGCCTATTTTATTCAAATTACGAGTTTTATTCAGTATAACTAAGCCTTGATTTTTGTAACACCATTTCATATAAATGGTGGCAATTCTTAAGCGTCCTAACTTATCTTCATTAATTTTACATTCAGCGCCTTTAAAAATGACGCCAACAGTCATAAGCTACTCATTACAAACATAAATCGCATTGAGGAGCTCAATTCAACTCATGTTTTGCAAGACGTTTAGAATGTATGAGCCAATATCTTCATCTTGATTCGTCCATGTGACAGAAATCAGTTTCTGTGATTGATCAGCCTCATCATCGTCGACTTTAATTTCGACACTTTCTATTGCAATCGTGCAGTTTTCCTGGAAGGTAACCGTCCAATCGCTAAGCTTATCCTGTAGCATTGAGTACAGCTTCTCTCCGGTACGCATCTTTGGCCCTGGATCATCGATTTTTATCTTCGAAGTGAATCGCATGATGTGCCGGTTGATGCCTTGCTCTTTGTAGGCCTCATGCAGGTTCATCAGTAAAATTCGGTTTTCTTTCATTACCAGTACGCCATGAATGAGACGTCGTCTCTTCGGGTCTGGCGGTTGAGCATTGTACATTTTGGCCTCGGCCTTCAGCAGGGACAATGAGGCGTCGACTGGAATTTTCACTGGCGTTGTTATTACACACGTTTCGCCATTTGCCGGCATGTAGCATTCAATTTTGAATTCCTCTTTGATCTTGGCACGCAAAAACTGCATCCGTTCAGCTTCGCCATGCACAAGCATCACGTTTTTCGGTTCACAATTCTGAATTAGCTGCATTATGCCTGTGGAAATGGAGAAAATAAAAATCAAGCACGATTTTTGTTCGATAAAATACACAGAACTTACCCTTGGCGTCAGCGTGAGCACTGAAGCTCATGTACTCCACAGACATTTTCACCTCGACCACCTGCCGGTTCTCAAACTCAATTTTCTTCGCTCCTGCTAGAACCTTGTGTCCCACAGTGCCTTGTACACAATAGCCCGGCATTATGACCATATTATTCTCATTTGGGGCCCACTTCTTAAAAATCTGCAGCGAAAGACCCGCATGCAGCATGCCGGGAGTTGCAAACACCACCATCGCTCCCGGATTGTCAATGTATCCCTTGTCAAACGCTTTGATGTGCTTGAACTCAAACATGTTACGCTGTACGAATGTTTTGCGAATCTTCTGATTGGTCCACGTGATGAACATCTTGTAGTAGGTGTTAGCCTTCTCTGTCAAACCGACTGCAAAATAGATTGGGTATTTCAGGTTCATCCGCTCCCAGTATGTCTCCAACAGGATACACAGTTCCTGAGCTCTACCCAGGGCAAACACTGGAATGAGGACTTTACCACCTCTGGCCACACACTCGTGCACTTTCTTCAGAAAATCACGCTCCCGACAGCGCTTCGAATCTCGAATTGTTGTCGCATATGTGCTTTCGGTTATCAGCAAATCCGGCCGACATTTGTCAATCCAGGCAGCACCCAAATGCCGATCAGGGGTCATATTATAATCTCCAGTGTATACAACGGACTGCGAACCAACTCGGATCCAAAACATAGCTGCGCCGAGTACATGACCTGCGTAGTAGGCTTTGATCTCCAACTCATTGTCTACCATAACACTCTGATGCAATGTTACGGCGGTCACCTTCTTCATGCAGTCCTTGATCATTTGAGTTGTAAAGAAATTCGATTCACCCTTTCGTTCGACGGCGACCTTTCGCATGTCTTCGAGTAGAATAGGGGCGATGGCCTTTGTTGGATGTGTCATAAATATTGGTCCACTGTAGCCAACTATTTCGGACATATACGGTAGGGCTCCGCAATGATCTAAATAACAAAAGACCGAGTTAGTTAAATTTCATAATTGCATTTGATCTCAGAATAACCAACCATAGCGCAAGTAGGGAATAACAAAGGCAGACTCTGGACTTTTAAGTCAAACTGACTTTACAGATGGGAATAATTTCACCTACCTTTTGCCCGCTTAACTTCGAGCGGAAATGCCGTCGCCACTCATGTGACTAAAAGGGCCATCGCTTTCTTTTCAATAGCCTAATGTGTAGATAGCGAAACACGACTCGCATACTTATATTAACAATTGGCATACATTCTAATCGTACTAATCAAACAGACAACAAATCGTGTATCATATCAGTGATTTAGCTCATTGACTAGACTGCCTAGACTAGACTGAGAGAGCATGAATAAAACAGAACATTTAATAAAAAATGCGCACCTTTTTCCAACAAAAAAAAAACAAGAAAGCGGCAGACTAATGTGACTATTGGAATAGGTATGTGTTTGCAATTTCAATAAGCATCTTTGCTGGGAAAATCATTGAAATTGCAGCAATATTTGATACGGAATTTCTTGTTGCACCCGGACAAAGGATATGTCAGATGTTTACCACAATCAATTGGATAACTAACTGTTGCTTACTGATTCAAAGTCTGCTTATCTGCCTTTGTGCTAAGCCCATGGTATGTTACAATTAACTTAGCAAGCAATATATATCATTAAGGCATGATAATTTTTTTCTTACCCAAATGGAAATGTGAAATAATAACGCAATCAATGTGGCAGGTAATCGGTCCATCGGGAACAATGTAAGAGAAATCTGGAAATCGCCTCTCATCATTGAAACCCATATGCATGCCACAGTCCAGCATAATGTTTTTGCCGCCCATGGAAAGGAGCAAGCAGCTGCGGCCAACATCTTGGCCAGCTCCTAGTGGTGTAACTTTGATATCGGGCATGTTTGTGTATGCACTTGTTTCGCCCTTCGAATCTCAAGATCTATTGCGATTCAGACAATTTTAGTTCTATACCGCGACGATTTTTTTCGGCTAGCTATTTATGCTTTTGCGTTGTAAAGATGGTTAGCGAGCGGGCGCGATAAATCTGTCGTTTTTAATGTCACCTGGATACGGATTACATCTCGATACTCGAACAGATTGATAACAAACGAGTTTAGTGAACTGTGATGAAATTAGTGAACATAAATCGGAAATAAAATAGCCATAACTTACCTGAAAATTAGTATTGAATAGGAATAAGTTAATATTCTACTGTTCGTCTAGACAAGTGCTAGCTAACACGCCAATTTAAATGAGAAAAATGTCAACTATTTGATTAAATAATATCGCTCAAACCATGCTTATCCATGCTTGTATCATCATAGACCATAGACCATAAACTAACTATTAAATAGACTGACAGCTTTCCTACGTCTCCCCGATTTACCCCGCAGAATTTTTTCAATATAAGCACCACACTCCGCTTGCTATTTTACTGTCGGTGAATACGTGTGAAGCAGCAAACAAAATTTGACACTCAGCAGTGTTCCTACATTGTGGCATCTCTACCTTTTTGTGGGAATTTCAATTTTCGATAAAATTTCCATGCGTAAAACATCAAAATTGTGGGAATATCAACAATCTGACAAGAAAACATTCAAACTACATTTCACCATGAATATCAACGCACTACATGTACATAAAAAGGAGTTTTGAATCTAGCAACAATTTCCAGTACCAAAAATAATGATTATAATGCTAGGAAACTACGAATTTTATACTGAAGACTAATTTAATGTTATTTTCTTTCCGAAAAATACAAATTTTAATTTTAAAAGCATGTTTTTTTTTTCATACAAAAATAGAGGTAATTTGAGTTTAGTGAAAAAGAAAATATTAACACGCTTCGTGGGAAAAATAAAGAGAGATTGCTAAGAACACTGACTGAGATTTAGTGTATTTCGTGAGTTGCTGTCAGCTGAGGGATGCGTGCTGAGAGTTTAAATTCATTGTTTTATTGCACCACGATATCATTTGTATTCCATTCTACAAAATTTTAAATAGCGAATGTAATCAACATAAAGAAATAAAGTTTGAAAAATCCATTCGTTGAAATAAAAGAAGATATTTTTGTTCCTACAATTAATGTGTCTGTTTTGGTTTGTTGTTTTTGGGGAAAAAATATGTTAGTGAAATACTCAAAATTAAGAAACACACCAAAATAATCAAAATGAAGTTTCAATGAAAAACTCAAGTATTCTTTTTATTTATAAATCAACCACATCTTGACACGTTCACTCATGAAGCTTATTCGAACATGACTTCGTGTTGTCTCTTTTTTATGCTAGCAAATATTTTGCCGGGAATGTCAATAGAAAAATGGCAATGGATTGATTACGATTATGATGATTTGAAATATGATTTTTGAGTTATAATCTTTTCATGAAGATTCCATTTAATAGCGGAAAACAACAAAAAAAAAACAATTAAAATTTATGAGAACATTTTAAATAATTCCATTTGAAAACAACTGCTTCAACCAAGAACATGAATAGTGCTAATTTTTAATAAAAAAAAAAACTCAACTGAAAAGTTTTTGGTAGGCATTTTATGAATGAAAATAATATCATTATTTATGTGAAAAGTAAAATAAAGTTGATGATGACTGCACATTTATTATTGTTTCCTCACAATTTTTTTTCTAGGAAACTGACGATTTTTTTTTACTTAATTTTTTGTTGCAATTTTTCTTACACTTTTTTAAGTGAGAGTACAGTTGTCAGTCTCGTTTAATACTGTTGTTAATAGTTTCACCAAATCGATCATTAAAAAAAAAATGGGAATGTGAAAGGAGAAATTGGTTGCAATTTCTCTTTTTTGGCTGAAGCTGTTAGTCTATTTAATAGTTAGTTTATGGTTTATGCCATAGACAGATCATACTACTGTCTCTGTCATAGCTCATAGACTAACCAAACTACCCGATTTTCCTCGCAATTTTTGAATAGCACCCCCAGTGTTAGTAGCATTCCCTCTTCATTTATCCCATGAAACGTGGTAATTTTTCCCTTTTGCGGTACTCAAATTCCCTTTTAAATCTAACGATACTTTTAGGGTCAAAATCCAGTTTTTTTAGTATTACTCGAAAAAAAGAATTACGTTAAATTAACATTTTTGTCAGATTCCTGAAATTCCCACGATTATTGTATTTTTCACTTTTTTCCCGCGGAAGGCTTTTCGGACACCGAATATCCCACAGAAAGGGATAAATCCCACGATATTAAACACGCCCTCTCTCGCGCGCTCTTTTTTTCCTGCCTCTGTATCTATCAGTACTTCTCAAAGTTACGCAAAACCGATTAAGTAGTGCCAGTATTGCAGTAGTGCGGTATTTCGAACTCCGATCTAGAGTTCTATGGAACTCTTGTCACCAATGTTATTGCTATTGTTATATTTGCATATAAAATTTATGAGGTTAGCTTAACGTTATAAAATTTATGCCAAGATGATATATATAAAACATTCGAAATCTTATTTAAACGATTTGTCACATCTTCGAGACTGCTAAACACTCAAGTGCAGTGCTGAATTCGTTCATTGAATTCCCATGTACTTATCGAACGGACTC
Source organism: Cheilosia vulpina (assembly GCA_916610125.1). Taxonomy (NCBI): domain Eukaryota; kingdom Metazoa; phylum Arthropoda; class Insecta; order Diptera; family Syrphidae; genus Cheilosia; species Cheilosia vulpina. The sequence continues at coordinate 110,141,482 of OU744276.1, read as the reverse complement.
GCTCGCTGTCAACCTACAGCTTTTGGAAAAATCATAACATAACCAAAAAAAAAAAAAACTTGAAACTCACCACATCGTCTTTCAGATTCAGTTTGCTCCGTTTACTCGTTTCGAATGCCGTGAGTGTGCTTTCTTGCAAAAAATTGATTTTATTTTCAACCTAACCAAATTCACGCATAGTTTTTTCCCTTCCCGAGAAAAAGAGTTTCGCGAAAGTTCCTGTCCACCGAATCAAGTGCTATCAACAAATTCAACAACGTATCCACATCAGCAAAGTAAGTAAAGATACATTGATTAATTTGTATTCCTTTCCCAAAAAAAAACCTTTTCTGAGTGCAAAATGAAAACAAATAGCAACCAGGCTAGCTAGTTTATTTAAAAAAAAGAGAATTTTTTTCTCACAACTCCACAAAAACCCATCGTCCGCACACCGAAAATGTATGCATTTCAATTGGTCCCCGATGTTGTCATTAATTTTTCTAATTTTAGATATCAAAAGAGAGTTGGTGTAGAGAACGCGTTAGCGTTACGCGACGATGAAAAAAGCGTGAAAAAAGAGCGCGCAATCGCTATAACATTGAACTTTTCCGATTATGTATTTTTTTCTTTTGGTTGTTTTTCACTCTGCGTGCATTTCTACTTCGTTGGGGCAGGGATGTTAATATGGCTCTTGTCTGGAGTTGTTTTCTTACCAAATATAGTACTTAATATTGCACCTGTATTTCGGTTCTTATATCTCGTGGTTGTGGTCTGGTTGGTGGTTGTGGTCTGGTTGGTGGTTCTTGGAATCATGTTTGCCTTTGCAGGAACGAACCTGTAACTTGTCTCAGACTGCTGTTCTTTTATTTATTATTTTTGTTAAGTTCTTTGTTATCTTCAACCACCGGCATATTATTTTTTTGTTTTTTTACTTTCCTGGTAGAGGCCGAGTTGCAACACAGCGTTTGAGTCGCACGGTGTGATCTTGGTCGGGCTACTTGCAAGTCGCTTTCTATGTGAATTTAATTTGTGTACCTACACCGCAACAATTATGCGTATATTGCAAGCACTAGTACATAGTAAATATCACAAAACAAACAAAAAACTACCGACTGTTCATGATCATGCTCACAATTGCCCTTTTGTAGATTTCAGCAAAATGGCAGCAACCATTGGACCGCGACCACTGGTGATCTGTGGGCCCTCCGGTTCAGGCAAGAGTACCTTACTCAAGCGCCTATTCGCTGAGTATCCCGATACTTTTGGCTTCAGTGTTTCACACACCACTCGTCAGCCACGTCCAGGAGAGACCGACGGAGTGGACTACCACTATGTTACACGTGAACATATCGAACAGGCGATCGCAAATGATGAGTTCATCGAATCAGCATGTTTCGGTGGCAATATATATGGCACCAGCAAAGCTTCCGTCCGTGATGTCCAAGCCAAGGGCAAAGTTTGCGTCCTAGACATTGAAATCGAAGGTGTAAAGCAGGTCAAAAAATCCAATTTGAATCCAATTTTGGTGTTCAATAATCCACCATCCATAGATGAGCTGAAGAGGAGATTGCTGCTTCGTAATACGGAGAATGAGGAATCGTTGCAGAAGCGCTTGGACGCAGCCCAGACCGAGATCGACTATGGCACTGCCGAAGGAAACTTTAATATAATCATCAACAATGATTTTATCGACGAGGCGTATGCTACCTTTAAAGATTTTATTATTTCTGAAATTAAAAAGCAGCAGGAGCAGGGTGTTAACATAAACTTTGCCGAAAGTGGTGCAAATTAAATGCCGGCACAGCAGATGCTGCCGGAATTTCATTCGAATCTTGTGTTGATTTTGTGTTGGTCGAGCTTGGCTCTAGAGTGGGCTCTCACTCTGTAATTGGTGTTCTAAATAAATGTGCTAGCAAATTGTGTTCAATTATTTCTTCACATATAGGGACTAGTGGGGTTTGTTCAGTTTTTATTTTCGGACAAAGATCGGTTGTCTCATCAACTCGGCCAAGAGTTTAAATGATACGGTATGTTTGTTGCTAATCTAACATTCGTTTGTTATTTGACATTAGACGCTTTTAACATTTCAAATTTACTTATGCTTTAACTGTTTGTAGCTATACTAATGCTATGATACCTTGGAATGCATAAGATTTGGGTGCTGCCTTGCCAGTACAAGAGGGCGGTCTTTTTTGGCTCCAAACTTCTGATATTCTGAAAAACTTGCTGATATCTCTTCCTCTCGCAGTCTTATCCGCATTTTCTGCAGCCCTGGCCGATATCCTTCTGTCCCGATAAACAGTCCCATAAGCTATGAATAAGTGGAGGAATTCTCAAAGGGGCTCAGATACACAGAATAAGATACCTGCCCTTTATGTGCCAGACTCCATGTTCATACGTATATTACAAGGAAGGATTTTGCGAATAAGTCGAATTTGTTGGTAGATATTTTTACAAACCCCTGTTTTACAAATTACTATTGATCCTGGGTAATGATTTTGGCCATCTTTTGATCCTCCGTGTTGTTGACGAAAATGTTCAAGTCGTATTCGTTGACACATATTATAAAAACTGTCAAAAATCTGCTGGAATGTTATTCAAACACACATTTTGAGTGGCATGCCTGAAAAAATTACATATCACTTTCACGGATGCGTCGATTTTGACCAAGGGGTCCCATTATTGCTTAGATTTGGCAGACACAGCAACTGTTGGAAGAGTCGAACACATACCGAGGGTTGAAGGCCTTTGTAGCCGCACAATATGGTACAGACTGTAATATGGTTGGTACTATTTGCCTATGAATCCCAGTGACACCCATTTATAGCTAACCAAGGTCAATCCATCATTGCTTTGTCGGTTCGGTATTTTTTTTTAAATTATCAAAATAATACCGATGCGACGAAGAATTCAGAAACCGACAAAAAAGTATGCTCCGAACGTCAGTATGCTTTGTACGATGTAAATAACGGTATGTCGTCTATTTACCGCCTCGCGCCCGTAATAGCGAGCAAATAAGGAGAAATTCTTTGAGTTGGATTTGTTCGATGTGAAACTGTATCCAACTCGTAGTAAAGGAGGGAGCTGCCTAACGCTACTAGCGTCTGAACTTTAAGAGGTTAAAACGAACTAGCTATCAAGCAAATTACACGTTCAAGTCCTTTTAATTCAATTATTGTCTTCCCTTCATTTGCTTCTATTGATTTCTTTTTTGTTTGTTCCGTTTATTGCTATGTATTTTATTGATTATAGAAATTAAGAGATACAGGGTATGTTTTATGAGAAACGGCAACCTTTAGAATTTATTGAGCTAATTTTGATAACTTTCTCTTGTGGAATTAATTCGCTTTCAGCATGCTATGTTGATATAACAAAACTGTAAAAATTATCAATTTTAAATGGATTACTATCACTAATGCAAAAGTTACTTAGGTCAAATCATTAATCAATGTTGTCAAAAATAAAAAAATAGATCACTTTAGTGGTAGATTTCGGATTCCTTTTGGATGTAGAGACCTTTCCCAATATTCAGTACTTCTACCTCTGGTACCTCTATATTGGAAGCAGATCTCTCTCTCTATGTACCTATGGTCCTTTGAAGTACATAAACATTTTCAAATAATCTGCTTTAGCAAAATGTGCTGCCTGCTGCCCCTCTGTTTATAGCGAATTCATAAAACAAAAGAACATTTTTATATTTTATACCTATTCCTCCGTCTCAGTTGTGTATGGATGTTGTCAAGAACAGTTTGTGCATAAAAATAGCCACACTCAATGTAAAGGTGCGAAATTGCGAAGTGACTCAATTTGTGTTCCTCCTCCTCTCATGACGTACCTAGTTCAATAATATTATCAGTCAATGTCAGAGAGTAACTGTAGCTAAATTTGCTTTCGCCGCCTGACAGAGGTGCGTTTTCGCATGTGAATGGTGCCAGGGTATGCGCCTACAATTCCGCACGACCTTTGATCTATTATTTATACACAAACAATATCAATTAATAGTTATTCAGTTTGAAAGAGTTTTTGTCTCCGAAAACAGATGTTTTGTGGCCCATGACTAACTATCATTATTGTCGTCGTTGGTTATAGATGAGGTAGGTACATATTAAAATCAAAATCAATTGCTAATTTCCCTCCACCACTCATTATCAGGGAGAACATCCCGTTGTACACAACAGCAACAACAATCCTATATAATATCTACTGTCTGGTGTGTCTCCCTGAATGAAACACGAAGCACCCCTCCATCGATTGAGCAAAAGCAGAAGCAGACTATCACTATACAATACACAGAAGATACAACACAGCAGAGATTCTTCCGATTCCGAGTATCAGAGTCGGAGAGCAGAGACCAGAGAGTCAATCGGCTGCTGAAATCAGCCGCTTGTGGATGACGGTGACGATGACGAAGACCAACCGAAACCCATCCGGCATAGAATTTTAGAAAACAACGTGAATAGGAGAGCTTCGCCGCACACAGCAGAAGCAGACTATTCACTTTCCGGAGAGAGAGACCGACGAGAAGACCACAGCGCGCGCAAGAGAACACAAACGACAATAAAGCGAGAAACAAGAAAAAAAAAAAAATCCCAAGAGGAGGAACACCGAATACCTATTACCTGCTTCTCTGTGAGGAGAAGAAAAGCAAAACAGACTGCTACAATTGCTCCGTTCCGTTTGTCGTCGTCGTCGTTGTCGAAATGAAAAAGAGAAAAATGTTTTAACTCCATAAAGTCTGAAGTTTCTAAATAAAAAAAACTATTTTGGTTCCAAAGCGATCAATTAACCTCGAAAAATCAACTCCTAGTTTAATTTAAACCCGAGAAACAATTACATTTTCGAAATAACTGTGATTCTTCAATGGATACAAGAAATATAAGTAAAGTGAGAGTACAAAGTGTGTGATATAATAATTTCTCCTCCTCCTTGATCATCATCATCTGCAGCCAGCTATACTTTTTCCCACGACAACGCGATGATAAGCAGTGAATATTATTAACGAAACGGCGACCTCTTCCATATCGGATCTCAAAGGTAATAATAAAAATATTCTATGAATATCTACCGCTGATTTTCGTATCTCTTAGATAACAAGCTCGTTTATTTTCGTGGCACAGTTGTTCTTGTCAGGTGCACAGATTCAGTGAATATTTGAAATTTTCGCAATAAACTCGTGAATTTTCTTCGATAGGTACCTATAACGACAAAAAAAAAACCTGAACTGAATTCGCCGTCGTCGGTATATTGCAAAGCAGAACAAGTATATAGAAATCGATTTTGACCTATAAACCCACGAGTGTATACACAAATGACACTCATTGTTTACAAAGGGGAGCACAAGTGGCACCTACTCAGGGCTCTTTTCTTTTGATTGCTTGTTCTTGTTCGGTTCGGTTGGGTTGTTGTGCCTACCTTAGCAAACCGTGTGTGAATGAGAATATTATATTTTGCGTTTAACTTACGTAGCATGCAATGCCTACACCACCGCTACAGAGCAATGACACTGGAGCTATTCAGGTTTGAGACATTCCTCCTCCTCTCCTTCCTTATCATCATCAACATCGTGGTAGGGTGAGAAAAAATTAAATGCAAGTCGACCACCCCGATTTGCGATTACAACAAAGCAGGAAGCCGCAAGAGCACACATGCAATATCCAACATGGACAAATACCTACACAAACTACCTCATGGGGTGTTTGTGTTTTCTCAATAACACATTACATTATGTTGCTGCTCTTAATGAAATTTCATTGTAATTGCCCGTGTAACTACCTACATGTAAAACCTTTTTAGCCAAAAGTTGTACAACATACCCCCAACCAGACACTCGCACCAAAGAGATGATAAATTTGCATCTCAGATTAAAGGTGACACTGTTTTGCTTTCTTCTCAGGTGAACAGTCGCATTAAATGGCTTTTGATCTCCACAGAAAAGTCTTTGTGCTCAACAAAGAAGCGAGTCATCTAGCACGCCCAGTCGTTACTGCTTGGCCCATATAAAATGTAATGAATCAACTTGATTTGTAAATACATCTGATTCGGCCAAGTCATCGTATTGTTACGATACACTTTTGAAATTATTAGGAAGAACTCATTGAGAAATGTTGGAAACTATAGCGTCAGCCGCCGATCAAACTCCAAAGGGGGTGTGTGTACGGCTGACTGTCGGCTATGTCGTCTTCCTTTGTGAAATTGGCGATGAGCATCTGCATTAATGATTAATACGAAAAGTTCGTCACTTGGAGTCATCTTACGTGACTGTTGTTGAAGTAGAGCGATCATGTTTAGTTTGACAGTGATTTTGTTTGCTGAAAGGAATATTCTAGGAATTTTTTTATTATTTCACCTTGGTGTGGTTAAGCGATTGGATATTCCTCTTTTGGTTGACGGTGATATATGTGATTCATTCTTAAGTCATCCCATCCCAAAGGAAGGCCATTTGTTTGTTGGCGGAAATTTGAATGGACTGGAATTCAACCGAAGTATATTCCATTGTCTGGCATACGTCACTTGAAACTCTTCGGTTGAAGACATACGGGCTTTTAACATGTACAAGTACAATAAGGATCAGAACCTATCTGTAAACAGAAAGTTTGATTAACTTTTCATTTTAAGTTACCAGTTGGTTGAAAAGGAGCTCCCTAGTTTGAAGAACAAGGCCTGATGAACATGGCACATGACGTTGCAATCCTGTTTCCTGAATTTGTATAGCTTATGTCAATCAATCTTTTTTCTGATCATCAAATCACTTTTGGCGGTCCATTGGGAAAAAAAATCAATCTTTTTTTTGATTCAGATCACTTTTTGCAAATCTCGATATTTTTTCAGATTTACACATACTACCACAAATAGAGCACAGCTGTTTTACGTCATTTAAAGAAGTTTGTTTTAATACAGATGTGCAAAGTTCCGTGAACACCAAAATAAAGAATTATATAAACAGCAATGGACATAGTTTTGGAGGAATTATTATTTTCATTGTTTTCCTCATCATCTGGAATCTACGAATCACCGAAACTACTCCATTTGTAGCTACAACAGAGGAAACATTTTTCAAGCCGATTTCCATGGTTGATTCTACCAAAAACAAATGCGATTTGAACAGCTGATATTGTTGTCAAATAACGCACTAATCCATTCACAAAAGCAGATCAATTTCGCTGCATGTTCCATGAGCCGCATAAAATCTGAGATCTTAAAAAGATTTTTGGTGGTCCCAATGGAAAACGACATTAGACTGCTGTACCCAAACAGAAAGTTTGGCATTTCTAACCCTAAATATAAGGTTTCTTTTATGGAATATCAAGTATACAACTGCTCGAAGAACAGTTCAGAGTGACTCGCCTGCAAGTAGGCAAGCATTTGCGATAAAGTGCTGTAAGCTTGTTATTTTGATCATACTACAATCTAGACCTTTTGCTCGCTGAAAGCATATGATAGACATATATCCTACCAGAAAGGTGTCGACATAAAATTAAGTAAATAACCAGTTGTTACCAATATCCATTTAACAAAGTAGTGAGAAATTTAAAAAAAAAAAAATCCTTGAACTAACACTTTCACCTGTTTTTATGGAGGCTTTTTGTGGCTTTCTCTTACGAAAATAGATTTGATTTTAATGGTGAAATTTGTACCTGTGCATAACGGCGGTTGAACCAGCACACCAAAATGAAATTCCTCAAATTAGGCCTTTTCAAATCGTAAGGGACATTTTGCAGTCCTGTCGATTCTAAACTTTGCTCTATAGTTCGTAAGAATACATCGATACCTGTTACATATTGCTTAATATCCTGATTCGGTGATTGATTTGAAATGTTGCCTCCCCTTCGCCAAATTCATACAACATGTCACAAGTGTCTCAAGGGTTTTCTTATTGTTACCAAGACTATTCATGTCGCAATGTAGTTCAATATTATGGCAGCCTCTCTTTGTGACTATGGTCATTTATGCCTCAATTAGATGTCCTACCGCCAGCCAGCAGTTAAACTGTTTCCTTACGAATTCCTTCACAGCGGAGGAATGACTGCAAGCGGCATTTGAAGGTGACTTTCTCGGTCGCACGGTTTTGTGGCATTGTTTTCGTTGTCTAACCTTTTGACCGTTTCTTGGTAAACTTGTGCAGAGAATCTTCCCTACCATTTGCAATCCATGGCATTTAAATTTACTATCAGCGAAAAAGGTTGGGTCTTTGTCGTCCTCAAAACTTTTATTATTTGAGTTCTCGAAGTATGCACACTTTTTGCGATTGACGTAACATGGCTGCTGTTACCAGTCAAACGTTTAATTGCTCTTTCATTTGTAGACATGTCGTCATCGTGCAATCTTTATATAAACTTCCTTTTACCTGGAAATATTATCGACATGAGCCCTAATTTTCAGTAATTGATTTATTGGTTTGCAGTTAATATACCCAATCGTTTTTAATATATTTATTTTCTATATCATATCATATCTCGTTAGAACCTTTATAGTTCTGAGAAATTATTTTGATAATTTCGTAATTGGGGAAAGACCTTCCCGGCGCAACCAATCGAAATGTTTACCTCACTCGAAACTAAGTTATTTTATTTTTTATAGTCAGTCGTATGTAGAACTTTTGTTTACATTCGCTAATTCGTTTCTACCACGGGAGTAGCGCAGCGCAACAACCATCCAAGCAAGCGATGACGAATCCGGCGATTACATAATGCCTTCGAATATAATAATTCGCTATTGCGTGTCGCATTAGTAAATCAACTGCATCACTGCATCTTCTCTGTACGTTTATGATAATTGTTGCTCATGTAGCGCGAGGCTATACATTGCCATCATCTATCGACTTTAGATAATAGGCCTAAATTTGTGCGACGTCATCTGGGTAGCAAAACGCTACCCGGGTAGAGCATGTGACAATTGGTTTCAAGTGAGACTGTGTGTGTTGTTGGTTGTTTAATTAATGGGTTCGCTCGTGAACTGCAACTCATGATGCACATGCACACTCAGTGAGTGCAGTCGAATTCGGTTCTATTGACTGAGTAAAGCTATTTTTAATACAATCAACTTGCTCTTAATCTACATTTGAGGCTTCGGGCAACGTTACATTTATACTATTTATACTATGAATTGTTTTGGCGAGGAATACCTACGTTTTTGACTTTTTATTTCTAATATAGTTTGCTTGTACACAGTGTGATTCGTAAGGAAGTCATATTATGGTCGGATGAGGTAATGTTCAAGTCATATGACCTTCGTTGTTGGTCATGCAAGTTACTCATCTCGAGTCAGATTTAATTATAATTTTTGCGGCATGATACTTATGTTGATGTATGATGGGGGAAGTGCATTCTTACGGATGCCATTCCAAATGTAAATGATACCTTTGGTATTCAAGTTTGGCTCGTAGTAACTGCTAATTCATTTTTATCTTAGGAACTCAGTCCTAGACAATTTGCCCTATGTTCGTTGACAATGAACGTGTTGCCATCTGCCACAGGCGTTTCAAAGTTTCCTCAATTGAATGACCCATTGAACTAAACAAATGGAAGTTCGTTTCGGAAGGCAAATACCAAAAATAATATAGTTTGGGAACTACAACTTCACCTACCTACCTATATACCTACAAAGTTTGTGAGAAATTATAACTAATGCAGTGTAATATGGTTTTGTAAAAATATTCATATTCAAACCGGCGACAGTTGGCTTCAAGAGGATTTATAAAAGTGTTAAAAAAATAAAACGAAATATTATAGAACAGTTTCTAAGAATATCAGCCGATATTTTGACATTCCCTGTTACCCTATCGATTGCCTAGTTTAATTATTTTATAAGATTTATAGTAGAAAGCATTTTGATCCAAATCGTTAGAGCGGTTTTTGTAAAATTATGCAGGCAAAACCGTAATAAATATTGCAATGTTTAGTTTGAATCTATCTATATCGATGTTAGAGCCGGACAGACGGACAGACGGACGGACGGACAGATGGACAGACGGACAGATGGACAGATGGACAGATGGACAGACGGACAGACGGACGGACGGACCGTAACCGTAAACCGTAACAAATATTGCAATGTTTAGTTTGAATCTATCTATATCGATGTTGGTTGAAATCGTTAGAGCCGGACAGACGGACGGACAGACCGACAGACGGACCGACAGACGGACCGACAGACGGACTGACAGATGGACAGACGGACAGATGGACAGACGGACAGACGGACGGACAGACGGACAGACGGACAGATGGACAGATGGACAGATGGACAGATGGACAGACGGACGGACAGACGGACGGACGGACGGACAGACGGACAGACGGACGGACGGACAGACGGACAGATGGACAGATGGACAGATGGACAGACGGACGGACAGACGGACGGACGGACGGACGGACAGACGGACAGACGGACGGACGGACAGACGGACGGACATATAGACAGACGGACAGATGGACAGACGGACAGACGGACAGACGGACAGACGGACGGACAGACGGACAGACAGACGGACGGACAGACGGACGGACGGACATATGGACAGACGGACAGAATTTTGCGCCCCTCTTTTTTGAGTTCCTCTATCATCTGAAAAACTGAACTACGAATCTAAAGCCTTATATATAAAGTTTGTGAGAAATTATAACAAATGCAGTCTAATAAGGTTTCGTAAAAATTGTAAGTGTATTCGGCAGTTTTTTTTTTAAATATAACGATTTTCTAATGCCAATTAAAAAAAAGAACAATTAAAACAATAAAAGTACATAATTGTATCAGGCAACGCTAATTATAATAGGTATTTAGAAACAGACAATTTTAGCAAAAATGTACGAAAAATGAAAAGTCTTTAAAAAATATACCACAGCTCGTGGTGCCCTGTAGATAGATAGGAAGGATGTGAAGCATATTTTCGACCATTTGCCTCCTCCGTTGCAAGTAAATGGTCGACTTGCTTTGCATCCCCTTCCTTGCTATTCTGCGACGGAAGGAAGTGTAGGTATTGTGTGTGTGAGTTGTGTGACTGATAAATACGAAGTTAAGTTTTAAATACTCACGGTCACGTCTATGGATTGAGTCTGTTGTGCCAGCTGGCCCAGACCCGACTTATTCAAAGCTGAGATTATTTTTGCTCCGTTTTTGAATCCGGAGTAGAATTTGGATAAAAGGTACGGCATCGGCATGTTCATGTTGCTAATGTTGAGAGCACTTTTTTTCGTTGCTTGGTCCATTGTTTTAGTTTAGTTTGTTCGTCTTTTTCTTAAGTTTCAGATTTTTGAGTCTTCTTTTCTCGGTTTTGTTTTGTGTATTATTTATCGTTTGACAACAAAAGTCAACGCATGTTTTTTTTGTTTGCTGTCAATCAAGCGAAGTGTTTGTTTTTAAATTTATTAAGTAAATTGGAGTCGAGAACGTATTTTCGAGGAGATGCTACATTGCTTACCCCCGTATTTATGTCTGCTACTCAGAAGTTATCATTTATCAACGTTTATTAAGGCGGGTGTAAATTTTAATGAAAGAGAACAATGGGCAGCACTTAAATAGTAAGAATAAAGGTTGTAAAAGAAAGAAATCATTTGTGAATGTATTCTTTAAAAAGGATTTAATTTCCATTCAATTTAATTTTTTCAATCAATCACAGCAGCTTAACTAAGTAGCAATAGGAATATTTGTAGGTCAGCTCACGGCTCGCCAAATATCGCCAATAACTATAGCTGTTAAACTATGGCACTTAATAAAGTTTTGTACATTTGTTTAGTAGAAACGTATGAAGAACAGTGAATAAGTCATTTACCTGCACATAATATTTTGTATTGTATTGAAAGAAGGGCAGAACTTTCTAAACATATTTCAAACAATTTAACAGAAATTATGTGTATAGATACTCGTAAGAGTTGGGGTACGCTTTTGAAAGGTTGTGCTTCCCTTGTGTATCACACAACGCTTTTAATTGTAATATTGAAAACTTCCCATGACAGCGCTTCACCTTGTCTACATTGTTTTCTTGACATCAAGGGTCTCATTGAGTCTTCATGAGTCGCCAGCGTTGTCCGTCATCGCCGTACATAGGCTGTAGTACTGAAATTTAGGCGCATTTATCACTTCAAGGATTACAGTGTTTTGTTCTACTTGTCTTTATCAAACCTTGTTGCACTAGGTGCAAGGTAATTCCTATTATCACAAACTTTTTCCGGCTGCATTTGCCTGGATTACTAATTTAAAAATATCTTTTTATCTTCCAGTAAAACACAAAAAAAAACACCATCCTGTCAGCGCAAAATCTCAAAACAACAACACTAACATATAACAAACGCTTTTCTGTCCTATCCGTTCCTATGAGTCCAGTATGAAAAATAGAGATGGGAGGGTTTCTGGATAAACCGAAGACAGTCAAACACAATGATCATGGCGAGGGCAACAATCTCAAATTTGGAGTTAGCTCCATGCAGGGATGGCGTTGCGAAATGGAAGATGCATACTACGCCCAAGCAGACATAGGCCGCCATTGTCATTGTCTCGCAGATTGGAGCTTCTTTGCAGTATTTGACGGGCATGCAGGCTGTAAAGTATCCGAGCATTGTGCAGAACATCTGCTGGATTATATACTCGAAACGTCCGAGTTCCAAATCGGCGATCATGTGGGTGGTATTCGAACTGGCTTCCTAACTATCGATAGAATGATGCGAATATCGCCAGAATTTGTGTCCGATGTTGAGAAATGTGGTGGTACGACAGCGGTATGCGCGCTGGTGTCACCCAATCAAGTCTACATAGCAAACTGTGGAGATTCACGAGCAGTACTATGCCGGAATGGAGTACCTGTGTTTGCTACACAAGATCACAAACCCATACTGCCCGAAGAGAAAGAAAGAATACACCGAGCTGGTGGCAGTGTAATGATAAAACGTGTCAATGGTACGCTGGCTGTGTCCCGAGCTCTGGGTGATTTCGATTACAAAAATGTCAAAGAGAAGGGCCAGTGTGAACAATTGGTATCGCCAGAGCCGGAGGTCTTTTGCCAAACCCGTGAGGATGCCGACGAATTTCTCGTGCTGGCATGCGACGGTATATGGGATGTGATGACTAACGAGGATGTTTGTAGTTTTATTCATTCGAGGCTGAAAATCACCCATGATCTGGTGAATATATCAAATCAGGTGATCGATACATGTTTACACAAGGTGAGTTTCTATGAAAGTAGATAAATACGATCGCAAAGTAGTAGACAACTTAATAAACATTTTTTTACATTTCTTGTATGTTTTCGTGATGGGTGTTTCTTTGTCAATTTGATAATAAAGTTAAAAGCTTACCGTCGTTGCTGTTGCAGGCGGCAATCATTTCTTTACCTCACAATTAAAACAATTTCATTTCAACTGAGCTATTGTGGGTTAAACCATGAAGCCCATTCACCTGCAGTTATGCTTTCCAAGCCTAATTGTTTGCGCTATACCTAGAGGTGGGGTTTGCTGCCTTGTCGCTCGGGGATGGACTCAAAGCCTCGTAGTGCAGGTTGTTGTCTATACGCTCTACGTCTGCGTGTCCCAGCCATCTTCGTCGTTTGATTCAAGTTTTTTCTTACCAAGAACCATTTTCTCAAAACGTTCCAATAGGCTTCCATTTAAATGCACAACAGAAACGGTATAATAAGGATATTGCACCTTGGTCCTATGAGAAATGACTTTTATCAACAGTAATTATACTACCACCAAAACTTTGCGATCACACTTTAATGTTTAATAAATGTATCCTTGTGTTAAGCTTGTATTTACTCGTTTCTTGTTTTATAATCTTACAGGGCAGTCGTGATAACATGAGCATCATCATAATTGCTTTTCCGGGAGCACCTAAAACAACTGAAGAAGCTATTGAAGCCGAAAAACGGTTGGAGAAACAAATCGAGAAAATCACAAGAGGTTGTTTTAATCGTCTTATTTGTTTTTAGTACAATTAACTTTCCTACTACACTGCATATACATAATACGTATATAGAACTACTAAATTGTAAATGTGTACAAGAGAGACGATACATTTATTAATACTACTACTACTACTTACTACTATTCTTCCTTGTTTAGTTTTGTTTCCTAGTGTGCAAAATAGTGGGTGTTTTAGACAAAGCGTAGTGTATTCATGTCGTTGCGATTTCTTAGCGCCAGTGGAAGTTCGAGTTTTCGTTTTATTAATTTATAAGAATCGATTCTCTAGTCATTAGTGTTATAATTCGAAAACAGTTCCTTCGGTCCATGTGGCGGCCTTTTGTTCAATCTTTTTTTTGTTGTTGTTTAATTTTAAAGTTTTTTCATTATCCTTTTGCTACAGAGACTGCCATTGTTACTTTATCTCTTTATGTTTTATTTATTAAGAGATTATTATTTTCACTCTACTTGTTTCTGGCATTATGGACCTGATCAAGTTGTCTTTAGTTTGTACTGGTTGATGGAATGAAATTGAAAAGTATACTCACATAGTGTATAGAATTCGAAATAAATATTTTTTATAATGGCTTATCGTGCCGCCGATGCATATTTCAAAATTAGTCGACTAAATTTTATAGGTAGGTTTAGTGAATATTTCTTATGGTATAACTGTAGCTCTTTGGAACTAGTGGAAAGCAGTAAGCAATTCGAGTTATTATTAACTTTTAGTCGAAGTAGAAGAATTTTATGTAAGCAATAAGCAAAATACTCATATTGCCACGTTAAATAGTTGAATTTATAATACACTAGCATTATACACTTTTAGCCAAATAGAACTAGTTAATAGTAGAAGAATCAATTTAAATTAAGTAACATTTCGCTGGAACTTAGCCATAAGTCTGTTGTGTGATTGGTGTGAGAGTTGATTTTCAGTCGTTAGATTTCAATTGGATAGTAGAAACCAAGTAGTGCCTCTCCTCTTATAGTTTTTACAGATTACAAAACTTTTTTAAACCACACACAATTATTCATAATAATTGTAAATAATGTTGCCCAAACCATGCAACAAATTTTCATGAGTACATTTATGAAAGCAAAGTAGAGCTGCCTGAATGCGGCCGTCATTGTCAAAAATGAGTTCATACTTTCATATATAAAGTAAAGTCACAAATGACAGAAATAAAAATCAATTTTGTCAATGACAAATCTGATGTTTAATATTAATTCCGATTTCATTCCAAGGTGAAATGATTTAAGGAGATTTCTCTCCTGACATATTTCTGCAGCGCGGGAACAAAACAAAAACACATGCGCTATTGACAGCATGCTGACTGTAAATTTTCACTTATGAACACAGCTACTGCCAAACTTTTGCAATGATAATGCAGTTCTTTTACAATGTGAAATTTGCAGGAATGCAACATTTTTACATTCATGATCAACCTTTCTTTCAGCTGCTTTATGCAGGTCTTCAGTGCCAGCTGCCTTTTTATCCTCACTCCGGTTTTATCATGGAGAAGAAAATGTTGGCTATCATAGTTTGAATTGAATGGTTCGTTCTTACTGATAGCTGGATGTTGGTCTTTGGTGTTGTAGAGCTTGCAAAAATATATGTAAATATGTCTCTGTGCTATCTATCATTGAGATATGCGTTCAGCGAAATCATTTATAGAACTGAAACGTACTTTATACATATATTCAATTCTTCATCTCTCTAAATCTATCCTTTGAGACAGTTTTTGTTTCTAATGTCAGAGTTCAAGTTTTCCGCGCCTGTTACAGCTAAAATTTCGAACCATTCAATAAATGACAAAAAGCATTCATGTTGTGTGAATTTATAGTCCGCTTTCCGCTTTCAAAAGTTGCTCCTTTAGCTAAATATCACCTCTTTAAACTGTTATTACTCTAGCTCATTGAGTTAACAACGTTTAAGCTTGTCTGATAGTCCAAAAAAGTCTGAATCCAATAACCATATGTTGGTAGTTCTATGTTCAACAAGCAACACGAGCTCATACACTATCCGAGCCAGCGTTGCCACAATGTGCCCCATCGGGCCATTTGGGCCTCTGATTTGTATTTTGGCCCTTGGCCCGGAGCCAACAAGAAATGGCCCGCATATCTCATTTTTTGTATTCCTTAAACAAAATATTCTAAAAGCACATTTTCTTATTTCATCACAAAAATTAGCAATGTGTTTCCTCCAAAAACAAGTTCACACAGCGACACTGAATTCATTCATTCTGAATGGCGTTTCGTTTCCGTTTTGTTCCCGTCATAATAATTCGACTTCGTATTTTCTTGTCTTGTACTTATCATTTTATATTTATGTTGTCCTATAGTTTTCTCTGAAGGGTAGTATTCCGCACTTTTTGGAAATGGCCCTCAGAAAGGCCCTCAATCTTTTTTTTTTTTGTGGCAACGGTGATCTGAACACACTCCAAACATTTTCAAAGAGTTGATTAAGAGTTGAATGCGCAGTGTACGACCGGCCTGACGCTTATATTATCAAGTGCTGGGAATTGACACAAAAATGTGTCGATGTCTTCACGCGTCATTTTCTAATAGATTGGTCTTGCAATCTAAAATAAGAAGTATTTCTCGCTTCGCGCTGAGAACATCGCGCTTGGCAGAGTATAGTCGTTTTCGATTGTCTACAATTGCACCATTGTTCGTTTTTAATGAAATACGTAGATAATTACTACAGATTGAGCAATATGTATAATTTCGTTTTGCGCTTGCTGGCGGTAATGTTTAAAATGTTTAAAGCCGCCGCCCCAAAAAGTCACACACTAGGAATCCATAGAACTGGATGACTTATGTTAGGAACAATTGGCATGCCCATGTTACGAGTCAATTTGGGTACATAACATACAAAACCATGAGGGAGGGCTGTCACAATCTTGATCATTTTAACATGAAAAGATTTGGCCCTCACGTACACTCGTAAACCAACGAGTTTTCAGTCCAAAGCTAAGAACGTCTTTGCAAAAGTGGCTAGTTTTCAATATCACGCGAACCTTATAAAGATTAGTCTTATGTCAGCTGTTCAGTGTTAGATGTTAGAAAGAAAATCTAATAATTTCGTTATTCACGTAGCGTCCGTCATCTGTTTACATTTCTTAACTAAGTATTATACCCCATCTTGCCTTAAACCTCTCGGTTCTTATAACTTAAATAATAATACTCTACATTAAGTACCTTAAAAGTTAAAACTACTTTTAAATAAAAAGTACACAAGTATTTCTAGTCTAGAGAATTTACATAAACACATAGTTAATAATCTTAACCATAAAACAATTTTACAAAATCAAAAATAGTCAAAATTAAAGAAACTAAAAGGAATTGATTAACATTAATATTAAATTAAATGAATGCAAAAAAATCAAATAATGGAACCACTTATATATATATAAATGACAAATAATTTTCGAAACCAAACAAAAATCAAACGTATGTCCCTTAATACTGTGTATTATTAAATCAAAGACACCTTATAGATTATTATAAATCAAAATTTGCAACTTTAAATGTTACTCGTAGATGTATAAAGTCAATTAGAAAGAAAATTACCTTACTAAAATGCAATAAAATTAAAAACAAATTCAACAAGTATTAGCAAAAGTTACTAATTTATTTTTAAAACCAATATGTAGTAGTGCATAATGTTAATAAAACTTACAAACCGATATTGTTGTTATATTTAGTATACATTTAAATGAAGAATTTTAAATTAAACAAAAGAAAAACCTTATGCTCACGATTAAAAATATTTTTGTTTTCATACCACTAACATTGTTGTTACAAATTAATAATATCTATACAATATACAATAAAATTTAGATTTGTCTAGTTTATTGCATAAAACATGAAGTAGAATAATCGAAATTAAATTGTACCTGCCTCTCCCGATTCTATTGAAACAGACAACAAACAGAAATTAATACGTAAAAAATAAAATACTCCATCATTAATAACTCGATGTGTTGATTTTCGCTCAATATCGATTTTTAACAAATTTTGTTTTGTTTAATTGAATAATCTTCATTTCTAACTTTTTGGGTTTTCAATTTGTTTGCCTGTTTTTTTTTTTATGTTAATGCTAAATTTTTGGAAAAATACAAAACTGAAATAAAAACGAAAACAAACTTACGTTTAACAAATGGAAAAGAGAAATTTATCGAAAAAGTAATAATATGTGGCGGTTCGGTTATAGTGTGAGCATAAGGTATGTTTATTTCATTTAATTTTTCTTCACATTTTTTATCCTTTTTCTTCAAATAATTCTTTTCGTTTAACCCCCCAATTTCCATTAAGAGTAGCATGTGTATTTTTTTTTACAAGTCTCTTGTCGATCTCAATCATATTTGCATAATAGTTTTTTTTTTTCATTGTCTCGTTACATTATGCAATATTTGCAATAAAGGCGCATCTTAGTATGTATTAACAAAAAGTTGTATGAAACCAAAAACGCTTGCTGCACTAAAATTTGATTACCAATGGAGTTTGTGACATTTTTCATTTTATTTTTATTCAAATTGTAGAAGTAAATTTTAGCTGCTGTGTTGTTGCTGCTGATGCTGCTGCTGCTGCTGCGGTTAATAAAATCTAATCGAGAGCTAAAGTTTTGAATCATTTAGATTGTAGTACCGACATTCATTTATACATTTATATGGATTTGTTATACATAAATTAAGTTTCATAGTCTCAATAGATGAATCGATTAATAAAATGTAGTTAAACATTGTTTTGTGTATGCACGAGTAACTCAACAACTGTATTTGCATTAATTTTTGTTCTTTATTATTATTAAATTGTATTACAAATTTTTGTTAATTACTGTGAAGAGATAAACTTTATGCTTAGTGTAATTGTTGTTTGTGGAATAATGTGATTTAATGTTGAATTCTCTGTTTTATTTTGCAGAGGAGCTGTCATGCAATGACATAAGGGAATACATTGACTTATTACAAAACCTTCAAAGAAGAGAAATCGAAGGACTCCCGCCTGGTGGTGGCTTACAGTCAAAGTGAGTATGAACAATTGTTTATTTATCGAGATTTAAGGCGCAAACTACATAAATACTAGTCCTTCGATAAGCTGCTTGCAATGTTTCTTAATGGGAGAGTGAGTGTTCCGTAAGTAATTGGGCACACATCGAGTAGACCAAACAACTTGTGAGAGTGTGCATTTTCTAAAGAGAAATTTATTAAAAAAGTTTCCGGCTTATCACATGTAGTTTGTGATTTAGAGGAAGCCTTCATTAACCGGGATTAGCATTTGCGAATCTGTATGCTGTATGTTCTTGAAGCAAATATATTCAAAGCAAACCACAATAGCACTCGTAATGTGACCCTAACCATATAATTTATTATGTTGGAATTGAAATATTCATTCCCTTCGTTCTTGTTAGACGAAACAAACGTGTGCTATATTTTATTCTGTCTAAAAGTTATTTATAATTCTGGAGCACATACTCAGAACCAGCTTTATCTAGAAACAGGGACAACAGAGAACTCTTTAGGGTGTTGTTCTCATCCCTCAAGTCTTGGGTTTTATTCTCCAAGACCTCCTCCTGGAAGTGGAGCGGGGGGTTGTTGCTTATGCAGGCCACATCGGACTCTATATTTGCATCAGACAAGTACCACCAAACTCCGGAGCTCGCGTTTAATTTTTTTTTTATGGATACCAAACAAAGCTTCACGCTATCCATCCCACACTGTTGGGATCAAGTCTTAATCTTCTGAAATGCTCTGTCTATTTAGGATTAAAAGGCGAAAGCGAAAGAGAACTCTAACAGATCGGCTCTACCGAAATTAACTTTTATGTAGTCCATGCACACTATGGACCAGAAATACAAGATCATCCGAGAACTAGCAATACGAGTCGGATTTTTTTGTATATTACACAATCACGGCTATTGCGGTTCGACTCCTGAACGTTCATATCTCCTTCGATATTTCGAGTTATTCCGATGTCTCGCCGTCCGAAGTTATTGCTCTTGAACAAGCCGCTGACTAGTTTTTGATAAAAACTGTATCGAAGAAAGATCGCAGCCAGCTAAAAACTACCTGTCTATGTACAAGGTCATAGCGACTTCCCACGAAATTGGACATAAATGAGTTTCTTCATCGGGCACTGCGATAGGCAAACAAGTTCCAACCTTGATTCTGGCATCAATGTGGTCCGGCCAGCCGATTTTGAAGTTGTGACAGAGAATGATATATTTCCCATCATCACTTCAATAAAATCGAATGCAATTGGTGAAGACGGTGTACCACTCCGTTTTATACGTCTGATTTTACCTTTGACTCATATAGTCAACTTTTGCATAACAACCTCAACTTTCCCACAGGCCTGGAAACATGCAAGAGTGATCCCTATTGCCAAAAAAGCCAATGCGTCCTCTGTCAGTGACTTCCGACCCATAAGTATTTTGCCTTGCCTGTCCAAAGTGTTTGAGAAGGTGCTTGCTAAACAAGTCCTTGATCACCTCTCCAACAACTCTCTTTTGTACCCTCTCCAATCAGGTTTTCGAGCTGGCCACAGCTGCTCGACTGCACTGGTCAACATGCTTGATGACATTCGAATTGACTTTGATAAAAGTTTTGTAACCTTGCTTTGTCTACTTGACTTTTCGAAGGCCTTTGACAAGGTCAATCATGACATCCTCTGCTGGAAATTAAAAAAATAATTTTGGGTTTAACGAAAAGTCTGTTAAGTTACTGCGTGATTATCTTTCTAATAGATTTCAAAGAGTCGTTGTTGGTAGTAGCTGCTCGGTATTCAAGCCGCTCAAACAAGGAGTGCCTCAGGGATCAATCTTGGGACCTTTTCTGTTCAGCATCTTTATAAATGACTTACCCTCAGTATGCAAGCACTATTTCATCTATTTTTACGCTGATGATGCTCAGATCCGCCTATCACGACCCTTTGGAAAGATGTCAGAACTTGTTATGCTGCTAAATGAGGATTTATCTGCTGTTAATGATTGGGCAGTACAAAACGGACTTCTCCTCAACCCCAACAAATGTTTGGCTATACCTATTGCAAACAAATTCTTTGAACTTGATCTGGTTCCTCACATTTGGCTGTCAAATTGCAAACTTAAATTATGTGAATCTGCTTTCTGGTTTCATTATTAATCGCAATCTCTCGTGTTATAACCACATAAACAATGTAATTGGACGTATCTACGGTTGTCTCCGAAAACTATGGCTAACTGCGAGTTTCACACCCCCAGAAACTAGGCAAAAACTTGTTCGCACCCTCATTCTACCTATGATAACGTACTCAGAAGTTGTTTACCCCAACCCAGACTCGCTATCAATGCATAAACTGCAAGTAGCTTTCAACGACGCAATCCGCTACATTCATGGTCTTCGCAGGTAGGATAGAATCTCTGCTTATGCGAATGATTTTCTTGGATGTTCTCTTATCTCTTACATAAATGCTAGGAACTGCATATTTCTGCATAAGCTTCTTACAACCAAGTCCCCTCCATACCTTTATCAAAAACTAGAATTTTCTCGATCTCATAGAACCATGAACATTAACATTCCTTCTCACAAATATCTTAACTCTTCCCGACTATTTTACATTCATGCAATCAGGCTATGCAATTCTTTGCCTTTGCATATCAAAGATATAAATAGATTCGCTCACTTTAAATCTGAAGTTATAAATTTTTTCTCAGCACAGCAATAGGACCATTCTTTCTATCTCTTCTCATTTTTCATTTTGCTTTTCTCTTCCTGTCTATTTTTCTCTATTCTTAACTTTTTCTTGTATCTAATCTTACTTTCTTCTCTATTAAGTTAGGTATAACACTACTATTTGTTTCTTTTTAGTTTTAAGAACTTTGTTACTACAGTCAAACCCTCTTTGTACTATAAAAGACGAAGTCTTACTGTACTCATAAATATTGTTTAATAATAAATTGAATTGAAATTGAATTGAATTGAATTCTCCTTCAACGAGTCTAGAGACCTTACCATTTTGCCTATGTTTTCTTACTCTTGGCCAAATAGTGAAAAGCTAATTAAAATAATAATTTTACTTTCTTTCAGATACCCAATTATTGAGAGGATTTTTGAAGAATTTTATCCAGAGGAAAAATGTGAAGTACGGAATATTTTTTACAATATGTAGCTCTAAGCACAACTTCTTATTTCTTTACATTAAAAAAAAAACAGAAAAATAAATATTGCTTCTATTCTATATAATATTGATGCTTCCGCTATCTTTCAAGTTTTTATGTTCTCTTTGTAAAATAGGTAAAGGATATTATATATAATTATAAAAACTCCTATGTGCTTACTACTCTAAATATTAATTTTTTTTTCTCTAAAGTGTTATTAACATTTATCATTTTTTGCGCGTTGGCATTACCTTATTAACAAACCTATCATTTGTATTAGTATATTTGAACCTAGCATGCTTTCTACACCATTTCTAGTATTTCAGTGTGTCCTTCTGATTGAATTTCTTTCTAATAATTTTTCATATTCTTTCAGAGTCCGTCGCATTGATTTCCGGTTAAAACTTTGATAAAGTGCAAAATTCTGCTGAAATTACCAAATAAATTAAAAAAAAAAACAAATAAAAAATTTTATAAACTAAGCAAATTTTTAATTTAACAATGAAAATAAAAACAACAAAAAAAAAACTGTAAACTCAAAAACAAATAAAAAATACAACACACACAAAAAAAAAACATATTTTACAGAAGAAGAAAGTAAAAAGAAAGAAAACCTCTGCAAGTAATAAATAGCTATAAATAAATATAAAATCTAATAAGAACTTTATATATTAAAAAAAAACAGGATCAAGCGATTAAATGTTTTCTTCAACAAATACAAAGAAAAGTAAACACAACATAAACATAGGATGTAATGAACTACTACTAAACTTACTACTACTACTACTAAATGTATAGAGAAAGAAACCTTTTTATGTACTTTAAATATTTTATATTTCGTATGTTTTTTCACAATTATTGTTAAATCATGACATTAGTCATATTACAAAAAAAAAAAAAAAACCATACATACATTATACCTTTATCTTTTTCTTATTTATTATTGCTTTTGTTTCGTTTTTCCTTTTTTATTTTCTAGCAGAGAACCAAACAACACAAACTATTGCGTTTTCCCTTACCTGTTGTGTTAGTTTTGCTTTTCCATTCTATTTAATTTAATTCCCTGCGTCTTTTATTATTTTGTATCGTATAAAAAAAAAACTCAAAATGGGGAAAAAATTGTTTAAAATATTATATGGAATTAAAAAAAAAACAAAAGTAATAAATGTTGTCAGGAATGTATTTCTTTTTTATTTTGTTTTTGTAATTGAGAAAGAGGAAAACAAAAGAAAGAAAAAAAAAAAAACTTAAAAAAAAAAAACAATTAAAGAATGATAAATAATTACAACAAAAGATTTGTTTACTTAATCTTGCCGGTGTTCTCTTCCCTTCACCACATTCATACAGCGTCATTTTAGTTTTGTTTCAAACAAAGCTCGATGATTAAATGTGTCCATCCTTTTATCAGTCCATCAGTCAAAGAAGAACACATAAAGTAACTTAATGTTTCATAACAAATTAATAAACATCCACAAATGGCTGTAAATTGTGTTTCAAACTTAAACCGTATATACAAATATTTTCCTATAAAAAAAAGTAAGAAAACACAAATCACAGTAAATATAAATGCAAGTCCTCATGAAAAATTACGTATAAAGTAGTCTTGTGTAAGTGGAGAAGCAACAAACAAACAATTTGAGAATAAATATTAAACTGTAAAACCCTTTAGAGAAGAATGTAATATAATAACTATTACATTTTTGTTGAATTGTAATAAAGCGTGAATTGATATTACCAAAATCGTATGTTTCCCTGCTGAAATTCCCTTGATACCCGAGGATCTGTGTGTCATGTTGCAAACCAACTACTTCGAATACTTAACAAATCTTAGGTTTTATTATTCGACATACAAATTTTGCTGGGAACAGTTAACGCAAAATCGAAATTCCTGCAGCAGTAACGATTTGCGATGCCTAGGAACTGATGGTGTTAAATATGGTGGTTCGGTTTATGGTAATTTTAGGTGGAAAGGCTCCGCAATTGATGCGCCATACATCTCATAATTCTAACCATAATTTAAGTGCTGTTTACTACAGCTTTATTAAGAAAAACAGATTCCGATGACAAACAAGTTTCAAACGGAAAACAACGACATATTTTATATAGGGACGGTGGTATACCACGCAGTTTTGCTTTTCAATCGAAATTATTGCAGAAAATATGCAAAATACCACAAAATGAAGCAGATAAGTTCGCCGACAGTCAAGCAGGTATTAATGAAAACACTCGGATTAGTAAGATTTAAGTTAAAAAGCAATATTGTAGTACCTAATTGAGATTTCGAATAGGTCGTGTCCGTAAGTGGTGAGCTGGGTCTGGCCATAGAGATATACCAGGAAAAGCCCGAAAGTGGGACTCTCAACTGCTTAAGGTGAGTCCCATATGCCAATAGAAACTTCACGATCCAAGATTTCCTCATTAGCAACATAAACAACGTTTTCAATTCTTTTTGTTTTTGCTTATTGCCTCAGAAGTTTTACGCGCTGTTGTCAAATCCCGCCCACATTGAGCTGAAAGCTTGCCAAAGCAACACACATCCATGGATCAAAAATCGATCGAGTGGGTTATTGAGTTCAGGGCAATTCTTTAAAAATATTCTATTTATAGACACTTTTATAGTGTTATGAATTGACCTGGAAGTGCACTCTTTTGTTCAAGGAAACAGAAAGAGCACATCTAGATTTGACCTTTCGTTAAAATGGGCATTTCAACTCTTTAATCGAATCTAAACGTCATAAGCCTAACATAAAATTGTCCGAGAAAACTTACAGTACAAAAGAATTAACCAATGTGGTTTGAAACGAGATCGAAATCGTTCCACTTTTATTTATTTGTTACACTCCCAATGCATTCCAATGCCAATGTGGTAATTGTGTAGAATACAATTAGGTTAAAGTATATATGGAAGCTAAATTTTCGATCGATCTGAAGCTTCTTGACCTCTCTTTATCTTAAATCATACATATAATTCTGCATCAATAGCATATCGATCCAAAATAATATTGGATTAGTACCAAGGCATTGTAAAGATTTGTATGATTTACATCTCGCTGGAGAAAAGGGTTATGCAATTCCTTAAACAGAAGTACATTCTCCTGGAATTTGTTGTCGAGCGTTAGCAAGCGTTTCGCACAGCTTTGCAATCAAATGAATATCATACGAAGTTGAGAACGAAAGCTGCAGCAAACATATCGTTGCAGCGAAAATCAATAAAGCCTTATTGCTATCTATCTACTATCGGTCCCAAATATGCAAAAAAATAATTTGGAAAAGAACTTTCCCTGCTTTTTGCAGGGACTCATTTTCAAATAAAAACAAATAAGAATCAGTTGAACGTAAAACTAGCGCCAGAAGCTTTATGAGTAGACTCCTTTTAAGTTGTCTAGTTGACAATCAGTTAAAAAATAAATTAAGAACAAAGAACACATGCTTCATGAAGAAAGTGCGCCGAAATTCAGATGCATAATAAAAGTTAGAATCGTTTTCGTCACTTACTAAAATGAAAATGGCTCTCATCTTGTTTATGGGGACCAATAACAGGGGGCGATCACTGTAGTTGATTTCCTATAAATATAAATATAACGATCAACTGAACATAAAGTACACCTCCCATGAGGATAAGGCCCTGGATTATGTCAAATTTCAAATTTCTGTTCGCTTCCAAAAAGTATAGATATTGATACATCCTTCCCATATGTAGATCCGAGGAATATTATGATGCTAGACATTATTCCTATTTCGAACTGATTTTGAAAATTGGATTGGAAGAGTTGGTTAATATTTCGATTGTTCGTTTTCCAATTGAATTTGAACTGTAAAAAGCCGAAAATTTATTTTCGAATGCAAATTAAAATTTATTTTATTTATTTATCAATTTAAAGAGATTATAATTATAGGTGTTCTGTAGGTAGGTACTTGTCAATGTGCAAGTGCCAAGGGATTGTGTCATTCTTCTAGAAACCGAAAGAACCTGATTCCATTATGATTTCATTACAATAATAAGTAAATATAATGCCAATTTAAGTAACAATTTTATCTGTGCGAGTATTTTAACAGTTTAACATGTTACTCATCCCTCATCCCTAGATTCCACGGTTCCAGTTATTCGGATTTTTTTTTACAGTGTTGTTGCTAGCGATTCATTTTGTTTCACTGAGGTGAAAAGAGCTCTAATTGCTGCTTCTTGGCTTTGCCGTAAACCCAAAGGCGCACTAACTATTAAGTTCGATAGTTCAACAGCTAGTTGTTGGTGGTATTTGGCGAGCCGTGACCTGACCTAAAAATATTCCGCTCGCTGCTTAGTTTAGTTGCTGTGATTGAATAAAAAAAAATTAAATTGAAATGGAAATTAAATCCTTTTTAAAGAATACATTCACAAATGATTTCTTTCTTTTACAACCTTCATCCTTACTAATTAAATGCTGCCCATTGTTCTCTATCATTCAAATTTACACCCGCTTTAAATAAACCTTGATAAATGATAACTTTTGCGTAGCATACATAAATAAGCAATGTAGCATCTCCTTGAAAATACGTTCTCGACTCCAATTTACTTAATAAATTTAAAAACAAACACTTCGCTTGATTGACAGCAAACAAAAAAACATGCGTTGACTTTTGTTGTCAAACGATAAATAATACACAAAACAAAACCGAGAAAAGAAGACTCAAAAATCTGAAACTTAAGAAAAAAACGAACAAACTATACTAAAACAATGGACCAAGCAACGAAAAAAAGTGCTTTCAACATTAGCAACATGAACATGCCGATGCCGTACCTTTTCTCCAAATTCTACTCAGGATTCAAAAACGGAGCAAAAATAATCTCAGCTTTGAATAAGTCGGGTCTGGGCCAGCTGGCACAACAGACTCAATCCATAGACGTGACCGTGAGTATTTAAAACTTAACTTCGTATTTATCAGTCACACAACTCACACACACAATACCTACACTTCCTTCCGTCGCAGAATAGCAAGGAAGGGGATGCAAAGCAAGTCGACCATTTACTTGCAACGGAGGAGGCAAATGGTCGAAAATATGCTTCACATCCTTCCTATCTATCTACAGGGCACCACGAGCTGTGGTATATTTTTTAAAGACTTTTCATTTTTCGTACATTTTTGCTAAAATTGTCTGTTTCTAAACACTTATTATAATTAGCGTTGCCTGATACAATTATGTACTTTTATTGTTTTAATTGTTCTTTTTTTTAATTGGTATTAGAAAATCGTTATATTTAAAAAAAAAACTGCCGAATACACTTACAATTTTTACGAAACCTTATTAGACTGCATTTGTTATAATTTGTAGTTCAGTTTTTGCCGAACTAGAGATGTTTATCAATTCAGACATTAGATGATAGAGGAACTCAAAAAAGAGGGGCGCAAAATTCTGTCCATCTGTCCGTCCGTCTGTCCGTCCGTCTGTCCGTCTGTCCGTCTGTCCATCTGTCCGTCCGTCTGTCCGTCTGTCCGTCTGTCTGTCCGGTTGAATCGTAGGTGATTATATTATATACGAAAACGATGCACTTTTAGTTGAATGTCAAGTACAAAACCCATAGTTTAAAGACGAAAGGAAAAATGTAGACGACATGATTGATGAAGACAGTGCGCCGCTAATAATCGGTTTCGGCACTAATTGAAACTAAGACGGCCTACATCTTGTTCATAGAACCAATAACAGCGGGGTTCGCTGTAGTTGATTGCCTATAAGTATAAATGTAACGATCAGATGCACGCTGAACGTTAGTCCTCCTATTAGGTTTTGCTCGGCGGTATCAACTTTGAAGTTTTTCAATGCTCCCAAATATAGATATAGAAGAAACACTTCAATGGATCCGCGGTATATTGCTATAGGGTAAGCATTATTGCGCTTTTAAAGGTATTTGTAACTCGACTGCAATGATGCAATAATTCAAATTTGCAAGTTTTCCAATTGAGTTTGAACTGCAGAAAGCCGCTCCATATTAACACTTTGCGAAGTATTTTTAAATGCAAACCGAAATCTACTTTGGCTTGTTTATCCATTTAAGGAGAGTATTTTTATAACGGTGCTATAGGCACCTTTGCACAAGACCGAACGGTCAGTACCAGTCTTCTGCGGAAACCGGAAGAACCTAGCAATGTTCACGAGAATCATAGCTAATAGTTCGGGTACTTTATTTGGAAGTGCTACGAAGCACTCCTATCAGTCCTTCACTAAGCACTGAAATAACGCTTTTTCATATTTCCACCAATTTTGTTGTTGATTATTAATGTAATCGCCACCTTAACTTGAAATGTGTAGCAATATAATTGGATAGCTATGTCTAGCATGAAACAGCTTTTTGTGCATAGTTCCTAGTGCGAGTCATTTTACGAATCTACCATATTTGTTGTCTCTGCCGAATTCATTCATATTCAAACTTTATTTTAATTCGGGCGGCAGTTGGCTTAAAGAGGATTTACAAAAGTGTTAAAAAAATAAAACGAAATAAAATAGAACAGTTTCTAAGAATATTAGCCGATATTTTGACATTCCCTGTTACCCTATCGATTGCCTAGTTTAATTATTTTATAAGATTTATAGTAGAAAGCATTTTGATCCAAATCGTTAGAGCGGTTTTTGTAAAATTATGCAGGCAAAACCGTAATAAATATTGCAATGTTTAGTTTGAATCTATCTATATCGATGTTAGAGCCGGACAGACGGACAGACGGACGGACGGACCGTAACCGTAAACCGTAACAAATATTGCAATGTTTAGTTTGAATCTATCTATATCGATGTTGGTTGAAATCGTTAGAGCCGGACAGACGGACGGACAGACCGACAGACGGACCGACAGACGGACTGACAGATGGACAGACGGACAGATGGACAGACGGACAGACGGACGGACAGACGGACAGACGGACCGTAACCGTAAACCGTAACAAATATTGCAATGTTTAGTTTGAATCTATCTATATCGATGTTGGTTGAAATCGTTAGATTTCGCCGCCGGACAGACGGACAGACGGACGGACAGACGGACGGACAGACGGACGGATGGACAGACGGACGGATGGACAGATGGACAGATGGACATATGGACAGACGGACAGACGGACCGTAACCGTAAACCGTAACAAATATTGCAATGTTTAGTTTGAATCTATCTATATCGATGTTGGTTGAAATCGTTAGATTTCGCCGCCGGACAGACGGACAGACGGACGGACAGACGGACGGACAGACGGACGGACAGACGGACAGATGGACAGATGGACAGATGGACAGACGGACGGACAGACGGACGGACGGACAGACGGACAGACGGACGGACGGACCGTAACCGTAAACCGTAACAAATATTGCAATGTTTAGTTTGAATCTATCTATATCGATGTTGGTTGAAATCGTTAGAGCCGGACAGACGGACGGACAGACCGACAGACGGACTGACAGATGGACAGATGGACAGATGGACAGATGGACAGATGGACAGATGGACAGATGGACAGACGGACAGACGGACCGTAACCGTAAACCGTAACAAATATTGCAATGTTTAGTTTGAATCTATCTATATCGATGTTGGTTGAAATCGTTAGAGCCGGACAGACGGACAGACGGACGGACAGACGGACGGACAGACGGACGGATGGACAGACGGACGGATGGACAGATGGACAGATGGACATATGGACAGACGGACAGACGGACATATGGACAGACGGACGGACGGACGGACAGACGGACGGACAGACGGACAGACGGACGGACGGACGGACGGACAGATGGACAGACGGACAGACGGACAGACGGACGGACGGACATATGGACAGACGGACAGACGGACAGGCGGACAGACGGACAGACGGACAGACGGACGGACAGACGGACAGACGGACAGACAGACGGACGGACGGACATATGGACGGACGGACAGACGGACAGAATTTTGCGCCCCTCTTTTTTGAGTTCCTCTATCATCTGAAAAACTGAACTACGAATCTAAAGCCTTATATATAAAGTTTGTGAGAAATTATAACAAATGCAGTCTAATAAGGTTTCGTAAAAATTGTAAGTGTATTCGGCAGTTTTTTTTTTAAATATAACGATTTTCTAATGCCAATTAAAAAAAAGAACAATTAAAACAATAAAAGTACATAATTGTATCAGGCAACGATAATTATAATAAGTGTTTAGAAACAGACAATTTTAGCAAAAATGTACGAAAAATTAAAAGTCTTTAAAAAATATACCACAGCTCGTGGTGCCCTGTAGATAGGTAGGAAGGATGTGAAGCATATTTTCGACCATTTGCCTCCTCCGTTGCAAGTAAATGGTCGACTTGCTTTGCATCCCCTTCCTTGCTATTCTGCGACGGAAGGAAGTGTAGGTATTGTGTGTGTGAGTTGTGTGACTGATAAATACGAAGTTAAGTTTTAAATACTCACGGTCACGTCTATGGATTGAGTCTGTTGTGCCAGCTGGCCCAGACCCGACTTATTCAAAGCTGAGATTATTTTTGCTCCGTTTTTGAATCCTGAGTAGAATTTGGAGAAAAGGTACGGCATCGGCATGTTCATGTTGCTAATGTTGAAAGCACTTTTTTTCGTTGCTTGGTCCATTGTTTTAGTATAGTTTGTTCGTTTTTTTCTTAAGTTTCAGATTTTTGAGTCTTCTTTTCTCGGTTTTGTTTTGTGTATTATTTATCGTTTGACAACAAAAGTCAACGCATGTTTTTTTTGTTTGCTGTCAATCAAGCGAAGTGTTTGTTTTTAAATTTATTAAGTAAATTGGAGTCGAGAACGTATTTTCGAGGAGATGCTACATTGCTTACCCCCGTATTTACGTCTGCTACGCAGAAGTTATCATTTATCAACGTTTATTAAAGCGGGTGTAAATTTTAATGAAAGAGAACAATGGGCAGCACTTTAATTAGTAAGGTGAAGGTTGTAAAAGAAAGAAATCATTTGTGAATGTATTCTTTAAAAAGGATTCAATGAATGAAATTTTAAAATACAGTGGTCGCATTCACTGACTTTAATCAATTCACAGCAGCTAAAAGACAAATAGCGATTGGAATATTTGTAGGTCAGGTCACGGCTCGCCAAATACCGCCAACAACTAGCTGTTGAACTATCGAACTTAATAGTTAGTGCGTCTTTGGGTCTACGGCAAAGCCAAGAAGCAGCAATTAGAGCTCTTTTCACCTCAGTGAAACAAAATGGATCCCTAGCACCAACACTTTAAAAAAAAAAAATCCGAATAACTGGAACCGTGGAATCCAGGGATGAGGGATGTGAAATTTGACAGATTAGCTATCAACTGTCTGAGCTATATCCACCTGTCAATGGTTTACAGTTATATTTCATGCGGGAAATATATTTGAAAGTGCAGTTACGGAGTAGACTCCCTTCTCTTTTTTACATCTTTGAAATCTACCCTCCTCGCTTGCTAACTCGATCATGAGAAAGAAAATGTTGCCAAGTACAATGACAATGAAGAAATAAGAAATTTGTGTTTATATATTATATCATATATATAAACATCATATAGTCTACTAACCCGTATTTGTCTTAACATTAAGTAACTCATTTACGCAATTGAATAATTGGCTAATATGATTGCTTAATAAAAGGAAATTGTTGTACAAAAAGTGACATACATAAAAGGAAACACTTCGGAGAAATGCCACAAATCTTGTTTCAGGTTTACAAATAGACAGCTTCTGTGAATAACTACATACAAAATTGTAAGCGATATATAAGTCTTTTTTTAAGTTGAAGTAAGAATCGGCAACTACTTGCGGATGAAGAATTTAAAATAACTACTCTAGTCGTAGGCCCTTACTGGAGATGGCGAGCCGTAGAAAAACAACTAAATATACCTTTTGCTCTCGGTTGAACTTGAGATCATTTGCTCATCAGTCCAACAAACGAATCACTGAGCCACTGTGTACACATAACGATGACAGCCATCCGTCTTTTATGAGATTACCATTCCTAGTATAAGACCGCAATATTGTTCCTCCAGATACCAATTGCAGCACCTATCCAATATTCATCTTACATGCTAGCCAATCATGACTTTTTCAATAAAACCAGCCACCAGCTGTTGGTCTCGGAACGAAATTGAATTCTTCACATCCATCCAAACTGTCTGTATTGCAAGTGGATACCATTTTTTGATTTTGATCATGTTTTCCTCGCCAAATTGTATAAACAAAGCGAAACTTTTTTCATTTGTTCTCGAGCTAACTGGCGAACATTTCTCTCGCACACATGATTCGATTCCATTTATAGGGCAATCACCTAGCCCTCGCATCCCCCACACCCGCCAAGAATAAAAATGTAATCTCCCAGAAAGTCACATAAAGTATCGCTTTTTATTACCTACATCCCCACAGTCGATTTCCTTTACTTCATAAATTTGGTCCATTGGGTACCGAATCAAACACAAACCTATACCCAACGATTTGCTGACAATTGAATTTGTATGTCCACCACCAGCCACCCCCGTTCACTGTGCAACCAACACCCTTGGGCTATCGGCAATCATCAATGAGATTGATACCTACAACAACATGGGACACCCCCATTTTGCTAATAATAATGGAAATGTTTCCTCATTCATTTACAGACTCCCTCTACCCGACGAGTAGTGTATGTGAGAAGCAGAAGGACACCTTGCCAAAGAAATGCTGACACATTTAAACCTGATTCCAATATTCCATGTGAATGGCCACGCACGGGTCGATAATTTAACTTATTTATTCGTGTACCCCCTCCCCGAATGGAACTCATCAACTACTATCTTCATCGAGATTCAAGTTGACAGTATACCAGTCGTATCACCGCCACAGTCTGCAAGTGTTGTCCTTGGAAGCTGTAACTATGATATCACCAGCGTAGCTGAATGCACACGAAAAAACCTCAGAATCATGGCCGGAGAGGACTTGCGAGCAAATTCCACTCTCGGTCAACCACAGACGTGCAGTCTGATCAGCAGAGGCGGTCATCAGGACACTACCCGGAGGGCTGAAGCACACCTGCAAGGAGACGAAGAA
Organism: Cheilosia vulpina; assembly: GCA_916610125.1. Classification (NCBI taxonomy): domain Eukaryota; kingdom Metazoa; phylum Arthropoda; class Insecta; order Diptera; family Syrphidae; genus Cheilosia; species Cheilosia vulpina. Next base: position 110,108,432 of record OU744276.1, on the reverse strand, counting down.
TTCCTGAGTGATGCCAATTCAAATTTCATATGCTTAGTGCAATTAACCTTTGACACTTCGTCGCTGTGCCCAGCCATGAGCGAGAGTAGGCTTAGCTCACCCCTGATGCTCCAAACTCTGGCAGTGCAATCGCTGCTACCGGTGGCCAGCAATTTTCCACTGTAATCGAATGCAATGTCCAGCACCTCATCTCGATGGTCGGTGATTTCGAACAGACACTCGTGTGCATTCCGCAAATCCCACACTCTTGCGGTGGAGTCCAAGGAGCTGGTTGCCACCAAATCGCCTGGGAAATTCCAAACGCAATTACTCAATTCAGCCGTGTGTCCCCGTAGACTGGCCACAATCCTGCAGATGAGGGGGAAAAAAAAAGTTAATACTGTCAACCGGCTCTGATGGACGATGGTCTAGAGTGCCTACATTTTGGCACGTGTATCACAGAGTACGGCGGTGTGGTCAAAGGAGGCGGTCAGCAATAAATTTCCATCTCGGCTAAATCGGGCAGAAATCACTTCAGCTCCATGGTGATTGAAAGACATTAGCTCCTGGCCAGTCTCTGCGTGAAATATCTTTGAGGTGTTGTCTATAGATGCGGTCGCTATGGTATCCAGATGCATCGGATTGAATTCCGCGCCCACAATTTCTGCCGTATGACCGGGCAGGGTGGTTAGACAGGTTGCAGTACGTGCATTCCAGATTTTTGCTGTTTTGTCAAAGGATCCTGTCACGATGCGGTCACTGTGGAAGATAGAAAATTGCTGGATTAATGTAGGCACAGGGATGATATAGAGTGTAATGGGTTGCGATTTATATCCGTTTGCAAATTCGTTCCTAAGGCACGTAGCAAGGTAGATTTTTGTTTTTATTTTCCAAAGGCTATCGGTCTTTGGATATTTGAGGTGGCCCAGGATGGGAACCATTATCATTGACAGGTCGACTATACTGATTGTGCAGCCCCATGGGAATGAGGTAATTTCTGCTGACCATACTCATTTGAAATTTCAATTGAGTGGAAAATGATACCCGAGTCCATACTATTTGTGTTATCAATACCACACCAAGAGCGTCCTTCTGCATTTGACGTTCTTCTTCGCATGGCTGCTGTACCTACATATGGGCAATTGGGCTTGTAAAACACAAACTCGGATCTTCACGATTTCTGTTGACCAAATTTTGAGTTTTATTAGTTGCGTCTATTTTCCCGTAATCAAATGTAGATTTTGTAGTTGGTACCCTCTGTGGGAGCCAAGTGATAAGCAAGTTTTTGTAACCGGGCCTTATGAGCTCTAAAGTAGCCACTATACTATCGATCATCTCTTAGGGAGGCGAAGGAGTAGTTCAATACTGAACGAAAATAGTTACATTGAATTGATTACATTTCTGTTGAGGACCTCTCCGTCTACCTACAGCATGACTACATTGAATTCAGAAGCAAAGCGGAAGCACCCTCCGAACGACTTCTAAGCAATAAAGTACTTGGCGAAGTACCTCCTAAGCGGTTTTTATTATATATTATATTATATTATATTATATTATAGCAAAATAATATGAATAAATTTGCATTTGAGTTCGGGGATTATTCGCGTAACAAAATAACACGGTATTTTGTGTAGCCCCACAGCAAATAAAGTGCACGACTGGGTCGAACGAAACTTTCTCGTTCATCAAAAGTTTGCTTGGTTGTTTTCTTATTTTATTAGGTAGATATCGGTATTTAAAAAACTAAAGGGTTTTCCAATGAGAGGTGTTCTTGTGAATGACCCGCTATTTCGGTAGCTGTCACTTTTGAAGCTTTTATTCTTTGACATTTGACAAGTTGAAACTACGCCATTACTAAAAATGGAACGATACACGCTTCAACAACGCATTGAAATTATTAAAATTCACTACAAAAATGGTGAAAATATTGCAGTAACAGTTCGCCAAACTAAAGCATTTTTTGGTCGTCGTGAAGCACCTTGTCGGACCGCAATACAGAAATTGGTGGACAAATTCGAGCTGTTGGGACAAGTTAGTGATGTGAAGAATAAAACCCGTGCACGTCACTCAAGAACAACTGAGAATATTGCTGCTGTAGCCCAAAGTGTTAAAGAAAACCCAGGTTTGTCCATTCCTCGCCGTTCCTTGGAATTGGGCATTCCACGAACGCTATCGAGAGATGATTAATGATTTTTTATGGTCGGAGTTGGATGGCATTGATCTGGACAACGTTTACTTTCAACAAGACGGCGGAAGAGCTGATCACAATTGGCCACCGAGATCTTGTGATTTAACACCTTGCGACTTCTTCATTTGAGGCCACGTGAAAGATAAGGTCTACGCCAACAGCTCAGGGTCGATTCAAGACCTCAAAGATAAAATTCGTGAGGCTATCGAGGACATAAAAGAAACAGTGCATAGAAGAATATAGGAAAAGGAATAGTCATAGATAAAATTCACTTTTGGGTAGTTCATCTGACAGGCAGTACATATATTTATATAAATAACAATGTGTTTTGTAAAAGTTGAAGCTTTCAGTAAAAGGGAATTGTCACAAGTTCTGGTTATAGGGTTAAAAGTGCCACAGTACTATTTTATAAGCTCTTACACTTTACACGATTTTTGACTACGAGGACAAGTGTAGTAGGAGTTTCTGTTTTCTGATCTGTTAGGTCATGTTTTTGATCTATATCTTTACATAGATGTATTTTGTAAGAATTCGGAGATTTGTATTTGAATCTGCATTACCAGCTATAAACGGAATATCCCAATTGACGTGTGTGGTGTGAAAATGAAGTGGGAGTTTCTGATTGCGGTTGGTATTATTTTAACGTGCATACTCAATATGGTTAAAAAAAAGCATGAGTGGGTTACATTTGTTAAAAATAAGTTTTGCTTAGCTGTGATTGAATTTTTATTAGAAGTGGAAAATTGAGATTATTACAAAAATTTATATATATGAGAATACAAATCGGGATGAGAAGTAATTTTTGAGAGATAATTATTAATTTGATTTATTCGAATTTTTTGAAAAAAACTAAGTACGGGGTCTAATTTAGAATACTTTCATTATCCTTAATAAGCATTTTGATCAAAATCGTTAGGGCGGTTTTTGTAAAATTTGGCAGACAAAACAGTACCAAATATTGCAATGCTTAGTTTGAAAAATACTATTGCTTAACTATTTAGCTCAAAAACCGAGTACAAGTTATGGTTCGTGATGTAAGCATTACTAGGTTTTTAAGGTTTTTTTTTTTTTAAATCGAAAATGAGGTTTTCGAGATATGAGAAGTGTTTAAAATTAGCGTTTTCGCTGAATCGAATTGAAAATTAAGGACGCAATAACTTTTAAAACATCAATCTTACTCTAAATTTGCATTTGGGTCGAAATCGATTTTGCCGTTTTCAAGTAAACTAAAATTCTTTTTTAAAAAATCCATTTTACGATAATACAGAGAAAAACTGAGTCATGAATTTGGAAATGACTATATTACCTTGGAAATGAATTTTTATTACATTCGTATGGACCGTTTTCGAGATATGTTCAAATTTCAAAAGTACCGTTATTCGATTTTTTAACGGAGAACTGAGTATGCAGTCGTGGTAACCTCACCTACTTAAGCTTAAATATCAATTTTGGTTAGAACTGTATTCGAATAAATCAAACTGGTATGAACATTTTATATAAGAAGTACCATTAATATTGAGGTTACCGTGCAAAACGTGCCTCGAAGCACCAAAGTCCGAAGTTTAGGCTGTAGGCCTCGGGACATACAGACAGATAAACGGTCGGACAGAATTTTGCGAGCCACTTTTTTGAGTTCCTCTATCATCGTAATGGCAGAATTGATTAACATCTCGAGTTCGAAATTTTGTACGAATACAATTTCTTTCTCTTACTACGTAATGGAGAAAGTTAAAAACCTAACGGTGTCAAATCGCATGATCTTGGGGGCCAATTGACGTCGCCAAAACGGGAAATTACGGCACTCATTCCGTAACTTTTCAGACGATTATCGTCCAAATGATAGACCTCCAAAACACGCAACCAAGTGCTAACATTACAAGTTTGAGAGTTTAATTCAGTTCATTTTCCAAAAATATAATGAAAGCTGACGTTTGACAAAAAACTTCGAGCAGACTATAACTTATTTTGGTGATCAAAGTTCCAAAAACGATATCGTTTAGACGATCGTTGATATACGGAATCTGCCCCCGAAATTTTTCACTCAATAAAGCCATAGTTGGTCGTTTTGTGTAGCTTGTTGCCCCGTCTTGTAGTAAGTTTTAATATTTTTAACGCGTTATTCGATTGTTAAGCGATCCAATATCGTAAATGGCAAACATTCAACTAATATTATGACAGTTCAAATGACAGCTGAGGTTCACAGGTGTCAAATGCCAGCGCTACCAACTTGAAACCACGATATGAATGATCCCTTATAACCAGAGATGAATGAATAAAAGAGATGGATATCTTTCGTACGTCTATCCCCCCAAAACACATTTGTTTACATTGTTGTTTTTGTAATTTCAACCCCGTCTGTGAATACATGTGAGCTACAAAAAAAGCATGTTGCTAATGGCCGGCCAACATTCATTTTGCTTTTATGGGCATCGCGTTGTTCAATTGTTTTGTGTTTGGAATTAAACTTTTTTAGTTTTTGTTAAGGCTTCGATTAAAATAAAAAAAATAGTGAAATATACATTTCGGAATAGCGAATTCTTGCATTAAAGTTCAATTCATGAACTCACATATACTAGAAAATAAATGAGCATAGGTGCGTGACTTCATGAATTTTTCGGGAAAACAGCTTGTATGCAGCCGCCTTTCCACTGGAAAGTTATATATCTCTGTATTCCATTATCTTTGCTTATAACCTTCTGTGTTCTGCCATCAAGCGTTTAAATAAAATATTTTCCGCCACCGACTGTTGTGACAGCGATTAAGGCCGCAACCAACGCGTCACTGTTTTGGGCTGGAATTTTGTGCGCAAAAAATTATTGGAACCATCATTTTCCAAAACGATGGAGACAGTTATTGGGTCCAACGCCCATATATCAAATGTTTTGATACAATAATTGTATCAAATTATATATGCGATAGACAACTTTTGGTTCCAGAGGACAGTTTCACAATTCATACTACCTGAGACATCAAAGCTCTGTTTTTTTCGAATTCACATTTTGAAAAAGTGGATTTTGTGATTATAGCACAAATCCCAACATACAAAAATCTACATAAACATCTACACTCAATGTCACGTGACACACAACACTTAAACCAGAGTTACATTATATCCTGCTCACACGCCATCAACTATATAATGTGAAAAGTTTTACGTCTACTGCAATTCATAAAATATAAAATATTCAACTCGCAAAATCTATATATGCATATAAAACTCACCAATTTGGAAAATTAAAGCCCACAGAGAAGACAGCGTTTTTGTGACCCTGCAATGTGTTCTCCTCCTTTCCGTGTTGCGTACCTAAAATCCTACACGTTCTGTCGTAGCTTCCGGTAAGACATCGTTCGCCGCTCCTATCAAAGCATACATTTGTCAACGGCAGGATATGGGACTGTACACTCCGATAGAGATAGAATTTCTTCTTTGTGGGTTCTCTCAATTTCATTTGTAGCTTAACGATAGCATCCTGCAGCATCACGTTAATTGGCTGATTTGTCAACCATTGTTCCTTGGAGGAGATATCCGCAATTACTCGATCAACTTTTATCCTATAGATGGGAGATAGGAAAAATGGATTAGAAGTGATGTTGCCAACAAACTGGACGTCGTATTAAAGGCGGTTTCCTAATTGACAATACAAACATTGCCACACTTCTGCATTTGTTTCGGGTCTCAATTGGTACTCAAATTTTTCGGACATTTACACACCCTAACGCGTACATTTAAGTCTTCACATGGTAAGGACTTTTATTTTATGATTTTTGGTTGGTTGTATCGCACCAACCATAAATACAGCAGGACATTAACAAAAAAAAACAGAGATTGTAGTCCCACCACGCTCACTTTGTGTCCAAGTCTAGCAAGTCAATGTGCTTGATGTCCTCAACTCCTTCAAGACTGCGACAACAGAACCCGATGCCTGTAGGGATAATGATTATTTTCGATTTTTCTTTTTCAGTTTTATAATAATGTTCCACAATTCACAAATCCACTGTGGTTTTACTTTCTTTTACCTGGAGGGTAGTAGCGAAGGAAAATTTTCGTAACTCTCATTATGTTGCTGGGGGTGCGTGGAGGTTGAATGATAAGGATCTGTCGCTTGCTGAGAACAGTGCAATAACTTTCATCGAAAAAGAAAAACAAAATGAAAACGAATGGAAGTGTGTTCCAGCAGAGATGTTCGTTACTTCGCAATAATCCGCCTGTGGCAGGAGTAAAATCAGGAGTACGAATAACGCTGGTACCGCACCATCGTCAGGTTTGGTTATTTTCGATTGTTCTGCGTTTGATCGATAAAAACAGACACGATACTACCTATCCATGGGTCCCTACTCGTTGCTATCGAGTTGGTTCGGTGTTTATGTGTTATTGTGTGCGGTAGGTGAAAGGAAGGAAGTTTGCAAGTTTTGCCTTGCCTCATTAAAGCGGTTATTTTTGTAAAGCTTTGCAGATGAACACACCGGAGCAGGAAATCCGATGAAGTAGCGAACCAGGGGATAAGTGACGCTCTATGAGAGTGAAAAGATGGAACTACTGTGAATTGTTGTAAGCAGTAGAGACAAATGGATGAATGGTGCATACCTTTGAGAGTGCTTTATACTTTTGAGATAAAAAAAAAGGAGTGTGAGTTCTATTTCTTCAATTGCAAGGGCAGTTTCATGTGTAGCGGAAGCTGGTTTGCAATGTGAGCCGCTTCGGTAAGAAGTGGGACATCGACGAAAGTAATTTTTGAAATTAAACCTACGGCTTGGTACAAGAGAATTTTGCAGAGGAAAGAAGGAAGACAATTTCTGATAAAAAAGTACGAGAAATCGTAAAACTGTCGTGAAAATATTCAAAGGTTTCCTTTGGAAGGTTTTTTCACGTGCTGCTTTTTGTGGGTTTACTACCGTGACTCTATTAGCACAAGTGTTACAAAAGTTTATTTCGTTGACGTTAATTGACTGTGTTACGACAAAATAAGGTCGATTATAATGATTACCTGTTATAGTTACACTTTTTACGGAAATATAGGTAAAAACCTACCTCCAATACATCAACGAATATACTGACAAGATGCAGCTTTCAGTGATGGTGGAGGGTGGACCCAAATCTCGGACTGAGGAAATAGTCGAAATAAACACGAAAACGAGACAATCTACACACTGAGCTGGTGATGACTAAGAAGAGATCATGTGCCAACTCAATCACAAGGTTTTTTCCAGACATGTCTGATGACAAAAGGCAATCCCCTACAATTGCGACAACTATACAGAGTACAGGCATCATCAGTCTCCCTAAAAGATTATATTCGTAAGCGCTTGTAATAGGAAGGTTTCCGTCATCATATTTGCACACTTAGACAGATTTTTTTAAAAAAAAAAGCCTAAGAAATCGAAATCGAAATTCACCATCGTTCATCAATTTTAAGGAGCAGCAGGTAGGAGCATACAACCCATTCCTGCAGTCAGTGCTCTTGGCGTCCATCGTCATCCATTACAGCAATATGAGGAACAAGAACAAAATCAAAAAAAAAAACAGAAGCAATTAAAACAACAACAGTAAGAGCCACAGGAAGAGGTCATGAATCCGCGAAGGACTTCCGACCTATTAGTTTAACCTCCTTCATACTTAAAACTTTAGAACGTATACTCGACCTTCACATAAGAACAGGCCTTGAAAGGTCTCCCTTATGTGATTCACAACACGCATACCTCAAGGGCAAGTCGACGAAGACTGCTCTCCATGAAGTTGTGCGCACAGTTGAAAGGTCACTCTCCCATCACCAATACACCCTAGCTACCTTCTTAGACATAGAGGGCGTTTTTAACAACGTCCATACTGAATCGATCCAGGAATCTTTCTTAGAACTGGGGGTGGAGGATTTCGTCACTTCATGGATCATTTCCATGCTTAAAACTAGGATCATTCAAGCAAAACTAGGTAACACCCTTTTAACCAAATCAGTAAGCAGGGGAACACCTCAAGGTGGGGTGATCTCGCCACTCTTATGGATTATGGTACTTAACAAAATCCTGTCAAGACTCGACAGGGAAGGTATTAAAGTCGTTGCGTATGCGGATGACGTGGTGATTCTAGTATCAGGAATGTTTCCGAACGTGATAAGTGAAATCATGGAAAGAGCACTGGGTAAGATTAGTGGTTGGGCTACAAGTTGTGGTCTTAGCGTTAACCCAAGCAAAACTGAACTGATACTGTTCACCACCAAAACCAAAAATCAACCTTCTCACTTCCCCGCTTGAATAACCAAAATCTTACTTTATCCACCAGTGCCAAATATCTAGGAGTTATCCTTGTCCCTAAACTCAACTGGAAGTCAAATATCGAACACCGAGTGAAGAAGGCAAGTATAGCTTTCTACGCCTGTAGTAAAACTTTCGGCAAGAATTGGGGGCTTCAACCAAAGATGGTTCGTTGGATGTACTCAGCTGTTGTACGTCCTATCCTCACCTACGGGTCACTGGTATGGTGGCCCGCCTTAAGCAAAGCTTATAATATCATTAGCTTAAGTAGAGTCCAAAGAACAGCTGGAATTGGAATCACAGGAGCCCTACGATCAAGTCCGACCGAGGCGCTCAATGTGATTCTCAATTTTCTGCCAGTGGATCTGCACATAAGAAACATTGCAGCGTGTAGTGCAGTTAGATTGAAGGAATCTAGATGTTGGTCCGAAAGGCCTTATGGCCACACCAGCATCCTACATTGCCTTCCTAACGGCATTGGTTTGAAATCAGTCTTCCCTCCGCTGGGATACTGGTCTCAAGGGCGGAGACCAGATGGTTGAACCTGACGAGCTGTGCCATTTCGAGAAAAATTTGGCCAACCTATGATGATGCCAGAACAAACAACCTCTTAGCCAGAACGCGTGTAGATGTCGCCAGACTAACGGCAATTAGTACGGGTCATTGGCCCCTAGGAACTCACGCAGCCAAACTTGGCATCCCCCATAACGCCCACTGCCGTAGTTGCGCGGACACAAATAAGAGTGAAACAGTGTTTCATCTTCTTTGTAAGTGTCCGGCCCTAGCCAAAACCAGACACAGTGTTCTAGGTCATCCCTTTTATGATGACCTTTCGGCCATCCAAAGTATTCATTTCAATAAGATCAAATTCCTTAACTCCTCAGGCTGGTTGTAAGTTCCCTCATCGTCCTTCTCCCCCTTTATTTCTCGGGTTTCCGTGAGTTGTGGTCTCAAAACGACGCTCAATTGCGTTATTTCTGTCTTTCCCTCGTACGAGAATACAGCCACCTAAACCAACCAAACCAACCCAGAGCCACAGGAAAAACAAAAACACAAAAACCAACAACAACAAAAGCAAAAAAAATCCTTAAAACAACAACAATAAGAACTACACTAAAAACAGACATAACAGCAATAACAACACAACTACTGCAACAACAAACGACAAATTTTCCTTCGACTTCCTGCTCCCCAACTTCAAGGAATTGATGACCTCCTAAACTATCTTTAAGTTGCTGCTGCCAATAGTGACGTTTCGCCTTATAGATCATATTTCTATATACAGATGCACAGTAGTATTTTTATTTTAAGTCGTCAAATTTTCAAACAAGTTGAACACCGGCAACCGGGTAGGTAGGTACATCATCAAAAATCACAGTAAATTAATTCATCTCCCTTTTCGTGAATACTGACCGTGTCCATGCAGAAGCCAACTTTTGGCAAAGCATTTGCCACAAACAGTGACAAACATATATCTATTTGTTGTAATTCTATCACCCCCCCCACAATTTAATTGGATTGTCTCTGCTCCATTCGAACTACCCCATAACCCTGGTATTTAGAAAATCTAAAGCTGTTTTCTTTTGAAGTAAATTAAAAAAAAGAGGAAATTCCCCTTCCAAGTAAATCAGAGTCAGAAAAGAGTGCGTCACTTCCGCGAATATAACCTTTTCAACAAATTGGAAATACGGCAACATTACTTTCTCCAATTCACATCCCTTTCTTCGTTTCCTTACTGAAGGGCAAATGCTTTCATTGTCGACCAAGTCCTTCGCCAATTTGCATAACTCCGCTGAATGTGCACTGAAGCGTATTTGCCCTTTGTTTCCCCTTAATTCAGCAAAAAAGCTCAACCGGAAATTGCCGAAAAATTCGTTACTTTTTTTAAATTTGAATTCGATTGTATACGACTTTCACTGGAATGTCCCTTCCTCACAGCTTTATTTTGAATAGAGCCAAAGTTCCAGGGTAAAAGTAATTCTATTCTTCTTTTCGTTTTAGTTTGTTGAGGACTCTTGGGGAGTTGAGTTGTGTTCATTTGTGGTACGCAAACTTCTTTACGCAGAAAACACAACTGCAATATTTGGAGTAACATTTTTATAGAATTTGTGGTCCCATTATTAACAAATAGTCAAGAACACTGATATTGAGTTCTTGTAGTTCCTGTTTGTGTCTGAATGGAGCCATATGTAAAACAAAAAACAAACTTTTACAATACTCCAGCCAATTAGGTATCGATATCGAAGGGTGCTTGTAATACACTTGCTAGTGTGTTGATTGTTCTCGCAATTGTTTGCCATGTTATATAAACAATTTTGTACAGGATTTGCTTTTTGTAGCCTATTTTTGTCATGTCCTTTTTGTGGCGCGATGGAAACGTACCCATGCCTTTATCTTTGAGTTTTTAGCTGCACACAAATCTGATTGACAATAGGAATTCCGAATATTGTAACATGTCAAAATGTCAGCTAACTTCGTTGATATAATATGTAATTAGAATAGATTGCGGGCCACAAAGTGGGCTTATTGTAATGACGACCACCATTGACATAATATGTCAAAATGTCAGTGTTTAGAAATGATGAGGCTGTTTTCAACGAGTCATTTAAGGTGCAGATGTGGTCTTGAGTCACGATTATCAATGCTTGACATCGAACAATGACATCTACCCCAGCAGTTGTACGCGATGAGTTTTTACTTGAGTTCTGGATCTGAAAGAAACTGGCAAACTGACTATTACCAATACAAAGTGTAGACCAATCCCTGCTAGGGCACTAGTCCTTAAATTAAATAATCAAACCTAAAAATAGAAAAAAATAGCAATAAAATAAAAAAAAAAGTTTGCGCTCTCTATTTGTCCTCGTAAATGAGACGAATTTATATTAAAATCTATTTTAGTCGAGCGCCTACGACACATCATGCTAAATTTGAAGTTTTTAGTTCTTGGTATCGAAATGCAGTTGTGGGAATAAACCTGTAATCCACCTTTTATTTGTTGCATATTTAATATAAATCGTTTTTGAAATAACAACAAATAGGCTATTTGTTGATGATTGCAATACACGAAAGCTTATAAGCAAACATTTTCAAAAAAAAAATAGTTATAGCCTTATTTAGAATAAATGAGGAGAAAAGAAGAAGAAGATAGATGTAGAGAGGCAGGTTAAATTTTAATATTGCATTTAACTTTCTGTTTTAGTTGGGTTGCTGATTTTTTTTTAATATGGACTGGCGCTCGAATGTCAGGGAAGCATAATGAGGTTGAACTTTTCAGTTAGACACAAAATGAGGAAGATTTATTAAGTCTCCTTTATGTGTCAGTAGGTAATGATAAAGTGCAAAGCTCGAATTATCTCTCAAGCCTAATTTAAAAAAGTCAAATGACAACATTTCTACATCTGTGAGCATTTTAATATTTAAATTGGACAAAAAAACATCGACCGAAGTAGGATGAATATTGTGATAGAAGCGACAGCCATTTTTTGAATATCTAATAACAGTTACAAAACATTTTATTATGTTGATCAAGTCCGTTAAAGTGATAGCTTTAATAGCAATAGTATAACACATGTCCTTTCGGACAATTAGTACACAGAAATCATGTCTATAATGCCTTACCTACAATGATTTTAAATTCGAGTCTCCGTGAGGCAGTTTTACTGCTGATATAAAAATAAATTCGCTAGACTCCAATCTAAAACCCCTACAAATATTTATTTCTGCCCGTGTCCTGCTTTTGCTAAAAAGTAAAGCTAAAATAAAATTTGACTGAATTTGAATACGTACTCGTCTTCTTAAATATTTAATCCAACTTGCATATCCCTCAAAATGGTTATGATAATAGACTTCCTCTTCCACATAACATAGTCGGTTACAATGATCATTGGTTTGTACACTAAGTTCCATTAAATTTACTTTTGAACATTTGTGAATATAAAATTTGACTTAAGTCTAGGTAGCAAATGGTGGTGAATAGTTAATATTTTAAAGTGAGCTCAACACAAGGTTGCCACTTGAAAATAAAATTTGTTACCAACATTAAAAAAAAAGAAGCGACCAAGCGGAGTAAAAAGTTACCAAAATACTCTATTCAAAATTAAATGTAGGAAATGAGTGCATTCAGTCGTCGTGCATGGGTAATGCAGTGCAGTGCATTTACCTAAACATATTTGTCATTCAATTTTATGAGAACATGAAAATTAAAGTTCGTGCTTTTCTTTTTTCCTTTTCTTCGGAAAAGCGACCAGGCGTAGAAAAAAATTACTAAGCGGCCAAGTGAAAATAAAAAAAAACGGCTATGTGCGAGTGTCACTCGCGCACCGAATGTTTCGTACTTTTACTGAAAATGGCGAAGAATTTTTTAAGAGTAAGATCACGCTCTAATGAATAAAATGACCGAGAGCATATTTGGAAAGTTCCAATTGAAAACGATTAAGAGAACACGGTTTAATGAATTATTGGAAAATGGAGATGCTAGAGAGCACAAACATCAGTGTGGACCAGGGAGCAGGGATGCCGTTTCATGATTTCATTGATGAGTATATAAGAAGTTTTTTGGGAGTACAAAACAAAAATTAAAAATTTAAATTTTTGAAATAGTTTTTTTTTTAATTGGACGGCAGGCCTTGGCGGCCATATTGTTTTGGTGGCATCCGTCTGACTTATGGTGTTTATTATTAAGTAGCTAATGCCAAATAACCATGACAAGTTATAGACTTGAGCAGAACGTCCAAATGATGGAACTTTATTACAAAATGTGCAAACTTTGAGCGCTTTGCATGCATTTTATGGTAGACGTGGTGGCCCTTGAAAGTCGACAGTCCAACGTTTGTTGGCCCAATTCGAGAAAACGGCTCGGTATTTTTAACAAAATTGAACACACAAAATCTTAATGAAACATGAAGAACGTAAAATATGTTTTGCAATTTACTTACTATAGAGAAATGTAAGGACAAGTGCAAATAGTTAAATTCGTAACTAAAGCCCCTATGACACTATATTTTTTCCTCATATTTTTCATGTTGAAAAGTCAGCGGTGTGTAAAAGAGACTGAAAGTGTATTACGAAAGGGGTACCAATTGTTACCACAAATTTTTAAACGAATTTTTTATCCAAAAATATTGAAATTTAAAAAAAAAAACCTGCCAGCAGCTGAATTCATTTTTAATGCACTTTGGTTTTATGTGTCTAAATTAATAAAGTTGGTGTGTACGCACTCACTCCTATCGGGCATTTTCGTTGGAATTTTTCGTACTGCTCTAGTTTCATTTTAATACGGGCTTAACCAGCGGGTAAAAATAGGAGCACAATTTGTCTTTGTGGACGACAAAAGGAGTACTTTCGGCAGCGCTGGTGTGGACTGTGGAGTCGGCAATCTGGATGGAGTGTGGTGTGGGTGTTTGGATGATTTATGAGTAGAGGTGAGTATGCATTGAAAGCTCCAATGGGAATCGATTAAGCGAACACACCATTGACGGATGAAAATGGTTAAAAGAAGCATATTTTACATTCTGATTAACAGTTTTTTTTTTGTAAATATATTGTAAAATATTAACTTTTTGGCAAAACAGTCTTCAGCAAATATATAGCTTCGATCATAAAATTAACAGTTTTTTGTGCGAATTAAAATATTTGTTCCACCAAATTACTTATTACTCTAAAACCAGTCGATGTATCACTGCATTTCGTATTTGCCGTTTAACTAGATGCTATGCCGGATGTTGTGTGCAAATTTGAGCCTTCTATGTATATTAGTTTTTGAGATAGACCTGGGAGAGTGGTCTAGTGAGTTCCGAAAGAAGATCAGAAACGTAGCGAAACTAACGAGGTTCCGTTTGTTCCGTTTGTTAACGGAACCATGAAAACAATTTTTTTCGCAAATGACTAAAGTGGCAACCGTGGCCCAACGGTATACAACGTTTATTTTTCTTAAATATATTTTACATAAATTGTAGCTGTCTTATCGGATTCGTACTCCTAGAATGTATTGCTTGGGTTGACCTCAAGATATTCAAGCCGAGTGTTAAAAACACACTTATACAATATAAGGCGTCTTTCATTAAGGACTTGACAACTTATTTTTTTAAATAAAATGCAAACTACTTGAGATAAGTATAAGAAACAAAATTGTTGGCTTGAATTACTTTCAAAACATTTATGAATGGAATTCGACTTCGTTCATATTGTACACCACGGGAACGTATGCAGCGGTCGATACAGTGAACCCAATTTTCAATGACTCAGCCGAATATTTCGATGGATGCGGAAGCTATGAAAATATTTCGCTGAATATTTGGACATTGACAGTTCGGTAATCGGAGCAGGGGTGCGTTCACACTGAAAGTTTGAAGTTGTCAAGTCGCTAATGAAAGACCTTTTATGAACTATTCACATGAGAGCGAGCGAACGAATTGCTGAAATGCAAACCACTTATGAACAGGAAATTGGACATTTTACTATTCCAAGAGGAGGATATTTAGTTATCCCATCAAAATGTATTAAGAAAACAAGTAAATAAACAGTTTAAATAACGAAATTTAAAATTCCAAACTTTTTGCCGCGAACGAATACACCCTTGGCGCGAATTGTCAAAGTTTATTCACAATCCACATCATTCAATTCGCGTCCCACAAACTAGCGAACAAAACATTCGTTCGAACTTAACCTCAAACTCGAAATGGCATTTTTTTTGTACATATTTCATTTTGTGGTGTCATTTTGTTATTAGTTTTGTTTAATTACTTTTTGTACATGTACGGATATACATGCATTAATTGCTGTGTTTTAAATTTCGTTCCACAACAAACAGGTCAAAAATATTCTATTTATTTTTGCTTAATAGAATGTCGCTACCTCCAATTGTCGAGTTTTTTTTATTAAAAAAGTAGTAACAAATGACGGCGACTGTCATTGGATTCGTGGGTATCTGCGACCTAATAAAATGTATCATGTGAATGTAATGTCAAAATTCGCGAATATTCATTCGTTCGTAGGTAGTTGGTCGCTCTCGTGTGAATGGTCCTGTACATTTATATGCTCACAGTAATACCACAGGGGGATTTATGTCTGTTACCGAAAGGCGGGAAAACTACTGGAGAGATTCCGATTAAACTTTTGTTATATGTTCCATAAGACTCCGAGAATATTATGGGCAATGGGCTTTATATTGCCACTTCTACATTTTGTCATACTCCTTTTATTTCTATTTAAATTCTTCGTGTCAGCATTGGATATCGATGACTGACAATATTTCATTCTCGTAATGCCAACCAATTTCGTAAATCAAAAAAAACCACAAACGTTACCACCAACTACCAGAAAACGATAACATTTCCCATTATAATAGGCTACTTAAATACGTGTAGAATCATACTAAAATAGTTCGTGCTTGGGCACACTTTAATTCGAGTTCGTGAGGTCATTAGCCCAAAGAAAGAACGCCACACCATACCTGCGTAGACATTAGAAATTAATTTTCGCACCCATTTTTATTCGCTTTTTTTTGTGTGTTTGTTTTCGCTCTTGATGAATCGCCCATTAGATTAAAATCCCGTCTCCTTATAGCCAGACAAACATTAATTCATGCCGCCAACTACACAATCTATGGCAGACATTTTTGTTGCTCCACAGGATGCCCATTAATTAAGGGCGTGTTTCTTATGTGATTTATTCGCAGGTATGAGCCATGCGAAACCGATAACATTCACATAACTCAACCAACTATTCCAATTACATTAATCAACTTTCACCGAGTGAGTCACACAGGCATATTCATCGTTTTTATGACGTCCCTTACATCCGGTTGTAACTATTTTCCAACTCTCGTTACTTGCATAAAGTTGCGAGTTTCACTTTCCCAGCCCTCGCCCTCTTAATCGTATTTTGATGCAGTCCTATGGGAATTTAAGTTTAAATTCTCGTGCAGATGCTGTGCCGCTCAATTGACCGACAATCGATAAATCCACACGGAGAT
The DNA here is from genome assembly GCA_916610125.1 of Cheilosia vulpina. Classification (NCBI taxonomy): domain Eukaryota; kingdom Metazoa; phylum Arthropoda; class Insecta; order Diptera; family Syrphidae; genus Cheilosia; species Cheilosia vulpina. Next base: position 110,092,047 of record OU744276.1, on the reverse strand, counting down.
GCGAGTGGAATGGTTCTCTCCCTCTGAGGAAGGTCTTTTTTTTTTTGAATTAATGTTACTGCAGTCGATTGTGCACGCACAATACCTACCCCACAAAATTGTGCATGCCATTTTCATCAGTAGTTTGCAGTAAAAGATGCATGCCCTGAGCTATACGGGCAGGATGTGATCGACCATGTACGTTGCTGATGCAATAGCATTTAATTTGCTGGAAAGTTGTGTTTTATTAATGAAATTTAATTTCCACCATCGTCCGGATGAAAGCTCGAGCATGCTCCGTTATAGCGGTAATGATGGAGATAATCGAATGCCAAATAATGATCGAATGTTGTCGTTGTTATATGTGGACGAAAAGTCTTATAGTAAATAAGAGCAATTCTCACCATCAAGGACACATTCGTGTGTCGCTGAGCGATGATGAGCAAGGATGAGCTGCATCTCGGATCAGATAATGCATAAGTGATTATGTGCATCGATTACTGGGGCAGTAGCTGAACATCGTGGCCGAGTGTGGGAGTTAGCTCCTCCTGGAAACTTTCAAAATGTCAGCTGAAAAATTAATGACGTGAACTTTGGCATGAGCTATTTTCGGTGAACTTTGCTTCCGTAGCGAGTGGATATTTTTGATAGTGTTGCCAAATAAATGCTGTAAATAAATCGTTGCGAGAGATCGGATGTGGTTCCGATGCGGCTACCCATAAATGGCTTCAGGATTTGTCACCGATGCGCTTTGGGCATGCCTCCTGCTTGCCGTCGCTAAAAAGGATGCTATTGATTGCTTGTGCCTTAGCTGGAGCGAAATTTTCATAAATAAGCAATCAGGCTAGAAGCGGTGGTTTTATGATTCACTCAGGTGGTACATATTGCATGTAAATATGAATTTTGCTTGGGGATTTTAAAATGCCTTAGTAAAGGAGGGATATATTTATTTTTTCAATTTAACGTTGCTCTGGCATATTTTGTAAATTTGGTGCACGGGGAATAATTTCCTTTCGTATAATTTTGGATACCTGCGTGGGTTGCAATGTCATCTGACCTTGGCATTGCATATTTCCAGTTATTTTTGTCCAAGAAACCTGAACCGATACCGTTTTTAGCTGCATTGCGTACATTGCGTACATTTTTCCATACGAAGTGGCTATTATTTTTGTACTGACTGACGTTTGTCTGGCTTCTGGTATGGTATTTTCATTAAAAGTAGTGTTTTAAGAAATAAGTTTTAAGAAGCGAGCTACATACCCCTATTTGCTGCGATTTAACTTTGACATTTCGTTACGTAGCCGTGTCCCGAACGACGTGCGAATAGCAACAGCCTTTTTCATATGCTGCCCAATCTTCAGCTTTTATCCTCCTAAGATTTAGACTTCGGAGTCCGTCTTACGTAGACCCTTTACATTATCTCGCTGGCGAGAATATCGACGAGAACCATTCTGGTTAAGGCTAAATCATTTAAAATGTATGAGAAACGAATGTCAACAATGCGAGACTAAATGTCAGAACCCCTTTGGTGTCAAGATCTTCCTTGTTAATTACATTTCTGCAAATGTTACAAATATTTAATTATAATAGGCTGACTAGACTAAATGACATTTTCGGCTTATTGACTTTTTGGCAATATTCGAAAGAGCGCTACTTGCATCTGCGACGTCTTTTTGATGGAGGAAATTCAAAGTGAGTTTTCAGGATGCTGTCGAGCATTGCTCCTAGGCATTCAAGTGCTGATACTGTAGTACACAACCAGGGAAATTTCTGGATTACAGAGCTTTTTGGGTGCCGGTCTAGTCGGTCAGAAAAATTCACAGAGCTAGTCACAGAACTCCTTGTTAAAATCTAAAAGAATGGGTCCGAGGCCAGAGCCTTGTGGAACCTCTGTATTAATATTGTAATATTCTACGTTCGTTGGCAATCTTTTTAACAAATAGGGAATTGTTGCCATTCTGTCCACGAATTTCTTAGTCGAACTGGAGGTATACTGAACTTTAAATGTTACTATTGGTAAATGACTTCTTGGCCCATCAGTCATATTCAGCATAGGGTAAACAATGCAGGGACTAGCAACTTAGTGCAAAAAACACGAGTTTGAAAGCTGAATCCAATTCGTTTTCCATAAATGTAATAGAAGCTGACAATAGTCAAACAAATTCGGGCTAAATATATCCGAATATGGTTATTAAAATTTCAAAAATGATATCGCCCAGAAGATTATTGTTTTACGGAATCTGCCCTTAGGCAAATTACAGAGCGAGGGGTCTCTGCGCCACATCTTCAAACGCTTGACAAGCATCCTGTAGGACTTTTCTGTCCCTCTTTTGTATTTTTAAGGTTTTGTTCGTCAAATTTTGTTCGTCAAAGTCATTTTAAAAACGAAAAAGGGGTACTGTTCTAGAGTACGTATAATAGGCAACCCTATTTGTAATTCAGTCGTTTGGAATTGTTTTCTGTTGACCACTTCCATTCGACGCTTAAGTTAAAACTTATCCGCCTGCCTATGAGTCCTCGAATTGCATGCGACAGACCTTGACTTCTCTATATCTCTACAAATTTCAAATGTTTCCATGTGGATTTGTACAAGCATCAGGGTAAACTTACTCACCCAATCTATAGGAAGAAGCAAACTTTCGGACTTATTTCATTGCAATTCATTCGCGTGTTGCTGAGCGATGATGAGTATAAAGCTGCATCGCCGGACTCTTTCTGTCAACTTTACATTTTATGGTGTCAGCACAAAAGCGTACTTCATTGGGAAATGCTTGCGCATGGACAGGTAATCGTGACCGCGTTGTTTTTCTTCGTGTTTGCGTCCATTCAGTTGACATTTAAAGTGGATAATAGGAAGATTAGTCTAAATTTCCGTAATTTGCGCATTCAAGGTCACGGGAACACCAAGTAAGAACTAAGAATGAGCATTAGGAATTATTTACCTTCGCACTACTGTAAAGGGTGAGCCATCTAGTGGTTTCTTTTTAAATCATAGGTTATTCTATAATAATTTTATTTATTTTGCCACTGACAGCTGTTTCCCGCTCGAAATCTTGACAGAAAGTCAGTATCATACCCCCGCAGAACGAAATGAGTCGCTTGAACTACGTTGGGAAATATTGAAAACTTAATTCCAAAGTGAGTGCTGTGTGGCCCAAACAGTTATTTTGTTATTTGAAAATAAGTTTTGTCTGCTGTACGCAAGTTTGTGCAAAAAGAGAGTGTGAGGCTCAATTCATGTAGCATCATTGGACGATTTTTCTTCGA